>OX031014.1:16198453-17441255 GCA_943736025.1 Tenthredo mesomela | reverse complement strand
GTTAGAAATGTAAAAGTGTGAAAAAGTGATACGAAGTACGAAACATTAGTATATATTTTATACTTTCTGCTACTGGGGCTTGAGAGAAATTCTAAAACTTTATACGAAAAACGGCCGAATATTTCCGAGCTATTCCGAATTCAACCGAAGGGCCAGACCGCTCTCACATCGAGGACGCGCGCTCTCTTGTGTTAGTGTGGTTGTGTGTGTATGACTTAACAGTCAAAGAAACTGCAACTATATGTGTATGGTCATGTACATTACTTCCATATTTCCTCGTAACGCGGCGACCAGCGCTTTCGATATTCTCGCGAGTGCCACTTATCGAAGTTGGTGAGTATATATAGAGGCGGAAGATCTCATCAACAAGCATGGCTTGATCCCCCTACAGCACTGATCCTGTGGTAGTGATGTCAATACAGACATCAAGGTACGACATTGGAAATAATAACGCGCTGGATACCGGTACCATCGCTCACTGACTAACCACTTTGTTCAGAAACTCCTCCCCCCCCCCCCCCCCCCCCCCCCCAGCCCCGAAACTAGTATCAAATTAATTTTTGTTTTTCCCGCGTACTCAGCACACCACGTGACCTCCATTTTTCATATAGTGGTTTAGAAAGATCGCAACGCGTTTATACTGAAACGTACAACGTTTAACTTCACTCTTTGCAAAGCTCTATACTAATTTTTGTTATTCGAGTCCATTTAAGATTTTAATATGAAGATGTGAATTTTTGTCACAGTACCTCGATTATCCCTAAATTCTTATATTTTATGTTAGCTTTTCATATGCAATCAAATAAATAATCAAACTAAAAGTTTCTCCGTGTAATGTTAAATGTGTGTTTCATGATATCATTATATGGTTTTTTGAATATACATTAAATTGAATTCTTTTTGGAAGGTCATGTTCTAAAATGTGTATTGGGGCAGGTTGTCTCAGGTTGACGGGGGCTGGTAATCACATGTGACGACCAATACCATACACGTCTGCTGTCTTTTTTTATTGACTTTTTAGGGTTTTGCTACATGAACGTTTTTTTTTTTTTAATATTTTAATTTTTTTAATTTCTAATTTTTGATTTAATTTTTTTTTCTTGGGTACAATTAGCTACGTACACCATTTTGTTTTCCATAAAAATATTTATTTTATTTTATTAAGCGTTTCTTTCCATATTCCCCTCTTGATTTACCATGTGACTACCTACCCCAGACACTGTGACAACCATCCCTGACACGGGGTTAAAAGTCACACTTTTCTTTTTTCACAAAAATTGTAATATATCCTCGATAGATAATGTTAGAGAAAAAGTCTTTATTTCTTTTTAAACTAGAATAAATACACTATCCATTGATACATACATGTCACTGCTAAACTGAAAACATAGGTATTAAAAATGCAAAAGAAAAAAAATGTGACAACCATACCCGGTCTCCCCTATATGTCTTGATTATCTCGTTGATCTTCTCTTTGTAAGGCTCTTTAACTTCTATCTCATTTTCCGATACGTAATATATTTGTGATAACTCCGAGGGGGTAACTACTCGTGAAATAGCTATGAAACGGTATGAAATTATCTTGAAATTATTATGGAATGGGTTGGAATGGTCTGAAATGGTATGAAATGCTTGTAAAATGGTGTGAAATGCTTGTGAAACGATCGCGAAATAGTGTGAGGTGGTATGAAATGGTATGTTTAGGTATAAAATAGTATGCTTGTGAAATGGTATGAAATGATCGCGAAATGGTATGAAATGGTATGGAATGCTTGTGAAATGGTATGAAACGCTTGTGAAATGGTGTGAAATGGTATGAAATGGCATGCTTGTGCAGTGATATAAAATAGTTGTGAAATCATATCAAATGATTTTGAAATGTGAAATAGGTGGGACACACAAGTTTGAAGTGGTTACCGCCTCGGATAACTCACTAATGTTTTCATTCTCTTTATCTTCTTCTTTTCGATTCTGGTCAACTTGCTTATCCTCAGTTTCTGCGCTGCTAGATTTCCCGATCTCCTCTTCTACTGGTATCCGTTTTATAGTTATTTGTCCCGCCCGCATGAGTACTTCTACTTGCTGCAAATATTCATCTCCTAGAATCATTGCATATTCCATTACATCAGCAGGTCCAACAAAAGTCTTTGTTACATATGAGTCTTTATCAATAATTAAGTTGGCTTCGAACATCCCTATTGGCTTCGTTTCACCATTGCCTAATCCCGTGAATATGTGCTGTACGTTATACAGTTTCGGTTTGCTGATTTTATCGTATATGTCTTTGCGTAAAAGTTAACATCGCCGAAACTATCTACTAGGGCTGTACGGTTTTACCAGCTTAACCGGCCAAAACGGTTAACCTGGTCAATTAGCCGATGGCTTAACCGGTTAACCGGCCAAGTTGACCTTACGTTTAACCGGTCAACCGGCCAAAACGGTTAACTCGGGTAACCGGCCAATGGCTTAACCGGCTAACCGGCCAAGACGGTTAACCATTCAACTGTGGTTAACGGTTAAATCGGCCAAAAACTTTTTCAAAATTTAAAAATTTTCAATTTGTTTCCAATTTTTTAAATTTCCAAATGTTTGCAAATTTCAAAAATTCAAAATATTCAAAAATGTTTAAAATTTTTAAAATGTCGAGAATTTTCAACAATTTCCAAATTCAATGTATATTTCTTTGATTTTTATCCCCCCCAAAAGCACCTCTGGTCCAAAAACCTTTCGCCAAGTGCATTGATTCTTTTATTATTCATCCACAAAAGTACGGAAATCAGATACCACTATTGCCTGCACGTACATATCGGCAAGCATACTTGCCCCTTAATTCATGTCGATCGCGTTATTAAGACTCAATGTAGTTTTTCTAGTCAAGGTGAACCACAGTTCAAAACATCAAATATTCCAAAATTGGAGAAAAAAATAAATAAAAATTATAATCTGGAGGTATATAGGACTTGGCGGGCCGATATTTCATATCACTATAGGACTCCAAGTCCCACTACCTCCAAATTAACATTTTTATTTTTTTTCTCTAATTTTCTTAACTGTGGTTTTATACCTTGACTAGGAAAGTACGTTGAGTCCTAATAACGCGATCGACATAAATTAAGGGGCAAGTATGCTTGGCGATACATGCAGGCAATAGTATTATCTGATTTTCATACTTTTGTGGATGAATAATAAAAGAATCAATGTACTTGGCGGAAAGTTTTTGCACCAGAGGTGCTTTTCGGGGGATAAAAATCAAAGAAATATAAAGCATGTATCACCTCAAGTATCAAGAATAGGAGGGACTTAGCTAACGCGAAGTCACGCCCCGTCAGCCAATCAACAATGAGAAGAATTTCGTAGACCGAAATTCTTACGAAAAATAGAAAATAGAATTTCTTGGTGTAGGTAAGAAATATCAACAACAACTCGAATCAGGCTGTTAGGTATTTATTTACTCCGACGCTCACGAAAACGGTTCTTTCCTCTTTGTTGATTGGTTGATGGAGCGTGACTTCGCGTCAACTAAGTCCCTCCCATTCTCGATACTTCAGGTGATACATCCTGTACATTGAATTTGAAAATTGTTGAAAATTTTTGACATTTCAAACATTTTAAACATTTTTGAATATTTTGGATTTTTGAAATTTGCAAAAATTTGAAAATTTAGAAAATTGAGAATAAATTAAAAATTTTTAAATTTTGAAAAAGTTTTTGGCCGATTTAACTGTTAACCGCAGTTGAATGGTTAACCGTCTTGGCCGGTTAAGCTGGTTAAACCGTACAGCCCTACTATCTACTAAAGCGTTGCACGATACCTCGTTAATCTGTACTACTAGTAATACGTCGATGATTGTTTCTAACTGCCACACATGCAACTTTAGCTGTTTTTTCTTCTGTCTTAGCTGGCTTAGTACAACTTGCTGCGATATGTCCAAATTCATTACATTTGAAACACTTAGGTCCACGGTCTTTGTTTGTGCAATTTTTCACATCATGTTCTGTTGAACCACGTGAGAGGCAATGTGCTTTTGTGGCTGTTTGTGAACTCGTGCTCCTATCATCTTTTCCAGCTTCTTTTTTGCTGTCCGATGAGCTAGTTTCTTTCTTGAATGCTTGTTTCTTCTTTGTTTTTTCTGTCATTTTATCGTATGTCTCGAATTTCTTCTTTAATTCATGTAGGGTGCAAGCACTGTATAATATTGTTTTATTGGCCTCAGCATCCTGAATACCATCTATAATGTGTTGTATTAGGGCTTCTTCTTCAACATGTCCCTGAATAGCTATTTCTTGCAAAGCATAGATATATTGTCTGCTGCTTTCGTTGTATTGTCGTCTCCGTTGTGCCAATCGCCTGTGAATCTGCACGGAGAAAACGAGTCTTGAAAACTTAGCAATAATTAAAATCTATTAGTAAAATTTACTAACTAGAATGAATGAATACAATTTTTCTTTCGCTTATTACAAAACGTTTAGTAAAATTTACTAGTTGGCAATTATTACTATACGCTGATTTGAAAAATTCTTACAAGTAATGCATCCATTGCTAATGCAATTAGATTTTTTCGTATCTGAATCGTAAATTTTATTAAAGTTATTTTAAATAAACACAATCTATTCGAAAGTATATTTTACAATGCAATATGGTCAGTATTGTATTAATAAGATTTAAAAAATTATTACGCACTTTGTAAATTTTCGTACTCGTGAAACAAAGTTTACAATATGGATATCAATTATTACAACGAATATTGTAAATTTACTATCTATGTTCGAGTTTTTTTATTGAACGCAAAGGAATTATTAGTATATGGTCTGTATAAGTTACTAAGCGTTTAGTAATTTTCAGTCCCGAACAAAAAACTCTGGTTGACTCGGTCGGCGTCGCAACGCGCTATAAACGCGCTCCTTCCTCAGTCCTCTTTGGCTATAGCTGACCGCTGCGTCGTATTCATTACAAATGTGCGAGTGAAAGTGAATTATTTATTCTTCTGTGAAAGTAATAATAGTTTATAAATATTTATTTATAAATAAACATTATTGCGTGTCAGTGAAAAACCTTGATTTCGTGATGTACTGGCGGCTATAAATATCCAAGCATGGAAGGAGATACAGATACGTTATTGAACAAATTAGGGTTACCAGTCAAAATTTAATATGTTAGTATTGTTATTAATCGTAATTAAATAACTATCTCGATCCTTTTTCCTTCTATCTTTGTTAGATTTGTATTTAAATTCTCGCGTGTCTTTATCTTGCTTATCCCAATGTATCTTTTATTCTATGAATATTTCTTTGTGGACAAGCCTGTGCGCTTTTTTGTTTTCTTTCTCGTATTAGTAATGATTTTTTTACTTTTCATCACCTTTGGTGATTTAAGAAAAGTATTGGTTTCGGTCGAAAAGTGGATTTGCTAATTTCAACGAATCTTTACGTTTCCTACCCTCTGGAATCCGAAAAACAGGTTTTTAGAAAATGTCGGTCTGTCTGTCGGTCTGTCGGTCCGGCGGTCCGGCGGTCCGGCGGTCTGTCGCCGATGAATCCGCGCGATGATCTGGGAAACGGCTTGATGGAAAATTCTGAAATTTGGAGGACTTGACATTCGAATGACAGGAATGAAAAATTGGCATATCCCATTAAATTCGAACGTTCGCTTCTATCGGAAATCAATTGATTTTCAATTTTATATGTGTATATTTTACTTTTTCGTTCTTTTACTTTTCATTTCTGATATTTCCAAATCAAAATGATGATTCTTCGAATTCAAACCAATCACTGTATATTGTATTCAATACGTTTCTGAATCAAAATATTTTTTTGTATCTTTTTTTTCTTTTTCATTGTTCGGCCCTACTGGTGCCTTTTGCTATTTAAATTAATCATTAGCTAGAGTAAGATTATTGTTTAAGTAACATATTGTTTTAGATAACATATTTGAAGCCTCGGTAACGCCGAGGCATTTAGATATTATAAATCATTAGAATCGAAGAGTTGGCCTTAGGGCAACGGCTGCAGACCAAATGTTTTATTGTCACTCAAACGGCTGCAGACCGTCGATACTCATATTTTAGGGTAATGACAGCTAGGCTATAAGTCAAAACCTAGCTAGCTAGCATAGACACACCAGGGTCCCATAAACATCGGCGATTCCAGTGGACTCCCGAGGTGCGCGAGCAATTTAGCGAAAGTCGCAGAATTTCTCATACAGCTAAAAAAGCAACATTTGCAGGCCACATGTCCTACAAGCATGCGGAACCGTGAAAGCCAAATGTTTTGGGACTGAGCAAATCTCTGCAGACGAAAGGGTCGCTCATCCGCGAGTCTGCCAGCCAGATGTTTTGTGGGCCTTGGTGATGCCCAAAACTCAGAGTTCGCGTACCCAGGGCTTATGACTAGGGAACTTTCCCTCCCGGGTCCGCGACTCGAAGGAAAAACCCACTGCGACCTCCACCGGGGGAAAAACTCCCACTCACGATTTTTGGGACAGTTTGCACGCCTCCATAGGCAAGGGACTTTGTCACCACCCACGGGGGAGGTCCGCAGGGGGATGACAAGACGATATAAGCCCCGGCACTAGCCGGGGAAGTCAGTTCAGTTCAAAGTAAAAAAAAGGTTAACGACAGTCCAAGTAAGGACTTGTAACATTCAAGATTAAAAACCTAAACATTCAATAAAATCCACAATAAATCACATCACACATAACTACGCTACATCCATGTACAGATATTAAATATATTCAATTAATTTATAGACAACTGAGTCAGTTATTTATTCAACCAGTGTGAGGAGTTTACGTTCCTTCTCACACGCAAAAACATTCATCTTTTTTTTTCATTCACTTTTTTTTCATTATATAATTCTTTTTTTTATAATTTTTACTTTTCAACACATATGGTGATTCAAGAAAAGTATTGGTTTCGGTCGAAAAGTGACTTTGCTAATTTCAACGAATCTTTACGTTTCCGACCCTCTGGAATCCTAGAAACAGGTTTTTAGACAAATTTCGGTTGGTCCGGCGGTCTGTCGCATAAATCCGCGCGATGATCTGGGAAATGGCTCGATGGAAAATTCTGAAATCTGGAGGACTTGACATTCGAATGACGGGAATGAAAAATTGCCATATCCCATTAAACTCGAATGTTCGCTTCTATCGGAAATTAATTGACTTTCAATTTTATATGTGTATATTTTACTTTTTCTTTCTTTTATTTTTCATTTTTGATATTTCAAAATCAAAATGATGAAATGTTCTGCGAAAAACACCGTCTTTTTCGTCTTTTTTTACTTGACTTGGATATTTTATTCTTGTGCGCATCTGCAATATATTAAAATCAAATTCGTTTGTTTAATGATACCGGAGGTAACAATTAACAATTAACAATTAACTTTTTATAAAGTCGAAATTTGAAAAAAGTCCACTATTTTCACTATCATTTCGATTTGTCATCTGAATTAGACGGCAGCATTAGCAAAAATTTCAATTCCATTATATTATTTAACATAATCAAACTTTTTTCATTACACTTTATTGTTTTCTTGGTTTATTTTAAAATTTAGCATCAGGGGTCCCTTACGGAAAAAAAATACTGAAAGTACTGCCAGTACAGCAGTACTTGAAGTACTGTCAAAGTACTGCTGTACTTATTTCGCGAGTACACACAGTACTCATAGTACTGTAAGTACAAAAATTACTACGAAGGGATATATAAGTACGTGCCAAGTACTAGTGTGGTATGACTGAAGTATTACTTTGAGTACTAGCCCTTCGGTATTAGTCCAACAAGTACTAGCTAAAACCGTTCAGTACAGTATATAAAGTTCACGTACTGCAGTATAATAGTACTTGAACTAATGCCGCAGTACTAGTTCGAGTACGGCAGTACTAGTTCGAGTACTGCAGTACTAGTTCGAGTACGGCAGTACTAGTTCGAGTACTGCAGTACTAGTTCGAGTACGGCAGTACTAGTTCGAGTACTGCAGTACTAGTTCGAGTACGGCAGTACTAGTTCGAGTACTGCAGTACTAGTTCGAGTACGGCAGTACTAGTTCGAGTACGGCAGTACTAGTTCGAGTACTGCAGTACTAGTTCGAGTATCGCAGTATTCGTTCGAGTACTGTGATATTAGTTCGAGTACTAGTACTGCAGTATTGGTCCGAGTACTAGTACTGCAGTATTGGTTCGAGAACTAGTACTGCAGTATTAATCACAGTGAGTACTTCTGTACCTATAGTACTGGTACTCTTCCCGAGAAATAATGATTATATATAAACATATATGAAGGATTCTTTCTCAAGTGGGCCACCCATTTTCGTCGTGGTCTCGAATTAATTTCGTTACTTCCTCCAATGATTACCCTCCTTTTCAGGAGTTTTGCTGATTTTTTGCAGATTTTTAGCACTGAGATATACGAAATATTAGGATAATCTGTTTATTTTACGTATTTATAAATTACTGATAATGAAAGAAAAATCAAAATACATGAAAGTTATGTTTTTTTCATCAGCTTTCCAGTAAAAATATTTTCAATTTTAATAGAATGACATTTAGGGCTAAAAATGCGAAAAAAAACGCGAAAAATGCGAAAAAAATGGTTTCAAGTTTTCGGGCCACTTTGATTTTGATGAAAAAATTCGAGGAAGAATCTCTCATTGCTCAGAGCTTACTGTGGGATTCTTATTATGGGACCACCATTCCTTCCTAAAGCGTTCCATGTCATACAAACAAAAACAATCATTGGGCTATTTCCGATGTTTTCTTCTTAGGAAGGAGTGGCGGTCCCATAATAAGATTTTTACAGTAAACTCTGTACAATGAGAGAGTCTTTCTCGAATTTTTTCATCAAAATCAAAGTGGCCCGAAAACCTGATACCACCTGTTTTCGCATTTTTTGGGGGTTTTTTTTGGCATTTTTAGCCTTAAATGTCAATCTATTAAAATTAAAAATATTTTTATCGAAAAGCTGATGAGAAAACATAACTTTCATGTATTTTGATTTTTCTTTCACTATCAGTAATTTATAAACACGTAAAATAAACAGATTATCCAGATATTTCATATATCTCACTCGTAAAAATCTGCAGAAATTCAGCAAAACTCCTCAAAAGTAGGGTAATCATTGGAGGAAGTAATGAAATTAATTCGAGACCACGACGAAAATGGGTGGCCCACTTGAGAAAGAATCCTTCATATAGAAAGAATATCAATAGTATATTGTGTAACAAGGGATGAAACAAGGTGAATGCAGGCCAGGGTGAAGTTGTCTGCCCGAAGCCGAAGGCTTCGGGCAGACATCACCCGCAGGGCCGTGTCCAGGCATGGGCAAATGGGGCAAGTGCTCCAGGCGCCATTTGGAAAAGGCGGCATTTTGAGACAACATTCGAAATCTCAAATCAGATTTTTACACTGGCAGGAGCGTATATATATGAAATATCTGGATAATCTATTTATTTTACGTATTTATAAATTACTGATGATGAAAGAAAAATCAAAATACATGAAAGTTATGTTTTTTCATCAGCTTTCCAGTAAAAATATTTTCAATTTTAATAGAATGACAGTTAGGGCTAAAAATGCCAAAAAACCCAGAAAAAATGCGAAAAAAGGTGGTTTCAAGTTTTCGGGCCGCTTTGATTTTGATGAAAAAATTCGAGAAAGACTCTCTCATTGCTCAGAGTATACTGTGTAAATCTTATTATGGGACCGCCATCCTTCCTAAAGCGTTCCAAGTTTTCATACGAACAAAAACAATCATTGGGCTATCTTCGGATGTTTTCTTCATAGGAAGGAGTGGCGGTCCCATAATAAAATTTACACAGTAAACTCTGAGCAATGAGAGAGTCCTTCTCGAATTTTTTCATCCAAATCAAAGCGGCCCGAAAACTTAAAACCACCTTTTTTCCTATTTTTTCTGGGTCTTTTGGCATTTTTAGCCCTAACTGTCATTCTATAAAAATTGAAAATATTTTTACTGGAAAGCTGATGAAAAAACATAACTTTCATGTATTTTGATTTTTCTTTCATTATCAGTAATTTATAAATACGTAAAATAAACAGATTATCCTAATATTTCGTATATCTCAGTGCTAAAAATCTGCAAAAATTCAGCAAGACTCCTAAAAAGTAGGGTAATAATTGGAGGAAATAATCAAATTAATTCGAGACCACGGCGAAAATGGGTGGCCCACTTGAGAAAGAATCCTTCATATAAGAATATACAATCAATCATGTATAATTGTATCCGAAAATTGGCCCGATCGAGACATATATAATTATATATCGGTATATAAAATGATATACAATTATACAGGGTGGGGCATTTAAAGTGACCCACCCAAATATCTCTGTTGCTTTTACAGTTACAAGAAAAAATTTTAAGAGATGATATTTTTGATTTTGAAGGGCTGATACAGTAATGATAAATTTATTTTCTTCAAGGTCACAGTTTTCGAGGTCTCAAGGTCATCAATGGTTTTTCAAATGGGAGCATGTATTTCTGATATGACGACGTTGTAGCCGACACTGAGACGAATCCAACGACCTATAATAATATGACCTTGGAATAACTTTTCACCTCAATACACGGAGAGAATTTTATGGTAAGCGCTCTCATACTGCATAGGATTTTCGATGTATCGCGCACTTTTGAGGTCTCGTACTATGAGATATAGTAACCATTGCCTAAATTGTGCGAATGGTCTCAAAAGTGCGCGATACATCGAAAATCCTATGCAGTATGAGAGCGCTTACCATAAAATTCTCTCCGTGTATTGAGGTGAAAAATTATTCCAAGGTCATATTATTATAGGTCGTTGTATTCGTCTCAGTGTCGGCTACAACATCGTCATATCAGAAAAAAAAGCTCCCATTTGAAAAACCATCAATGACCTTGAGAACTCGAAAACTGTGACCTTGAAGAAAATGAATTTATCATCACTGTATCAGCCCTCCGAAATCGAAAAGATCATGTCCTCAAATTTTTCTTGTAACTGTAAAAGCAACAGAGATATTTGGGTGGGTCACTTTAAATGCCCCACCCTGTATATGGACTTGTATATAATTATATATGATTCTATCTGAACATTGTATGAAGAGAAATCATTATAATTGTCATATAAAACTGATTTTATATTTAATTTTGAACCTTATATGTTTATAAATGGCTATATAGAAATCCAGATATATTCAGATACAATACTATACATTGTCACATATAACTGTATATAACTATATTATGATGATATATAGTACTGTATCTGAATATGTTTGGACACATATAATTGTATATAATTGTGTATGATTGTATCTGAGCGTCCTATACAAAGAAAAATAATTATATCTGGTCATAACTGATTAGATATAGTGCATTTGTTACCTCATATGTTCATATATGGGCATATGGGACGTCATATACATTCGGATACAGAATTATATATGGTCATATATACCGGTATATAATTGTACATAATCATATATGATTCTATCTGAACATTGTATGCCATTATATATCGAAATGAATGGTTATTATATATGATCATATATGTTTATGGGGAGTTCCATATGAAATGTACAATTGGTTGTCCACACCCCTTTCGATTTGTCTCAAACTTAGTCAAGTTGAGTAATGGGTTGAAAAAAAAATTCCTCTAAATAATGAAAATTCTACCTTTTACAGGTCGCGAGTAACACCGAATCACAAATTTTGAATTATTTTTTTCAAATCGCTGTAACTCCCTAACTACATGTCCGCGCCTAAAAATCAAGTAGGTCAAAAGTTTTGTAATTTGATGTACTTTTCGATGTTGCCGCGAGACAAAGTCGATTTTCAGTTAAGGGGACCCGTACAGTTTGAAATTTTGCAAAAATCGTTTTTTCGTTTTTTGCGGTATATGCTATCTCAGGGTCATATCTGTCTCTAAAAAAATTGGCGTCGACGAATTCGTAAAAGTGACAGAGTTATCGACCGAGATTCATAATTGAGCTTTGGCGAACTGGCGCAATTGGCGCTGTCGCCTTATTGACATGTCGCTCACATGTTTTGTGACCGGCCATTGTTTTCTGAACGCTTTCTGAAATCGTGTCAACGTTCCCGCTTTTTAAATCTGTTCCGATTACAATAAATAAAAAAACAGTACTTTTCAGTACTAAAAAATCCGCGATTCAATCGTGCTAAAATCTACTTCTGCTACTTGTGTGTGTGACATCAAGTTACAGTGTGTGTGAGGTTTATTTGTGGGAAACCACCGACTAACCTCAAAGCGTTGACTGAATATTCTTAAAGACGGTTCCCCTTATGGGACTTTGTGAGCCGGCAAAGTGGGCTCAAAGTGGGCTTGGGGATTGAAAAGTGCCCGAAGTTACCGACTGAAATAGCATTGCAGTATATCTATCCCAGATAGCCAAATGTCCGTTTAATTTCGTCTTAATGCTGCAAATCAATTGCAATTGATGACAGCATATTTACCGTCGTTAACGTCCGCGTCAAGTGTTGTTCTTGCTGGCAACAAAGTACAGCAATTGATTGCAGCGAAATGCTAGTAATATGCCGTCAACTCATTCGCATATTTCAAATAAATCTAGGCTGAACTTGTCGTAGTCATTTAATGCTGGCTGCATTGCAGCATTTTTAAGTAACCTAATTACCGGCAAACGAGTGCAATTGGTTGATAGTAACGTTTGTCTGTTTGGGTACATGATATTGCTGTATATTCGATTGCAGTCATCTAATGCTGGCTGATCGCAGCATTTTCACGTAACTAAATGACCGGCAAGCGTGTGCAATTGGTTGATGGTCACGTTTGGCTATCTGGGTATAGTGTACGAATATATAGATATACTGCAATGGTAATTCGGTCGGTAACTTCGGGCACTTTTCAATCCCCAAGCCCACTTCAAGCCCACTTGGTCGGCTCACGGAATAACCCAGGGTGAGCTGTCTTTAGAATACTCAGTCAACGCTCAAAGTAAGTATCGTATAATAATAATAATAATAATAATAATAATAATAATAATAATAAATAATAATAATATCATTAATATTAATATTATTATTATTATTATTATTAATAATAATAATAATTCTCTCCCCCAAGTCGTGATGGACGCGATCAAACCTGTCTTCGAAAATCTCACAGCTCCGGAACTACTCACCCGCTGCGTTGGTGGTAAGACTCAGAACGCTAATGAGTCACTGAACAACGTGATTTGGAAATTCTGCCCCAAGAGAGTGTACACAGGACGGAAAATAGTGTCTATAGCAGCAAATCTCGCAGCAATAACTTTTTCCGAAGGAGCCACTGGGATCCTGAAGGTCATGACTGCACTTGGAGTGACCCCAGGATCTCACGCAAGAGCTCGAATGATTCGGACTAACCAAATACGCTTGGAACAGGCTCGACGACAGGCAGCTGATAGTACTCGAGAAGCCCGAATCGCTATCAGAAGACTGCGGCTAGGTCAAAATGAGGCTGCAGAAGCTAGGGAATGACCGTCATACGCTGCCGGAGCTTTTTGAAGATGGTACGTTAGAAATATTACTTTGAAAGTTGGAAAGGAAAGGAACAATTTTTTTCGTCGAAATAAAAAATGGTCACTTGAGTCAAAATTTTTTTCCAAACAACTTTTGTTTGTAACAATTTTTGATATCTTGAACTTTTCTAGTAGTTATTTCCGATTTTTTAGTGAAAACTTAAAACGCGTTTATCTCAAAACTATGTTTTTGGAGCTGTGTCGTAAGGTTTTAGGAGTACCGTTGGACCGATTTGGCTCGGCTAGGGCTTATTTTTTTCAGAAAACCAATCCTCATCGTATGAACGAGGGAAATTTGGAAATAAAATTTTTGGACCAAGTTATCTGCAAAAGAGTGGCCACATTTTGTTCAAACTGTACTGGTCCCCTTAATGGTGAAAAAAACGCGAAAAACGCGATATTGATCTCGTTCCCCAAACTTTTTTGTGGTCCATTTTTCATCATAAAATGCGGCTATTTTTCCCGCAAATTTTTGTGTAAAGAAAAGTCACGGGACTCAACTGGTTGAGGGAAATTCCAGGAAAAACCGACCGGATTTGGACATTTTCTGATTTTAAATTTTTCAAACTTATTGAAACTTTTTTTTACGTGAAATAGATGTGAAAAAAGCCGATAGTGTTGGCTCTCCAATGCTCGACAGCCCGAAGTGGAGATACTCGAAGAGCAGCGGGCGGAAGGTATTTCTATTTCTTTTCCTTCAATTTAATTTTATTGTCTCGGTAGTCAGTATTAATTATTTAATGCACATCATTTCTTTATTTTCCAGTACAAAAGCCCACAGATAACCCACAGGCTACGACCGAACCTGCAGGAGACAACAAGCAGGCGAAAGGTATTTCTATTTCTTTTCCTTTAATTTAATTTTATTAATTGTCTCGGTAGTCGGTATTAATGATTTAATACCCATCATTTCTTTATTTTCCAGCATACAGGCCCAGAGGCGTGAGAGCGGGACGGTGGGTCCAGCAGCGGCGGGCCGAGCAGCAGTGGCGGGAGGAGCAGCAGCGCCGCCGCCAAGCTCGGCTGGACGAAGAGGCGCACGCCGACGCACACCGCCGCAATTTGGTGGCGCTGTTGCGGGAGATATCCCGCCCCAAATAAGGCAGTTTTTTTTCGTTTAAAATAATTCTTGTTAATTAATGTTAATTTCGTTTTGTTATAGTTATCAATCTTATAATGATTAGTTGAATAAATATATTTTCAATGATTTTCTTGTATTATCTCTCTTCAATAACAACCTGTATTATGTGAAGTTAGCCCTACATTCGTCTACTTTTTTTCTTCATGGTTATGTAGAGAGGTTCCGGCTATCGTTTTCACTCAGTATTAGCCAACTCGGCCCACTCAGGTTTTTCGTCTGTTTATTGTACGCTGACTACCCGCTATTCTTTTTTTTTTTTTTTTTTGAATTGATGTCTTTCGAAAAAAATGTAGATGGCGGGCCTGTAATAAACAGACGAAAAACCTGGACGGTGCCGAGTTGGCTTTGAATCGTATGCGATAGGATTCTGTCCGGTATGAAGTAAAAGACAACAACATTTAACATTTAACATCTAACCTATAACTTTTTATTTTTAATTCAACATTTTTTTTTTAATAACAACATTTAACATTTAACATTCAACATTTTTTTTAAATAGAATAAACATTTAACATTTAACATTTAACATTTTTTTTTAATAGAATATAAGTGGTAATATAACTGGAAATTTGTCGCCCCTCTGCTTTGCTACTGTAAAATATAGTATCACTAAAAACATCCAAAGATGTAAAAACAGCCGCCAAGTACCCACACGAAAATCACAATTCCTTTATAAGCAAAACGCTTCGCCAGTCTCTGTCGTGAAATCAAGAAAAAAAGCCAAGCACCGAACGTACCCCTGCGATCTTTCAGCGCAAGTCTACGTTGTGAAGTCGGAGTTTCGTGTGAAGATATCGAAACATCATTTCAAGAGCTACGTACTTGGCGAGCACATTCAGTTTTTTTTCTTTGTGTTTGTTGCTTTCGCTTCGGATTGATAGTACTTTATCGTATTTTGTGAAACATTTTTTTGCGACTGTTTTCCATATTGTCTATTCATCAAATCTGGCATCTAAAATACATCGATTGATAGGACAAGACTCCTTGCAGTTTTATTTTGTGTTTCGCTGTTTATCTTACAGTTCTTCCGAAT
This sequence comes from Tenthredo mesomela, assembly GCA_943736025.1. Lineage (NCBI taxonomy): Eukaryota > Metazoa > Arthropoda > Insecta > Hymenoptera > Tenthredinidae > Tenthredo > Tenthredo mesomela. Next base: position 17,425,562 of record OX031014.1, on the reverse strand, counting down.
TGTGAACAGTTGCTTGTATCGGTACTTGGCGGCTAATAGATGTCTCCAAGTATACCATGTGTCCGGTCGCTGGATACATACACGTCATGAATTTTGCATCGACTGATGAATGTCTGATTTGCAGATAACATTGGTTCCATATACACACTTGTTTGAAATGCATCTTCCGATCTTGTGGTACGACTTTGTCGTGGCAGTTGGAAGATTAGCGCGTGCGAGTTTACGGGAGTGCTGTAGTGCGGGCGACCTTCGGCGCCCGCACTACAGAACTCCCGTAAACTCGCACGCGCTAATCTCTCAACTGCCACGAATGTGTAGTTGCGAATGATCATTCTTCACAATCGAATGAGCAACAAAATATTTTTGCACTCAAGTGAGGCCGAACTGCTATAAGGATGGGTTTCAGGTATTGAAATTGATCCTTTCCACTACGTGTATACGCTCGTGCACCTGCACATACGCATGCATCGTAAGCAATATTTTATGACATAGTATAAGGTACACCAAAGCAATCATCAACTGAATTTTATGTTCATCATTATATCAAACTGTCACACTCTATGCTACTTATAGCATACATGTATATCTGTATAGCTGCAAGTTTTAGGTTCCATACCGAAATAGCAAAGTAGAGTTTTCTTAATTCGATAGTTTTGCAAGTGAATAAATTCATTCTTCCATAATTAATACTACTTATATACTCGAGCTCTGCGGTATGTCACCTATCATGGGAGAACTTTCTGTAGTAACATTGCTCATTGGCTCCATAGTGAGGTATACGTGATTCTAGAGTTCTGAGTCTGATCTGATAATTCAATGACAGTCGAACGACCACGATTTTTATTTATTATATACGGTATTCACGTCTGTGAAGTCATAGACATAATTAAGGATACGTAGAAGTATTTTCCGATACGATTATTGGTTAGAATAACTAGTTTTTGAGTTTATTTAATTGCTGTCGCATTAAAAACTCAATTTTCGCGTAAAAAGACGCCGGTTGTCCGTATAGCTCTAAGGAACTGAATGTGCCCGCCAAGTACGTAGCTCTTGGAATGATGTTTCGATATCCTCACACGAAACTCCGACTTCACGACGTAGACTTGCGCTGAAAGATCGCAGGGGTATGTTCGGTGCTTGGCTTTTTTTCTTGATTTCACGACAGAGACTGGCGAAGCGTTTTGCTTATAAAGGAATTGTGATTTTCGTGTGGGTACTTGGCGGCTGTTTTTACATCTTTGGATGTTTTTAGTGAGATTTCACTACTTTTTGCAAGTACGCAGCATTGATACCGCTATCCCATACATCCAACAATCTCAACAAACCCCCGATCATTGACCCAAGACATGTTGTATGTACAGGATTTATATGTATTTCCGCCCAGGGTTAATCTACCGCGATTAGGATTCGCGGAATAGGCGACCGACGATGCACCTCATGCTATTTCTTATGGTTGGTGGCCTATTCTGCGAATCCCAAATGTGGCACAATCGTCCCTGGGTCATAACTATCGCACCTACACTGAAAGAAAAAAAGAGTCCCGCCAACTCTCTTGCGGAGCACGGCCAACGCCACTAGAGGAGTACGAGGGGGGGAGTTAGCGGAGCTCTGCTTGAGGAGTAAGCCCAACTCCCCAACCTCGTACTCCTCTAGTCGTCGACTAGAGGAGCAGGAGGGGGGAGTTAGCGGAGCTCTGCGTTGAGGAGTAAGCCCAACTCCTCCCCTCGTACTCCTCTAGTGGCGTTGGCCGTGCTCCGCAAGAGAGTTGGCGGGACTCTTTTTTTCTTTCAGTGTATAGGAATGATTTCGATCGGACTTACGTACCAACTATCCCAAATTTCCTACGAATGCCACGCGTCTAAGTATAATATTGGGATCCTTGGAATGGGCGTGGCTTTGAAATTTTAGCCTTCTTTGAGTAGTTCTATTTTCGTCACTAGTTGGCGTATCGAGGTTCTAAGCCCTCTCATTGGTTACTGTAGCCTTCTTTGAGTCGTTCTATTTTCTGCCACTAGTTAGCGTATCAAGGTTCTAAGGTTCTCAATAAGAGCGATTCTGTGTATAATAACGCGCCTAAAAGGTCGGCAAACGGGACAGAATCGCTCTCTGTGTGTACGTACATGTAAGTGGACGTTCTTCGTACGAGGAATTACTCATTCAATTTCAGCGGGGTTACACGTTATTACTTATTATAGTCTGATCATCACAAGAAATACATTTGGAATTTGGGCAAGGAGAGAAACATTCAGTGAGAGAAGAACACATTTACTTCAATTGTCAACTGTGACAAACATAAATAATTTATTAAATGGAACTCAATTTTGTCTCATACAGTTTTAACTTAATTTAGCACTTAATCAGTAATTCTTGCGCCATAGCTTGGAAGACTATGTTGCCTTTGACTTAAATAATCACAGTTAGTTAGCATATTACACCAACAAGGAATGACATGTAGTATGAAATAGGTAGATTGAGTCAGTAGTTGGATTTACAGCGGAGGTTGTTTCATACAGATACAGGCCAGTGTGTACGGTTTGAAGTGATTGGTCAACAACTTGTTATTTGAAGTGTATATAAGCTTAAAATGACCCATAATTGCCTAGATGGTTACATACTACAGCTAATTTTCCGGAAAATCAAAAGGTGCTACATAATTTCAAATGGTTTCTAATAATTAATGTAATTTCACCAACAATCTAATGGATAGCATATTTCAAGCTATCAAACGATTCAACTAGATTTTGGAAGATATTAAATGTTCTAACTCATTTCATAGATCTTGAAATATTTTTACTTTACTCAAGCGTCAGAATGCTAAGCATGGGTAACACTCACATTTTCACTCCTCCTGAAGTAAAATTTTGTACATTACCCGACCCAGTTGTAGTTATAGTCATCTGATCTCGTGTGATTGCAGTACTCGCCTTTGGCTCGTACTGCAACCTCACACTGGTCAGAAACAGTTTTACCACACTCGTATTGTAATGTACTCATTTTCAAATCAGTGTGCGAAACTCGATTCCTCATGCCTATTGGAAGTATGCGGGGTGCCCGATTCACACACTTACCTATGTAACAATAATTAAGTTCTCTTCGCTTAAAAATAATTTCCAAGACGATTTTTTCTATCCAACTTTCTCAATTTCTTGTCAAGTTGTGTTGACATACATATGACTGATTGAATGATCGCGTTACCAATATGTCAAATTAACATGACATATTATTTATAAATAATAAAATTCTATCAAAATCAAATGAGCTTTGCTTTTCTGATATAACTGTGCAAGTTTCGTTTTCATCGATAGACTACGAAAAGGGATATATAGAAGCCTAAGAAACGAGTTTTTTTGTCTCTGATTTCTTTATTTCTTTAGTTACGAAGACTTATAAAATTTTATGCTATTGAAAATCATTTCTGAAAGTATTTTGTTTCACGGGGTTAACGTTTAATGGGGGGGCTTTGCCCCCCCAACCCCCCAGCGGGTGCTTTTCCCCCTGCACCCCTACCAGGGGCTGTGCCCCTGGACCCCGTCCACACTCTGCCTCTCGCACTTAGGTATATCGCAATATGCAGTGTGAATTCCTATCGTCTGAACACTTGAAGTAGTGTTGAGGTGGCCAAGAGTCCAGCGTCAGCAATTGTTTCCCAATTTCAACTAGTGCTAAAGCCTGAAACCAATATAACAATTGACAATTTTGTGGTGGCCACCTCAACGCTGCTCTGAGTGTTCAGACGTTAGCAATTCACCCTGTATATACTATACTTCCCTATTTTCTAGAGTTCTTTACAGGTCAAGAATTTCGCACACTGAGTTTAAAAAAATAGTATACGACACTGTACTATTATAACACTTTCAATAATCAGCAATTTCAAATATATTAGTCTGTTTGGTAATCAGTTTGCGGTGCTGATGTATAGCTAGATCAAGTTAGTGATTGGTAGGCTGGTAGAAGTTGGTTCATTTGAAGAAGATATGTAGAGTGTTTTAACTTTGGAGCAGCTGTGGGGGCTACCTCTGTTTTGGGACATCGTCTTGCCGAAATGTTATGTTCGTCTGTTCCAATGGATTAATAATAGGATAGGAATGGTCCCGGCGACTGTAAAAGATATAAAATAACAAAGAATTGAAGGAGCGATCTCAGTATATTACTACTAATTTTCCTAGCATTTTTATTATTTTGGAGCTATGGGCTGTGGGCTACCTTCCTCTTGGGCCGTTGTTTTTTCAAAGTGTTATCTTCGTCTATTCAAATGGATTGATAATAAAATAGAAATGGTCCAGGTGACTATAAAATATATAAAATAACAATGAATTTAAGGAGAGATTTCAGTATATTACTACCAATTTTCCTACACTGAAAACTCCCTGGCGCAGCCAACAATATCGCAGCTCGGCTATCAGACTGAGTCTTGTTACAGTAGCTAATGCAATTTTCAGAGTAGTAGCTGGCGCTGGAAGAGTAGCTAGCGCGATGTGGTGATTTGACTATAGCGCCAGGAGTTGAGTGTAGTGACTAAACTCGATTCGAGTATAGTAGCCGCACTTGGAGCACGCTAGCTGCGCTGGCCTTAGAACGGCTACCACTCTCGACTATATTGCCAACTGCGCCAGAGAGTTTTCAGTGTAGCATTGTTATCATTTTGGAGCTATGGGCTGTAGGGTACCTTTGTCTTGGGATGCTGTTTTGCCGAAGTGTTATGTTCGTCTATTTCAACGGATTGATAATCGGAACCTGTGTTATGGGATGTCGTTTTGTCAAAGTGTTATCTTCGTCCATTTCAATAGATTGATAATAGGATAGGAATGGTCCAGGTGATTGTGAAAGATAGAAAATTACAAAGAATTGAAGGAGAGATTTCAGTATATTATTACTAATTTTCCTACACTGAAAACTCCTTGGCGCAGCCAGCAATATCGCGGCAAGGCTATTAGGCTGAATCTTGCTACAGTAGCTAATGCGAGTTTGAGAGTAGTAGCTGGCGCTGAAAGAGTAGCTAGCGCACTGAGGTGATTTGACTATAGTGCCAGGAGTTGAATGTAGCGACTAAACTCGATTCGAGTATAGTAGCTGCACTAGCGAGCGCGCTGGCTGCGCTAGCCTAAGAGCGGCTACCACTCTCGACTATATTGCCGACTGCGCTAGAGAGTTTTCAGTGTAGCTTGTTATTATTTTGGAGCTTTGGGCTCTCCAACTCTCCATGTAGGCTACCTTTGTCTTGGGAGGCTGTTTTGCTGAAGTGTTATGTTCGTCTTTTTCAACGGATTGATAATCGGAACCTTCGTTCAGGGACGTGATTTTATCAAAGTGTTATCTTCGTCCATTTCAATAGATTGATAATAGGATAGGAATGGTCCAGGTGACTGTGAAAGATATAAAATAACAAAGAATTGAAGGAGAGATTTCAGTATATTATTACTAATTTTCCTAGCATTGTTATCATTTTGGAGCTATGGGGTGTGGGCTACCTTTGTCGTGCGACGCTGTTTTGCCGAAGTATTATGTTCGTCTATTCCAACGGATTAATCTCGGGATTAATAATCGGAACCTTCGTTAGGGGATTTCGATTTGTCAAAGTGTTGTCTTCGTCCATTTCAATAGATTGATAATAGGATAGGAATGGTCCAGGTGGCTGTAAAAGATACAAAATAACAAATAATTGAAGCAGAGGTTTCAGTATATTGCCACTAATTTTTTTAGCATGTGTCATCACAAGGGACTATATCAATTGTAAGGTTCGGAGTAAACAGCAGACTTTGTTCCTAATCAGGCCGTTCGTTGTCGGTTTACATAAAGCTTCACGTTCGTCCAGTCTATCGGTTTGGTAATTGGAAAATATTACAGTTCCGTGATTCTGGATCTCGGACGTTAGCATAGCGCCCGACGGTAACTTTGAGCGCCCGTGCTATGGTTGCGCTGCTCCGCGAGTCCCCTTTCACCTCCGTTACCGTCTATATGCTTTGTTTTCCATTGGCAAATACAAGGTCGCTAAGCAACTTGAACGTTTATCATCGACAATCACCAATTGAACTCAGGCAAAACTCAACGCTGTGATGACGCTAACTAGCAAATGGAATCACGGCCTGAGCCCAAAACGAATGGCTGGCGTTATCGTGGGCGGTAACGACTCCTGAAGACTCCTGTCGATAGTGCCTGATCGGTGGGTAGCGTTATCGTAGAGTCAGGATTTCCTCGTCTTCAATTGTTGATTGTCAAAATATATAGGGGCCGGCGGAGGTGAACGGGGGTAGCAAAGAAACACGAAGATAGCACGGGCGCTAAAAGTCAACGTCGGCGGCATGTTAACGTCAAGAGATCCAGAATTGTCCCTTTGAGATGGTAGGAAACATACAAATCAATAAACAAATAACCAGTCATGCATTTAGTGGAACTAAAAGAAATTGAGGCTGTTCTCTTCATCTATTATTGTGTGAACAAATGTCAAATCTAGTGAAAATCATAACCTTTTCATCGTAACCTTTTTTTCACTTCCTCCGGTCAGCAGTGAAATAATATTTTTCCAGGTTCGTTGGTTTATTCTCTATATTTGAACCCAGCTCAGAGGATCTGTTCCGTGCAATTGCAAGATGCCATCATTCAGTCAATAATTATTATTATTGAGTAATGACAGTCATCGGCATGAAACCACGGTCGTCGCATTATTTCACTCTTATATTATTCACTGATCACTGATTCACTGATATAAAACTATTAGCATGTCCGATAACACATTATATTATTGTATAATATAAATATATAACTGTATAATATGATTATATACCCAATTATGAATATTTTAACTGTCAATAACGCGATCCGACAGCCATCCGACGGCCATTTTGATTTCGTCGACCCTTTGTAGTTCACTTGGTAACTTTATTATCACATATCGACCGAGTATGGATTCCGATTCATGCCAAAATCAATAGGGGGCGAGAATTCAATGGCTTGTAACCACGTTTCGAAGTTCAAGTCGATCCGTGACGCCGTTCGTTCGGAAACGTGAGGACAAGCAAGCGTCTGCGAAAACCAGATGATCAGGAAGAAGAAGAAGAAGAAGAAGAAGAAGAAGATGCTTTTTCATCAACTTTGGTGACTAATATGTCAGAAACCAGTGTACCGATTTCGATCTAATTTATACAGCGAAGTCGTGTGGTGGGGGAATATCTGCTGTGTAAATTTGATCAAAAAATATCCACGCGTTCCGAAGTTATGACCCCGTGCTTACAGGTATAAAGAGTTCCCCCGAGAAAATAGTCTCGCGGCTAGCTCTCGCCTGCCTACGGGTACTTGGCGGCGATTCGCTGCCGCGAATCTTGATATTGTGTACCAAGGAGGCAAAGAAGGTCTTTTAACGCCGAGCGTAAATTTGCAATACGAGTCGTAAATGAGTCGAAGACGAGTCGGAGACGAGTATTGCAAATACGCTCGAAGTAAAAGACCTTCGCTTCCTTGGTACACACGATATTTTATACAACAAGAGCATGTTTTACAAGTTCATGCTCGATCCGGTACACAAAGCAGACGGACTACGTACAATAACAACACGGGTCTCCAACGCTACGGCGCATGCGCGGAGTACGTCAGAGAGCACTTTTAACTCCTAGGACTTAAAAGTAGCTAAAAGTAGACTCTGCACATGCGCATTCGCAGACCCGCTCAGCTGTCTCTAAAACGCCTACTTTGTGTACCGAAATCGAGCATGAAAAACGCGTGAAACATGCTTGCGTTGTATAAAAATTGATCCAATATAATTACTACAGAATCGAGATAATAATTCCACCATACATGAGAAAAACCGAAGACAGCTTCTGATCGATGGTGTATTTAAAATTTTTAAAGTTAGTCAATCTTAACTAACGCCTATATTATATTTTCTTACCAAATCCGCCCTACGCCGCAACTCAGCATTCTTTGCTGCCTCCTCCTCCTCCTCCTCTACTTTCGATGCAGCTGCTGCCAGCAGCTCATCCACACCGTCGTCTGTAAAATTATTTCATCATGTTGAAATTGATTCAAGATCTCACATTAAGACTGCACTTATTTAACGACGTTGAAATATAGTTCATCTTCGATGCCGACCGGTGTAGCTCCATCGGCCTCCTCGCCGATCACCACTGCTGCTATCTTTATCTATAAAGAATGTTTATGAATTGAGTTATTATGTTATGTAATTGAAGAATATTCATCGTGAATACTCACGTCTATTTCTGTCGTTGACATATTTACGAATGATTGTTTCTAGTTGTGTTATCGTATTCACTGCATTGATTTCGTCTTTTGTCTGAAAAAAATGCAATATATCGATACATCACTCATGCGTCATATTTATTTTAAATTATATACAGTCCGATCTCTCAATAAACCCTCTCTCAATAAACCCGCTTCCCCAGTTTCTCGCTCGCAGCGTTCCCCCACTCCGCCTATTAAGACATAGCGTAGCGAGGAAAGAGAGAGACGGAAAACCATTGGTGCGACTAGCGAAGAAGGTAGAGTGGGGGTACCTCATTTCGTGGAAAAACTCTTCCCCTTGGGGGTTCGGGAGGGCTTATAGAGAGATCGGACTGTACTATATTCACTGCCGGCCTCAGTATAAATTGGGCCCTGACATTTATTTTCATTTTTTCTCCAATTGGAACATGAATTTGCACCTACCCGTTCGAACGACGCGGAGGAATTTTCTCATTTTCTGCGGAAGAATTCAAATACTCCTTCGCTGCTGTCTCTCACAGCCCCTCATCCGCGGCTGATGTTGTAGTTTATATGATGCGATTATACATGTGATTGTCCCGTTTCTGCTCCTGCTGCTCAATCTGTCGCCCAGCACGGCCACTTATCATGCAGAATTATAGAAGCGCGCTAAAGTACTGCCGTTCGGCGAGGTCGAATTGCCCATCTCGTTCCCCCCAATTGTTGACCTCTCGATGCTGTTTAGGATCTTTGAGAAGCTGGCGTTTTATGCAGATCGTGAACTCTATTGATGACCGTAATCTTCCTTCATTTCACTTTCTGCTTTTCCTTCTGTCTCTATCTGTACCCCGCTTTTCTTGTACTAATCTCTTGCACTGCTCACATTCGGGCTCAATTGTAATGACTACTTTTCTGTCTTGTACCGCTATCCGAGTCTTCTCAACTTGCCCAATATTGTTAAGGTACACGGAGAAAAATTTATAGTGGCTTTTACTTAAAAAAATAGGTTAAAATTACTAAATTTAGATTGTCATCTTGAAACGCCAATGGAATATTTTAACTATTCATATTGAAATAAGTAGATTTTACAATGCGCTTAGTAATTTGTCTAACTCTAATGTTGGAGTCGCTACTATACGGCATAGTAAATTGTATGAATCAAATACTCAATATTGAAAGGTAGGTTAATAGTAACTACAGAGTACAAATCATAAAATAAAATTTCACATTCCGTTTGGTAAAAACTGAAACTAACGAGTTATAAGAAATAATACATTCTTATTAGCCCAGTCACTTTAGGTTTTTACTTCGGAATAAATCCCACCAAGCTGGATTTCGGTATACAACTTCGATTCGACGTCTAAAACAACATATCAAAAGTCCCCACCGATTGGTCGCCGGCGTCCTTTATAAATGGCGGCTAAAGGTGCAGAAAATCAGTTTATCCCAAATATCTCCGAATATATCAATGCTACGATAAAAATGGTGGAGCACTAATATAAAGTTATTCAAATTTTCTACAAAAAAGGTTCGATATATTTTTTTCGTACAAGTAAGGGTTTCTGCGTGAGCGCGCGTGCAATATGACCGTAGCGTTCGAAGTGCGGCGGTAGGCAGTTTTCCTGAAATATCTCTTCAATGAGTAATCTTAAGATGAAGACTAGAAATGCAAGTCGGTGCAAATTAAACTTTCTGTAAAAAGTACTATTTCGCGACTATTTCTTACACCAGCTGCAGTGTTTATTCACATACGAGTTTTTTCGCATTCAAATGTACTCTCTTCCACACCACCTACGGGGTTGCGGAGTGCCAAGCGCATTTTTTTTTAGCGTGGTATCCCGAAAAGTCGGTCTAATCCACGAAATGAAAGGTAAAACTAAATAATACACAAAAACTTATATACACATTTATTCACAAGCTGTGGTTATATATAATGTTTTTTTTTTCTCTCTTTCTTAATTTTACTCGTTCTCGCATTTCTGGATGATCGGGCAGAAGGTTTCAGAGCTTTCTCCATCCATCAGATTTGAGTTTTCTGCAATAATGTCCGCCGATCTTTGGTGAGAATCCTCGCTAGGAGATATGTTAAGGCATGTTTGTCCAGAACATTTACCGCAAACCATCGAGCAATTGAGACCTGCGGAAGATTGGGGATGGGAGCTGCAAGATGATATTACAATCCCTAATACTACAACGAAGTCTGCTGCACTGGACACGCTCCTGTAAAAAATTTTTCATCATTCTAACCTCAAAATCGCCACTTCGTCGCGATTTCTCGGCAATCCTGATGAAAAATAATGATCGTTACTTGTACGTAAAGGCTTTTTGACGAACCTCGTTACATCAAAAAAGCCCTTCCTTACTTGTAATGAAATGTACTATTTTATAACTCAGTGTGCGAAACTCGATTTCTCATGTCTGTTTGCATGCGCGCGGTGTGCTGAGTAGATATACATTCACGCATTCAGTGCGCGAATGTATCTGGACTAGATACATTCGCGCACTGAGTATATAGAATGATTTACTCCGCACACTGTAAATAGTGTATCTGTAGAATATTGTCGAAAATACAGTATTCACATTCTCAGCCGGTTTTCGGTTACTGATAAAATAGTAGATTACGATACAAGTGCGCAAAGTACGTGATTCTCGCACGAGTGTAGCTAGTCGCCCGAGCGAAGCGAGGGTGACAAAAACACGAGTGCAAGGATCACGTACGCGCATGTGTGTCGTATACTATTTTTTTCAACTCATAGTGTGCGAATTTCGATTTCGAAAATAAATATAAATCTAAATAATTTTATCAGTAACCGGAAACCCGCTGAGAATGTGAGTACTGTATTTTAGACAATATTCTGCAGATACACTATTTACAGTGTGCGGAGTAAATCATTCTCTACACTCAGTGTGCGAATGCATAATATACTTCAGATACATTTGCGCACTCAGTGCGCGAATGTATCTACTCCAGATACATTCGCGCACTGAGTGTGCAAATTTATCTACTCGGCACACAGCGTGCCACAGTGTGTGAATCGGGCACTTTGCACACTACCAACAGACATGAGAAATCGAAATTCGCACACTGAGTTATAAGATAGTGTTTTTCGATACAAGAGCGCGAAGCAGCGATTCGCACACGAGTGTGAAGTCGCGAATGAGCCCGAAGGCGAGCCGAAGGTAGCGAGTGAGGGGCCTTCACACGAATAAGGGATTGCTGCTTTGGGCTCGTGTGTCAAACTCTATTTTTCTTAACAAATACAACGAAAGCTCCTCGCTGTGCGCCGTCTGCAAGCACGAAAGCAGGTTTGAGCGTATCCGTGCGGGGAAAGCATTTGTGCATCGCCAGCGATGCGGGAAAAACCTTCGCGCACCGCTAGCGGTGTGCGAAATTTTTTTCGCACACGGGTGCGCGAAGGTCTGCTTTTGGCGCCTGTAGACGGTGCGCAAACGAGGACTTTCGGTGCATGTGTTGAGAAATAGTATATTACTCACCTAGGGAGGAAAAGTAGGCTAACCCAAACTGCGTGTGAGATTGACACCCGAGCCGAAGGCGAGGGTGACAAAAACGCAGTTTGGGATGGCCTTTTTCACTCCCGTATGAGGTATACTATTTTTCACCACCCCCTGCATCGGAAAGAACGACTTCCCGCTCACGCAAGGGAGCGAAAGTCGTACTTACCGTGCAGGTGTGGTGAAAAATAGTATACGACACGCGAACTTCGCGCACTTGTATCGTAATCTACTATTACCTTTCATTTCGTGGATTAGACCGACTTTTCGGGATACCACGCTAAAAAAAAATGCGCTTGGCACTCCGCGACCCCGTAGGTGGTGTGGAAGAGAGTACATTTGAATGCGAAAAAACTCGTATGTGAATAAACACTGCAGCTGGTGTAAGAAATAGTCGCGAAATAGTACTTTTTACAGAAAGTTTAATTTGCACCTACTTTTATTTCTATAGTCTTCATCTTAGGATTACTCATTGAAGAGATATTTCAGGAAAACTGCCTACCGCCGCACTTCGAACGCTACGGTCATATTGCACGCGCGCTCACGCAGAAACCCTTACTTGTACGAAAAAAATATATCGAACCTTTTTTGTAGAAAATTTGAATAACTTTATATTAGTGCTCCACCATTTTTATCGTAGCATTGATATATTCGGAGATATTTGGGATAAACTGATTTTCTGCACCTTTAGCCGCCATTTATAAAGGACGCCGGCGACCAATCGGTGGGGACTTTTGATATGTTGTTTTAGACGTCGATTCGAAGTTGTATACCAAAATCCAGCTTGGTGGGATTTATTCCGGAATATGACCAATTTTTTGACTAAAGTGACTGGGCTATATGTATTATTCCTATATGAATAGTAAATTTTCGTGACTGAATATATGAATCTTTGTAAACTAATTTGATAAATATATATAGATGAGTATATTAATTTTTGTATACTAACCGAGTAATAATCTACATATAATTATAGTAAATTACGTAAATCTATTAAGGATAAATAAATTAGTCATTTTATGAATATTACTATTTTTTTTTATTTATTATTCTAGTAATTATCACATAAATATTATTAAACAATAATTTATACGTAATTTTTTAAATACGATATAATATTTTTTGACCAGTTCACACATAATGATAAGTATATAACTATTATAGATATTAGAAGAAAATAAACAATAGAAAAAATAATTAAGACCATCTTTTAGCTATGTACATTTTTCCATCTCCTAGGCGAGTTTGCAATGATACATACGCATGTTTTATTATTGCCCATGGTAGTCTGTCGTATACTATAAAGTAGCCTTTTACTTCATAAGCTGAAAAGTGATAACTATATGAATACGATATTTTTTTTGCGATAGCTATCACTTTATCATCATCAGATATTATCAAGTGACAAATTGAGTAAAAATTGAAAATATCCTCGGATGGTATCATAAGAATTGATCGAGAAGTTAACATAACGTTATCAAATGATATTGATTGCGTAACTGAAACTCTATTAAGAGAAATTTCATTGTTCAATAAACCTTGAAACAACAAATAATCATTGAGCTGAGAAATATCTACTGTTTTTATACGACCAGTTTTAAATTCCAGATATAAGTGAGGTTGGATCAATCGATAATTTAACATTAATTATTCTTTAAATGCTATGGTGTACAAGACATTTACACGACTCAATGAACTTGTTGCAGTGGTTTTACCAGACTCATGTTTTCGCTCAAAATCCATACATGCAACATGAGAAAGAGGTCCAATAGTTCGCATTACTCTGCCATAATGCACAAGGAAATGATGTTTTGGTTTAAAAGAACCGGGGAATAATTTTTGCAATAAAGTTAAATATTTGGTTATAATAGTTTCAAGATAATCATGAGCTGAACGATGACAATTTTTCTCAGTTACACAATAAATGATTTAATTCATTAAAATAATTAGTTGCCAATGTTCACAATCTTCGGGAATTAAATGACCTATAATCATTGGTAAATTACGAATGACAGTAAGCATTTCTGTTGCAGACATAGTATAACTTTTATTCTTCAAGTGAGTTCCAGTCAAACTCGGTGGCTTGTTCTGTTTACCATTATAAATATAATCAAAACCGTCTTTTAGTGGATTGAAAGAATCAATTGAGAAGTATGGATTCTTTTCAGTGATATAATAATGAAGTATTTCACCTAAATCGTATTGGCATACGCCCTCTAAAAGATCGTGCATGTAATCAACTACTAGATTCTCGGTCATATGAAAATCATCTAAGTCTTTAAATACACTTTCCTTTACAATTCCTGTTTTTTGAAAATTATTGTATAATAACCCTGGTAAAAATTCCCACATAGGAACCTATACAGGACCTACATAGGTACCATACGTATCGTAATTTGGGACATGTTCCTATAGGAGTACAACTTATAGGAGTACATAGGACCTACGTCGGTATAGTGCACTAGGACCCATCCCGGTATATATATACAGGGTGTAAATCTTGACTCTGTACATACTTATAGGGTGTGTAGAGGCTGCCAATACAAGCATTTTGAGGCATGACACCCAAGGCCGGAAACTCATCCCAACGGCTGTGGAGGGCTTTGAAGGTTCTGGTACCGCGCGCTTTTCGTAGAGTAATGAATCAGATGTGATCATTTTCGACCCAAAATTTTATTCAGCGGTAAACAACAGTACAAATGTTCTTGCGTGAAATCAACAAAACGATAAACTTGGCAATAAAAAAATTACAAAACAATTTCTGGTGATTATAAACAGAATTTGAAAAAGTTGTGGAAAACGAAAAGCCCAAGTGTGCAAACCCCGAATTCGTTTTCCATAACTTTTTCAAATTCTGTTCATAAGCACCGGAAATTGTTTTGTTATTTTTTTAATGCAAATTTTATAGTTTTGTTGTTTGTTTGTTTTGTTCACGCAAGAACAATTGTGTACTGTTCTCTACGGCTGAATAAAATGTTGGGTCGAAAGTGATCATATCTGATTCATTACACTACGATTAAGCGTGCGGTACCATATCCTTCAAAGCCCTCTATAGTGGTTAGGATGAGTTTCCGACCACGGGTGTCATACCTCAAAATACTTGTATTGGCAGCCCCTATACACCCTATAAGTATGTACAGAGTTAAGATTTACACCCTGTATATTGTAATATTTTTAATATTTGTTGTAATAATAAGTTAATATTTATGGATTCCCGAGGGAAATAAAGTGAATCAGATGAAATATAATCAATTGGGCAAAAGGTTTATGTATTCAGAAAATACAGGTCTGCTTCAGTACGAGGCTAAAGACAGACTAATTTGTTTTACAATAATACTTATTGATACGGCAACGGCGATTCATATATTTTGAGAGATGTCTTTTATCATATAGACTACTTGATCTAGATCGTATGAAAGTAATATATAGGGGTGAATTCATCAAATATAACACTACCCCCCCTTTAGTGAAAGAGTCGACCCGACTCGTAAGGTAAGTATAATAAAAATTGTCTATTTAAAATCGTCATAGGGATTAGCAAGTCGATATTTGAATCATAAAATCTATGTGCTCTATTTAGGAGAATTGGAGCTGTGGCTCAAGTAATTAAAAATTTTCCTAAGTACTATCTGACATTCGTCTCTTATTAGCAGGGAAACCACAGAAAACCTCTAAAAGATAGTCTAACTTAATTTCACAACATGGGTTTTTACAAAAATCTTCAAGAACAGGAACCAGGAACAAGAGTAGAAACTCAGGAATACAGGATCAGTAGACAGGAATCAGGAAATAAGAGTAGAAACTCAGGAACAAGGCGAAGAATTCCTTGGTCATTATGAAGAAAGTCCTGAATACTGGAACAGGAAGGGGTTGGAGGGGTAGAAGGACCAAAGACTGGAACGGAAAGTCCGATTCTGAACTCCAGGAGATCCAACTCCAAACCTCTTCGAAATAAATCATATACGACCTAGACAGGAGGACAAATGTTATTCTCTCAAAATAATAAGGTCTTAAATTTGAGTTTTTTTTTTTTTTTTTTAAACTCTTCAAAATTATAGATTCCTTTTAAATATTTTTTTTTAAATCAAAATTATAAATTTCTTTTTAAATATTTTCTTTTAAATTAGAACGATAAATTAAACTTTTTTGATATTAGATAAATTATTTCAAATATAATAAATTGATAAATTAAATTATTCTATTGAATAAATGTTATAAATATAAATTGAAACGATCTTATCTGGAAAGAAGTGGAGAAACTTGGGAAAATAGGTCAGGATGGGATGAATTAGACTTCCTTCTTCTCGTCTCAGAATATCATTTCGTCATTTAAATAGAATATCCTACTATCAGAATATCGGGAGCTGGAAAAACTTGGGTTAATGTTTGTAAACTAAAACATAACCTATATCTAGATTTTCCGCTCGGATCTCTTTTTATCTAGACGCCATTATTATATAAGTCTATTGTAACGACACCTAGCGTTATATTTTTGTAATATTTTCGCGGGATTCGAGATTGAAATAAACGAGGGTCTTTTAAACGACCTATGACGAACCCTTTCAATAAAACATCTATAATTAAATGAAAAATTGTTCAAACAATTGCAAAATTGTTTATAACAAAAGAAAAGAAATAAAAGATAGAAAGGGGTGAGAAAATTAAAGAAGCGTCATTCGTAATCATGGAGCCGTTAAACGAGGACGCAATCCTTTTAGGAATAATTATAGCTCAACTGAACTGGAACGGAGTTCCTAAAAATAATATTGAATTCATAAAAAATGGGTTTACTAATGAATGGAGTAGAGTGCAGTGTGCAAAAGGTACTGCTGTAAAACTCCGTATTTCAAGACGTTTTACATGCGTGAACTGTTATACTACAAAGTGAGTAAAATCATTAGCATCGATCACTGATATATATACTAACTGGATAGCCGATCGACCAAAATTCATGTGCCCTATTGGGGCTCCAAGGCGGCCATTTTTTTTTTTGGAGTCCCGCATTCCGCCATCTGTCGGTTATCCCGATAGATTCGCATGACAGTTATTTATCGGCCGATTACCGATATCAGTGCGGCCGATCAAGTAAAGGGTCATTTTTCAAGCGCTAATTTTCGCGCTCACTTTTTGTTCCGCATAACCACGTAAAATCCTGTAAAATTGATAGTGCCCGCGTCGTATGAACTTTGCCTGAAATTTCGGTTTGTTATTTCGTAATTTTTATTCTTGAAATAGTCCGGTCGATCATTCTCATGCCCTACGTCGTTCGCCCCGTAGTTTACGTTGTCTAGATGGTCAAATTGGTGACTTGCGTTCCCCAGGTCGTCCTCTTCGTAGTTTTCACTCTCGTTTTCATCGAGTTGTTGATTTCCCGTAAACGTAAACTACGTGACGAAAGTCCCAGAGGACGGAAATCAACTACCCGATGACAACGAGAGTGAAAACTACGAAGAGGGCGACCTGGGGAACGCAAGTCACCAGTTTGACCATCTAGACAACGTAAACTACGGGACGAAAATCCTGGAGCACGAAAGTCAACAACTCGAAGACAACGAGAGTGAAAACTACGAAGCGAACGACCTGGGGATCGGAAGTCATCAGTTTGAACACCTTGACAGCGTCAAAAACGTAGTGAGAATCCTGGAGGTCAGAAATCACCTGCCTGGCGACAACTAGAATGAAAACTTCGAAGCAAAAGACCTGGGGAATGTGAGCCATCAGTTTCACCACCTGGACAACGTCAACTACGAGGTGGACTAAACCTTCTATAACTCAGGAACGACTGGTCCCTCGAAGTTTTTGATAAGGAACTTATTCTTAGATTTCGATGAGGAATCTGCATGTAAAATCTTTTCCGTGACTTGGGAATCATGCTGTATATGTATCACTGTGATATCAAATCATGAATTGATAGGTAGCTTGATGCCGCCAAGCACAGATGGCGATACACGGGACTCCAAAAAAAATGACACTCAACTGCCCACACGGAAGATGATATTGCCTGGATATCCCGCGAATAACTCTATGTCCATCTAACGTCCATATCAATTGTAGATATCCCATTAATACCCATAGGATATTGCGAAATCAATATCGACAAAACCTTTACACGGTATATCCACTGGATATTCCTGAATGGATATTTATCGTCAAATCCTGAATGTCCACGTAATGTCCATATAATCAAATTTTTATCGCCTGGGGCGATTAAAACCGACCACCCTGTATACACAGATGTATAGAATATAATATACATGTGCGGTATACAATATTGTTTGGTTCTATAATCAGAGATCGGTGACAAATTTTTATATTGTTTATGAAAATAATATTGAAATAAGTAAGTTCTATTCATGTATGAATAAAGCTATACAGTTCCTCTTCTGTAACTTCATATATTCTATCATGAGTTTTTATTTCAATTACATTACCAACGATGAAAATTGTTTTTTTTTTTATACTTATATTTAACATTATAAGGCAATACTCGGAATGACAAGTGCAATAAGTATGATTTAAGATTTTGGTATTTTTGTTCTACATGTGTACAGAATAGCGTATATACTTGAGATAATACTGTATAAAATTTCTAGTCTGATTATTTCACTATGTATGATAACTATAAAAATCTAACCACTCTAATCACTAACTTGAGCTATTCATTAATTATGTGCATCTTTAAAATCGTAATTGAGAATGTGCTCTAATAAAAAAGATCTCAATTGAAGTGTGTCATTATTGTAAGTAGCCTATTAACTACAATAAATATCTTTTATGTATATTATATACCATATACATTATACATACTGGGAGTTTTCGTGGATGCGGGTCAGTCCGGGAAAAATTCCAACCCACGCTCTTGACTCTTTACGGTCTACGGTAGTAGAGGGTCTAGAGCGTAGAGTGACATTTTTCCCGTCCGACTGACCCGCATCCACGAAAACTCCCGGTATGTATTTCCTATATAAGAGCGATTCTGTGATCTGCTGAATTCATGCGTTCCCCGTTTGCCTCCCTTTTAGGCGCGTTATTTTTCACAAATCGCTCTGTATAAATATCTATGAGATAGCTCCAGGTTATTCTACAGATATTCACAGAAATATAATATGGATATCCAGTGGATCGAATATTGCGGACATTTCTCTATCCAGTGGATGTCCACTGTATTTCCCGAACTTTATCAGGGATATCCCAGTGGATATTGCGTATATCTAATGGACATCTATTAGATGCACTTCTTCCGTGTGGGTGGCCTCACGCTTCGTCCTATATTTCATACGCGATCGGCTATCCAGTTATAATATATATCAGTGGCATCGATCAATCTTTTAATATTTCTATTAATCAACGAAATTTTATTTTATTATTTTTATTTTTTTTTTTGTTATCTCAGGATTCCAAAAGAAAATACTTTGGGGATAGTCCAACTTCATCGAACTTTCGTCGATGAATTGGACGTATTAGGAGGATGGGGACAGTGCTATATTTGTAAAACTGTTCTTCTCCAAAAAACGGACAATTCAGGATGTGAAGAATGCGAGAAACTGAAAATTCTTGCTAAGCATGTAGTGGAGAAGCTAACTACAAACCAATATTAATCGTTAACGTTTAAATATTTTAACGTTCGAATTATTATACTCTATGTATGAAATTATTATTGAATAAATTTTTTTTTTTTATGTTCTCATAATTAAATATTTGCGTTCAACATTATTATTTATTAGATATTATTCATAATATTAATTAAACTCCATTTGCTTTTAACAATCTTCATT
The DNA here is from genome assembly GCA_943736025.1 of Tenthredo mesomela. Taxonomy (NCBI): domain Eukaryota; kingdom Metazoa; phylum Arthropoda; class Insecta; order Hymenoptera; family Tenthredinidae; genus Tenthredo; species Tenthredo mesomela. Next base: position 17,406,084 of record OX031014.1, on the reverse strand, counting down.
ACCGACTTGATCTAAATTGTTTCACTATTAGTTCCGATTTCTTTCGAGTTATCCCAAATAGTTCCGAGTTGTTCCGAGTCTACTCCGAGTCTATGCTAGAAATCATACGGCTTCATAACCTCGCAAAAATTCATATAAACGTCATCTGTGGAAGCTTCGGCATCTGAGATCAAGACTGGTGCTGGAAGAGTCGCAAATTTCTTTCTAACTAACCAATCTTCATGTACTTCGTGTAAGACCTTTAAATAATCTAATGGAATACCATCTTCTTCTGAACGAGCGCGTGAATTTATACGCGAAAACGACTCTTCGGGAGATAACCTCAAATAAACAATTAAATCCACCTCGAAGGCAGGAGACTCGCTAACTAAAACCCTAACATTTTCTAATAACAGATGAGCTTCAAGATCTTCAAAATCTCCCATTCTCCTACGTGCCTCAACGAAGCAATTGCAGCTATAAATAGACCTTTCCATAATCTTATTAGGTAACGCGGTCTGAGTTAAATGTCTAATTCGCATTGTCATAGCCGCGTGATGTTGAAAATGATATGCATATTTGCTAGGATCCTTATACATTTTCTCTAGGAGATTCTCACCAGCTACGTTACGGTACTCATCTAAAGGTTCTAATAGTGTAAGAATATTTTTATCATTTAAAAATCTTTTAGTAAACGTCGTTTTACCACATCCAATATTTCCTTCAATGAGGATAGTTAAAGGTCTATAATCTCTTCGTTTAATTCCATAAGGCAGTTCTTCAGACCACCTGGAAGAATCCAAAGTAAAAGCTTGATCATCTCTTAGAAGAGAGAAATTATTATTTACAGAATGATCTTCATCTATATTTAAAGAACGAAGATTCTTTATTTTATTATTGTGAGTAAGTTTATCTGAATTATAAGGAGTCAGGCGGTCCAAGTGTACCACCTTAGGTTTCGTACGAGTAGATCTTTGTATTCGATAAACTACATTATTTATTTTGTCAATTATTGAATAAGGACCTTCCCAATTAGATTGTAATTTAGGACAACGTCCTTTTTCTCGTCTAGGTTGGAAGAGCCATACTAAATCTCCAGTTTTAAATTCAAGATCTCTAGCCCTAATATCATAATGAGCTTTTGTCCTATCTGAAACGATTTCAATTCTTCCAGTAGCAAAATCATGAATTTGTTCTAATTTATCCCTTAAATTGGATACGAAGTCTGTTTGAAGAGGATCTGGCGAAGGAATAGGTCCCTTGTCTAAGTCTGAAGGTAACCGAATATCTCTTCCCATAAGCATAGAAGCCGGAGATTGTTTAGTCGTCTCGTGAACAGCTGATCGATAAGATAGAAGAAAAAGAGGAATCCACTCATCCCAATCTCGTTGACTTTTGTTAACGAAAGAAGCTAAATAACTTAGAAGAGTTCGATTTAACCGTTCTACCATTCCATCAGACTGAGGATGAAGGGGGGTTGTATGAGTCTTTCTGATTCCTAAAACTGTTGATATTTCTTCTATTAAAATTGATTCAAAATTACGACCTTGATCAGTATGTAATTCTAGAGGAGTCCCATATCTACAAACAAAATCTCGAACAAATACTTGGGCAACTGTCTTTGCTTCCTGATTAGGGATAGGGATTACCTCGGGCCATTTAGTAAAATAATCTGCAATAACTAAGGCATATCTATTTCCAGATCTAGAAAGAGGGAGTGGCCCGACAACATCCATAGCCACTCTCTCGAAGGGTGCTCCGACGTTGTATATTTGAAGAGGACTGCGACCCTTACCGCGTGGACCCTTTTTCGCAATGCAGACTTTACATAACCTACACCAATCATCTACATCCATTCTGCTGCGAGCCCAAAAAAATCGTTCCCTAATCCGACCTAAAGTTTTATTGGAAGCGAAATGTCCACCCGACGGTAAATCATGATATTGCTTGAGGATGTCTTCTATTTTGTTCTTTGGTACTAATAACTGCCATCTAATTGTCTTCAAATCTGGAGATTCCCATTTTCTATATAATATTCCGTTCATTAAAAACAGAGAATCCCATTGAGTCCAATAGATTTTAAGATCTTGACTCTTAGCAGAAATATCTTGCCACTCAGGGCGTAATTCAGATTCTTTCCATGTTTTAATCTGTAATAGAACTTCATCTTCTTGTTGAGCCTTTTTCCATGGGTTCAGATCTCCTTCAAAAGTGATTGATCGGATTTTATAGGGGTTCGTCTAGTTGTTTTTCTAATCTTGTGCATTGTTTACATTCGACAGGTCCTTCGCAAGGTCTTCTGGATAGAGCGTCTGCGTTTCCATGTAATAATCCAGCGCGGTGTTGAATATCAAAATCATATTGGCCCAGTCTCTCTATCCACCTCGCTACCTGTCCTTCTGGAGATTTAAAAGAAAGCAACCACGTAAGAGAAGCATGATCTGTCCTAATCAAAAACTTTCTCCCATATAAGTAATGATGAAAATGTATTACTGTTTTTACCACAGCTAAAAGTTCTCTACGAGTAACACAATAATTCCTCTCCGTCTTACTAAGGACTCGACTGTAATAACTGACTACCCTTTCATTTCCGTCATGGATTTGAGACAAAACTCCACCTATTCCCGAAAGAGAAGCGTCTGAGTCTAAAATAAAAGGTTGTTCTACTTGGGGATAAGCAAGAATAGGAGAAGATGTTAAATAAGTCTTTAATTTGATAAAAGCTTCTTCACATTCCTGAGACCATTCGAATTGAACCTTACTCCCTGTTAGATGATGGAGAGGTTTAGCTATTGAGGCGAACCCTTTAACAAAACGACGATAATAAGTACAGAGCCCTATAAAACTTTGAACACCTTCTTTATCTACAGCATACCCCGGCACACTCATTAGTCGAAAGAGCTAAGCTGTTAATCCTATTAACCCGTTCACCGGCACTAATCCTTTTAACGCCATTTCTTGGATTTTGGTAGGTATGAGTGGGAATATGCAGGTAACGCAGTTGTTGCCGTCCCAAATAGACCGCACACCCCTTAGTTCCTTTTATTTCTCCTGAACGCTGCCCCTACCATCGCACTTCCAGGTAAGGACGAGTGACCGTTTTCAGGTAGACCGAGGCGATTTCGGGTCGCACTAATTGTCACTTAGAGCGGGGCCTGCTCCGAAGAGCACAGTGAGGCCGGGGTATGATCTACAGGACGGGGCCAATCTGATACTTTTTCTATTTTTGTAGGGTCCGTTTTCACTCCTTCTGCGGAGACTATGTGTCCAAGGAAATGAACCTCTCGTTGTAATAGATGACATTTCTTCGGACTCATTTCGAGTCCTGCTTGTCTAAGGCGAGAGAAGACTTCAGTAAGATTTTCTACTTGTTCTTCGAATGTTCTTCCAAAAACGATTATATCGTCTAGATATACTAGACACTTCTTTTCTGTAATTCCTTTTAGTATTGTTTCCATTGTTCTTTCAAAAGTCGCAGGAGCGTTGCATAACCCAAAAGGCATAACTTTGAATTGCCATAATCCTCCTAAACCGGTTACAAAGGCTGTCTTTTCTTTATCGTCTTCATGCATTTCTACTTGCCAATATCCACTCTGCAAGTCTATAGTGCTGAACCATTCTGCTCCAGCTATTAAATCAAGAGTTTCTTCTATCCTCGGCAAGGGGTAAGAATCTTTTTTGGTTATGTCATTTAACCTCCTGTAATCGATGCAAAATCTCTTCGTTCCATCTTTCTTTGAAACAAGAACAATTGGTGAAGCCCAAGGACTTGAAGATGGTTCTATTACGTTGATGGCTAGCATTTCGTTGACCATCTTTTCTACTTCTTCTCGACCATTTAATGGAAGTCTTCGGGCAGCTTGTTTTATAGGTGCGTTACTTCCTACATCAATGGTATGAGTCGTTATGGTACTTCTTCCTTTATCGTTGCTATTTTTAGCAAAAGCATCTTGATATTCTTCAATTAATGTCTTGAATTTCTCTTTTTGTATGGGATTTAAACCAACAGATGACTTTTCTAAGAGATTTTCTAAATGAACTGGAAAAGAAAGTAATTCTTCTCTAGAAAGATCTATTACTTGAATATGAGGAAAATCAGATGTTTTATTCCTATTAGTTAAAAGAGCGATCTCGTGTCGACCTGACGTTAATAAATTCCCTTCTGTAGAAATAACACAATTATGCGCTGCAAGAAAGTCAATCCCTAAGATCCCTTCATCCTCAATATCTGCTACGTAAACTTTATGTGAATAATCGATACACCCTATCACGTTAATCTGAACTAAAACTTCTTTTAAAACCGGAGTTATTTCTCCTGTAGCAGTTCGAAGGGAAGCAGAATTTTGAGAATGGTTAATAGATTTCAAGAGATCCGAACGGACTACTGTGACCTCTGCCCCAGTGTCTATTACCCAGAGACAGTTAATTCCGTTGACAGTCCCTCGCGCATATAAGCCTGTTTATCTTAGGCTTCTTAATAAAAATTGTGTTAAAATAGGGCTTTCGTTGGATCGAACACTTGATGACTTTCGCCCTTCTAAATCATCAATAATTAGTTTTTTTGGTTAGAAGAACCCTGAGGTTTTTCTGAAGTCTTATGAGAATTGTCTGTGGTATTTTCACTATCTTTCCTCCACGACATTTTTTTATCTGAAGAATTTTCGTTATTGGCTTGATTTAATTTTTCTAATGAAAAACAACGATTGGCGTCATGTCCAATCTTTTGACAATATTTACATTTTAACGGGGGTCTGTCTCCGTAATTTGGTCTTTTATAATTATTATTACTATTATTTCTATTATAGTTATTATTATTATATCCGTTATTATAATTATTTTGCTGCCTGGGAGTAGTTTTTTCGGAATCATTGGTTTTATTAGGAAAAGTAGGAGTTTTATCTGTTTCGATACGTCGAACTTTTCCTACTTCTAGATGGTGTTTTGTTAAAGCTTCAATTTCCATACCTTTAATGACCGCTTCTTGTACAGAAGAAGGTCCTGTCAGGCTAAGAGTATGTCTCAACTCTGGGTCTGTTATTGCATTAATGAATTTAATACAGGCTAACATGTCTCTAGTAGGTTCATCACAATTGGGTAAAGCTATTCTAGCTAATCTTTCTATTTCTACTCCTAGTGAGGCAAGACCTTCTTCCTTAGCTTGTCTTTTAAGGTCTAATTGAGTCAAAGATAGTTTTGATATAAGTTGATTTCCGAATCTCAAACGTAAGGCTGCGCTGAGTTTATCGTAATTTTCAATATCTGAATCAGCAAGAGCTGATAGAACAGCCAAGGCAGGACCTCTTAAGCTACCTGCAAGTTGTCCGGCCTTAGTAATAGAAGACCAGGAGTTTACTTTTGCAATTATTTGAAATTGTCGCTCATAGTCAGCCCAAGGAATTGATCCGTCAAAGAAATTTACTTTAAGATTCGACGATTTTTTTGTTGACTCAGCACAACCTTCGTTACGAGTAATAATTGTATCGTTAATCTGTTTATCGTGACTACTCCCGGCGCGAGATAAATTGAGAGGAAGATTATTATCTATATTCTGGTCACCAGCCATGTAATTAGTATGTTCTACGCCTCGTGCGTCCCGAATTGTACCTCCAATTCGGTCGCTTTGAGGTACAGTACGGGTGTGTGGCGTAAAAGTTGCCGCTCCACCCGTACGAGGTCTACGTATTGTTGGGGAAGGTTCTTCTTCCCCATAGTTTTGTACAGACCGTATATTTGTGGGTTCAATTATTTCCTCAATCCTTATTGGGGATCGTCTAGGAGTTGAAGTTTGAGACATTGTTTCCTGTGGTTCCAGGCGTCTCATTAAAATGGATAGGGTAGCTTGTTGAGCTGCTAGATTTGCCTCTCTATCAGCTCGTTGATTCGTTAGGTTCGCCTCTCTTTCTTCCCTCAAGCGAACGGTTTCGCGTTCTTCGCGTTCTCGTTGAGCTGTCAAATTTGTTTCTCTTTCTTCACGCAGTCTTAAAATTTCGCGCTCTTCGCGTTCACGTTGGGCTGTTAGATTTGCCTCGCGTTCAGCTCGGCGTTCTTCTCTCTCTTCTCTTTGAGCCAATAAAGTGGCTTCTCTTTCCTCTCGTTGAGCTAACAAGTTAGCTTCTCTTTCTTGACGTTTAGCTTCGCGTTCTTCGCGTCGTAGTTGAGCTTCTCGCTCTTCGCGTTCTCTTTGTGCCGTTAAATTGGCTTCTTGTTGTGCTGCTTGTGCAGCTAAACTAGCTTGTTGTTGTGCAGCCAAAGTTTGGAAAAGTCTTTCCATTATATCAACCTGAGGTTGAGGTGCTGGGGCTTGTTCGTCGATGATTGCTCGTCGACGAGAAGACATTGCTTTTTTTTTTTTAAATTCTTTTTAAATCCTTTCACAATCACGAACTCTCTTTCAAAAATTCACTTTATCGATCCCGGTAAGATCCCGATTCTGACACCAATGTAATATTTTTAATATTTGTTGTAATAATAAGTTAATATTTATGGATTCCCGAGGGAAATAAAGTGAATCAGATGAAATATAATCAATTCGGCAAAAAGTTTATGTATTCAGAAAATACAGGTCTGCTTCAGTACGAGGCTAAAGACAGACTAATTTGTTTTACAATAATACTTATTGATACGGCAACGGCGATTCATATATTTTGAGAGATGTCTTTTATCATATAGACTACTTGATCTAGATCGTATGAAAGTAATATATAGGGGTGAATTCATCAAATATAACAATATATACAGGGTGTTCCAGACCTCGCGACGAATATTTCACAGGGTAAATCTTGATCAAAAATGGGATCGAAATTTTCTCAGCCGATTTTTTCGGAGATGCATGGATTTTCCGTTATAATTAATTCAATTTCAGTCAATGACGCGCGGCTTACGAACGGCCGCGCGTCGGTGTGCTTACCGCTCGGTTGTGTGCACTTTTTTCGTGGCGACAATAAGCCGAGAGACGCGCACACAACCGAGCGGTGATTACACCGACAAACGGCCGTTTATAAGTCGCATGTCATTAGCTGAAATTAAAATAATTATAACGGAAAATCCATGCATCTCCGAAAAAATCGGCTGAGGAAATTTCGATCCCATTTTTGATCAAGATTTACCCTGTGAAATATTCGTCGCGAGGTCTGGAACACCCTGTATAGGATTGAGACCTATATGGGTGTGTATGTATAGGAGGAAAACCTATATGGGACATGTATGTAGGCGCGCCTATATAGACATGGGTTCCGTACCCATACGGGTATGGGTCCTATATAGGTCCTTCAGCTGTATGGTATATTCCCATACGGATCTGTCCCAAATTACGATAGCTATATGGCTGTTAGGACCTATGTGGGTACAGATACCTGGGTGTATGTATTAGGGTGCTTTTTTTAAAACGACTATTTTTTATTTTTGCAACTCCCCATTGAAAATCTTGTTGTAGAGGGGAATCCTGTCCAATTTTTAGCTCTTAATTTCGATTCTAGTACTCGCGCTTTTCGTTTTAAGTTTTTCCATGCTAAAAGCATGTGAACATTACGACTTTTTCTTTAGTCGCGCACAACTCAGCCGCATTTCAATGGATTGTTCTCATCCAAGATTCATTTTACAGAAAATTTAGTATTCTTCAAAAGTGCCCAAGATAGTTTGACTGACTTGAAAATATTGAACTTGACATTTTGTTGGAATTTTATATTTAAAAAAATCAAAGTCCTTATATCTTTTGAAATACTCGTTTGAAAGACTTTATGTACTGGACTTTTTTTGTAGAGAAATAAATTTCCTACAAAATTGTTCCGAAGATTTTTTTCTCCAAGTCCAACTGTTTATTCGCCCACAGCCATAAAGAAGAATTATGCATAAAATCGACTTTGGAGGCTTACACAAGTGCGGCGGTTGAAACCACAGCCAAACTACCAATGGCACTTTTGAAGAACACTGAATTCTCTGTAAAATGAATCTTGGATGAGAACAATCCATTGAAATGCGGCTGAGTTTTGCGCGGCGAAAAAAAAAGTCATAATGTTCACATGCTTTTAGCATGGAAAAACTTAAAACGAAAAGCGCGAGTACTAGAATCGAAATTAAGAGCTAAAAATTGGACAGGATTCCCCTTTCGACGTCTACAACAATATTTTGAAGAAGAACTAGGGTGGTCCTTAAATGGGGTGTTTTTGAATTGTTACGCTCCCAAGGGTTCAAACGGATCCTTTTGATGAAAAAAAATTTGTCCTAAATTTTGAATGCTCTATCTCAATTTTAACATCCCGCGCACCAGCGCCGAAGTACTTTTTTTTTTTTTTTTTTCAATTTCAATTCAGTTGACCCGATCACTCATATTTTATATGTTATTTGAAAAAAAAAAAAAAAACTCATTTCAATAAAAATTGTTGAAGTTTTTTTTTTTTTTTTAGCAGATTGAAAGAGAAAAAACAATTTGGCGGTCGTGCGTAGAATGTTGAAATCGACGCAGGACGCAGAATGTTGAAACTTCGACGTTAATGACTTGACAAAGTTGGGTCATACATGTTTTTTATATAAAATTGAAAAAAAAAAAAAAAAAAATACTTCGGCGGTCGTGCGCGGGATGTTAAAATTGAGATAGAGCATTCAAAATTTAGGACAAATTTTTTTTCTTCAAAAGGATCCGTTTGAACCCTTGGGAGCGTGAAAATTCAAAAACACCCCATTTAAGGACCACCCTAATGTTTACATGCTTTTAGCATGGGAAAACTTAAAAAGAAAAACGCGAGTGCTGGAATTGGAATGAAGAGCTAAAAATTGGACAAGATTCCCTTTTCGACGTCTACAACAAGATTTTCAATGGGGAGTTACAAAAAAAGAATCGTCGTTTCAAAAAAAGCACCCTCATATGTATTAAAGTATGCAAGGAAAAATGCCGTATCCACGAGTTACACAATATGTATATAATACCCTATCCGACATTTTTCCACCGTATGTACGGCGAATTTACGGGCCTTATTGAGCCCTAAAAAGCACCCAAATGGGTTATTGCAACCATACATCGGACCTGAGGAGACCTGCATACCGACGTAGGATATCTATGTGGGTTTTATAGGGGCCTGCAAAGCACCAACCAAGGTTATTGCGAATACAGATCGGATTTTGTGAGTCCTGTATGCCAATTACGAACACCTATGTGGGTCCTATTGGGTCTTGAAAAACACCTAGATGGGTTATTGCGGCATCATATCGGACCTCATGGGTCCTGTCCGCCAACTACGAATACCTATGTGGTTCCTATTGGGTCTAGTGTTGCCGCGAGAGACGAGAAAAACGAGACGAGACGAGAATGAAGAGTCGAGAGACGAGACGAGAGAGCGATTTTCTCTCGGCCGTCCAACTCGAGACGAGACGAGAAAGACACGGCGAGAGTGTCGAGAGTCTCGGCCTATCGATATGATTAATCATGCGAATTAACTGAGTTCTTTTGGTATAATATAAGCATTTTATCTATGGGAAATAAAAATGGGCAATTATTCGGAAAACGAAGATTGCAGTATAACAGGTACATGCGGTACAATCGAAGATATAAAGCACCAAAATAAAAAATAAATCGATATTAAGATTTTATGCCGACATTTTCCATCACGGTCAGTCGAGAAAATTCGAGACGAGACGAGAGACGAATCTTAAGGTCGAGAAAAATTCGAGACGAGAGACCAATTTTTTCTCGATATTCGAGACAAGACGGTGTGATCTCTCGTCTCGACAATGTCGAGACAAGACGAGAGAAGAGAAATTCTCGTCTCGTCTCGTCTCGCGGCAACACTAATTGGGTCCTGAAAAACACCTACATAGGTTATTGTGGAAGCATATCGGACCTCATGGGTCCCGTATGTCAGCGTAGAATACCCATATGAGTCCCACTGGGGCCTACAAAACACCTGCATAGGTTATTGCGAACACATATCGGACCTTACGGGTCCTGTATGCCAACGTAGGATGCCTATATAGGTCCTGTCAGGTCCGCTAAAGCACCCACGCGGATTTTTGTGGTACATTTGTAGGACCTATACCATACCTTGCAGGTCCTTCGAACGCCCTATGATACCATTATAGGTTACTACAGGTACCCACACAGGACCTACATATTCCATGCAAGACCTTTAAGGTCCAACTTGGGAATTTTTAGCAGGGAAGCCCTCTTCATAATTCTCCTTATTTCGCAATTTACAATCAGATTCATGAAAACATTGATTTACATCTGCGCGGTTAATTAAACAAAAACGACAATAAACTAATGCTCTAAAACTTTCAACAAGTCCAAATATTTGTTGTAAATCTAAATTATCACCGGCGATAGCAATCAACTTGAAAAAAATAGTTTGTGGTCTTCCATCAACTTCAATTGTTACACCTGTTGTTTCTAAATATTGTAATTCTTCCACAGCGGGTTTAAAGATATTTGGGTCATTTCAGTCCATTGCGTTAAATAGACCTAATAATAGTACATTATGTCACTAGGCCGATTAAGTATTTTCCGACGAATTTGAGTTTATAATCCGAGCCGAAGGCGAGGATTATAATGAAATTCGTCAGAAAATACTTTTTGGGCCGTATGGCATATAGAATTTTATGTGTCCAGGCCAAAAACCGCGTTTAAACCGAGCGAAGCGAGGTTAAAATCGCGGTTTTACGGCCTATGACACATAAAAATATATAATTCAATTTAGATTGCAAACTACGAGGAAGGCACGGAATTTTCAAATATAATGCACCACATTTTTGAATGCCTTTATGGCTGCCGAGAGGGTTGTTAGTCTCATATTCGTCAAAGAATAATATCAATGGTAATACCAGTTTATCGCCAATTTTTTTTTTTTTTTTTTCTTTCCACAACTGACTTTGAATAATATTTAATATAATCGTATCATCACATCCATATAGAAAATCAACATATTGAAACAAAGTTTAGCTTTTCATTGCTAAACTATGATGAATTGAAAGCTTTTTGAATATAATGGGGTTCTGAATTGAAATAAAGATTCAAGTCGTAAATGAATTATATGGAATTACGTGAAAATTAAGTTTATTGGAAAATGCGTGAGTTTCTTTTTATGTCTGAAACAAGACTGTTTATAAAAATTGAAAGGTGTTTACACAACAACTTATATCATTTGTTAAAATAGTCATTTGAAAGTGTACAGTGTGTGTTTGAGACTACTAGACCGTAATGCGTTGAATATACAGGGTTTCTCCCTTTGTAACAATATGATATAGTCTCATGATAAAAATCTAGATTACTGAACAACCTCGTGAAAACTGTACGAATCGGTATGGACTCAGCTGTGATAGGAATTCTCTTAATAGCCATTTCGTCATCGTCTTTTTTATATTCACTGCGATAATTAACAATATGGCGAATTGGATAAATTATAGTTCCATTTTCTTTAAAATACTTAAATTGTAAATGTTCCGACGGTAAATTATCAAACGAATGTTTTAATTTATCGAACATTGTATTTATTTTTAATAATTCTACGGATTGTTCACCAAGCGATTCTAGTCGTGATAAAACGTAACTACGTATAGTATCGACAGTATTAAGGCCTGTTCAGACCAGCCGGAATCTTCCGGAACAGAAGGAAACGGAAGAGTACGGAACCGAAGTAATGGAAGCGTGTGGAAGTCCGTGGAAGCATCAGATGTTTTCTGATTGGGCGGACGATATTCATTTAGTCATTGAAAACATCTGATTGCTTCCACGGACTTCCACACGCTTCCATCACTTCTTCCGTACTCTTCCGTTTCCTTCTGTTCCGGAAGATTCCAGCTGGTCTGAACAGGCCTTTAGTTTTTAAAAAATTCTGCACATCTTTTAGCAACGATTGCACTCGTGTTCTGGGTAGATCATTAATGCTAAACCACTTATATATTCTTATATATGTTTATATATAATCATTTTTTCTCGGGAAGAGTACCAGTACTATACACTGGGAGAACTCCGGGCAGTATATGTTTCCGTCGGCATAACAGACTCCCCGCGACAAAGAGGATTTTCTCACCGTAAATGCGGGCGCAAAATCTGCCCGCGCGAGAAGGCAAACGTCTCGTTCTTTTATTTTCGGTGACGCCACCTTCCTCATATACAGTGAACTATTGGTCCTACCAAGACTTCCCGCAAGTTAGGGAAGTTAGAGCGCCCGGCGCGGAGCTGAAAGGCCCCGAAAACGTGGGGAGAAGAGATTCCCGCGCAGAAGCGCCACAATGCTCGGAGTTCTCTCCGTGTAGGTACAGAAGTACTCACTGTGATTAATACTGCAGTACTAGTTCTCGAACCAATACTGCAGTACTAGTACTCGGACCAATACTGCAGCACTAGTACTCGAACTAATATCACAGTACATACCATATGTGAATTTATCGGACCAGTCGAACCAAATTTTTAAGTCTTCTAACTGAAGCTCACCTCTATATGAGCGTGCAGTCTTCAGATAGACTGAAAAAAACGGAAGTGCATCATAATTATTTTTTTCAAGTAAAAATTCCTTCAGCCCGGGTTTGAACCGGGACCTCCGCATTTGTACTGCGACGCCTTGTCCAATTAGACCACTGAAGGACTGGAGGAATCTTTACTTGAATTTCATGTTATTGTCATTGACCTTCTTAGTCCCAGGTCTGTGTTTATTTCATTGAGTAGTGACTCTATCGTTCGAAGCCTATTAATTCATACCATATGTGAATTTATCGGACCAGTCGAACCAAATTTTTAAGTCTTCTAACTGAAGCTCACCTCTATATGAGCGTGCAGTCTTCAGATAGACTGAAAAAAACGGAAGTGCATCATAATTATTTTTTTCAAGTAAAAATTCCTTCAGCCCGGGTTTGAACCGGGACCTCCGCATTTGTACTGCGACGCCTTGTCCAATTAGACCACTGAAGGACTGGAGGAATCTTTACTTGAATTTCATGTTATTGTCATTGACCTTCTTAGTCCCAGGTCTGTGTTTATTTCATTGAGTAGTGACTCTATCGTTCGAAGCCTATTAATTCATACCATATGTGAATTTATCGGACCAGTCGAACCAAATTTTTAAGTCTTCTAACTGAAGCTCACCTCTATATGAGCGTGCAGTCTTCAGATAGACTGAAAAAAACGGAAGTGCATCATAATTATTTTTTTCAAGTAAAAATTCCTTCAGCCCGGGTTTGAACCGGGACCTCCGCATTTGTACTGCGACGCCTTGTCCAATTAGACCACTGAAGGACTGGAGGAATCTTTACTTGAATTTCATGTTATTGTCATTGACCTTCTTAGTCCCAGGTCTGTGTTTATTTCATTGAGTAGTGACTCTATCGTTCGAAGCCTATTAATTCATACCATATGTGAATTTATCGGACCAGTCGAACCAAATTTTTAAGTCTTCTAACTGAAGCTCACCTCTATATGAGCGTGCAGTCTTCAGATAGACTGAAAAAAACGGAAGTGCATCATAATTATTTTTTTCAAGTAAAAATTCCTTCAGCCCGGGTTTGAACCGGGACCTCCGCATTTGTACTGCGACGCCTTGTCCAATTAGACCACTGAAGGACTGGAGGAATCTTTACTTGAATTTCATGTTATTGTCATTGACCTTCTTAGTCCCAGGTCTGTGTTTATTTCATTGAGTAGTGACTCTATCGTTCGAAGCCTATTAATTCATACCATATGTGAATTTATCGGACCAGTCGAACCAAATTTTTAAGTCTTCTAACTGAAGCTCACCTCTATATGAGCGTGCAGTCTTCAGATAGACTGAAAAAAACGGAAGTGCATCATAATTATTTTTTTCAAGTAAAAATTCCTTCGAACGATAGAGTCACTACTCAATGAAATAAACACAGACCTGGGACTAAGAAGGTCAATGACAATAACATGAAATTCAAGTAAAGATTCCTCCAGTCCTTCAGTGGTCTAATTGGACAAGGCGTCGCAGTACAAATGCGGAGGTCCCGGTTCAAACCCGGGCTGAAGGAATTTTTACTTGAAAAAAATAATTATGATGCACTTCCGTTTTTTTCAGTCTATCTGAAGACTGCACGCTCATATAGAGGTGAGCTTCAGTTAGAAGACTTAAAAATTTGGTTCGACTGGTCCGATAAATTCACATATGGTATGAATTAATAGGCTTCGAACGATAGAGTCACTACTCAATGTAATATCACAGTACTCGAACGAATACTGCGATACTCGAACTAGTACTGCAGTACTCGAACTAGTACTGCAGTACTCGAACTAGTACTGCAGTACTCGAACTAGTACTGCAGTACTCGAACTAGTACTGCAGTACTCGAACTAGTACTGCGGCATTAGTTCAAGTACTATTATACGGCAGTACGTGAACTTTATATACTGTACTGAACGGTTTTAGCTAGTACTTGTTGGACTAATACCGAAGGGCTAGTACTCAAAGTAATACTTCAGTCATACCACACTAGTACTTGGCACGTACTTATATATCCCTTCGTAGTAATTTTTGTACTTACAGTACTATGAGTACTGTGTGTACTCGCGAAATAAGTACAGCAATACTTTGACAGTACTTCAAGTACTGCTGTACTGGCAGTACTTTCAGTATTTTTTTTCCGTAAGGGACCCCTGATGCTAAATTTTAAAATAAACCAAGAAAACAATAAAGTGTAATGAAAAAAGTTTGATTATGTTAAATAATATAATGGAATTGAAATTTTTGCTAATGCTGCCGTCTAATTCAGATGACAAATCGAAATGATAGTGAAAATAGTGGACTTTTTTCAAATTTTGACTTTATAAAAAGTTAATTGTTAATTGTTAATTGTTACCTCCGGTATCATTAAACAAACGAATTTGATTTTAATATATTGCAGATGCGCACAAGAATAAAATATCCAAGTCAAGTAAAAAAAGACGAAAAAGACGGTGTTTTTCGCAGAACTTTTCATCATTTTGATTTTGAAATATCAAAAATGAAAAATAAAAGAAAGAAAAAGTAAAATATACACATATAAAATTGAAAGTCAATTAATTTCCGATAGAAGCGAACATTCGAGTTTAATGGGATATGGCAATTTTTCATTCCCGTCATTCGAATGTCAAGTCCTCCAGATTTCAGAATTTTCCATCGAGCCATTTCCCAGATCATCGCGCGGATTTATGCGACAGACCGCCGGACCAACCGAAATTTGTCTAAAAACCTGTTTCTAGGATTCCAGAGGGTCGGAAACGTAAAGATTCGTTGAAATTAGCAAAGTCACTTTTCGACCGAAACCAATACTTTTCTTGAATCACCATATGTGTTGAAAAGTAAAAATTATAAAAAAAAGAATTATATAATGAAAAAAAAGTGAATGAAAAAAAAAGATGAATGTTTTTGCGTGTGAGAAGGAACGTAAACTCCTCACACTGGTTGAATAAATAACTGACTCAGTTGTCTATAAATTAATTGAATATATTTAATATCTGTACATGGATGTAGCGTAGTTATGTGTGATGTGATTTATTGTGGATTTTATTGAATGTTTAGGTTTTTAATCTTGAATGTTACAAGTCCTTACTTGGACTGTCGTTAACCTTTTTTTTACTTTGAACTGAACTGACTTCCCCGGCTAGTGCCGGGGCTTATATCGTCTTGTCATCCCCCTGCGGACCTCCCCCGTGGGTGGTGACAAAGTCCCTTGCCTATGGAGGCGTGCAAACTGTCCCAAAAATCGTGAGTGGGAGTTTTTCCCCCGGTGGAGGTCGCAGTGGGTTTTTCCTTCGAGTCGCGGACCCGGGAGGGAAAGTTCCCTAGTCATAAGCCCTGGGTACGCGAACTCTGAGTTTTGGGCATCACCAAGGCCCACAAAACATCTGGCTGGCAGACTCGCGGATGAGCGACCCTTTCGTCTGCAGAGATTTGCTCAGTCCCAAAACATTTGGCTTTCACGGTTCCGCATGCTTGTAGGACATGTGGCCTGCAAATGTTGCTTTTTTAGCTGTATGAGAAATTCTGCGACTTTCGCTAAATTGCTCGCGCACCTCGGGAGTCCACTGGAATCGCCGATGTTTATGGGACCCTGGTGTGTCTATGCTAGCTAGCTAGGTTTTGACTTATAGCCTAGCTGTCATTACCCTAAAATATGAGTATCGACGGTCTGCAGCCGTTTGAGTGACAATAAAACATTTGGTCTGCAGCCGTTGCCCTAAGGCCAACTCTTCGATTCTAATGATTTATAATATCTAAATGCCTCGGCGTTACCGAGGCTTCAAATATGTTATCTAAAACAATATGTTACTTAAACAATAATCTTACTCTAGCTAATGATTAATTTAAATAGCAAAAGGCACCAGTAGGGCCGAACAATGAAAAAGAAAAAAAAGATACAAAAAAATATTTTGATTCAGAAACGTATTGAATACAATATACAGTGATTGGTTTGAATTCGAAGAATCATCATTTTGTGGCAAAAAAATTTTTTCGGGAAAATCGATCCAAGAAAATTCTTGATAAATGAAAAAATGGAGGGTCTGATAAAAAAGTACATACTCGAAGAATATAATGTAACTAATGATAAATACCCATTGAGCATTTATAGAACGTGTTATCTCACTCTTATTGATGCCGAGAAAAAAATTTTCAACCGACCTTGTCAAAAAACTCCAAATTATAAAGACGTGTCACTACCAAAATATACTCGTTCGTTTGAAGGTACGTGTAATTGTTATATTTGTTTAACGGGTAGATCCATCAGTCACACAAATATCGTTAAGGGAAAAGTTAAAAAACGGAATCTGAATAACGTAATAAACATTTCCACAGGGCTGCACGGAGTATCCAAAATCGATACCATTAAAACTCCATGTTCGCAGATTAAATCAGTGGACGTTTTTCAGATTTGCAATACATGTTTCCAAGAGACTGGGAGAGGTATAAAACATGTATGCAAAGATCCAACCGGTAATATGTTGAAAATTATCGAACAACTCCCCGGAAAAACTCAAGAACAAATCGCTTCCGCCATAATAAAAAAAAAAGTGAATATTAAAGCTGGTAGCAGTAAGCAGCTTATAAATGTTGATTTGGCTTTGTCCAATACCAGAGGTCGGAAATCGACAATCCTCGTTAACCCTCATGAGGAAAAAAACGCTTCATTCAGTGAAGAGAGTTTAGATCAATTTCGAGTTAACTCTTCAATTTCAGCAAATCAAATGAAAAAAATGACAAATTTTATTAGAAGTAACGTTGGAAGAATGTCAATTCCAGTAAATTATCGAGAACATATGTCTGAAAAATCGAAAGTTCTGAGCGACATTTATAAAAAAGAAACACATCAATTTGATTGTGAAAAATCTTCTGTGAAACAGCAGAGGCCTGTTGTTTATGCAGAAGCAGAGGAACTACTCGAGGCAGTCATCGATCACCGAAAGTTACAAGGAAATGTTATAGTTAAAGTCATGGCTGATGGAGGTCAAGGTTTTTTCAAGATTAGTTTGACCATAATGCCCGAAGATTATACGCCTCGATCACATTATGAATCGGATCACTGTGATTCAGAAGATGTATCTGAACAGACCACTCGTAAAAGGTCATGTTACTCTGATGGTGGTAGCGCTAGTAAGATAAGTAAGCTTTCTAGCGTGCATAAATTGATATTGTTATGCGTAGTACCTCACATCAAGGAATCTTATGATAATGTAAAACTGTTGTTTGATCTGACGAAAATAAATAATATTTCATTCAAGTTTGTGTCTGATTTCAAACTTCTGCTGATTATAAATGGGCAGCAAACGGCAACTTCAAATTTTCCGTGTCCTTACTGCTTCATCCGATTGCGCGATATGAGAGGCTATCTCAAATCAGATGATGATTTGAATGACGAAGCTTGTGCAAGCTCAAGTCATACCTCAGATGCGGAAGAACCGACACGATTGAAGACATACGGCGATTTGAGAGCAGATTATGACAAATTCGTTCTTTCAGGTAGAAATAAAAAAAATAGTAATCAATGCCATAGTACTATTAACTCACCTCTCTTCAAAGAAGATGATGATGTATGCGTCTTGCAAAAATGTATCATTCCTGAACTTCATATACTGCAAGGATTTGTTAATCATTTGTTTTGGGGAGGATTAGTACCACTAGTAGGGTGAGAGAAAGCTTTATTATGGCCTAAGAATTTAAAACTTGTTCCGAAAAACTACCATGGTGAAGCTTTTGAAGGAAACGCGTGCCGGAAGCTATTGACCGAAGCTGATAAACTGCAGGATCCACAGGTATACGACACAGTTGGGCTCCTTACCATCTTGCCATACATAGCAGCTTTTAAAGCAATGAACAAAATTGTGAATTGTTGTTTTACTTCAGGTAAAGTTCAGTTGTTCTTAGATAAACACATATGTGAATTACGTAAAGCTCTGAAGAGCATCAATAATCTCTCACAGACACTAAAAATTCACATCATTCTTACACACGTTGAAGAAAGTTTGAAGTTCATAGAGCATAATAATGGCTTAGGCTTTTGGTCTGAGCAAAGCGGAGAATCAGTCCATCGTGAGTTTTTAAAGTTCTGGGTTCGTCACAAAATAAACAATATTGATGATGAGTTGTACGCTTCAAAATTACTGAAGGCCGTTCTGGAATTCTCCTCTCTCCATATCTAATTATTTTATTATTTATTCCATTAACCCTCTTTCACTCTTAATGATGAACTGAAAGTTAATATGAATGAGAATTCGGAACACTCCGAGATATCACAGAAAATTTGTATGAAAAAAAAAAAAAAAAAAAAAAAATGAAAAAAAGAAAAATCAAAAATTGAAAAAAAAAAAAAAAAAAAATGAAAAAAATGGGGCTATATTACCACTACGTCCTCGTCGTTGGTCCTGGGTTAGGCTAAAAGTGGAATTATAGAACTCATTCATGTAAGCGTTCCCAATTAGTTGGTCGATACCAAACGAATACGGAGTAAATCGTGAATTCACGTCGGAAACATGAAAATATCGATTTCTCGAGAAAGGGAGCAGCTAGGATTTTGATTCTTTCGAATTTCGAAGCTACGAATGACCTGGAAACATATCCAACAACCCGATTTTGGATCCATTTTCAAGGCATTTGATGACCCTTCAGGACCACTGTGAGACCGACAGACAGACCGAAATTTGTCTAAAAACCTGTTTTTCGGATTCCAGAGGGTAGGAAACGTAAAGATTCGTTGAAATTAGCAAATCTACTTTTCGACCGAAACCAATACTTTTCTTAAATCACCAAAGGTGATGAAAAGTAAAAAAATCATTACTAATACGAGAAAGAAAACAAAAAAGCGTACAAGCTTGTCCACAAAGAAATATTCATAGAATAAAAGATACATTGGGATAAGCAAGATAAAGACACGCGAGAATTTAAATACAAATCTAACAAAGATAGAAGGAAAAAGGATCGAGATAGTTATTTAATTACGATTAATAACAATACTAACATATTAAATTTCGACTGGTAACCCTAATTTGTTCAATAACGTATCTGTATCTCCTTCCATGCTTGGATATTTATAGTCGCCAGTACATCACCAAATCAAAGTTTTTCACTGACACGCAATAATGTTTATTTATAAATAAATATTTATAAACTATTATTACTTTCACAGAAGAATAAATAATTCACTTTCACTCGCACATTTGTAATGAATACGACGCAGCGGTCAGCTATAGCCAAAGAGGACTGAGGAAGGAGCGCGTTTATAGCGCGTTGCGACGCCGACCGAGTCAACCAGAGTTTTTTGTTCGGGACTGAAAATTACTAAACGCTTAGTAACTTATACAGATCATATACTAATAATTCCTTTGCGTTCAATAAAAAACTCGAACATAGATAGTAAATTTACAATATTCGTTGTAATAATTGATATCCATATTGTAAACTTTGTTTCACGAGTACGAAAATTTACAAAGTGCGTAATAATTTTTTAAATCTTATTAATACAATAATGACCATATTGCATTGTAAAATATACTGTTATAAATTTAGCTTTAGAGCTGGAAATTATGTAATAAAGAAATGGGTCCCTGAGTTGAAAGAAAGATTCAAGTCGATTACAAAGAAATTATATTGAAATATTTTAGCTTTTATGTTTATTGGAAAATGCATGCGTTTCTTTTAATGTCTGAAACAAGACTGTTATTTACAACAATATTCGTCGATCAGCTATCTGTATACATCTTTTATTTGTATTCATTTATCTTCATGACTGCTAGACTGAATGCGATATAAGGGAAATTTAATGACAAGTGGAGGAGGAAAATACACCTTCGTAACACTACTCCCCCTTCAGAAAAAGAGTCGTCCCGACTCGAGCAAATCAAAAAGTAAAGAAATCAAAATTAAAGTCTAGCATTCATTTAGAGTGTGTGAGTGTGTGAGGGGAAAGTTGGAGCTGTGGCTCAAGAATTCAAAAACTTTCCGAAAACTATCTGACATTGGTCTTATATAATCTCGTATAATCTCAAGGGAAACCACAGAAAACCTTGAGAAGATAGTCGAACTAAAACTTATCAAAGTGAGTGATTGAGAAGTATACAAGGTTTTCATTCTTCAATCTGGAAGCTCAGGAAAGGAAGAAAAATCAGGATCCAAGGAAGTTGATATCGATAGAGCGCCTTCATCAATGGCAGTGGGACAGGATCGGGATCAATTCGCAGGTTCTGTTAACTGGAACGAGGTAGGAGTGGGTCGGGAAGGAACAGGAATACTGGTGTACATCAAGAAACTGAGTTGTCCCTCATAAATGGACCGACTTCAAACCTCGTAGAAAGTGATAAACGACCTAGTTGGGAAAACAAATGTGAGTTTCGAAAAATAATAAGACGTTCCCTATAATAAAAATAAAAACGGAATTAACTAAATGATAGTTAAAGAGTAAAAATGGAACGATCTTATCTCAAGGTATAAATGCTCGACGAGTCTCGAAAGTTTTCTCAAAGAATCATCTCTCCTTCAAGTTCACCAATAGAATCTGAAAAAGACTGAAAATTCCTTGAAGAAAAAGAAAGATCATGTTTAATTACATAAAATCAATCAAAACATTTCAAACTAAAACATAAGAAAAGTTTGAAGCATATTCCCGTCGATAATAAAGTCGAAATAAGTCGATAATTCCTGGGTCGATAATTAAAGGCTGCGTTTATAAAAGTAACCTAACCCAAAACTGTCAGTATCGATTGATGTCATGTCGGTATAAAGAATCCTACCTACTTCTAACCTGAAATCGATGACAGCTCTACCAAACCACCTGACTCTAATTTTTTGAGGTAGAGGGTTGAGAATCGGAGGAAGTATTGGACTTCCTCCATGAATTTTGTCGTTCCGATCTAGTATCACGATTTTCCTCAGACGAACCTTTTTGCTTTTCTAATAATTTATAACAATATTGAGCATTATGTCCCTTTTGATGACAATAAATACACGTCGAGATAGGTCTGGTAGAGCCAACGTCTCGGGAAGAGCGTTCAAAATTACTCCTATCTGAATCACGTTGCTGCCAGGGAGTATTCTTTGACCGAAAGTCGTCATTAATTCGATTTTTAGAAGAAGCGAGACGTTCGGTTTCTACCTGCCTAACTCGGCCTACTCCTAAATACTGTTTATCAAGTGCTTCAATTTCTAATCCTTTTATGACGGCTTCTCTCAGAGTCGAGGGTCCCGCCAGACTAATAGCATGTTTCAAATCTCCATCCTTAACTGCATTTATAAATCGCGAACAAGCTAGACGATCCCTAGTCAAATCGTCGCATCCGGGTAACGCTACTCTAGCCATTCTTTCAATATCATGCCCGAGAGCGGCGAGACTCTCATCTCTGTTCTGTCGCCTATTTTCAAGTTGGGTTAGATGTAATTTTTGTAAGTGTTCGCTGCCAAACCTTACTCTAATAGCTGAACTGAGCCGGTCATAGTCTCTAAGCTCGTGTTCTGATAAAGATGTTAAAACTGATAATGCTGAACCTTTAAGGTTAGCTGCTAAATTTCCTGCCTTAGTGGCTGAATTCCATCCGTTTAGCTCTGCAACAATTAAAAACTGGCACTCATATTCAGCCCAAGAAGTGGTGCCGTCATATGCCTGAACGCGAACAGGTCTTGAACTAGGCTCAATTCGTCTATCTCCCGTTACAGGTACCGACTTAATGATTTGATCGCGGTTACTCCCGGCGCTAATCTCTTTTCGGACAATATTACTTATCAAATCACAAAAATTGTCTAGGTCATTAGGACCTCGCATGTGTGGTGAGCTCGGAATCTCATCTCGCGAGAAATGATCCCCACACATACGGTTGGACCTCAAATTATTTTCAACTTCGTCCCGTGTTGTTATCTCAATACGGTCGTTCTGAGAGGAGGAACGAACGAGAGGAACAGCCGTTGGCACCTCGTCCGTCCTCGGTCCAACTAAAGCAGAGGGAGATCTTCCCCCATAAACATTTACAGACCTTGGTTGTACCTGTTCCAAACGGTCTCTTACTAGCGAAAGCCTGGTGGGAGTAGGGATCGGGGAAATGTGATCAGGAACCTGAGGGACCAATTTTTCGAGGCTTCGTTGAAAAGACAGAAGTTGAGCTTCCCTGTCCGCTTTCTGGGCCTCGCGTTGAGTCTCCAAAATCAAGTTTAGCTGCTCTCGCTGTGCTAAACGTTCTTCACGCAGGGCCTGAAGCTGACGTTCGGCCTGCAACAAAGAAACTTCCCGGTCTCTCTCCCGGTCTTCTCGCTGGGCTCGGATAAGGGCTTCACGTTCCTCTCGCTGAGCTTCTCGGTCCTCTCTTTGTGCTCGGATTTGAAGTTCAGTCTGCTGCTGTTGGGACTGCATCACCATGCGGAGCACTGCTTCCATCTGGTTCATCATGTCAGTTTGGGGCGATGGAGTAGAGGATGGCTGAGATGTAGTTTGAACCGGAATTGGAGCGGAGGATTCGCGAGGAGTTTGAGAAACACTTCGTGTTCTGCGATTCATTTTTCAATAGCAATATTTTTTTTAATAGCGATATATTTTCCAATAGCGAAATTAAACTTTCAAGAGCAAAATCAAAGACTTGTGGCACTTATAATTCAACTTAGAAGATCGCGCTTCTGACACCAATGTTATAAATTTAGCTTTAGAGCTGGAAATTATGTAATAAAGAAATGGGTCCCTGAGTTGAAAGAAAGATTCAAGTCGATTACAAAGAAATTATATTGAAATATTTTAGCTTTTATGTTTATTGGAAAATGCATGCGTTTCTTTTAATGTCTGAAACAAGACTGTTATTTACAACAATATTCGTCGATCAGCTATCTGTATACATCTTTTATTTGTATTCATTTATCTTCATGACTGCTAGACTGAATGCGATATAAGGGAAATTTAATGACAAGTGGAGGAGGAAAATACACCTTCGTAACAATACTTTCGAATAGATTGTGTTTATTTAAAATAACTTTAATAAAATTTACGATTCAGATACGAAAAAATCTAATTGCATTAGCAATGGATGCATTACTTGTAAGAATTTTTCAAATCAGCGTATAGTAATAATTGCCAACTAGTAAATTTTACTAAACGTTTTGTAATAAGCGAAAGAAAAATTGTATTTATTCATTCTAGTTAGTAAATTTTACTAATAGATTTTAATGATTGCTAAGTTTTCAAGACTCGTTTTCTCCGTGTATATAATATAATTTTGTCCCGTTCTATTCTATTTTCTGCACACTTAGTTGGTCCTACGATCATTTTGCTTATTTTGTCTATTATTTCTGGCCTTCGCCCAATTCTTTTACACAGTTAATGTCCTGCTCTCTTTCCCAATCCTTATCCTTATTCCTACCCTTATCATTATTTCTACTCCTACCATTATCTAATACTTTGGCTTACCATAAATAAGAATCAACGTGTGCAAATGTAAAAGTGTTTTCATACGTGTATCTATACATTTTTTTTTTTTTTTAGTTGCGTTTGTTATACTTTAATTTACCGGACTTTTCTTTCATTTTTCACACGTTTTTCAAATAATATAATACAATATAATTCTATTCTATTTTCTACATATTCAGTAAGTCGTACGATAATTTCGCTTATTCCGTCTATTTCTCCTGGCCTTCGCCTAATTCTTTCACACAGTTTATATTCTGCTCTCTTTCCTAATCCTTATCCCCATTCCTACCGGTATCATTATTCCTACTCCTAATATTATCTATTACTTTTGCTGACAATAAATAAGAATCAACGTGTGAACATGTAACAATGTCTTTATACGTGTATAATGGATATTGTAACGGGTTCTCCTGGGCTCGGGTACCCAGGAATAATAAGCCGAATACAAACCGGGGACCCACGGGTAGCTCGGGGATGCTGTTGGGCGCCAGACTTCGCGTAGAAGTCCTCTCTCTCTCTCGCTCTGCAACCCTCTGACTAACTCTTTAGAGCACAAACTGACCATCTTATTGTGCCAATCTGTAGAACCGAAATGTTGAAGAAGTCTTTTCGATCAGCAGCACCAAATTTCTGGAATACACTGCCCACGGAAATTCGGAACATGAACAGTCTAAACTCATTCAAAGCCAAACTCTTCACTCATCTCTTCAAGCTGGCATATACTGGCTCATGCTCAGAAGCGAGCTGAGGTCTTTTTCTTCGCTGTACTCGGCATAGGTTTTTCTGTAGTTTTCCCTATAGCCACGTCACCAAATGGGGGTACTCCTACGAACTTGTCTGCAGACGAAATTCCTGTCTTATTACCTATAATAATTTCTGCATTTCATACTGTTTCTGTACTGTTACTGCTACTAGAATATTCGTTTTTGTAGTTTTTCTTTTGCTTGTAATTAATCTTTCTTCTTTAAGTTATATCTTTTTCTATCAAATGTTTCTAATATTCTTTTTTTATTTCAACTATTTATCTAATTTACTCTTTTTCCATACTTCATACTTATGACAATATTACTGTTACTACCACTACCACTTAAATTATCTGTATGATTTCTTCACATACTGTATCGGTAATGCGCTTGAGGGGACTTGACCCAGAGCGCCAAATAAAGCTTACTCTTACTCTTACTCTTACTAACTCTAAGGGTAGAGGGATTTCGTGGGGGCGAGGAATAAAGACACTATGTTGAATTACTATTATTATTATTATTATTTATTAGAAAAAGAAAAAAAGAAAAGGTGGCGGATTTGATACCACGCCCGCAACCTGGCGTATTTACAACAAGGATAGATTATAATACTGACTCTACTTTTACTCTAATGACTCGACTTTCCTTTTAGCAATGACTCTACTCTAAATTAAATATCACAGATAATTACCAAATTATTATTACAATCAAACAAACTAAATATCACAGTCAAAATAAATGAAGCTAATAAAATAAATAAGTAAGAAAATATGATTACTATGAAATTACGACTAACAGTTACTCTCTCTCTCTCTCTCACTATACTCTATCCCGAGTATCCTAGATCTAGTTAGACGGTAGGGAGGACAGAGTCGACTCTACCTACGGTCTATTGCTCGCTCGCTCTAGCGAGGAGGAAGCAGTCGAGCTCTGACGGGTGACAGCTGAGCGCGGCGCGTGACGTCAGAGGTCCGTGGCAAGATGGCGTCTACTCGTTTTCGGCACAGCGGTGACCAATGCTGGCACGGCTACGCGCAGCGTAAACAAGGCGCCCGGTGTCGACTTTTCAATCCAACGGTTCGCGGGGAACGGTTGAGATTCAGACAGGAGGCTTCTCGAGGCTCAGGGTATTAATGCGGGGGATGCGGGTTCTACTAAGGATGGACTGGGTTATGAATCAGATTGATCCTACCTGGTGTAGACGTAGATACGGCCTCGGTTGCGACGGTATCAAATAATAAACGGGTGGAGAGCCGGGGTTTAGCGTAGGTCGTCTAGTTTCCAATTCGATAGTCCAATGATCCACAAGCCAAATCAATATCCAGGTACACAAGCACGGGTCGTTATAGTCACAGCAAAACAATACACAAAACTCTACACAAAACTCTCTCACAACTCTTTACAAAAACTCTCTCACTCTCTCTCTCACTCTATAATTCTCACTTTAGGCTCTTTGGCAATCTACACGAGGCTCACGCTATAGCTCCCAAAAATGGAATGAGGTTCTCTTCCGTTATCTATAGTACCAACCGGCGTCGCCCGGTGAGCGAGCGCTGGCGGCGACCCGGTCGCCATGTGCGAGGATCTGCGGCCAATATGGCGTCGCTGAGCGAGAGCAGCGCGATTTAAATCGGGCGGCTGGGCTTATACACGTCCGTAGGTCGGTTAGGCGGAAGTCTAACGTGCCCCACGTTACAATATATACGTTTGTTATATTTTTTCATCTTTTCATTTACCGGACATTTCTTTCATTTTCACACGTTTTTTCCAGTCCGAATGATTTATACCATTGTGAACATTTTTATATATTATCATTGCAGCCTTGGTATTTACGGTGGCGCACGACGTATAGCCTGATGTTTTCATTTACTTTAGCGCTTATTATCCAGCCGTCTATGAACTTTCTATTTTAACGTGGCGCATGGTGCAGCCTCATATTAACCAGTTCATTCACAATGGTGCTTATTATGCAGCATTTTTCTAACCTTCCATATAAATTTAGCGCATGATGCAGCCTGATATTGATGTGTTCACTTACTGTGGCGCTATTAGGCAGCCTTTTCCCAACCTTCCATATAAATTTAGCGCATGATGCAGCCTGATATTGATGTATTCACTTACTCATATCAAAATACAGGGTGTTATGCCAACTACGTCGCAGTACTGCAAGTCTCAGACTGTCAGGTATAGTCAAAAATTGGCCGATAAACATAATAATAATAATAATTGGCATAACACCCTGTATAAGGTACATAAATTTGATTGACATTCGAATCCTTCCACCATTCTACCTCATTCTATCTCATTGAATGCGTTTAAAACCTGTGTGGCGCTCAGCGCAGCCTTGATTCTTATCATCCATATTTGTCGATTGTATCATCACCAATTTTTTTCTTTTTTTTTTTTTTTTTTAATTTCCGAAATAAACGTGGAGCATGATGCAGCCTGATATCAAAATATAATAAGGTACATAAATTTGATTGCCATTCGAATCTTTCCACCATTCTACTCCATTCTATCCGATTGAATGCGGCTAAAACCTGTGTGGCGCCCAGCGTAGCCTTGATTCTTATCATCCATACTCGTTGATTGTATCATCAACAAGTTCTTTTTTGCTTCTTCGTCACCTTTTTCTGTCAATCGTTTATCATTTCTTTGTATACGATGTTGTTTATATAATTTATCATATTTTTTATTTCTATTTGATGGCATCCTTTGACCGGCATCGTGAGAGTGCTACGTAGAGTTGTCCGTGTCCAAAAATCGGTCGATCGATGTACAATCCAACCTGATCAAAACTCTGACCTTGCGACTTATTGATTGTCATAGCAAAGGCGAGACGGACAGGAAATTGCCGCCTGTGCAAGATGAATGGAATTTCTGTGTCACCACTTGTATTTAATTTTATACGTGGAATTTCGACAACTTTTCCTTGCATCTCACCCGTTAAAAGAGATGCGATAAGGATTCGCGAATGAATCGCCTGTACAATCATTCGTGTGCCATTGCAAATCCCATCTGATACAGATAAATTGCGCAACAACATTATAATTGATCCAATTTTTAATTGCGAATTGTGAGGTGGTAGACCCGAAGGCGTTAAGCTATTCAAATATTCGATTGGATAACGTAGTGTTGCTTCTTCATCTAAGGTTTCATCTGCAGAATCAACACCTTGGAATGTCGCGTGGTCGATACTACGCGACTCAATTATACCTCCTTGCATGCGTCTCTGAACTTCCGCGTTGATCTTATCAACTTCTGCATTTTGTGGAGCAAGAATTGCTCGATTCATTATCTCATTGTTTGATAAATCCATTGGGTATAAATCGTCAACCAGATTAGTACTTGTCATTTCGATATCAGGAACAAATGATTCGATGGACCCATTTCCGATGTCAAGTAGCCATTTAGAAAATGCCTCCGCGTCTTTCTTAGCTCGCATATTTCGCTGTAAGCGCAACGGCACAAATGTGTTCCATAGCGGTGAACTCTTCAACGTTTCTGCCATGATTTACTGTTTACCAGCGCGTTTCACGACTGGTAACACTTGTCTGAAGTCACCGCCTAATATAATGGTTTTTTTGCCGAACGGTGATGATATGCGGGTAATATCTCTGGGTGTTCGGTCAATTGATTCTAATGCGCGCCTCGGTATCATTGAACACTCATCCCAGATGAAGACGTCCGTATTTGAAAGTTGTTCTTTCATTCCAGGTTTGGTAAAAATAGTTCCTTCAGACAAATTTACGAACGTATCCTTGATACAAATTTACCTACAGATCGTAGCATGTAATAAATAGCGTTATAGAGAAACGTCTTGCCAGTTCCTCCCGGGCCGTCAATAAAGAAGCATTTTTTTGATTCAAGTTCATTATGGCTTAGCGTGATTCAATTCCAAATTTCATTGTAAATGTTCATTTGTTCATCATTAAGTAGCTCGACTAATGCACTTCCTTTGCTCGCGAAAGTCTGGCTTTGTTCCTCCGTGTTCACGTCAAGTGGATCTGGTAACAACACTTCCGGCGTTGCAAGACAGTAATCACTACACGATCTACCCTTCCAACTGCAGCAGGTGTTCAATTGCGCATAGCGCTCGATGCTCGTGTTGGTCTTTGAAATCTTCTGAGAAAGCGCCTTTATACTTCTCCCATAACTCAATTGCATCGGATGGTGTTTCACCGATCAAAAATCAGACGAAAAAGTGACGCAGACGTTCTGGCATTAACAGTGAAACCGCTTCGTCGAATATCTCGAATACTTCGTCATTTGTCGTTGTCAAATCCATTGCCACTGCGGCATATCTGAATGTATCATACATTTTACCGTTCACAATGCGCAAATCACTAAAACATTTAGAATTTTTCACACGTCCGAGTATCAGTTTCAAATGGAATCGTTCAGAATCTCGTGGCGAAACGTTTGTTAATCTACCTATAATTTTACATGCGATTTTCCGTCTGTTCCATGTTTTAGTTGGTACGTTAAAAGTGAAAAAATCCGGAGCGTTCGCGTATGTTACAGTTCTTGCTAATTCATCTATTTTGTTCAGTTCGAACACCGCCGTGAGTGCAGTCTTCCACTTTGTATCGTTACACAGTGCCTCGTCTTCCCTACCCTCTTCAAATGTCGCGTACTGCTGACCCGGTAAATGAATGGGTAAGCGCATCACGGCGTGACTGCGCTCGTGCATTGGTAGTTCCACAATGTGCCAAGCCGCTTCCATTGGACTCACGTAACGCGAATCTACAAAATCTTGTATTTCATCTTTGTGCAATTCCAATACACGTTCTTCATGTTCATTTGATACCTGAATGCATGCACGGTCATGCCCTTTGTATATATACTTGTGAATATATTTTATGCTCATTATTGAAGCACAGTACTCTACGTTGATGTGGCAATCATATTTCACCAGTAAATATGGGTTGTAAGGCACAACCATGGTGTTGTCAACTTTTATTAATTTTACGTCGAGTCTGGTGCGATAATAATGCACTTCGCGTGAATTTTTACGTCTTCGATATTTCGGATATCCGCCCGTGGTCATGTCAGTTTGTTCTTGGAAAGCTTTTTTTTTGAAATTTTTTCGAGCAGGATTGTGTTTCGACGTTCCCGCATAAAACTTTGGACGTATGCGGACCGTGTAGCATGTGGGATATCACTGTTTGATGTAATTTCTCATGCTTCGATTTGTCCGGCAATTCAGCGCATACAAAACGATCTACAGCTTCACCGGTGAGCAGCTTATCCTGATTATTGAGGATAAGTAGCATATGAGCGTGTGGCAACCCTCGCTTCTGGAATTCGACTGTGTAAACATATCCTCCAATCTTACCAAATACTGATCCGCTCTCGAGTTTTTTGAGTAGTCGCTGAAGTCGTATATTAAACACACGGCAAACTATAAGTGGAATATCGTTTGCTGTTGTACCGGATGGTAAATCCTGCAGTGCCCTGCGTATTTCAGGCCACTTCGGATTGCATGTTACAGTGATGAATAAATCAGGTCTTCCAACTTTTCTGGCCATTGCCATGGCGTCTTGATATTGCTGCTGCATGTACCGCATACCGCCGGCAAAAGTTGATGGCAATACCATCATATTTCCGAGTCGTACTTGATCTGATATATTCGCTGCACTGTTCACAATATGATCCGTCATACCTTGATAACATTCTACTTTGAGTTGTTTTTGATTATTCCGTAGAAAGAACAGTCGCTGAGATTCAATCGTCAAATAGGCGTGGATGATGTAGGGGAGAGTGGGGCAAGACCGGCAGTGGGGGCAAAACCGGCACCGAAAAAAAAAATGACCTAATGATATTTTCGAATTAAGGCGAGTCATACGAAACGCCATACCGAGTGGTTCCGCTGAAAGCGATAAAAATTTTGGAGGGTGGGGCAAAACCGGCACCAAAAAAAAAAGCGGTTAAATCGTATTTTCGCGATGAGGCGAGTAAGAAAAATCTGTATTTAACGTATCCCTGCTGAAAACGATAAAATAAAGGGGAAATGGGAGAAAAACCGGCCAGACGCTCTCTCTAATTTCGTCGAACATTCTAATTTCTAGAAAACTGTATAAATAATTGTTCTTTCGATTAATATTTTTTGGTTCATTTCAAATGGTATAGTAATAGCTCTTTTGTTAAACACATCTAGTCTCTAAAACTTTTCTATTTTTTCTTTCATTAAATTGATTTTTCTATTCTTTGTTACATTGAATTTGTAATATTCGTATAATTTTCTTGTTTAGTGGCCGGTTTTCCCTCATTTCCCGGTATTTTATCATTTTCAGCAGAGATACGTCTTTTTTTTACTCGCCTCATCGCGAAAATACGATTGAGCCGCTTTTTTTTTTTTGGTGCCGGCTTTGCCCCACCCTCCAAAATTTTTATCGCTTTTAGCGAATCCACTCGGTATGGCGTTTCGTATGACTCGCCTTGATTCGAAAATACTATTGGGTCATTTTTTTTTTTTTCTTGTGCCGGTTTTGCCCCCACTGCCGGTCTTGCCCCACTCTCCCCTAGTGTTGGCTTAGCCTTCCGCTGCGTATCAATCTGTTTTTCCATTCGCTGGGACGTGAAGCCAGCCGATGACCATAATATTGTAAAGGTGATATGGTTTTGTTGATGCCAGATTTTTTCAAATTGTAACTCCACCCTAGGTCACCGTCAGGGAAAAACGGTGGAAATGTCATCGGATCTACATGATGTGATGATTTTGGTACAAAACCTATCGCATTTTCTTGCTTTGGATATACTTTCACATCAATTTTTTCCGAAACTTCCCCATCTCTTGACACTATAATCGCTGCTATTTCTCCACATTTCGGCTCGTTGTATCTCCGCCTATCGTATGTGTTCAAAGAGATAAAATTGAGCACCACTTGGCTTTCTCCCTCGTTGTAACGGTCGTGTAAGGTTTTGAAATCTGAGGCATAAGGATTCCGTTCATTGATCATGCGGCTGATCATTTCTAAAAGGTGAGAACTTCTAATGTTATTTTTTCGCAATTCGAGTTGTGCCTTTGCATCATATATATAAACTTGCCCATAACGCGCACATTTATTGTCTGCATTTTCCAGACTCATAAATACCATGTAGCTTACGTCCCCGATAATTTTCATGACGTAAGGACCCCGGTTTGATACCTCTGGCAGCGTGCAATTAAATGATGCGAATGCAAACGCATCATTGTAAGACCTTATGTTTTGTCTGAAATGTCGCGACGTTTCATCATTCCCTTCGATCAAACTTTCTATTTCCTTTGGATACTCCGTAACTGGCGGCAGAATTACCTTTCCTCCGTGGCAACAATTATATGAGGCTCGTCCTGGCTCATTAACGAATGACACTGCATTGCAGTATGGGCAAACTACTGTCATATTCCCAATGTCTAGAGGTTCTACTTTTGCGTACATTTCGGTTGATATGTCGCCGGTGTATAACTTTTCCCTGTTCAAACTTCTTCTCGATCGCTTTTGTTGCTGACAACACTGTTGTTCTTCGTTCATTGAAGATACATTTTGCTTCCTCTGCACGTCAATATTTTCCTTGTTTGTTGTAAATGCTGATTCTTCGCTGACTTCAGCCACGTACCCCTGTTGATCGACATCATTCACCGCGTCTTCACCTGTCACAGCAATTTGCTTACACTTCACACTAACACATTGATAACTTGGGTTCCGTACGCGTGTCTTTACTGGTTCATTATCAAAACTGGTGTTAGAATTATCAAGCTTTACCGAATTTTCAGAAGCCCTTTTGCGCGCCCGATATTCGCGCTGCTTCACAGTGTTTGCTAATCTTTTTTCTGCTGCTGTAAGCCCAGAAGTTGGCCGTCCAATTTTTAACCGTTCTACTTGTTTATCTTCTTTGCGCGCACGATATTCGCGCTGCTTTACGGTTTTTAATAATCGTTTTTCTGTTGCTGTAAGCACATCAGAAATTGGCTGTCCTACTTGCAACTGGTCTACTGTTTCTGAAACGTTATAATGACCGCGGTCTCCGTTTCCGGTAAAAATCAGTATGAATTTATTGCTATTTTCCGAAGCAAAATCATCAAGAACTGCATATTGCGGGCAGTATACGGACAAACATATTTTATATATTTGAGCAGCCGCGCGTAATTCGGCTAAACCACCGTAAATTCCATTTGTCAAAATATGTATAATCGTCTTTTCCAAGAATTGGCAAACCGTACGACTCGTCCCCGAGTACATAATTTTCAAATTCGTTCCAATTACGTTTCACATAATCAACGATATTACATCTTACCTGATCGTGCTTCTCCTGGCTCTTAAACAAACAATGCGAAATCGCCCGAAAAAGACAGTTTCCATCCGGGGTCATCTTTACAATTTGTGTCTCCATTTCCTCTTCTTGCTCGTCGTATTTACCACTAATCAAAATTAAACGGTTTGAAACGT
Organism: Tenthredo mesomela; assembly: GCA_943736025.1. Classification (NCBI taxonomy): domain Eukaryota; kingdom Metazoa; phylum Arthropoda; class Insecta; order Hymenoptera; family Tenthredinidae; genus Tenthredo; species Tenthredo mesomela. Next base: position 17,373,092 of record OX031014.1, on the reverse strand, counting down.
CAAAGTGATTGAACGGATTCAAACGTCAAAGTGATCAAAGAAAATATGAACGTAAATTGAGCACAATTCGCGGGTGCCGTGCAATTAGCATTTGTTGCAATTCGAATACCTATCAATTGTGACACCTCAAATCCAGGAATGCGGTAACGCGATATAGCAGAGCAACAACTCTGTCGTATGGCGAAATACATAGCAATGTACGGACGCAGCACTGACCTCCTAAATAGTCATTAAAAGGAGGGCAGACGACGCGCTCATTGTCAGAACATCGCGACCAGAGCAAGAGACATTATATAAGAGATTAGTCCGATATCAGTAAAACCTTTTGTAAAACTTTATATTATATTAATAAACTTGAATCACTTTTGTACGACCGAGTTCCATCTCCTAATTCGACAACGGATCCTCGAATAAAATTGTAGTTGTATAAAGGATCTCAGGATCCCGATTACAACAACTGGTGGCAGCGGCAGGGATCGTCGAATCGTACAAGTGAATTAAGTATCGAGCGAGTGAATCAGAAGAATAGTGATCGTGGCACCGAAAGCAGGCATCGTGAAAGAAATAATCACCCTCTAACTAACATGGCAGAAAATACCGTTACCGTGAGACAAGTGTTGAAGGACATCGAGATCTTCGATAGCAGTGACCGAGGAAAAGTTTGTGATTTTATACGCTCTTGTAAATATGCACGTGAAATAATACGACCTGCAGATACGCAAAACCTACTGAAGGCTGTTTTGAGCACGCGGATCAAAGGTGCTCCGGCACGAGCTTTAGAATACAAAACAATTGACACCTGGAAGGCACTGGAGGAAGAGCTGAAGTCGATAAGCATCGATACACGGACATTAGCTTCGTTACAAGTGGAATTCAGCAGCTGTAGACAACGTCACAACGAGGACGCGAAGTCATATGGAGCACGAGTCGAGAAACTAACTGCACAGGTAATCGAAGTGACGATGAAGGAAGCCGCAGAAGAGGATTCGAAACCGACGCTGGAACGCCAGGTCAGAAAACAAGCTGTCAATATCTTCATCAGAGGCTTGAACGACAAGCTGAAGATATTGGTCAAGAGCCGACAGTGTGAAAATCTTAGGGAAGCCATATCACTCGCGATAGAAGAGGAACGAGATTTAGGCCCTATTCGTGGATCGGATCGGGAACACAATCAACCGCGCAACAGCAGAGAAGGTAACAAACTATTTCAATAAATGTAAGACCTTATAGACTTCCAGAAAAACACAAGCAGGAGATAAACGAGCAGGTAGATAAAATGCTTGCCGACGGGATAGTCAGACAGAGCAAAAGCCAATGGAATGCACCACTGCTGGTAGTACCGAAGAAGGCAGACGCATCAGGAAAAACGAAGATGAAAGTCGTAGTTGACTTCCGTAAGGTGAACGAGGTTACTGTAGGAGACTCCTTTCCACTGCCTAATATTACCGAGATATTGGACCAGTTGGGTAAGGCAAAATATTTCTCTACACTAGATCTAGCATCAGGATTTCACCAAATTCCAATGGAAGAGGAGGATAAGTGCAAGACAGCATTTTCCACTTCACATGGTCACTACGAATATAATCGCATGCCTTTTGGACTGAAGAACGCACCTGCTACGTTTCAACGGTTAATGAATACTGTACTTTCAGGAATACAAGGCCTTAGGTGTTATGTCTATCTCGATGATATTGTCATACATGCTCCTAGTTTGCACGAACATAACAAACAACTGGAAGAGGTACTTGAACGCTTACGACAGAATTCATTGAAGTTACAACCTGACAAGTGTGAGTTTCTGAGGAAAGAGGTCAACTTCTTGGGACACGTCATCACTAGAGACGGGATAAAAGCAGATCCAGAGAAGGTCCGAGCAGTAGAAGAATTTCCAATTCCAAAGACTGTAAAAGATGTTCAAGGATTTCTGGGTTTGGCCGGATATTACAGACGATTTATACAGAATTTCTCGAGCTTAGCAAAACCGCTTACACATTTGCTAAAGAAAGAGGTGAAATTTGGATGGACTTCGAGGGAACAAGAAGCTTTTGAAAATTTGAAAAAGACGTTGACGACCGCACCAATTCTACAATATCCAGATTTCGAACAACCGTTCATCGTGACGACAGACGCATCCGACAAGGCTATCGGAGCAGTCCTGTCGCAAGGAATAATAGGAAGCGACTTGCCAATAGCATACGCAAGTAGAACTCTAAATTCAGCAGAAGTCAATTACAGCACTACAGAAAAGGAATTATTGGCCATAGTCTGGGCAGTTAATCATTTCAGACCGTATGTATATGGTACCAGATTTAAGATTGTTACAGATCACAAACCACTCATATGGTTATTCGGAGTCAAAGATCCAGGATCACGACTCATGAGATGGCGACTGAAGCTGGAAGAATACGACTATGAGATCGAGTACAAGGCAGGGAAGGCAAATACCAACGCAGATGCCTTGAGTCGCATGTACGCAGTGACCAGAAGTCAGCAGAAGGAAGAGGAAGAATTGAACAACCGAGAACAAGAATATTCCGAGGAAGATCGGAACAGGATCATCTATGAGTACCACGATACGCCATTAGGAGCACATCAAGGAGTTGATCGAACGATCGAACGAATCCGAATGAAGCACGATTGGCCTGGATTACGGAAGGAAGTCGAGGAACACATTTCGAGATGCGAGAATTGCCAGAAGAATAAACTCAGCAAGAAGACGAAGGCACCAATGGTCATAACCGACACTCCCAATCAACCGTTTGAGAAATGTGCATTGGATATCGTAGGACCACTGACGGAAACGGAACGAGGAAATAAATATATCCTTACGTTTCAAGATTGTCTAACAAAATTCAGCAAGGCAATACCTATTCCGAACCAAGAAGCTAACAGTGTAGCTAAGGAATTCGCGACCAGGATCGTATGCGAACACGGAATACCACAGAGAATACTCACCGATCAAGGTACGAACTTTTTGAGTAACGTTTTCAAAGATACTTGTAAATTGTTAAAGATCGACAAGATTCAGACGACGGCCTATCATCCTGAATCCAATGGAGCCTTAGAACGTTCACATAGGACGTTAGCTGAATATCTGAGACATTACATAAACGAAGAACAGAGCAACTGGGACGAATGGTTACCATATGCTATGTTTGCACATAACACGACGCCCCACACTGCAACGAGATTTACACCGTTCGAGCTGGTGTACGGACACCGAGCTGAACTACCAACATCGCTGAAAAGGGATCCAGAACCGACGTACACCTATGACGACTACGCACGAGAATTACGAGAGAGATTGCGAGCCAGCAATCTGATAGCCAAAGAAAATCTGCAAGAAGCCAAGGAGAAGTCAAAAATCGAGTACGACCGACGAACCAAAGAAAAAGGGTTCAAGGTTAGAGATAAGGTATTACTATACGAGACTGTACGCAGAGGAAGATCGAAGAAGCTTTTATCTCAATGGATTGGTCCTTATACTATTCTAGAGGTAAACTCAGACGTTAACTACACCATAAAAGTTAATAGGAAGAATCTCAGAGTACATGTAAATCGATTGAAACCTTTTATTGAATAATATGACTCGAGTAGGAAATTTGGAACTAGAAATTTGAAACATTTTAGCTGATAGAAAAATGATATAGAAAATAGGTCATACTAACCTAGATTAAGAAACGATTATATAAAAACATTGTAACGGGATACATTATGTAAACCACTAACCTAGATATAGCATAATAGGCAAGCGTACGCACACCGACGCAAGCCAGCAGATTCAACTGATTTCAGGAGAAAATCCACAGGCTTTCCTTCCAAGGGGGGAGGGATGTTGCAATTCGAATACCTATCAATTGTGACACCTCAAATCCAGGAATGCGCTAACGCGATATAGCAGAGCAACAACTCTGTCGTATGGCGAAATACATAGCAATGTACGGACGCAGCACTGACCTCCTAAATAGTCATTAAAAGGAGGGCAGACGACGCGCTCATTGTTAGAACATCGCGACCAGAGCAAGAGACATTATATAAGAGATAAGTCCGATATCAGTAAAACCTTTTGTGAAACTTTATTGGGATCCTTGGAATGGGCGTGGCTTTGAAATTTTAGCCTTCTTTGAGTAGTTCTATTTTCGTCACTAGTTGGCGTATCGAGGTTCTAAGCCCTCTCATTGGTTACTGTAGCCTTCTTTGAGTAGTTCTATTTTCTGCCACTAGTTGGCGTATCGAGGTTCTAAGGTTCCCAATATTATATTAATAAACTTGAATCACTTTTGTACGACCGAGTTCCATCTCCTAATTCGACAACGGATCCTCGAATAAAATTGTAGTTGTATAAAGGATCTCAGGATCCCGATTACAACACATTGTTGAAGAACTTTTCGTCTTCACAAGATTTTTTTATATATGTAGACGGACTTGAAAATATTGATAATTATATATGAATTGAACTTTGACCTCGAATAACTTTTGAACCATTAGACTTAGCGAAAAATACCGATACCTATTTTGTAGAGCATTAAATTCTCTACGAACATGTCTGGGTCTCATTATTGTAGATTCATTTGTTCCAAAGTTATAGAATTTTAAAGAAGAAAAAAAGTTTTTTACGCTTTATTTTCCATAAGAAACTTTGGTTGAAAAGTGGACTATCTTAGAGTTAATATTAAGAGCTCAAATTGACAGGGGATTTTTTTAACAATTTGGAAGCGTTTGAACCCGTGGGAGCATAGAAATTCGAAAACACCTCTGCTAAGGACCACCCTAATATATATTGTGACGTTGCAGATTAGCTGCCGTCACTAGAGCCCTTCTGTTATATATTTTATTAGGAATATCGAGAGAGAGAGAAATATTGCCGTCTAGACTCCTGGGATACAAGTGACACACCTGATTAATAATCAATAGAATGAGACTAATTAGAAGTATTTTTCTGTTAATGTACCGCGAGAGATAGATAGATAGATAATTTATTCTTGTCCATGGCAATATTGGACAATATCACTATAATACTGTAATATTTTTAATATTTGTTGTAATAATAAGTTAATATTTATGGATTCCCGAGGGAAATAAAGTGAATCAGATGAAATATAATCAATTGGGCAAAAGGTTTATGTATTCAGAAAATACAGGTCTGCTTCAGTACGAGGCTAAAGACAGACTGATTTGTTTCACAATAATACTTATTGATACGGCAACGGCGATTCATATATTTTGAGAGATATCTTTTATCATATAGACTACTTGATCTAGATCGTATGAAAGTAATATATAGGGGTGAATTCATCAAATATAACACTACCCCCCCTTTAGTGAAAGAGTCGACCCGACTCGTAAGGTAAGTATAATAAAAATTGTCTATTTAAAATCGTCATAGGGATTAGCAAGTCGATATTTGAATCATAAAATCTATGTGCTCTATTTAGGAGAATTGGAGCTGTGGCTCAAGTAATTAAAAATTTTCCTAAGTACTATCTGACATTCGTCTCTTATTAGCAGGGAAACCACAGAAAACCTCTAAAAGATAGTCTAACTTAATTTCACAACATGGGTTTTTACAAAAATCTTCAAGAACAGGAACCAGGAACAAGAGTAGAAACTCAGGAATACAGGATCAGTAGACAGGAATCAGGAAATAAGAATCAGCAAACAGGAACAAGGCGAAGAATTCCTTGGTCAATATGAAGAAAGTCCTGAATACTGGAACAGGAAGGGGTTGGAGGGGTAAAAGGACCAAAGACTGAACGGAAAGTCCGATTCTGAACTCCAGGAGATCCAACTCCAAACCTCTTCGAAATAAATCATAACGACCTAAATGGGAGGACAAATGTTATTCTCTCGAAATAATAAGGTCATAAATATGAGTTTCTCTTCTAAAAACTCTTCAAAATTATAGATTCCTTTCAAATCTCTTTTAAATCAAAATTATAAATTCCTTTTTAAATATTTTCTTTCAAATGATAAATTAAACTTTTTGATATTAGATAGATTATTTCAAATATAATAAATTGATAAATTAAATTATTCTATTAAATAAATGTTATAAATATAAATTGAAACGATCTTATCTGGAAAGAAGTGGAAACTTGGGAAAATAGGTCAGGATGGGATGAATTAGACTTCCTTCTTCTCGTCTCAGAATATCATTTCGTCATTTAAATAGAATATCCTACTATCAGAATATCGGGAGCTGGAAAAACTTGGGTTAATGTTTGCAAACTAAAACATAACCTATATCTAGATTTTCCGCTCGGATCTCTTTTTATCTAGACGCCATTATTATATAAGTCTATTGTAACGACACCTAGCGTTATATTTTTGTAATATTTTCGCGGGATTCGAGATTGAAATAAACGAGGGTCTTTTAAACGACCTATGACGAACCCTTTCAATAAAACATCTATAATGAATGAAAAATTGTTTAAACAATTGCAAAATTGTTTATAACAAAAGAAAAGAAATAAAAGATAGAAAGGGGTGAGAAAGTTAAAGAAGCGTCATTCGTAATCATGGAGCCGTTAAACGAGGACGCTATCCTTCTTGGTATATTAGTATCACAAATCAATTGGGAAGGAGTTTTTAATCGCAATTTACAAGAAACTAAAGATTGGTTTATTTCGGAGTGGAGTCGCGTAAAATGCGCTAAGGGACGAGCGGTGAAATTAAAAGATTCTCCGTTAAGGACATGCATTAACTGTTATGCAACAAGGTTTGTTAATCTATTCTAAATATACATTTGTCTGATATTCTATGCTTTTATTTAAAATAATTAAATCTTTAATTCTTCAATTATTTTCAGCATCCCTGAAGAACGGATCATCGGTCTGGTCCCTCTACACCGTAGTTATACCGGTGTCTTAGATTGTGTTGGAAGTTTCACTTCCTGTTATTTATGTCGAATTCCCTTAATGGAGACGATGGAAGATTCGACAAATTGTATCGAGTGTCACAAAATGCAAGCTTTGTTGAAGCACGTCGTAGAAAAAATGGTATTGAATCACTACTAAATCATTTCACATAAGTTTATATGAAATATTTCAATATATAAGAATATTTCTTCAAGTGAATGTAATTCTTTAAATAAATATATAATTCTTGTTATTTCTGTGTTTCTATGTTATTTATAATATTTGTCATCTTCCATTTGTTTTTAATAGTCTTCATTACCGACTTGATTCAAATTGTTTTATTATTAGTTCCGATTTCTATCGAGTTATCTCGAATAGTTCCGAGTTGTTCCGAGTATACTCCGAGTCTATACTAGAGATCATAAGGCTTCATAACCTCGCAAAAATTCATATAAACGTCGTCTGCGGAAGCTTCGGCGTCTAAGATCAAGACTGGTGCTGGAAAAGTCGCAAATTTCTTTCTAACTAACCAATCTTCGTGTACTTTATGAAGAACTTTTAAATAAGATAGAGGAATACCGTCTTCTTCTGAACGAGCGCGTGAATTTATACGCGAAAACGACTCTTCGGGAGATAACCTCAAATAAACTATCAAATCTACTTCAAAGGCGGGGGATTCATTAACCAAAACCCTAACATTTTCTAATAAAAGATAAGCTTCAAGGTCTTCAAAATCTCCCATTCGTCTACGTGCCTCAACGAAGCAATTGCAACTATATATTGACCTTTCTATAATTTTATTAGGTAACGCGGTCTGAGTTAAATGTCTAATTCGCATTGTCATAGCTGCGTGATGCTGAAAATGATATGCATATTTACTAGGATCCTTGTACATTTTCTCTAGGAGATTCTCACCAGCTACGTTACGGTACTCATCTAAAGGTTCTAATAGTGTAAGAATATTTTTATCATTTAAAAATCTTTTAGTAAACGTCGTTTTACCACATCCAATGTTTCCTTCAATAAGGATAGTTAAAGGTCTATAATCTCTTCGTTTAATTCCATAAGGCAGTTCCTTAGACCACCTGGAAGAATCCAATGTAAAGGTTTGATCATCCCTTAGAAGAGAGAAATTATTATTTACAGAATGATCTTCATCTACAGGGTGTTCCAGACCTCGCGACGAATATTTCACAGGGTAAATCTTGATCAAAAATGGGATCGAAATTTCCTCAGCCGATTTTTTCGGAGATGCATGGATTTTCCGTTATAATTAGCGGTAAGCACACCGACGTGCGGCCGTTCGTAAACCGCGCGTCATTGACTGAAATTGAATTAATTATAACGGAAAAGATATGCATTTTAAAAAAAATCGGCTGAGGAAATTTCGATCCCATTTTTCATCAAGATTTACCCTGTGAAATATTCGTCGCGAGGTCTGGAACACCCTGTATATTTAAAGAACGAAGATTCTTTATTTTATGATTGTGAGTAAGTTTATCTGAATTATAAGGAGCCAGACGGTCCAAGTGTACTACCTTAGGTTTCGTACGAGTAGATTTTTGTATTCGATAAACTACATTATTTATTTTGTCAATTATTGAATAAGGACCTTCCCAATTAGATTGTAATTTAGGACAACGTCCTTTTTCTCGTCTAGGTTGGAAGAGCCATACTAAATCTCCAGTTTTAAATTCAAGATCTCTAGCCCTAATATCATAATGAGCTGTTGTCCTATCTGAAACGATTTCAATTCTTCCCCTAGCAAAATCATGAATTTGTTCTAATTTATCCCTTAAATTGGATACGAAGTCTGTTTGAAGAGGATCTGGCGAAGGAATAGGTCCCTTGTCTAAGTCTGAAGGTAACCGAAGATCTCTTCCCATAAGCATAGAAGCTGGAGATTGTTTAGTCGTCTCGTGAACAGCTGATCGATAAGATAGAAGAAAAAGAGGAATCCACTCATCCCAATCTCGTTGACTTTTGTTAACGAAAGAAGCTAAATAACTTAGAAGAGTTCGATTTAACCGTTCTACCATTCCATCAGACTGAGGATGAAGGGGGGTTGAATGAGTCTTTCTGATTCCTAAAACTGTTGATATTTCTTGTATTAAAATTGATTCAAAATTACGACCTTGATCAGTATGTAATTCTAGAGGAGTCCCATATCTACAAACAAAATCTCGAACAAATACTTGGGCAACTGTCTTTGCTTTCTGATTAGGGATAGGGATGACCTCGGGCCATTTAGTAAAATAATCTGCAATAACTAAGGCATATCTATTTCCAGATCTAGAAAGAGGGAGTGGCCCGAGAACATCCATAGCCACTCTCTCGAAGGGTGCTCCGACGTTGTATATTTGAAGAGGACTGCGACCCTTACCGCGTGGACCCTTTTTCGCAATGCAGACTTTACATAACCTACACCAATCATCTACATCCATTCTGTTGCGAGCCCAGAAAAATCGTTCCCTAATCCGACCTAAAGTTTTATTGGAAGCGAAATGTCCACCCGACGGTGAATCATGATATTGCTTGAGGATGTCTTCTATTTTGTTCTTTGGTACTAATAACTGCCATCTAATAATCTTCAAATCTGGAGATTCCCATTTTCTATATAATATTCCGTTCATTAAAAACAGAGAATCCCATTGAGTCCAATAGATTTTTAGATCTTGACTCTTAGCAGAAACATCTTGCCACTCAGGGCGTAATTCAGATTCTTTCCATGTTTTAATCTGTAACAGAACTTCATCTTCTTGTTGAGCCTTTTTCCATGGGTTTAGATCTCCTTCAAAAGTGATTGATCGGATTTTATAGGGTTCGTCTAGTTGTTTTTCTAATCTTGTGCATTGTTTACATTCGACAGGTCCTTCGCAAGGTCTTCTGGACAGAGCGTCTGCGTTTCCGTGTAATAATCCAGCGCGGTGTTGGATATCAAAATCATATTGGCCCAGTCTCTCTATCCACCTAGCTACCTGTCCTTCTGGAGATTTAAAAGAAAGCAACCACTTAAGAGAAGCATGATCTGTCCTAATCAAAAACTTTCTCCCATATAAATAATGATGAAAATGTATTACTGTTTTTACTACAGCCAAAAGTTCTCTACGAGTGACACAATAATTCCTCTCCGTCTTACTAAGGACTCGACTGTAATAACTGACTACCCTTTCATTTCCGTCATGGATTTGAGACAAAACTCCACCTATTCCTGAAAGAGAAGCGTCTGAGTCTAAAATAAAAGGTTGTTCTACTTGGGGATAAGCAAGAATAGGAGAAGATGTTAAATAAGTCTTTAATTTGATAAAAGCTTCTTCACATTCTTGAGACCATTCGAATTGAATCTTACTCCCTGTTAGATGATGGAGAGGTTGAGCTATTGAGGCGAACCCTTTAACAAAACGACGATAATAAGTACAGAGCCCTATAAAACTTTGAACACCTTCTTTATCTACAGGACGGGGCCAATCTGATACTTTCTCTATTTTTGTAGGGTCCGTCTTCACTCCTTCTGCGGAGACTATGTGTCCAAGGAAATGAACCTCTCGTTGTAATAGATGACATTTCTTCGGACTCATTTTGAGTCCTGCTTGTCTAAGGCGAGAGAAGACTTCAGTAAGATATTCTACTTGTTCTTCAAATGTTCTTCCAAAAACGATTATATCGTCCAGATATACCAGACACTTCTTTTCTGTAATTCCTCTTAGTATCGTTTCCATTGTTCTTTCAAAAGTTGCAGGAGCGTTGCATAACCCAAAAGGCATAACCTTGAATTGCCATAATCCTCCTAAGCCGGTTACAAAGGCTGTCTTTTCTTTATCATCTTCATTCATTTCTACTTGCCAATATCCACTCTGCAAGTCTATAGTGCTGAACCATTCTGCTCCAGCTATTAAATCAAGGGTTTCTTCTATCCTCGGCAAGGGGTAAGAATCTTTTTTGGTTATGTCATTTAACCTCCTATAATCGATGCAAAATCTCTTCGTTCCATCTTTCTTTGAAACAAGAACAATTGGTGAAGCCCAAGGACTTGAAGATGGTTCTATTACGTTGATGGCTAGCATTTCGTTGACCATCTTTTCTACTTCTTCTCGACCATTTAATGGAAGTCTTCGGGCAGCTTGTTTTATAGGTGCGTTATTTTCTACATCGATGGTATGAGTCGTTATGGTACTTCTTCCTTCATCGTTGCTATTTTTAGCAAAAGCATCTTGATATTCTTCAATTAATGTTTTGAATTTCTCTTTTTGAATGGGATTTAAACCAACAGATGACTTTTCTAAGAGATTTTCTAAATGAAGTGGAAAAGGAATTAATTCTTCTCTGGAAAGATCTATAACTTGAATCTGAGGAAAATCTGATATTTTATTCCTATTAGTTAAAAGAGCGATCTCGTGTCGACCCGACGTTAATAAATTCCCTTCAGTTGAAATAACACAATTATGCGCTGCAAGAAAATCAATCCCTAAGATCCCTTCATCCTCGATATCTGCTACGTAAACTTTATGTGAAGAATCGATACACCCTATCACGTTAATCTGAACTAAAACTTCTTTTAAAACTGGAGTTATTTCTCCTGTAGCAGTTCGAAGGGAAGTAGAATTTTGAGAATGGTTAATAGATTTCAAGAGATCCGAACGGACTACTGTGACCTCTGCCCCAGTGTCTATCACCCAGAGGCAGTTAATTCCGTTGACAGTCCCTCGCGCATATAAACCTGTTTGTCTTAGGCTTCTTAATAAAAATTGTGTTAAAATAGGGCTTTCGATAGATCGAACACTTGATGACTTTCGCCCTTCTAAATCATCAATAATTAGTTTTTTTGGTTAGAAGAACCCTGAGGTTTTTCCGAAATTTTATGAGAATTGTCTGTATTATTTTCACTATCTTTCCTCCACGACATTTTTTTATCTGAAGAATTTTCGTTATTGGCTTGATTTAATTTTTCTAATGAAAAACAACGATTGGCGTCATGTCCAATCTTTTGACAATATTTACATTTTAACGGGGGTCTGTCTCCGTAATTTGGTCTTTTATAATTATTATTACTATTATTTCTATTATAGTTATTATTATTATATCCGTTATTATAATTATTTTGCTGCCTGGGAGTAGTTTTTTCGGAATCATTGGTTTTATTAGGAAAAGTAGGATTTTTATCTGTTTCGATACGTCGAACTTTTCCTACTCCTAGATGGTGTTTTGTTAATGCTTCAATTTCCATACTTTTAATGACCGCTTCTTGTACAGAAGAAGGTCCTGTCAGGCTAAGAGTATGTCTCAACTCCGGGTCTGTTATTGCATTAATGAATTTATTACAGGCTAACATGTCTCCAGTAGGTTCATCACAATTGGGTAAAGCTATTCTAGCTAATCTTTCTATTTCTACTCCGAGTGAGGCAAGACCTTCTTCTTTAGCTTGTCTTTTAAGGTCTAATTGAGTTAAAGATAGTTTTGATATAAGTTGATTTCCGAATCTCAAACGTAAGGCTGCACTGAGTTTATCGTAATTTCCAATATCTGAATCAGCAAGAGCTGATAGAACAGCTAAGGCAGGACCTCTTAAGCTACCTGCAAGTTGTCCGGCCTTAGTAATAGAAGACCAGGAGTTTACTTTTGCAATTATTTGAAATTGTCGCTCATAGTCAGCCCAAGGAATTGATCCGTCGAAGAAATTTACTTTAAGGTTTGACGATTTTTTTGTCGACTCAGTAAAACCTTCATTACGAGTAATAATTGTATCATTGATCTGTTTATCGCGACCACTCCCGGCGCGAGATAAATTGAGAGGAAGATTATTGGTTGTATTATCTACGTTTTGGTCACCAGCCATATAATTAGTATTTTCTACGCCTCGTGCGTCCCGAATTGTACCTCCAATTCGGTCGCTTTGAGTTACAGTACGGGTGTGTGGCGTAAAAGTTGCCGCTCCACCCGTACGAGGTCTACGTATTGTTGGGGAAGGTTCTTCTTCCCCATAGTTTTGTACAGACCGTATATTTGTGGGTTCAATTATCTCCTCGATTCTCACTGGGGATCGTCGGGGAGTCGAAGTTTGTGAGATTACGTCTTGCGGTTCGAGACGTCTCATAAGGAGGGACATGGTGGTTTGTTGGGCTGCCATATTAGCTTCCCTTTCCTCTCTCAATCGAACAGTTTCGCGTTCTTCGCGTTCTCGTTGAGCTGTCAAATTTGCCTCGCGTTCAGCTCGGCGTTCTTCTCTCTCCTCTTTCTGTGCTGATAAAATAGCTTCTCTTTCTTCTCTTTTAGCCAATAGTTCAGCTTCTCTTTCTTCTCTTTTTGCTAGTAATTCAGCTTCTCCTTCCTCTCGTCTAGCCTCTCTTTCTTCGCGTTTTGTTATAATTTCGCGTTCTTCACGGGCTGTTTGTGCTGCTAAATTAGCTTCAAGTTGGGCGGTTTGGGCAGCTAGACTGGCTTGTTGTTGGGCTGTCTGTGCAGCTAGACTTGCTTGTTGTTGTGCAGCCATGACTTGGAATAGTCGTTCCATCATATCAACCTGGGGTTGAGGTGCTGGAGCTTGTTGAGGTTCGTCGATGATAGCTCGTCGACGAGAAGACATTTCTTTTTCTTTTTCAAATTCTTTTTTTTTAAATCCTTTCACAATCACGAACTCTCTTTCAAAAATTCACTTTATCGATCCCGGTAAGATCCCGATTCTGACACCAATGTAATATTTTTAATATTCGTTGTAATAATAAGTTAATATTTATGGATTCCCGAGGGAAATAAAGTGAATCAGATGAAATATAATCAATTGGGCAAAAGGTTTATGTATTCAGAAAATACAGGTCTGCTTCAGTACGAGGCTAAAGACAGACTGATTTGTTTCACAATAATACTTATTGATACGGCAACGGCGATTCATATATTTTGAGAGATGTCTTTTATCATATAGACTACTTGATCTAGATCGTATGAAAGTAATATATAGGGGTGAATTCATCAAATATAACAATACATGTATATACAGAAGTTTACATGCATAGGTAGTGATCAAAAGAAGAGAAAAACAGTAGGTTACAGAGCAAGACAAAAAAATCATAAAGCTAACTTAAAAATACCTAAGACTAGCCTAGCGAGAGGATGCTCGAGAGAACTCCGTATCGAACAAATACTGCCGAAAGTAATGCTTAAAACCCGAGTACGAACGGATGCCGCGAAGGTCGGGAGGGAGCGAGTGCCACAAGTAGACGGCGGAGACCGCAAACGACCTTCGGTAGCCCTCGGTGCAGAAACGGGGGATAAGGAAATCGCCCCTATCCCACCTAGACGGAGCAGCACAGGATTCCGGGCGCGCGAGAATAAGGGCCCGCAGGTAGTCAGATATCCCGGAACGGATGGAGATGTAAAACAGAGAGCAGAGGAAAAAGATCCTACGATCCCGCGCACACAGCCACCCGAGCTCGCGACGAAAAGGTGTGCTATGCTCGTCCCTGGCTACCCCGCACACGAAGCGGACACAACAGTTGAAAAGGCGCTGCAGGCGAACATTTAGCACCCCGGGTATATCGTAATAGACCACAGAGCGGTAGTCGAGCAGGGGGAAAACAAGCGCCGTAATAAGGCGCACGCGCAAAGGCCTCGAAAGCAGGCGCCGCGAGATGGAAAGATGGCGAAGCGCACGGTGCACCTGATGAGAAACGGCATCCACCTGTGGGACCCAAGAGAGCGAGTTATCAATTAGAAGCCCGAGATTGCGGACAGTCTGAGACCAGGGAATAGCCGTACCATTCACGGTTACCTGCGGGAGATCACTGGAGTTTAGCCTCGTAATAAAAGGCAGACTGCCGAGAAAAATGGACTGAGTCTTGGTGGAGTTAAGACTCAGCGAGTTCGCGCACGACCAGTCGTGTATAAGCCGCCACATCCTCATTCAGCCGCCGGATGGCATCGGGGACTTCATCGATGGTACAGTGCAGATAAATCTGAAGATCATCCGCATAGAGCAAGTGGTGGGAGTGAGAGAGAACTTGGCGGAGGTCGTTAATGAAGATGACAAATAGTAACGGCCCAAGGACAGAGCCCTGCGGAACCCCCTGATCAAGAGTTGCCCAAGAAGACAGCTCACCAGAAGGCCCGACCACAGCCTGCGACCGCCCCCGAAGATAGCTAGACACCCAGATTAGGGTGTGCTGTGAGAAGCCAGGAGCAAGAAGCTTAGAGAGGAGGACTGAATGAGGTATGGAGTCGAAGGCTTTGGTAAAATCGAACAGGACCAGCAAGGTTACCCGACGATTATCGATAGCACGGCGCACATCTTCAGTTAGTAGAAGAAGAGTGGTCTGAGTATTGAGACCCTGGCGGAAACCAGACTGTCGAGGGTCAAGTAACGACCGCCTTTCAAGGAAAGTCGTGATTTGCATCAGCACGACGCGCTCGAGGACCTTGGAAAACAGGCAGAGGTTCGCCACGGGGCGCATCTGCTGGAGCGAAGACGGTGACTTGACCTTAGCCAGCGGAGTGATCTTGGCTCTCTTCCAGGCATCCGGGAAAACCGCAGAGCCGAGCGACTGATTCAAAAGTTGCAGCAGAAAAGCAAAAATGGCCGGAAGGGCATCCTTCACGTTGCGCAGCGATAGATCGTCCACACCGCGGGATTGAGACGTGAAATGAGATACTGCATCAGAGAGAGCTTTCGGGGAGATATCCCTGAAATAGAACAGAGAATCGTCATATACCGGCGGAGGGAGAGCAGAGAAAAATTCGGAGACTTCCAGGTCGGCACCCAAGCGGCAAGAGACCGCCGCGAAATGCGTATTCAATTCCTCCACGGAGAAGCCAGCATAATCGCTCTTTTTGGAAGGCGCAAGTCCGAATGATCTCAGCTCTCTCCAGAGATCACGAGCGCAGGATAGGCCAGAAAGCCTATCAGCATAAAAGGAGGAGCGCGCCGCGGCGATGCACTTATGAAGCGAGTCCTGGGCGCTACGGAAAGCCAAGAGAGCCGAGCGACAGCGCGAACGCTTGTAACAGCGATATAGAGCATTACGGGCACGTTCTTGCGCTAGGAGCTCAGGCGTGATCCAGGGTGGAGTAGTCCGTTCAGGTTTGAAGGAACAATACGGAACAAGCACATCAAGAGCTTCGGTGAGATTGCCTTGTAGGCAGCACAGCATGTCGTCGACCGATGAGGGGGAGAAAAAGGAGTCCCAATTCGCGGCGTCCAGAGCACGGGTGAAATCATCAGCAGAGAAAGTACGGTAAGAGCGCGCAGAGATGAGTCGAGACTCTACCGGTGCAGGCCAGGCGAGGCACACAAAGATAAGATCATGGCCAGCTATGAACGGCACATGAGATTGCTCGTGGTTCGTGACGGAGTCGCGATTACTGACTAGGCAAAGATCGAGCAGAGAGTCGGCTCCAAGAGAATGAAAGGTAAGGCACCATGTAGAGTGCACGATTATGGCAGAAGGCGCGTACATTTTCAGCATCATACGTATCAGTGAGCTGATTTGCATTGAAATCACCCAGCACTATAGAAAAGGTGTAGTCACTCGCGAAACGGTTGAAATCGGCGTCAAACGATGCTAGGTTGGCTGTCCTCGGAGGACGGTAAACCACAGCGACGAGAAACGGCGGAATAGAGACAGACTTGATTTCCACGAGAAGGTACTCCGGGGATGCAGAGTATAGAGACGGCGAGACGGCCAGAACTTTGGAGCGGAGAGAGTCGCAGACGTACAATGCCACGGCACCACCAATCTTTCCGTCGCGGTCATTCCGAAGAATGGTGAACCCGGACAAAGAGATCGAGCAATCTATGACTTCCGAATTGAGCCAGGACTCGCTGACCGCTATGAGGTGATAAGCAGAGGCCACGAAATGACGACGTAAATAATCTAGGTGGCCGCGAATGGAAGTGGCGTTTATGTGGCAGATGTTCAGTGAGGAACGCGACGGAGCAGAGAGAGGCTGGTTGCTCATAGAGCAGCGTCATTGCGGAGACGGTGAGAGCGTAGAGACGGAGATAGACTGTGATGTAGACGGAGGCACATCCAGTCGACCACCCCGAGACAATGTAGGTGAAGTACCGCGGCCACGACCACGACCACGACCGCGTCCACGCGCAGACACAGAGCCAGACAAGCCGGAACGCTGGGACAGGTCCAGACCTGCGTGAGAAGGAGAGGCAGAAGGCGACTCGGCCTCGAACGCTTCGAGATCCTCAACCGAACGAATACGCCGGGTACGTTCGCCATCCCGGAGCTTGATGAGAACGACACCATCACTGTGCCAGACATATTTGAAACCCCTAGCTTTAGCTGCAGATTTAGTGGCAACAAGGAGTTTGTGAACCTCACTGGGAAGAGCCTCGTTCACGTTAATGGTGAAAATGGGGCCGGCTGGCTGAGGATCTAGGCTAGAGGTAGAGGTACGAAGTACACCCTTGCTCTTCTTAGCCGCAAGGAAACGGAGGCATAATTCGCGAGAGCGCAGCCTAGCAATAACAGGCAGCGGGGTGTCCTTCCGACGAGCTTTAGAGCGAGACACCAAAAAACGCGAGGACAAAACATCACCGTCCAGCAGAGCGAGTCCGAGGGCGGAAGCAAATAGAGAGACAACGTCCGAGGTGGCATCCGACGAGGCGCAGGGGACTCCAGAGAAAATCAGTTCGGGTCCACAGAGGAGAGCCGAAGTACGCCGCATTTCCTGCTCGCCAGCTAAGCGAGAGCGCTGAAGTGCGCCAACTGTTGACTGCAACTTTTCCATTTCTTCGGTAAGAGCAACGTTCCTGCGCTCAAGGTCTACAATGCGGGCGGAATTATCGTCAATTTGAGCTTGTATAGCAGGCAACCCACTCAGGCGACTGTCAATATCATCAAAACGAGTCCCAAGTTCATCAAATCTGCGATCGATTCGACTCATCATCCCCTCAAAGAAGTCCGCAGGGGGCACATCAGCAGGGCTTGTCATCGACGGGCCGACAGGCGGCGATCCAGGAGCCAGTGGCCGAGATGAAGGGGGGATACAGATCCAGCCTGCAGGTACTGCAATGATGTGTCGCGGCAGCAGCGAAAAGAACCAGTAGCAGATGCTTTTTTCTTTAGGCAGCTTGGGTGGTAAAATGAATTGCATTCAGCGCAGTGAACAACTTCGACGACCTTGCTGCTGCAGCCAGAGCAGAGCCGAGCGGGTCCCATACTTAGGTGGACAGAAAAATCACGCCAAGAAATCAGGCAACTGAGTTACCGACAGGCAGCCTAGAGAGGTGCGGTGAGCAATCGGTAGATGGCGCCACCGCCGCAGATCACACGCGAGGATCCAGAGACGGGTAATCAATGACCGTGTCGATATCGACGAGGTAACAATCACGTGGGAGTAGGTAAGAGCATGCGCATACCAGAGCCGATGACAGGTGCAGGTTATGGCGCCCAGAAAAGCCAGAAAGATCCAGGACACACAGCCAGAGAAAAGACCAAAAGAAGTGCAGATAGACAGATGGGGTAGATGAGAGTGCAAGCCAGAGGAAGGCTTGCAGTTAGGCGCATGCAAGAGATCTGCAAAAAAGAGGCCCGAAGGCAGAAAGCGGCAGTAAAAGCTCAAAAAGGCAGGAGCGAAGAGAGATGCGTGCAAGCGTACTTACGGCGAGAGAGAGAGAATTAGAATTAGAATTAGAATTTATTCAAATGCCCATGTCAATGTTGGGCAACAGCGAGGTACAGGGTATGCATGTATGTAAAAGAGAGTGAGACATAGATAGAGACATAGATAGATAGATAGATAGATAGATAAACATTTATTGGCCATAACAATGTTGGGCAATATTACAGAGTAATCAGGAAACAGATAGAAAATACAAAGTAAAGAAATAAAAAGAAATAACAAATGATAGTAAAGTACAATAGGATAGACCTAGGAAGTAAGAAAGAAAGAGTAAATAAATATATAAATGATAAAATACAGAAGAGAGTAGCTGCCATAGGACAGAATAGGTTCGCAACTGAATTACTTAAGCTAACTAAGACTAAAGAAACTAAGAGTAACTTAAGCCTAGCGAGAAAGAGCACAGGAAAAACCAGAAAAGCAGAAGAGAAGAGCAGAGCAAGGGAGCCAAGAGAGGCCCTAACGAGCACGCGCAAACTCCGTATCAAACAAGTGCTGACGCAGACGGGACTTGAAAGTGGCATAAGTACGGACCGCACGAAGCTCGGAAGGCAAAGACTGCCAGAAGTAGATGGCGGAGACCGAGAAAGATCGGCGATAAGCCTCAGTAGTGAAGCGAGGAATAAGGTATTCACTACGCTCACGCCGGGCCGGGCTGGAAGCAGCAACAGAGGGCAGCGGGCGCGATACGAAAAGGTCACGCAGATAGGCAGGACGACCGGAGCGAACCACCTGAAAGAACAAGGTTCCCAGGAAAAAGAGGCGACGATCACGCATGCAAAGCCAACCAAGCTGGCGACGGTAAGGAGTGACATGCTCATCCAGAGCTATACCAGAGACAAAACGGACACAACAGTTAAGAAGTCGCTGCAGCCGAACGCAAAGAACCCCAGGGACGCCAACGAGCACAACGGAGCAGTAATCTAGGAACGGGAAAACGAGGGCCGTAACGAGGTAGCTACGCAGAGAGAAGGAAAGGAGTCTACGGGAGGCAGACAGCTGGCGAAGGGCGCAGTGAACCCGGCTGGAAACAGCGTTTAACTGAGGCACCCAAGACACCTTACTGTCTAAAAGGAGTCCAAGTTCACGAACAGACTCGGAAAAAGGAATAGGTACTCCGTCCAGCACCAGAGAAGGCAGTGCAACGGAGCTGAGCCGGGTGATAAACGGCGGGCTGCCGAGAATGATGGCCTGAGTTTTCGAAGGGTTGAGACGGAGAGAGTTACGACAAGACCAGGCGTGAACAGCTGCGATATCCTCATTGAGTCGACGTATAGCTTCGGGAACCTCCGTGACGGCGCACTGCAGGTATATTTGAAGGTCGTCCACGTAGAGCAAGTGCTCGGAATGCCTCAAGACGTTGGAAAGATCGTTAATAAGATAATGTAAATTAAGAAGAGCAGGGGGCCGAGTACAGAGCCCTGCGGGACTCCTAAGTCAAGAGAGGCCCAGGAGGACAACTCACCCGACGTGCCAACGACGGCCTGAGAGCGGCCAAGAAGATAGCTCGACATCCAAGCTAACGCGTGCTGAGAAAAACCCAAAGCAGCAAGCTTGCGAAGGAGATCAACATGAGGGATAGAGTCGAAAGCCTTCGAAAAGTCAAAGAGAACTAATACAGTGACTCGGCGGTTTTCAATGCCCAGGCGAACATCCTCGGACAGTTTGAGCAGGGCAGTTTGCGTGCAAAGGCCCCGGCGAAAGCCAGATTGACGGGGGTCAAAGAAGGAATGCTCCTCGAGGTAAGCAGTCAACTGAACCAGGACAAGTCGTTCAAGCACTTTCGAAAGGAGGCAAAGACTCGCAATCGGGCGCATCTGCTGAAGTGAGGTAGGGGATTTCACCTTAGCTAGAGGAAGTATGCGCGCACGCTTCCAGACAGCAGGAAAAACCGAGGTGCTCAGAGACTGGTTAAAAAGATGGAGTAGGAGCGGGAAGACCACGGGGAGAGCGTCCTTGATGTTGCGCAGAGAGAGGTCATCAACACCTCGGGATTGCGACGAAAAATGAGAAATCGCGTCTAGCAGCGAGCGTGGGGTTATGTCACGGAAATAGAACAAGGAGTCGTCAAAAGCAGGTGCGGAAAGCGCAGAAAAGAAGTCCGCGACGGCCTGGGCCGAGGCAGGACAGCGAGAGACGGAAGCGAAATGCTCGTTGAGGTCATCAACAGAGAACCTGGCACAATCACTGCGTTGGGAGCGGGCCAAGCCAAGGGACCTTAACTCAGACCACAGAGCACGGGCAGAAGGCGCGTTACCGAGACCGACAGCGTAGAAACCAGAGCGAGCCTCAGATGTACACCTATGCAAGGCATCCCTGGCGCACCGAAAGCGCAGAAGAGCCGATGCAGAACGAGAGCGCTTGTAGCGGCGGTATAAAGCATTCCTAGCGCGACGCTGAGCTAGGAGGTCAGGTGAAATCCAAGGCGCAACGGCAGGCTTCGGAGTAAAGGTACGAAGAGGTGCATGGGTGTCAAGCGCTTCAGAGAGATTGCCCTGAAGACAGGATACCATACCATACCATATCGTCGACGGAGGCTGAGTGGAGGAAAGAGTCCCAGGAAAAGCCCTCAAGCTGCCGAACAAACTCGTCCAGAGAGAAGGCGTGATAGGAGCGAGCGGTGATGATTTTGGTAGGTAAAGGAGCAGGCAAGGCAAGGCTGACATAAATAAGGTCATGTCCACCAATGAAGGGCACAGGCGATTGCCCCGAATTAGAGATAGCGTCACGGTCGCTCACGATGCAGAGATCGAGAAGCGAATCAGAGGTGTGGGTGTGGAAAGTCGGAGCAAACGGCACAAGGAAAAGTGCGCGAGCAAGGCAGAGAGAGATAGATAGAGAGAGAGAGAGAGAGAATAGAATAGAATAGAATAGAAAGTTTATTTATCCATATCAATGTTGGACAAGTATTACAGTAAAGATACAAAGTAACATTACAGTAAAGACAAAGAGTTAGAAAGTTTAACAGAGAGAGTAAAGGTAAAATGAGAGAGAGAGAGAGAAAGAAGATAAAGAAGAGGACGACTTCCGCTACAAGAACTTCCGCTCCAGGGATGCTATCGACGGTATGCAGTCTAGTACGGTACCAGTACTTAGGATAGTACCGCAACATCTACGGGGAGGGATGTAGACCTTGGAGGAATACCGCTAGGGAGTGAACAGGGTCCCCATAAGACCTACTGCCAGCAGATGCATCTTGTCATCCAGCATCTGACGTCGAGCTGTTACGTCGAGTACAGTCAGCTTATATCGCCCGATCCAGCAATCAGAAGACGACGTCACGCAGAGTCCATACCTGGGTTGCGATTCTGTAACTCCGATTACGATCGTATTGACAATTTTACGATCGAGTGTGACGTCAGCGACCAATGAGGTTTCAAGAAAGACGAATCTACCCAAAAAAAAAACAAGACAAAAGAAGCTGATCCGATCGTTTCGTCAACGAAAAGTTACAGAATAGGGGCCCTGGACGAGTGACGTAACGTATCGCCAGAGGACATCCTACGTAAGAGTGGACGAGTATCGCGTCCCGTGTGCTCTGTCAGGTCACGAAGAGGTGGAGACTCAGATGGGACACCTAGACCTGGCAGAAGTCTGCAGTAGGTCATCTACCGCAGAGATTGCCGCTGTGGAGGACATCCCGAGGGATTGATATCGTCTGGATCGGAAAAGCTCAGCAAGAACCAAGGTCACACCCTCCCGCCAGTCATCTCGCAGCTGGAATATCGCAGAACGGTGGTTCTACCGCTATGAAGCGCGTGAAGTAACGCCTGACGCTCCGCAATAAGATTACGCTTCGAGCCGGTCAGCTGACGAGTTGACTACTCGAAACATGTCGCTCGCAGGACCAATAAGGTGATGAGTAGGTCTTGATAGGTCCCCCACCTTGACCTACCTCACGGAGAGCCAGCTTGCCAAATTAGCATCGATAGATCATCACTTCTACGTCCAGCTCTGATTGGAAAAGACGTGCTCCCATATTCTCTCTCGCATTAGCAATTAATCTATAGTTTTCGCTTTAGCGTAATCAGTTAGTAAAGTTAAATAAGTTAAAGTTATTAAGTGTGTGCCATAAGCCGCTTAAGGGAAGACCCTAGTGAAATTGAAAACTTTTACATTTTTCATACAATCGAAATTATTTATATTGTGTAGTGGCTCTATCGTTCGAAACCTATTAATTCATACCATATGTGAATTTATCGGACCAGTCGAACCAAATTTTTAAGTCTTCTAACTGAAGCTCACCTCTATATAGAGCGTGCAATCTCCAGATAGACCGAAAAAAAACGGAAGTGCATCATAATTATTTTTTCAAGTAAAAATTCCTTGAAAAAATAATTATGATGCACTTCCGTTTTTTTCGGTCTATCTGGAGATTGCACGCTCTATATAGAGGTGAGCTTCAGTGAGAAGACTTAAAAATTTGGTTCGACTGGTCCGATAAATTCACATATGGTATGAAATTATTTATAGATCATGTGAAAGTGTACTCCAAATCTAAGAAAATCACACCTTGAGCTTCAAGATTACTTGAGAAATGTAGAAGTCACGCAACATTCAATGGTAAAAACGTACTGAACTTCAAAATGCTTCTTGCGTCTGAGTTTTAATCGCATCATATTCCCCTTCGTCTGAGGTCTTCAGCAAACTGAGGCGAAGAAAGTGAGGGATCGGATTTGAGATTGGATCATTCGTTCCATTTTGAGAGAATTTTTTATTTTTTATTTCAATTTTTTACCATTTTGCATGTTATTTAAATCTGAAAAAAAAGTTTCTTTTACAATAGAATGAAACCGATCCCTCATTTTGTGCATAAGGTATATGTGAATCTTCACTGCGAAGGAGAAGTTGATCGGAGCAAAACTCAGAGGCAAGAAGCATTTAGCATAACTGAAAAGATAGTTCTGAGTAAATGGCATTTTAGTGAAAACTGGTGTAAGTTAATTAAATTCTCCAGAATATATGGCACAAAATGATTGGAACGGTCATATCATTAACCTTTATGATCAACGTATCTCAGATTCTCTATTTATGGTGCGGTGGCATCTCGGACGCGAATCTTCTTCGCCCTGCATCTGTAGATTCACCGTCCCAAATCAGATAATCAAAATAGGAATTGAATCAGCTATTGTGGTTCCCAGAAAAACTTGGCGCTGATCTATAACACTTGTTTATCTCTGGCTGTTGCCTTAGAACAGTAACTCACGCATTGCCTAACAGCGCTCACTGCTGCCGCTCATTTTGAATAGAGCTTTGTTTGAGCAGTTACACCAGATACGCTGCGGAAGAAGGCTTCCGCTGACATTCTGAGCTCTTCTATGGCTAATCTCTCATGAAAAGATATTAGTTTCTCAATTATTAAGGATTTTTGATCTAGCGACTGCCAATTTTTAGCCTACCCAGCAAACACAGAACTGCCGAAATTATAATGGCCCAGCACTGGCAGTGCTGGCAATGTGCTGGTGTAGGCTAGCCTTTGCTGCGCCACTACATGTAAAATAGCGGTATTTCGGTGAAATTTTACCAGTATCCAACCATTGATGGAACGGTGTTGGTTATCAACTACTGATTTCCTGCAGGGCATTTTGCATCTTGCCACAACCGATTTGCCATCACTTGGCCGTTTTCAAACACACTTGCATCTGTATCTTGATGGCCCGGCATTGGCAACTCCGGCACTTTTCTACCGGCATCCGGTCGTTGATTCGCCGGCGTACATGTTATAAGCTTTTCTGCTGACTGCAGTATTTCTAACACTTCCACCGAATTTACCGGAAAAAGAATGTTTCTATGCAATCAAACAAAAGTACCGTCAATGTCCCAGTTATCGGACAGTTAAGGCTGACGTCCCAATGGCCGGACATCCATGCGAAATCGTATTTCTGTCTCTCTTGCACACACTTTCTGTAATTTTTTTTTTTAGTACATATTGATGTAAATCCTCACAAATCGAAGTTTACCTATCGAGTCAAAAAGTGTTGAGTATTGCAACAGGCGACGTTTGGGTGTAGATCAACACCGGACATCATACGATCAACGAAGTTAAGCAATTTCAACTGCAGCCAGAATTCGGATGGGTGACCCACATGAATACATCTAATTAGTCTTCGAATAGCTAATTTCTAACATCCTGGGAATATGAACTTTGCTCTACCGCTCGAAAAAGAATCAACTATTAGTGAAAAAAATTTTTTTTTGTCCGGATAATATCGAAAATAAAAAAAAAATCGAATGATCGGGTCATCGGCTGATCAATGTTGGGCTCTTGTTGGGCCATTGACGACTGCCCGACAACCAATTTGGGCCATTGCTGGCCCTGTGCTGGCTAACCGTTGGGCCGGTATAACACTGCCGGCACTGGCCCAGCTGTCTGCCACTGTGACACCAGGGTACAGGGCCATCACGAGTCTTCCGGCAGCGGTTCGGCAACTCAAGTATCGGCATTCTTCCACCTAACTAGCAATGGCCCTGCACTCTGTGTTTGCTGGGTAGCGTTGATGGTTTCCTTCAATTCAGGGACATTAGTTATCTTTCACATAATTGTTGTCCTACAGAAGTTGGATTTAGAACCAAGAAAATATGTTCATGAAGAAATTTTATATTTTGAGTGCTCCAGTTTTTTATTGCATTTTGGAGTCCTGCAGTACCCATAACCATACATGGGTATGTAGTTTATACTTTGACTTGATATCTTATGAAATTTACTTTTAATTGTATTTCCAATAATTTCATGAAATTCTAGAAGTTCATTGTGGAAAAGCAAAAAAAAAAATTTTTTTTTAATAAATTTTTTTATAAAATTAGCTGCCCGTAAACTAGAAAAAATCAGAGGGCCTTGAATATTTGTCACAAGGTGGAGACAAGCTCCTAGAGTATATTTCCAGCAAAAACGCCAAATTGGATTTTTAGGCGATTTTGTTCAAAATCTCAGTAGGGTCTTCCCTTAACCAAAAGGTAAGGTCTCTATGATCTATAATTGCTGAGAAATCCACTAAAAGAGTATCGCTGAATTCTTATTTAATCATCTTATAGTATATTTTTTCGTATCGCGATCCTACGGGCTACGCAAGTAGAGTTTGTTAGAAGAATTCAGTGAAAGCACTTCATAGTTGCCTGTAGCCATTTTGAGTACCTTTTCGCTTGATTATATTTCGCTAATTAGTCTAATATCGATGCTTACTTTGCTTATGATTTGCTAACGCTATTTGATTGCTTATTCTTTCCTAAATTCTCGATTGAGAATCTGTGATGCTTTATATTTCGCTATTTCTGATTTATTAGAATATATTTGAATAAATAGGTGGTATAATATCGCATGGTGTGTCGCTTGTAATCCAACTCCCCAAGGGTTGGCTGACGTAGTTAGTCATAGTGTTGAGTTGTTCTATTTCTTTATTATTCTTTAATATTCTATAATCTATATTTTGCTATTTTTCTATTGGTCTTTTCATTTATCTGATTGATTTGCTTATTCTGATTTTTTTGTGATATCTGATCTATTTTCTTATCTATTATCGATTAATATTTCGTTTAATTACCGCCGTAGAGTTGTTATAAAAAGAAAATAAGTCTTTATTACATTTGATTTGAGGCTAGTTAAGCGAAGTATTATGGTTATTTGTTCTTTCTAGAATCTATATTGAAGTTATAATTGCGAACTTAGTTTACCGTCATTCATAGAGTCGTTCATATGAATTATTGCGTTAATTATCTCTGAATAATTAATAATAGTAGTAGGTGCCAGCCATGGCGAGTCATAACAAATGACGTCACGAGGTCAGTGACCGGGAGGGAGTGGGGAGTTGGCGTCAAAACAATGAGAGACAGCAGACTGTCCGATCCAAGATGGCGGCGCCCATACGCAATATTATAAACAAATATGGCGCCCGTTTTCCAATTTTTTCAAAATCCAAGATGGCTACTATTTTTTTCAAAATCCAAGATGGCTACTATTTTTTCAAAATCAAATATGGCTACTATTTTTCAAAATCCAAGATGTCTGATCTAAGATGGCCCCGCCCATACAAACCAATATGGCGGCTTTTCCAAGATGGCTACTATTTTTTTCCATATTCCAATATGGCGACTGCTTTAAATTTCTCTCTCTTATACTAAATAATATCTAAATCTGAAATTCTTCAAAATGGTGGGGTATATTCAGGAAATGACGCAAATTATATTTAAAAAATGTATAAAATAATTTATTAAAAATTTAAAAGCTATTTTACATTTCTTACAAACTAAAATAAATTAACTAAAAACTATTTAAAATCTAATCGTCTCGGGGTACCTCGTCTGAAACATACGGGAATTATTAGTACAATAACCGAACGAAATTCGACGAAAATTATATATATATATATATCAACTTACCGGATTGGTACCCCTCGTCTTCCGCAGGCAGCCACCACCGGTCCTCGTCTTCCTCGTCTTCCTCCTCCCGCAACCTCTCTTCCTCCCGCAACCTCTCTATCTCCCTCAGCTCTTCCTCGAAGTCTCTTTCCTCACCAGCATTCTCTTCTTCCTCGCCCTCGTCCCACCCTCGGCCCATCCAAATCTCCACATTATCACGTACTTCCTCCTCAATTTCGTTCTCTCTTATTATTCCACCCCCGTGACCTCCGTAGACAATGTGCTCATTGTCCTCAGGGATTGTGGATGCAGCCGAGCTCAACGTCGAGGCGCTTTCGGCAAAGTCGCTATCCCCGTCAAGGGCTAGCAACTCCGCCTCGCGCGCCTCGATCTCTCTGTCTACCTCGGCAAGCATCGCGATCAAATGTTCCCTGAGGAACCACATGTCACGGGGGTCACCGTGGATTAGCACTGCAGCCACGAAGTCTTCCATTTCTGCAACGAAAAAAACTTTTTTAATCACAATCCTTTTCGCCAAAATTAGCAGAGAACAATCACACTCACTTCTTAATTCACTCGGTGGCTGGAGATGGAGTGACGACTCCTGCAGAGAAATATACCTAGAGCAAGGGGGGAGATAGAGGCACATACTTATCAAGAAACGTCTCGATGTCCCGACGGGTATTAAATGACCATTCTCACCTCCAAAACTGCTGACGTTGCTGAAATACTGGTGGGATGCGCTCGCAATAAACGACACACGCTACTTCGTTACAAAATTTTCGCTTTATTCAATATTGCTTAAAACTAGCCTATAATTAACAACGTTTCCTTAAACATATCTGTACACAGGATAGACAAGAGGCGTCGAGTTTGTCGCAACTCTTAATTTTTTTAGCCACGCAATTGTAAAACGACGCGGCCATCGAATCATTTTTTACATAATCATCCGTAAAAATATCCACAAAAGCATCAAGCGTGTAACCAAAATGCATATAATAGAGAAACATGACACAAAACTGACCACACACGTCGGAAAATGCACTCTGGAGCTGGCGCGTGTTGCACCGGTAGCGCGGACAGTTTTTCCGCAGACGACGCACGTGGTGTGGGATGAAGGGTGCAACCCCGTAACTGTCAAAGTACACCCCGTTGCCGGACTCGTCGTTGTAGAAAGCGACCCAGTGACTTCCTGGCTGTGTGTGGTCATCGGTATTTGCGATAAGGGCCGCGGGGCGGGACCACCGCAAAGGAATACGATCAGCCGCGTACACGCCACACGTAGCCGTCGGTATCAACGCCAAAACTCTCCTCAGTTCCAGACTGTTCATTGCACTCTGCGGATTCGGTTGTAGAAAACCCGCCACCGTCCACCTCGTCAGTCGCCCCTCTCCCCAGCAGCCAAGATTTCAGCACAGCAGCGCGATTCAACGAACAGACAAATTCCCCGGGATTGCTCAGAGCGTGATGCATGCAGTACGTATCCGATGGCGGCAACTTTCCGAATGCGGGGCAGTCCTCGTCCTCCAGATTCGTCACCTGACGCGACATAACGCGCCTCAACAATTTCGCCTTTTCCGCACCGCGCGTATAAATCACGCGGGCCGAACGTGCCACGGCGCGCAGTTTTCTGTAGATTTGTTTGTCTTGAATATCACCGTCGAACCACTCTATACCGTGATGGCTGCGCGAAAGATAATTGTTCTGAGCACAAATATTCGCCGGGAGATCCGTGAAGGCGCAGGGTGGTGTGGCTACCCAGTGCCCGATGTGGTCGCGATTCAAAGCTAACACGGAAACCTCCTTGACAGCAAAACCGTTTTGAGCGTCTCGAAAACCCTGCACATCGACCACGTAGTCCACCATATTGCTACAAACGTGTTCGCGGGTATACGGAAAACTGGATACTGCATGTTTCGTTCGACTTTAGCGACCTTTCCTCGATACGCAACGTCAGCTATTTTTTTCAATGGTGGGGGAGGTGGTTCAGGTTTCACCTCGCCGTCTATCCTCCAAAGTCCACTATAACCTGCCGCGCCGCGTCAATTTCCAAGACGTTGTCAAATTCCGCGTACACGATGCAATTTATCGTCGTTGCCAGGGCGGCCTCGAAGCGCACCTCGATTCTGACGCTGCCGTGTCTGACCAAATTCCAGTGGGTGCCGCTGTTTGCCGACAGATCGGGGGTGAGGTCGAAGGCCGTCAGGCAATACCCGTGGGGGAAATCTTCACGACCTATACCGTTCCCTTCGTTTAGAAAATGTATGCCTGTTCCGGAAAAAAGGGTGTGGTAGGCATCCACGTAGAGCTTGCTTCGCGTAAAGTCGGGCTGTAGCGGCTTCGAGGGGATCTGAGACCCGTCCACGTACAGCGACAGAAAGTTTATGTTGAAATGTTGAAAGTTGAAGGGGTTGTAGGCTTCATCACCGTTGAAGGCCTTGTTATCGACAAAACCCACAATCATTCTTTTAGGCAGTTGACCCAGAAATACATTGTCCAACGTATCACCCTGCACACCGCTGTGAATAGTCATAGCCTTCACCTCCACTCTGGTAAGAGGATACTTTGCCGTGCCTTTACCCAGAGCTCTGGCGTGAGCCAGCAGGACGCCGGGGTTTATCGTTACGCGTCGCACGAGCAGCGAGGCCTCTAGTATGTGTACGCCGTGTGTGTTGGTGCTCTCCATGAGGCAGAAGGCGTCCCGCGAGCGCACGAGCCGTACCCGTAACTCGACACCGTTTAGCAGAAACTTCTCCTGATTAAACACGTCGCAGTGAAGATGCCCAATCAAATCCACGCTGGTTTCACCGTTTAGAAGCTTTTGCCGCTGGGCAAACCCTTTGTTAGCCGATCCGATTTCATCCATCTTCCCCGCTGTATCCCCGTACCACAGGGTGGTGGTTAGGTGTGATTGTTTCGCAGCCGAATTGTAATTCAGCAACGACTCTATGTAGGCTCGGTAAGCGTACGCGTTGTTGGCCGGTGAAACTAGCTTCTGATTGAAGAACACGTCGGCCTGGCTGAACAGAGAGTGCAGCAGGTTGTTTACAGGGGCCACGACGGCCTTTGCAGCCCCCTTTGCCGCCGGCTCCCCGCTGAGCGTTTGTAGACTCACACGCAGGCTGAGCATAGTGTGGGAGAGGTCGAGATACTCGTCGCTGAGGCCGGGCACCATAAACTCTATGGGTGAGTCATCCGTGAGCGACGACACAGGCTTGTAGTGGACCCACTGCCCGCTCTCGATCGTGGTTTGCGTCGGTGGTAGAGAGAACAAATCCAGCTCCGATTTCAGACACTCGCAGGAGTGTGTGTGCAAGTACGCCATGGTCGATGTTTATTATTTTCGTTGTTAGCGAGCTTCGAAGATATCAGCCACGCTTCTTTTTTTACTCCCGCAACAGCTTTTCTTCTTCTTCTTCTTCTTGAGAGTTGTTTTTTTTTCTTTTTTTAATTCCGGCAAGCCCCGGTTTCTTCTTCTTTCTCGGTTTGCTTTTCTTGACACCTTTCCTACGCGACCCGATCGATCCTGCACCGCGACCCCGCAGCAACTGCCCCCTCGGTCCGCCGCGCAGCGTTTTATATCCGGACCCCTTCATCAGATTGCCCAATTTATCTGTAGCTTTTCGCCTCAGATTGTAACCCGACTCGACGACGCGTTTCTTGAGCGCCTCTTTGAAGGGTGTGTTGGCGTCCATATCTTCCACGACTCTCACACCTGTCCGCAGAGCCTCCTTCCCCAACAAGCGCGCACCGCTCTTCAGAATGGGTATCACGCGCCGAAACAATCCCCCCAGAAAGCTACCGATTCCGCTACCACGCTGTAGCGGCGCACCGGAATAAACTCCGCCTATACCACCACCACCCACCTGATCGTCGTAATGTTCAAGGTAGCGAGCCATCAGTGCGACCTCTTGAAGTGCAACGTAGCCGTCAACGTCCCGCGCGTGAATGGCATGGGTCTACCCTGAGAGTCCCTTATATCGATTTCAATGGTACGGAAATTGGTGAGAAGCAGAGGTACGTAGTGCGGGGGTGCCAGGGATTTGCTTTCCGAGACACCGTTGTGAAAATTTTTGCCCACCGTCCGCACTATACGCAGCAGCGGAGCGTAGACATCGCCCACTATTCTGGGCTCCGCGAGATCCGTGTAGACAAACATCTGCGAGGGTATCCCGCTTGGTAGGTTCAAAGGATGGTTGGCCACCACCCTGTCGCGTATGTTGGTCGTGAGCTTTGGAAATCCGAGTTGTTGACGAATGCCGTCGGAAAACGAGAGGTAGTGACCATCCTTGCAGCTGCATTTTCTGACCACGTCCAAACGATCGTCCGCGCTGTCGGCTCGTCCAAACTCCAAATGCTCCTTGATGGTCGGCAAACCGTTCAACGTTTGGATAATTTCCCAAATATCCGTGTAAATACCGGGTTCGATGAGGAATTTACCATGCGCCACTCGTTTTTCCCCCGGCAACGATGAAATATCGTGAAAATTTTCCGCTGGAGTGTCCGACCGATGCACGTGAAATCCCACCGCGTTGTAGGGTTCGTTTATGTTTTGAAGCGTCAGCGGGTAGTGGATCACCACCAGGGCGACTTCCCACTCTCCGACAAGCTCGATCCGTCGCGGTAGCTGGGTGGTGAATCGAGCCGTCGTGTTGTGGGGAAAAAATTTCATCGAGCTGTTGCTGGGCAGCGTGATGTAAAACTGATCCTTCATGCCTGTTTTCGCACGCTGCTCGCAGCGATCCAAGAGTTGAACTTTTCCGGATAACCGCGCCAGCTGACAAACAGCTTCTTACTGGCCCCCTTTCCCCGCGTCCGTATTATTTTATCCACAGTCATAACATCGTCCTTGATCACGCGTTGCAACTCAGCCTCGTAAAACAAGCCGTCTATCTCCTCCCCCTCCAAATCAACCAACAGGTAGACGATCGGCGCTCGGTGCAGAACGCGTCGAATCTCAAACACCTCCTCGGTCCAGTTGGCCTCGTAACCCTTCTTGAAGGCACCCTTAGCCTTACTGATGCGAACCCGCTCCCCCACTCGAAACCGTGGCTTTGCACCGGATCGCGGCGGGCCACCGCGTGCCTTTTCCATGTTGAAGCGGGCGGCTGCGGCATTTTCCAGCGTCACCATCGACGGAGCCATTTTAATGGTCAAGTGGGTGGTGGCGTTGTACGCCCCTACCAGCTGTCGCAGCACATCCAGGTAGCGATGGGTATTCTTGTGGGTGAAGTAACGCCACATTCTCTCCTTGAGAGTACGATTGAAGCGTTCCACAACGGCCGCCTTTATGTCGGGGTTTCGCGTGACTCTGTAGCGCACCCCTCTGGCAGCGAGCAGCTTCTGGAATTGAGCTCCGACAAACTCCTTGCCTTTGTCGGTCTGCAGCTGAATCGGGCAGCGTTCCGTGGAGGACAACACGCGCTCGAAAGCCCCGGCAACGGTAGCCGCGCTCTTGTCGGCGAGCGGCTCGACCCAGGCAAACTTGCTGAGCACGTCTATGATCACCAGCAGGTAGCCGTATCCGTCGTTGTACTGTTTGATCGATCTGAGATCCACCAGATCCGCTTCCCACAGGTCGTCTATATTCTGCACGTTGTATCTGGCTCGGGGAAATTTCCTACGTATCGACTTGTGCAGCGTGTACGCGTCCTGCGACGCCAACCATTCGACCACCGCGGCGCGAGGTATTTTTTTTTTCCCCTTTTTTCTTTCACCCGCGGATCGAGTCAAGTTCCTGGCACCCGCGTAACCCGCCTCGTTGGCCGGATCGTAGTACAGTCGTTCGAGGATCTTCATTTCAACCTGAGTCTCAACCAAGCACCGTTTCCGGTTTGCCCTGGTCGTTGTCTGTTCTTGGGTGTGGCAAATATCGAGTCCGAATCCGTATCCTCCTCCTCACCCGCCTCGTTCGTGTCAATGTCACCGTCCACACCCCAGTCCTCCTCCTCCTCCTCGTTGATACGCCTCTGATGAGATGGGCCGGCTGCCGATCGTGACGAGGCGTGACGCGTAGGTTTTTGAAAAACGGGATTACCTATGTACTCTTGCGGCGTGTTGATCGAGTGAAGGATCCTGGCGAACTGTTCCCTCCCCCTGGCCTGCATAGATTTTCTCTCGCGTACCGCGTCGTTTATCAGATCGATGATGTTTGTCCCGGCTATCCGAGTCCCCCTTACGGCTATCGTCCCCTTGTCGTCCCACGAGATCTCGGAGCGACCGTTGGTGGTCAGATAGTTCAGCAAGAGCTCCGCTTTCCGCCTAAACTTGTCCGGCACGCTCACCACGATATCCTGTATAGCTACGCCGCTGTTACCAGCTGCATTCCCCTCAGTCACCCCGTCCATCTCTTCCGCTTCTTCCCCGCCAGCGGTATTACCACCAGCAGCAGCCTCGCCACCCACCCCTCGTATGGAGAATTGCAAAGGTTTTCGCGACTCGGCGGCAAAAAACAAGTAACGTCTCAGCACCTGTCTGTACAGCTTCCATTTTTCCCGATCGTTTTTCCCCGGATCGTTGAGAATAGCGTGCATCTCGCTGTCCAGCCGGCTCGCGGGATCCGTATCGGGTCGACGCTGCTGGATACGTTCGGCCGTCTCCTGCGGTATCAGGACCATTTTCTTGGCCCGCTCCATTGCCTCAATTTTCTTCACCCGCCAATCAGACTACCGATAATCGGGGCGAGCAGCAAGGGTAGAAATCCACCCCGTTGAAGCAGCAAACGTTTCTTACTTTTCCAGCTGCCCGTGTCGCAGGCCAGGCGACGTAAAATTTTTCTGTGCTTGCTCAAACGTCTCCTCCGATCGGCGCTCAGGCTCACGTTACCCCTCAGAGTGTTCAGAGCGCACTCGCAAATGTTTTTCACCAGAGCGTCGTCGGCCGTGCGCAGCAGAGCCCGTCTCCGAGCGGGGTCCGATTTACAGATAGCGTGCAAGGCCGCGGCGTTGGAAGAGCTGAACCTGTTTGCCGAACCTCTTCTTCTTCTTCCTCCTCGTCTAGTTCCGGGCTTCATCACAGACGAAAGACTGGTGCCGCGTGCGATCCTCCACCCTTTATATCCCCGCGAGGCACGTAAACGTAGTGACGCGAATCCGAGGGAAATATATCTGTGCGAAAGCGACAATTCTCCGGGGTGGATTGTTTCAGATCGAGGAGCAGATAGCCGTGGGGGCGCGCTGTGGCGTCGTTGTAGGCCTCCTGCAGGAAGCGAGGGTCCTCGGGGTGTACCTGACGAGCCAGGTGACGTATCTGCGCGCGATCGCGCGGATTCTTGAAAAAAACTATATAATTGGCGTTCAGCGATATATCCCTCTGCCCCCGTCCCTGGTGAAACAGATTCTGCGTGATCAGGAACACGCTCATGTTCTTGTGGTGGCAACCCTTGGTGAAGAGATCGATGACAACGCCGTTGGACGACTCGCGCATCAGATCGTCGATGACGAGCAGTTTGGGTCGCGCGTCCGCGTCGTAGTCGGCCGGTTGCGGCAAACCCTCTCGATATTCCACCGAGCTCGATTCCCCGTACAAAGGTTGCCACTCGGCGTAGTGCCAGACCACCCTCGCAAACTCCGTGTCGCACATTTGGCTCGCGTGTTGCAGAAAGTTTTTCACAAAGTTGGATTTACCGCAACCGGAAGGCCCGGCTACGATGGCGGAAAAGGGATGTTTCCAGCGCGTGTCCATCCTCGCGACTCACAACCCCGTCCTATCTGCAATCGAATATATAGATATCATCGGTTTTGCGTCTACATCCCTGTCTCGAAGGCTTAACCGCGGTGGGGGGCCCGCGGGGTGCGCGCGTTACGTACAAGCTTTTGGGAACGCGCGCGCGCGTCCGGTGACGGCCCGTCTCTCTCTCTCCAAACAGCTGCGAGAGAGAGCGAGACGGGACGCCGGCTAGAAGCAGCTCGTCAAGCGGCTGAGGCAACCCGTGTCAGCTTACTCGGGGTTGCCTCGCGGCGTGCGGTGATCTCAGCTTCTCAGACCGCCGCACACACGCCCCGCACCAGCCGTTTTACGCTCGGGTTGATAAGCGAATACTACCGCTACTACTGACCTACTGAGCCGATGAGTCACCGCTGCACACTTGCGCTCTCCCCGTAGTCCGGCGAGTCGAGGTTTATCTCTGTTTATGCGCGTGTCGAATAACAGAGTATAAGAGTAGGTGAAGAGAGAGAGAGAGTCTAAGCCTCGCTGCGGAGCTCTATAGCCAAAGAGCGAGATGTACAGCGATTCAACTGTGCGATTTGTAGCCAAAAGGAAGAGTGTCGTAGCCCGTGTCGCAGAGGCGTCTTTTCGTTTGAACGGGACGGCATATCTTGTTCACGCTGCGGGTGACGACCCGGTGCAACGCCGTACGCTGTATAGCTCTTCGCTCGACGCGAATAGGTTCGTCAGCCTCGACCACCATGCCCCGGATCGAATTAAAATTTATCCTCATTCGAGTCTGATAATTTAGAGTGACCCCCTTCACTTTGCAAACCTCAGCCACCTCCCCGTCTCCCTTTTGTACCAGGAACGCGTAAAATTTCGGACCACCGGAAACAAAGGCTTTTATGTAACTCCCCTCACCGTATTCCGCCAGCTCGTCCGTCAGATCGCCTAAAAAGTTACCAGTAGCCGGCTCCCATTCCCCGCTTCTCCTCACGTAAATAACAGAGTCCGTGTCGTAATACAACACCCGGCGCCCGAGCCTCTCGAGATAGCTGTACAGCTTGAGGCGAGCCTGAGCTGTGGTGTAGGCGGCCAGCACAACGTTGGCCAGGGGGGACGGTACGATGCTCTCTTCCGTATTAATCCACCGCGCGTAGAGTATTTGATCCGTCACCGGCAAGATATCGACCACCTCGTTCTCGGGATCCGTCAACAGTTCCAGCAGACGTTGACGCTCTCTGATCACCTCGGTACGCGGGAGGTTTTCGCGCTGGCCAAATTTACCCCAGAACGAGTTCAGGCAGAGCTTGGATACGGAACGAAGGCCGGCGTTCTTTGTTATTTTCTCCCGCTGCAACCTGATACCCTCCACCCGCTCGTACTCCGCGAGATAACGGTCGCGGGAAGCCTCGTCGGTGCACTCGCCGGGCCACCCGCTGGCTTCTTGCTTTATTTTCAGAAAAGTGTCTATATACGGAGCAAAGAGTCCCCCCTGACCGCTGGCCGGATCGTACACCGTACTCTCGTATTGCCAGATCTCCGATACGTCGATCACGCTGTAGCCCACAGCCACGGCTTTCTGCAGCTCGGCAGACACCCAGGTACCCGCGAACCACCGATCGGCCTCCGACTCGTGCGGACAATCGATCTGCAGAGAAGCCTCGCAGCAGGAGCGACACAGGGGAAACATGAGTTTTCCCCGCATACGGACCGGCAACACGGGATGATAGAGATTCCTGGGTGGCAGGATAACGCATTTCACGAGACCCTCGAGGCCGGAGATGTCCGTGTTGTAAGGACCGGTCAACGCTCTGCACTCCCTACCTACGTAGACTCGCGGGTGGCCCACGGGGTAGCGACCGGTTTTGCACACCCAAGGGTACAGAGAGCATACGTCTACGTATCGGATCTCCTCCCCCGGGGCAGCCTCGTGATAACGCTTCGTGTTTCCCGTACGCCCTCCGAAAAACGCCTCTCGAGGATTCAACGAGTCGCGGGAGAGGACCAGCGGATGCTGTTCGACGTAATCGCGCATTTCAGGATCGGCATCCATCATCTGGTCGAACGCGCACTCCCACATCTCCGTGACCCTGTAACCCAGTTCGATCATGCGCGCCGTTTTTGCCCCAGTCTCTTGCCACCGTCTGTCCATCGTATCCCCGCACGATAACTCTTTGTCGCGATTGATCGTGTGACATCTAATACACCCGTGCCAGTAGCATCCGTGAAATTCCAACACGTGTCGCTCCCCAGCCGCGTCCGTGTAATACCCGTCGACAACCCGCCTCGTCTCGGGAATCCTGTACTCGCGACCTCGTCCGGCGTGCCTCACCTCTGTACCCAGCTCCCTCTCCATCCAAACGAGCCCTTTGATCGCTTTCACCGATTGATTGTTGGCCAACCTGTACCCTGCGGCCGGCAACACTCCTATGGTGCGGGGTCTGAGGAAATTTTGTCGAAACACGACGGAACAGGCCGACGCTATGGTGGTGCTTCGCGAGAACGGGCAAACACCGCCGCAATTCAGAAAAATATCTCTAAACGCGACGCATGCTCGACGAAGGATGTCCACGTCGCTGCGGCAGTATTCCACCAGCTCGCGGTTGAAATCGAACACGTACCCGCAGGCTGTGGCTTCCCTGTACCATTTGTAGAAAGCGTCCCTGTCCGAGGTCTTCATACTGTCGGGGGAGTAGAATTCCGCGTCTGGCAACGGACCTATGTAATTCCGATTCTCCGGTGTATTGAACAGATGCGGAAAGATACCCTTGCGCGATTCCACAGGTAGGCCGAATGCCTTGGGCAGCGCGGCTAGAGCCATAGGCATGTAGGCCAAAGAGTCCAGGAAACGCGTGTGACCCGTCTCCATCAGTATGATCTTGGTACCGTTCAGGATCACCTGCGGCGGATCTCTGTTATTTTCTACCAGGTAACGCAGTATAAATTGAGAATCGAAACCGCTGGCGTTATGCGCTATACAGAAGATCTTTTTGAACCGACAAACGTCCCGCGTGACAAACTCCACCAGCTGTTTAACGGGGTTCTCTCGGAATACGAACTCGCGCACGAGCCCGCAACTAGGACAGGGTGTACTTATGTCCGGCTCGTGTATGCAGCTGGTGCACGCCTGCTGCGCCACGCACAGATTCGGCACGTGCAGATTGACATCTCCGCTGCCGGCCACCGGGGCGCACTGCTGGGTCTCAAAGTCATAAAACACGAATATATGCTCCGCGTTTCCGGTGGGTGGCTTCAGAGGCTGCATGTAACACTCGTGGTTTACCGCCTGCACGGATCCACACGTGTTGCAGTACGCGTTGCCGCAGGAGTGACCCTTTTTAGTACGATCGACGAACAGACCGCACCCGCTGCACATCTGCAGGGTATCGCAGACGCTTCTGCGAGGATCGAACGACCCCGCGACGCGATGTCTCCGCAGACATTCCTCCCCAAAGAACCACCGGCCGCAGGCAACGCACGGCATACGTACCCCCGATCTGTCGCACTGCGGAACGGTGTTGCAGCCGGGACATCTGTTGGAGCACCTGTGATCGCCTGTATAACGATAGGCTACGTTGCAGGGCTCGCAGAAGCGTCTGTTGGCTGCTGCGGCGGTAAGATTCAATATAGGTTTGTAATGACCGCCGCGTGGAAAGTACAATATGTTCAATGTGCCGCTGGAGCATTCACCCCGCTCGGCCAGTACGCGCGCCCCGTTGTAAACGGCCTCGCCTCCGCGTCCAAAGGTATTGAAATCGTATATTACGACGGCTAGACCCAGAGGAGCCAGATATTCTTGAAATCTAACGATCTCTCGCATACCACAGCCCTCTGGGGGGACTTCTACGCGCGCCTCTCTGCACAAAGCCAGGGCAGCCTCCCTCTGAAGTCTAGATTTCGCGTGACGCACGTCGGACCATCGAAGCGCGGGATCAGCTGCGTTACCCCCGATACCCTCTCTGTTCAGGTAGGCGCGAGCAGAAATTATAGCGCGCGGTAGACAAAGATTGTCGCGTTCGACCTCGAGAAGCGATCTTTTGCTCACCTCCTCGTGAGTGAGAGGTTTGCTCTTTCGCCCGCGACCCACCGGTACGCTGACCCGGTTAACGGTGATTCTGAACGCGTCATCCACACGAAATTCGGAGGCGCTTTGACTGAGACTGAACACGAGCCGCCAGAGATCCTCGTAGCGAGAGTCCCTGACCGGTCGAAACGACAAACCGGCCGTGCCCAGAGCAAACGAGGGGGTGTCTAGGCCGAATCCTATATAATCGTTAGCGGGATCATCTACAGAGTCCGGGGCAGTGGTCGTGGCGTAATTGTGAATATCCCTGACGGCTTCTTCGAGCCAGGTAACAGGGTCTACGGTTTCCGGGGGTGTGATGATTTTCAACGTCAAGACGCTCCCCGTTACGGCAAATCTACGATAATATTTACGACTCTCGTCTACAATCAGAAATCTGACACCCGGAGGACGCGCGATGTGGTCGTCCGCAGCTGTGCTAGCGGCTCTCTCTCTCTTTCCCCCGCCCTGCTCTATACCGGCGTCTTCGTTGATACCTCCGGCTCGTTTCAACGCAGCGTAGACAGCGTGGCGCCGCTCTGACGGCCAAGAGTAAAGTCCCGGTTACACGAGTCGTCTTGAAAATTAAAAAAAAGGAGAATGCGTACTCGGGGGTGTACTCACCGGAAGATTCGTCGGAAAACACCACCTCCATCTCATCGTCTGTCGAGGAATTTTCGGGAGACGGTGGCGGTGCTCTCTGTCTCTTACCCCCACCATACTGTATGCCCGATGTACCGGCACCCTCGTTGATACCACCGACGTAGACGGGTCGGCGTTGCTCTGATAACCAAGAGTTAAAGACCGGGTTACACGAGGCGTCTCAAAAATGCGTACTCGCTGGTACTCACCGGGGGAGTCGGGACACCGCGGTAGTGATTGTACCGCGATGGCAGTCGTTTTATCGCTCCGAACAGAAGGGTCATCTTGGAGCAGAGGTGTATCCGCGACAGCCTCGGCTTGCTCCGTCACCCTTATCAATTCTAGCTCTTCTTCCTCTTCCTCCCGCGCGGCAAGCTCGTAACGAGCCGCAGCGTCGTACAGGAGTTGATCTTCGTCGTCGAACTCATCCTCCTTTCCGTTCAACCACTCCGTCTCGGGTTCGCTACTCGCGTTGTCTGGTGCGAAAAAAAAAAAAAACACCCGACAATACTATGAAGCGAGCCGTTGACAAAGAGTCCGTAGAACAGAGTTGTTACTTACCCTCGTGATCCGTGTACGCCCGTACCATTCTGGTGACTTCGGGGTATGACTGACCACCGCGTTGACGTACCACGTCGACGGCAATTTTCATACTTTCCCAAGACTCGTCAAACACATGCCGATCGTACATACGACCGATATCCGGCACGGTGCAACTCCATAAAAGACCTCTCAGGCGAAAGAGGAGCGCGGCTGCCGGAAGGTCCACCAGCTCGAGAAACCAATTTTCGTCAAACTCTCGCACGAATCGAGGGGCGAACCTCCTGGCGCAATACAGCACATCGCGTATCACGGTTCGAAT
Organism: Tenthredo mesomela; assembly: GCA_943736025.1. Classification (NCBI taxonomy): domain Eukaryota; kingdom Metazoa; phylum Arthropoda; class Insecta; order Hymenoptera; family Tenthredinidae; genus Tenthredo; species Tenthredo mesomela. Next base: position 17,333,038 of record OX031014.1, on the reverse strand, counting down.
CACGCTGCTCCGGTAAATCGCCCTGTTAGCGCCCGTTAATTCGCGTTGAAATTTATTATCTTCCATTTTTTAGCCTGTTTATACTCAAACTGAGCAAATTGAACAGGTGCAGCCAAATTTATAGATTTCGCTGATATTACACATCTACTACATCTGTCTCGTGTGTGTGAATCATAATCCCTCCCGTGCACGTGTGTGAGAGGCAGTGTGAATATATATATGCTCTGATGGCCGGTGTAGTTTTCATAAAAATTTTCTACATCCGAGGTATCACACACACACACACACACACACACACACACACACACACACACCTATAGCAGATCCTACAGTATAGCGCAATAATTTGAATCCCCTCCATCGTCAGGTCGTACGAGCGTCTGTGTATAAATGAGAAAGAGAGAGAGAGACTACTGTATATAGGTATATATATGGGCTTATCTCACAAACCTTTAACTTTCATGTAACTTGACTTACGGATTGCGAAAGTTAACTTGCAGGCAAAGAATTGGGTATTTATGCATGTAGCGAATTATTTTTGAGATACACGAAGCATAATCAATGTAAAAGAAATTATTTACTGTATCTACAAACTTCTTGTCCCTAATTGAAATGCAGGAATAAGCAACGTTGCATTGTGTAACTATGACTTTAACAAAACTTCGTACGGGATTTGCATTGATACGAAACTTTAGAAAAATTTGAAAAAAATAATTGGCTACGAACAAGGTAGTATGAACATAATGTACGTAATTGTAGTCACCAAAATTCGTCTGCGACACTAGGGACACAGTACGAAGTGCTGTCACTCGGTTTCGACATCGCGCCTGACACCCAATGTTTCACGATTAAAAAACATCAGCACAAGCTAATTGGATGTATTTATCTACATGCACATGAAAGTAGAACTATCACGGATCGAAGGAACTAAAATTTACGTCGGAGAGTCAATTTCTTTTCTCGCAGTGTTCTGATCAATGGATACATATTGACGCGTGGAGAATAAATGTCAGGAATGTCTCGTCGTTACCCTGATAATCTGGTCAAGTAAGATGCTTATATTTGATACGAGTATATTGCTCATATCACGAATTATATCTTCAAAGATGTGCGCGATTATTTTATCAAAAATGACTTTTCTCTGGGTTAAAACGTATTGAAATGTCAGATTCGGGAATGTCAGATTCATAAATTCGTAACATAAATTTGCAACTATTCATTTTTTCAAGTGATCTAAATTATTTTCTGAGTCAGTAACCTTTGTAGCAGTTACCGTTTAACTTTTCTGTATACGATTAAAGTGAATTAATTTGAATAATAATAAAAATAATAAAAATTAATAAATTTTTTTAATTTGAATAATACATATAAAATAATTTTTTTTTTTTTTTCTAGTTTGAAAATAGTACTCTAGTACTGCAGAACAAAGATTCGGATAGTTCTGACATCAAACCTACAGAAAATGAATAATTGTGAATATAAAATGGCAGTATTATTTTTTATGCGCGCACCCAGTATAATATGAATTGTACATGAATAGATATTGCTTTATGGAGGTCTTGTGATGCGAGAAAAAAATTGGCGACACTGTGTTCCTCAAATTAGATTTTTTTTTTTTGAGCTGCGAAAGTTAAAGGTTTGTGAGATATGCCCATATATATATATATTTAAGATATAATACCCTACCGCTTATATACCAGATCTTGCCATATCCCCCCTACCTCCCGTGTACTTGCTATACATGCAGATGTTGTAAATATATATGTGAGGATGGTACGGGATAACAAATAACTGAGTCGGGTATATATATATATATATATATATATATGAACGTGTATATATATATATTTATTTGATACATTTTTTTCTTAAATTTAGATAATATAGGCTCTACATTTTTAATAAATCAATATATATATATAATATACATATGAACGTGTATATGTTTATTTGCTACATTTTTTTCTTAAATTTAGATAATATAGGTTCTACATTTTTTAATGAATCAATATATATTTATTTGGTACATTTTTTCTTAAATCTAGATAATATAGGTTCTACATTTTTAATAAATCAATATATATCGTCTCACTAAAGCCATAAGGTCGTAAGCGCCAAAAATTTTTTTTTTGTGGATATATCCAAACGATGTTATATCGCACGAAAAAGATTTTGCCACCAAAAACATGAAATTTTATTTTTGGCAGTTACGACGTTATGGCATTAGTGACGCGATATATATATACATTGTAACGTGGCAGATTTTATATCAGCCACTGACCAACTCCTTCCTCCCCGCGGAGCGTCCGAATATCTGTTCAGTGTTGTGCGTGTCTATTCTTTATACTCTCCCCAAGGCAAAGGGTTAATTCTATTCATTATTTCATTGTCTGCCGTAAGTTTTATATGTATTTTAAAGGTCCGCACCTCCCTGTGAGCGTCGTGGGACAACGAGGGAGCGCCGTACGGGGAGGTATGCCCGTGAAGTCACGTCGGGAGTATCTGTACCGACACTAATTATGATCTGAAGACACCTGCCGGTCGGGAGAGGGCCGCACCTCCCGGCCTGACGCTGCCTCCCGTCTCCTTTCCTCCCGCACCGGCCATCCATCGATTGTCGATCATCGGTACAGCGAAAGCGGCGTGTATGGAAAGGCTACCTCCCCCAACGTATGGGGCGCCACCTAATCAGCGAGCCTAATTCCTGTCACCGATTTCCGCTTTCTTCTAGATAAGCCATTTTTGCTATTCGTTCACGTTATTTTTGCGCTCTATCTTTTCGTTACGTTTGCCTGCTTTTTGCTTGCTTTATTGCTGTGAAATTATTGCTAAATTGCTTTGTTATAATAGTTGTGCACGCATGTGCTGCTAAGTAGTGTCGGATTATTGTATTGTTAGTTATAATTAACTTTAATTGAGTGCCGATATTTATTGGTGCCTGTGTGTGTGTGGGCTCTAACGGCCAACGACTGGAGTGTGTGTGTGAGCGGATCCTGCCGTCCCGTACCGAGCCAGATAAAGGTAAGCTTCACGCTTAGGCTACGACCACCCGTCTATATTTTGCGCTATCACTTGAGTTATTGTAGATTTCGGAGTCTTTATGCACTTCATTATTTATTTCATTCTTGTGCGGTCGGGGAGTGAATTGACGTCCTCCCGACCAGTATCTGAGACGGGTTGTCGAGGTCACCATTCCGGTGGTAGTAGTGCGTAGGCTTTGACATAGCTGAATCTTTATCTGAGATTTCTTTATTATTAACTTTTACTATTTTTTCTATTATATTTTGTGTTACCTAATGCCTTGGGGTTACCTGTAACTATTTCTCCTGCGAATATTATTCATCTACGACTAGTGCGTAATTATTATTTTCTTATCTGGGCTACGTGAGCCTGTAGTTGCTGTTAACTAGCTTTACTTTGCTTTCCTATCTAAACTACCTAATTTTGCGATAATTGTTAACTGATAGAGTCCCATATTTGGCGCATTGCTTAAATTATTGTAGGCTCACTCCTAGCGAGCGATATACCGACTCACGGTCGGACGAAATCCGACTGAGCCATAGGTGTGTGAGTGTGAACCGGCTGGAGTAGTAGTGACGGCGCATCGGTGTGCGCACCACCTCAGCTACTCTAGCGACGGCGTAGTGTGGTGTATGTGTGAGTCCTCCCCCTCCTGCCGTCTCGTACCGACTGTTAGCCGTACTCTACTACGCGCCTAGCATAGAGCTCCGGATCAGCTGTATATTCTGCCGTCCTGTAAATTTACGTGTCGCAGGCTCGATCCTGCCACGTAACTCCGGAGCTCACCTGTCACTTTTTTTCTCTTCTATTTCTTTAGTTTACGTTCATTAGCTTTGTACCATTCTATTTTGTTTAACACTTTCACTTATTCTTTATTTCCTCAAATATATAGTATAATTGCCGTTGCGTTTAGTGTGAGTGCATTTGTTCTGCGCTAATTTATGAATAAGATTACGATCGTGTATATAGTCTCGCTAACTGAAATTATATTGCTTTTCTTTTGCCTTTAGAGATTTCTTTTCTTTTTTTTTTGTGTGTGCTACCTCCTGTACCGTATCTGCTACCGAGCTACAATAAACTGCAACTATCTATCGCTCACCTTATATAGTTTTGGCAGTGTTTATTTCGACGCCCCCACGTTCCCCTCTACCGCGGCCTAGCCAACTCCTATCTTCCGTTTTCTTTTCAGCTACGTTATCTCGGCACACCTTAGTGCCTGGCGCCCAACTCATTTGCGTTTCTAGGTTCAGTTCGTGACGTTGGGACGCTTTGTACGAGATTAGTTGTTCTACTAGTTTTCCCCCTCTAGAAAACTGCTCGTTACAACATATATATATATCACATGTAAAAATTATAGCTACGGTTATTATTATTGAATTATATACTCTCTACATTTTTATTAAATCTATATTCGTGTAAAAAAATTATACGTAAGGTTATTAATATTATTAAATCAACGGCGGGTGATAAATAGGGGGGGAAGGTGATCGGGGGGACTCTGGGGGTGGGGACGGGGAGCGAGGTAACGAGGCGGGGGATGGAGGTGGTGGTGATGGCGAACGATTTGGGACCACCTGGTCTTCCTCCTCTACTTCTTCTACTTCTTCTTCTTCTTCTTCTTCTTCTTCTTCTTCTTCTTCTTCTTCTTCTTCCTGAATGCTCAGACCGTCGTGCTCGTCCAAATTTAGCGGGTCTCTTTCCTCCTCCTCCTCCTCCTCAGCGACGGTTGAAGAAATCTCCTCGCTCTGTACAGCCCCTGCAGCCTCCGCGGGGTTCGTCCCGTAGACGAAAGAATCGTTGATTTCCCACTGCCTATTGAGATGGGTGAACATCTCATAACGGATATTATCGGTCTCGGCCACGAACCCCTCTGCGACATTGTTTACCCGCAGGAATTGCAAGAGCGCCCTCGCGTTGGTGAGATATCTCTCTCGCATCTCCCCCCTCAACCGCAGTACTCGGGCACGTCTTGCGATCCGTTCCATCTGAATTTTTTTAAACATTTTTTTGTTCAGAATCCTTCGGAATTAGAGGGTTGAACGAGGGAAAGAGTCGTAAAGACATACCTTTTCTGTTGTTGCTGTCGAGAAACACTTCTTCACTGGACTATCTGTTGGTTTGTAATGCGAGTCTCTCTATTCCCTTCATAAGGTTTTCGCTAGGACTAGTATGAAAAAAATGGTGTGTGTGTGTGTGTGTGTGTGTGTGTGTGTGTGTGTGTGTGTGTGTGTGTGTGCGTGCGTGGGTGTGCATACATCGCGAATATGCAGGACACCTGGAGTGGCGTGATGTGCCATCAGCGTTTTACGAAAGGCAGGGGTGACCGCTGTCGGCGTACGACTTTATTGTTGAAATATTACGAAGACCGTGTTGACGATGCCTGGAAGATAACGACGTCCGTTGCGCGTCGGATTACGTGGTTATAGAAAAATCATAGCTACAGTAATCCTCGCATGATCGGTATGAGGTTACATTTTCGCTGAAGCGCGCTGCGCGATGCTGCTGCGACTGTCGCGCGATTGTCACGTGGTGATGCGTATTTTTGCTGAGGTGTGCAGAATGGTGGGGTGGGTAGGCCTCGGTGAAGACTAGATCGGGTGTAGAGCTTTCAGTTGCAACCGAACAGTCAAGAACAATGGCCACACCGAAAACAGGCTCGTTGAAAGACGGGTGTAGTCGATTGGCTAAGACCTTTGACATAGCGCTGAAGAAATCCGAGCGTAGCCTGCTACTGTCGAGGACGTACGGGCTGAACGGTTCGTGGTCGAAAAAGGTGAACGTCGGGCTTCGTCTCCGGTTGGATGGGACTTTCGAGCCTGTGGTGAAATTCGTAAATAATTACTCGAGCGGTGTATCCCTCACCGCCGAAGCATGGGCAGATCTGACTGAAAAGCTCGAGGATATCGAAAAGTATTTCGAGAAAAGCGAGCGTCCCGCCGGTAGTCTGAGTTCGTTGCTGAGCGATACCATCTCGCTAGCCGGAGGGTGTTCCTTGCGTTTAACATCGGCTCACGGTTCGAAAGTAGTTGCATTCTATGCGAGCAATCCTGACGCTGCCGAAAGTCAGCAGGGGTACGAGGAGGAGGAGGAGGGCGATAACACTGGTGAACCTGGATGGAAGAAACGAAAAACCTATTCGCCGGTAATTGTGATGCAGAAGGTTACATTTGACGGTCTGCGCCATATCGCTTGCTGTATAGACGAGTATATCATTCAACTGGAGGATATGGTGGATAATGTCGACAAGTGCAAGGAGTTGCTGGTTCGTCACTTTGCCGGCATCGTGCGATCCAGAAAGATGACGGCCCCCACTCTGCAGCAGATCGGTGTCGTGGTGTGCGAGGAGGCTGATGCGGCGAAGGATGCGCTCCACAGGGGCATGCTGGCTGCGGAATTCGGCCATATCCATTTAAATGTTGTGTTTCACGAGTTGACCCGTTTGTTTTTACCTTACATCATAGCCGACATACGCCAGAGTGTTATAATTGATAAGTGAAGTGTGTGTGTGCATTATTACCGGCATATGTCGGCGCGGTTTCATTGTTAAGTGGGTATGTGTGAGAGAAATAAACTGTCAGCCCGCGTTGACCCTGGGGTTTCATCCCCGCACGATTCGAATCACGAGACTTGAGCAACCCCAAACATCGGTCATCCGTGGTGTACCGAGACGATAAATCTTCCCGCTCTCCTCCGCGCGAGCTCAGTATAGGCGTCCCGACACCATCCTGGGGTATTCATTCATGAATATGTCAAGATAGTCTCAGGACACCTGTACTGGGTTGACGCGGAGGAAGGCTGGTTGGTTCATCGTTTCGATACGTTTCCGATGACCGATGCGAGGATATGCTCTAGTCACGTGATTGCGAATGGCGGGTGATGCGAGCCCAGGGGCAGCGCGCTCTGTAGTTTAGTCTGTTCGATATAAGGGATGAATGTGAAAACTAGTCTTAATATGGGACCGAATTAGATCCCAATAAGAGGTCACCGCGATCTGCAGAATCGATGAATTAGGCTGCTGTCTTCCTCTTAATGTCGGTATGACTCTCCCGACGCTAGCCTGGGGTATTCATTCATGAATAGGCTAAGCTAGCGTCAGGAGGCTTGTAGCGGGATTACGAGGAAGATCGCAGTTTGGTTTCATCGATTCTGTAGGCCTCGGATGACCTCTTATCGGGATCTGATGCGGTCTTGCATGAATGTGACCCGTATTTCGGATCGTGAGACCAGATAGTACCCAAGCATCGGTCGTCCAAGATCTACCGGGCGATAGATCCGGCTGCTATCTTCCTCATAAGGCTTGTATGATTCTCCCGACTCTATCCTGGGGTACTCATAGGTGTGAATGCGTCAAGATATAGTCAGGAGGATTGTACCGGAATTACGAGGAAGATCGCGGCTTGATTAATCGATTCGGTAGGTCTCGAATGACCGATGCGGGGGTGCGATCTTGTCTCACGATGGCGAATGACGGGTCAGCGCGCTCTGTTGTACCTACGTTAAAAAAAAAAAGATGCTTGTAAAAACTAGATTTAATAAAATATGCTTGTAAAAACTATATCTGATAAAATATGCTTGTAAAAAAAAAAATTAGATTTGGTAAAATAATAAACGAATATTTGAAAATAATTTGTGTCAATCCCTGCATATACCCTGTCATTTTCTATCAATTTCAGCTAGTATAGATATATATTAGGGTGGTCCTTATTTAGGGCTCGGACGAATTTTTCATCAAACGCCCCCCAAATCGACTCAAAATAATTCAAAAACAATACCCTAATTTTTTCAGATTTTTATCTAGACTCTAACCCCTCCCACCGAGAGGGTGAATTTCCCCATTTGAAATACACGTGTTTCGGCCATATTCTCAGGATATATTTTAGTCTAAAAGTATAAACTGTTAGAAAAATCTGTAACTGCGAGATTTTAGTGTTCATTGGTGCTACTGTTTGAGAAAAAATTCACATTATCATACGGGTCAATCTAGACGAATTGCACACCCTTCATTTGAGAAAAAAGAGCAGATTAAAGGGTGTGCAATTCGTCTAGATTGACCCGTATGATAATGTGAATTTTTTCTCAAACAGTAGCACCAATGAACACTAAAATCTCGCAGTTACAGATTTTTCTAACAGTTTTTACTTTCAGACTAAAATATATCCTGAGAATATGGCCGAAACACGTGTATTTCAAATGGGGAAATTCACCCTCTCGGTGGGAGGGGTTAGAGTCTAGATAAAAATCTGAAAAAATTAGGGTATTGTTTTTGAATTATTTTGAGTCGATTTGGGGGGCGTTTGATAAAAAATTCGTCCGAGCCCTAAATAAGGACCACCCTAATATATATATATAGGATAAGAATTTATTATTTCAGAGCCGGCATAGTAGCCATATTGGAATATGGAAAAAAATAGTAGCCATCTTGGAAAAGCCGCCATATTGGTTTGTATGGGCGGGGCCATCTTAGATCAGACATCTTGGATTTTGAAAAATAGTAGCCATATTTGATTTTGAAAAAATAGTAGCCATCTTGGATTTTGAAAAAAAAAATAGTAGCCATCTTGGATTTTGAAAAAATTGGAAAACGGGCGCCATATTTGTTTATAATATTGCGTATGGGCGCCGCCATCTTGGATCGGACAGTCTGCTGTCTCTCATTGTTTTGACGCCAAATCCCCACTCCCTCCCGGTCACTGACCTCGTGACGTCATTTGTTATGACTCGCCATGGCTGGCACCTACTACTAATAATATCGCTAGCTCGCCGCTATTAGAAAATTTGCCGAGAGTATGGTATCGCTCGGTGATACGCCGCCTGAAAAGTAGAGTATCTTGCATTGTATCGCTTCTACAGCGTTAGCTAGCTAACCTGCATGTTTATGCTTTTTATATTACCGCTGAGACGCAATACGGCTTAATAATATCAAAAAAAAAAAAAAAAAAAAAAAAAAAATTAATAATATCATATTCTTTGTTCTGCATTATTCCATCGCTGTCATTCCTGAATATTATTCTTAACTATTATTTTGAAGACTATTTTGTGTAATTTGATATCTTGGATTATATTTGAATTCCGCTGTTTATCGCTGATAAATTTGCTGTTACATTATCTTAACGAACAATATACGAAATCGTAAGATTTCATCGAATGAAATTTATATCTGGTGTTTTATATTTCATTTGACTATTTACTAAGGTGAATCCACCCACTCTACCCTTATCGCAGTTGAGTCTGAGTTAGCTGACGCACAGTGGGCAGAATCACAGAAAAATTGGCAAAACTAAGCAGATGTGCGTACTGAAAAATGCGATGGTGATTCTTAAGTTTTTGACTTCGCTGATTTCAAATTTCGCATCAAAATTTCGAAAAAACAAAATGGTGAACCGGTAATATATTTTTATCTTACTCACAGGCAACTTTTTCTATCGGAAATCAATATTTGCGTATTTTGAAGGTTGTTTTTTTAGAAATTTGGAATGAGGAAAATAAAACGTTTGTCTGGAAGTGAGGGAAAGTTTTCAAAGAATTTCGGAAAATTAGTTACAAAGCATTTTAAACGAATTTTATTGCTCAATACAGTTAAAATAGCAATCGACACTTCACAAATGTAATGTTACCTAAAATAATATGTGGAATTACATAGAATAATTATTCCCTATTTCAATATTAATCATAATCGTCAGCGTCTCCAAAAGCTGAAGTTGCGCATCCAGGCACAATTTAAATTTCTCCTTAATCATGCCAAAAATATCCTGATGAGTGCACGTGTAATCCATGGCACGTGCACCTAGAATAAAACAGATTAGGTATGATGTACATTTACTAAAAAACGAATGTTTTCATGGGAAAAATTTAAATCTCCTTGTAAATGATAGAATAAATTATTGAAACGTTTTGAACACCCGTTACATGACTTATGACTCTTGACGAATAGATCACTGGGTGAAAAATTATTTTATATTCCACAAGGAACGGCTATTGTCCCCAGCAGGTACAGGTATACCTGCTGGGGACTATATGCGCCCAGCCTGAACAAACATGCCGAGCGTTGCGCGACATGAAAATTCCGGTTCCCAAAGCCAGATATGCAGCATTCTGCGGAAAGTTTTTATCAATTTCTAATCTTAATAACATTATCAATAGTCTACAATGTTCAAAAGTCTGAGATCTCCCGCAATCATAACTATATTCAATATTCATACTTCTTTTGGAATATTAAATTTACACGCTGGCTTAAAATGCACACATTGAACACTCTTTCAAACATACAATGTTTCAAATTTCAGAAAACTATTTGACATAATAATATTCTACATACCTTCAAGATCATCTTCCATTTTACCGATTTGAAATCGGTAGCGTAGAACAAAATATATTCCACTTCGCGCGAATCGAGAATTTTAGAATACGAAATCGCTACGTTCTTCACTCGCAAACGGTCGAGTTCGGACTGCCGTCAGTCGAGTACCGCGAAAGGTAGGGACCGGTCCTTATACAATAGGGCGTAGAAACACCTGATCTTTGAAATGACATACATACAAATCAAAAATGAGAACACTCAATTTTTGGATTTTGCCGATTTTTCTGTGATTCTGCCCACTGTGTGACGCTTTAAGGCCGTCGTTCCGGCTATCTAATATTTTCTTTGAATATACAGGGCCGGATTTACCCAGGGTGCCGCCCTGGGGCACCGTGAAAAATGCCGCCCCATTACCTAAAGCCTACATAAAATGGGTAAAGGTTCGGTACATACAATTTTCAAGTAAATAAAATCAAAACAAAAACTTTTAAAAATTGTGAACAACAAGATACTTATGAGGGTTTCTTCTTGGTTTCTTCGTCAAACGGGGCCACCCATTTAATTTAAGGTCTTCGAACATTCCGTAATAATTCGTACATGTTATTGAGGATGAAAAACAAATTTTTGAATTTTTTCAGACTGTTTGGTCATTGCATTCCAGAAATATTTTTATACTCAATAATTTTCACGTAGTGCGATAAATTGGGGAAGAAGAGAAAACTTGGCATGAAATTTCTTCGTTTTTTTCTCAGCTTTTCGGTAAAATTAACAGAAAAAAATTCCGGCCCAGTTAAACCCCTTTTATCAAAAAAAAAAAAACATTGAAAAATGCGCCTTGTCCTAATTTAGACTTTTTTTTTCGTTTAAAAAAATGTCTAAAAAATGAAATTCATAATAGCGTTTGTTGACAAAAAAATGTGGAGTGGCGACTTCAATTCTCTCCCAGAAAAAAAAATAATCATCAGAACGATGATTCCTCTCCTTCACTTCCATTTTTTTTTTTTTTTTTTTTTTTTCAAAAACTCTTTTATGAATATATAGTTTTTTTAGATTTTTTTTTTTAACGAAAAAAAAAAAACTGTCCAAATTAGGAAAAGGCACATTTTGCAACGTTTTTTTTTTTTTTTTTTTTTTTATAAATGCGGTTTAAATGAGTCGGAATTCTTTTATTCTAATTTTACCAAAGAAGTGAGAAAAAAAAACAGAGAAATTTCATGCTAACAACATTTCTCTCCTTCCCCAATTTATCACGCTACGTGAGAATGATTGAGTAAAAATATTTGTGGAATGCAATGACCAAAAAATCTAAAAAAATTCCCAACATTTTTTTTTTTTGTTCCTCAATAATATTTACGAATCATCACGGAATTTTCTAAGACCTCAAATTTAATGGGTGACCCGCTTGACGAAGAAACCCTCTTATTTTCTTTACTAAAAATGTGTGTAAAATTCTAGAAACTGAAAGATTGTTTCACAATTTTGTAAGAAAAACTGCAGTGTTTATAATTTTAGACACATTCTTATAATAATTATGAAAAAAAGTATTTTATTCATTTCAATTTATGAATGTTTTCAACACGATCACACTTTTCGAAGAATTTTCCATAACGCGAAAAAAAAAAAAATTTCTCACGTTTCAAATTTTGCCGCCCCTGAAAATTTGCCGCCCTGGGCACTGGCCCCTAGTGCCCCTAGTGTAAATCCAGCGCTGTGAATATATCGCTTTAGTAGATTTTGTAAAAAAACGACACTCACGTGTCTGGCGCCCAACTCTCTATTTTAGTATTTTAATAATTAGCTTATCAAGGAACGCCGTAGGGTGCCGAGTTGAAAACTCTGGAAAACTCCGTTACGACCCGGGAAAAACGAATTAGATCTGACCAGATATAATTATATCTGGTCAGATATGACATTTTAGACATGCTCGGATCTAGTTATATCTGATTGAATCTGGCCAGATATAACTATATCTGGGCTGAAAACTTAACCAGATATGATTGGATCTAGTTATATCTGGCCAGATCTGATCAGATATAAATACATCTGGGCTGAAAACTTAACCAGATATGATTAGATCTAGTTATATCTGGCCAGATCTGATCAGATATAACTATATTTGGGGTAAAAACTTAACCAGACATAATCAGATCTAGTTATATCCGGCCAGATATAACTATGTCTGGGCTGTCAACAGCATCAGATCCAATCAGATTTTATTATGTATACTCTATAGAGTCATGCATAGCTATCGAAAAGCACAAATAACAATAGGTCTAAAATTCTTATTATTTATTCATTGAGGAAATTTATTCATTACATTTCTTAAAATTTCATTGATGTATAGAGGAGAGTGGCCTAAAGCGGATACGTTAACGATAAAAGCCCAAAAATCTTAGTTTTCGTTTGATTAAAATAACAATTTCGGTTTTTTTGATTAGGAGGATTATCGAACTTCAAAATAATAAATCATAATTGCATCACTTTGTATCAAGTAATCATTTATTATCAAAAATTCAAAACTCCTCAAAAACCCGCTTTGCCCTGATAGGGGGCCTAAAGCGGGTATGCGCTATAAGCTTGATAAATCTTAGCACATATTCATTTGTCTGAACATTAATGATGAGACTTTAATCATACATCTAATTATCGTAAAAAAAATGACTTTTTAAATAGTTATTTCAGACTCATTTCATCAGTCTGAAGTAACTAAAAGTCGCTAAAAGTCTCTCTACCCGCTTTGCCCGGAATCACATTTTTTACTTAAATGCATAAATAAATGTACTACTTTTCGACTGGTCAAAAATTACATACTTTCATTTTTTTTTTCAAAATTCACCAATTTTTTTATATTGCGCCTAGTTACGCCGTGTCACACCTCCGATCCTCGAGTGGGACTGATTGAAACTTGGGAGTGTTTGGGTAATCACGGTATACTGTAACTTACTGCACCGATATCTCAGCTGAGGGCTGGAGATACGGTGCTAGTCCGCGTGAGTGTCTTTGTCACGGGTGATGTTTTGGAGCTCCTCTGGTGGAAAAAGTGAAAAACCACAAAATACCCTATTATAGACTCAAATCAGGAATCAACCGATTTGAGCTGATTATCGACTGAGCGAGGATCTGCTTCGCTAACCGAGCTTGTGCGACAGACGCGGGCCGAGCTAGCTGTGTGCGAGGATCACGGACATGGGTATTCCCCAGTGTTGCAACCCCGCACCAACTCAACCGTTGCTGCCTTAGCACAGAGCTGGGTGTCGCTAGGCGTACCAAGCTGTACAACTAGACTCGGGATTGGGTTTTACACCCGCACCGTAGCTGTCGTTTGCAAATTGAAAATAAAGAAAGAAACCTGAAATGTTTTGAGATTGTTAATTAAAGGAAATAGGAAATTGAAAGAAAGAGATGTAGTTTTAACAATAGATAGTATTTAATGATATTAGATAGTCATTGGTCGTAGAAAACGATACAAAAGAATTAATCAGAGAACAGCACATTAAGTGCAGAAATAGAATATTATTAAATCATAAAGAATAGAATAGAATATAACAGTTTATATTAAAGAAGTAATAAATCAGAATAGGATTTGAAGTGGATAGAGTTCATAATCAATGTTTCCATTTATTTGAGTTAGAGTTTTAATTGTTGGAGTTCGTTTAATGTCGATAGTATGTTTGATTTATTTATTTTATCCGAAGATTTCCAATCCTCGAAGGAATTAAATTGCGTCGTTAATTTAATTAAGACGACTTTGAAGTTTGCAGTCTAATTTTATTTATTTAGAAAATTAGTAAAAACTTTGTAAATTGTGAAATGTGAATTTAAATTTTAATTAGACTTATGTTTTTCAATATCGAAAATCGCGATTTTAATCACTTCAATTTTTATGAGTATCGAAACGCGATTTAAGAGCAAGTACAGGTCACGCACTATTTTGGCTACGTGCCTAATGAGTAATTAACGATGTGACTCGACGGGCACTTTGCCACACAATCGGTACCTGAGGCCTCCACGTAACCCCTTTTATACCGATAATTAGCGGGCACCGCGAAATCGCGGGATGCACGGAATCGTGGTTTTGCACGGAATCGCGGGTTGCGCGGAATCGCGGGTGGTGCGGAATCGCAGATTGCGCAACATTAAGCAATACACGAAATTCCGCGGCGCGCGTCGCGAGATGCGCGTCGCGGGATGCGCGATGGACACTTGTCCGGCTGCCCTGGCAGTAGCCAGTACAGCCGGAACGTTACATCTGCCCCCTTCTACCGACTGATGTTCGGTCGCGGCTGGAGATCACCCGGTCACGGTCGGATCAGGTGTCGGTAGATGTTGGTACCTTGCTTCGTTCCTAATTTGGTGGTTGGTAGTTTCCTTCAAAATTTAAATTCCGGCAGGTCGAAGTTCAGAGGGTCCAGCTCCTGCAGGTCAAGCTCCGTGGCGGCTAGCCCCGGCAGATCAAGCTCCGTTAGGTTTAGTTCCGGAAGATCTGGCTCCGTTAGGTTTAGTTCCGGCTCGACTAGCTGCTCGAAGTACTGTTGGTATTCTGGTGTAGTTAATGGCTCGTATTCTTTCGGGATCTGGGTACTCAGATGAGCCTCGTCCTCGTCCTCGCTGCTGGGAAGATCTAAGGTGCCAAAAATGTGTAGTATGGCCCTTTGTCTCTCTATTTCTTCCTTTTCTTCGTTAGGCATCACCGGTATCTCAAACGTTGAGAGTTGCCAAGGCATAAAAGTGACGGGTCGCCCTGGTCTTGGTTGTCGCTTGATCTCTCCTTGCCCCTCGTCTTCAGCCGGGCGCCTAAGGTGGTTCTCCACCTACAGTCCCACCAAACGTGGGTTTCAGAGCAGATTTTGAGTACTTCTTGATGGGGAAAAAATCCGAAAAAAATCAAGCATGTAGAAGATCTTCGGGAGATTGATTTTGCATAATAATAATTCACAAAAGTTATTAACAAATTGATGGAAAAAAAAACTGTTCAAGAAATTAGCCGATGACCCAACTTTTTTTTTAGGTGAGAATTATTTTTTAATTTTTCTGAATATGTATGAATTTTTTCAGAAAAATTAAAAAATAATTCTCACCTAAAAAAAAAGTTGGGTCATCGGCTAATTTCTTGAACAGTTTTTTTTTCCATCAATTTGTTAATAACTTTTTTGAATTATTATTATGCAAAATCAATCTCCCGAAGATCTTCCACATGCTTGATTTTTTTCAGATTTTTTCCCCATCGAGAAGTACTCGAAATCTGCTCTGGAACCTACGTTTGGTGGGACTGTAGGTGGAGAACCACCTTAACAGAGGTTGAGGGTCTAGAATCCATTGCCCCTCCCGTGCTGGTTGATGGCATGGGGTTTGGTTTGCCAGGATTATGTGCCACTGGTCGGGCGTTCGGATAATATCGCCTCTTGGTCTGTGTTGACCTCCCTTTTCGGTAACCACCAGGTCCTCGCTCGTACTTTTCTTCCCTTGCCTCGATCAGATGATCGCCGGGTTCTAATTCGCCTCTATCGTCCGTCTGCGTGGACACATTTTGTACGATTCGATGATTCACAAGATAGCGCGGCTTGCTCATCTTCGTTCGTTGTTTTTCTTTGTTCGCTCAAAAAGTTCACAATACAATAGGCCGTATGGTAATGAGTTAGCCCTTATATAATCTATTTTTTCCCCTTCTTCACGGATTTACTACCACATAAGGAGTTGTCGTACTATTTTTGAGTAGTTAATCCTTTAATCCATCTATTGTACGTGTTTTTTGACTATAGGATCGTCGTACCGATTCTTTACAGGTGTTACTGTTTTACGTCGCTGCCCCCTCGGCACTTTGGATGTATTGCTTGAACATATTCACATGGAACTTGCCCCGTTCCATCCCTGTATGGGTGTTCTCCAAGACATAGGTGGCCTCACCAACTTGCCGGCTGATTCTATAGGGTCCTTCGTATAAATCGAAGAATTTTGCCATCTTCTTTTCTTTGGAATCGGAAACATTGAGTGCTCGGATTAACACTAGGTCTCCCACTTTGAATTTAGCCATTTTATGCGTTGAGTTAAACCGATCTGCTCGGCGTTTGCCGTGTCTTATGATGTTCTTTTTAACTAGCGTTAATTTCGCGTCACGCGGTAGGTCAGTTTTATTCGTAACTAGCCAAGATTCCCAGAATCTTGAAGGGCGTTGCCCAAGGTGGATCTCGCAAGGTGCGAATCCAGTGGTGTCATGGCACACTTCGTTCATACAGCTCTCAATTATTTTTAACCAATTTATCCACGATGTGTGCTTATCGGTGAGAAAAGTTCTGAAAAATCGCCCTAACTCGCGGTTTACGCGCTCAACGATATTTCCTTGCGGATGTCTAATTGAGGAATAAATTAATTTGATGTTTTCTTCGTCTAATTTATTTTGCCATGCTGTAGAAGTGAACTGTGTGCCATGATCGCACTGGATTCGCTTAGGCTTGCCATACTCTGGGATATACTGCTCAAATATGCATTTTATTGTCTGCGGAGCGTTCGCTGCTTTTAATGGATATAATTTTACGAGTTTGCTGAAGGCATCTATGGTGACTAATAGCCACTTATAGTTTCCCTTGCTCGCCGGCAATGGACCTAGATAGTCGATTGATAATAATTCTCCGACTCCGTCTGGCACAATGTTTTGCATATTTGCATAGCTATATCTGTTGGGTACCTTGCACCTCTGGCATCTTTCGCAGCTAGCTAGAGTTTGTCTAATTCGTTTAGCAAATTTAGGATAATAGAATCCTTCTTTAAGTATGAGATAACATTTGTTGGCGCCTATGTGTCCGTACATTTCGTGACACTCTATGATGAGCTGTTTTACTAGCGCTTCAGGGACGTAGGCTCGTAACCTGCCCCCTGGCTCTCGGTGGTATAATATTTCGTCTATGACTTCTAAGTTGTTATCTAGTTTTAATTTTGCTGAATCAAGTAGTTCACTGATTCTTTTATCTGTTTTTTGTAAGATTGGATAGTTCCCTAAATCCCTACTTAGTTGGTCATCGATTGCTTTCGCCAGAGGTGCAAGGACCCCCAACGCCGCTACTGAATTTACTATACTCTTTTTCGATTCTGGTGGGTAACGGCTCAACACATCCGCGACTATATTCTCCGTGCCTTTGATGTATTCAATGTCAAAGTTGTATGTCTGTATGAACAAAACCCAGCGTGCTAAACGAGAGCTAACGAGTTTACACGAAAATATATACGTTAAGGCTTTATGATCGGTCCGGATCGTGAGCTTCGCACCGACGATGAAAGTTCTGAATTTTTCTAGAGCGAATACTATTGCTAACAGCTCTTTTTCGGATGTAAAATAATTCAGCTCAGCCCCCTTCATCGTTCTACTCGCGAACCCCACGATCCGTTCCTCGTTGTTATCGGATAATTGATAAAGCACTGCCCCGACCGCATAATTGCTGGCGTCACATTGCAAACAATACCTCCTTTTCGGATCCGGATGGTTTATAACCATCGTATCACAAAATAATTGTTTTACTGTAGTGAAATGCGTTTTCATTTCCTCCGTCCAGTCCCACTTGGCACCTTTCTTTATTAAAGAGAGCAACGGAGCTGTTGCTTCCACATATGCGCTGGTGAATTTACTGTAATAGTTTGTTAATCCCAAAAATCCTTTGAGTTGTTTCGCGTTTCTCGGTATCGGGAATTTCTTTATTGCCTCGATCTTTTCCGGCTGTGGGTGTATCCCATCTTTTGTTATCCGATGCCCGAGAAAATCGATTTCTTCTCTAAAGAATTTTGACTTTTTGAAATTAAGCGTCATATTATATTTTCGGAACACTTCAAATAATAATTTCAGGTGAGCCAAATGGGACGGAACGGAGTCAGAAATACACAGTATGTCGTCTACAAAATTTATTGTAAACTGCTCCGTCTCCTTCAAAACTAAATCCAAGGCTCTAATCAAACTAGCCAAACTTGTATTAAGCCCATAAGGGGTAACTGTAAAATGATAAGTTTTTCCTTCGTGCATAAATGCAGTATATTTTCTTGAGTCAGGATGCAAAGGAACTTGCCAAAAACTCGCCGTAAGATCTAAACTCGACATGAAAGCTGCGTTTCCACACTTCTGGAATAAGACCTCAGTCGATTGAGCGCAGTCATGGTCAGGCACTATCAGTTGGTTGATGTATCTTGCATCTAAGACTAATCTGATATCACCGGTTTTCTTTGCAACAACTACTATAGGATTGATTTATTCGCTATATGATCTTTCAATTACTCCAATATCGAGCATTTTCTGAATTTCGATTTTAACTTTATCTCGGTGTACCATTGGTATAGGATATGATCTCCTAACGAAAGGTCTATCTTCGTAAATTTTTATTCTGTGTTCATAAACTGAGACTCTACCAGGTAGTTTGTAAAAGATGTCTTGATACTCTATCAGTAGTTTTGAAAATGAATCTAGTTCGAGTTGATTTAGTACCTGACACTCAGACAATTTCTCATCTATTTCATCACGGGTCAGTGCATACTCATTAATCTCGTTTTCGATCTTATCGACGGTCATTTTTTCTAGATTGATTTTACTGATTTGTACCGATTCTCTTTGATAATCTTCGATATGATTTGCTTTGAACAGCTCGATACTAACATCGGCGGAAGCTGTTTGGAAAAATAGTCTGTTAGTTCGAAGGTCTACATCTGCTTTCCACCGGTGCAAGGTGTCTATTCCGATAATTATTTCGTGACCGAGCCCTGGAATTATCAAGAAGCAAATGTGATCGGTAGATTTCCCGATAGTTATCTCTGCATAAAATTGTTCTTTTATTCTTACGGGCTTGCCCCCTGTTACTCCAACTATTTGGTAATTAACGACTGGCAGCCTTTCACATTTCTCTAATCTTTTTATATGTCGATCGAACCAATCTTTTGAGACACAAGTGACTTGACTTCCGGTGTCGATAAGCCCTTTGACTTCTATCCCCTCGATATTAAAATAGACTTCCGGGCACTGTTTGCTTTGTGACTCGCAATTATTGCTTTCTTTAATTAAGTACTCGGATGGATCTTCGAACATATCATTTTTCGGTTCTAGGGATTTTATTTTTGCCGCGTTGATAACGATCTCGCGCTGTGTCACCGGGTTTTGCGGCTCACATACCACAGCGCGCTCTAGTTTTCCGCTTGCTGGGCTTCTGTCTCATCCTCAACTTCTGTTATGACTGGCTCTACTTCGGAAATCGCGCTGACTTTTGGATTTGTCCAGTTACTGGGTTTATGATTTGCGTAGGCTGGTTGTCCAGCGTCGCGCTTGTTTTCTTGCGAATCCGACTTAAAGTATGTGTCTCCCCGCACGGAAATATATATATGCGAAAAATATATGCGACATATTTGTTTTTTGCGCTAAAATGTAAGTAACATTTATTTTTTATAAGTTTGATATAAATGTCAACATACATGTAGTGACATGTATGTCGACATAGACGTCGACATAGATGTCAACACTATGTAAAATTCATCTAATATATAGGATACATATATGTAAATGCGTACATATATGTTATAATATATGCGAACATCTTTGGATTTTGCGCACATATATGTTAAAAGTGCGACATATATGTTGCATATATTTTTCGCTGTAACATTGCATGTTACCACAGGCTCCTTACCCCTTAGACGACCTTAGCGGAGTGTCTGAGTTTGGTATGAATGATTAGGATGACCCTGAGGCCTGGCAATAATTCCGAGAGACGACCGTGACCGACTAAGATCTGTAGTACCGATTATTTATTCTTTTGTTTTTCTTTACGCATTTTCTCTGGCATGTGGGAGACGAGGCCTAGACGAAGGCGACCAGTTACTCCGAACCCACGGAAACACACACGCACGACGCCTAATATCGACCAGAAGGATCCCTACCAACCAAGAACACCACCGGAGCTCTAGGAGGTAGTACTGGCCAGGCTACCTCCACCGCCGAAATAGAGGACACGGGGGGAATGCCGAGGGCATTCCGCAACGAGGGATAACGGTGGCGGAAGAGATTCCCGCCGCCTAGAAGAGCCTGCAACCCGTGTCCCTTGGATGAAATGAGCCGCAACAACCGGGGTTAAATTTGAATATTCGCGCGTAGCGAAACTAGGGATCTTTCGGTCGATGGGAAATCAATTGTCGATCGCCTGATATGTGCGCTAAGTACCGGCGCCATGCGGTCTTCTCACTCTGCGTTAGACTAGCGACTAGATCACTCGTGTGAATTCTGTTCTTTTGCGTTCTTGGCCTAGAGTGATTATCTTTTCGTTTTTTTTTTTGTTCCTTCTGCCTTCAACCCCGTGGGTTCCCTATTTAGTTAATTTTGGTTTTGTGAGAGGAGTGAGTGGGAAGCCGGAATTGTATCCCCGAAGGGAACAAGAATCGAGGGATGGACTACGGTCTGGAGAGAGGACGCTTCGTGGCGTGGCTGGAAGACGGTAAGCGTTAGCTGTTCTTACTCAGGATAATTCGTATCCGGCAACGGCTATCCGCCATATTGCCATAGATCCAGCCACGAGGCTCATTAATATTTTTGGGATCGAATTAAGCCGATCTCCGAAGGGTAGGCCGTCACCAGTGTCCCTGTGCCTTAGATTTTGTAGTTCGAGTCTTTATATTTTGGAGTAATTATTCGCGTAATTAATAATTTAGTCAAGTGCATACCTGTAGTACACGAGTACGACAGAGACAGAACGAGTCGGTCACTGTCGCTCTCTCTTCCTCCTGCGGGGAGAGACGTAAAGGGTTCTTCGCGTTAGAATTTCGGGTTCTTTATTTAATTTGCGTAGTTAATAAATTCAATAAATTCTCCGCAGAGTTAGTTTAAGTAATTTGTAGTAAAGATCTGTAAATAGTTGGTAAAGGATACGCTTTTCGGAGCGATACGATAACGAGAGACTTCGTCTCTCGGAGACGAGCTAGTCGTCGTAGTACGATCTAAGACTGAGTAACTCATAATTAGTTATTATTTTATCATTATTAATTCGTCATCAATTCGGCTCGTGGCCTAGATTTAATAAATTAGTCATTTAGTTAGTATTGTCCAGCGAGGACTTGATTTGACGAGTTATATATTCTTTTTGGTTGCATGAATTCTTTTTATTTGTTATCGCTCTCCTACGTGGAAGCTAGTAGTTTAATTTTTATTGTAAAACTCGCCAAACGTGGCCAGGTCACTTATACACGACCTGTAGTCAATTTATACCCGCTGGGGAGTACCCCCGGGTACTAGTATTATTATTTCTATTTTTTTTTTATATATCATTTTTCTTGAATAAATTCTATTTTCTTTGTTAAATTCAAATTCACCGAGTCGTTAATACGCCCTGCTAATCCTTCAATTAATCCCGACCCCTCTCCGCGGTACTGACGCTAGCCGGCGCTTAAGTATCTGTAGTTTGTTTTTTTTTATTAGTAGGGTTTTCAGAAATTGGCGATTATAAGCCTGGCGCCCAGCATCTTTGTTTTATTATTAATTTTCAGTTGGCCAATTGTCGAGTGGACGGTTCTCAGACTAGCTTTCCGGTCTGGTCTGAGGACCAGGAAAAATCCACGTCGCATCGCATATATATATTTCCGTGCGGGTCGCGCTACGGAAGGTCGCGATGTGTTTGCCTCATCGCTGCCGAAACGCCATGACACCTGTTTATCTTTATTTTCGGTGAATTTGTTAGTGAATTGTTGCGGTCGGCTTATATTTGCCGGTGCTCGGAAGTTTTTGGGTGCATTCGATCTCCCACCCGACTGCATTTCGTCCAAGAAGTTAACGGGATGTGATAGGGTAAACGAGGGGGTGTTTTTACCATTTTTTTTTTTGTTTTACTCTGCATTTCGCGACGAAGGCACAGAATGGATTTTTGCAAAGGGCATTCGACGTATTATATGGCGAAGTATTGCCGTAGACGTATAAACGTATTGAAATCGAAAAAAAGTTCGTTTTCGTAAATTACGATCTGTAAAATAGGGTCAAAAAATGGCCGCTCGGGGCTCGACTCTCATATGCTGACCTTATTATTCAAGTTCGCGTGGTATCCAGCACTGAAATGTATAGCTGCGTCAATTCTACGACCTCGCACAAAGCGAACGATCCGTTTATTTATGAGTATTCTGTGAAAATTAAAGAATGAGAAGTAATGCTGCATTTCGTCGACTCCGACCGAGTCAAAGCGGTTTTTGACAGTTAGTGCGAGGGAAGAAAGAGACAGAAGACTGTGGGGCGAACTTCATACCGGTCAACATCGAACATGTTCAGTGTATCTAACTGTCAAAAACCGCTTTGACTCGGTCGGAGTCGACGAAATGCAGCATTACTTCTCATTCTTTAATTTTCACAGAATACTCATAAATAAACGGATCGTTCGCTTTGTGCGAGGTCGTAGAATTGACGCAGCTATACATTTCAGTGCTGGATACCACGCGAACTTGAATAATAAGGTCAGCATATGAGAGTCGAGCCCCGAGCGGCCATTTTTTTACCCTATTTTACAGATCGTAATTTACGAAAAAGAACTTTTTTTCGATTTCAAAACGTTTATACGTCTACGGCAATACTTCACCATATAATACGTCGAATGCCCTTTGCAAAAATCCATTCTGTGCCTTCGTCGCGAAATGCAGAGTAAAACAAAAAAAATGGTAAAAACACCCCGTCGTTTACCCTATCACATCCCGTTAAGTAAGGTGTCAATTTCCCGGATATTTCGGCAAGTAGCAGCTACTACTACCCGTTCTTCAAAGTGTTTAATTAGGCTTTTAACGATATCTTCTTCCGCAATTTTAGGAAGGAGACCGACTGCAGCCGCAAACTTCCTATTTGCATACTCGGACCATGTTAATTTTGAATCCGGTGAATAGAAACCCCATTCGATATCTTTGCGGATATCTCTCTGGACTCCCTCACCCCAGAATCTAGTGAGGAACTTTTCTTTAAACCCTTCCCAGGTGTTAATGACGTCTCGGCGAGCGATCCACCAGTCTTTTGCATCGTTTCCTAAGCTTTGACCGACAAGCCGCAGGCTAAGATCGTCCTCTGAACCCAAAAAGGTAAGGTATTCCTCTAATTCCCGGATATAGTTCACCGGTTTCTCCCAACTCTTTCCCGAAAAAGTCGGCAGTTTTAATTGTTTTGTTAACAAGCGAATTTGTTCGTTATTTTCATTCGGGGCTCCCGGTCGCCTCTTAAGCTTTTTGAGTTCAGAGTCGAGACCGATTTTTAGACTTTCATGCCTATGCTCAAGTTCCTGAATCTTTTCTCGATTTACCCGATCCCCTTCCTTGATTTTGCTTTTAAGGGCTTCGTAATTTCCAATAGCCTCGTCTCGCAATGATTTTTCCGTATCTGTGATCTTATTGATACAACCGGCTACATCGGTATCCCATCTCTCTATAACGGCTTGTACAGTAGTCTCCAGACGGTTGACTCGACTTTTATTTGCATCCGCGTGATCTCTAACTTCTTTATTTATCTTAGCTTCGTAACTGACTCGGTCTTCGACCTGTATACGGTGCAATCCTTCAACCCGCCGTTCTAGAGCTTTAATTCTTTCATCCCATTTCTTTTCAACCCTATCATTGCTGTCCGTTAATGCTTTTAGACGCGCGGCTATTTGTGCAAGGGGATCGGGGTGTTCATCACCAGGACCCTCTTCCTGACTTAAAACGCTTTCGTCATGCATAACGGAATCATCTGGCGCGTGATACCCGGTGTCACTACTCAACCCGCCTGCGGCTTTACCCTGAGTTTTACCGGTAACGGCATCTTTTCCTTCCATTTTCCCTTCGATTTTCGTAAGGTTCGAAAAAGAAAAAAATTTGACGCTATTTTGAATGAATTTAAGTTGTCTTGAGAATGAATTTAAGTTTAATAAATGAAGTTGAATTGAATTTTGAATCTAATGAATTTAATTTTATTTAAGAGGAGCCCCACGTTGGGCGCCAAATGTAACTTACTGCACCGATATCTCAGCTGAGGGCTGGAGATACGGTGCTAGTCCGCGTGAGTGTCTTTGTCACGGGTGATGTTTTGGAGCTCCTCTGGTGGAAAAAGTGAAAAACCACAAAATACCCTATTATAGACTCAAATCAGGAATCAACCGATTTGAGCTGATTATCGACTGAGCGAGGATCTGCTTCGCTAACCGAGCTTGTGCGACAGACGCGGGCCGAGCTAGCTGTGTGCGAGGATCACGGACATGGGTATTCCCCAGTGTTACAACCCCGCACCAACTCAACCGTTGCTGCCTTAGCACAGAGCTGGGTGTCGCTAGGCGTACCAAGCTGTACAACTAGACTCGGGATTGGGTTTTACACCCGCACCGTAGCTGTCGTTTGCAAATTGAAAATAAAGAAAGAAACCTGAAATGTTTTGAGATTGTTAATTAAAGGAAATAGGAAATTGAAAGAAAGAGATGTAGTTTTAACAATAGATAGTATTTAATGAGATTAGATAGTCATTGGTCGTAGAAAACGATACAAAAGAATTAATCAGAGAACAGCACATTAAGTGCAGAAATAGAATATTATTAAATCATAAAGAATAGAATAGAATATAACAGTTTATATTAAAGAAGTAATAAATCAGAATAGGATTTGAAGTAGATAGAGTTCATAATCAATGTTTCCATTTATTTGAGTTAGAGTTTTAATTGTTGGAGTTCGTTTAATGTCGATAGTATGTTTGATTTATTTATTTTATCCGAAGATTTCCAATCCTCGAAGGAATTAAATTGCGTCGTTAATTTAATTAAGACGACTTTGAAGTTTGCAGTCTAATTTTATTTATTTAGAAAATTAGTAAAAACTTTGTAAATTGTGAAATGTGAATTTAAATTTTGATTAGACTTATGTTTTTCAATATCGAAAATCGCGATTTTAATCACTTCAATTTTTATGAGTATCGAAACGCGATTTAAGAGCAAGTACAGGTCACGCACTATTTTGGCTACGTGCCTAATGAGTAATTAACGATGTGACTCGACGGGCACTTTGCCACACAATCGGTACCTGAGGCCTCCACGTAACCCCTTTTATACCGATAATTAGCGGGCACCGCGAAATCGCGGGATGCACGGAATCGTGGTTTTGCACGGAATCGCGGGTTGCGCGGAATCGCGGGTGGTGCGGAATCGCAGATTGCGCAACATTAAGCAATACACGAAATTCCGCGGCGCGCGTCGCGAGATGCGCGTCGCGGGATGCGCGATGGACACTTGTCCGGCTGCCCTGGCAGTAGCCAGTACAGCCGGAACGTTACAATACGTACACATTTACACTCGCGTTGCATGCGGCTGCATACGAACGCCTACCCGCTTTAGGCGACCTACCCGCTTTAGGCCACTCTCCCCTAATAGGTATTTTCAAGAAGCTTTTGATTAACAAAATTTTTTTTATAATTAATGACGAAAGATACATAAGGTGTAAAAAAAAAAAACAAAGATAAATTATAATTTATTTCATTCCAGAATCAACCAACAACTCGATAATAATTACTCTTTTCAAGTAACAGATCTGATTATAGCTGGCCATATCTTGTCAGATGGACAATTTAAAGATCTGGCCAGATCTAATCGGATCTGGCCAGATCTGATCAGATGTGATCTGTTTTTTCGTTGTGTTATATCTGGTAAGATCTGATTATATCTGACCAGATCTCGTCAGATAGAGACAATTTAAAGATCTGGCCAGATCTAATTCGTTTTTCCCGGGAATATATCGTCGGCTGGGAGGAAGAAGGTGCTATCTCAGCTTCGCCGTGAAGAAGGTGCTATCTCAGATTTGACTTGAAGAAGGTGCTATCTCAGTTTTGACTTGAAGAAGGTGCTATCTCAGCTTCGCCGTGAAAAAGGTGCTATCTCAGAATTGATTTGAAGAAGGTGCTATCTCCATATAATTGTATATAGAGATAGCACCTTCTTCAAGTCAAATCTGAGATAGCACCTTCTTCAAGTCAAAACTGAGGGTGGGGGTCAAAATTACGAATGATCAAAATGTAGACTGGGTGAAATAGCGAATAGCAATATGAAAGAATGTTTAAAACATAGAAAGGTGATATCACGAGAACCACGAAAGTAGTGACGGGAAAATTAAGAGCATGGAAATATAGAAACAAATTTTTATCGAATGCAAAACTTAGAACGGACAACATTGCGAGGGTCGAAATTCCGAATCGGCGATAATAGCGAACACCTGAAAAAGCGAGCTAGTACAAATGTCAAATTGTGAATACTAAGAAAGTTTATTAATCCGAACCTATTATAGCGAAAGACCAAAATCTCGAAAGGTCAAAATCTCGAATGGCATTAACACCGAAGGCCCAGAATCTCGACCCTCATTGAGGGAGTTTCTCGTTCCTCACGCTACCAGACCGGGCTAATAGCTGGAGCTGGCCACATGATGCTACTGGACTACATCGAAATAATATTGCCAAAAGTAGCCCTATAGTATAAAATTACAGAGGCCGTAATAGAAGAACTCTGAATGAGAATGAAGGGATATAAGCCGTTAAAGGATTTGATTTTATTTGAGAATGGGATAACTGCCACGCGTTATATATTTAATGATAAATGAAATTTTATGGAAACGTTTTTACCCCAAAAATACTAATTTCATGGAAATTTCAGCAGCCCATAGTGATTGGGTTTTAATACAAAAATTATTTCGTGCCAAAAATATGTTCTAAAAACGATGTAAGAGTGATTTATTGAAAAAATTTTACTCCCAAAAGCTACGGTATCGCAAGCAAAAAAAATAAGCTTTTCTTTCGTCAATTTTTTCAAATCGATGATCTTTTGGCACAAGTACTAATTTTTTTTGCTAAATTGGCCAGATTGGTGCATCAACAAATATCGCCCTTTCGTCGTATTTTCTGAAATTCCAGCGTCGTTGGAATCATCTAATTTATTCGGACTCATTGCCCTTCAATGTACCCCGATAGGATGTTTTACTGTTACCATTAATGAAAATATTCATCGTTCATGAAAAATTATTCAAATTATAGGCCGTCAGCCCGCTGCCAAAAAGTGCAATGATAGTATAACCTATGCCCTCTAGGGTTTTGGCAGTTATAAATATGATGAACAATGAACAAGCAAAATTAGCCAGTCCCCGTGGAACTTGCACTGGAAAAGTTAATTTTTAATATTTATACAGAGGTATACAGGTGTAAAGATCGTCAGACCCGCGCGAATGGTATACCCTCTGATAATTGTGCATTTTATGCCAGAAGCTGTTGAATTTTAAAAGGGCATGAGTTATACTATGATTCAACAATGCCGTATTTCTTAACACATTTAAGGGCGTATGCTGATCCTTAGGACCCCCCCCCCCCCCCCCCCCCCCAGCACGTATGCCGATCGTTTTTCGATGGATTTTCAATAAATGGAATATCGTTTGGTATGCTCGGCATACACTATACTATCATTGAAAAACATGATTTCTTTTTGCAATAAAAAATTAACTTGTCTAGTGCAAGTTCCACGGGGACGCGCTAATTTTGCTTGTTCATTGTTCATCATATTTATAACTGCCAAAACCCTAGAGGGCATAAGTTATACTATCATTGTACTTTTTGGCAGCGGGCTGACGGCCTATTAATTTTGATAAAGAGTATTCTTTTTTCATATTTATTTCTTTATAAAAGTATGATTGACGAATAATATATTAACAGTTATTTAATTATTACTAAAAAACAGAATATTCTCAATCATTAAAGAATCTAATGCTAGTGTAACGAAGTTAGAAAACTATTCATACCCACACCGAAAAAATATGTATGAAAACGCTTCACTATTACCGTTGAGAAGATAGGATTTTACGGATTGGAATATTCATTTAAAAATAGTGAATCAACGATTTCACCGCTAAAACTTAAACAAGCTGCACAACATTATTATCATACAATTTTTCGAAAAAAGTCCATATGGGTCTGAAATTTTGTGGGTTACGACGTATTAGAACGTTGGTATCGATATGTTAAAATATATCTACGCATATAATATGGCAGAATGTATGCGTGAATATACCTATGTGAACATATATATTGAAATATACGTAAAATTATTTTCATGACATCTGCTCTGAAACTGCAAGTTTCGTTGCCTGTTTTGTCAGTTGAAAGAGGCTGATTTCAGGCTGATGCCGTGAAAAGTTGTCAAATCGCGAATTCAATGAATCAGCGGTGTGAATTGGTGTTTTTCAATCCCTTGGGATTGCAAGATGGGTCTATTACACTCCCTTGGGATTGCAAAGAAAAATAACTGCCCTGTTGCAGATTTCAGACTATTAAAATTGACAGTTGAAGTTCCAGAGCAAATGTCATGAAAAACATAGTGTGTGACACGGGATGAAACCTGAATGCAGGCACGGGTGATGTCTGCCCTCGCCTTCGGCTTCGGGCAGACAACTTCACCCTGGCCTGCATTCACCTTGTTTCATCCCTTGTTACACAATATACTATTGCTACATATAGGTATGCAAAATAGTACTTTTCGATACTAGTGCGAAAGTGTTGATTCTCGGACGAGTGTGAAGTTTTTCGCCCGAGCGAAGCGAGGGTGACAATCACACGAGTCGAAAATCATCTTTCGCACGTGTATCGAACTTCATTTTTTTCAACTCAGTGTGCGAATTTCGATTTCTCATGTCTGTTGGTAGTGTGCGAAGTGCCCGATTCACACACTGTGGTGCGCGGTGTGCCGAGTAGATACATTTGCACACTCAGTGCGCGAATGTATCTGGAGTATATTATGCATTCGCGCACTGAGTGTAGAGAATGATTTACACACTGTAAATAGTGTATCTGTAGAATATTGTCTAAAATACAGTACTCCCATTCTCAGCCGGTTTCCGGTTACTGATGAAATTATTTATATTTGTATTTATGTTCGAAATCGAAATTCGCACACTATGAGTTGAAAAAATATATATTTCATAATACGTGCATGAAATGAGCCTTCTTTCATGCTTGTCGGGCTTGGGGAAAATCACGTGTTTCGAACGTGAGTCCGGAATATCTACTCAGCGGGAGGGAATATACTTTCCCTCCCGCCTTAGCTACGGCGGGAGGAAATAGTATATTTCGGTGTGGGTAACATCTTAAGGTTGTTAGCTTGTAAAAGCGGTTTTTGACAGATTTGGGTGAAATTTTACTGGTGAATAGCTTGAAACAAGTTCTACAACATGAGACAAAGTTCATTGACTTTTACCGTATATTAGTGATAAAAAAAATGATTGAAGTTTACATCATTTGCATACGTACATAGGAAAAATGGCAACTCTTATCACTCTCCCGTTTTTGATGATTCGACTAGTCGACTAATTTCAATGAAAAACTAGTATGTTGTGAATTGAAATTTAACGAACATTTTGAGACTAGAAAGAAACGTATTTAGCGTGTAATAAGAAAGATATTGTTAGTTCAACTCAAGTCTCTGTTAAATATTCGCGTGTAAATCAAATGCTGATGTGATAGATGTGACAACAGCGCCCACGTAGCTCAAACGGACGGCTCGAGTGGATTCTTCCGTTATATACACGCAATGTCGCCACGATCTATTATAACTTCGACTCAATGCGCGTGTGCCTCCGCGCTGTATCTTTTTCAAAATCGCACTTTTCGGCAACAGCTCGTTTTTCATCAAATTCAACTTTTTATAGGGTTATGTATGTTCGACGAGAAAAAGTGTGCTACAAACTTTGAGCATGGAAAAACTTTTAGCGAGATATTTGTTCATTAACATTAAAGGAAGTTTTTCAGAAAGTTTCAGATCGATTGAACGAAAATTGGCTAAGATACAGCGATTTTCGTAAAAGCAATCAATCCGCGTGGTAGAGCGCGTGGTCTTAACGCTTGAAGAAGAAGCGTTAATCAACTATGCGGATCGATTGCTTTTACGAAAATCGCTGTATCTTAGCCAATTTTCGTTCAATCGATCTGAAACTTTCTGAAAAACTTCCTTTAATGTTAATGAACAAATGTCTCGCTAAAAGCTCGCTACACTGACATGTTCAATCTTATGTCGGATAAAAAAAAACAATCATTTGCAGGAAAAGAAAAAAATTCGCGAAATTTTGCTAAAGTTTTATTTCCTATTTTTTTTCGCCCCGGTATTCGAATGAGTTTTCATTCTCGCTATCAGCTGCCACCATGGAAACTCGCTTTCGTCCGTTATTGAAGAAAAAAATATGTTCAACGTATGTACAAACAATGTGCTATTATACAGGGTGGTCCATTTTAATCGATGCAGGCGAATATCTCGAAAACTAACAATTATAAAAGAAAAAGTTTCATACAAAACTTGAAGGGTTTCGAGGGGGAAAGATAATGCTGATATGTGTTGACTTGTGGACTTCGCCAATTCCGAGATTTCGCAAGCAACTTCGGATTTTAGATAGGGAACACATGTTTTGGTTTGGGGCATCTGATAGTGCGATGAAAGACTCATTCAAACACGCAAGCAAAAAAAATTGGAAAAAAAAATTTTGCAAAAAAAAATTGGAATAAAAAAATTCGCGAATTTTTTTTTTTTTTTTTTGCAAAAGATTGCTTTTTTGTCCCTAGCTTTCGAACACATTCATTGTTCATCACTCTAGCTCAAAATTTTTCTCGCCAATTTTGAAATTGGAAAGATTGAATGTACCAGATTATTGGAAAAAAAAATCGTAGATCAATAACGCAAAGTGATGAACAATGAATGTGTTCGAAAGCTAGGGACAAAAAAGCACAATCTTTTGCAAGAGAAAAAAAAAAATTCGCGAAATTTTTTTTTGCAATATTTTTTTTCCAATTTTTTTTTGCAAAATTTTTTTTTTCCAATTTTTTTTGCTTGCGTGGTTGAATGAGTCTTTGATCGCGCTATCAGATGCCCTCAACCAAAACATGTATTCCCTATCTAAAATCCGAAGTTGCTTGCGAAATCTCGGAATTGGCGAAATCCACAAGTCAACACATATCAGCATTATCTTTCCCCCTCGAAACCCTCCAAGTTTTGTATAAAACTTTTTCTTTTATAATTGTTAGTTTTCGAGATATTCGCCTGCATCGATTAAAATGGACCACCCTGTATATTGAGGATAAGAAAAACTTACACAAAAAATGTACCAATCTTACAAAGGATTTTTATGTGTTGTAACATTGCATTTTACAACGCGTGTTGCAGGTGGCTCCCGAACCCTTGGACGACCATAGTTGCGTGGGGCGGATGCATGAGGTGGGTATGAATGCGTTGGGTTGGCCCCGAGGCTGTAGAATTTCCGAGAGGCGACCGTGACCAGTCTAGGACTGTCGAGTCTATTTCTTATTCTTTTTGTTCTTTTTCTACCTTTTCTCGATTGTGTGGGAGACATGGCCGATGTTTTCGAGTGCGAGGCCGAAGTCTGCAGAGACGGAGGCAACAACGAGGCATTCGACGATAGGGCCCGTCAATTGCGCTTCTGGAGGCGGGGAGCTGCGGTGGAGTCTGCCATGGAGGGAGAGAGCGCGGGGGAGTGCCTAGAGTGCTCAGCTGCGAGGGGTGACGGTGGTGGAGGGGATTCCCGCCGCCCCGAGGAGCCGGCAAGCCGCGTTCCTCCTGCAGGAGCCGTTATCATCAGAGCAGATTTTGAGTTTGGCGCGGAGCCGGGATCTGCTGCCTGGCGTGAGGCGATCTAGTGGTCAATGCGCGGATTGTTGGGCGATCGTATGACCGGGGTGCGAGCTGTCGACGCCCGGCTGTCGGGGATCGCTCTGCCGTAGGCTTGCCTCGCAGATAGAGCGCCGAGCTCAGAGCTCGCTCTAATATTAGCCTTTTGTAGTATTCCCTTCGAGGGACTTTTGTTGCATTTTTGAGTGATTGAGTTCGAGTGTAGTGCACCCGTTGCAGCGTAGACCCGAAGGCTCGTCTTCGAGACGCCACGAGGCCTTATTTTTGGCTGGACAACGGTAAGCGTTAGCCAATTTGACTCATACTAATTTGAATTCGGCAAACGGCCATCCGCCATCTTGTCTTGTCCAAGCCACGAGGCTTCTAGAGATTTTTGAGAATCAAATTAAGACGACCTCCGAGTCGGTAGGCCGCCACCAGTGTCTCACAGCATAATTGAGTTTTGAGTTTCAGTTTTACTTAATATTTTCGAGTTTTGTGTCGCGTATTAGTCATTCTAGAGAGCCGTAGGCTTCGCACCTGAGTGCGAGAAAGACAGTCATAGTACGTCACTGTCGCGCTCTCTCCCTCTCACGAGGAGATACAGATCATTGTTATATTTTGAATTTCGTTTAGTCTTTTTGTTTCGCCTACGATGGCAGAGTTAGTTTAAGTTAATTTTTAAGTAATAATTCTGGGAATTAGTTTTGTTAAGCCCTGCGGGCATATTCCGATCTTTTAGTTGTAGTTTTTGTTCCGCGAGGAACGTATTTGTCGAGTTATTTATTTTTGCTTTATTTTTGTTTGTTATTGCTGTCCTACGTGGAAGCTATGAGTTTATTTATTATTGTAAAACTCGTCATTTCTATTTTTTTTCTATTCTATTTTTCTTGAATAAATTTTATTTTCTTTATTACATTCAAATCATCGAGTCGTTAATACGCCACGCTAATCCTTCATTAATCCCGACCCCTCTCCGCGGTACTGACGCTAGCCGGCGCTCAAGTACCTGTAGTTCGTATTTTCTTTTATTTAGATTTTCAGAAAGTGGCGGTTATACGCCTGGCGCCCAACATTTGGTTTTATTATTACTTTTTCGTTGGCCAATTGTCGAGTGGATGGTTCTCGGAGCCTAGCTATCCGGTCTAATTCGGGGACTAATAAAAATCCACGTCACAGTGTAAATTATATTTTGAATACATGCTTCATATATGTGTGATCGAAATTCAGTTATTATACGTGACATATATTGTGATATACCTTGTGTTATATATATATATAAAATAAACGTACTTTATACTTCAAAATAATACACACAAAATGCCAGCAATGAAATATATAATACATACAGAGATGTTCTGTGGAAACCGGTCAGTCTAATGGAGGCGCACTTACTTTTTTTTCGTCAATGACAACGCTGTCAAAGCGATCTACTGATTTTTCACATGCCTATGACTGATACCTTCAGTCGACTTAGCGGAAGCTGTCACGTCGTAGGTTATGAACTGTCATATTAGAATAATGTTTAATTGAATTATTATTAATAATAATAATTAATAATAATTATTAATAATTATTAATATTAATAATTATCAATATCAATAATTATTAATACTTATTATTAATAATATTAGGTTTAATTCTTATTAATAATAATTAACAATATTATTAGGTTATAAATAATTGTCTTGGTGAAATTTAATTATTAATAATTATTAATACTTGTTATTAATATTATTACGTTTGATTATTAATTATTATTAATAATAATTATCAATATTATTAGGTTATAAATAATTGTCTTGGTGAAATTGACACATCTGGTAGTCATGAATTTAATAAGTCAATAGCACAGGATATCTATTCGTTACGAATTCATTTCAGGCGTGAATTCCTGTTTATTTACCACATTAATTGCAATCGAGCATTTCTTCGGTGACTGACTGACCCGTTGCATCTCTTCGACAAGTAGGGTTACGAACATAGCGAGGTGAATATCTTCATCGAGCATACAATATTGTGTAATTAAATTGTGATATCGTTCCTAATACAACGGTTATCTATTTCTGATTGCAGATTTCAATTTCTGTTTATTTCAAACATTATTAGGTTATCAATAACTGTCTTGGTGAAATTCACACGTCTGGTAGTAATAAAGTTAATAAGGCAATAGCATACGATATTGATTCTTTATAAATTCGTTCCAGGTGTGAATTTCTCTTTATTTGCTGATAAGTACGAAAACAGTCCTGCATAAGTGATGTGTTGGTCCATCAATGCGTGTTCAAGTTTCATCGAGTGAAAAATGAATTTAAATTATTGTTCCTATCAGCTTGCTCCTCATCGTCTCACAGAATATTGAGCCACTCTCGACGCTGGCTTTTTCCCGTTTTCTTCGAGTACTCATAGTACTAATATGGGTTGTTACAATATTCCGCACGGTATCCATCGCTGGACGCGGTGGTCCCGGATTCTTCGCAAAGCCATGTTCACCCTTTCTTCGACAGCGTTATTGAATTGTTATTTTTTTTTTTCCTATTTCCTTCACATGTATTACGAATTATTGAATTTTATTGTTATAACTGAATAAACATAAAATTGTGTTGAATTTTAGAAAATTTACTTTATTACTACCAGATGTGTAAATTTCATCAAGACAGTTATTTTTAATCTAACAATGTTTGAAATAAACAGATATTGACATCTGCAATCAATTTAACACTACTAATCAATAATAATAATTTATCACTACTTATCTATGAAATACTATCGTATACTGTTGTATTATGAACTTATTACACAATATTGTATATTATATTGCTCGATGAATGGTATCCACATCACTATGTTCGTAACCCTACTTGTCGAAGAGATGCAACGCATCAGGTGAGCGCAGAAAACAACCCATATTAGTACTATGAGTACTCGAAGAAAACGGGAAAAAGCCAGCGTCGAGAGTGGCTCAATATTCTGTGAGACGATGAGGAGCAAGCTGATAGGAACAATAATTTAAATTCATTTTTCACTCGATGAAACTTGAACACGCATTGATGGACCAACACATCACTTATGCAGGACTGTTTTCGTACTTATCAGCAAATAAAGAGAAATTCACACCTGGAACGAATTTATAAAGAATCAATATCGTATGCTATTGCCTTATTAACTTTATTACTACCAGACGTGTGAATTTCACCAAGACAGTTATTGATAACCTAATAATGTTTGAAATAAACAGAAATTGAAATCTGCAATCAGAAATAGATAACCGTTGTATTAGGAACGATATCACAATTTAATTACACAATATTGTATGCTCGATGAAGATATTCACCTCGCTATGTTCGTAACCCTACTTGTCGAAGAGATGCAACGGGTCAGTCAGTCACCGAAGAAATGCTCGATTGCAATTAATGTGGTAAATAAACAGGAATTCACGCCTGAAATGAATTCGTAACGAATAGATATCCTGTGCTATTGACTTATTAAATTCATGACTACCAGATGTGTCAATTTCACCAAGACAATTATTTATAACCTAATAATATTGATAATTATTATTAATAATAATTAATAATCAAACGTAATAATATTAATAACAAGTATTAATAATTATTAATAATTAAATTTCACCAAGACAATTATTTATAACCTAATAATATTGTTAATTATTATTAATAAGAATTAAACCTAATATTATTAATAATAAGTATTAATAATTATTGATATTGATAATTATTAATATTAATAATTATTAATAATTATTATTAATTATTATTATTAATAATAATTCAATTAAACATTATTCTAATATGACAGTTCATAACCTACGACGTGACAGCTTCCGCTAAGTCGACTGAAGGTATCAGTCATAGGCATGTGAAAAATCAGTAGATCGCTTTGACAGCGTTGTCATTGACGAAAAAAAAGTAAGTGCGCCTCCATTAGACTGACCGGTTTCCACAGAACATCTCTGTATATTTTTAATGCATGATCCACTTTATGAGCGGATCCACGTCACTTCACTCAAAAAAAAAACCGTCAAGTCACGGATCTTTGCGCCATTCGACATATCTTTAGTACTATGGGGAAAAAAAAAATACGACTTCAGGGATTTTGAAAAATTTTCAAAAATGGCGGAGTTAGAGCTATTTGAATGTTGGTAAGTCGCTGTTGCACGGCTATGTTTAAAAATTCATATCTCCGAAAGTATTTATCGGAGCGGACTGATCCTGGAATTATTTTGTTCGTAAAAGAATGCGCTTTCATAAAAAAAAATGTTGTTTTAAAAAAAAAAATTCTTTCCATTTTTTTTCGTCGTTTTTATTTTTAATTTCGCTGCCATTTCCGCGGGACCTACAGGAATCCATGGAGATAATTTTTTTCGGATAGCCGAATCTTTCCCCTTCAACCCTAAAAAAAAAAATTCATGGGGAACCTATTTGGGCCGGAGAAAAAAAATAAAACGTCTTGTCGCGCGTCGCCGCGCGCGTCAATCGACGTCCGCGCGGCGAGCTCCTTGTGTTGCGTAGTGGAGTTAAATTACATTTGATGCTTCTCTACTTACCCGGGCTATTCATTCTCCGAAAATAGTTGTTTAACCACCTTAGTCTTCGCTTATCCGTCTACTGGTCATGTTTTCTCGGAGTTACATATACCTATACCTGTTCTGGAAATTCGAAGTCACCAACTGCACAAACTCTGAACGTTTTGTGTTAAATATCTAAACGTAACTAATCCCTTCAATTGTATCGGAATATAATCCCTCAATCTACGGGGTTGTTTTGATAATTTCATCAGCGATGTTACTTATAAACAGTGGATATCAGTGGATCGAACGGCTTTGGAGACACTTACCAAAAAGTCCGAGGATTTTGTGGATAACTTCTGTGATCAATTGTCAAAATTGGTTGCACGTGATTTCATTGCGAAGCAGCAAAGTAGTTATTGGCAGAAGATGAAAGAGAGCTTGAAAGTTGGCGAATTTTTAGTGGTATGCGATTTCGCTGAGAATTATGCATTTGTTGTACGAGATTCCACGCAAGGGTTTCACTGGAGCAATAATCAGGCGACTATTCATCCAATCGTGGTTTACTATAAAAGTTACGGTGACGACCAATTGAGACATTTTAGTTCTGTGATAATTTCAGAGCATCTAAAACATAATACAGTTGCGGTTCATTTATTTCAAAAAAAATTAGTCAACTTCATGAAAGAGAAGTTCCAAGATTCAATTCCCATAGAAAAAATAATTTATTTCTCTGATGGAGCAGCTTCCCAATATAAGAACAAAAAGAATTTTATAAATTTAACACATCACTTTGAAGACTTTCAATGCCACGCCGAATGGCATTTCTTTGCTACATCACGTGGAAAAGGGCCGTGTGATGGAGTAGGTGGAACTGTTAAGAGATTAGCTTCACGTGCGAGTTTACAACTGATTGGCAACTCTGATCCTATTCAAACACCGCTGGATCTATATAATTGGGCATGTTCTTATTTTCTAAGCATATCTTTTGCGTACTGTACGGCTGCAGAACATCAAGCGGAAGAATCTATTCTACAAAATCAATTTGATAAAGCCTTGACAGTTCGTGGCACTCTGAAATTACCTGCGGTCATTCCAATATCTCATAAACTCGTCAAAACAAAATTATTTTCCGCATCAGAAAATTTTGAATCCATGAAAATTATGAATTAATTTCAAACAGAGGTGTCCTACACTAACTGCCATCGAGCAAATCATCGCTAGAAACATCGGCCCTTTTCAGAGCCACCAAAATATTGCAAAAGATCGGCGGGGGCGACGCGCGACAAGACGTTTTATTTTTTTTCTCCGGCCCAAATAGGTTCTCCATGAATTTTTTTTTTAGGGTTGAAGGGGAAAGATTCGGCTATCTGAAAAAAATTATCTCCATGGATTCCTGTAGGTCCCGCGGAAATGGCAGCGAAATTGAAAATAAAAACGACGAAAAAAAATGGAAAGAATTTTTTTTTCTAAAAACAACATTTTTTTTTATGAAAGTGCATTCTTTTACGAACAAAATGATTGCAGGATCAGTCCGCTCCGGTGAATACTTTCGGAGATATGAATTTTGAAACATAGCGGTGCAACAGCGACTTACCAACATTCAAATAGCTCTAACTCCGCCATTTTTGAAAATTTTTCAAAATCCCTGAAGTCGTATTTTTTTTTCCCATAGTACTAAAGATATGTCGAATGGCGCAAAGATCCGTGACTTGACGGTTTTTTTTTTTGAGTGAAGTGACGTGGATCCGCTCTTATATCAACAATATATGTGCCACATATAATAATCAAACGTGATGAAATATACTAAAAGTATAATAAATATATAATTAGGGTCATAATTATCTCCCACAAATTCTGAATATATTTCATATCTATGTGAAATATAAATTTAATATAATATATTGCATATAAAAAACATATATTTGGTTTCACATGTATGTTCTTTATGTTTCATAATATATATGGGGCATTCCATGCCAATTCGACCTGCCGCCAACCCTCACCATCTTCGATTTTGCTCTAGAATTAGAATAATGTTGAGGGTGTCGAAAAATGAACGTCCGAATTATTTCAGATTTTTTCGATCACTGGTCTAGAAGTTGCCTTATCTTTATAATAATTTATATCTCAACATATTCAAGTCCTACAAAAAAATCAATTGAACAAAAAATCTTTGAAATATTCTTAAATAGAAGAAAACATTATTTGGTAAATTTTTCAGCTACCAGAAATGCATTTTTTTCGCGAAAATAGTATAAAATCAAGATTTTGTCGGCAATGGACATGATCGATTTTCATGAAATTTTTATCACAAATTCCTTGTCAAATTACGAACCTTTTGACACATTGCGGAAAGTGGGGAGATTTCTAGTTTGGATGCTACAATCGATTGAATGTCTAGGAAACGTGAAATGTGGTAGTAGTAGTAAACTAAACAAACCCAAAAAGCACCTCTGGGGCAAAAACCTTTCGCCAAGTACAATAATGATCACTACCCCCAAAAAAATCTACCAATCAAAATTCCTCCTTGACAAAAGTAGTACTATAAAAATGTCTACTTACAAAAGGATTGAAATCAGATACAATTGCCAAGTACATGTCTTTTGTATATTATATTAAACAAGTAAAAACAAAAATTTTCGAAATTAATCCGAAAAAAATAAAAATTTGGAGGTCGTCGTACTTGGCGGGCCTTTTGTAGACAAGTACGAGAAAGCAGCAATTGAACTATGTCAATAATCTTATATTGATATGAAATATTGGCCCGCCAATCTGATTATCGGATGTATCTGATTTCAATCCTTTTGTAAGTAGACATTTTCATAGTACCATTTTTGTCAAGGAGGAATTTTGATTGGTAGATTTTTTTGGGGGTAGTGATCATTATTGTACTTGGCGAAAGGTTTTTGCCCCAGAGGTGCTTTTTGGGTTTGTTTAGTTTACTACTACTACCGCATTTCACGTTTCCTAGACATTCAATCGATTGTAGCATCCAAACTAGAAATCTCCCTACTTTCCGCAATGTGTCAAAATGTTCGTAATTTGACAAGGAATTTGTGATAAAAATTTCATGAAAATCGATCATGTCCATCGCCGACAAAATCTTGATTTTATACTATTTTCGCGAAAAAAATGCATTTCTGGTAGCTGAAAAATTTACCAAACAATGTTTTCTTCTATTTAAGAATATTTCAAAGATTTTTTGTTCAATTGATTTTTTTGTAGGATTTGAATATGTTGAGATATAAATTAGTATGAATATAAGGCAACTTCTAGACCAGTGATCGAAAAAATCTGAAATAATTCGGACGTTCATTTTTCGACACCCTCAACATTATTCTAATTCTAGAGCAAAATCGAAGATGGTGAGGGTTGGCGGCAGGTCGAGTTGGCATGGAATGCCCCATATATAGTACTTCCGTACGGGTATACAGGCACCCAAACCGTTTTTCGCCTGCCGGTACGCTAAAGCCTGCCTGCGTGCCCGCAGACCGCACACAGAGGAGGACCTTCCGTTGCATGTGTCGATAAAAATAGTGTTTGATACACGAGCCCAAGGCAGCAATCGCTTATACTTTTGTGAAGGAGCCTCACTCGCTACCTTCGGCTCGCCTTCGGGCTCGTTCGGACCTTCACACTCGTACGCGCATTGCTGCTTTTGCGCTCTTGTATCGAAAAGTATTATTATTTGGTTTTGTTTTTCTATCTTTTTTTATTTATTTTTTTTTATTTGAAAAAATATCCTTCTGATTTGGAAATATCAAAAATGAAAAGTAAAAGAAAGGAAAAGTAAAATATATTACACACGATTACACATATAAAATTGAAAGTCAATTTATTTCCGACAAAAGCAAACGTTCTAATTTAATGGGTTATGGCAATTTTTCATTCCTGTCATTCGAATGTGAAGTGCTCGAAATTTCAGAATTTTCCATCGAGCCGTTTTCCAGATCATCGCGCGGATTCATGCGACAGACCGCCGGACCGACAGACCGACAGACAGACCGATATTTGTCTAAAAACCTGTTTTACAGATTCCAGAGGGTCGGAAACGTATCGTTCGTTGAAATTAGCAAGTCACTTCTCGAGCGAAACCATTACTTTTCTTATATCACCATAGGTGATGAAAATTGGAAAATTCAAACGCGCATCAACATCCCGGTAGAGCATCTCAAATAGAATATTTCCGCAAAATATGAGCTCTATTTATTTATTTATTTATTTTATTTTTTCTATTTATTTATTACTATTGATATTTAAAACTGCCCATTTTAGTTTTTCCATTTTCTATTTAAATAACACGTAAAAAGAATCGGAAAATTACTGGATTCTTTTTTTCGTCAGTGGATTAAACTTTATAAACTATCTAAATAGCGGTCTGGCTCGATGGAAAATTCTGAAATATGGGGGACTTGACATTCGAATGACGGGAATGAAAAATTGCCATATCCCATTAAATTACAACGTTTGCTTCTATCGGAAATCAATTGACTTTTAATTTTATATGTGTTTATTTCACTTTTTCTTTCTTTTACTTTTTATTGTTGATATTTCCAAACCAAAATGATATTTTATTATAATTTATATTTTCTTAGTTCTCACTTGGCTATGCCTGTATTGAGATAATCGTATCCGCATCTTTAAAACTATCTTGTTCCATTTCAGCCAAGATCACAAAAAAAAAAAAACGAAGTGAATAGTGTTGTGAAGTGGTTGTGATGATCTAAAATTGTGCATTGAAACGCCATGTAAAAAGATGCAAAAAAAGGTGCTTGCATGAGGATCTTATTATTCTTCAATTTCATTTGTTACAGGTAAGTAAGCGTTACAAATTCTAAGACTGCAGCCCCCCCTTCCTGCGATGAGGCCGAGGTTTACGCATGCATACTTATTTATATATTTAATAAAACGCAATATTTGCGTAACCTATTTCCTATCTACGGAAGTTTGAAGAACTTCATGATGTGTAGATCCAATTTGCGTCTCAATACCCTGAATAGGAAAGCTCATGGATAAAATATCTGTTCTATTGTGCAAAATCGTAGTGTTGGCTGTGACGTGTTTTTTTACTGCGATTTTAAATATTCTGTCACAAGTATTTGAACCCTTCTAGGTGGATGTGATCGTTTAGTAAATTCTCATGCACCTCACGAGGTATTGTACTACTCAAACTTTATTCTGTAAATAACCAGTGAAAAGTTCACTTGAAGGGGTCGAAGGACCACAATTTTCAGATCATCTTTCTACGCAATCATTGCATAGGAATTATTGATTTTTGAAGAGTGGTTTCGGATGTTAACTATATAAAGTAGTATGTCAGCTTCTCGACCGTGGAGTAACTCCTCCGCCGAGCGCCCACCAATTAACCTTTTGGACAGTCATTTTACAGCATCAAAAAAGAAAAAATGCAACAGTTCGATCTAAGTCCTGGCCAGCGCCGTCTTATGCAGTAGGCACTGTGCCTAGGGCCTACGACATTTTTGAAAGCCTGCGAAATGTTTGAACTAACATATCGTAACGATATCATGATAATGCAGAGTTCGAAAAGAATTCGTTTTCTGTCCTCCGGCCGGAAAGCGTCAACTTTCGGGCCGCTGCGCTAAACGAAGTTGCCGCACAGTAAAAAAGAATAACTTGGGCCAAGCATTTTTTTTTAACAACCGATGAACAACCGACAATCTCTCGAGCGAAGTAAAATTCTCTGGAACCAAGAAAATTTTCATGATTCAAGAAAGATTTTACTTGGTCTCAGAGAATTTCACTTCGCTCGAGAGATTGTCGGTTATTCATCGGTTGTTAAAAAAAAATGCTTGGCAGTAGGTAGGCTAGGCCGGTTCTGGATCAACGCGTGTTAGTGCACACGTACACGCACGCACACACACGCACACACACGCACCCTCCCGTGTCCGTGTGAGGGTGGTAGAGGGGGAGTCACGCTCCCGGACTCCTGACGTCACCCTCAAAATGGCGTCACCCTCAAAATGGCGTCATACACCTCGAATTGACGTCACACTCCCTTGAATTGACGTCACACACCCTTGAATTGACGTCACACTCCCTTAATATGACGTCACACTCCCTTACATTGACGTCACACACCCTTGAATTAACATTCCGATATAAAATTCCGAACCCCTGCGTCAGAACCTTCCAGAAGCTTCCCCAAGGTCATTTTGGTGGGCAGACAAACAGTTCCTGGAATTATTCGGCACCCTGTGAGAAGTTTTTCTTCAGATCGAGTTACTTGCAAAAATATGATTATCGGATCGAGTTACTTAGCCTAATGATTCTCAGAAGAATAGTTCTCGGAATCGACTCTGGAAAGATCTTTTGGAACGTTCTAGAAATTTGGTGGAGGGAAACATTTTGACTCCGGAAAGATCTTTTGGAACGTTCTAGAAAATTGATGAAGGGATTGTCAGCTATAAAAGAGCGAAGAACACGGGGATGAAAATTAGTCTTCAATTGATCTCACATGGAGAAAAAAAAACAGTGAGCTGCGCTGCGCAGGACATTAATCTAGTCGATATAGTATTTGCCTTTTTCCGTGATGTGCAAATCAGTTTTCACTATAGTTCTAACAGTACTCACTGCTGTGACGGAAGTAACTATTGCTGTCGTGACAGTAAAAAGAGAGGTTAGATTGAAAATGTATGCTTATAAATACTATATTGACTAGATTAATGTCCTGCGCAGCACAGCTCACTGTTTTTTTTTCTCCGTGCAGAGGAATGCAGAACAACTTACAGCGAATAGAATTGAGAAAACGATTATATATACTGTTGAAAAATATCCAAG
The DNA here is from genome assembly GCA_943736025.1 of Tenthredo mesomela. Lineage (NCBI taxonomy): Eukaryota > Metazoa > Arthropoda > Insecta > Hymenoptera > Tenthredinidae > Tenthredo > Tenthredo mesomela. The sequence continues at coordinate 17,289,762 of OX031014.1, read as the reverse complement.
AAGTGAAGAGTCTGATTGAATCTAAGTCTCAACTCGATAACATCACAAGAAAACTGAGGAATATCAAGCTACAACATGGACTTCACAAAGCTCAACAAAGTCGGTCGGTTGGAGGAATTTCTACCGACGAAGAAAGTGATGGATTTGGAAGTGTTCAGAGATTACCAAATCAACAACATCCGCAAAGTTCAGACCAAATTTGGTGCCCGATTCATGGTTGATGTGGATGACAGCTTCTCGGTATTTCTACCAGCTCGGATGACGAAAGTGCTGACCGACGATGCGGATCTCCTCCAGAAGATGACGGTAGCATGTGAAGAGGATAAACTTCTGATGCGTTACCTCGGCGGACGATACAATCAAATCGAATTCAACCATGTGTAATTCACTTTGTTTACTGAATTTACTTTTTAACTCTCATATATTCCTGTCATAAACCTTTCATGAAAAACGAATGATTTTCAACCTATTTCTATGCACAAATATAATACTTCGATGTATCTGTGTGTGTAGGTGTAATAATCACGAAGATAATAAATTCATGCAATGATATCAAATTATTATATTATCAAACGTTGACCATCTATGTAAATCTCACTTTAATGAAAAAATATGACTAATAAACGTATTATATAAATAATATCATCACAAAACCTGTCTACTATCATTTCAATACAAACCTTCACCTTATCTTATACTTAAAAATAAATGTAGGATTCCAACAAAAATACCTATTCAAAACCATATAACAATATCAGGTGACGACAGTAACATTACGTTATTTGAAATAATGAGTAGGAAACAATAATATTGTATTTCAGTCTAAATTGTTGGATAGGACACTATATGACCATTATTTGAAGAGTAAGTCAAGCACCGGTTCAATAGACATAATAATCATATATTTATATGAAGACTTATTCAAAGGTATCGAATTATTTAAAGATATGCTAAGGTATAGGATTTCGGTTGGAGCTTAGAGGTATATAATAAGTTTGGATAAAATTGAGGTTTTAATTTTCAATAAAACTTGTATTTATATAATATAATATAATTATATTTCCCAGACAACATTTTCCATATTTTATTTCCAACAATTATATATTGTTACGTTTCGGTTCTTGAGCGATACCATCGGTATCGCGAACCGAGTGTAATTGTGAGTTCTTTGCTCGATTTTATATGTTCTAGACCTTTATATCAATAATTTAATGTTCCCTATTACGGACTTGAGTCGCCGTGCAACTAAAGCCGCCTCCCCACAGACCTGAACATGTAAACGCGCTAAGGCTGCACTTTACCCACCTAACCTTTTGATTTCAGTTATGTTAAAGTTAGTTTATTCCCAAATTTTCTAAACAATACAACCAGCTGTGCCAGACCTGAGTGCGTCAGAGACACACTAAGGCTGTATTTAGCTTTGGTTGGTTATACAGACGAAGAAGAACCTGGAAATGGCGGATAAGGGATCTGCATATAGTAACTTACTTTTAGATCATCAAGAGATTCGATTTATTTTAATTTTATCAAAACAAGCGGTTGCAACCAATTCCTAAACTATATTTACAGTGATTGCTTACTTACTAAATTATTTAATATCGAAGACTATTCGTTTTTCGTTATTCGTTTTTTTGAATTTTGACAGTTTCGTATTTGATTTATTTTATTAGATACTTTGATTTCGTATGACTATGAATCTATTGACTAAATAATATTCTTTTTTCTAAATTTATTTCTTTTATTATATTTTGGAATTTATTTAACTTTAGTTGACTCTCGCGAATAAAATAGAATAGAATTTATATTGAAGTGAAGCTATTAGTTCACAAGGCGCTCTGCCTATTGTAACTATTGAGAGAGAGTGTTGCGAGTCAACCCGGTGCTATACCGTAGAATTGCTGCTGCTGAGAGCTGTGTCTCGACTTATATACTTGCTATGACGTCACGCGACTTGTCGCTCTCGTCGAATGTTCTAGATCGTTCGACGTTCGCAACGGCTGATGTTTGAATTGCTAACGGTCAGGCCTAGGTTGTCTGATCCGTTACAATATCGAATAATATACATTACCAATATTCGTTATAACATTATTATAAACGAATCTTATACTTTTGCAACACTTATCGTATAAAGAAGTAATACTTTTCCTTACCATTTGGAATTTGAATTGAATAACCATTTCTTCGTACCGCTTCGTACAGGTATTTTGATTTTATATTTTATGTATAGATTCTATATTTGAGTAATACGGACTTATTTATCATAATTACACAAAAGAAATGATAAATTTTATGAGGTTCTCAATGTTTGTAAAAAGTGTATAATTTCTTGCATACACTTATTTTTACATTGAAAATTACATATAATATTCACATTTCACAGGAGGCATATTTTCTACACTGTAGACTTTGAAATAATTCGATGATTTCTTCTTGTATAATATCGTAATATGGAAATTGTAGGCTTAACACTTCTTAAAAAAGTTGCCTTGCGAGTCCTTTTCTAAGCACGCTAGGATCCCCCGATATGCCACGTAGACTTCGGTCGAGTTTGGTGACGATTCCAATATCACTATTGCCGCCTGCGCGGTCTCCATGATTTCTTCAATTGAAGATTGGGGTAAATCTACCCATTCGTTGGGCACCCGGATACACAATGTTGGCGGCGTGTCTGGAAAAAAGAGTTCGAATAGATATACATTACGATGTACAACAAACGGTGGTCGGACATTTCTTCGTATGACACTTATTCGTACCCCACTTCTTCGTCTGCCATTTCTTCTTCCGGACACTTCTTCGTCTAAGACACTTCTTCGTACAGGACACTTCTCCGTCTGGACACTTCTTCGTCTGGACACTTCTTCGTCTGGACACTTCTTCGTCTGAGACACTTCTTCGTCTGAACACTTTTTTTGTTTGGTTACTTCATCGTCTCAACTTTTTTTTGTTTGAGAACTTTGCTTTCTTTTATGTGAGTATTTGCATCTTCTTATGTCGGTGCTGAAACGTTCTGACGCTCATGCAGAACGATTTGATGCCGTCGTTTGTGCGCTGGGATGGTGTAGCGTAGATGTAGAATTAGTTTAATTTTTTTTTCATCTCACTGATCCCACACACACACACACACATGCGAAATACCCAGACGGTGGCTGTGGCTCTCGAAAGGTTAGAATAGGTTAGGCAACCCCACTGATCCCACACACACACACGCACACATGCGAAAAACTCGAAAGGTGGCTGTGGCATTCGAAAGGTTAGAATAGGTTAGGCCACCCCACTGATCCCACACACACACACACATGCGAAAAACTCAGACGGTGGCTGTGGATCTCGAAAGGTTAGAATAGGTTAGGCCACCCCACTGATCCCCCCCACACACACACACACACACATGCGAAAAACATAGACGGTGGCTGTGGCTCTCGAAAGGTTAGAATGAGTTAGGCTCTTCTTGAATCCCACCCGAGAATCCGCCCACTAGGTGGTCTGGGGGCGGGAGTGATGATTTTCGTTAATTACCCACGCGCGAAGCGCGTGGGCAACTCACCCGGTGGTTATTACACCCCCAAAGGCTAGAATAGGTTAGGCCACCCCACCGTGTCGCTGGCCGCTCGTTCCGCAGACCTTCTTTCTCAGACGAAGAAGTGTCTCAGACGAAGAAGTTTCTTAGACGAAGAATTGTCCAAACGAAGAAATGGCAGACGAAGAAGTGGGGTACGAATAAGTGTCATACGAAGAAATGTCCAGTAACCCAACAAACTATTATTTTGATTCGAAATTTCACTCAATTATTAGTGATAACATGTGACTCTGCTTTCAGCAAGTCATATCTAGTTGTTATAATCGTCAAGTTTGGTATAGTAGTATGAGAAATTTGTGAATACATCACCCACTTACCCATTTTAATTCGATGTTCGTAAGAGTTATGTTCTTGTTGTACAGGTTTATGTTGGTATGGTTCAAAAGCTGTCAGTTGAAGGCTAAACAGAGTAAGGGAATGCAATTAAAATATAATTTGGATAGAGTTATTCTCGTGTGTAATCAAAAGAAAAACGTGTGACAAAGTTCACCGAAAAAATCATTCTGATTTTGACATGGAAAGTTACAGAAATTTTGTTATGGATGCGAATGATACGAAAAACTCTACTGCAGGTAAGTATACTACGATCGTCATTTTGTTCAAGTTAGACAATGAAAAAATATATAAATTTGTAAGAAGTATTCAATGCTTTAGAATATTAGAGTAAATCCTGTTCACTGTATGTTCCACTTACTTGCACCACACACTACTCGCACTTCGGCAAAAAATTGAAGGCTGACGTGCTCGTACATGGATCAGACCCTCCATATACCACTCATGTTTAGGGTTAGAATCATAAATAAGATAACATGAGAGAGACGTACAATTTCGCGAACGACTCTGCAGGTCCTGGTCACAAGACTTGTAACTGAATAGTAGTAGGTGACAGCCATGGCGAGTCATAACAAATGACGTCACCCGGCGGGAGTGGGGATTTGGCGCCAGTGAGAGAGACGACAGATAGTCTGATCCAAGATGGCGCCGCCCATACAAACCAAGATGGCTACTTTTTTTCAAAATCCAAGATGGCGGTAGTTTTTCAAAATCCAAGATGGTGGTCGTTTCTCCAAAATCCAATATGGCGACTGTTTCGACTTTTTTTTTTCAAAATCCAAGATGGCTACTATTTTTCAAAATCCAAAAAAATCCAATATGGCGACTGTTGCGACTTTTTTTTCAAAATCCAAGATGGCTACTATTTTTCAAAATCCAATATGGCTACTTTTTTTTCAAAATCCAATATGGCTACTTTTTTTTCAAAATCAAACATGGCTATTTTTTTTCAATCAGATATACTGAGATACCAGACAAAGACGATGGTTCTGAAATAATAATAAATTCTTATCCTATATACTAGCTGAAATTAATAAAGCATGACAGGGTATATGCAAGGATCGACACAAATTATTTTTCAAATATTCGTTTATTCGATATTAATCTTAAGATAGGTTTTACAATAATCTTTTTTTTCATTTGATCGATATTACTATTAAGACTAGTTTTACAGTAGGTATAACAGAGCGCGATCGTAAGACCTGACAGATCCCAATTAGAGGTCATCCGAGACCTACAGAACCGATGAACGAAACCGCGGTCTTCCTCTTAATCCCGCTACAATCCTCCTGACGCTATCTTGACACATTCATGAATGAATGCCCCAGGATAGCGTCGGGAGAATCATACCGACATTGAGAGGAAAACCGCAGCCCAATTCATCGGTTCTGTAGATCGTGATGACCTCTAATTGGGATCTAATTCGGTCTCATATTAAGACTAGTCTCTCTCTCTCACACACCCACTTATCAATGAAACTGCGCCGACATTATGCCGGCAACGATACACTTCACTTGTCAATTATAACGCTCTGACATATGTCGGCTATGATGTAATGTAGAAACAAACGGGTCAACTCGTGGAATACAACATTTAAATGGATACGGCAGAATTCCACATCCAGCAAGTCCCTGTGGAGTGCATCCTTCGCTGCATCGGCCTCCTCACACACAATGACACCGATCTGCTGCAGAGTCGGGGCCTTCATCTTTCTGGATCGCACGATGCTGGCAAAGTGACGAATCAGCAACTCCTTGCACTTGTTGACATCGGCTACCAGCTGCTCCAGTTGAATGATATACTCGTCTATACAGCAGGCGATATGCCGCAGACCGTCAAACGTAACCTTCTGCATCACAATAACTGGCGAATAGGTCTTTCGTTTCTTCCATCCAGGTTCACCAGTGTTATCACCCTCCTCCTCCTCCCCGTACCCCTGCTGACTTTCGGCACCGTCAGGATCGCTCGCATAGAATGCAACTACTTTCGAACCGTGAGCCGATGTTAAACGCAAGGCACACCCTCCGGCTAGCGAGATGGTATCGCTCAGCAACGAACTCAGACTACCGGCGGGACGCTCGCTTTTTTCGAAATACTTTTCGATATCCACGAGCTTTCCGGCCAGATCTTCCCATGCTTCGGCGCTGAGGGATACCCCGCTCGAGTAGTTATTTACGAATTTCACCACAGGCTCGAAATCCCCATCCAAGCGGAGACGAAGGCCAATGTTCACTTTTTTCGACCACGAACCGTTGAGTCCGTACGTCCTCGACAGTACCAGGTTACGCTCGGATTTCTTCAATGCTATGTCAAAAGTTTTAGACAATCGACTACACCCCTCTTTCAACGATCCTTTTTTCGGTGTGGCCATAGCTCTCGACTTCTCTGTTGCAACTGAACGCTCCGCATCTGCACCGAGACCGAGCTGCCTCACCGTTTTGCATACCTCAGCAAAAACTTGTAACAACGCATGATGGTGGGAGACGGCTTCGCGAAAATTGTAATCTTGTACCGGTCATCCGATGAGTACTGTGCGGGGTATGAGAGGTAGAAGGGGAGTCGTGATTTGCTCCATAAAACACGTACTCCGGCTCGCAACAGACATCCTTGTCTTTGAGGTATCGGTAACTCGGACTTCCATAATATTGAAAATGATTATGTGCTCAGAGTGCGATCCGCATCGTTTTTCATAGCGGTCATCCGATGAGTACTGTGCGGGGTATGAGAGGTAGAGGGGCGAGTCGTGATTTCCTCCATAAAACACGTACTCCGACTCGCAACAGACATCCTTGTCTTTTAGGTATCGGTAACTCGGACTTCCATAATTATGGAAATGATAATGTGGTCCGAGAGCAATCCGCATCGTTTTTCATAACGGTCATCCGATGAGTACTGTGCGGGGTATGAGAGGTAGAGGGGAGTCGTGACTTCCTCCGTAAAACACGTACTCCGACTCGCAACAGTCATCCTTATCTTTTAGGTATAGGTAACTCGGACTTCTATAATACAGAAACTGATAATGTACTCCGAGAGCGATCCGCATCGCTTTCCGTAAGACGCTGATACAGCATCACGCGGTTCCAGGCGACAACGATGGACGCTAGATATTCGCGACACACACACACACACACACACATTTTTATAACTACCCCACCAAGTGAAATCTACAAATGAATAGACACTCGCATAACAAAGAAGCAGACCAACCGGTACGGAGGTATAATACAGAAGATCAAGAAAACAAAGAAGCAGACCAACCGGTACGGAGGTATAACACAGAAGATCAAGAAAGGTATGTCTGTACGATTCTCTCGTTTAACGCTCTAATTTGAAGGGATTCTAAACAAAAGAATGTGTGTTTAACCATTTCAGATGGATGCAGGGCGAATCGCGCGCCGCGCCCAGCGGTTGCGCCTCAGGGCGGAGTTAAGAGATCGCTTCCTCGCAAACGCGCGGTTTTTACTTGAATTTTTACGGACCCACCACGCGGAAGAGGGTGTCGTGACCCAAACATACAACGCGCACTACGAGATCGTCGAACAGCTTAACAGGGAGTGGGAACTGAATGATCTGTTCGTTGCCAGGGTGAATGCATGCCTCACCGAAAGAGCTGCGCTACGACAACAGCTACAACAACAACAACAACAACAACAACAACAACAACTGCAAGACGCAGAAATCTCCTCGACTCTTGAGAAATCAGCGGCAGCGAAGGAGGAGGAGGAGGAGGAGGAGGAAAACGAAGCAGAGGAGGACGACGACGACGAAGAAACTATCAACAACGATGAAGACGCGGAATCAATCCCCTCGCCACCCGCTTCACCTTACTCGCCAACCGATTCACCTTACTCACCTTCGCCACCAGCCTCACCCTCGCCACCACCCTCACCCACGCCACCCGCTTCACCTTCGCCACCAGCCTCACCCTCGCCACCACCCTCACCCACGCCACCCGCTTCACCTTCGCCTCCAGCCTCACCCTCGCCACCACCCTCACCCTCGCCACCCGCTTCACCCTCACCACCCCGATCACCCTTCCCAGTGTTCCGAATTCATCGTCGTTGAATCATATTTTCATATTACATTAATATATCGTTTTTAGAAAAAAAAAAAAAACAACACCAATTTAAGAAAAAAAAAAAAAAAAATGTATTGAATAAAGCGTTTTTATGAACCCCCATATACTCGAAGCAGTTATTTGTTATCCCGAACCATCCTCGTATATATTCATATATATATATTTCACCACGTATGTGTGTGTCTCACACACGGGAGGTAGGGGGGCTCAGGATCTGGTACAGGTGTGTCGTATCCTGAATGTAGGAAATCATAATAAAAATTATTACATATACCAATTTAAGAAAATAAATGTAGGAAATATATCGTTTTTAGAAAAACAATACCAATTTAACACTTAAATTTAAGAAAATAAATATATCGTTTTTACGCATATACTCGAAACAGTTATTTGTTATCCCGAACCATCCTCGTATATCCTTCTATATTATATAATTCAATCGCCGCCGCCGCCGCCGCCGCCGCCGCCGCCGCCGCCGCCGCCGCCGCCGTGTCGGATTCCAAGGCCTCCTTGACCCCGCTCGGCTCCCCCCCCGCCCCCCTCTTGCCCTGGGCCTCCTCGACCACGCTCGAATCGGCCGAAGATAGCCGAAGATAGCCGAGGATAGCCGAGGGGAGCCCAAAATGTCTGACACGGCGGCGGCGGCGGCGGCGATATATCTTAATAATGTCTACACACGACTTCAAGAGATACGAAACCGAGGACCTGGACTACGAGAAATACTCAGTGAACGACCTGGACAACGAGAACTACGAAGCCGAAGACCTGGACACTGGAAATACTTAGCGAACGACCTGGACAACGAGAAATACGAAGCGAAGGACCTGGGCAACGAGAACTACGAAGCCGAGGACCTGGACTACGAGAAATACTTAGTGAGTGACCTGGACTAAGAGAACTACGAAGCCCAGGACCCGGACTACGAGAAATACTCACTGAACGACCTGGACAACGAGAACTACGAAGCCGAGGACCTGGACTACTAGAAATACTTGGCGAACGACCTGGAGTACGAGACCTGGACTACGAGAAATACTTAGCAAGTGATCTGGACTAAGAGAACTACGAAGCCCAGGACCCGGACTACGAGAAATACTCACTGAACGACCTGGACAACGAGAACTACGAAGCCGAGGACCTGGACTACTAGAAATACTTGGCGAAGGACCTGGACAACGAGGAATACGAAGAACATAAAATCCACGGATTATTTGGGTTTTAGAAACAACTGATACAAATTAGAATATGGGGGGTTGGCGCGCGCAGCGCGCAGGGGGGCGGAGCCCCCCTAGTATATATATATATATATATATACGCCCACACGTATGACGGTAGGGTGGAGGGGTCTATGATTCGTTCACGAGACGTTAAGATGTGGTACATAGGTGTTATATCTTAAGCGTGGGGGAATATAAATACTAGTTATTTGTTATCTCGAACCAGCATATAATCTCACAACGTCTGTGTCCCACACACACGGGAGGCAGGGGTATTAGGATCAGGGTTGTAACAATATTCATATAATGATGTAAATGTGAATATTAAAAGAGTAAAAGAAAAGAGAAATTTTAATAAACGAAAATAAAGATCGACAAAATTAGCAGAAATAGAGTATGAAGCTATCTGGCTAAAAGTTACTCAAAATAGAGTTTAACAAAGAAAGCCTAGTAGTTTCGTTGAAACGCAAAATCAAAAAGAGATAGAAAACGCTCAGTAGTAAGCAATTGCTGACGCAATGTCAAAAAGTAGTGGGGACAGCTACTATATAAGAGAACGAGTTAAGCGGCTCGGGATCTCTCATTATAGATCAGTAAATTCAAAATAATAGGTAATTGACACAACAAATTTTGTCGAACTTATTAATCAAATAATAAATAATCAAATACATTTATTATCGATTCACAAATACGCAACCAACAAGTTGAAAGACTTTGCGGTTACGACATCCTTTCTATAAAATCATTCCTTCCTATCAATTCATTGCTTACGAGTTTAAATACTCCGAGGACGTGAATTATCCTAATCAATCCAAATAAGACGGTCAACGCTAACGGGTGTAAAAACTCTGAAGCTGCGATTATTTTATTTATCCTGACAGTAGAAATAATCAAAATAAGAAGATCAACACTGACGGGTTTAAATACTCTGAGGTTGTGATTATATTTCCAAAGCTCTCATATAATCAACACCAACGGTACGAAAGTTTCTGAGGTAGCGATCATATGGGAATTCATAGAAATAAGAACTGTCATAAATAAATAGGCTAAACACTCATAGACAAGAAAGAGTCCCGAATTATTAATTCGTTGATTAGATAAAGATTCTAACTTCTAGATAACGTCCGGTTTATTCAAATATAGGGGAAAATCCACTGGGGATAAGTCGCGATTGTTACAGGGTATAGGTGTGTCGTATCCTGAATGTAGGAAATCATAATAATAAAATTTTATGAAAACCACACTGCCCAACCCATCACAAATTTCCACAGTGTGTCACACACACACACACGTACGTCGGGAGGGGGTATGATTCCCACACTAGACGGATCTGGTATGAGATCTATAAATTCGGTTGCATCCGTGCAGTTTGGTCAGTTTGATGACAAACAGCTTAAAAATGGAATCCAATAATTTTCAAGACGAGCTAACGGGTGTGAACAGGGTGATCTATCGTAACAGCGTGGTTCGAAATGTGGTACGCGACGTGTTGCGTTACGCCAGGAGTTCCACTCCCCAAACAGTGCGAGACTTCGACGAAAATTGGTGGCTCGAGCTGGTGGACCTACCGGCACCCGCGCTGCTCCACCGGTTGAGGGGACTTTTATGGTGCTGCTGCATTCGCGATATCGGTCGCATGTACGAAATGAGGTTGTTTGAGGCTTCTTGGGAGTGTATGAAGACGGCTGTCGACGTGTTGTGGGAGCGCGGTAGTCAGTCAGCCCCTTGGGTCTCCAAGATGACACGAGCGTACATGACTCACGAGGGTAAGTAATAACTCTGTTCTACGGGTGTTTTACCAACGTATCGCTTCATAGTTTTTTCCGCAACAGCCAACTCGACCGACGAACCCGATACAGATTGGCTCAACGAAAAGGAGGAGAAGGTCGACGAGGAGGATAAACTCTTGTACGATGCTGCGGCTCGCTACGAGCTTATGGCGCGGGAGGAGGCGGACGAAGAGTGCGAGTTGATAAGGGCGACCGAAGCTGTCGAAAATGCCGAACCAGATAACACGACCGCAACACCACCGTCTCCCGATGACCAAGCCGAAGATGCACCTCCTGCCGAGGCCGAAAATACGGTTGCCGGCACACCACCACCGTCTCCTGCAAAATCGTCGACAGACGATGAGATGGAGGTGGAGATCTCTGAAGATTCCTCCGGTGAGTACGCGCTAGTCCGCATTCTCCTTTTTTTTCTAATTTTCAAGACACCTCGTGTAACCAGGACTTTAACTCTTGCCTGTCAGGGAGGCGCCGTGCTGTCTACGCTGCGTTGAAACGAGCCGGAGGAGTCAACGAAGGGGCCAGTATATCAGGCATACAGCGGGGCGGGGGAAAGAGAGAGAGACTCGCTAGTACAGCTGTAGAGGATCATATCGCACGTCCTCCGGGTGTCAGATTTGTGATTGTAGACGAGAGTCGTAAATATTATCGTAGATTTGCCATCACAGGGACCGTCTTGACGTTAAAAATTATCACACCGCCGGAAACCGTCGATCCTGTGACCTGGCTCGAAGAAGCCATCAGGGATATTCATAATTACGCCACGACCCCTGCCCCGGACTCTGTCGATGATCCCGCGAACGATTATATAGGGTTCGGGCTAGACACACCCTCGTTTGCTCTGGGAATGGCCGGTTTGTCGTTTAGGCCGGTCCGGGACTCTCGCTACGAGGATCTCTGGCGGCTCGTTTTCAGTCTCTCCCAAAGCGCATCCGAATTTTGTGTGGATGACGCGTTGAGAATCACGGTTAATCGGGTCAGCGTACCTGTGGGTCGCGGTCGAAAGAGCAAACCTCTCACGCACGAGGAGGTGAGCAAACGATCGCTTCTCGAGGTCGAACGCGACAATCTTTGTCTACCTCGCGCTATAATTTCTGCTCGTGCCTACCTGAGCAGGGAGGGTATCGGGGGTAACGACGCGGACCCCACACCTCGATGGTCCGACGTACGTCACGCGAAATCGAGACTTCAGAGGGAGGCTGCCGTGGTTTTGTGCAGAGAGGCGCGCGTAGAAGTGCCCCCAGAGGGGTGCGGTATGCGAGAGATCGTCAGATTTTAAGAATATCTGGCTCCTCTGGGTCTAAGCGTTGTAATATATGATTTTAACACCTTTGGACGCGGGGGTGAGACCATTTACAACGGGGCGCGCGTACTAGCTGAGCGGGGGGAATGCTCCAGAGGTACATTGAACATACTGTACTTTCGTCGCGGTGGCCACTACAAGCCAATACTGAATCTAACTGCCGCAGCGGCCAACAGACGCTTCTGCGAGCCCTGCAACATCGCCTATCGAAACACGGGCGATCACAGGTGTTCGAATAGATGCCCCGGCTGCAACGCCGTACCACAGTGCGACAGAGCGGGAGTACGGGTGCGATGCGGCGCCTGCGGCCGGTGGTTTTTCGGGGAGGAGTGTCTGCGGAGACATCGGGTCGCGGGATCGTTCGATCCTCGCAGAAGCGTCTGTGACACCCTGCAGATGTGCAGCGGGTGTGGTGTTTTCATCGATCGCGCTGAGGGGGGTCACTCATGCGGCAACCTGTACTGTCACACGTGCGGATCCGTACAGCCGCTCAACCACGAGTGCTACATGCAACCTCTCAAGCCACCAACCGGAAACTCGGAAAACATATTTATATTTTATGACTTTGAAACGCAACAGTGCGCCTCGGTGGCCGGCAGCCGGGATGTCAACCTGCACGTACCAAATCTGTGCGTGGTACAACAGACGTGCACTAGCTGTATACACGAGCCGGATATAAACACACCTTGTCCCGGCTGCGGTCTCGTGCGCGAATTCATATTCCGAGACGACCCTGTTAAACAGTTGGTGGAGTTTGCGACGCGGCCCGTTTGTCGATTCAAAAAGATCTTCTGCATAGCGCATAACGCCGGCGGATTCGATTCTCAATTCATACTGCGTTACCTGGTGGAGAACAACAGAGATCCACCGCAGGTGATTCTAAACGGCACCAAGATAATACTGATGGAGACGGGTCACACGCGTTTTCTGGACTCTTTGGCCTACATGCCTATGGCTCTAGCGGCGTTGCCCAAGGCATTCGGACTCCCTGTGGAATCGCGCAAGGGTATCTTTCCGCATCTGTTCAATACACCGGAGAATCGGGGTTACATAGGTCCGTTACCAGCCGCGGAATTTTACTCCCCCGACAGCATGAAGACCTCGGACAGGCACGCTTTTTACAAATGGTACGAGGAAGCCACGACCGGAGGCTACGTGTTCGATTTCGATCGGGAGCTCGTGGAATATTGTCGCAGCGACGTAGACATCCTTCGCAGGGCATGCGTCGCGTTTAGAGATATTTTTTTGAACTGTGGCGGTGTTTGCCCGTTCTCGCGAAGCACCACCATAGCATCGGCCTGTTCCGTCGTGTTTCGACAAAATTTCCTCCGACCCCGCAGCATAGGAATACTACCGGTCAGTGGGTACAGGTACAGGTACAGGTTGGCCGACAATCAATCGATGAAAGCGGTGAAATGGCTCGTTTGGGTAGAGAGGTGCCTGGGGACAGAGGTGAGACACGCTGGTCGAGGTCGCGAGTACAGGATCCCCGAGACGAGACGGCTTGTCGACGGGTATTACACAGACGCTGAGGGTGAACGACACGTGTTGGAATTTCACGGTTGCTACTGGCACGGGTGTCGAAGATGCCACACGGTCAATCGCGACAAAGAGTTATCCGGCGCGAATACGATGGACAGACGGTGGGAAGAGACTAGGGCAAAAACGGAACGCATGACAGAGCTTCGTTACAGGGTCACCGAAATGTGGGAGTGCACGTTCGACGAGATGCTGGAAAACGATCCGGAAATGCGCGACTACGTCGATCAGCATCCGTTGGTCGTATCGCGCGACTCGCTGAATCCTCGAGACGCGTTTTTCGGAGGACGTACGGGGAACACGAAGCGTTATCACGAGGTTGCCCCGGGGGAGGAAATCCGATACGTCGACGTATGCTCTCTGTACCCTTGGGTGTGCAAAACCGGTCGCTACCCTGTGGGTCATCCGCGAGTCTACGTCGGTAGGGAGTGCAGAGCGTTGACCGGGCCGTACAACACAGACATCTCCGGACTCGAGGGCCTCGTGAAATGCGTGATTCTGCCGCGTAGTAATCTTTATCACCCCGTGTTACCGGTCCGGATGCGAGGAAAACTCATGTTTCCCCTGTGTCGCTCCTGCTGCGAGGATTCTCTGCAGATCGATTGTCCGCACGAGTCGGAGGCCGATCGGTGGTTCACAGGTACTTGGGTGTCGGCCGAGCTGCAGAAAGCCGTGGCTATGGGTTACAGCGTGATCGATGTATCGGAGATCTGGCAATACGAGAGCACGGTGTACGATCCGGCCAGCGGTCAGGGGGGACTCTTTGCACCCTACATAGACACTTTCCTGAAAATAAAACAAGAAGCCAGCGGGTGGCCTAGCGAGTGCACCGACGAGGCTTCCCGCGACCGTTATCTCGCGGAGTACGAGCAGGTTGAGGGTATCACGTTGCAACGGGAGAAGATAACAAAGAACGCCGGGCTGCGTTCCGTATCCAAGCTCTGCCTGAATTCTTTCTGGGGTAAATTTGGCCAGCGCGAAAACCTCCCGCGTACCGAGGTGATCAAAGACCGCCAACGCCTCTTGGAACTGTTGACCGATCCCGAGAACGAGGTGACGGATATTTTACCGGTGACTGAGCAAATACTTTACGCGCGCTGGATTAATACGGAGGAGAGCATCGCTCCGTCTCCCTTGGCTAACGTTGTGCTGGCCGCCTACACCACTGCTCAGGCTCGCCTCAAGCTGTACAGCTATCTCGAGAGGCTCGAGCGCCGGTGTTGTATTACGATACGGACTCTGTTATTTACTTGCGGAGAAGCGGGGAGTGGGAGCCGACTACGGGTAACTTTTTGGGTGATCTGACCGACGAGCTGACGGAATACGGGGAGGGTAGCTACATAAAAGCCTTCGTTTCCGGTGGCCCGCAATTTTACGCGTTCCTGGTACAAAAGGGGGATGGGGAGGTGGCCGAGGTTTGCAAAGTTAAGGGGAGGCACCGGTGAGTTTTCAGCCTAGTGATATTCAAATGGTCGAATGCAGAATGACATTTTTTTAAACCTAATTTTTGCTGAGGAATCCGATGGCGCACTCAGAAAAAATAAAAAAATTATTTTCCACCATTTTGAAATTTTTTTTTTGGTTATCGATTTTTAATTCTGGTTCTATAGCACGCTCAGCTGAATCCATGCGATAAGTTGTTCGAAATCATTTCAGGAGCCTGCAGAAAAAATTTCAGCTAAAAATACGAAAAACTGTGGAAGAAGTTCAATTTTCAGTGCGTTGCGGTAGCCCGCGCAATCCACCCGCCCGGCGCGGAGTTGTTCATACAGGGCGCGCAACGCGGCGACTATCTCGATAATTATGATTATCTTCTTAATTTTATGGCCCTGGATGGCAATTTTACTTTCGCAAATGATATTCTCAAGCTTACTTTTATAAAAAATGTTTTATAAAGAAAGTTTAATGGGCGACCGCAACGCACTAAAAATTGAACTTCTTCCACAGTTTTTCGTATTTTTAGCTGAAATTTGTTCTGCAGGCTCCTGAAATGATTTCGAACAACTTATCGTATGGATTCGACTGGGCGTGCTATAGAATCAGAATTAAAAATCGATAACCAAAAAAAAAATGTCAAAATGGTGGAAAATGATTTTTTTAATTTTTGCTGAGTGCGCCATCGGATTCCTCAGCATAAATTAGGTCTAAAAAAATGTCATTCTGCATTCGACCATTCGAATATCACTAGGGTGAAAACTCACCGGTGCCTCCCCTTAAAGGGGTCACTCTAAATTATCAGACTCGAATGAGGATAAATTTCAACTCGATCCGGGGCATGGTGGTCGAGGCTCGGGAACCTATTCGAGTCGAGCGACGGGCTATACAGCGTCAAGCGTTGCATCGGGTGGTCACGCTGAGCGTAAACAAGATATGCCGTCCAGTTCAAACCAAAAGACGTCTCTGCGACACGGGCTACGACACTCTTCCTTTCGGCTACAAATCGCACAGCCGAGCGGAGTAAATTGTACATCTCTCTCTTTAGTCAAGAGCTTTGCAGCGAAACTCTCTCTTTCTCTCTCTACCTACCTACCTACGGATAAAGATAGGATGGAAAAATTGCTGGGTGTGGGACTATGTGAGTGTGAAGCGTTGTTACAAGTGTTGGGGTTTCAACCACAATGCTACCGAGTGCAAGAACGAAACCAGCTGCCGACGATGCGCAGGAAAACATGAGGAAAAAGACTGCACAGCTGAGACGGTGAAATGTAGCAACTGCGCAAAGATGAAAGAAAAATTTAAATTGGCAGATTTGCAAGATGATCATGAAGCTACTGATTATGTATGTGATAGCTACAAACGAATGGTGCAGCAGAAGCGAAAGAATATACAATATTGTGATAAATAGCAATTAGCACTAAGAAAGACAGGTACCGAGAATATATTTATGCTAGTATTAAATGCGCAAGGTTTCATTAAGCATAAAGACGAGATAGAAGAACTAACCATACTACGAAAACCGAAAATTCTGTGTCTGACAGAAACACATGTGACAAAGCAGATCGACGATAGTGAACTTTGGATAAAAAACTATAGTTTGGTAAGAGGTGACTCGACAAACAATAGAACAGGAGGTGTCCTTACATACATACGACAAGATATAAAGTATATTAGTATAGACTCGCAGGAAATTAGTCAGAATGTATGGATAAGTATAATCAGGGCTAAAGATGAACAGAAACAAATTGTTATATGTAATGTATACCATTCACCTAACACAAGTGATGGAGCTTTTATTAATGAGTTAGTAAAATTGTGTGAAAAACTTACTGATCAAGACTATGTAATAATGGTAGGAGATTTTAACATTGACATTTCTAAAAATAGCAGTTACTCTAAACGGTTGATCAAAGAATTTGCATGCGCAGGATACAAACAATATATTACCACCCCCACACGCGTTACAGAAACGTCCCAAACTACAATTGACCTCGCATTCGCGAACTTCTACATACACACTGAAGTATTGGATACGCCGAAGATAACTGACCATAACTTAATAGAGATTAATATAGTCGATGTAAATAACCAGACTAAAAAGAACAACCTGGTGGAGTATACTGCAAGAGACTTTAGAAATTTCAATAAACAAAACTTCAGGGATATACTTAGTCAAATTGTAAGTGAATGGGACCGTGGTGCAATAGAAATAGAAATAAATAAGGTGGCGACAAGAGTAGTAGATAGTATTACGGATACATTAAATGTTATAGCGCCTTATAGGAAGAAGACAACACCGATCTGTTGGAAAAATAAACCGTGGATGTCGGAGGATGTCAGAAATACGAGTAAAAAGCGGGACTGTGCATACAAAAAAGCCACAATTACAGGTAATGCAGGAAATTGGTTACAATATAAAAAATGCAGAAATGCGGTTGTGAGTATAATAAGAGAAGAAAAAAGAAGCTATTATGAAGAGAGCATTGACAATAATAAAACAAACCCAACAAAGATGTGGCGAACATTGAAAGAGCTAATAGGAAACAAGAATACATCGGTGCGCAGCGAAGAAGAGATAATCTTTGACAATGTTGAACACAAAACAAATGAGACGAATGCCGACAGATTTAATACATTTTTCATCGAAAGTATAGAAAACATAGTAAACGACATTCAAATCAACGGGAGCATGCATAACCACACCGAAGAGACTCAGACTATTGGACAAATACAATTTTCGCAATTTGAAGAAGTAGATTTTTCAGAATTAGACAAACTAATACAGGGTATGAAAAATAAAAAAGGTACTGATGAAGGAATCAGCACGGAAATTCTAAAACTAGCTTGGACAACCATAAGTGAGGACATTAGAGGACTCATAAACCAATCAATGCAACAAGGAGTGTTCCCAGACGACTGGAAAAATTCTGTTATAGTTCCCATACCAAAACTAGCTGGAACGCGTAAAGCCTCAGAACACAGACCAATTAATATATTGCCGACGTACGAAAAAATATTAGAGTTAGCTGTTAAAAATCAACTTATAGTATATATCGAAAATAATAACATATTAACAGATGAACAGTCGGGATTCCGGGAAAAATACTCATGTGAGACAGCACTTCAAAACACAATAACTAAATGGAGACGCGACATGGACAATAGTAAAATGATAGGAGTGGTCTTTCTGGACTTTAAGCGCGCCTTTGAAACAGTGAACAGGACATTACTAATTCAAAAAATGGAGCGATATGGTATAACGGGTGACGTCATCAAATGGTTTGAATCATATCTGGTAGGTCGAACACAACAAGTAAGGTACGGAAATGTTACATCTACAAAAAAAGAGATACGGCACGGAGTTCCTCAGGGATCAGTACTGGGACCGCTACTATTTATTCTATATATAAATGATTTGGCTAAGGAAATGAAATATTGCTCTTGTAAAATGTTTGCCGACGATACAATTATATATATAAGTGATACAAATAGATCCGAAATAGAGAGAAAACTGAATGTGGACTTGGCAAGAGTGGTGAAATGGCTTGAAAGGAACTCACTAAAATTAAATACGTCAAAGACTAAATTTATGTTAATACGTGATCCCAGAAAGCTGAATGTAATAGATTGTGACATAAGGATAAATAACGATAAAATAGAGGAAGAAACCGAAATAAAATACCTCGGAGTTATAATTGATAGACACCTAAGATTCGATAGTTTTGGAACGTATATAGCGAAGAAAGTTGCAAAGAAGGTTAACTTTTTGTATAGAATAAGCCGCTTCGTATCAATGTACACGTGTGTCACCATTTATAAAACAATAATTGCACCGCACTTTGAATACTGTAGTACACTAATGCTTAACTTTAACAATTACACTCTCGAATTATTGCAAAAGGCTCAAAACAGAGCCCTGAGGGCTATTTTAAGATGTAATAGATATACGCCGATCAAAGAGATGTTGTCAGCCCTATGTTTCATGTCGGTCGAGGAAAGAATATGGTTTAATGTATGTATACTAGTTTATAAGATAAAAAACGGAGCTATGCCTAAATACTTGTGCAATGAAATGAGATATATTGAGGATACGCACCAATATGAAACGAGACAAAGAGGAAACATCCAAGTCAATAGATGTAAGACGATTACCGGGCAAAAGACACTGGTGTACAAGGGGTACCAAATGTACAACAACCTACCAAAGGAAGTCAAGTCAGCGCAAAGTGTAGAAGTTTTTAAACGTAGATTGAGAGAAAGCATGCGAACAGGGGAGATGCAATAACCATATGAAGGAGGGAAATATAAAAATGTAATGTAGGCAGTATTAAGTAGTAGGATAAACTGTAAATGATGTATATAAGTAGCGAAACGCTAAATAAATCATATCTATCTATCTATCTACCTAGTCTTATACTCTGTCATCTGACACGTGTTGAGAGAGAGATAAACCTCTGCTCGCCAGACCGGCAGGAACAGATGTGTGCAGCGGTGGCTCGTCTAAGTAGGTCAGTAGTAGTAGTAGTATAGTAGCCAGTAATTGTTTATCAACATGAGCGTAAAACGGCTGGTGCGGGGTGTGTGCGGTGGGTCGAGAAGCTGAGAGCACCGCACGCCGCGAGGCAACCCCCGAGTAAGCTGACACGGGTTGCCTTTGCCGCGTCACGAGCTGCTTCCCGGCCGGCGACCCGTATCTCAAGCTGTTAAGACGGGTCGTCGCAGCGCGCGCGCGCGCGCGTTCCCAAAAGCTTGTACGTAACGCGCGCACCCCGCGGGACCCCCACCGCGGTTATGCCATCACGACAGGGGACATCGACTCACACACCGAATATCCACCTATAATAAATATATATTCAATTGCAGATACGGCGGAGTGATGAGTCGCGAGGATGGACACGCGCTGGAAACACCCGTTTTCGGCAATCGTAGCCGGTCCTTCTGGTTGCGGAAAATCCAACTTTGTGAAAAACTTTGTGCAACAGGCGAGCGAGATGTGCGACACAGAGTTCGCGATGGTAGTCTGGCACTATGCCGAGTGGCAACCGTTGTACGGGGAATCGAGCGCTATAGAGTATCGAGAGGGTTTGCCGCAGCCGGCCGACTACGACGCGGACACGCGGCCCAAATTACTCGTCATCGACGATCTGATGCGCGAGTCGTCCAACGGCGTGGTCATCGATCTCTTCACCAAGGGCTGCCACCACAAGAACATGAGCGTGTTCCTAATCACGCAGAATCTGTTTCACCAGGGACGCGGGCAGAGGGATATCTCGCTGAACGCCAACTATATAGTTTTCTTCAAGAATCCGCGCGATCGCGCGCAGATACATCACCTGGCTCGTCAGGTACACCCCGAGGACCCTCGCTTCCTGCAGGAGGCCTACAACGACGCCACAGCGCGCTCCCACGGTTATCTGCTCCTCGATCTGAAACAATCCACCCCGGAGAACTGCCGGTTTCGCACCGATATATTTCCCTCGGATCCGCACCACTACGTTTACGTGCCTCGCAGAGATATAAAGGGTGGAGGATCGCACGCGGCGCCAGTCTTTCGTCTGTGATGAAGCCTGGAGCTAGACGAGGAGAAGGAAGAAGAGGTTCGACAAACAGGTTCAGCTCTTCCAACGCCGCGGCCTTGCACGCTATCTGTAAATCGGACCCCGCTCGGAGACAGGTTCTGCTACGCACGGCCGACGACGCTCTGGTGAAAAACATTTGCGAGTGCGCTCTTAACACTCTCAGGGGTAACGTGAGCCTGAGCACCGATCAGAAGAGACGTTTGAGCAAACACAGAAAAACTTTACGTCGCCTGGCTTGCAACACGGGCAGCTGGAAAAGTAAGAAACGTTTGCTGCTTCAACGGGGTGGATTTCTACCCTTGCTGCTGACCTCGATTATCGGCACTCTGGTGGGTAGTCTGATCGGCGGGTGAAAAAAATTGAGGCAATGGAGCGGGCCAAGAAAATGGTCCTGATACCGCAGGAGACAGCCGAACGTATCCAGCACCGCCGACCCGCTGCGGATCCCGCGAGTCGACTCGATAGCGAGATGCACGCTATTCTCAACGACCCGGGGAAAAGCGATCGGGAAAAATGAAAGCTGTACAGACAGGTGCTGGGACGTTTCTTGTTTTTTGCCGCCGAGTCGCGAAAACCTTTGCAATTCTCTATACGAGGGGTGGGTGGCGAGGCTGCTGCTGCTGGTGGTAATACCGCTGGTGGGGAAGAAGAAGAAGAGATGGATGGGGTGACGGAGGGGAATGCAGGTGGTAACAGCGGTGTACCTATACGGGATATCGTAGTGAGCGTGCCGGACAAGTTTCGGCGGAAAGCGGAGCTGTTGCTGAACTATTTGACCACCAACGGTCGCTCCGAGATCTCGTGGGATGACAAGGGGACAATAGCCATAAGGGGGGCTCAGATAGCCGGGACAAACATCATCGATCTGATAAACGACGCGGTACGCGAGAGAAAATCTATGCAGGCCAGGGGGAGGGAACAGTTCGCCAGGGTCCTTCACTCGATCAACACGCCGCGAGAGTACATAGGTAACCCCGTTTTTCAAAAACCTACGCGTCACGCTTCGTCACGATCGACAGCAGGTCCATCTCATCAGTGGCGTATCAACGAGGACGAGGACCAGGCTGTGGATGGTGACGTTGACACGAACGAGGCGGGTGAGGAGGAGGGAGATACGGATTCGGACTCGGTATTTTCCACACCCAAGAACAGACAACAACCAGGACAGACTGGAAACGGTGCTTGGTTGAGACTCAGGTTGAAATGAAGATCCTCGAACGACTGTACTACGATCCGGCAAACGAGGCGGGTTACGCTGGTGCCAGGAACTTGACTCGAGCCGTGGGAAGAAGAAAAAAAGGGAAAAAAATACCTCGCGCTACGGTGGTCGAATGGCTGGCGTCGCAGGACGCGTACACGCTGCACAAGTCCATACGTAGGAAATTTCCTCGAGCCAGATACAACGTGCAGAATATAGACGACCTGTGGGAGGCTGACCTGGTGGATCTCAGATCGATCAAACAGTACAACGACGGATACGGCTACCTGTTGGTGATCATAGACGTGCTCAGCAAGTTTGCCTGGGTCGAGCCGCTCGCCGACAAGAGTGCGACCACCGTTGCCGGGGCTTTCCAGCGCGTGTTATCCTCCACGGAACGCTGCCCGATTCAACTGCAGACCGACAAAGGCAAGGAGTTTGTCGGAGCTCAATTCCAGAAGCTGCTCGCTGCCAGAGGGGTGCGCTACAGAGTCACGCGAAACCCCGACATAAAGGCGGCCGTTGTGGAACGCTTCAATCGCACTCTCAAGGAGAGAATGTGGCGTTACTTCACCCACAAAAATACCCACCGCTACCTGGATGTGCTGCAGCAACTGGTAGAGGCGTACAACGCCACCACCCACTCGACCATTAAAATGGCTCCGTCGATGGTGACTCTGGAAAATGCGGCAGCCGCGCGCTTAAACATGGAAAAGGCACGCGGTGGCCCGCCGCGATCCGGTGCGAAGCCACGGTTTCGAGTGGGGGAGCGGGTTCGCATCAGTAAGGCTAAGGGTGCCTTCAAGAAGGGTTACGAGGCCAACTGGACCGAGGAGGTGTTTGAGATTCGACGCGTTCTGCACCGCGCGCCGATCGTCTACCTGTTGGCGGATTTGGAGGGTGAGGAAATAGACGGGCTGTTTTACGAGGCTGAGCTGCAACGTGTGTCAAAGACGATGTTAAGACTGTGGATAAAATAATACGGACGCGGGGAAAGGGGGCCAGTAAGAAGCTGTTTGTCAGCTGGCGCGGTTATCCGGAAAAGTTCAACTCTTGGATCGCTGCGAGCAGCGTGCGAAAACAGGCATGAAGGATCAGTTTTACATCACGCTGCCCAGCAACAGCTCGATGAAATTTTTTCCTCACAACACGACGGCTCGCTACACCACCCAGCTACCGCGCCAGATCGAGCTGGTCGGAGAGTGGGAAGTCGCCCTGGTGGAGATCCAGTACCCGCTGACGCTTCAAAACATAAACGAACCCTACAACGCGGTGGGATTTCACGTGCATCGTTCGGACACACCTGCAGAAAATTTTCACGAAATTTCATCGTTGTCGGGGGAAAAACGAGTGGCGCATGGTCAATTCCTCATCAAGCCTGGTATTTACACAGATATTTGGGAAATTATCCAAGTATTGAACAGCCTCCCGACCATCAAGGAGCATTTGGAGTTTGGACGAGCCGACAGCGCGGACGATCGTTTGGATGTGGTCAGAAAATGCAGCTGCAAGGATGGTCACTACCTCTCGTTTTCCGGCGGTATTCGCCAACAGCTTGGATTTCCAAAGCTTACGACCAACATACGCGACAGGGTGGTGGTGGCCAACCATCCTTTGAACCTACCCAGCGGAATACCCTCGCAGATGTTTGTCTACGCGGATCTCGCTGAGCCCAGAATAGTGGACGATGTCTACGCTCCGCTGTTGCGTATAGTGCAGACTGTTGGCAAAAATTTTCACAACGGTGTCTCGGAAAGCAAATCCCTGGCACCTCCGCACTACGTACCTCTGCTTCTCACCAATTTCCGAACCATTGAAATCGATATAAGGGACTCTCTGGGTAGACCTATGCCATTTACGCGCGGGACATTGACGGCTACGTTGCACTTCAAGAGGTCGCACTGGTGGCTCACTACCTTGAACATTACGACAATCAGGTGGGTGGTGGTGGTATAGGCAGAGTTTATTCCGGTGCCCCGCAACAGCGTGGTCACGGAATCGGTAGCTTCCTGGGGGGATTGTTTCGCCGCGTGATACCCATTCTGAAGAGCGGTGCGCGCGTGTTGGGCAAGGAGGCTCTGCGGACCGGTGTGAGTGTCATGGAAGATATGGACAACAACACACCCTTCAAAGAGGCTCTCAAGAAACGCGTCATCGAGTCGGGTCACAATCTGAAGCGAAAAGCTACAGAGAAACTGGGCAATCTGATGAAGGGATCCGGATATAAAGCGTTGCGCGGCGGACCGAGGGGACAGTTGTTGCGGGGTCGCGGTGCAGGATCGATCGGGTCTCGTAGGAAAGCTGTCAAGAAAATCAAACCGAGAAAGAAGAAACCAGGGCTTGCCGGAATTAAGAAGAAAAAGACAACTCTCAAGAAAAAGAAGAAAAGCTGTTGCGGAAGTAAAAGAAGAACTGTAGCTGATATATTCGAAGCTCGCTAACAACAATAATAATAATAATAATAAACATCGACCATGGCGTACTTGCACACGCACTCCTGCGAGTGTCCGAAATCGGAGCTGGATTTGTTCTCTCTGCCACCGACGCAAACCACGATCGAGAGCGGGCAGTGGGTACACTACAAGCCTGTGTCGTCGCTCACGGATGACTCACCCATAGAGTTTATGGTGCCCGGCCGCAGCGACGAGTATCTCGACCTCTCCCACACTATGCTCAGCCTGCGTGTGAGTCTACAACCGCTCAGCGGGGAGCAGCCGGCAAAGGGGGCTGCAAAGGCCGTCGTGGCCCCTGTAAACAACCTGCTACACTCTCTGTTCAGCCAGGCCGACGTGTTCTTTAATCAGAAGCTAGTTTCACCGGCTAATAACGCGTACGCTTACCGAGCCTACATAGAGTCGTTGCTGAATTACAATAAGGCTGCGAAGGAATCACACCTAACCACCACCCTGTGGTACGGGGATACAGCGGGGAAGATGGATGAAATCGGATCGACTAACAAGGGGTTTGCCCAGCGCCAAAAATTTCTGAACGGTGAAACCAGTGTGGATTTGATCGGGCATCTTCACTGCGACGTGTTTAATCAGGAGAAGTTTCTGCTAAACGGTGTCGAGTTACGAGTACGGCTCGTGCGCTCGCGGGACGCCTTCTGCCTCATGGAGAGCACCAACACACACGGCATACACATACGAGAGGCCTCGCTGCTCGTGCGACGCGTAACGATAAACCCCGGCGTCCTGCTGGCTCACGCTAGAGCTCTGGGTAAAGGTACGGCAAAGTATCCTCTTACCAGAGTGGAGGTGAAGGCTATGACTATTCACAGCGGTGTGCAGGGTGATACGTTGGACAATGTATTTCTGGGTCAGCTGCCGAAAAGAATGATAGTGGGTTTTGTCGATAACAAGGCCTTCAACGGTGATAAAACCTACAACCCCTTCAACTTTCAACATTTCAACATCAACTTTTTGTCTTTGTACGTGGACGGCTCGCAGATCCCCTCGAAGCCGCTACAACCCGACTTTACGCGAAGCAAGCTCTACGTGGATACCTACCACACCCTTTTCTCCGGAACAGGCATACATTTTCTAAACGATGGGAACGGTATAGGTCGTGAAGATTTCCCCCACGGGTATTGCCTGACGGCTTTCGACCTCACCCCCGATCTGTCGGCAAACAGCGGTACGCACTGGAATTTGGTGAGACACGGCAGCGTTAGAATCGAGGTGCGGTTCGAGGCTGCCCTGGAAAAGACGATAAATTGCATCGTATACGCGGAATTTGACAACGTCTTGGAAATCGACGCAGCACGCCAGGTTATAGTGGACTTTGGAGGATAGACAGCAATGTGAAACCTGAACCACCTTCCCCCACCATTGAAAAAAGAAAAGCCGACGTTGCAGATTGACGGAAGGCAGCTGCGGTCGAGCGACACACGCAATATCCAGTTTGCCGCATACCCGCGAACACGTCTATAGCAATATGGTGGACTACGTGGTCGATATGCAGGGTTTTCGGGATGCTCAGAACGGTTTCGCGATCAAGGAGGTTTCCGTGCTAGCATTGAATCACGAGTACATAGGGCACTGGGTAGCCACACCACCCTGCGCCTTCACCGATCTCCCAGCGAACATTTGTGCTCAGAACAACTATCTTACGCGCAGCCACCACGGTATAGAGTGGTTCGACGGTGATATTCAATACAAACAAATCTACAGAAAACTGCGCGCCGTGGCACGTTCAGCCAGCATGATTTATACGCGCGGTGCGGAAAAAGCGAAATTGTTGCGGCGCGTTATGTCGCGTCAGGTGACGAATCTAGAGGACGAGGATTGCCCGGCATTTGGAAAGCTGCCGCCATCGGATACGTACTGCATGCATCACGCTCTGTGCAACCCCGGAGAGTTTGTCTGTTCGCTAAATCGTGTGGCTGTACTGAAATCTTGGCTGTTGGAGAGAAAAACGGTTGACGAGGTGGACTCTAGCGGGTTTTCTACAGCCGAATCCGAAACGTGTAATGAACAGTCTGGAGCTGAGGAGGGTTTTGGCTTTGATACCGGCGAGTACGTGCGGGGTGTACCCGGCTGATCGTATTCCTTTGCGGTGGTCCCGCCCCGCTGCCCTTCTCGCAAACACCGATGACCACACACAGCCCGGAAGTCACTGGGTCGCTTTCTACAGCGACGAGTCCGGCAACGGGGTCTACTTTGACAGCTACGGAGTTGCGCCCTTCATCCCACACCACGTGCGTCGTCTGCGGAGAAACTGTCCTCGCTACCGGTGCAACACGCGCCAGCTCCAGAGTATCTTTTCCGACGTGTGTGGTCAGTTTTGTGTTATGTTTCTCTATTATATGCATTTTGGTTACACGCTTGATGCTTTTGTCGATATTTTTACGGATGATTATGTAAAAAATGATTCGATGGCCGCGTCGTTTTACAATTGCGTGGCCAAAAAAATGAAGAGTTGCGACAAACTCGACACCTCTTGTCTATCTTGTGTACAGATATGTTTGAGGAAACATTGTTAATTATAAGCTAGTTTCAAGAAATATGGAATAAAACGAAAATTTTGTAACGAAATAACATGTGTTGTTTATTGCGAGCGCATCCCACCAGTATTTCAGCAACCTCAGCAGTTTTGGAGATAGGAGAAATATAACAAGGCTGGTCACTTGATACTCGTTTGTACCTACTGTAAAACCAGTCTTAAGAGTAACATCGAATAAACGAATATTTGAAAAATAATTTGTCTCGATCCTTGCTTATACCCTGTCATGCTTTATATAGGATAAGAATTTATTATTTCAGAACCATCGTCTTTGTCTGGTGTCTTAGTATATTTGGTTTGAAAAAAAAGTAGCCATCTTGGATTTTGAAAAAAAAAGTAGCCATATTGGATTTTGAAAAATAGTAGCCATTTCGGATTTTGAAAAAAAAAAGTCGAAACAGTCGCCATATTGGATTTTGGAAAAACGACCACCATCTTGGATTTTGAAAAACTACCGCCATCTTGGATTTTGAAAAAAAGTAGCCATCTTGGTTTGTATGGGCGGCGCCATCTTGGATCAGACTATCTGTCATCTCTCTCACTGGCGCCAAATCCCCACTCCCGCCGGGTGACGTCATTTGTTATGACTCGCCATGGCTGTCACCTACTACTCTGAATATCGTAGCGGAAAACTCTCGAACGTTCTTTCATACTTATCGATGTAACTAATACGCTAGCGAAAAGACGTTGAAAAAACTTCCATGATAGTTGAGCCTAGTGTCGAATATTCTGGAATACCTTTTGTGAAAATTTTGAGTATAACGACACATTTATGGTTTTCGAAATGAGAGTTAATCAGAGGAATAAATTGTATCGTTTGCTTTCGTTAAATTAGGTAGAAAGGTTTCTCACGCAAACGGAATATAGGTATCAAATTACACAGTTCTCAGAATTTGGCAGCAGGGTTGGTCTATAAAATGATCCCCCGTCAGTACGTACGAACCATTCACACCTAAACTTTTGCAGTAATTGTTAGTAATCACGAAAATGGACGCAGCTAAATGTCGTCAACTTATCAGCATTATGCAAAATGCTTATGGAATTCTGAAAGAGAAATCATCGACTACGGAAACACAGAAGTGGATTAGATTTGGAACTCAAAATATTAGGCTTTTAAACAAAATTCTACGAAAATCTGCTTCAACGGTCGGAGAAAAAACGAGAATTTTGACAACAATAGGAATCTTAAAATCATTGAAAGCGCGGTTTGAGCAGTGTCTTAAAACAGGGGAAGGTGTGAGGAGACCGAGGAGAAGTGACAGAGTAAGGTGGGAGGACTTAGAATCAGCTTTCAAAGGAAGATTAAGAACTGGTATCATAGCGAATCTACAGCACAAAGATGTGAAAGATTTTCTGGATGATTCGAAAAAGCTAATAGTCTCCAGATTGACGAATGTTCTTCGAAAAGAAGGAAACTTAAAAGTGAATGTAGTGTTATCCTGCAAATTCGAAACTGTAAAAGGCGGTGAAATTATCGAAGAAATGAAGTTTTTCAATACCAACAATGAAGTTATTCTCCCAGCGACGAATATTGAGGAATGGTTTGACGAGAACGTGAAGGAGAAATTGTTAGTCAAGATCGAAGACTTCCAGGAAAAGGATTCGGGATGGTCGTTGACTGAAATTATAAATATAGCTGTGAATATCAACAAATATGTACCACTGCGAGGAGGTATATCTACTTACACACAGTTACCGAAGTATATACAAGATAAAAAGGCAGTGGTGAATATTATGAACGACGATCCGTACTGTTTACTCTGGTCAGTCACAGCAGCCCTTTTCCCAGCAGGTAATAACGCAAACAGAACGACTTCTTATCCACATTTCAGCACAGCGTTAAGATATGATATTATATTATTATATGACATTATTATTTATATTTTGAGATAAACGATATCAAAGTTTTGTAATTTTGGCATAAAATCCAAATGCAACAAAGGAATTTGTTAAAAATTTAATATGTTATAAAAACCGAAGGTATAAATCCCAGGAAAAAAAAAACTAAAAATTTGACCACGCCGTTACTGAAATCTAACTTGTGAAAATCTGAAAATTTTCATGAAAAAATACACGTATAGATACTATTTAGATGTGTGTGAGAGCAGTAAAAGTGTACTTTTACAAAAGTTTCATAATAGGCGGTTTTCGACTAACGCTTGAGCTATATTATACTTTTAATTCGATGAGCTATATTTTTGGCCGTGACTATCTCGAAACAACTACCTTAACGATACAATATATCATTTTGCATGGATCAAAAATTTGTCTCGATTGTTGAGTTCACAAATTTCAAAGCATGATAATCGTAGCTGGTTTTGCGACAGGTGTTTAAGTCATTTTCAGACTGAAAATTGTTTAACAAAACACAGGATTGATTGTGCGAATTTAAATAAATGCAGAGCGATATTACCGAACGAAAGGGATAAGATCTTGAATTTCAAAAACTTCAAATATAAAGAAGATGTTCCGTTTTGTATTTACGCCGATCTGGAATGTCTTTTGCAACCGGTTAACGATACATCTGAGTCTGAGAGTAGAAGGCTGTATGAAAAACATGTCCCATACAGTATTGCCTATTATTTACATTGCACCTTCGATGATTCAGTGTCTAAATTTAGAATCAATCGTGGAAAGGATTGTGTAGAATGGTTCGTGAACGAGTTGGAAGAATTGGCTCAAGCTTTAGAACCTTATCTCAAGCGTGTCGTAGCTATGGAATCGTTGAGTCATGATCAGAAACAAGCATTTCATACGGCTAAGACTTGTCACATTTGTGAAAAACCATTCAGACCTCAAGAGGTAAAACATCGCGATCATTGCCATTTTACAGGAAAATATCGTGGTGCAGCGCACGAGGGTTGTAGTTTAAATTACAAAAATTCGCACGTCATTCCGGTGGTCTTTCATAACTTATCAGGTTACGACTCACATTTCTTGATCAAGACGTTAGCAACATCTTTCGAAGGCTCGATGAGGCTCTTACCGATCAACAGAGACAGATATATTTCCTTTACAAAGAGTGTGGAAGGAACATCTATACATTTCAGGTTTATTGATTCGTTCAGATTCATGCCGGGCAGTCTAGAAAAATTAGCGTCTTATCTAAAGGACGAGCAGAAATTAATCACGCGTAAGCATTGCGGAAGCGTCGAAGAATTTCAGTTATTGACGAGAAAAGGTGTATTTCCGTACGAGTACGTAGACAGTTGGGAGAGCCTTGAAGAGACACAGTTGCCTCCCACAGAAAAATTTTATTCAAAATTGAATGATGTAGGTATTTCGGAGGATAATTATTCGCACGCGTGTGATGTTTGGAAAACTTTTCAAGTAAAAAGTTTGGGTCAATATTCGGACTCGTATCTGCAAACGGATGTCCTTCTTTTAGCGGATATTTTTCAAAATTTCAGAAATAATTGTTGGTCCACTTATTAATTAGATCCGTTACATTATTATACAGCGCCGGGCCTCTCGTTTGACGCGATGCTCAAGTGCACGGTTGTTGAACTCGAGCTCCTCGTCGACATTGATATGTTATTGTTTATAGAAAGAGGTATTCGCGGCGGAGTAGCCCCATGCTCGAATAGATACGCTAAAGCCAACAACAGATATATGGAATCAGCATTCGATTCATGCCAAGAAGAATCTTACCTCATGTATTTCGATGTCAATAATTTATATGGTGCAGCTATGAGTCACTTCTTACCGTATGGTTCCTTCGAATGGATGTCAAATTTTGAAAATTTCGATGTTTCAACCGTTTCAAATGAATCTCCCGTAGGTTACATACTTGAAGTTGATTTAGAATATCCGCGAGAACTTCAGGACTCTCACAAAGACCTGCCATTATGTCCGGAGCATTACATCCCACCTCTTTCTAAAAATTCTAAATTAACAACCACTCTTTTCTCGAAAAAGCGGTATGTCATTCACTATCAAGTTTTGAAACAGTGTTTGAGCTTAGGTATGAAGTTGGAGAAAATTCACCGGATATTAAAATTCAAACAAGCACCGTGGCTCAAGAAATATATAGATTTAAATACCGAATTGAGAAAAAAGTCAAACAACGATTTCGAAAAGAATTTTTATAAACTTATGAATAACGCTGTTTTCGGGAAAACTATGAAAAATGTTAGAAAACACAGAGATGTGCGGCTAATTACAAAGTGGGATGGTAGACATGGAGCAAGAGCGCTTATCGCTAAACCAAATTTTCATAGCCGTACTGTATTCGGGGAAGATATGACAATAATCGAATTGAGTCGAACGAAAATTAAATTCAATAAACCTATATACGCAGGATTTTCTATTATGGATCTCGCTAAAACCTACATTTATGATTTTCATTATAATTACATAAAAAGCAGATTCGGTGATCAAGCAAAGCTTATGTATACCGACACGGATAGTCTCATATATCACTTCACCGTACCCGACATATATGAGCTCATGAAACGCGATTTGAACCGATTTGATACTTCCGACTATCCTTTAGAAAATATTTACAAGATGCCGCTAGTCAACAAAAAAGCGTTGGGATTAATGAAAGATGAAAATAACGGGAAGATAATGACTGAGTTTATAGGCTTAAGAGCTAAATTATATGCCTTCAAAGTTTTAGGTGAAAATAGAGAGCAGAAACGTGCCAAGGGAATCAAAGGGGCAACACTGAAAACCATAACGTTCGATGACTACATACAATGTGCTCTGCAGCATCGAAATCTGACAAAAAGTCAAAATTTAATTCAAAGTAAGAATCATCAGGTTCATACGGTGATGCAGAGGAAGATAGCGCTGAGCTGGAACGACGACAAGAGGATCATATTTCCTGATACGACGGACACGCTTCCGTGGGGTTACGATAAGACTGTGTAGAATGAAATAAACATACTTGTCAAACATTATCTTTCTTTATTAATAAACCTTACAAGTCAGACTTATTTATCCAACTATTGTGTGTATTATTGAAACCTAAATATTCTACAAATAGCTTGTTTCCACGTCTCTTGAGCACCTTCTCCACCAGGTAGATGTCGAAATTCTTGACTTTGAGAAGTTCCTGTTCGTAGAAGCCACCCGCTATCGGCTGATCCTGATAGTCATTAAGCTTGTATGTTACTGGATCAGTATTTACTACTTGGATGATCGTGAATATTTCAGTCGTCCAATTTGGTGTATATCCTTTCTCAAAAACATTCTTATATTTGCTGATTCGGACTTTATCTCCAACTTTGAACTTTGCCGGCTTAACGGGATGTGATAGGGTAAACGAGGGGGTGTTTTTACCATTTTTTTGTTTTGCTCTGCATTTCGCGACGAAGGCACAGAATGGATTTTTGCAAAGGGCATTCGACGTATTATATGGTGAAGTATTGCCGTAGACGTATAAACGTATTGAAATCGAAAAAAAGTTCTTTTTCGTAAATTACGATCTGTAAAATAGGGTAAAAAAATGGCCGCTCGGGGCTCGACTCTCATATGCTGACCTTATTATTCAAGTTCGGGTGGTATCCAGCACTGAAATGTATAGCTGCGTCAATTCTACGACCTCGCACAAAGCGAACGATCAGTTTATTTATGAGTATTCCGTGAAAATGAAAGAATGAGAAGTAATGCTGCATTTTGTCGACTCCAACCGAGTCGAGGCGGTTCTTGACAGCTACAGACAAATAGAAATATATCTATCGCCAGGTAGCGCGCGCGTCTGCGGCCTAGCAGCGCAACTGCCCAGGGCCGACATCGCTCGGGTATTACATGCGGGGTCTTTAGGTCTGCGGCAATGTGAATGTGCCCATGGTCAGCTGTTGGTGATAGAGTCATGTGTGATACCGGGGATACACAATTATTTCTAAATGGTTATGGGATATCGTTTGTGCGGCAAAAGAGCACAGAAGACTGACCAAGGCAGAACGTTTCATCGGTAAGTACATAAATGAAATACAATTGTGGTACAGGTTACGTTACTCATTTTTTGAAGATTAGGTTAGGTTTTATTAGTTTGCGATAAATCATTTGCAGATGGATGTGGATGTGAATAGTATACGCATCGCGAGTATAATACAACTTGAACCCTCTGACAACTCATGAGGTTGTGCTCCGACCATTTTCAACAAGGATTCTTACCGAGACCTGCACTGGTCGGCGATGATTCTATCCCTCTACGGAACATGCAACTCAGCGCGCGCCTACCGTTCAGGCAGTCGGAGATGCGATGCCCATCGTTCATTTCACAAGTAGTTTGAACTCCAAATTTATTAACAAAATAATCTGCGTTACGGCAGCCAGGTTATACTTTCTGAACCATGTGCTTTATCTGCACGGCGATGTTCAACGATAATTATTTATTTATTTATCGATTAAATAAATAACTAAATAAATAAATAATATTGAAATGAACATGTATTTATTGAAGCATGATTGTTTTCAGATTCATCCCAGGCATTACCTTCGGCCAAGCATTTTCGAGTCGACACTGAATGTGAAGACGTTTAGGACAGGAGCTGTATAGATGTATGTATATATTGTATGGTTGGTAGTTGTACCTAGTTGTTCAAGGCCAATAACGTCGTGGGTGTTTTTTCATAAGGCGTGACAGAATAGCGCGAGATTGTATGGTTCAACGTAAGAATTCAGACTATATCCGACAATACTCGAGTCTCGTTTCGTTCCACAATCATGCCTCCAACTTGTTTACGAAAGCGGAACCCAAACTCTTTTGAGCTCTTTGAATAAATAAAGAAATAAATAATATTGAAATGAACATGTATTTATGAAGCATGCTTGTTTTCAGATTCATCCCAGGCATTGCCTTCGGCCAAGCATTTTCGAGTCGACCCTGAATGTGAAGACGTTTAGGACAGGAGCTGTATAAACCTAGAAGAACCCAAAGATTTCGAAACGACGAGGCACCCGCTGATCAAATGAAATTCGGTAATAGTATCTCGTCCCAAAGTCACTGGAAGAAATAATAATAATTGGCAATAATTGTATTCAATGAAGGCAAACTTATTATGTAAATGTAAATCTTAGCTCTATCCTACGAACAATAGTGAATAAATAGTGAACAATTTTCTATTCAATTTTTGAACTATTTTATTTTTTTTAAACTATGTTAATGTCATTTATTCATTCAATTAAAACCATTATATTATATTAAAATTATTATTATGTTATATGTATTTTATCTTTTTTATTTATTTTTTATATCTTTTTTTTATCTTATATTTTATTTTTTATCCACAACGTCATTGAAATAATAATTATGTAAATCTTAGCTCTTTATAGTTCACAATAAATAATGAACAATTTTCAATTTTCAAAATATTTATTCAAATTTTTATTTTATGAGGATCATTTTGCCCCGGTCTCCCCTCATGACCGAAATATTATATATATTTTTCTAAATAAAGTGATGATCACATTGATGTAAATCGTAGTTTTCTCAATTCGGTAATAGTATCTCGTCTGGAATAAATAATTGGAAATAATTAATAAAATTGTATTCGATGAAGGAAAACTTACGACGGCTGTTGTTGTCATCATCAGTAAAGTCAATTATTAGCTACTCATGTAATCACGAGTATTTCCAGGAGACGCCGCGAGGAGGCTAATTGACAATTGTCTCCCATCAGGTTTTTATCTTGTCGGTCGGCCGCAAAGGCCGCGAGTGAGATGTATCCGCTCGGCCGCAAAGGCCGCGAGTGATATGTATTAGATCGGCCGCAAAGGCCACGAGTGAGATGTATCCGATCGGCCGCAAAGGCCGCGAGTGAGATGTATCCGATCGGCCGCAAAGGCCGCGAGTGAGATGTATCCGATCGGCCGCAAAGGCCGCGAGTGAGATGTATCCGATCGGCCGAAAAGGCCGCGAGTGATATGTATTAGATCGGCCGCAAAGGCCGCGAGTGAGATGTATCCGATCGGCCGCAAAGGCCGCGAGTGAGATGTATCCGATCGGCCGAAAAGGCCGCGAGTGAGATGTATTATAGTCTAAGAGCTGACGACCAAAATGGTCCGGTAATTTTATGGTCTATGAAACTCAGGATAATACTTACCTGAAAGACCCTTACGCGAGAATCGTCGATCCGGCAGGCCGCTCCTGGTGGGTTCAGATATTATGGGGTGGGTAAAAAAAAAAAAAATCAGTTATGATACTATTACTTCAAAATTATTATTTTTTTCACAATCATCAAGGCTGGCAACACCTTTCCACCAACCGTTCGATTTGAATTTTTTTTTTTTTTGTGTATTAGGAATATAGCGTAACTGTTTGCAACAAAAATTAAAGACGATACTTTTACCTTTTTTTTTTTTTTTTCCTCACCCCATAATATCTGAACCCACCAGGAGCGGCCTGCCGGATCGACGATTCTTACATAAGGGTCTTTCAGGTAAGTATTATCCTGACTTTCATTGACGATAAAATTACCTGACCATTTTGGTCGTCAGCTCTCCGACTATTATATCGGCCGCAAAGGCCGCGAGTGAGATGTATCCGATCGGTCGAAAAGGCCGCGAGATATGATATGATATGATCTGATATCAGCTCAAGCGAGAACTGAGAAGCACTCACCTCAGATTGTGGTAACGAAATTTACCTAGGTAAGAACCTACGAAGTCGAAGGATCAAGTTCAATTTCGTTACCACAATCTCAGGTGAGTGCTTATCAGTTCTCGTTATCAGTGGAAAGGAAAGGCAGATAATGTCTTGCTCTCTATTATTCCGAAAAGATGACGCCTCAATTTCATTACGTCCTTTGAATATATTGCGTTCAAAGGGTTTCCTCCTAAAGCTACTGTTGTAGCGAAAGCTGCAGCGAATACTCCACAACTGTAACCGTCGGGTTGTTTCTGAACTTTTCTGAACAAAACGTCTTTCGTGCTTAACTTTGGGTACCGCAATGTGAGATATCTCTTCTCTTCTTCTTTAAGACAGTCGTAATTGCCGCAGAACAGGCTGTCATACACATTTAACTTGACTCCGTCAAAGTAAATGCAACGCCAATGCCTAAATTCGTTACCACCGATAATTTGGATGTCCTGCTCTGCACTGAGTGGTTGGATGTATTGCCTGTGTGCTAACCATAGTGAAGTCCTCGGTTCAAAGTGAGATGAACTTCGGACCACGTCTAGAAAGTTATCTATCGACGTGTCATTCAACAATGATTTTCGCATCAAGATGTCTGCTTTTATCTCCGTGATGGGCACGTTTTTGTTTATAGAATCAAGAATGTCTACTTCCATTCTCGTGGGTCTATAAGATTCGTCATCATCACGTATGGTTACCCAGGTTGCGTTTCTGTGCGCGCGAGAATGCTCGTCCGTGGACGACAGGGGTTTCTCTGCAGACGATAATCTCCGATGAATAATGCCGTTTGCTTCGTCCGTAGCTTCGGATGTCTCATCTGACTGTGACTCCATCCAGTGATCTTCACTCTCCAAAGTGTGTACCAATGTACCCGGCATTGATCTTTCATTGGTGTCGTTGTCCGTGCTCACATTCGTCCGACTTCCGTGCATTTCAGTGTCTGACGACATGACTACACTTCGTTTTCTTTCTCGCACCACCTGTTGTGCTAAAATGTATTCTGGATCTCTGATCGGCATTTTTCGAATGTACCTACTGTCTATGATTTCAGGTAGCATACAGTGATTGTAGAAGCTTATCAGCTGTTGCTCCATTCGGCTTTTCCAGAAATCATCGTCCCTTAGCACCGTCACATACTTGATACCGTGCGGAGTCCACGCGGCGAAGTGACAGTACCGTCGTTGGGTAATATGTAATTGCCCTTGTACCTGGTAGTAATACAGATGCGCGGTGTTCATCTTTTTGCCGTCTTTCGTAAAGAATCTCGGAATCGTTGAAACGTTGAACTTGATTGCTTCACTTGGACTATAATTTTCCGCAGATTTCGGACACTTAATCTCGACGATGCCGTCGTTCTCAATTGTTCCGTCTGGACTAGCTCCAAGATATTCCAGTTCAGAATCGATGAACAGCCCGCATGGCTGGATTTTAGAAGGAAACCCGTCCGTTGACAATTCCTGCTCCAGACGTCTGATAGCTGTTTCCTCGTGTGTACGTCCCCACAACATGTCTGTCGTATTTCGAATTGAAGGAAACAAAATTGCCTGCACATTTTTCGAACATGATGTATAATTTCTCATGCGACACACTACGCCAAATTTCGATGCTGTCAACATTTTTTGCCTCGTGGATCGCCACAGTTCGTTTTCGGACTGCCTTCTCGTATCCTTCTCCACTTGGACTCGATTTTTTTGTTTTTCCAACAACCGTCCTCTGTGTATCTCGGCAAGCTCGTCAAATAGGTCTTGAGCGAGATCAGGCTGTTGAGCGTTCGGGCCGTAGTTCTGATCGGTTCCTCGGATTCTTCTCGTTGGATGAGAAGCTCTCGAAGCCTTTCGCCCTTTTTTTATTTGCGCGTTCAAATATACTTGACGTTGACGTCGAGCTTCCAAAATCATTACCGTGCGGGGTGGCTCTTTATTTTCACTCTGGTGAAGTTTCGTCAGAACGTTCTGAGTGTTGTGCTGCAGTACAGATCCATCACACCTCGTCTGATATGAAAATCTCATTCCAAAGTTGATACGTTTACCTCCGATAAACTTACATACGATGGAGTTGTATGCTTCAGCAATGTTGTTCGTAGCATCGTACATCAAACTGGTGGCATGAAAGCTGAAGTAGGTGAACAACGTTTCCAGTTGCTCAAAGAGTCCTGCTTTTTTCAAAACGTCAACGAGATTCTGTTCACCCTCAGCAGGATCACCATTACAAAATCCTTTCAACTGCTTGCAACTTTGGTGATCTCCAAAGACATGATAGGGTACGTTCATAATGTCTCTCTTCAATAATGCAGCTTGATCATTTTGTACAGTACTTTCGTTTTCTAACGAATTTGTACTAGCATTATTTATAACAGCTGTTTCCGTAACGCTGTTTTGCCTATGTGTTACGGCCTCTTTGATTGTATTCCGAAACCTTTTCACGCTATTGAGAACGATTTTTTTTTGTTGCGAAATGGTACGTCCTGGAGTTTCCGCAATTTTTTTAATTTTATTCGTCAGATTTCGCAACAAGTGATTGACGCATTCTTTTTTGTCGACGACTACTTCATATTTTTCGTACGGATGGGCATCAAGAATCGCCTTGTACACACTGCTATCCCCGTCGGCTATCAGCGTTTTGTATATAAGTCCATTTATTTGAACGCTGGTCTTAAAGCCTTCCACAATTGCGTCGCTTTCCATGCCAGTAGAAGCTTGGTCACGGCCCCAATTCTTGAAGCATACGTGTACATTAGGTTCTGTACCATGTCGTGTAGCCCATTCACAAACTGCGCAAAACTTATTCCGTACCCCTCTGAAAAGGACCTTCCCTGTGCGGTAGTCCAGAATTGCACCAACTCCGGACAGCGAATCATACCGGCCGGTTTTGTAGGACCTCTTCATCCAGCTGCAATCAGCAACAACTGCGATGAACGGTATCTTTTCATTGTCGTGAATGACGTAATCGCCTCTTTCTATAGCCATGGTCCTGGATGTATTCGCAGAATTTTCGATTTCAGCGTTCGTAGCCTTTTCGAAGGCCTTACATATCTGGAAGTTGTATTTCCGGTAAGTCGCTGCAGCCATGCAGGGAATATCCATTGCGGCTAAAAATTCTTCCATCTGCGAATAACCGATTCCCGTTGCAATAGCTCCTGATACGGCACATCGATTCATATCCATTTTGTTGTCGTCTTCACGATTTGTGGAAATTATTATTTCGGTGTTGCACTGTTGACACCGAAGAAAGAATTGTATTTTCAGACCGAAACGTTGCGACCTTACTAATTTCAAGTCACGAAACGGACAATTCGTAGATGGATTGTGGTTGTCGAACTTTTCACGAAGCTGCTCCAATATATATGGAATATCTGCTATACAGCAACCCACAATCGCTGCCTCGTCTTGCATTTCAACATCTTCCAAACTCACTCCATTTTCTTCAGGATCGTCCACCGCTTCTTCCTGCAATTGTTGCTGGTCTTGCATTCCAACATCTTCCAAGCTCACTCCATTTTCTTCAGGATCGTCCACCGCTTCTTCCTGCAATTGTTGCTGGTCTTGCATTCCAACATCTTCCAAGCTCACTCCATTTTCTTCCGGACCGTCCACCGCTTCTTCCTGCAATTGTTGCTGGTTCCTTTCCTGCGTCACCTGTTGTGCGATGTCCATGTCCTGCAGATCGCATTGTCGCTCCGCGCCGATCACATGCTCCGGTCTATGACTGGAAGATGCAGTGATTATTATAGCGTAAAGGGAAACGAATTCAAAGAGCTCAAAAGAGTTTGGGTTCCGCTTTCGTAAACAAGTTGGAGGCATGATTGTGGAACGAAATGAGACTCGAGTATTGTCGGATATAGTCTGAATTCTTACGTTGAACCATACGATCTCGCGCTATTCTAACACGCCTTATGAAAAAACACCCACGACGTTATTGGCCTTGAACAATACAACTACCAACCATACAATATATATACTTACATCTCTACGTGTATCCTCTTGCGAGATATTTTTTTCGTAGACAAATAACGTCTTACTCGCGAAAGATTAGGTTTACCCATAGCTGAACTTCACCCACGCGGATGCAGCTTTAATTTATCTAACTTATCTAGTTATTTTCAGTAGTAATATCAGAAGACCTTCAAAATTAAAGGGCTATTTCCAGATTATTTTTGTTCTTCTGTTTTTGTTTCTTCACCGAGATGACCGGGCTGACCGACTCGAATAATTATTCAACAGTAGCTTTGTGAGGAAACCCTTCGATCGCAACATCAAAAGACGGAATGAAATTATTGAAGCATTATCTTATTGCAATAATTAAAAGCAAGACATTATCTGCCTTTCCAAGCATGCAATTTCGTGTATTGGGGAAAAGTCGCATTCCATACACTTAATATTCGTCGCGAGGTCTGATACACCCTGTATATATTGAATATAGGTAATATTGGTAGTGACTGTGCTGTGCACGTTATTGTCATGAACTACGGTATAAACAAATTGAATGAATATCCTTCAGACTTCATTTCTTTATAAATAGAAATAAAAAAATGAATACATAATCATCGGAAAGTAACGCGTCCTTTTCATAATTGTTCTGGGTATTGGACTGTAAGGAGCGAAATGTAAGTACTACATACGCAATAAAATGCATATTTTGTTAGTTGTACCGTTCAAATATTATCAATAATGTGAATAAGTATTATCGGAAATAAATCATTTTTTTTTGTGAAATGATGTCCGTCATAAAGTGTCCTATTTGCGATTAGTTTTAGTAGAACGAAAACGAAAACGCGACCATATAACAAAAAAAAATTACAAACAAAGCAGACGGACCTTTTTTTTTTTTTTATGCAATATTTTCAAATTTATTGCTATGTAGATTCATTGTAAATAATTACTCCGAATGATAAAACCTAGATTCTTTATGTTTACCTAATGTATGAAAACGCTCTTCAAATTACACTTCTCTGTTTACAGAATCAAATCATGGGTTCAATTTACTCTGAAAATACAAAGGGTGAGTCGTCGCGTGTAATGACGCAGTTTACTTATGTCCGTTATGGAAAGCTTGCCAAGAACGTTTATATTGTCATTGAACAGTATATTGTCCATTCATTACATTGAATTTTTTTCAGCAGAGGTTGAAATGACTCTAGAAGAGAGGATCGCG
Organism: Tenthredo mesomela; assembly: GCA_943736025.1. Taxonomy (NCBI): domain Eukaryota; kingdom Metazoa; phylum Arthropoda; class Insecta; order Hymenoptera; family Tenthredinidae; genus Tenthredo; species Tenthredo mesomela. The sequence continues at coordinate 17,248,972 of OX031014.1, read as the reverse complement.
GCTATTGAGGATGAGAGACAGGCGGAATTGGCGGCGAGGGCGGAGAGCGAGAGGCTGAAAAAGATTGAAGAAGACATAGAAAGAGAAGTTGAGAGGAGAGTGAAGGAGAAGGAAAAGGAAAAGGAACGTTTAGAGCAGAGAGAACAGAAACAGAGAGAGGAGCTGGAGCGGGGCGTTTTTCGGCATCTCGAGGACGAGGTGCCGAAAAGAAAAACTCGAGCTGGCGGAAATAAGGCGGCGCGGGACAACTAGTATGTATACTGTAGATCTATACTGTAGGTTGATAGTTTAAAAATGTGCAGATGTTCATAAAAATGATAAAAATCGAGTTTCATCGATTCCAGATGTCGAAATAAGAATTTCAGGCCCAGAATTCGTATCGATGAATTTACAGGGTAAATCATTGCTCCGATGTTATAACATCATCATTTCAATTTATTACCATGGGTTAGAAACATGGCGATTAAATGTTGCGTCATAGGAAATCTTTAGAAATCATGAGCAGTGTGAGATTTCCTCGCTCTCTGTAGTAGCTGGAGTTCGATTTTGTCAAATGATTGTTATACCTATTTATCAACACCGTGCACCCATGCAAGTATTATTGACCGCATCGTATAGTAATTATTTTTTTTTGAGTGAAAAACATTTTTCATATCCAAATGAATTTTTATGTTAGTTACAGAGAGCCAGGGAGGATGCGGCCGTATTAGATAAAAGAAGAATACAAGATTTTTTAAAAAATACGTATAACATAATAATAATAATAATAATTTTAATATAATAAAATAAGAATAAGAATAAAAAAAGAATAAGAATAAAATAAGAATATAAGATTTAAAAAAAAATACATATAACATAATAATAATTTTAATATAATAAATAAATGATATAAAAATAGTTTATAAAAAAAATAAAATAGTTTACATTGAATAAATATTTTTTGAATAAAAAACTGTTCACTATTTATTCACCATTGTACGTAGGATAGAGCTAAAATTTACATTTACATAATAAGTTTGCCTTCATCGAATACAATTATTGTCAATTATTACTTATTTCTTCCAGTTTCAACCTCGATGAGGCAGTGGTAAATATTATAAGCGGGTGCCTCATGGTTAATAATAATAATTATTGCGGGTGCCTCATACTATTACCGAATTTCATTTGATCAGCGGGTGCCTCGTCGTTTCGAAATCTTTGGGTTCTTCTAGGTTTATACAGCTCCTGTCCTAAACGTCTTCACATTCAGGGTCGACTCGAAAATGCTTGGCCGAAGGCAATGCCTGGGATGAATCTGAAAACAAGCATGCTTCATAAATACATGTTCATTTCAATATTATTTATTTCTTTATTTATTCAAAGAGCTCAAAAGAGTTTGGGTTCCGCTTTCGTAAACAAGTTGGAGGCATGATTGTGGAACGAAACGAGACTCGAGTATTGTCGGATATAGTCTGAATTCTTACGTTGAACCATACAATCTCGCGCTATTCTGTCACGCCTTATGAAAAAACACCCACGACGTTATTGGCCTTGAACAACTAGGTACAACTACCAACCATACAATATATACATACATCTATACAGCTCCTGTCCTAAACGTCTTCACATTCAGTGTCGACTCGAAAATGCTTGGCCGAAGGTAATGCCTGGGATGAATCTGAAAACAATCATGCTTCAATAAATACATGTTCATTTCAATATTATTTATTTATTTAGTTATTTATTTAATCGATAAATAAATAAATAATTATCGTTGAACATCGCCGTGCAGATAAAGCACATGGTTCAGAAAGTATAACCTGGCTGCCGTAACGCAGATTATTTTGTTAATAAATTTGGAGTTCAAACTACTTGTGAAATGAACGATGGGCATCGCATCTCCGACTGCCTGAACGGTAGGCGCGCGCTGAGTTGCATGTTCCGTAGAGGGATAGAATCATCGCCGACCAGTGCAGGTCTCGGTAAGAATCCTTGTTGAAAATGGTCGGAGCACAACCTCATGAGTTGTCAGAGGGTTCAAGTTGTATTATACTCGCGATGCGTATACTATTCACATCCACATCCATCTGCAAATGATTTATCGCAAACTAATAAAACCTAACCTAATCTTCAAAAAATGAGTAACGTAACCTGTACCACAATTGTATTTCATTTATGTACTTACCGATGAAACGTTCTGCCTTGGTCAGTCTTCTGTGCTCTTTTGCCGCACAAACGATATCCCATAACCATTTAGAAATAATTGTGTATCCCCGGTATCACACATGACTCTATCACCAACAGCTGACCATGGGCACATTCACATTGCCGCAGACCTAAAGACCCCGCATGTAATACCCGAGCGATGTCGGCCCTGGGCAGTTGCGCTGCTAGGCCGCAGACGCGCGCGCTACCTGGCGATAGATATATTTCTATTTGTCTGTAGCTGTCAAGAACCGCCTCGACTCGGTTGGAGTCGACAAAATGCAGCATTACTTCTCATTCTTTCATTTTCACGGAATACTCATAAATAAACTGATCGTTCGCTTTGTGCGAGGTCGTAGAATTGACGCAGCTATACATTTCAGTGCTGGATACCACCCGAACTTGAATAATAAGGTCAGCATATGAGAGTCGAGCCCCGAGCGGCCATTTTTTTACCCTATTTTACAGATCGTAATTTACGAAAAAGAACTATTTTTCGATTTCAATACGTTTATACGTCTACGGCAATACTTCACCATATAATACGTCGAATGCCCTTTGCAAAAATCCATTCTGTGCCTTCGTCGCGAAATGCAGAGCAAAACAAAAAAATGGTAAAAACACCCCCTCGTTTACCCTATCACATCCCGTTAACCGATCTGACTCGAACTTTTTGGTATACAGTCTGCAATAATGTCCGCTCGTTTCTAGGGGATACGTCCTTTGGCTTCATGCGAATAGTCCGATGTTTAGAGTTGTTGTAAGCCGAAACCAAATCAGATAAAATGTCCGTCCACTTGTAATTTCCTTGCAGACTGAACTGCATCCACATTTTGTTTTTCAGCGTACGATTGAAGCGTTCACAGATCGATGCCTTCAAGTTACTAAAGGTTGAGTATAGTTGAATATTATATCGTCTCATGAGAGAATCGAAATTTGAATTATAAAATTCTTTGCCTCTGTCAACGTGTAATTTCTTCGGGGTACGTCCCTGTACGAGTACAGATTCCATAGCACTCGTCGTGTCTTTACCCGTCTGGCTCTTCATTGGCACGACCCAGGCATACTTTGAGAATATATCGATGACGGTGAGCATGTATTTGTAGCCTTTGTTTTCTCCCGCGTACAGTGTCATGTCAACGAGATCCGCTTGCCAGGTTTCATCCAAACCGCGAACATCTACACGACGACGCGGATAGTTCTTTCGAGCTGGTCTATGCAGCTCCGTCACGAGCGTTAGCTTTTTCTCGTTCATTTTCCAACACCGTTAGTCTGGTGTCCAGCTTGAGACTGATTTCGGCGGTGCGAGTCGATAAGTCTTGTACTGCTTCGATATCAACACCTAGGTTCCGCAGAGCATTCGTCATGCGAGAGTCCAAGACATGTATCATTGCGAGGATTTCGTTTCTCACAACGTCGATCTCCTGACGCATGAGGTTCATAGTAACAGCGTCGCCTTGCTGCACAGGATTGGCAACGTTGCACAGTCGCTTGTTATCTATATCGTAATGCCCGTCGGTGGTGAATTTAAACCCAATACCGGGAGGGAGGACCGCGACTGCTTGGGGCGGCGCTCTTGTCCAACTGTCGTCCAAACACATCGACGCTCATTTTGGAAATGACTGTGGAAACGATGGGAGGTCGATTAATAAATGATGTCAGCTTCACGCAATTCTTCGATTATCGATACGATTTCGTTGGTGTGACTCGAGTTTCCAGCTGCTTGGGATGCCAGGAGTAAACGAAGACGGTCCACCAGCTCGTTGGGGTCGTCCCAGTGAACGTAATCCGTTCCTCTCCCCTCTTGAGCAACCATGAGCTGTGGAAGCACACCTCCACCCGTGTGTGATCCGGTGGCGATGAACTTCTTAAACTTGGGGTTATCCACTGCTCGAATAGCTTGATCACTTCTATAGTATTTTCGATGTGCGTTGGTAGCAATTACGATTTCTTTATAATTTTTTATATCATTTGAAGTCACGTAGGTCTCATCGGGTATCTTTTTGAATAGTAGTTCCAACAAAACTTCGGTCTTTGTATAACGCTTGTCGCTCGCATGAATAAAGTCACTCCCAAAACTTATCGGTGCGTCACCCATCATCAACCTGCCGTCAGAAAATATGCGTATACCGTACACGTTATCCAGATCTTTTTTTCTATTCTCATCTCGTAACATTTCGAGATACTCGTTGCCACCCTGTTCAAGAAACTCATCCGTCGGTTGTATAGTTGTATCCTCATCTGCTGTTAAAAAGGAATCATCGTCTTCTCGAGGTTATTCTTTGATCGGTTCTTGTTTGATCGGCTCTTCTTTGATCGGCTCTTCTTCGATCGGCTCTTCTTTGATGGACTTGGCGCTAGCTTGAGAAACCTTCACCAGTTGCCGCAGCGGAGTTACTACCGGTTTGAAAACATTGCTCATTGTCTGCTCAGCGGTCTCCCTACCCGACTTTATCATTCTGTGTTTACGTCGAATCGCCGCGCTGGCTTTAGCGATATGACGCAACACTTCTTTTTGTTCATGAATTTTCGTATCTTGCATGTTGACGCAGCTGTATCTGAGAGGCTACTGTTACGTATCCCACTCTATTCAATACCTCTCTTACTCCCAATCTAAGACACAACATCCTGTGTACACCTTACATTCGGAGAACTCCATCCCTACCTATCCACCTGCATAAACGCGCCCATGCCCGGGACAATGGAAAAGATGATCTCAGCTCATTAGTAGCCATTATTAATATTGCACTTGCAACAACGCACTTATTCCTAAATCGTTAACCAAACCAGTCGTTCTTAAACTTGCATCCGAAACGACTCTTAATTAACTCTCGAAATCATAAACTCAAATCACTCATCGCTTTCACTTAATAACGTATAACAATCATATCGATGGTTCTACTATCCTAGTAATCACTATACCAATAAACAACTATTTAGTTATTTACATATTATATTCGTTTCAATCACCTACCATCCAAAATCCGGTTACCCAGCTAAGGTGTAAAAACGAGGAACGAACTCGACGACAGCTATCCACGTATACACAAAAGGTGGGAGCTATTATAATATACATAACAATGGTGGCAGCGGAACTACCTCGTTTACCGGAAAATACAGTGACAAAATAAGTGAATTCTACAAAGCGACATATATGTGACACGAGTGATTACTGATTACCAATTTTCAAACGCACGATTTCTAGTGGAAAATCTTCCATACCTTAAATCATTGCAACAAGTCATACTAAATCTACAAAATCACGAAGTCTACGAAATCTACCAAATCACTAAATCACAAAATCCACTAAATCTACAAAATCACGAAGTCTACGAAATCTACCAAATCACTAAATCACAAAATCTACTAAATCTACAAAATCACGAAATCTACGAAATCTACCAAATCACAAAATCACAAAATCTACTAAATCTACAAAATCACGAAATCTACGAAATCTACCAAATCACTAAATCACAAAATCTACTAAATCTACCAAATCACTAATTCTACAAAATCTACCAAATCCACAAAATCTACGAAATCTACTAAATCACTAAATCAACAAAATCTACCAAATCCACATAATATAAAGTGCATATATTATATACGTAGATATCAAAGTGAGAACGTAATACAGTGTTCTTCAAAATCAAAGAAAATAACTCAGCAATAAAATCAAAGTTGCTAAAAGAAAAGAAGTCCGACATCATCCTCAAAGGCACCTAGCCCCATAAAGATTCATCTGAATCCAACAATTAGCGATCTCGCTACAACGAAGTGCAGATTCCTGAGCCGTGACATCTATACTCTCATCGACGACTTCTCGACATCCGACATCCGACGCAGCCCATCACAACAGCTTCATCTCCAATATCAACTCAGATCCGTATTGAACATGAAATTTTTCTTAATCCTGATCATCAGCTTGTAAGTTATCTTTAATTATAATAAGTACCCACATACCTCAAGCGAAATAATCTAATTCACAAATCGCAAAATGCCTGACGAAAATACAGAAACCTCATACTGGTCTCTTAAAGACTTATTAGATACAATCCCCTATTTTAATGGGAGAAACTTGAATATTAATAACTTCATAAGAAGCTGTGAAAATGCCAAAACTCTTGTCAAACCAACTCAGCGCCCTATTTTGACGCGAATGACCAGAACTAAAATCTATGGAACAGCTGAATCATATTTAGGAAGTAAAGAATACGACACTATTGACGAAATCCTAACGGTCTTAAAACAAGCTTTCTTACCAAAAAAATCAATTTTCGAATGGCAGACAGAGTTGAATAATGTCAAACAAAAAAGCGACCAACGTGTTTTAGATTATAGCGCAAGAGTCGAAGATATATTACACAACACAAAACAGGTAATTAATAATTCAGGCACAAGTGATGCTGCTGGCATGATTACAGCAGTTGAAACTAATGTACTCAAGTGCTTTGTTAGAGGCTTGATCCCAGAAATTGAAATTCGAGTAGCTGGTGTAAATCCAACCACTTTAGCAAAAGCTATCGAACTAGCTCTAACAGAAGAGCAAGAACTTTCAAATCGTATTGCTCTTAATACAGACAATAACCGACCACGACAATCTTATCAACTAAACCCTTCAATTTCTTGTAATTATTGTAATCGACAAGGACATTCAATAGATGACTGCAGAAACCGACAACAACCTCCAGACAGACGCCCTCCCAACCAACCAAACTCACAATACCCCCCTAGATTTTGCAATCATTGTAACCAACAAGGACATTCGATAGAAAATTGCAGGCGACGCGCCTACAATAACCAACAGCGACAGTCTAGCCAACAAAATACACAATATCCTCCAACTTTTTGTAACTATTGTAAACGCCAAGGACACACGATCGAAAATTGTAGAAAACGCGCCTATAATAACTCACGCAATCAACAAACACAGGCCCATTTAGAACTCGAACGCGCCGACGGACCCCGAACATACACAACAGCGTTCAATGATACAACGAATCACGTCTTTAACATAGAATCCAAACCACTAAGTGAACTGTTGCCGGTTGTCGAAATCGATATAAAAGAATTAGAAACAAAATCAAAATTCATAATAGACACCGGTGCGGACTTAAATATCGTTAAAATCAATTCCCTAAAAGAAGATACCGAACGTGACAGAACTAAAATACGGAAAATGACAGGAAAAACAGACGGATTTACTAATACTTTAGCGGAAACCAAATTAAAAATCAACAATAAAGAACACGAATTTCACGTCGTCCGCGAAGATTTCCCGATAGCTCAAGACGGTATTATCGGACAACCCTTGTTACATAAAGAAAAAGCTACCATTTCCTATAAAAATAATACACTAACCTTGACAGATACTGTGATTCCCTTCAAACTCCAAAAACACAAACCACAAATCGCAACTCTCATTACAATACCAGTTCGTACCGCTCAAGTAATTCCTCTTAAAGTTTCAAATTCGGAAATCAACGAAAGCTACGTAGATACGATTAATTTAGGTTCCAATATCCACTGCGGTAAAGCATTAATAACAAACAAAAGCGGTCAAGCATGTATACTCGCGATAGACTCGAACGAATCAGCTGTTGAGATAAAAGTCCCAACAGTAACTCTAGAACCAGTCCTCAAAACCTTCAGTATACCCGTCCGAGAAACTATTACAAACCACTCCACACTCAAACAATCGTCGAGAACTCACCCGCAACAATTAAGTAGTACAGATGACTCATCAAATCCCGCTCATATAGAAGGACATAAAGGCAACGTCGACTCGAAAACAGACGATGACGAATCTAATCAAATCCCTATGGATTGCTTACCACCAGAAATAGAAACAATACATTTTCCAAATAGACTCTTACCAAACTACTCACTAAACGAAAAACGAAATACTGACATCCCTTCAGACAATTCACCCATAAATAAAAAATCACGTAAACTCACAAAAACTTCTGAATCAACTTCATCCATAAACGATCGGAAACAAAACAAAAATTCAAACCTTATCTCAAAGCAGCCAAACGTTAATTCAGACTCAAGTGACGCACACAAAAATAAAACAGAGTACAGCGAACGCAATAGCATGCAATCTCCAACACATGAATACAAATATAAACTACGACTAAGAAAGCCTAAATCTCCTTCATTACCACCTGACTCCTCATCGTCGGAAGACGACCACGTTCCTCATTATAAACGAAAACTTCCTACCCCCAACAAATCATGGGCCTCAACTTTTAAGAATTCCACGTATGAAGGAAAACAAGTATCAATACATCAAACTACAAAACCACCACAACACAATATATTCCCAATCGCGAAATCAATTCACAATAAACCGAGAAAAAAGAACCGGATCCAAACTCAATAACAAGTGCACCGCAAATCCACATACAATCTCACTAACAACAACTAAACACTATTAGACCATAGGACGAAAATAGTACACATAAATAAAATCAAATTAACTAAGTAAACAAAACATGCTTTATTATATCTCTTCCCTATTCGGCTCAGTATCGCTGGTCTACATAGCGCAAAAACTTGCAACAGCAGAGAGAATACTTAAAATATTCAGAAGATTTAGAAGTCCTAACCGACATCAAGACTCTACCGAACAAAATAATCCTCCAGCAATCACATGTGCACCAACTACAACAACTACAACAACTACACCAACTACACTAAACATAGAAGCAGCTCAGACAGCTCAAACATCTTTTTATACCTAAATAAGACATTTATAACTGATTTTATTGCCAATAAGTAATATTAACTATACTATAACCTATACTATAACTATTTCCAACATACCAGTTGTACTATCCATCTCAATGTAAGACAATTGTAACAAAACCATATACCTAAACAAGGTAGATTCACTAACGTGAATCTACGCGTAAATGAATCTACTGACGTAGATCCACGTACATAAATACATTCACTAACGTGAATGTATACCTAGATATATTCATTAACGTAAATATAAGTATACTTACTGTCGTAAATATACAACCTTATACCTAAATTATATTATTATATACATTTTAACTTTTACAAAAAAAAATTTCCTCCTGCTTCACAGGAGCAACATTTTTTTTCCCCTGGGGATGGGCGTGTTACGTATCCCACTCTATTCAATACCTCTCTTACTCCCAATCTAAGACACAACATCCTGTGTACACCTTACATTCGGAGAACTCCATCCCTACCTATCCACCTGCATAAACGCGCCCATGCCCGGGACAATGGAAAAGATGATCTCAGCTCATTAGTAGCCATTATTAATATTGCACTTGCAACAACGCACTTACTCCTAAATCGTTAACCAAACCAGTTGTTCTTAAACTTGCATCCGAAACGACTCTTAATTAACTCTCGAAATCATAAACTCAAATCACTCATCGCTTTCACTTAATAACGTATAACAATCATATCGATGGTTCTACTATCCTAGTAATCACTATACCAATAAACAACTATTTAGTTATTTACATATTATATTCGTTTCAATCACCTACCATCCAAAATCCGGTTACCCAGCTAAGGTGTAAAAACGAGGAACGAACTCGACGACAGCTATCCACGTATACACAAAAGGTGGGAGCTATTATAATATACATAACACTACTGATTCTACTTTCCGGAATATCCTCAATTTATGCTCACAAAACAGTCAAACCCCCGTCTATATCTACCGTCATTCAACTCACTGTCCTTGTCTATTACAACGAATCCATACTTGCCGCTGTTCCAACACACAGAGCACAAGTCTTTGAACTGCGTGTAAGTCATGTCGGTATTCACATGATCATCGTACACATGCCTCAAGTTCATCTCATCTTGCTTGAACAGTACCAAAAGATTGGTGTTGTCGCGCACGAGATGCTTGGGGATGCGGGCGTAGGTCTGACAGAGATAGAAGCAATCCACGTGTTTATGTCTTCCCATACAGAAGAAAGCTCGGATGTTATCCTGCTTCTCACAAGCCACGTCATCAAAAACGATGATCGAATTGGGTAATGCCTCGTCTGGCACGACTACTAGTTCATGCTCATCGAATGGAAAGTATTCAACGCCATCTACCTCCTCGAGTAACTGTTGCAGCAACTTGTACTTGGGCTGATTCAATGATTTCGAGTAGATATAAACGTTCTCGAACCTCAATCCGTTGGGGTGTGTTATGAGGGTGAGCAGCGCGTTGGTCTTGCCGCAGTTGGACGGACCGCAAAATACCGCGCGCACGCTGTTCGGCAGCAAATCACCGTGCCGTTTTTCAGTTGCAACATTCTCTTGCACAAATTTATCGAAATTCATTACAGGTAGCTTGACAGGCTGCGTCTCGAACCTCATCTCGACTCTGACTAACGGCGAACGGTATAAATAGCATGTTTATAAAGAAGATTCCTCAGTCAGAGCGTAGCCATGATCGTGCACAAAGCCTGTCGTAAGCGAACTAAACGTTGTGGGAAAGGTCTGGTCAACAGAATCATTAACAGTCTTCCTGTAGAGTTACATCTGCCTGGTTATCAATACTGCGGACCTGGTACCAAATTAGCGAAGAGACTCGCGCGCGGTGATCCAGGTATCAACCCGCTTGACGCAGCCTGCAAGGAACACGATATCGCCTACTCGAAGAATCGGGAAAATCTGGAAGCTAGAAGTGCGGCAGATAAAATTTTGGCTGAGAGAGCCTGGAAACGGGTTTTGGCTTCAGACGCAAATATCGGTGAGAAAGCAGCCGCCTGGGCAGTGACAAATGCGATGAAAGCGAAAACTAAGCTCGGTATGGGTATGCGAAAGCCGGTGGTATTGAGAACGGTTATCGATGCCGCCAAACGGTCTATGGTTCCAGGAAAGACTGCGCAAGTCGCCATCAAATCTGCATTGAAGGGTGCACAAGGCGCTGTTAGAAAAGCTGGTGGTAAACGCAATGTACGTTCTCCGCGGATTCTACCGGTCCCAGCTAAAGTTGGTGGTTTCTTACCATTCCTTATACCCCTCTTTGCCGGGCTCAGTGCTACGGGCGCGTTGGCTGGTGGGGCAGCAGGTATTGCAAAAGCGGTGAATGACGCAAGCTCCGCCAAGAGACAACTGGAAGAAAGTCAACGGCACAACAAGACCATGGAAGCTATCGCTCCAGGCAAGGGGCTCCATCTAAAACCGTATAGAAAAGGCTTGGGTCTCCACCTGAAGCCAAAAAACTAAAAGTGACGCTGCCACAACGAGCGCTAACTGACGCGGACCTGTTAAAGTATGCGACTACCCTGGACATTCCACATTTCCGCGGCGTCTTCATGCGAAACGATTTGCCCAAAGATGGACCGCGTAGGTTTGAATCGGGGATCGTCAATCTAGATGATAAAGATGGTCCTGGAACACATTGGGTCGCGTACCGAAAGATCGGTAACGAAGTAGTTTACTTTGACAGTTTCGGTAATCTTCGTCCACCGTCGGACCTCGTCAGATACCTTGGTGTTGGTAACGTCAAATATAACCATAAAAGATATCAAGACTACGATACGTTCAACTGTGGTCACTTGTGTCTCGAGTTTCTATATAAACATGCAGCGTAATTCCTCGAAGTCAGTTTGATTTTCGCAGTAGTCATGGATGAATCGTTCACACTAACCGTATCGGGGAACTCCTCGGTTCTTGAGACTCAATACTTTCCCCCTATCGAACTTTCCCATCTCAAGAATTACTCCCTCGGTCTCGTTGAATTACTGACTTTTAATTCGATTCCCAATGTAGATGTTGGTCACAACAAGATTTACGTAGGTGAAGAAATAGTCACTATACCCACCGGTAGCTATGAAATAGAGGATATAGAGAGTTATGTACAGGGTGTCTTGTCGAATAAGGGTATCACCATCAACATCAAACCGAATAATAATACACTGTGTAGCGAAATCAAATGCAGTCACCCTGTAAATTTTGTGCCCGGCGATTCTATAGGCAGCCTATTGGGTTTCACTCCACGTATTTTGCAAGCTGATCGAGTTCATGAGTCTGACCTTCCTGTAACTATTCTCAAAGTCAACGCACTACGAGTCGAGTGTAACATTACAACGGGTGCCTACGTCAATGAGCGTAAAGTACACACCATTCATGAGTTTTTTCCCGTTGTTCCACCTGGATATAAGATCATTGAAGTACCGTCTCACGTCATTTACCTTCCAGTCACCGTAAGGATCATAGATCACATCCAACTCCGCATAGTCGATCAGGACGGTGATTTGGTTAATTTCCGTGGAGAGGTTATAACTATCAGGTTGCATATCAAGACTCAATAATGGGAATAGTTTATAACAGAAGTGGCTATAATACTAAGGTAAGATGCCCCGAACACGTCAGTCGTCAACTGGTTCTCAAAGAGCTGACACCTCAGAACGTGCTGCTTCTGAAAAGCTTAGGTCTCAAGATCACACCTTTTGGAAGAGGAATTTTCGCAAAATAAGATTCGTTTACATCTGTGTCATCTGCTGTATACCATGGAGGAGGAAATCTTAGACATTCAAACACCCGTCGTCTTTGACGAGTCTATCGCACACTACGAGGTTCACACACACAAGCCCTATGCCTCATCGAGTTTCAATAACAGTGACGAGATTCGTATCGCTGTTCAACACCAAGACCTGTGCGTATTACCGTGCAAGAGTTCATTGCATGTGTATGGAAAGATTATGGAGGGTAGAGATAAGGAGGATGCACTCGGCATCCGCGCGCGATGCCAAAATCTTGACAAATATTGACTACCGCCAGCTCCGATAGTTGGCGCATCGGACGATTTTTCTATAGATATAGGTATACATATTGTGTATATTGATAATACCCTGCGTGCCGTATACTCTGATCGTTCGGTTTGGTCTACACACTAATCTATATCATATTGATAGTACACTGCGTGCCGTATACTCTACTCGTTCGGTTTGATCTACACACGTCTATATCATATTGATAATTCTGGTTGATATATCTGAGAAAATTAGATAAAGTACATAAAAATTAAAATTGACTCTGCATATTCTAATAATGATATTAGTTTATTCAATAATATTTAAATATTTTTGACCTATTAATTAATATTGTATACATTTCATTCCTTCTCGTATTCATACATTTTTTGTATTCTTGAATATAAATACATCTTTCTATATTTTAGTTTGCATATTGCATTTAGTATTTTATTTGGCTAGTCTAGTCCTTATCATTATACTTATTCATTTATCTAACTAGGAATGTAGATGCAAGCGAGTCGAAAAATAATTTTTATATGAAAATAAAATGGTACATTACGATACGAGAGCGGAAAAATGCCAGGAAAAACAGTGAGTTACGGGGACGCCATCGATGAACATTACTGTACAAAATTTTACTTCACTCAATGTGATAATGGACGTTTTACGCACGCTTCGCGTGGGTAAAACCCCCATTCTAAGACCTATGACTGCACATATTTTCTAACACTTCATAACGAATAATGAAATATATTTGGATATATTATTAGAAAAAAGACTTATATACATTTTGGAATACTCTATTATCACGATATCGATTTGGTGTACGCTTTGGATTTTACTCGACTATAAAAATTACATCTACTGCTATTTTATCAAATAAATTTTCCACAATGAAAAGTGAATTATGAATCAAATAATGAATTTTTAATTATTCTATGAATTACACTAATTTCGCCAACTTTCTTTGTTTTCTAGTTTTCGATCTCTTTTCGTCGTGAATTTTGTTGTACCGCTTTACTGACGAATGCGCACGAGCTACTAGATAATAGTCTATAACCTGTAGAGTTAATATTCTAGCATGCTCACTACATCCTACTGATGACTATATCTGATGTGGTGCAAAACTGTACATCAACATTTAAAGTCACTCGTCTATCAAATGTAGCAATCTGAAAGAAAGGAATATTTAAATATGTTATATTAGTTGAAAGAATACACTAGTATATAGAATAATCTATGTAATCTATAACTCAAAAATATATTGTACCTGTACATTCATATTTTCATGAATAATGCAATGTATGTGAATCACCAATTTTAATTCATGGATATAGATGAACATCACCGAAGATTCTTTAAAAATGTATGCCCATCCAGGGGGCACAGTCAAATCATGGTTCATTAAATCCCTCTTCAATTCAACAAAAGTATAAGTATCTTTTGAAAGATAATCATTATCTGTCAATTTCTCTTGATCAGAGGATTCCATCGGTTCTTGTGAGATAATCACTGTATCTACACTGCGATTGTTATTATTATCCTAGCAATTAGAAAAAACGTAATTGGTACAAAAATATTTTGTATTATTAAATATTATATGTTAGATGTGTAAGTCTTGACATTGATTTGTGCTCTTACGGGAATGCATTGTGCGTCTATATCCTGTTCACTAGCATCATCTTTGGCTACGACACAAAGATTTTGGTCGATATCAAGTACGGTGGGAACTGCTTGATTGTGTAATCTATATTTAACTCTTGGTGTTCTGTGAATTGTGCCATCTTTCAAGAGCGTTTCGTCGAATTTAATTATATGATTTTCGTTAAAATGCACTTCACAAACTTTACTTTTACAAGACAGAGTTTCGTTTTTCATCTGCAGGCCATCTTGCCATTTTTTCAATAGAATCGGACACTGTTTGACATAACAAAGTACAATTTAATGATTAAATATAATGATTCAAGTATATTCTATGGTCTTTGAGAACGCGTGGATCTGGCGTTAGTGGCGAACATGTATGGCCGTATGGCGGTAGTTAGTTTTCAAATTGAGGGGGAAAAGAAAAACAATAAATACATTATTTTTTAAGGCGCCTTGTGCACAATTAGTATAAATAGAAATATTTTATAATTATAACTAACCTTCGGTACACCAAACAATGATTTAGGCCTTTCGCCTGCAGCTCGAACTTTCAGTAAATCTGAATATCCCCCGGTATCACAACCAGTAACACTGCACTTGGGCATTTCACATGTACAAATTACAGCGCTCAAAGTAGAATTTTTATTTATTTATTTATTTATATATTTCATCGACGTAGATTTCACTTCTTAAAACAATACATCAAATAAATGCACTAAATAAATGCCAGCGCGTATTCTCCGTACCCCGCTCTCACTCGAAAAATTATGGAAAATTCTGCACCAGCGCCGCTATTAGCTAAAATCAGAACTGCTAAACATCAGAATTTCGGCCGCAGCCGTCCCCATGATTTAGCAGGGAGTGCATCCTCCTTATCTCTACCCTCCATAGGAAAGATAGTCAAGGCCGATGGAACTCCGTCGACTACCGCAACACTGGTCAACAACGGTGTTTGTCATCTGTTTGAAGAAATGCGTTACGAGATAAATGCTATTGAGATCGATAGGAGCAAGAACGTCGGTCTCACCAGTCTTATGAAAGGTTACCCTTCTCTGAGACCTGGACAGAATTGGATGATGGAGAATGCCGGTTGGCTTAATGTGAACGCGACCCATGTGGATGCCGCTGGTAATTTCGAAGTATGCGTACCGCTGAAGATGATGCTAGGGTTCGCCGAAGACTATCGCAAGATAATCGTGAACGCCAAACACGAGTTGATCTTGACCCGTTCGAAGACCGATACGAATGCGGTTCTACAAGCTCAAGATGAGGAATTCAAAATCCTGATCGATAAGGTCGAATGGTTGTTACCATATGTGAAGCTCGCGGATCAACGGAAAATACAGCTGTTGAATTTCATCGAGAAAGATCCAGCGATCTCCATGAGTTTTCGCAATTGGGAATTGTACGAGTATCCTGTACTTCCCACTATCTCGAAGCACGTTTGGACGGTGAAGACATCGACTCAGCTGGAGAAACCTCGCTACGTTATACTGGGATTCCAAACAAGTCGGAAGAATAAGCTGAATCGAAACGCTAGCCATTTCGATCACTGCAACATCACCGACGTTAAACTCTTCTTGAATTCTCAATGCTATCCCTATGGGAACCTTAATCTCGATATGAGTCATAATCAGTATGCTTTGTTATATGAAATGTACGCCAATTTCCAAACCTCCTATTACGGCAAGGAACCTGAACCGTTGCTGAAAAAGAGTGAATTCCTACAGTACGCTCCCCTATTCGTCATCGACTGCTCTAAACAAAACGAGTCGCTCAAGTTTGGACCTGTAGATGTTCGTCTCGAGTTTGAAGCTAAAGACAACTTCCCTGCCGATGCGTCGGCATACTGCTTGATTTTACACGATCGGGTAGTTGAATACAATCCCATAAGCGGTGGAGTGAAGAAATTGGTATAATTATATGTATTTCTGCAAATAAAGATTTTAAATATATGTGACGCTTCAATCATTTCCATCCTGCCGCTCAGCGGTATCTTATTACTCTAGATTAAGCTTAGAAAGGAAGGAGAGAGTTAGTATTAATACTGTTGTAAAATATTTCATCATTTATTTTACTGTTGGAAATTTACAAATTCATTTGTTATAGGTCCATCGAATTCGTCGTAACAGATATGTCTGCTTCTTTGCTTCCGACAGTTTATGATGTCCTCGTCCCTCTTCATAGCCTCTGATAGTTTCCCCCACACCTCGTCAATGATATCCGATGCGTAAATGAGGATAAATTGTTTCGTTAAAAATGCGATATCCTCCTTCCTCATTCGTTTCAAACTTCCCACTTGAATATATATTTGCAAAGATTTATGTAGAGATTCGGTACAGTTCTTCAAGAACCAAGATTTCAATCGCTGAACGTTTTCCCAGGCACACCGGTATCCGACGATTTTCCCGTGATAGTCCTTATGCCAACCACCCACTTTGATGTATTGCAAGAATCCAAGACTCGGACACCCCAATTCTTCCAGATCGATCACTGGCTTTGAATCGTCGTTGATCATCTTCTCGAGCCACTGTTTCTTCTCATTTCCCTTGACATATATATAACTTGCTTGCTCAACAATTCTCTTCAATGCTGTCTGCAGATTATCGTAAGACATGTCACCGTCATTCCACTCTAATCCATGATAATTTCGTGTCAACCAGGAATTGGTAGCTCTGCATTTGGGTGGTAAGGTTTACCAAGAACAGGGTGGTTTGAACAAGATGCGAGTTATACCATGTCTGCCTGCGTCATCCGCTTGAACACTGATTGCAGCCAGCTCCTTTACCACAAATTCGTTGTAAAAGTTTTCGAAACCTTGCATATCCAAAATCATCTCCATTGTGATATTTTTTAGATTCTTTACTACTTGAAGATCGGTTGAATACTAATTTTCATCCCTGAAATTTTCGCTCTTTTATAGCTGAAAACCCCTCCACTAATTTTCTAGAACGTTCCAAAAGATCTTTCCGAAGTCAAAATGTTTCCCTCCACCAAATTTCTAGAACGTTCCAAAAGATCTTTCCAGAGTCGATTCCGAGAACTATTCTTCTGAGAATCATTAAGCTAAGTAACTCGATCCGATAATCATATTTTCGCAAGTAACTCGATCTGAAGAAAAACTTCTCACAGGGTGCCGAATAATTCCAGGAACTGTTTGTCTGCCCTCCAAAATGACCTTGGGGAAGCTTCTGGAAGGTTCTGACGCAGGGGTTCGGAATTTTATATCGGAATGTTAATTCAAGGGTGTGTGACGTCAATGTAAGGGAGTGTGACGTCATATTAAGGGAGTGTGACGTCATATTAAGGGAGTGTGACGTCAATTCGAGGTGTATGACGCCATTTTGAGGGTGGGTGACGCCATTTTGAGGGTGACGCCATTTTGAGGGTGACGTCAGGAGTCCGCGAGCGTGACTCCCCCTCTACCACCCTCACACGGACACGGGAGGGTGCGTGTACGTGTGCACTAACACGCGTTGATCCAGAACCGGCCTAGCCTACCTACTCTTGGCCCAAGTTATTCTTTTTTACTGTGCGCTTTCCGGCTGCGTCGAACAGAAAATTAGTATACACACCTTGGCCAGTAAATAAGAAAGCCTCAGATCACATCGACAGCCTAATAACATAGTCACGTAAGCGCCATAATTTTGGCCTTTTTTTTTTTATGTGATAGAAACGTATCTCCATTTTTCTTTCATTTTTGCACTCGTCAATGTACTTGAAACATTTTCGCGGTATAAATAAAAATTTGAAACACAGAAGCGTAAGTGCCATTTTTTTGTGTGAAACAGACGTATGTACAGTCTGGTTCGGTAACAGAGGAACGTATCTCCACAAAAGAATGGAGATACGTTACTATGTTACAAATCATTTGACACTCGGAAAAGTTAAGACCACGTAAGTGTGGAGTTACGACTGTATCACACAAAAAAACGTGGAGTTACGACTGTATCACACAAAAAACGTGGAGATACGTCACTATCACACTGAATTATCGATGATGGCTCTATGCATTCATCAAAGAATTTCCACTGCAGAGAAGCATTTTTTTGGAGATACGTTTGTCTGACCTCGAAAAAGTCCATTTTTGTCGCTTACGTGACATAGTTATTAGGCTGTTGACATGTTTGTCGACCTCAGCTTCGCCTCAGCCGACAATTACATGTGATCTGAGAGATTTCTTACTTTACTGGCCTAGGCTTGTAATATACTATTGTAAGCTTACATGTGAAACAACGGGCGCTTTATACTTTGATTACAAATTATCATTAAAATTATAGGAAATTATGCGTAATACAAAAATGTCAACATCGTACTTATACGTTAGACTGTCATTTCAGAGGCTAATCTTCTCAGAACTCAATTCAACAAATACAAGAATAATGCAGCGTGAAGTAGGCCTGCATTAGAGTGTCCATCATTTCTCAAATCGACTTTTCTCACTTGGGTATGGGTCTAAATCATTTGTTTATAGGATGAAAACAATTATGGAAAGAAAAAATTTGTTTAAGTTCTATTAACTATATTTAATTAACCCCTGCCTGAATGATGATACTTTTCCTATTTGATTAACATATAGGATTTCTGCAGTTTTTAGACTTTGATTTTTTTGTCGCTTACTATATTCATTACCTGATTGGATATTTCTGATTTTACTACTGTTATGACCTATTTGAATGGAAAAATTTTTACATTGGTGAAAAAAGTTATTACGAAGTCAAAATTTACTTTAACCGTATTTTTCAATAATTTTTGAATGTTTTTGAATTTCTTGACTTTTCAATGTTTCTTATCTATTCGAAGGTTGAATAAATGTTTTTATACGCTCTCATCAGTGTTTAAGGGGTTAGCCTACTGTGACGAGCATCGAAACAGACTAATTTTCAATAATTAATTACGGAAAAACTACCAATGCAATGTTGACAATTTTTTTATACGATGTCATGTACACGTTCAAGAGTGCGTTCAAAAATTCTTATTGAAAAAAAATTTACAATTGGATGGGTTATATCTTCTCGCGCGTTCCGGGGATTTTCGTCTGCGGTCGATCGATGTACGTGATATCGCAAGTACCAGTGATTTGAAACAAGAAAAAAAAAAAACTTGCTCATCAACTACATTGTATTGGCTATCGGCGGACGGGTTTTTTTTTTTTTTTTTTCCTATTTGGTTAATAATTATTGATAAAAATAACACGTTTTTTTTAGCCGAAAATTTCGAAAAAATTCAGGAATTTTTTTTTTCGTCAACAAAGAGGAAAAAAAAAAAAAAACTCCGTCCGCCGATAGCCAAAACAATGTAGTTAATGAGCATTTTTTTTTTTTCAAATCACTGGTACTTACGATATCACGTACACCGATCGACCGCGGACGAAAATCACCGGAACGCGCGAGGAGATATAACCCATCCAATTGTAAGTTTTTTTAAATCAAAATTTTTGAACGCACGCTTGAACGTGTACATGACATCGTGTAAAAAAATTATCAACATTGCATTGGTAGGTTTTCCGTAATTAATTATTGAAAATTACTCTGTTTCGACGCTCGTCACAGTAGGCTAACCCCTTAAAGTAGTTGCCTAGCGATTGCAACATTTTAAGAAGTGTTTAAAATTTTGACCATAAGTAGTTGAATGCATAATACATACAATATTAAAATTTGGAGACGATTGACCACACCAAACTGAAGATATTTGCCAATGAAAATGATACTTTTTGTACATGTAGCATAGGAGCGTAAAGGAGAACCGTTGGAAATCAACAAATTTTATTATTTTTGTGTCGAAGGGAAATTACCATCTTTTCGAAAAACTGACACCTATTAGAATTATATATTTACAATTATGCTGCAAAATTCGGAAATTATTGACCACATAGTTTTTTAGATATTGATAATAATTGAGTAAATGAGTCGGATATAGTCACGAGTGAAAGCGAGTAAGCGATAGTAAGTGAGAGAAGAAACAATAGCGAGTGAGTGAGTAAGCATTAATAGCACAAACTATATCTCGGAAGGCAACTATCTTGATATAAACTTTGAATAAAAGAAGTAATGTCATCTCAGTTTAAAGGTTATATAGCTTTAAATATCAAAGTCTTAAAAGAGTTTGACTCACTTTATTTTTTTTATTTTGTAATAATTTATCGATTGTTTACAATAATTAATGTATATAAATACCAATTAATTGCTAGTTATAAATCAATATATATCGATGAATTAGGTAAAACTTTTACTGTAAAATGATTGTACTAACTACCCTTGTCTTACTTCTGGCATATTCGCTACTCAACGCATTTCTCGTCTACAACCATCGCTCGTGATTAGGTCCGACGACAGTGCCGACCGGAAATACAAAATCGGCGCGTTGCAACAGTGTCACTGTCAATACATCACTCATCGTTTATTCGTTGCGTTGAACAGTCTTGGATTTTCGTGTTCGCTTGCTAGATAGCTATTCTATTACGTATTTTTCACGATCGTGTTCTTCCTTAGTATTTTTAAATTATCGTTATCGTACAACCCAAAGACATTGAGTGCGTAAAGGGTATTTTTTGATAAGTTGGTATATTAATTTGTTATTTTATTCTTATATTTCTCGTGTTAAAAGACAATCGTTGTGTAAAAAGTGTTATTCTGATAATTTTTAAGTGTAGTAATTTTTAAATTTTCATCATCGAACAACCCAGAGACAATCGGTATTATATAAAGGGTATTTTCTGATAAGTTTCTATATTAGTCGTAGTCTTTCTTAGTATCTTGTTAACTTTCCATTATCGTACAACCCAAAGACAATTGGTGCGTGAAGAGTATTTTCTGATAAGTTTTTATAATAATTTGTTATTTTATTTTTGTATTTCTCGGTGTTAAAAGACAATCGTTGTGTGAAGGGGAGGGTATTGTTCTTATTTTTCGATATCGTTAGTCTCAAGTCATACTTGTTTTATTTTTTTATTTTTTTTTTCCAATTTTTTCCATCACTGCTTGAAACATCGTGAAAGTATTTTATTTTTGAATCCGATTCTATTGAGTTGAGTGTTAGAGGATGTCCCGAAGACCGCAGAGACGGTTACCTCTATCTGCGAGGATGAAAGACGGGAGAATCTATCAACAGAGTCGTACATCTTATACGGGAATTATGTAAGATGAAAGAAATATTTCAAATTCTACGCAATTCAATTCACATTCTAATTATTTCAATAGTTAATTTTCAATCTAAATTTCGTGCATTCAAAAAATTAATCAATTACATCGCCGTAAGTGAATGTCGGAATGTTTGGTGGGTTAGTCTCAGTCGGCATGCTTTAAGGAGATATACGCAGTCAGGAGCCCGAAACAACCGATTTTTCAAGAATTTTTCTGGATAGACATTTTAATTTATTACACGGAAGAAAGAAAAATGGAAAAATTACAGTTCACATAGTAATAAGAGGCGCTTCGAACCCAAAACTGGAAAGATTACAGTTTCAAATAACATTTTTATAAAATACAATTTAAATACTAATTTTTACAGTTTCTAATGTAATTTTACACTTTTAAAATGTAATTCTTACACAGTCTGTGAAAATTGTTATTTAAACTGTAATTTTTCCAGTTTTATTTGCGTAGCGCTGCGTTACTATATATATTAAACAGTAATTTTTCAACTTTTCTTTTCTCTGTGTAATGTAAAAATTTATATAGATATATATATATATTATGGTAACTTTAAACTTTATTTTGATATTTTCGAGCAGCAGCAGCCCCCCCCCCCCCCCCCCCCCCCCACCGCATACCCCGCTCGCAGAGTTCATCGATGCGTGACGCCTGATATTTCGGAAGTATTTCTCACTTTACTTTGAGTAGGTATAATCTGGCCGATTTGTCTTCTCGCCTACCGACTCGTCAAACGTCCTCGACAAATACGAATAGAATATATCGTCACCTGATTTGTAACTTCTTTATTTCAGTGAAAAAAAGTTAAATCGAACTCGATTTCGATATTATACAGAAGTGACTTATGTGATGAGCTTAAAAAATATTATCTCAAAATATGATGCCCGATCGACTGATCGGAATCCGCAATTCAGATTCGGCAGTGATCTATACTAAATTTTCGATTACAGTAAATTCTTAATTTCTTGCAGGTATTATTCTATGTCAGTTTTCTGTTAAATGTACATATGAGCAATTCCACGTCAGACCGGACAGCTTTCTGACCTCGATGTTACCGATTTCGCTATTATTTTTTTTACGGGTTCTATGGAACAAATAAATGAATCAAACAATTTTTTGTTTTTTTTTTTGGCCCCTATTTTCCAAGTTACACGGGGGTGAAATTCAGGAAAAAGAGCCAAAAATCGAAAACATACTCCTCTTCAAACGGTCATATCTTTGATTGTATTAATCCTAGAGACTTCATCCAAGAACCATTTCAAAGCTATTGAATGACACTATTATAATATATTTATTTCATTTCGCGGTAACAAACAATTCTATTTATTATAAACAAATATATTATTCAAACGTGATTTTCATAGAAAATACCAAGCGATAAAATTATCAAAAAAATATGAGCGTATTCCTTGATCAATTCTCTACAAAATCGTTAAGTCAATTTTATGGAGAACCGATGGGAACCATGTTAAAACGATTTATTTATGCGCGACGGCGTGCGCCGCCTTGACACAACGTTGAGACAGAAATATAGACCTTTCGCGATTAGATACGATAAAAAATAAAAGTGTTAAATGTTCAAAAAGATGTCACCATTACGTACGTCCCATAAAAAATAAGGGTCACGGGATATTCCGATCAGAAATCGTCGATTGTATTAAATCTGACTGTTGAGATAACACATTTCGTGTCGTATAATTTCACACATGGGCATGATACATATTTCTAAAATCATATCGTTTCCTACTTTTATTATTATCATACCTAAATTCATTATTATATAATCGCTTTTTGCGATTTTTATAATCATGCCCTTTTACGATCCGGCGGTTCAATTTTTCATCTCGAATTTTTCTATTTGTTAATGACAGACAAAAAGACGAGAAGTATACGCTCGTAATTCCATTTCATTTTACAGCTACTTGCGTTGTCAAAAATCGACTCTTTGCCAAGGTACTGCAAAAATAGTGAACGGTGCTATAGAGGATTTGAACCCTCACTCAATATATTGTCTGCCGGACTATCACCTAGAATCCAACGATCGATTCAAGCAGGCATTAAAAGACGCGCTTTCACGTCATTGGTATAAGCTTAGCGATTTGTACCATTCGTTAGCGGCCGTGTAAGTTTTACAATTCTATTAGATATATATTGCTATTTCAATCTTCCGTTTTATTCACCTAAATCTTATCAAATGAACAGAAAAGTGTTCGAGATATCAATGCCCCATTATACATTTAATGCACATTACAAATTGCGAGTGGCCTATTTCATACTCCTTTTTTGTTTGTCTAATTGCATCCATAGGATTAATTTTCGACTCGATTATTATTCTTACAAAAGGTTGGCGAAGGTTGAGAGTTGAAATAAAGTACTACTGCATCAGATTATAACTTTTTACTTACTCAATCTACAATGAAACGGTTCGTTATGTCTCATGTTGTAATTGCGAAATTAAATTAATAAAAAACATACGGTTCTTTATCATATAGTCATCCCGAGGCTGCTCTGAATATCTCATTTAGAAGCATGAGAAAAAAAATGATCGAGTGGAGGAAATCACTCTATCCTCCAAATCCACACAGTATTAGAGAGTTTGCCGATCGGCTCATGGATCCGCAATTCCAACGAAATTTAGAATACGACACTGGACGTTTATCGGTGAAACTGATCATCGACAGTAGTGGTGCTGATCACGCTTTAATATACGATCAAAATTTCGTCGAAACAGAAATAAACGACGTAACGAAACTCTTGATCGATGGAACATTTCGTTCGACGCCTAGCATACAAGACGCATACCAACTTCTGACCATCATGGGCATTAAGTTCAACCACGTGAGAAATTTTTTAACAGTAAAAACTTGTATTCCTGCAATCGTCTTAAGTTACTCAAAATTATCCAACAATTATCTTGTATAACGGCTCTGAGTCAACCTACAGAGTGCACGCAGAGCGTCATGGATGAAAAAGACATTGAGAATGTTACATAATTTCATTTCGAATTGCCCATCTGTAGTCATTTTAACCAACAATAAATAAGCATTCTTCTGTCTGTTCATTTATAGGGCTTTCCGTTTATATGGGTTGTAATGTCCCGTAAGACAGAAGCTGCATATACAGGGTGAGGCATTTAAAGTGTTACAGAGCAATAGCACTCAAACTATTGATCATATCCAAAATGTTTCAGACAGAAGTTTTATTGTTCGAGAAGGCCGTCATACTCCCAGTGAACACAAGATGGTGTAGGACACGTTTATTTCACGTAATACTGGTGGAAATATGGTGTCGGTGGAAAAATTACACGTTTATCAATTCACTAGATTTCCATCCACGCTTTATGTACGTTAACGCCACGGCGAAACGATACGTGTGGTATACGAATCTTTTTCAACGTTTGTGGAACGTTCTTTACAGGTTTATACACGTTATTATTTAGTGCATGTATCAACGTCAATTAAACTTGAAAAAAATTCCGCATATTTTTAGTATGCAATCAACGTGGTTGACACGCATATTACCGCTACGATCATGACGTTGAATCGACGTAATTATCACGCGTAGACACGTGTTGATTTGTTGTTATGCTCCACGCGTCATAGGCGTAGTAAAACACCGTGTTATTCAGGTATATAAAAGACGTGTACATCACGCGTATCACGGCTACGGTTTCAACGTTGAATCAACGTAATTATCACGCGTAGACACCTGTTGTTTTGATCTACAGCTTCACGCGCCAAAGGCGTAGTGGGACGCTCTGTTACTCACGTATATGCGGTAAACGTTTCCGAAACGCGTAATACCGATACGATTTTGACGTTGATTCAACGTAATTATCACGCGTAGACACCTGTTGATTTGTTGTAACGCTTCACGCATCATAGGCGCAGTGAAACGTACCGTGTTATTCCCGTATACCGCGAGTATTCGGTGAGTCTGAATTACGACCCCCTCTCTACGGCAAAACCAACACAGGCGCGCACTGCGTCGGTAGAAGCGCCACTGGCCGCCTAGCCCCGCTCGCCGAGCCTCACGCGTACGCAGTGCGCGCCTGTGTTGGTCCTGCCCCAGGAAGGGGGTCGTTCAGACTCACCGAATACTCGCGGTATAGAAACCGTGTACATCACGCGTATCACGGCTACGATTTCAACGTTGAATCAACGTAATTATCACGCGTAGACACGTGTTGATTTGTTGTAATGCTCCACGCGTCATATGCGTATAGTGAAACACTGAGTTATTCACGTATATCGGAAACGTGTTCATCACGCGTATCACCGCTACGATTTTAAGGAGGTATAGCATCAGCTTGATCAAAATGGTGATAACTAAATTAAACTTTCAGAATATATTTTTGAATATATATTCGTTGGCCTCTCAAATTTTTAAACGGTTTCATTCAGCCATTTTTCAATAAATAATGTGAAAACTTTGAACGTTTTACACATGGTCATATAGCGAATAACTCGTCAGCCACGTCTTTAAATATTCATAGTAAAATAAGAAATGGTGACAGGTTAGAAAAAAAAACTACCGCTGAACAGCTCAAACACTCAAGAACCTAAATGCAAAGTTAGAGCTGTTTTCATATATATTCTGCCATTTTTCTATAATTAACAGAAATTCTCCGAAAAATACGATATTTTGTCGTTTTTCACGCTAAAGCAGGGCAATCGTCGCACACCCGTTGCCGTGTACCTGCAGTGTTATTTTTCTTTCGCGAGTTGTTTTGATTGGCGTACAGCCATGGACAGCTAAAAGATTTCAGGAGGGGTTGTAGCTCAACACTATACCGACCCTCCCTATTAATCTCCCATTACGCGCGAAGCTGACTGCTCGTTTCCATGCAAGCGTTACCGCGCGGCAAAACGCATGCGGCGAGAATTTAAATTTAAATTTAATTAAATTAAATTTTTTTAATTGAAATTTAATTTTTTTTTAATCGAGAAGTTACATTTTTTGAGCTATTATTTTCATCATTTATTAACAATTTTATTTATTGTTAAAACCTTTAATTTCTTCAGCTTCTAAATATTTGATAATTAATTAGATTAATTAATTTCTATAAATACCTACTGTTTTACTATGACATCTATAGACTCCATAGTATGTTTTATACACTCTTATTCGGCCTAAAGTTATTTTTTGTGCCACGGATGTCGCTAAGCACGGTTGTGCACGGAGCGAATATACTACGACTCATATTCGGCTGTTTTCGCCTCGTGTATCTGATGCGCCATCGACGAATGCGCAGCACTCGTCGTGTGCCTGAACGTGAGAGCGTCAGTCGGGATCGTTCCGCCCAACCGTTCACAACTAAATGTGTGCCTATCAAAAGTGATCAACGTGGGAAAACCCAAAGGTAATTATCATTTACTCAACGTACTTTTATAGATTTTATGTGTGACCGTGTATTTTCAATTCGTATAGAAGCGGATTACTGACAGGGTTAATTAAAATAAATTTTCCCACGCCATTTGATATTACTCGCAGCGTGGCTTCGGGGTTAGATCCACGTAGTATACACGTGAAGACACGAGTATTACACCACCAGCGTTTATGAATCTCGTGGATCTCAATACTTCGGCAATTCACCCAACCCTCGATGATTATATATCGGAATGAATAAAGAAAAATATTGTATCCCATCAAATGTAGTACGTTCAATTATTATTCAAGGTTATATTCGTTAGGGATCGAACGTATACCTAAATGAAATTCAATTTTTCGATTCGCTTTCGCATCAGGCATGGACAGTGTTGAGGGTGTGAGTTCGATCGTCGCTCGTCATTCCGACGAGGTAACTTGAAATCCTTCGCTACTCGTAGCGTGGCTTCGGGGCTAGATCCACGTAGTATACACGTGTCTAAACACGTGTAACAATTGATCCGATCTGTTCTCAACCGTGGAAAATATTGAAAATCCACGTGTATTGCTCTACGTATTCTACCACATGTTGATAGATTCCAGGATTTCTTCAATTACATACGTATTCTGTATTGGATTCAATTACATATGTATTCTGACGTGGTGTGTAGTTTCATTGTCACGTATCTTCATCAGTCGCGTCATCTAGCATATTAGGTTTTGCGTTTGTGAGATTATTATAACACGAGGATAACCTTTTACTTCAATTGAGGACGGGAAATTCAATAGTTTGAAATACATCAGGTCAAATTTCAAAAATAGATTGCAATCGTTCACCTAATTCAGTTTTGTTTGCGTTAAAAAAATTCGAAGTTTCACAGACAACCGCGATAGGGTGGTGTTTGCTTGTTCCACAACATTAGTAACAAATTAATTTGTTGTATAAAATATCGTGTGTACCAAAGAGGCAAAGGTCTTTTAAAAAGGTCTCCTTGGTACACAATATACTATTATTCTACTCTCTGGAAGGAAATAGAAATCAAGAGACTCGGTAGAGTCTCGCGCCAAGTATTAGGGTTGTCACTTTGCAGTGAGACGCCATGGTGGCGTAAAATCAAAGTAGTACAACCAGGCTCCACAGGCTGTGTGACAGATTGTCAGTGATTGTTACGTATTGTTCCGAGTATAAGTCGACATCTAATTCTAAGCTTTGATGGCAGAAATTTCGTTTAGAGACTGAATATAACTAGTCGACTTCTACAAAGAAATTGTCATTCATATTTTGATTTATATTTAATCGTCGTAACTGTTTCGATCTTTCTGTTTCACGCGATTTTTGTTACTAAAAACCTCGACCTATACTCAGAACAACACTGTATTTTTCAGTGAGACGCCTGGTGGTATAAAATCACACTAGTAGAACCAGGCTTTACAGGCTGTATGACGTCATGAGGACATTTATTTATTTATTTAGAGATTTAGAATACAGTGAGTAACTTAGATTCTCAAAGCAGACTCCCATAGAGACGACTAAGTCGCCTGTGCATGGGCCTCTATCAGTAGAAAACTTACTAGAATAGACTACAAAACATATCCCAATACAATTAAAAAAATATATATATTATAATATGAGGGAAATATATCTATACACGCCGCGCGAGACTCGACGAGTCTATATATACCCCCCGGGAGCTAACCGGCTTTGGTATGGAATACCTCATATATTGGGATCGTCCTACTCGGAGTAGTTCGACCTTTGCCACAAGGTGAAACCAAGCCCGCACTGAGATTCCCAATACATATTTAATAATATTGCACTATACATTGAGAAAAATTGAAAATTGAAATGCGAAAACTGTGTCCAACTATACATTTATCCTGTAATGGCTTCTGTTGTGAACATCGCTTCTGTTGTGGCTATCACTGCCATGAAAATGAAATGGTGGTTGGTTTTTTGCATCGTTTCTTTTCATTTCTTATTTTTGTTCAATTTTCAGATTAGGCGTGAGGGCGGCATACGGTGGTTTCTAAACTACATTTCGAACGTTTTTCGCAATTTGAATATGCAGTAAACGTGGGAGTATTCAGTAGCTATTCCATCAATGCTTTCTCGTAGACTAGGGCTGTTACATTAATTTTAAGATGCCTAAAATCAATCGAGTTATAGTTTCCAAACGACATGCTCGTCGGAGACGAAATAATATTGTCAACAATCTCATATCCAGTCATTTGTTCAATATTGTTGGTAATGAGCACGTCACCAATGGCAGAATTTCTGAAGTCACTCCTATGGAACGCTTGATGTATCGTTTTGACAGTGCGAGTATTTTTATGGACATGGAAAATGAAAGAACTCCGGAAGAATATCATCGCCAACAAGACGTATCTTATAGTAGCGAGGATGTAAATGATACAGCTGCCAACTTTGATTCACCCAGCACCATCAGATCTCTGGCGTTTATACGAGGCAATGGTTCGGATAATGGCGTATTCAACGGTACTAACATTATTGGAGGAAAGCCCGAAGATTTGGATCAATCTAAAATAAATGCCGATGATAGCAGTATTGAGTTACTCAGTTCGGGCAGCAGCAGCCGCAGCAGCTATATCAGTGATTCAGATCATAATGCCAACGTTAATGATGAAGTCGTGTACTCCTTTGGTGTAAATCCAAACACTTTCAGGAATGACTTGAATTCTGTCTTATCCAAACACAATGCAACACAAGCTTTGACAACTGATCTGTTGCATCTGCTTGAACCAGCATTTCCTTTTTTACCGAAGGACGCCAGAACCTTACAAGCAACTCCCAGAGGCACAGAGATGATAAAACTTGAGAATGGAGAGATGTGTTTCTTTGGCGTAGAGGCTTGTCTTCGAATTAAATTGGAAGGTCACGCTTTAGCAGACGGTCAAGTAATACAGCTAGATTTTAACATCGATGGGTTGCCACTCTTCAAAAGCAGCTCAACTGAGTTCTGGCCCATTTTAGGAAAGATTTACTCTATCGGTGATCAAGAACCTTTTGCGATGGCGATATTTTGTGGGAAAGGTAAACCAAATCCGATTGATAAATACCTTGATTCTTTTATAAATGAAATGCAATCTTTGTTAGAGACTGGCATTATACACAATGACCGACCTCATAGTATTGAAATACGATGTTTTTGTTGTGACGCTCCCGCTCGCTCATGGTTGAAGTGTGTTAAAGGTCATTCTGCCATAGCTGGTTGTGAGAGGTGTATTGCGCTTGCTACACACAAAAATGGAAGACTGTTCTACCATCCCACATTCGATAGCGCTGAAAGGCAAGATGCTGATTTCCTTGTTCGCAGAGAAAGAGATGAGACAAGGAAACGCAGTGCAAAGAAAAAACGTAGAGACGAGCAGAAGAACCACGTAACTGGAAAATCTCCATTGCTACCCAATAAACCATAACGTAGATAAAATAGGGCTGATGTCCGGCTAAGTCACGTGTATTAAACGTAATCACGTTTAATACACGTGTTTTAGCCGGACATCAGCCCTATTTTATCTACGTTATGGTTTATTGGGTACGCTTTCGCAATCTGGGTCTCGTGAGCCAGTTTATTTTGGATCCTATGCACCTCCTTTATCTTGGAATCCTGAAAAGACTTCTACTCAAATACTGGGTGGGCGGTAAACGTCGATTCAAACTCTCAAAATGTCAGTTGAAAACAGTTGATGAGGTAATACGAGCAATACGATCGTTCGTATCTTCGGACTTCGCCCGCAAAGGCCGAAGCATTATTGAAATTAAAAGGTGGAAGGCTACCGAATTTAGGTTATTTCTGCATTACACCGGTCCTGTCATTATGAAGGACGTTCTTGATGAAAACAAGTATACACATTTTTTACTCTTCCATGTCGCGATAACTATCCTTTCAAATAAGACCTACATTGGTAAATATTTAGAGTTCGCTAGGGAGATTTTAATAAAATTCGTAAAACAGGCTGCTGAAATTTACGGAGATGAATTTATTGTTTACAATGTCCACTCACTTCCTCACATTATTGACGATGTGAAAAGGTATGGACCATTAGATAGCTACAGCTGTTTTTCGTTCGAAAACTACCTGAAAACTTTGAAGATGCGTGTGCGTTCTAAGAATCAACCACTTCAACAAATTTCAAATAGGATTCACGAGCTCAATAGAATACACAAATCGAAAAGCAGTGAAGTTCCACAGTATGAACCAAGCGGAATAACATATCCTCGTGAACAAGGTGAGCAGGAGTATTACTCTGAATGTAAAACACTGAAGTATCGTGGATTCAAAATATCATCGAAAGATCCAGATAATGTTGTATCATGCAACAGAAAAATTTACATCATACAGAAGATTTTTTGTATTCACGGAGATTACAGATTCATTGGCTTACCGTTTAAATATATGCATAATCTCTACGAACAACCTCTCGAGTCATCGAAATTGAATATTTTTTATGCAAAGAGTTTTGGTCAGTCGTCGATCTTAGCAGTTGATCACATATCATTTAAATTTGTGCGATTTCCATTTGAAGGAGGTTTTGCGGTATTCCCTGTAGTCCATCATCTCTAACGACAGATAGAAACCGCACTATTGTATATAGATATGAAGATGTTACGAAGAATTAAAATCTACATGGGTAGAGTGAATAGGAGTCATCGTTACATAACTATAATGAATGTGATAATTCTCACACTGATTATCAACAAAAATGATTATCACGATTCGTAAAATTATTTGATGCCTAAAAAATAATATTAGAACTCGTCGAAGAACTTTATAAAGTAGCAGTGGTTATTTATATTCAGCTATATAAATGTTGAATAATTTGAATGACGTGTGCTACATTACTATTTGCAATACCTCCCAATGAACAAGATGAAACTCACACCGGTGCAACATTAATTTCTATTGCATAGACACGTGGCCTAATGTTCGCCGCAGTCGAATTCCTCGGAAGAGGTGGATCAACCGAAGTCACTGTTGTTCCGAAGCTGTGGCTGACGGACAACAATACATATTGCTACTGGCCAAGAAGTGCGAAGAATGATGCCATATTTCTCGAACTTGTGAAGAAGCAGGCTATTTATCAGAAGGGATGGAGTAAGCACAAAGTCCATAGAGTTCTACGTACCTCAGGTAAAGTGTTTACTAGACTGATTTAAAACAATCGACTATTGTTTTTTTTTTCAAAGTCACATGTTCAATAGTTGTAGGAAGAGAAAATAAGACGCCTGTTTAAATTTTAACCCTTCATATTAATATTTAGTGGTAGCTGAACGCAATTTTCCATTCTCCATTTGATGACCATGGAAATTTTTATTTTTTTTTTGTAATTTCTGAATTTTGTAGCTCAGTAACCAAGGCAATGTACAGAAAGGCCTGACACATATTTTATACATTTTTATCGGAAATTTAATGCTCCACACGAAAGGTCTCTTGTAATTTTTTGATAACTCAACTTTGGCCAAGGCGAAAGTTGAATCTTAGCCTTGAATAACTTTTAAAAGAGCTGAGTTATCAGAAAATTATACGAGACCTTTTTTTGTAGAGCATTAAATTTCCCATGAAAATATGTATTGGATCTTTATGTACATTGCCTTGTTACTGAGCTACAAGATTCAGAAATAACTAAAAATTTTCCCATGTTAATCGGATGAAAAATGGAAAATTGCGTTCAGCGACCACTAAATATTAATATTGAGGGCTCAAATTTTTACAGGCGTCCTATTTTCTCTTCCTACATCTATCAAACATGTGACTTCAAAAGAAAAAGAGTCAATTTTTTTGACCAACTAGTGTTCACCATGATCAAATTACAGTTTCATTATTCTCTGCTATACTTTCACAATTTTTGATTTTTAAATTTATTTTCATAGTCATGAATGCCCTAGTTTTCACTTTTGGTTTCAAAGGTCTTGAATGTTTACAGACTATTATAATATAGTTGCAAGGATTACACTAGACGTAACGAAAGGATTTTTGATTCTCAACGTGAGACGCCTAATACGAAATACGATCCTTAAGATTTATTGCATACCGAAAGGTTTAGAATCATGGAGTATCATTGCATTGATTGAATTATATAAAATTCATATAACTTTGGTATGCATACATCCATCTACAATTTTTATTTTATTAGCATTGGGTGATGAAAATTTAATTGAAAACGTTGATATAATGGCATATCGCTCTGAGATCCTGTTGCAATCACCTTCTTATAATACAACGTTGTCCGGGAGCTGTTGTCATCATTGCCGTTTACTATGTGTGATTCGTACAGACGACTATCAAGATGTTGAGGATTATGCCTGTAACCTGATTGATGGAGGTACTACCGATGATGCAGGACAGGCGATTGCAGTCATAAGAAAGCCCATTATTGGTGACAAAATCTGTGAGGATGCCAACTCTGCAGCTGGAAAGGAAAATTTAGATCCCCCAGATGGTGATCATCGCAAGCCCAAAAAGCATCACCGGAAAAAGGGTAAAGGCATAAAACGAAGGCGTAGGAACAATTCATCGTCCCCTGAGAATTCGTCTCGTGATTCGCCGCAGTCATCATTTATTCAGAATTCGGAATCATCTTTTAAAAGTGATGAAGATTCTTCTTCCGATGCCAGTCGCCACAAAAGGAAACTGCACAAAACACAACAACTTGAGACACATAGGAAGGTGGATGAAATGTCCAACGATAACTCTGGCTTCTCTAAAGCGAGAAATTCAGGATCATCAGATTCGAAGAAGGTATATTCTCACTACCGTATATCTAATAGACATGATTCAACAAACATAATTAAATTTGTTTTGACAATATATTTTATTTGTAGTTCCACATAGCATTGTTGATAAATTTATCTAATTATTCCATTTTAGAAATTAAACGATTTCGAAAATGTGTCCGAATTTTTTCATCAGTTTGATATTATTCAGTCTATTCGTTTTTATCTCGTTATAGCTTATTTCAGTTTACTTTCCGTGTCGATCTCAGTGACAATTCTGAAAATATGATTCACATTTCTTGTCACAGATTTTCCTCCATCGAGTTTGAAAATGATCTTTTGTCAGAAAAAAATCACAATCGAGATTTGAAAACAAAGAGCTCGGTATAATTATCATCCGGTTTATTTCGATTATAGAATTCTTCTGACGATCGGCTAGATTCTTCTGCACGCCAAATAAACGATGTCCCTCAGAAGTTTATAGAGTTGAATAATCGATCTCCTTCAATGCTAAAGGGATTGATAAACGACAGAAATGATCGAGAGAGGCAGGAATCTGGAAAGTCCCATCGTCAGCGTTCTGCTACACCACAAAGTTTGACCAAAAACGGAAATGATCGAGAGAGACACGAATCTGGAAAGTCGAATCGTCAGGGTTCTGCTACGCCAGAGAGTTCGTCACACAACAGAAATGATCGAGAGAGGCAGGAATCTGGAAAGTCCCATCGTCAGCGTTCTGCTACACCACAAAGTTTGACAAAAAACGGAAATCATCGAGAGAGACACGAATCTGGAAAGTCGAATCGTCAGGGTTCTGCTACGCCAGAGAGTTCGTCACACAACAGAAATGATCGAGAGAGGCAGGAATCTGGAAAGTCCCATCGTCAGCGTTCTGCTACACCACAAAGTTCGACAAAAAACGGAAATAATCGAGAGCGACACGAATCTGGAAAGTCGAATCGTCAGGGTTCTGCTACGCCAGAGAGTTCGTCACACAACAGAAATGATCGAGAGAGGCAGGAATCTGGGAAGTCAAATCGTCAGCGTTCTACTACGCCACAGAGTTTGCTAAGCGACGACATAAGTCAAGATAGGCAGGAGTCCAGAAATTTCAATCGTCGGCCTATTCATACGCCACAAGGTCCACGAAATAATTCTTCTTCGCACCGAGTCTTCCAGGCGTCTCCAGAGACGCACCGCAAACTTTTTGGCTCTGGATCTTTGCTACGTGGCGATATGAGCGATGATTTATGGTTCAGACGAACAGTCCTAGACTATTTGGAAGCCAGCAAGTCTCTTTCCGAGCAAATCTGTAATGTACTGACCCAAGTACTGCAAACTACTCAAGCAAATCTGACGGGTACCGAAAAGCCCAAAGAGTTACCCGATTTGCCTATCACACATGTTCATACATTTGAACTGTTTGATCGGATGCTGGTAGATCCAGTCATCAAGGGATACATGGTTAGTAGAGCAGTATTTCGTTATCTATTTAGAAGAATAATAATCTTGTGTCTTGATTTAGCAAAGAATATTAACTTCGGCGTGAAGGTGTTAAGGGGGTGTGAAGGTGTTATCCCCACCTTTAAATGGGTTAACATTCTGAGAAAGAAATTGATATTTTACAGCGAATTTGAGAGTCTGATCAAATCCAAAAAAATCATGAAGTTTATGGAGGGTTTGACCCTCGTTATCCATACTTAACGTTGAATATTACTTTGAGTCTAATAGTAGTTACGCTGAATATAGAAAAATACAAAATTACTCGGTTGTCGCAAAGAATCAGTAGTACCGTTGGATCGATTCTGGAATTTTTGGTGTTCAATTGTTCAGAAGAGATGCCTCTATCATATGAACATAGAATTTTTTGATATCGCGAAAATTGCCTGACTCGCATAGTTTTTACTCAGATTTTTCTAATTCTTCAATTTTTTTTCTCTACTTTTTCTATTATCTCAACCAAAAATATTCATA
This sequence comes from Tenthredo mesomela, assembly GCA_943736025.1. NCBI lineage: Eukaryota > Metazoa > Arthropoda > Insecta > Hymenoptera > Tenthredinidae > Tenthredo > Tenthredo mesomela. Next base: position 17,213,162 of record OX031014.1, on the reverse strand, counting down.
TCAAAAAGTTCTATGTTCATACGATAGAGACATCTCTTCCGAACAATTGAAGACTAAAAATTCCAGAATCGATCCAACGGTACTACTGATTCTTTGCGACAACCGAGTAATTTTGTATTTTTCTATATTCAGCGTAACTACTATTCGACTCAAAGTAATATTCAATGTTAATATGGATGATGAGGGTCAAACCCTCCCTAAACTTGATGATTTTTTTGGATTTGATCAGACTCTCAAATTCGCTGTAAAATATCAATCTCTTTCTCAGAATGTCAACCCATTTAAGGGTGATATTTTTCATAATTTTTCATTCGAAAAAAAATGTAAATATTCCATTCCGATGTAGAAAAATAGATTGATGTCAATTGGAGGCGATACGGTCAGAGCAGTGGCCATGGGCATGATGAGAGGAGTCATCAGTGACTTATTAGCGACACAATATAACTGGGCAGGTCATAAAGATAAGAAGAAGTTTGAGACTACTAACCTCCAGAGTCTAATATGCGGTAAGATGTTTTTCGTAATATGTGCATGAAATAAGCCTTCTTTCATGCTTGTCAGGCGTGGGGGAAATTATGTGTTCCGAACGTGAGTACCTCAGCGGGAGGGTAAGTACTTCTCCTCCCGCTGTTCGTTTTCTCTCGCTGAGCCGGGAATGAAAGTACATTTCCTCCCGCCCCAGCGCTATTCCCTATCCGATCGATGCTTATCAAAGAAGGCCCATTTTGTGCCCTCATTATATAAAATACAGTGGGCAATTTGGGGGGATGGCCATTTCTACCTCAGGTCAGACGTTCTTAGCACTCGTCTTCGTCTCACAGCTCGTGCTAACCGTCTCACCCTCGCTCGAAATGGCCACCCCCCCCCCCCCCCCCCCCCCCCCCCCCTCCACCGCCAAGTTGCACAATATACTATTAGGATCTGATAATTTGTTCATGATATTGATCCCACAATCACCTCCACATGTCGGTGTGGCATGATATTTCATTTTTATTAAACAAGGCACACAAATAATAATCACGTTGATTTCATATTTACAACGTTTTTATAGAACAACAGTCTCTCAGATTCAAAGTAAGAAAAAAGAAACGCATGTTCCATTTCCAAAAATAAAAAATCCTCCGCCCAATATCAACAACCTTAAAAATTATCTCTTGTCCTGCAAGTATAATTACAATTAAAACAATCTTGATAGCAGTACATATGGTCGATTATTTCAGATTCTACCAAGCAAGTCCTCCGCAAGAAGATCAAGGCTACGGACAAAGACATTAAAGATGCCATGAAGGACTGGTTAAAACAAGCGAGTAATCGCATCAAAGGCCGCGCAAAAGCCAGTCTGCCTCACCCATCATAGTCTTTAGTTTAAGGGGGTATATACACCTTTAAATGGGTTGAATTTCTGAAAAACAATTTTCCTTTTTTTTTCAACTTGAAGACTCTGATAAAATTAAAAAAAATCATCATGTTTGGGGAGGGTTTGACCTTCATTATCCATATCTTACATCTTGTATTACTTCCAGTCTAATAGTGGCTGCGCTGAAGACAGGAAAATACAAAATCACTCGGTCGCCGCAGAGAATCAGACCCAGCGTTGGACCGATCTTGGAATTTTTGGTTCTCAATTGTTCATAAGACATGTCCCGATCAGATGAACATAGAACTTTTTGATAAACCCATTTTTAGTTGAAATATTAGAAAAATAAGCAAAATTTTTTTTCAAATTCAGAAAAAAAATCGAAAAAATTCAATAACTTAAGTAATTCTTGCAATATCAAAAAGTTCTATGTTCATCTGATAGAGGCATGTCTTATGAACAATTGAGAACCAAAAATTCCAAGATCGGTCCAACGCTGGGTCTGATTCTTTGCGGCAACCGAGTGATTTTGTATTTTCCTGTCTTCAGCGCAGCCACTATTGGACTGGAAGTAATACATGATGTAAGATATGGATAATGAAGGTCAAACCCTCCCCAAACATGATGATTTTTTTAAATTTTATCAGAGTCTTCAAGTTGAAAAAAAAGGAAAATTGTTTTTCAGAAATTCAACCCATTTAAAGGTGTATATACCCCCTTAAGTCTAAACATGTGCAATGCTCCAAAGCTCTTTTTTTTTCTTTGAGTTATTATTCTTTCTGATATTTTATTGCTACTGTAATATACGATCATTTTAGTACACTTCAGGGTGGCTCTTATTTCTGATATTTTTAAAATTTAATACGGTCGCCCCGCAGGATCCTTCGATATATACAAAAAAAAAAATGCTCCTAAAGTTTGAGCCCTTGATATTATTAATAACACATGCCTGAATACGACTAGGTAAGGCTTTAAATGCAAAATGTACATGTATTTTGTGCCGATTGTATGAAAATTGTTATCTCACGTGATAAATGATCAAAAATTCTGAAACTTCACATATATAGTTGTTGCCAGCAACAAGCGGTACAGCAACAGAGGTATTTTTTTTTTTTTTTTTTTTTTGTTTCAACGAAAATAACTTCTGACTTATCGCGAAAGAGAAATGAAAAAAAACAGAAAAAAAAATACCTAGAAATAAATTAAAAAAAAAAAAAATAATAAAATAAAAATAAAAATAAAAATGAAAATAAAAAATAAATAAATAATAAAAATAAAAATAAAAATAATTCCAAGAATATCTAAAATAAGAGACATTCTAGTACACTATTATAGTCATCAAACGTGCCTGATTATACAACCTGTAACGTACTTTTTAATTTTAGGATTATATTATAATAAGTCCACTTACTCCGAAGTTTATGGGACTTGAAGGCTCATGCCTAAACGAACATTCAATCTTTAAGCTACGCAATACATATAACTGCCGTCCATATGAAATAAAAGTGCAGTAGGCGAAAGATTTGAGGATTATATCGTCTTGAATTGAGGGGATGGGCGGAATAACGGTATAACTCAGAAAACATAGTTTTGAGATAAATGAGAAAAATGTAGGAAACTAAGATAAACTGATCGTTCTTCCATAAAAGCTGTTGAGTTTAACCCTTCAATATTCAACCGATTTTTATTAAATAAATATATAATGTAGATCTATGGTCACTGATCATTTTATCATGCAATCTCCGGAAAAACGGTATAACCCGACTTATACCGTTATTACGCCCATCCCCTCAATTGAGATTATGGTTTATGAGATAAGAGCTGGGCAAGTTGAGTCAAAAGAGGAAGTCCAAATTACCTGAATACTGTTCTTAAGTTTTATCGAAACTGTCTGAGATACTTTACTACTTGGAGTTGTCAAGATTAGATATCACGGTCAAATGAGTTGAGGTTAATAAATTTGATCAATAATGTTATCGTCATTACTGTCATTTCTGGATTCAATCAGTTTGTACCAACTTGTAATTTTTATCTTCCATAAAAAAGTATCTCAGACATTTTTGAGAAAACTTAAGAACAGTATTCAGGTAATTTGGACTTCCTCTTTTGACTCAACTTGCCCAGCTCTTATCTCATAAACCATCAACTTTAGAAAATATCTGGTCAAGTGTTTTTGATGCAGAATTTGATGCTCTTTCAGATTCTGTGAAGAAAATTTTACCATTCTATTAAAAAAAAACCAAGTTGACCTTCACCACAGCTCAGCGCCTCCATCTACAAAAGATATGATTGCACCATATCTTTTCCCCCTCGATATGCTATAAGTTTTATCTGAGGTGTTTTCCCGTATTTTGCTTGGTTTCGGAGATATCAGCCTGGGGCGATTAAAAAAAATCACCCTGTATATATGGGGAATTCAACGTGAACTCGACCAATGTTTTTCCCTCACCATTTTTGATTCGCTTCACGATTTTTTATACGATTCTACGACCTCGAAAAAGCACTGCTGAATTTTTTCAGATTTTTCCCTCTAACCGTTAATTTTCCAAGATTATTCAAACCCATTTTGGAATTGGCATTTTTCAAAAATCTCGGAAAATTGTCAAAAGTCTGTTTCTTTTTTTATTTCGATCATTTCGACACCCCTCCCACGATGGGATCATTATTCCTTCTTTTTTTCTCAGCACTTTCAACATTTTGAACAAACAAAACACCATGTTCCAACGTTTCGAAAATTCTTGAAAAATTACGAAAAATTCTGTGTGTAATTCTGAATGTTTTCGCGTGAGACCCACGATGACGGACGAAAAAAAGTTGTTTTGATCCTGCGTAGCAACGAACCGGCCAAGTTTTGCACAAAAATCTGCAAAACTTAGCCCTCTCGATGCCATGCAGCAAAACAATCGGGAAATATCCGATAATTTTGAAGGTCTTGTGGTATTACTACAGACAATATTTGAGAATTGGTCTTGAGAGTTCAACACTATATCGGCATTGATTTGAGGCAGTGGAACCTATTTTTTATACCGTGGGAACGAAGAATAATAATAATTCCCTCTGCGGGAGGCTTGAAAAATCCTTTTTTTTCGTCCGTCATCATGGGTCTCTACAGTCCTCAAACAACGGAATATCAATTATACGAATATCTACGAAAATTTACAAAGACCTACGAACGAAATGAAGCTAAATCATTTTTCGTAGTTTTTCGTATATATTCGTAGAACTGATATTCTTTCGCTTGAAGACTGGAGGTTTTCATGATTTTTCATGAAAATTCGGAGATTTCTACTTCCAAAACTACAGGATGAACTCAAAAAGAGACTTCGCTCCATTTTGTTTGTAGATCTTCGTAGATTTTCATAGATAATCGTAGAACTGATATTCCGGTGCTTGAAGACTGTAGATTTTCGTAATTTGTCGTGGAAATTCGTAGTATTCTACTTCTAAAACTACGATAAATTACGGAAAACTACGAAAACGTACGAAAAACTACGATTCTTTATGCTTTTTTACGCTTTGAATGTTTTCGTATTTTGGCGTAGAAATTATTTTCACCAGGGTATGATTGTCTTTTGCTGTCAAAAATGTAACCTATGAATTTTCTATCAAAATAACTTTTTAAAATATTATTTCCGCTATTTCAGTATTAAAAATCATTCTCAATTGGATCGAGTAAATTAAATAATATATTTGTTTATTTATTTAAAACTATCAATAAAATACAAGTATAAAATTTTTGTTTAAATTCCTTCATTTGCAAAAACACATAAGTCGCATGCCAGTGTAAATTTAGCGTGTTAAAACCTCGTATCTTATAAAATTAATTAAAAATAAGGGTTAAAATACTGTGATTCATCATATTTTACTCTTAATAAACTTAAAAGTACATTATCTTTAATATTCAGATGGAATAGTTATTAAAAATACTTTTTTATTATTAATATAGCGTTTTTGTTGTTCCTGTAAAGTAGTGATTCCTGAGATACGAGGTTTTACCAAAGTACCGTCGAATTTAGGTACGTTTGTAGTTCTTTTCAGTCCCGTAAAATTATATCAATTTTTATGGAATTCCATCAGATGAATTTTGGTTCTGCTAAAATAAATAACCTCTCGTTATCGGAATAGCTATTTTCGTATCAAGGGCGTAAAGTTTTACGCCCGTGGTGCGAACAATATTTTTCGTCATGGTGGCGTAAAGTATAACGCCTTTTTAGCCTTGTTTTGCGAGTGTCAAGTTCGACTATATGCCCGCAAAACAGGGCGTAAAGGCGTACTTTACGCCTACTATGACGAAAAATATTTTTGTCACCTACGAATTATGATCTTCCAGGCGGTTTACCAAAAAGCAAAAGCTCTCGGACTGCAGAATACGCTGAGGGACGACGCGGATGCCAAAAATTTTTTCAAACAGATATTGGCCCTAGCCTATCTACCGGCTCATTTAAGGGGTAACACCACTCTAGGATTTTGAAAAAATCGATTTTTGTTTTTTTGCTTAAACAATACTTTAGGGTCATAAAAACAATAACCAATTGGTCCTATGGTAAAAAAAAAAGGAACTTCAGAGGTTTTAATTTTTAATTTCGCCGCAACGCCTCGGAGCACACGTTCCGCGTTTCTGCGGTAACGCTTCGATATTTTGTTTTTACCTGTCGAAATAATGAGTGCCTCTCTTACTTACAGAGTAGAAGGTCATTAAGTCACCTTCGTAGGTTACCAGGGTGCTCTGATGCTATAATATACACTTTAATATACGTGTATGTGCAAGTACTTATAAAACTTTGAACGGGTTTTTGTTGAAATCACATTCTTCAAACTGGGCGGAAACGCTGCTCGAAAACCGTTCGATGAATTGTTTTGAAATTTTGACTGTAGCTTCACAATCACATTATCTAAAGAAGTACATAGCCGTTTTTCGATTGAATGTAAACTTTTTTCTTTATAAACAATTTACTGCAAATTTTTTTGCCGAAAAAATGAAAATTTTTTTAAACTCGTGCCATTTTTGCAAAAATGGATTTAAAAGAAAAACCCTATGTACTTCTCTAGCCAATGACATATAGATTGGGAAAAAATTGATTTTCTTGTTTCACCTCTTATACTTTCGGAGTTACACGTCCGCCCGTGGAGGTATCGAAAAAAAAAGTGTTCTTGAAGACTGGCTCTGTCGCCGCCATTTTGTATCAAAAATGCAATTACAAATTTTTTCTACATACTTCAATATGTGTTTAATAAGCCCCGAAAAAAGAAACCCGATCGATTCTCCAATATTCTAGAAAAAAATCATAAAATTTAGGCCTTTTTTGCTAACTCTAGAGTGGTGTTACCCCTTAATTGAGGCTCAATACCATCGTCTCACAAACCAATTACCTGCAAACCTGAGAAGACGGTTTAGCCGGTTTTTACAATATTATAATAGATATTGGCTCAATATCACATTCTACAATTTTTACATGTTTTCCACGATTTCGGACCAAACAAAATGTCCCGTTGGAACTACCCCATTTGATTAAATATTTATTTAAAACACGAGTGGGCTACCTCAAAGCGTTGAGTAAAAAAATTTTTTTTGATTGGAAAAATTTTCTTTTTTTATAAAGTACAAATTCTACCCCCAGGCTAAAATTTTTTTTTTTTTCAACCCACCCTACTATATACAAACAACAACAGCTCGTAAAAGGTTCGCATTACTATTGGTAATAAAATTCAGCTTTTAACCTATGGGTCACAGATCTTTGCAATAGTGAGATAAGAGATGTAGCGGGTTTCCGCTAGAGTAGTGGTGGTTTTTTACTTGCCACCTGTAAGTGAGGTTATGATCAGGATGTTGCAGGCATAATGCATTTCATACCTTAGTTTTGGGTGATTGTACTCGAAACTTCTTCTCGAACATATTTCGGGTATAGACAGTTCTGACAAAAATTTAACAACGCGATTGTCAATCAATGAACACACCTGTATCCTAATCGCAGTAGGGGTGTCTATGAGTACATAACATCGAATTTTGAGTATTAACCCTAGCTCCTATACCCCGTAATCCAAAGTCAAAGAATAGGTGATATACTTAACATAATAAAATACAACTTAACATAATATCGATTCGATCTTTTATAGCGTGGAGGGAACTCCACATGCGTTTAATCACGGTGGATGAGTTTATGCAGAAAGCCGCATCCCTAAAAGGCCACGTAGCGGATATAATTGAGAGAGACTCGAACGGGCGGGAAGGAGCCGGTTTTGAATTAGAGGAGCCTCCCGTGGCTGTACCTTTGGGTAATATTTTTACCTTGTAATACCAGATTCACATCGTGTACATATTTAAGCAACGTGTTATTGTTTTTATTAAATGCTTCGTGTTCATCGAAATCGTCCGTGAACGTTTACAAATATCATAACTACATTCCTTGATTAATTACAGCTCCCGCTGAAACAACTATTTTTTTTTTTTTTTTTTTTGTTTAACCCAGGCCAACTTTTCGCAATCCTGCGCTTACTAGCAACTATTTAAGTCAGGAGCAGTTCCCATTGTATTTCGGTGCATTCACTGAGAGACTCTTCGTGTCAATAAATGGTAAAACTATATCAAAGTTTAGTATGGTAGGGTTCGAAAGTAGGGAAGACCGGGCGTACGTTTCAAAAATTCATATGGTGCATACTAATGGGTAAAACTGATATTTTCCTTTCAATAAGTGAAAAAGGTGTTTCAATGTTTAATGAACAACATAGTAATATTCGGAACGCACCATATCAAAGTTAGATAGCGACTTGACAAACACGGTTAGTATGGTGAATATGAAAGTTTGAAATAATCGTCTCTAGTCGTCACGAAGAATATCAGTTTTTCGTACGGACCATATGAAAAATCATGACTTGCCGGTGGAAAAAGAAGGGAGTGAGCCGAGGCTATCCCCAACACCAGTATCATCAGGAAGTAGAGGTCACACGCACTGAAAGGACATACATATCGGGTATACTATACATGTACACAAATATACACAAGTTACATAGGAGTATCGCGCAACACACTTATAAATTAGACCGAGAGACTTATACCTATACATTTACAATATACAAACGTAATACAATTACGTGCGGGATAATTTCAGAAACTTCTATATATACCAAGCTGGTAATAATCCACTGCTTGTGAGAAAGGACTTGGAGGGTTCTTTTCTAAATAACTCGTTAAAGAATCATTCTTTTGGAAAACTGCATTTGCAAAGTAGACTTTATTTTGGAAAGGTAATTTTATAACTTGAAAAAAAAAAAAAAAAATCCAATTAATTTTTTAATTATGTATTATTTTTCAATTGAAACATGTATGGGCATCACAGCAAAAATGATGGTAGAAAATTTTGAAAATTTGGATCTTCAGATTTTATCCTAGAAAAAATTCAACAAACGCTTCAAGCTCTTTAAGACGTTTGTTTAGGAGAAAATTGGATTAGAAAAATTGACAAATTAACATGTGTTCTTATGGGCAAAAGTGGAAAAAAAATTATATCTGTGTTAAAAATGACGAAAAAAATCTGAAACTCTTTAGGTCAACGGGGAAAAATATCTGATTCTCGCCTAATCATTTTTGCATTGATTAGGTAGCTCGTTTTCGAAAAATGAAATAATTTTTCCCGAGTATTGAGAATAAAAATCACTCAGCGCCAATTTGAAGTTAGCTGATATGGAGTGAATTGCCCATATACATCCCTATTCCTCAAACATGAATACTTTCAATTGAGGAAGTGTTCAGAATGAAATATTTTCTACTTTTAAATAAATTCAGATAATTTGGGAGTTTATAAAATTTTAGCACTATTAGAGTCTAGATATACTATAATAACTTTTAATCTGAAAAGATGATCTAATTTTTTTTCTAATCTTTGAATTTTTGTATTTATGACATAATTTTAAATGTTACAAATAAACTAATCATAAAGAATCGAAGGTATCAGAAATACAACTTTTTATAATTAGAATTGTCATCATTTTTAGAATTCAACATTTTCGTCGTTTGAAAAAAGAAATAGGAAAAGTCATACATAGGTAATCCTAAAAATATAGCCAATTACAGAGATATACAAATCTCCATATTCACACGGCACATGGAAAGCGAATTGGCAGGATTTTTTCTTCGGCTGTTTCCGAAACAGAGCGGGGCCTCGTGCGTTCTCGGTGAAGATCGTAGTCGCTCGGGAGATTCAGGAAATATTTTCATACGCACCATACAAAAAATTGAGACTCTCCGTTTCAATTTCTAATATCCTTTGCAGTTTCACGGCTGCTTGATATCAACGTTGATATTGACCATGTTAATTTCTGGAATATGCTTCTTGGATGATGACAGTCACTGTGTTTATAAGTGAGACGACTTTGTAGGAAATTTTACTATGGAGAATATCGATTTTTCGTATGGAAGATTTCTGACATACAACGTTCTAATATTTCATATTGACCATACTAATATCACGTATTTTCTTGTTAAAATCTGGTATGGCAATATGAAACTTCAGTATAACGTTACGAATAACTAGTGTATTTTGCGCTGTCTTCCCTACTTTCGAACCCTACCATACTAAACTTTGATATAGTTTTACCATTTATTGACACGAAGAGTCTCTCAGTGTTGTATTACCATTGAATAATTATATTTATAACAGAAAACGATCCGGATTATCAAGCTCAGTTATTTGCCGAGGAGCCATCTCTGTGGCTACTCGACAATGCGGATATAGGGGCACCAGTGGCACCAGCAGCACCAGCCGATGGTAATTCATTAAAAATATTTTCATCTCAAGAGTGAAACCTAGGGCAAACTGAATAACTCACTTATCTTTTTGTGGAATCATAATACCTACGTGATTTTGTAATGGCTAATTAGTATCGACACCAATTCGTTAAAAATTTGTTTAGATGTTTCCGATGATGAGACGTCAGGTAGCTCTAGTGATGAGCCATATGAAGAGGAGGAGATCCGAAATGCAATTGGTAATGATGATGAGTCGATTATTCACTTTGTACAAGCGTAATCGATAGGTTGTGAATCGGTACTTTTTCAGTTAACTAATGAGCTATCTGTTTATAGAATCACTGGAAGTTAGCGAATTGGTCACCAAATTTTACGGTCTTCATGCATATACCACGCCGTACAATTGATCACAATATTTATATAAAATTCGCGAATTATAGTTGTGCAAGTGATCAGAATTCGTGCTGTACTTCGATAAGAATTCATTAAGAATTATTTAATACAGGACTACTACTGTTCAGTTGTGTAATAACGAGTTCACCGAACTCGTAATATTTGCGATCATTCTGAATAATTTTTATGCATGTGGCAGAAGAGATTGAACATGAGAACGCATAACCAGAACTTGTGGATTTTGACGACGGACGTAGAACGCCGCCAGCGGACTTGATTGGTAAATTTTTTCAAAATTTCAATAAACTATGCTTGAAATAACACTGTTCAGTTGTGTAATAACGAGTTCACCGAACTCGTAATATTTGCTATCATTCTGAATAATTCTTATGCATGTGGCAGAAGAGATTGAACATGCGGACGCATATCCAGAACTTGTGGCTTTTGACGATGGACGTAGAACGCCGCCAGCGGACTTGATTGGTAAATTTTTTCAAAATTTCAATAAACTATGCTTGAAATAACACTGTTCAGTTGTGTAATAACGAGTTCACCGAACTCGTAATATTTGCTATCATTCTGAATAATTCTTATGCATGTGGCAGAAGAGATTGAACATGCGGACGCATATCCAGAACTTGTGGCTTTTGACGACGGACGTAGAACGCCGCCAGCAGACTTGAATGGTCAATTTTTTCAAAATTTCAATAAACTATGCTTGAAATAACACTGTTCCGTTGTGTAATAACGAGTTCACCGAACTCGTAATATTTGTGATCATTCTGAATAATTCTTATACATGTAGCACAAGATATCGAACACCGGCAGGAAGTGCCAGATATTGGGCCTCACGACGACGGACGTCAAACGCCGCCAGGTGATGTTATTGGTAATTTTTGTGATTCTTTGATTCGTTAATTAGCAATTTACGTCAGGGGACGCAGTCTTCACACTTCAAGTTTGTTGCACAATTTAATTGAAGCAGTTTGAGAATATGATTTAATGGTTATTATTTCGTTAGTTTTTAAATTGAAAGTGACATACTATATAACTATAGGTTAAAGATTTACCACTCATCAAGCCACGCGTATGCTGTTAGACTAATTTTGTTGTATCGTATGTGAAGTTGAGATATTCAAAAGTTTGCGTCAGTTACATGAAAGTATAAAAATCTCGAACAGTATTTTACACTGTGCATTAATTTCATAAAATCTCAAGGGAACACATCTCCAGATAAGCGTTTCATTCAACCTTGGTGTGATAATTTCTATGGTGTGCTTCTGCATTATTTTATATGTCTGCAAACCAGACTTGCTTTGAACACGATCGTACTTCCACTATGAAAAACGAATCACAATCTAGGAAGTGTGATTTTCCGTCGAAGCGCCATGTATGATTACCGTCGTTTCATGCAAAAATGATGTTATGATAACCTAATAATCAACGTAATGTATTTTGTCATAGCGCGACGTTCGAGAAGACCCCGCCGGAAAAGACGGATCGCTGACCAGCCAACAGCTCCCGCGGAACCGACCTCCGCAAAAAATCAACGACGGAATAAGAGACGCAAAGGTTAGAGATTTTACCATAAATGAGCGAAAAAACAAAAACATACATTTCAATCACTATTACAGAAATGAGACAAAAAGGAAAAGTGCGTTTAGCGCAAGAGCTGCAAGCGGCACGGTCTGTGCAAGATGAAGTGCAGGCAGAAGCTGCACGGCTGCAGGCTCAGTTAGCGGAGGCACAGCTCGAATTGCGGCGCCAAGCTGAAGCCCGAGCCGAAGAGGAGAGAAGACGGGAATTGGAAGCAGATGATGGTAATAGCAGGAGTACACTTTTTATCATGTGTAAAATAACTTCGAGTTTCAAAAAAATTATAATTAATAACAATAGTAACAGGTTTTTTTGTTTAAAAAAAAATTAGGATTAATAATAACAATAACACGTTTTTGTTCCACTAAAGTTGGTTTTAATCGAAATCATTACTATACCACGTGTAACAATAGAAAAGTTCAGGTCAGTCCATCATGATACTGAGCAAATTTGTGTTTGAATGTGACTTATGATTGAAAATTCGAGACCAGTTTCAAAAATAGATTCTCAGTTTGTAGTAATGCGAAAATAATAGTATAGACGCCAACACGATAGAGATTCAGATTAATTCATTATACGCTCTAGAGAACAAGTCCCCTCGGCACGCGCTAGATAAAAAACACAGATAAAGGTGTCCACATCATAAAACTCGTCATCACAACGGTTCCTGAAATTTATAAAGAATTGTGAACATTAATGAATATTAATTGGTAAATCTATGCGGTGGAAATTGAAAGTTAAAATATAAATAGAGAAATAGAGAAATGAGAGAAAGACACATTTCTTGAGCGCCCGGCAGTGAAACGCGGCTTTCGGTTTTGTAAGCGCAGTTCATTCTATTCAATTAAATAATAGGTCTGTAGAACACGAGTGTCTGTACTGTACCCTGCCGTCAGGCATCAGATGCCGTAGGTCCGCTTCTCTTTAGAGTTAACGTGGACCGCGGTGTCGCCGGCGTTCATTTCGAGCACTGGGGGGAAGTTTGGCGCTCGTGCTTTCTTAGAGGTCTAGATCAAGATTTTAGTCGCAAATCAGTCATTTATCGAGAATATAAGACGACAGTTTTGTAGGACATGAGCGTCTATACTGTACCCTGCCGTCAGGCACCAGATGCCGTAGGTCCGCTTCTCCTCTCTGTACTCCTCCTTTATTTTTTAGAATCGTGCCGCGTATGTCTATTGGAACCAGCCACACATACGTTCCAGCCATGCGGTCATCGCTATATCTGCGCTACGTGCGCAGATCGTATTTGGAATGTGCCGCGCAATCAACGTCGCTGTCCCGTCTGTAGGACACTTGGCACCCAACCACCACAGAGAATATGGCTGCACTCGGAACGTTAATATTTATTTATTGTTTAAAAAATTTGAAAAAAAAAAAAAATGTAATAATACAAGATCCATAAAACATCTTTATAAAATAACCCAATAAACCATAACGTAGATAAAATAGGGCTGATGTCCGGCTAAGTCACGTGTATTAAACGTAATCACGTTTAATACACGTGTTTTAGCCGGACATCAGCCCTATTTTATCTACGTTATGGTTTATTGGGAAGAACGTATTCTATGCATTAAAATGTTTGTTGTACTTTATTTTTTTCCCCTTTGAATATTACATGGGCAGTTATTTCAATTTGGGTACAAATTTCGGCTGGTTCTTAAAGCAAAAACTAAGCTGGAAGGGGAATATCTTGACAAGAATGCGGTCGTCCGAAAAAAAATGTTGTTTTACTTTTTGGGGCGCATGAAGTAGAAAATAACTCAAAATAGTGGGTACATATTTTTTTTTTTTTTTTTTTTTTTCAAATAAAAATTGCGAATGCTTTAGGCAATTGAATTTCACTGATTTTGATATACCGTGAGGTTAAAAGGAAGCCGAACGATGACCACACTATAGCTCGACCAACACACGCTCGCGTTGCGTACGTGAGCTTCTACTCGCTGCAAGTGACTGCCATCTCGATTCGCCCGGCGCCTGGCTCACACTATGGATGAGCGTGGCCTTGACGACAGGCGCTGGGCGAATCGAGTTGGCAGTCACTGGCAGCGAGTAGAAGCTCACGTACGCAACGCGAGCGTGTGTTGGTGTGAACTATATTGCGGTCATCGTTCGGTTTCCTTGTAACTTCACGGTATATAGATATACCTTAACTAACCAGTAGTTTTCAATTCATTTTATATACTGCAATTTTCGAGTTAACTTACTTGTCGTTATTTTAGTTTTCGCAATTCTGAATTCGCTATTTCAGCCTATCTACATTCTGATCATTCGTAATTTTGACCCCCACCCAAAACTGAGATAGCACCTTCTTCAAGTCAAATCTGAGATAGCACCTTCTTCACGACGAAGCTGAGATAGCACCTTCTTTCTCCCAGCCGACGATATGTTAGGTACGTCTGGAGGCACTTGTTAAATGGTTGAGGTGAACACACTGTTATTTGATGTTTTTTAGGAGGTTCAGCGGAACTGAGCAGATGACGGGTTCACGGAAGCTGATGGGTGTTAGGGGTAGGGGTTCACTGGTTGGGGCTGGTGATGATGATTCGGACTGTAGAACGTCAGGTGATGGTGAGGGAGGGGGGGGGGGGGGGGGGGAAGCTCGACGAAGGTAGGGGATTCACAATGGGGGGTGATGGTGATGACGTAGAATGGTATGACGATGAGGACTTCGGGTCATCACTGATCGGACGAGAGGTCGATGGTTGTTGATTCCGAGACGTCAGGATTATTGGAAAGTGGACTGACGGTATGGGATTCGGTATGACTTTGGAATGATTTGGCGGTGGATCCCCCTAGCCTAATGGTTTTGTAGACCTGTGAGTTCCAGCCCTGTCCAGGCATGAACCCTTTAATATTGTCGGGGTCGAGCTCAGCGATGGTCCAGTCATCATGACGGTATTTTTGGATCGACCGTATCCTAATCCTCCTCCTCGGTACACATGATGGGAGCTCACAGCTCACGAGCTTCCACTCCATTCGGACCTCGTGGACATCCCCGTCGGTCATCGTGCCTCGGTGCCTCTGTACCCTTCGCGATGGCTGGCTAGCCTTTCCAGAGGCGGCATACCCCTCCTGCTTGACCCACGGCCTTGGGGTCAGCTCCCTACCGGTCCAGTCGTCGACCGTAGACTCTCTGACGACCTCATCTCGGTCAGTCTGTTGGGATACATGGCGCGTACCACCCGACTGGAAATTTTAATAAGGCAGTGATAAGGTCCTGGTCAGGTTTGCCTTACTGCCTGATCAGGCTCACATCAGGTGACGGTAATCAGGCCCTGGCCTAGTTTGTAACGCAGCGTTCCACAAGGGCCTGAACAGGCTGTCTGACCAGGCTGCCGTCAGGTTTGCCGTACTGCCCGATCAGGCTCACATCAGGTGACGGTAATCAGGCCCTGATCCAGTTCGTGACGCAGCGTTCCACAAAGGCCTGAACAGGCTGCCGTCAGGGTTTTTATTCAGGGCCAGATCAGGTTGCCTGATCCGGCTTATGACGTAGTTTTTGATGAGGCCCTGATCGGGCAACCTATCCGGCCGCCGTAAAGGTTGTTATTCAGACCCGAATCAGATAGCCTGATCAAGCTGCCATAAAAATAAAGTTAAATAAAGTTTCATAAAATTTTATCTGATCGTGTGAAACATTTTTTTCCGGGCTCGGATTTCTAGATTTTTATTTTTTTTTTGGTTGATCTAGCATGCTTACGACAAATTATATACAGTATTCTTCCTAAAGAAAAACCACGAAAAAAATACCTGTCTTGCGATAAAAAAATATCTGTCATCAATAATGAAAAATGAAGATTGATGTCCCTGAAAACGTTATTTTAACTTCAGTCACTTCGAAATAAAACTCAAAATTCAAACTTAATTTTTTAATTTTTTTTCTTTAAATATTGAATATTGAATATTTATTGGATGCACAGGTACATTACAATTATTTACATAGGTACATTTAGGCACCAAGTACCGTGTGCGGATCGCATAAGCCCCTTATCCGGGCTTGCGCGCGATCGCTTTCCTTATTCTAGCTATTTCTAACCTATAAATACTATAATCTAGATTAAAATAATGAAATATAAAACAAGTTCTCCCCAATAAAATATTAAAATATAAAACAAGTTCACCCCTATAGTAGACGGAGTTTAGCTTAATATACACTATTACACCTAGCCTAGAAGAGGACAAGGATTTTTACTGGTAGCTATTTGCATATTAACCGCGAGGCAATTTTACCACACTGATAGAAAACATGTATCACATTTTACCACATATCGCCGACAAATTACTACTTTTGATGGTAAATTGACGGGGCGTCGAAAAACCAGGAAAAGTAGCCAGGGGCGGATTTATTGGATCAGCCGCCCTAGGCTTCAGAAAATTTATCGCCCTTTTTTACAGTACAAAAGCGGGACAGGTGACTTAGTAAGCACGTATTAACAATTCAGCAAAATCGACGAATTGTTTTGTCAATATTTTTTTTTCCACCGTTTCATTTTCGTGCAGATGAAATTCGCCGCCCCAAAAAAAATGTTGAATCTCTAATTCAGCGCCCCTCCAATATCTGGCGCCCTAGGCTCTAGCCTACTAAGCCTAGTGCTAAATCCGCCCCTGAAAGTAGCTATTTTTCATTCAATAGTTCGTAGCAGGACTGGGATACGTTACATGCTACTCGGAACTAAAATTACAACTCGGCATTGTAATTTTCGCTGGATGGCAATTTTTACAACTTGAGATAGTAAAAATACGTATCGCTTATAGGAATATGGCGGACATCCTAGTTCTGCGTTATACCGCAATGTATACCTCCATAAATTTCCCATTAATGAGTTTAATATTTATTTCAAAGTTATCGTGATTTAGAAATAAACGAAACAAATCTTGAATCTTTTGTTTTATTTTTATTTTGAATCTGTTATCTTAAATCGGTTGGACCAACAGGAAATACGCCTCGAACTACACGGCTGAGTTTCTCGCAAGTGGTATCTTTAGCCCAATGTAGTATATAAGCACGAAAATTTTCTCTTCGAAATCTCCGATTTCGAGGCGTTCGCTAGAGCGTTAGGGTGTTACGCGTTCTTAACGACTGCGTTGACCATACGAAACTAGTTGTAACAGCGATACACTGAAGTCAACTACATGTAATCTACGTTGCCATCCACCCGTCCAAAACCCTCACCCCACTTCACCAATTCATAACGCCTAGCTCAACCGAAAGGTGAAAACAATAACATGCGAGTCCGCTATCTGCGATTGGCAGCCGAGGGCGCTGTAGACCAACTTTTTTTTTTTGCCAGACTTCATTTTACTATCTGAGATAGTAAAAATTTACAAGGTGGATTTGTAATTCTTTCTACTGTGTGACCACCCGTCATTTTACCACCGAAAAATAGCAATTTGTCGGCGATATGTGGTAAAATATTATACATGTTTTCTATCAGTGCACTCAATTTGCTGCCCTTAGCCATTCTGTTAATAGTTTCTTGAAGTTTTTTTGCTCCCACCTTTTTCTGACATTTGCAGGCAGCTCATTGAAGCACACACTCCCGGCGTAGTCGTATGCTTTACGTCCTACTTCCTTACTTCTACCAGGGGGTTTAACTTGGTAGTTAACGGCGCTTCTAGTGATCCCTTGATAGCGGTTGCAATCTTTGTCCTTAACTAGTTTCATGACTGTGTTATGAATAACGCTGCCACCATTGTTATGTATATAATAATAGCTCCCACCTTTTGTGTATACGTGGATAGCTGTCGTCGAGTTCGTTCCTCGTTTTTACACCTTAGCTGGGTAACCGGATTTTGGATGGTAGGTGATTGAAACGAATATAATATGTAAATAACTAAATAGTTGTTTATTGGTATAGTGATTACTAGGATAGTGGAACCATCGATATGATTGTTATACGTTATTAAGTGAAAGCGATGAGTGATTTGAGTTTATGATTTCGAGAGTTAATTAGGAGTCGTTTCGGATGCAAGTTTAAGAACGACTGGTTTGGTTAACGATTTAGGAGTAAGTAAGTTGTTGCAAGTGCAATATTAATAATGGCTACTGATGAGCTGAATAATGAGATCATCTTTTCCATTGTCCCGGGCATGGGCGCGTTCGTGCAGGTGCAGTTTTATGGGAGCATAGGTAGGGATGGACTTCTTGGAATGTAAGGTGTATAGGTAAGAGATGGGGTTCTCTGAATGTAAGGTGTACACAGGATGTTGTGTCTTAGATTGGGAGTAAGAGAGGTATTGAATAGAGTGGGATACGTAACACGCCCATCCCCAGGGGAAAAAAAATATTGCTCCTGTGAAGCAGGAGGAATTTTTTTTTTTTTTTTTGTAAAAGTTAAAATGTATATAATAATATAATTTAGGTATAAGGTTGTATACTTACGACAGTAAGTATACTTATATTTACGTTAGTGAATAGATCTAGGTATACATTCACGTCAGTGAATGTATTTATGTACGTGGATCTACGTCAGTAGATTCATTTACGCGTAGATTCACGTTAGTGAATCTACCTTGTTTAGGTGTATGGTTTTGTTACAATTGTCTTACATTGAGATGGATAGTACAACTGGTATGTTGGAAATAGTTATAGTATAGGTTATAGTATAGTTAATATTACTTATTGGCAATAAAATCAGTTATAAATGTCTTATTTAGGTATAAAAAGATGTTTGAGCTGTCTGAGCTGCTTCTATGTTTAGTGTAGTTGGTGTAGTTGTTGTAGTTGTTATAGTTGGTGCACATGTGATTGCTGGAGGATTATTTTGTTCGGTAGAGTCTTGATGTCGGTTAGGACTTCTAAATCTTCTGAATATTTTAAGTATTCTCTCTGCTGTTGCAAGTTTTTGCGCTATGTAGACCAGCGATACTGAGCCGAATAGGGAAGAGATATAATAAAGCATGTTTTGTTTACTTAGTTAATTTGATTTTATTTATGTGTACTATTTTCGTCCTATGGTCTGATAGTGTTTAGTTGTTGTTAGTGAGATTGTATGTGGATTTGCGGTGCACTTGTTATTGAGTTTGGATCCGGTTCTTTTTTCTCGGTTTATTGTGAATTGATTTCGCGATTGGGAATATATTGTGTTGTGGTGGTTTTGTAGTTTGATGTATTGATACTTGTTTTCCTTCATACGTGGAATTCTTAAAAGTTGAGGCCCATGATTTGTTGGGGGTAGGAAGTTTTCGTTTATAATGAGGAACGTGGTCGTCTTCCGACGATGAGGAGTCAGGTGGTAATGAAGGAGATTTAGGCTTTCTTAGTCGTAGTTTATATTTGTATTCATGTGTTGGAGATTGCATGCTATTGCGTTCGCTGTACTCTGTTTTATTTTTGTGTGCGTCACTTGAGTCTGAATTAACGTTTGGCTGCTTTGAGATAAGGTTTGAATTTTTGTTTTGTTTCCGATCGTTTATGGATGAAGTTGATTCAGAAGTTTTTGTGAGTTTACGTGATTTTTTATTTATGGGTGAATTGTCTGAAGGGATGTCAGTATTTCGCTTTTCGTTTAGTGAGTAGTTTGGTAAGAGTCTATTTGGAAAATGTATTGTTTCTATTTCTGGTGGTAAGCAATCCATAGGGATTTGATTAGATTCGTCATCGTCTGTTTTCGAGTCGACGTTGCCTTTATGTCCTTTTATATGAGCGGGATTTGATGAGTCATCTGTACTACTTAATTGTTGCGGGTGAGTTCTCGACGATTGTTTGAGTGTGGAGTGGTTTGTAATAGTTTCTCGGACGGGTGTACTGAAGGTTTTGAGGACTGGTTCTAGAGTTACTGTTGGGACTTTTATCTCAACAGCTGATTCGTTCGAGTCTATCGCGAGTATACATGCTTGACCGCTTTTGTTTGTTATTAATGCTTTACCGCAGTGGATATTGGAACCTAAATTAATCGTATCTACGTAGCTTTCGTTGATTTCCGAATTTGAAACTTTAAGAGGAATTACTTGAGCGGTACGACCTGGTATTGTAATGAGAGTTGCGATTTGTGGTTTGTGTTTTTGGAGTTTGAAGGGAATCACAGTATCTGTCAAGGTTAGTGTATTATTTTTATAGGAAATGGTAGCTTTTTCTTTATGTAACAAGGGTTGTCCGATAATACCGTCTTGAGCTATTGGGAAATCTTCGCGGACGACGTGAAATTCGTGTTCTTTATTGTTGATTTTTAATTTGGTTTCCGCTAAAGTATTAGTAAATCCGTCTGTTATTCCTGTCATTTTCCGCATTTTAGTTCTGTCACATTCGGTATCTTCTTTTAAGGAATTGATTTTTATGATATTTATTTCTGCACCAGTGTCTACTATAAATTTTGATTTTGTTTCTAATTCTTGAATATCGAATTCGATGACTGGCAACAGCTCACTTAATGGTTTGGATTCTATGTTAAAGACGTGATTTGTTGTATCATTGAACGCCGTTGTGTATGTTCGGGGTCCGTCGGCGCGTTCAAGTTCTAAATGGGCCTGTGTTTGTTGATTGCGTGAGTTATTATAGGCGCGTTTTCTACAATTTTCGATCGTGTGTCCTTGGCGTTTACAATAGTTACAAAAAGTTGGAGGATATTGTGTATTTTGTTGGCTAGACTGTCGCTGTTGGTTAGGAGGTTGTTGGTTATTGTAGGCGCGTCGCCTGCAATTTTCTATCGAATGTCCTTGTTGGTTACAATGATTGCAAAATCTAGGGGGATATTGTGAGTTTGGTTGGTTGGGAGGGCGTCTGTCTGGAGGTTGTTGTCGGTTTCTGCAGTCGTCTATTGAATGTCCTTGTCGATTACAATGATTGCAAAATCTAGGGGGGTATTGTGAATTTGGTTGGTTAGGAGGGCGTCTGTTACAGTCTGTGTTATGAGATGTTCGATTTAGGAGTTCTTGTTCTTCTATTAGCGCCGTTTCGATGGCTTTAGCCAGAGTGGTCGGGTTTGAGCCGGCTACTCGAATTTCAATTTCCGGGATCAAGCCTCTAACGAAGCATTTAAGTACATTTGTTTCAACTGCTGCAATCATTCCAGCAGTATCACGTGTGCCTGAATTATTGATCGCTTGTGTTGTGTTGTGGTGTAAGTCTTCGACCTTAGCGCTATAATCTAAAACACGTTGGCCGCTTTTTTGTTTGATATTGTTCAACTCTGCTTGCCATTCGAAAATTGTTTTCTTTGGTAAGAAGGCTTGTTTTAAGACCGTTAGGATTTCGTCAATAGTGTCGTATTCTTTACTTCCTAAATATGATTCAGCTGTTCCATAGATTTTAGTTCTGATCATTCGCGTCAAAATAGGGCGCTGAGTTGGTTTCACAAGAGTTTTGGCATTTTCACAGCTTCTTATGAAGTTATTAATATTCAAGTTTTTCCCATTAAAGTAGGGGATTGTATCTAATAAGTCTTTAAGAGACCAGTATGAGGTTTCTGCGTTTTCGTCAGGCATTTTGCGATTTGTGAATTAGATTATTTCGTTTGAGATATGTGTGTACTTATTATAATTAAAGATAACTTACAAGCTGATGATCAGGAATAAGAAAAATTTCATTTGATTACGGATCTGACTTGATATTGGAGATGAAGCTGTTGTGTTAGACTGCGTCGGATGTCGGATGTCGAGAAGTCGTCGATGAGAGTATAGATGTCACGGCTCAGGAATCTGCACTTCGTTGTAGCGAGATCGCTAATTGTTGGATTCAGATGAATCTTTGTGGGGCTAGGTGCCTTTGAGGATGATGTCGGACTTCTTTTCTTTTAGCAACTTTGATTTTATTGCTGAGTTATTTTCTTTGATTTTGAAGAACACTGTATTACGTTCTCACTTTGATATCTACGTATATAATATATGCACTTTATATTATGTGGATTTGGTAGATTTTGTTGATTTAGTGATTTAGTAGATTTCGTAGATTTTGTGGATTTGGTAGATTTTGTAGAATTAGTGATTTGGTAAATTTTGTAGATTTTGTGATTTAGTGATTTGGTAGATTTCGTAGATTTCGTGATTTTGTAGATTTAGTAGATTTTGTGATTTAGTGATTTGGTAGATTTCGTAGATTTCGTGATTTTGTAGATTTAGTAGATTTTGTGATTTAGTGATTTGGTAGATTTCGTAGACTTCGTGATTTTGTAGATTTAGTGGATTTTGTGATTTAGTGATTTGGTAGATTTCGTAGACTTCGTGATTTTGTAGATTTAGTATGACTTGTTGCAATGATTTAAGGTATGGAAGATTTTCCACTAGAAATCGTGCGTTTGGAAATTGGTAATCAGTAATCACTCGTGTCACATATATGTCGCTTTGTAGAATTCACTTATTTTGTCACTGTATTTTCCGGTAAACGAGGTAGTTCCGCTGCCACCATTGTTATGAATAACGCTGCCACCATTGTTATGTATATAATAATAGCTCCCACCTTTTGTGTATACTTGGATAGCTGTCGTCGAGTTCGTTCCTCGTTTTTACACCTTAGCTGGGTAACCGGATTTTGGATGGTAGGTGATTGAAACGAATATAATATGTAAATAACTAAATAGTTGTTTATTGGTATAGTGATTACTAGGATAGTAGAACCATCGATATGATTGTTATACGTTATTAAGTGAAAGCGATGAGTGATTTGAGTTTATGATTTCGAGAGTTAATTAGGAGTCGTTTCGGATGCAAGTTTAAGAACGACTGGTTTGGTTAACGATTTAGGAGTAAGTAAGTTGTTGCAAGTGCAATATTAATAATGGCTACTGATGAGCTGAATAATGAGATCATCTTTTCCATTGTCCCGGGCATGGGCGCGTTCGTGCAGGTGCAGTTTTATGGGAGCATAGGTAGGGATGGACTTCTTGGAATGTAAGGTGTATAGGTAAGAGATGGGGTTCTCTGAATGTAAGGTGTACACAGGATGTTGTGTCTTAGATTGGGAGTAAGAGAGGTATTGAATAGAGTGGGATACGTAACAACTGATTCGTAGGAAAATATTTTTTTAATTGTCAGCACGTTAATTTTTTGGAAGAGTGTTTCCGTGGGGAAAAGTTTGCATTTTCCAGTGATTGCTTTTAGGACGTATTTCTGTAGTGTAAGGATGCTATTCAGCACATTTTTGTAGGCGCCGCCCCATGCAATAATACCGTAGGTTGCAATGGATTGGAAGAGTGCGTAGTATACCTGTAGAATTTGTTCGCTGTTTAATATTTTCCTCAGTTTTTTGAACGTGAAAGGCAGACTCCTGGTTTTCTTAGTTATATACATCACATGCTGTTCCCATCTCAGTTGGGAATCTACTATGATCCCGAGGTACTTCGCCTCCTTGGTACTTCTGATTGTCTTGCTTTCTGTACCCAAGTCGATAATTAGTGGGTCATGGTTTGGTGTACTATGCTTATAGGCTCCGAACCTCATGATCTGCGTTTTATCTGCGTTCATAGTTAGTGAGTTATTATTAAACCATGTGATGTATTTAGTGAAGTCTCGCCGTACCAAGTTCTCCAGGGACGCCCAGTCTGCGGCTGAGTAGAGTATGACCGTGTCGTCCGCGTAAGCTATCGGTTCGCCGCTAGACTCTATACCAAAGATGTCATTTATGTACAAAACAAATAAGATTGGGCCTAATATAGTTCCTTGTGGTACCCCATGCGTGATTTTCAGCGCCCTACTAACTGTGTTTCCAAGTTTCACTCTTTGCTCTCTGTTTGAGAGGTATTTCTCAACTAATTTATGGACCATGCCACGAATCCCGTAGTCTTGTAGTTTATCAAGTAGTAGCTCATGATCTAGCGTGTCAAATGCTTTTTCCAAGTCTACAAAAATCGCCGCCGCTGCGTGTCCACGGTCAAGTGCCTGGTAGGTTAACCTACTGAATTTAGCCAGTGCATCACTAGTCGATAAACCGTTTCTGAACCCAAACTGCGAGGGACTTAACAGTTTATACTTGTCCACAAAACTCATTAGCCTTATTTTAAAACACTTTTCAAAGATTTTAGCCATCGTCGAGATTAGCGAAATAGGTCTGTAGTTATTGGACAAGGATGTAGCCCCTGCCTTATGTATAGGAATCACTATGGCCTTTTTAAAGTTGCTCGGGCATGTGCCGCTTTCGAAGCATTGGTTTACAATTCTTGTCACCTGTCTGGTAATACGTGCACTCAAGACCTTTAATCAGCAACTTTTTTTTTCTTTTTAACTTTTTTGATCATCAATTTCTTTTGTGATTACTTATTGATATTATTTTCGGTAGCTTCGCTTGCCGATGGAATTTCAACGGCTGCTTCCGGCTTTTTTTTTTCTCCCTGAAAAGTTTTTTTCCTTCCCAATCTTTAGCGCTATTGATAAGGGATCCGATTGCGTCATAAAATTTTCGGTCATTAATGGGGGAGTATTTTGCACTCCTCCCATACTCCTTCGTAACAACGTCTGAAACAAATCATATGATGTTAAAAAGAGGGCCTTCTTCGAGAAGTTGGTCATTCTAATTTTTTTGTTCTTGCGTGGAATGAAAGGTACAAGATATAAATAATATTTTCTCTACGTTCCAAAGTCGAATTCGCTGAATTATTGAAATTATATAGATTTAAATTACACAGGGTACATTGGAATAACAATCATAGCATGTATCATTAGGACGATATTAATACTTCAACAGCTATCTCAGCCATGTCTAAATAAATATGTAAAAAATAGACCTTTTCAGCGAGTCAAGCCAGGCTGTGCTCCTAAAGAAGTTTCGATTTTACTACGATAAGATATTACCTTGTATGCAGGAAGAGAAGGTCGTGGCTTTGAAGATACCTTTTCCTTTAACTTTCTTCACTGCAGTAAAGGTGCGAATCATATCCCTCGACAGGTATTTTTTTATGATGCTGTTAGACTTCGTACCAGAGGTAACTTTGGGTCGATCAGGCAATGCACTTCACTTTTCTATACAAAATGGGTGCATTAGAAATTGAAAAGTGAGCTCTAAACATCTCAAACTTCAAGTAGAGAACTTGCATGATAGATTTTTTTTCTATGTTAAGTTCATCGCTTAAGAATGACAACTTTATTTGATTAAGAATTCTACATGCATTATTTAATTTATATACAACACTGAAAATCAGGTCGCATTTCAAACCATGCAAGTTCTCTCTTATGAAGGTGCAAGAACTTACCAGCTGGTCTTTATGTTTTTTTGTTTGCAGTCCTGCATCGAAGATTTCGAAGTCTTCGACGGTTTTTAAAGGAAACTCTAAATCAAAGCTTTCTGAAATAGTTTTCGGATTTTGCCTATCGTTGACTCGTTGCCCTATGCCACGTTCTTCGCCACCTGCAGTCGTGGTCGCGATAAATGCGTCGAAGCGACGTTTCAATTCGCCAACTGTATTAGATGTTTCCGTTAGCTGTCGTGCTAGGCTTAAAAACGACTTGATAATAACGGTTTTCACATCTAAACATATTTAATTTCAGTTATTAGGGTGAGTAATGAGAAGACGAAGAATATAAGATAAGCTTAATACCATCTTCTTTCTCCAATTCTGCTAGCATTGCGTCGGCTTTTGACTTCTTCTTAAATGTATCTTTCGCTGAATCTTTCATTGCATCTGGAGCATTCATCTGCTTCGCAATGGGTTTTTCATGAACAGCTGTTTTCGCTTTCATAGATTCCGTCACCTGTTTTGGACTCGTCTCGGTTTCAATTATATTTATTGTAGCGGTATCTACAGGGTCCGCAACTTGAGTACTGTGTTTCTTTTTCCCTGATGCTTTCTTTGATTTTTTCATCTGTAGTAAAAACACATAAACACATAACCCATTTCAGCCGGAAGCTCTTTAATATGATTAATGTTACTAAAAAATAATCAATACCGCTTGGTCATTTTTCTGCCCATGTCGTGCAATTCGTTTATATGGTCTGTTCTGCAACTTCGACGAAACAGTTTCATCCGAACCTGAAGAGTCATTCAGTTCTATGAAATGTAAAAAATAAAGATTATTCAATTAGCCATTTATAATTATTCGTCCAAACGATTTAGTTTTTCGACAAGTCAAAACAAAATTTATCTTTGTTCTTAGGCTTGTAGATGGGATACTTTTTTTTTACGCTGTGGATTGTACGAAATCAGAGATAGCATTTCTAGAATTTGCGTATGAATTGTTCATAGCTATAGATTAGGAGATAAACAAAAGTAGTATGATTTTGGATCGTTGAGATATTATATTATTATATATGTCTCAATAGAATATATCAATTATAAATGCATAATTACCATCATCTGACTCTGCAATAGACTGTGTGTCGTTGTGTAACGCAGGGACTTGCAACAAATTGTCTACGATATCATTATCGTAATTTTTTTTTTTTTTTTTTAAAGAATGACCTTTTGTCAGTTAAAGCTTTTTCACGCGTGTGCTCTTCACAGTCGGTAGAAAAGGCATAGTTCTCCGTTTTAAGGATTTCTAGCCTCTCAACTGCTTCTTCATATGATTCTATTACATACATCAAAATGCTTCAATGACTGATAAAAAACTCAAATTTAGGACAACCGTTTAGGGGTGCAAAGGTTTGATTGAACTTCAATTACAAACATGGCAGTTTCAAGAAACTTACTTGCTTCTCCTTTTATAGCGATCCGATATTTAGGCCAATTAGTTGGTGGTGGAATCCGACACTTTATAATTCCTTGGAGTTCTTTACATTTTTCAACTCCATACGGCGGTGGCATAAACCTTGTGCAGATACTATCGTTTGGTAGAGAATCATAGTGGATCCATCCAACAGGAATAAAATCAATGCTTTTTTTCTTCCCTTTGTCATCTATAAACTGGATCAGTTTGTAACAAACATTTCCAGAAGCCATCTAATCTGTAATGAGAATTTTAATTTAAAAAACAATATTCAATCGAAATTATAAGGGCCTATGATCTTAAAAATAATAATAATGTTCTGGTAGGCTCTTATCTGATTGAGGGGTGATCTTAGTCGAAGGGAATATTTTTATTGAACAAAAATATTAATATTAAAGGTCAGATCTCCAGAAGCACGTATCACTATTTTTTTATCACGTATTATGCATTAAACAGTCACTTGTTGTATCATTGCACTTTTCGATTTTTCGCCGTTATCATAGTTACCGTCAACATATCTAGCGTGCATAACATGCTTTGCAATGGTTTGATTTTTTTTTTTTGAATACTTGAAATTAAAAAAAGACACTCAATTTCAACGCCTCACATTTTATACTCGTATCGAAATGTATACTTGGCGAGGTGGATTCTGGCCCGAAAGTGATCGGGCTAGCGATCATATTAATTATTGATCAGTTAGTCACATTTTTTATATTATCATCAATTTTTAGTGATTCAATTTAAGTTTAATTTTGAGAGCAAGGCACATCCTTCGGTATTAGTTGCACTGGTGTATTGTATTATAGATGAAGGAGAGGCATTGCATAAATCTTTATTCTTTGCAGTTCATTATCGAAGCTTAATGTAACCATTTTCAGAGAAACGTGGCTCAACGGGCAAGTTATTCTCGTTTCTTGTTGTAGCGTTACCTCCCACATGTCTAAAATTTTTGAATCACATGGATATTCAAACATCGGTTTTGTCTTTTTCAAAACTAATCCAGCTATTTCAATATCATTAAGGGCACCATTTCTGGGAATATGCATATTGTCAATGAAAGATTATTTCGAAGAGAAAAATTAACGGACGAACCCAGGAATCGAACCCAGGATCTTCGGACGCCTATCCGGGGACTTACAACCGAGACCACCTAGCTCGCCCACAGTTTGCCGCAATTTTTCTCATCTGTTATTGTACCATATATGTGTTGATATTATGATCTTGTGTTAGTTAGTAGTTAGTTAGTTAGGTAGTTAGACACCAACGTACTAACACAAGATCATAATATCAACACATATATGGTACAATAACAGATGAGAAAAATTGCGGCGAACTGTGGGCGAGCTAGGTGGTCTCGGGTGTAAGTCCCCGGATAGGCGTTCGAAGATCCTGGGTTCGATTCCTGGGTTCGTCCGTTAATTTTTCTCATCGAAATAATCTTTAAAAAAAATGGAATTTAAATCTTTCATCAATGCAGGAATAGATAAAGTTAATTAATCAATTGAACATCTTCGATTGATTAGTTAATAATTAAAAATAATACGCATCACAAATAGGCCGATGTATACTTTAATCGCAGCTTGCTAGTGACACATCCGTCACACAGGTATAACAGTATACGACCTTGCCTTGCGGACACCAACGTACTAACACAAGATCATAATATCATATTGTCAATCTTCAACAACTTGCCATTCTGGAGTTGAACAACGTTATCTGGAGCTGAAATTGCAATAGTAGCCTCTTTGGATCGCAATCTTTTTATAGGCGTAATTCCAGTAGGTGTTGTGCGTAGTTTTCTCAAGATTTTGACTGGTAGTGGTAAAGTAGCTATCTTTTCATTGGCAAAAAAATTTTCGTGCAGACGACGACACAACTGTGCCAGAGGCCTGCGCCCATTGCGGAGCATTTTTTTCATCTTTCCTAGGGCATTTTCAAAAGGAATTGCGGTGATTTCACTTAATGGGCAACCCATGTTTATTACGTCGTCAGCCAAATGGATTAAACTGTGCATATTCATTGATTGGCTGGTTTTTCCATAAATGTGACGTGCCACAGTAACGAAACTCCTGAGATAAACTTTGGCGTGAGAATGATATCGCATAGCTAACTTCTTCGAACAGAGTATTCTGCAAGAAATAGAAAAGAGGAGAAAATGCTTGTACAGTCTGTCAGGTAAAATTTTTTTCAGAACAACTGGACCACCGTACAGTAAGAAAAATCTGAATTCTATCGCTTTCCATTTTGCAACGTCAAATACTGATCTTGTCGTACGCTGGAACTCTGCAGGTATTTGAGATTGAAGACTTATCAACCGCTGTGAGAGAATAAGTTTGCTGCGATAACTCAATTTCGTATTCAAGGGGCCTTGTGGCCAACAGTCGATTAGTAATTTCTTCATTATTCCCAAGCAGCACAAATGCATGAAGTCCAGAACAAATATGTGACGGTCGGTATAGGTAGTGTGGTTTGACCAAAAAAAAAAAAAAAAAGTACCTGTGTTGGACACCATCAGTGCGACCGAGGGTATACTCGCACGAATTCCGGAAGAACAGCGGGAAGAACTCCGCTACAGACTCAGATCTACCCTGGAAAAAGCCGTAAAGGTGGAACCTTTGTCTAATATAAACAGGACAGAACAACTAGCGATTCAAACTCTGAGGCAGGACAGGTCTATAAAGATATTACCGGCCGATAAAGGTAACGCCACAGTAGTCATGGACGCGGACAGCTACGAAGCGAAGATCAACCAAGTGTTGCAGAAGGATAAGTACAGTTTGTTAAAGAAAGACCCCACCACTAGTCATGAGGGCAAGGTGTACAGAACACTGAAGAAGCACAGCGGTGCACTGAGTGATAGGCTCAGAACATGGCTAACGCCTCACCATAGCAAACCACCCCATCTGTATGGCTTACCAAAAATCCACAAAGTTGGAGTCCCTCTCAGGCCAATTGTCAGCTCAAGGAACTCGCCGTGTTATGCACTGGCTAAGTATCTCGTACCAATTATAAGACCACTCATTGGAAAGAGCCCGTCGTACGTTAAAAATTCCTTGCATTTTGTAGAACTGATGCGTATCCAAAGAGTACAACCCGGAGACGTCTTGGTGAGCTTTGATGTTGAAAGTTTATTTACTAATGTCCCTACCGTAGAAGCTCTACAAGTTGCCAGAGAAAGGTTGGACCAGGACCTGACGTTGAAGGAGAGAACGGAACTGAGCGTAGAAGGTATTATCGAACTACTCGGTCTGTGTTTAAACACCACCTACTTTCAGGTATCGGACAAGTTCTACAGCCAAGACAAAGGTATGGCAATGGGTTCCCCTTTGTCACCGGTGATGGCGAATCTATACATGGAACATTTCGAAGAACTGGCCTTACGGACGGCAAAACTCCAACCATCTCTGTGGGTCCGATATGTTGACGATACCTTCGCGATCTGGCCGCATGGAAAAGAAGAGTTACAGGTTTTCAGAGACCACCTAAACAGCGTAAGGGAGTCGATCCATTTTACAATGGAAGTCGAAGACAACAATACGCTCCCATTTCTGGATACACTAGTAGAGAGAGGCTGGGAAAATACCTTACAAACAAGCGTTTACCGGAAACCCACGCACACGGGAAAATATCTAGATTACCAGTCGAACCACTCAGGTAGCACGAAGAAAGGTGTGGCGCACTCTCTCATGGATCGCGCGTTCCAGATCAGTACGACGCCGGAAGGCCTAAGGAAGGAACTAGAAATAGTGCGAAAAACTCTACGTAATAACGGCTATCCTGAGAGGGTCATTCAAAAAGCGCAGCAAAACGCGCAACACCGGACTACCACTACACAAAGAATGAGGTCAGAACACCCTGTGGACGTTGGCACTCCGAGTTTCGCCATGACGATTCCCTATATAGCGGGGACTGCAGAGAAGATCCGCCGCATATGCAGAGCATATGACATTGAGGTACGGTTCAAATCAACGTCCACTTTGCGTGGCTTGTTGACAGAAACCAAGCCCCGACATGCTGCGCAAGAAGGCAAGGTGTGTGTATACGGAATCCCATGCCAATGTGGGGACGTGTACATCGGCGAAACAGGAAGGCCCTTGAACGTTCGCATCCAGGAACACCGGAAAAACGTTAAAATGTGCGAACGATCGAAATCGAGATTGGCCGATCCCGCCTGGGAAAATGAACACCACTTCCAGTGGGATGATGCTCGGATATTGTTGAAAGAATCCAATCCTATCAAACGGAAGCTGAAGGAATCAGCCTGCATAGCAGTGACACCAAATGCTGTAAGTCAACCCAGCATAGAACTTAACAAATTATGGTTACCTTTGTACAGGGATGAGGTGAGGGAAGCCATGAGCAGGCCAAGGCGGCGCCACCAGGCGTAGCTGGCGCCACCTACAACCAACCTATATATACCGGTGGGAGCGCGGAAGTTGATCACTCTTTGATGGGAAGTCGCCAGACAACCTTTCCTGAGGACGGGAGCAGATATTGAGCGCCCGAAACGTCGGAGATAAATAATCTTTCAAGCAGTGGAATTAGTCCAATCTAGAGTTTATTTAGCTCTCTGACCATAGGGTCAGAGGGGTCAATAAGGCTTCTTACTGAAAAAAAAAAAAAAAAAAAAATTAGTCCAAGTAACCCCCTGGAGGAAGGGGGGGAAGTGGGTGGGCGGGTGCCCCCCCCCCCCCCCTCCCTCCATCCCCTCTCCTACCTCCAATAGTAACAGTTAAACACGAATATCCCAGTTAGAGAATAACTCGTTTTAAATAATCTGTAGTATTGTGAGTTGATAGATTGTTGTCGTCTTTACCCATCCAAGATAATCATGAACGCGTATAATCAATAATTTTCTCCAATTATTTATTCTTGCTTGGTGTGTCCGCTCTCTGCGTGACCCAGAACCAACGGCGAGGACGTGGCGGACTTCTGGTTCCTTTTTTTTTTTTTTTTTTTTTTTTTTCATTTTTTTTATTATTTTTTTTTTTTTTTTCATTAAAAATTTTGTTTATGTGTTTTTTTATACATGTTTTTTCATTTTTTTTTTTTTTTTTGTATTTTGTATTTTTTTTTACTTAATTTTTTTCATATTTTTTTACATTTGTCAATCAAAAAAAAAAAATTCCGGATTTTGTATGAATGCTGTGTTATGTATTATTGTAAAATATAGTAGAAGAAGTTATACATGCGCACCTCGGTTCTTACAATGCGGTTTGTACGTTTACTGATTATACACATTCTACAATCAACGTAAACTGGACACGGAACGTAAAACGGGCTCATGCGCAGTTGATACCCTAACAGCACGGAACGTTGCAGCAATGTCTCAGCAACATTGCTAAATTTTATTTCCATTGCATTGCACTACAATGTTACTGCAAGATCTCTGCAATATAACATTTGCAACATTGCATTGCAATGTTGCCGCAAGGTTGCTGCAATGCAACTATGTTATATTTATATATTCACGCATGTGAAAATACAAGAATTCAATTTTCCATGTATCAATCAAACGGACAAAATAATTACGGACAAAAACGGACACTTATAATTAACTGTAACTTGAATGCCATATGGTGACAGAATTTATCACTAGATTTCATCATTTATTTTTATTTCACTGATAATTAACCCGCCACGGGTCAACAGTTACAGTTACATACATATTGATGTCAATCCTCACGAATCAAAGTTTACCTATTGAGTCTAAAAGTGTCAAAGGTTGTAACAGGCGACGTTGGATCCAGATCGACACCGGACGTCAGTTGATCAACGAAGTTAAGCAATCTCATCGGCGACCAGGATTTGGATGGGTGACCCACATGAATAAAAACGATTAGTCTGCGAATGGAAAATTTCGAACACTCCGAAATATTCACTGTGCTCGACCGCTCAAAAAAGAATTAGTTGTGGGTGAAAAAATCTCAATCCGTTTTTTTTTTTTTGTTTTTTGTTTTTTTGTGCTAAAAGAAACGAATGGAACCGATAGAATCCTATGTACAAAATGAGAAAGTTAATTGGGTAACACCGATACGAACGAATTGGAAATGTAAATTGGAAAAGGGCCTTTCATTAGGAAATAACTTAAACAGAAATCCGATTACGACCCATACAAAACCTTCTATTGGTTTGAATAATTTTTTTTAAGCAGGGAATCTTGCAGGAATATTGCAATGTTATGCAATGAAAAGCGGACATAGAGACATTGCAGCAACATTGCGCAATATAACTGCAATATTGCCAATATTGCAAAGTTATGTTGCTGCAACGTTGCTGCAACGTCTCGGTGCTGTTAGGGTATCGAATTTGGCTAATAGACAATCATAGTTATTAAAGATACGTTAATCAATTAATGAAAGTACGTTGGTGTCTTTCGATTCTCAGTACGATGAAAAAAGAAAGAAAAAATAAGAATAATGAAAAAAACCATATATAGGCTAGGAATAATTATTTTTCAAGTCATGCGCAGTAACCTGCTCCCGGTTATGGAGACAGAAGAAAATAAAAAAAATAAAAAATGTAATGATAGAGCATGATCAAATAACATCTTACGTCAAGCAAAATGAAGTGTTTTTTTTTTTTCGAAATCAGCTGATATCATAGGGAACAGAAAAAAAATCATAAAATCGTTTTTTTAGCAAGCTACACTTAATATTATTCATCACACAGTTATTGTCGCAGTAATAAGTATTATTTTTTCAGTCGTCGCATCGAAATGGACACGAGACCCATTCATTGCAATTTTATTTATATTTTCACGTAAAATAATAGATGGAAACGTTCTTTTTGCAAACGCACTCGAGCTGTCAGAGGAAAAGGCTTTTTACTAGAATGCACATCATCGTGTAACTCCGACCGATTCGTGATCCTTATCACGTAGGTTCGATAGTGACCGACGTGAATTCCGGGTTCGAACACAACTGCGCCAACTAGATTGAAATTGTTTTCTAGAATTTTCAATTCGGTCGGGAGCTCCGCCACTGTGAATTGCTGCGAGTGTTGATCCTTATGTCCTAGTCGGTCAGCAAGTACTTCCCATTCAAGCGCCTCGATGTCGATAAAAATGTGATTACCTAGTTCATGCACGTGGGATATATTTGCGTTTCCACAATTTTTGCAATCACTACCCCGGAACTCATAGTTGTGCTCTACCGACTGTTGTAACCCTCTTATGGCCGGTTGCATAAACGTGGGTTACCCGAACCTTCAAGTACCCCGCAGGTAACCCCGCAGATACTACCCGTTCAACCGTTTTTTCATCTGACAGCTGTCATGAATCGCTATTAACTTCTGACAGTCATGTAGGTTGAACGAGTAGTATCTGTGGAGGTTATTGAAATGTTTGGGTAACCCACCTTTATGCAACCGGGCATCAGACCGTGAGTATACAAGGGTATTGTGTTTGCATTTAGTACAGTATTCACAAAAATTTTCTCATGTTCACAGGTTTTGCAAATTTCTCTTGTTTTCAAAGATGGCATGTCGCTTAGTAATTGTCCAATCAAAGTGGATATGTCACATTTGCAATTCAATTGCTGACGCTTGGCAGTGAAAATATCTAGCAAAATATTTGCTCTCGCAAGATATATTTTTGAACTCGCTCCGAAATGAGCGAAGCTTTCAAGAAATTACACGATTGGGTGGGGTGAGGCTCTAACAAGCTCATTATACTGCACGCAGTCATAATATATGGGAGGTAAAGCAAGTCCATTAACTAAAAGTGGAATTTTTGCCTGAATTCTCGGTCTTTTGTGTATTTGATCTATATTAGCACAAGGTTTTAGGTATTTACCACGGCTTTTTCTCGCATCACATTTTCCCCTCCAGTTTTCGATCTCCGATAACGTACTCTGGTATGTTCCTACATCTTCTATCTTCGATCTATCGTCGGACGAACTCAAGTTCGTGATTTTTAAACTTGACTGGTCATTTGTTGAAGTCGTGTGATTAGCGGACTTATTATTGCTACTGTCTACTTCCGTAGTAGCGTCGCAATATTTTTCAAGTGTAGACCGATCATGTGATGAAGCGTCGAAGTGATCCTCTGATACTCTAGTAATATCTATCAAGCCAGATGTTTCATTCGAAACATTTGAATTGATTGATGTTGTCGGTATATCTGCCACTTCAATGTGTTCGGCTGATTTGGCTCTCATGCATTCGATGGGGGGGTCTATTTCGGAATTTTCTATTCTCTCGTAATCATCTTCCAATGAGATGTCTAATGAATTTTGTTTGACTGTATCGCTCAACGAATGTATGCTCGAATCAGCTATTCTGCCGTGCTTAGGAAGAAGGCAGTAAAGTGAAAAAAGTGAAATCAGAGAAAACTGAAATCTAAATTTCTGATATTTTCAAACCAAATTAATGATTTTATTTTTTCATAGCAATTATCGAATGACTAATAATATATTACATGATTTTATGGAAAGTCATTTAAGTGTAATTTCAGATCATAATTAATAAAAATGCCTAAAAAATGGATTTACTGCTTTTATATGTAGGAAATGTAACCGATATCAAATATTTGACAAACTTAATAAATTAATATCTTTTTGAAATAACATTCTTAATGATTCATTTTATAATTGATATGTAGAGAATCGTTGAAAGAATATATTGGCATCAAAATAATAAAAGGCAGTAAATGAAGTTTACTGCCTTCTACCTAAGCACGGCAGTATTGCTTCTCTGGAAACGCGTGAAAGAGCAGCAAGCAGCTTTCTAGTGCCCGATATCGATTTCAGGTGTATGATGACGAATTTGTCAACCCTAGTCGAATGGACTCGATTCATCACCAATAACTTGAGTTCTCTGAAATATTCTTCGGTACGCGCAGAAGAAGCAACAAGAGAACTTGTTTTTGACGTTTTACCGTCCCCTTTAAAAACTGAGGACATGACAGCTGTCCATAAAACGAAATGCTTCGAAAGCTTAAGCAGTCGGTTCCCAAAGTCTGGACAATAGTATGGATTGGGCCGGCTTCCGTCTTCATCGGGCTGACTATCATATTTTAGCCGAGCTAAAAAGCTGTCGATAGCGCCTGATTCTGTAGGGACGTTAGATGTTTGTACATCATTGAATTCTTCGAAGGTGGCGAACAAGGTATTGCTCTCCTCGGCAGGGATGTACAAATCTGTCTCTTTGCTTCCTTTCATCAATCCTACAAGTCTCTTTTGCGCAGCGAAACAGCTATTCATTTCATCGTCTACATCTTCAGTGCTGGAGAAAGAAACTAGTAGAACGTCTGTGCACAATTGACGAAACTCTGCGATTGTAGTCGTGATGCTGAGGAGAGCAACACATCGTACGTAGAAATCTTTGACAGCAGGAAATCTTTTTTGAAAGCAGGGCCACCGACAAGCTAACTTTATCAAATGGACAATATCAATACGTAAAACACAGAAATCACTTTTGGGTAAAGCAGCTCCAAGCAATATGTTCATGCAATTGTTCACATATGACAATAGTATATTACTCACCTAGGGAGGGAAAATAGGCTAACCCAAACTGCGTGTGAGATTGACACCGGAGCCGAAGGCGAGGGTGGTAAGAACGCAGTTTGGGATGGCCTTTTTCACTCCCGCGTGAGGTATACTATTTTTCACCACACCTGCACGGAAAGTACGACTTTCGCTCCCTTGCGTGAGCGGGAAGTCGTTCTTTCCGATGCAGGGGGTGGTGAAAAATAGTATACCTCACACGGGAGTGAAAAAGGCCATCCCAAACTGCGTTTTTGTCACCCTCGCCTTCGGCTCGGGTGTCAATCTCACACGCAGTTTGGGTTAGCCTATTTTCCCTCCCTAGGTGAGTAATATACTATTTCACCACCCCCTGCATCGGAAAGCACGACTTCCCACTCACGCGAGGGGCCGAAAGTCGTACTTTCCGTGCAGGTGTGGTGAAAAAGATCTTTATTGTTGAAAGCTAAAGCGAAAGCGTTGAGGAGAGCCAACGAGTAATCACTCACCACCTCTTTTGGAATTTTGAGACAGCAACGCAACCATTCGCGCAGCCAATAAGACAGCGTATTCGCATCGTGTTTTTCGGAGATAAACTGACAAATCGGCAGAATCTTGCCACTAACGGAGGTTACAACCTGATACAAAAATATAACGCGTTTCGATCCGTCGGGCTTGGGAATAGGTTTTATTAATGAACCAGTAGCGTCAATATTAATGCTATCAATACTGTCGTTTTTGAGTAGATGTTTGTATAGGAATATTTGTTCTGGAGACCAATACATAATATGAAATTTGTCAATTGCAATTTCATGCAAACTGCCGGTAAAGTCAGAACTATATTTCAATTTCTGGAGGGACTCTATAGGATTCGTTATGTTGCTAAGTCCCAGCTCTGCGTCTCGATGCTGCTGTTTAGTTTTACGCAAAACATCTTCGGAAGGAAGATTCGCTGGCTCAACATCACCGAATTCGATCAAGCGATCGGCTTCATCCCGACGCCACATGTAAGTTGACTTTCCTTGCAATTGCTCGGGTACTTCCCGTCGAAGAGGGGCTCGCAACTGCCTTTTTTTTCATATGCGCAATGTTTCGAGTGTCATTGGTAGAAACGTTCAAGTCGATGCCATCATCTGATGGATATCCAGCACTGAAAAGGTTTACCATCGTTTGGCATTCCGAACACTTTCCACTTATCTTCAAGTAAATATCTCCGGGTAGGTTG
The DNA here is from genome assembly GCA_943736025.1 of Tenthredo mesomela. NCBI lineage: Eukaryota > Metazoa > Arthropoda > Insecta > Hymenoptera > Tenthredinidae > Tenthredo > Tenthredo mesomela. The sequence goes on along the minus strand of OX031014.1, from coordinate 17,175,810 downwards.
TTAATTTTTGAATTGAAACGCACAAGGCAGTTTGAATTTATCCCATAAACATTTGTGAATTTCAGTGGTCCAACCGGGCTTCAAGGTCTCGTAACTCCGACCTTGGTAGTTCACTTCTACTGGACTGATTTTCAGCCACTGCTCGTGAGACAGATGTATTTTTTCGCATAAGGTTGGTAAAGGATTGTTATCGTCAGGCATCGACCAATTAAGATCTGCGCCTTCGATAGATTTTTGTTTTGTTTTTTGTTTTTTATTGACGGGCATATTTTCACCGCAGAGCCGCTGGGCAATTTTATTTCTATCCTGCGTCACATAAAGATAAACATAATCTTTGGATAAGGCATTAAGCAATCGATCGGCCGCGAGTTGCCAAACTGCATCATTATAAGGTAAGAAATCAAGATTCGCAGCAGCGAATCGCCGCTAAGTTATAAGGTAAGGCGAACGCGAGCCAAGAATCATTTACCCGGGGGATCCACGTATAACGATAATGCATGTAGGATTAGCATGATATCTCCGGAAGGGGAAGGAGTTTCATAATAAAATTTTCACGGCTCAAAGATCTACCTAAGTAGACTTTGTGGTTCAAATCTTAAGGGGACCAGTACAGCGACTTTTCGAGAAATTATCATAGTCCGAAATCAATTTATTTCATAACCAAAGTTCATTTCACATCAAAATATTTTTCTTTTTCAAAATCATGTGTCGTAAGAATTTTAGAGCACCGTTGGACCGATTCAGGTCATCTTGGATTCATTTTCTTCAGAAAACAAATCCTCATCATGTGAATGTAGGAATTTTAAAATAAAAAATTATGTCATAAGTTATGATCAATTTACCAAATTTGCAAAAATTATTATCACTCATTTCTTAAATAACTTGGCCAAAACGAAAAATTTTCAAAATTCCTACATTCACATGATGAGGATTTGTTTTCTCAAGAAAATGAATCCAAGATGACCTGAATCGGTCAAACGGTGCTCTGAAATCCTTACGACACATGATTTTGAAAAAGAAAAATATTTTCATGTGAAATGAACTTTGGTTGTGAAATAAATTGATTTCGGACTATGATAATTTCTCGAAAAGTCGCTGTACTGGTCCCCTTAACGAAATCGGTCGAACGGATCTCGAGATATTATTCTTTAAAAGTTCAAAACATTACAAAAAAAAAAACAATCTTCTTCTTCTGCTTTCACTTTTTTTCGCAGACAAAGACCACGATATCCGTCGAACAGTGGCACGTAGACCATTGAAATTTTAAGCGTAGGTACTCGCCGTCTTTTCCCAGCCCCCTATTGATTTTGAGCAGGATCTGAACTCTTACTCAGTTGCTAGATTTAATCAAAATAACGAAGTGGTTGGTACGGCATAAAATGGCCGCACGGCGGCGCACGCGACAAAATACTCGTGATGACGTCAGAAGACAACGTCACTCAACCATAATCCGTTCTCGTAGTCCAGGTCCTCGGCTCCGTAGTTCTCGTAGTCCAGGTACTTCGCTTCGTATTTCTCGTAGTCCTGATCACCGGCTTCGTAGTTCTTGTGGTCCAGGTCCTCCGCTTCGTTTTTCTCGTAGTCCAGGTTATCCGCTTCGTTTTTCTCGTAGTCCAAGTCCTCGGCTCCGTAGTTCTCGAAGTCCAGGTCCTCGGCTTCGTAGTTCACGTAGTCTAGGTCCTCGGCTTCGAAGTTCTTGTAGGTTTAGGTCCTTCGCTTCGTTTGTCTCGTAGTCCAGGTCCTCCGCCTCGTTTTTCTCGTAGTCCAGGTCCTCGGCTCCGTACTTAATGTAGTCTAGGTCCTTCGCTCCGTTTTTCTCGTAGTCCAGATACTTCGCTTCGTATTTCTCGTAGTCCTGGTCACCGGCTTCGTAGTTCTTGTGGTCCAGGTCCTCCGCTTCGTAATTCACGTAGTCCAGGTCATCGGTTTCGTAGTTCTTGTAGTCTGGGTCCTTCGCTCCGTTCTTCTCGTAGTCCAGGTACTTCGCTTCGTATTTCTCGTAGTCCTGGTCACCGGCTTCGTAGTTCTTGTGGTCCAGGTCCTCCGCTTCGTTTTTCTCGTAGTCCAAGTCCTCGGCTCCGTAGTTCTCGAAGTCCAGGTCCTCGGCTTCGTAGTTCACGTAGTCCAGGTCCTCCGCTTCGTTTTTCTCGTAGTCCAGGTACTTCGCTTCGTATTTCTGGTAGTCCTGGTCACCGGCTTCGTAGTTCTTCTGGTCCAGGTCCTCCGCTTCGTAATGCACGTAGTCCAGGTCCTCGGCTTCGTAGTTCTTGTAGTCTAGGTCCTTCGCTCCGTTCTTCTCGTAGTCCAGGTCCTGCGCTTCGTACTTCTTGTAGTCTAGTCCGTTTTTCTCGTAGTCCAGGTCCTCCGCTTCGTTTTTCTCGTAGTCCAGGTACTTCGCTTCGTATTTCTCGTAGTCCTGGTCACCGGCTCCGTAGTTCTTGTGGTCCAGGTCCTCCGCTTCGTAATTCACGTAGTCCAGGTCCTCGGCTTCGTAGTTTTTGTAGTCTAGGTCCTTCGCTCCGTTTTTCTGGTAGTCCAGGTCCTCCGCTTCGTTTTTCTCGTAGTCCAGGTCCGCCGCTTCGTTTTTCTCATAGTCCAGGTACTTCGCTTCGTATTAGCGAAGAATTACCCTTTTCTTATTCCTCTATTGTCTTATATTACATATAACAATAGATTTGTCATAATATGGGTGGTGAAAATATTCATTTGCGAATATAATCTTACGTTAAAATTGATAGTTCTAATGATCTGGCAAAATTTTGAACTGAAACCTCAAGAAATATCAGTGTACAGCTCTAATGATGACTAAAACTTTCCAATGAAATTGGATGACAAATTATTGGGAATAAAATTGAACATACATTTATAAAGACAACATATTGTTTTATCGTTGAATATGAATTTAAAAAATTAATATCACGTCATATCCGTAGTCTGTTTACCTCAATACGATATTAGTAAATTTGAGTGAATCGAAAGTTGCGCTAGATATAGGAAGATGATGAGGACAATTTGAAATTCGTAATATATGAAGTAAAAGAAAGTTTTGTAAAATATATAATATATAGCAAGTAAACATGTGTTGTATACATAATTCTGTGGAAATTTTGGAATGAAATGGCGATTGTGAATAATTTGTTTTAAACTGTGATGTCTACTTTACAACGTGTTTATTAAGGGGGTTTCCCAGTCTGGAGCTCCAGAAAGCGTGTGTGTTTTTTGAAGCTTTGTGCCGTTAAGGGTTGTAGAAGGAGAATAAATGAAAAAATATGTTTTGAAAGTGCTCAACTTAAGCTTCAATTTGAAAAAAAAAAGTTGACAATATCATCAAAATTACGACCTCTATGGCCGTTGAAGTCATGGTCTGCAAAAAGCAGCGTCGAAAACGGTAAACAACATTGTAACCGAACGGAGCATCTGAAACCCAAAAACAAGGAGTCATTTGATTGGTCAAGGCACCATCTAAGCTTCTATGGAACGGATTTGTCGTCCGTCTTTTGGTTTATTAATAACTTGCAAAAACAGTTGTCAAAATCGAGGAAATCTAAGTTTTTTGATTAAAAAATTCGCAACTCACCCAAATTTAGGTTTATCAAAAATCGGTTCCATAGAAGCTTAGATGGTACTTTGACCATCAAAATGACTCCTTGTTCTTAGGTTTCAGATACTTCGTTCGGTTACAATCTTGTTTACCGTTTTCGGCGCTGCTTTTTGCAGACCATGACTTCAACGGCCATAGAGGTCGTAATTTTGATGATATTGTCAACTTTTTTTTTTCAAATTGAAACTTAAGTTTCGCTCTTTCAAAACATATTCCTTCATTTTTTTTTCCTTCTACAACTCTCAACGGCACAACGCTTTGAAAAACATGCACGCCTTCTGGAGCTCCAGACTGGGAAACCCCCTTAATAAAATATATGACAAGAAACAAAAAAATAGTTAAAAAAAATATATAATAGTTTAAAAAAATTGAAAATAAACTACAACGGAGTCCCCTCCAGCGCCCCGTCGGCCCCAGGAGCCTCCCCGGTCTTTTCTGAGCCCCTTCTGGCCTCTTCTGGGCCCCCCATAACTCGAAGTCACGAACTCTGAGTCACCCTGTATAATCTAAGAAGTTTTTATTGGACAATCGATGGGTTCCGTTTTCACGTTATAACATCACTAAACTGTTGTAGCAGTATAAGTATTAAAACTGTTCAATATTGTAACTTTTGGCGAGTATCTTGAACCCGAAAGTTGAGAGATACCCGCAGTTATTGTGAGTTCTTTACCTATAAAAAAGGGATTTAAATTATCAAAATTAATAGGGCTTTTCTTTGAGGTACGTAGGTAGGGAAAAGGATGGGTTAGCCACCAAAAGCCACCTATGCAACCTTGTGAATTTACTTTATCTCAGGACTCGGGTAGATTTCTCCACCAAAGCCTGTTCCCTTCGGACTCGGGTAGAACCAAAGCCGATCCTTCTCCTATTCGAACAGAGCCGGGAAGTGAATCCAAGCCTGCTTTCCTAAACACAAAACCTATTCTTTACTCGGATCCGGGAACCTTGCGATTCCAAGACCGTGTCTCAGACTCGGAATCGTATTTCCTTGGCCCTCGGACGCGGGAAGTTAATCCAACGCCGTTCGCACTAGGAATGATCCAAAGCTGGTCCCTATAGGCTTATTCAGGGATGGAAATTGATCAGTTAGGAGTCAGTGCTGAAATATCCGACAAAGTTCAAATAAGAAAATAATAATTGTATTCAAATGAATTCTAATAAACTAATTTTTACAATGATTTACTTATTCTACTCCTATTCTAATTTCGTGACTCTAGTCGCGTTTGTTTGTTTGTTCCGTTTGGTTTTCGTTCTGTTTGTGTATTCTATTTTTATATTTTAGGCTATGCGCGGTTATGTTTTCTGTTATGATTCTATTTTGATTTCATTATATTGTTCTCCTATTCTCTTCTATTATATTTTAAATTGTGACCAATGATATTTTATCTAAAGGCAATTGATTTGATTCTATTAGCTTGAATTTATGTTAGTTATTCGGATCTAGGCGCTCCGAAGCTATACAAGTGAATTTAATAATATGAGTCGCACCGGTGCTCTACCTGACTACGCTCGGAGTTATGAGTCGCAACGGTGCTATACCAGAATACGCTCGAATTATTGGATATTATGAGTCGCAAGGCCTCTATGGCACAAATACGCTAATGAGTGATTGAGTGAGCCGTTTATATACTCTCTATCCCCACTCCCTAGCGTGACGTCAGACACTTGGTCGAACGTAGAGGATTAGTGTAATCCTTTCCTTTGTTCTGGATCTGGCGTGATTCGATGTGCACTATAGCTGGATATGTTACAATATATGTGGTACTCAAAGGTCACACTCGTATAAGCCAATTGAAACCTAACATCGGATTTCGAGATATTTTCGGCGATCCACAGTAATATCGTTGCTTCGTCCTTACAAAAAGAAGTGAAATCACACGAAAAACATCCAAAATGTAAAAAAAAAGCCGCTAAGTACCCAAAACCCAAATTATCTCACAATAAGAATTCACGAGAAACTTAGCGGCAGTCTCTGTCGTGATATCAGGAAAGCCTGCACAGCACTACGATCTCCCTGCAAGTATACGTTGTCAATTCGGACCTCACTGTTTCGTGTAGTGATATCGAAACATCATTCCCAGAGCTACATATTTTCACCTATAAGTCTTAATCACCCTTCGTTTTCTTGAAAATCACTCGCTATTTACAGGGATGCACTGAAAAAAAAGTACGGTCCTGACACCTGGAATTCTGGTTCCGAGAGCCGTAACGTAGTCTGTGCTAACACTAGCACCATCTTCAGGTTATAGGAAACTGAACATTTATGTCTAACGTAGTTCACGTTCCCGAAGAATAAGGTATCGCTGTAGGAGCTAGAATAGCTGCTGCAGTAGTTAAAATCTTCGCCTCCAAAACTGACATATCGTGCTTGGTTACTTGATATTTTGTTATAATAGCGGACGTATGCGAAGTTGGATGATATAGATTACGTATTGCTCATGTGAAAATGTTCACTGTTAAAGAAACGTAATGCTCTCGGTGATATTTTGGATCGCTGCAGAATAGATACTTTTTTTTCAGTGTGATTTTATTAATAATGAGACACATAATTGTACCAATGATAATACTTATATGGAAATAATGCGACACTTTCCGTATTCTTAACACGTCGGCATTCACGTCAACAATTTATAATAATCTTAGCCTTATCATCAGTGTATTTTCTCTGTATCTCTATAGGTACACGTCTAATACTTGGTAATTATACTTGGTAAGGCTAGTCCTCTCTATAATCACTCGACCATTTGTTAGCTTGCGACGTGTTCATTATTCTTATTGACAATATCTGAATTCAATGATAATACCGATGCCTGAGCGAAATATTGTCCTATCTTGAAAAGGATTTAAAAATGATCCTATCCTATCCCATCTCAAACTGTGGTCGAAAACTATCCTATCTCAAAATACGTTTGAAAATCATCCTATTTCAAATTGTGATTGAAAACCATTTTATCTCAGAATGCGTTTGAAAATTATTATATCACAGGAATCCATTTGGTTTCTCCGAAATCAGGTTAGCACCACTGTGTAGGCCTCTTACATCTTTCAATTCTGAATCGCACTGAAAAACTTCGACAATTCGAACTCTTGATAATTCGAATGTTTTATAGTATATGAATAGTGTTCATAAAAACGCATTTTGAGATGGAATAGTTTCCAATCACAATTCGAAATCGGATGATTTTCAAACACATTTTGAGATGGGATAGTCTTCAGCCACAGTTTGAGATAGGATGATTTTCAAATACAATTTGAGATAGGATAATACTATACGCTCAGACGTTGATATTCATTATCCAGCATATCGTTGATCATTATTATTGCGGTATGCACTTTAAGTATATAATACCTAATTTATAAAGAAAAGAAGAATATCGTTGCGCGTGGGTGTACGTACGTATTAGGGTGGGGGCGCCGAAGGCGCTCGTACCCTAATACGCACGTACACTCACGCGCAACGATATTCTTCTGACTGTATATCATCACAAATGGAAACTAGCTTCGCGAAAGTCATATCCGAGACACATATAATAAATAATTGGATTGCTCATTCATGCCATAGAATATAAGTTGCCTTTGTTTGAAGAAAGAAGTTCAAACACGCGTCCATCCAAGAATCAACACCATATCTCGAGTCGTCCATCAGAGGAAACTTCGAATAGCTGCGAGAGACCCGGCAAAGCCATGAATCAAATCAATTTGTAATTAATCTTAATCTAACATTATTTTCTTAATATCTGGATGATGCAAATGTTATTAGAAGAAAAGGTATCTCAACTCAAAGTATGCGTAATTGCCATAAATTAACTATTTTCTACGAACTAATACCAATCGAGTTTTAGGATCCGAAATTCCCTGCTTCGCATGCAGAAAAGTATAGTCGTTAATCCGGCCAATATAAATTCAATTATAATTGCGGTAGTACACAGGAATATAAAAGAATGTGCCCGCCAAGTACGTAGCTCTGGGAATGATGTTTCGATATCAAGATATCAACGTATACTTGCAGGGAGATCGTAGTGCTGTGCAGGCTTTCCTGATATCACGACAGAGACTGCCGCTAAGTTTCTCGTGAATTCTTATTGTGAGATAATTTGGGTTTTGGGTACTTAGCGGCTTTTTTTTTTACATTTTGGATGTTTTTCGTGTGATTACCTTCACTGACAAAATTCATGCCTTCCAATGCTGCGAAAATTTCGTCCGGGCTTTTCTTTGGTTTACGGGGCATTATTATATGTAGTATATGGGGTATTCTAAAATATTTTGAACGGTCATTTACCCCGACCCCCATCGATTTCCGAATAAATCATTTTCACGGTAACCCTAGACTCAGGTATGATTGCTGAATTATTTTAGAATTTTCCGATTTTTTTTTAGATGTTACTATTTTTCGAAAATCGCACTTTTCGGCAACAGCTCGTTTTTCATCAAATTCTAGTTGGCAACCAAGGTATCCCATCGAAAAGTGACTCGTGCAGAACTTTCCAGTTTTTTGACGTACTTTGAAATGGAAATATTTGTAGATTTTTTCAGACACTGGAAGTGCCGAAATTCTTGTTTCGAAAATCAAAATCGTGGATTGTAAAAAGTCGCCGTAATCGATCTTTTTGAAATTTGTAGACGAAATTCGACATTGAAAGACGCAATTTTCAAGACCAGGCCGAAGTTGGGCCGGCATCGGGTCTAGGAGGTATGGCTATTTTAATCACGCGAAAATTCATATTCCGGCGTTATTTTTGTTATTATTATTATTATTATTAAAATTATTATCATTATTATTTTTATTATAATTGTCAATTAATAATAATAATGACAATGATAATAATAATGATAATAATTTTAATAATAATAATAATAATAACAAAAATAACGCCGGAATATGAATTTTCGCGTGATTAAAATAGCCATACCTCTTAAACCCGATGTCGGTCCAACTTCGGCCTGATCTTAAAAACTCCGTCTTTCAATGTCAAATTTTGTCTACAAATTTCAAAAAGATCGATTACGGCGACTTTTTGCAATCCACGATTTTGATTTTTGGAACGAGAATTTCGGCACTTCCGGTGTCTGAAAAAATCTACAAATATTTCCATTTCAAAGTAGGTAAAAAAACTGGAAAGTTCTGTGCAAGTCACTTTTCCATGAGATACCTTGGTTGCCGACTAGAATTTGATGAAAAACGAGCTGTTGCCGAAAAGGGCGATTTTCAAAAAATCGTAACTTCTAAAAAAAAAATCGGAAAATTCTAAAATAATTCAGCAATCATACCTGAGTCTAGGGTTATCGTGAGAATAATTTATTGGGAAATCGATGGGGGTCGGGGCAAATGACGGTTCAAAATATTTTGGAATACCCCATATATTTATAGTGGATGAAAAAACAGCGACTAAATAAATGTAATATTTATAATCGTGACCAATTACTATACGGGCAGCAAGTGCAGTACTTATGAGTCCAGCGGCTTGCTAACTAAACTTGTCGAATAGTGATCTCTTAGGGAGCGGAGTAATGTGAGCCTATGAGTTCCAGTTTTACGAAAATAGGAATAAGCGGTAGCGATTGTAGAGTGATAAACTTATTGACTACCTATCAATACGGGGAAAAAAAATACCTATTGCAACACGGGAAAAAATTGTCTTTCGATTGGAAAGAACGGTCAATTTCAAGTGTAGGAAAAAAGCAGTAAAAGACTGCCTATAGACGAATTAAAAACACGAATTTCGAGTGTAAAAATCTGAAGAATCGTCAAAGAATGATTCAAGACGGTTGTACAACTATGTTGAAAATTAGCGTGGAGGAAGAAAACTCTAAATTGTGACCCTAAAAGTCTCAGATGGAAAACGAGTAGTATAATATATTATCAGTTAACAGGCAGCTGAAATGCGTATAGTATAGACCTTAGAGCATATAGACATGGAGGGAGCCTTCTGGCTGAAAAGCGTGAAGACAAAGACAGGAACAGTAACGTGATAACCTTTCTCTCTCCAAGCCGGGAGCGTAGCGTGGGAAATTCAGTGCCCGAGTCGATAATAGATACGGAATTCAGAATTTGTATCGTATTTTCAAAGACTGTATATTGCCTTTATAGAGTATAATATTATAACATATTATAATACATTATATTCATAAATAATGATTTTTTACATGGATATATCAGCACGTACAGGCACAGGGCTATACGTTATACTGGGTACTGGGTACCGTACCGCTTGGCACAGCTCTGACGTGGTCACGTGACAAGTTTAAGTGGACCAATCACATTTTGCCAGAGAGAGTAAGGTTATCATCTTACTATGTCTATCCTTCCTGCGCTTGCCACTTATGGAACAAAATAGGACTGGCTCCCTCCATGTCTATATGCTCTAAGGTATAGACGCTGCGGAGATACCAAGTCTCGCCCAACGCTTGTTCATTTACCACTCAGGTCCATATTATGAGGACTTGAGGTGAACGCGTCGAATGTGTGGTGGGCTAGTGGGCTGTGCACGCTTCGAGGGTGGACGAAGCGGGCCGAAGGCTCGCCGAAAACAGCCGAGAGTGGGGGCGGCCTACTATAGCAGGGCCATCAAGCGCAGATGGAGCAAGCTGAGGCAAAGTTTTTCGCGTCATGACTAGTAGATGGCGCTCAAAGCGACACTCACACTATGAAACTTTGTGTCAGTGACTTCGAATACATACGCAATCGCATACATATTTCGCGCAGTATTTTCTCGAACAGAACCTCATTCTCTCATATATACATAAATATGTTAAGACAACTTGTGTTTCATGTATTATAAAACCATTCTTGAAAAACACGTGTACAATTGTTTGGAATAAAATGTAAAATCCTTTCATTTATTTGTAGTATGGGGGATTATTATCATTATTTGAAACATAACCTTATTCTCTTATATGTACATAAATATGTTATGATAACTTGTGTTTCATATATAATATAAAACCATTCTTGAAAAACACGTGTTGAATTGTTTGAAATAAAATGTAGGATCCTTTCATTTACGCAGAAATCAATTCGAATTAAAAATCTGAATTTGTAATATGGGGGATTATTATCATTATTAAAGTAGTTCTGCGTCATGACTCACAGATGGCGCACTGGTGTACGGACTCATACAATAACGTTAGATTGTCGACCCTGTACTATTGTTTCTGATGCTCTTCTCAGCATGACTACTACGATGACTACTACAATCGCGGAGTTTCGGAAATTGTGCACAGACGTGCTACAATGTAGTTTCTTTCCCAGCACCGATGTAACGAATAGCTGTTTTAATCCGGAAAAATGGCCGTAGCTTTTTTCCCGGACTACTACAAACGAAAATTCTTTCACTACACAAACGATTTTGCATTGATAGGAAGCTTAATATCCGATGCACCTCAAAAATTACCGAATTTTGATTTATGAAAATTGAAAAATGGTTGTAGCTTTTTTCCCGGTCTACTACAAACGAAAATTCTTCGACTATAATCGACTACAAACGATTCTGCGTTGATAGGAACCTTGACATCCGATGCACCTAAAAAATTACCGAATTTTAATTTTCGAAAATTGCAAAATGGCTGTAGTTTTTTTCTCGGTCTACTACAAACGAAAATTCTTTCACTACAATCAACTACGAACTATCCTGCGTAGATAGGACCCTTGACATCCGATGCACCTCAAAAATTACCAGATTTTGATTTTTCGAAAATTGAAAAATAGCTATAGCTTTTTTCCCGGACTACTACAAACGAAAATTCTTTCACTACAATTAACTAGGAACGATTCTGCGTAGATAGGACCCTTGATATCCGATGCACCTCAAAAATTACCGAATTTTGATTTTTCGAAAATTGAAAAATGGCTGTAGCTTTTTTCCCGTTTTTTTTCACTACAAACGAAAATTTCTTCGCTACAAACAACTACAAACGAATCGATAGAAACTTTGAAAGTTGATTTTTGAACATGTCGGGTGCCAGGTTCACATACACGGAGAGAAAAATCAGGCTATCGTTACTTGGTAAATTACGGCGCCACTGTAGCACGTCATCTGTTGCTACTAGCGCTCATATGCCGAGCGTGAAAACCTTGAACATGTGTAAGCGCGCAAAGCACCCCGCTTGACAGTTTTTCACTCACAACCTAACCTGTTTTAACAGCACCAGCGGGGAATGGCATCTCGAGACGACTGGCGCTGCTTTAACTTTCGGCTTAAGCGATTCCGCGTTAAGGGCCTTGCGTTTGATTGGCCGATCGTTTTCGGCTATTATTCTGCGTGCATATTTCAGTATAAATATAATGCAGACATAGGCTTTTTGTATAGAATTGAATCTAAATTTATTGATTTGAAAAATGTAAATATAAATCATGAAAATAGATTGAGGAATGATTGTAAACCTCCGAAAATTGATATTAGCTAATTTATTTTTGGTGGGCTTCAAGCTTTGGACTTCAAATATGTTTCAAATATGAAGTTGGGAAAAATATTAGATTTCCTCAACACTTATTATTTAAGGATGTTCTGGAGGTACAATCGGCATCAAAACAATAAGACAGACAAAAACCGAATTTGCTAATTTTGGATGATATGAATGCGAAAAATGATTGAATAATATCGAGGAGCGGATATTCCGACAACGTCAGAAAATGAAAAAACTCTCAATTTAGTGACAGAATTTCGAAAATACCAACAATCATGAAAAGTTGTAAAAACGTTTTACAAGCATGTGCTGAAAATGGTGAAAATTGTTCATTTTTGATCCGATTTCAAAATTTCAGGGCTTGTTATACTCAGTGATAAAATCTCTACGAACTCACTGAAAAAAGTTTTGCATGAAACACTCATATTTGAGTAAGAATTCAGTTGTTCACAATCCGATACATTCTGAGATTCATATGATACATATACTGTTACATTTTTTACTTGAACATGAGTGTTTTATGCGAAACTTTTTTCAGTTAGTTCGTAGAGATTTTATCACTGAGTATAACAAGCCCTGAAATTTTGAAATCGGATCAAAAATGAACAATTTTCACCATTTTCAGCTAATACTTGTAAAATGTTTTCACAACTTTTCATGATTGTTGGTATTTTCGAAATTCTGTCACTAAATTGAGAGTTTTTTCATTTTCTGAGGTTGTGGGAATATCCGCTCCTCGATATTATTCAATCATTTTTCGCATCAATATCATCCAAAATGAGCAAATTCGGTTTTTGTCTGTCTTATTGTTTTGATGCCGATTGTACCTCCAGAACATCCTTAAGGATTAACGTGTGGAAATGTATGATTTCACTTATTGTACTATTACCATACGAAATCATACTGATGGGATAAATAAGAATAAAATCGTTTGATATGATAAACATATTATTCATGATAATCATATTATTCAAACATATTTATTCGAATACTGAATATCCTATACATCATACCTAGTAGATATTAAATCACAATGTTTTGTTTTTACAAGTAGACACGGTGGTAATCTCGGCAAAGTTTCTATATTGATAAGTATATCGGACTTATCGGAATCGGTAAAAACTTCCCAGGCATGAAAGTAGTGATTGAAAGTAATGGTTTCAAACCTCTGCGCATGAATATAAATATAAGAATCACACTGGAATAGTTGTTTAATAATGCCGAATTGCGGTTTATCAAAAGTGATTTCGGTGACAAACAGTGTACCAGGCGAAAAAGGCTTACCCAAAATTGATATATCTTTCAAAGTCGCAACAGTTTTATCGTCTCCTAACTTAGGCACTAACATTTTCAATAAGTATTTCGCATCTGGTATTTCTATAAAACCTTTTTCTATTTCACAAATAGAGGTTTCGCCGCATACCCTGTTGTAACAAGATTTCAGTTGCTCTCTTATAGCAATCGTCAATGGCACATTAACAGATGTTGCAATTGCGACAGCTATATCTTTTAATTTCTTATTCTCTCTTTCGTATTTCATACACGAAAGATTTACAACTGGACCAAATCTCAACATAGCTGTTGTGTAATGGAGCCAAATATGCATTTTGGGTTTCAGTTTTCCGTACAGTTTGAAATATAAATCATTGTATTTTTGAATAATACTCTGTACATTTTGAATTTGGCCTCTACTTAATTTAGGTTTAGTTAAAATACCGATAGCCATTCGCAGATACCTGTACAGTAGCCAATGTTCGTTCCCTGGAGGGATCAAGTCACCAATCATTAAGCCGAGATATCTTGATAAGCAAAGTGATTCAACAGCTGACTGGCGAACTTTTACTTTCATTCCCCCCTTTTTCCCACGGTCAGTAAGTAATTTTCTTGGTTGATTCGGTTTTTCGGTATCGTTAAAACAAAAATATTCGATTCTATTATTCACGATTTGAAAATCCAAAACATTTGACTGAACTAATGCACACACTACTTTCTCGATCGTGTATTTTGCAATGCCTTCATAAACGTCGTGCATCACGTCAACGCTGATGTTTTCAGTAATATCGAATTTAGGCATTTGATTGAAAATGCATTCCTCCTTAACACCTGTTTTTGTCATATTATTCAGGGAAACATCACTTTCATATGATTCAGGAGTTTTAACCCATTGAGCGACCAACGTCGTGAAACCGTATCGGTGTGAGAGGAGTGGGGGGCAGCCAATGAGCGCGCCGTCTTTCGCTGTATTGGTAGTATGCGCATTAGGCCGGAGTGAAAAAGGTCGATTTTCGCGGATCGTATTCTAATAGTGCGGGAAAGTTATGTCTTGGCATCACTCAAAACTGTGCCAAAGGAAAAAATTTACAATAGATATCTTCTGTTCTGGCAAACGCCCCAAAGTTTTGAATTTTTTAACACGGGGTTTAAATGGAGAAACAAGGCAAAAAGACAAATTAGCACTGAAAAATTCATAAAAACTCACTGGGTCGGCCGATTTCAGTCTTCCTACGCTTATTCGAAGTGGAAAGAATATAGCTTTCGTTTGACGTTTTGAAATTCAGAATATCTTTCTTAGTTTCAAAGATACACGCGTTTGAAAATCGAGTTTTTCCCGAAAAAACGCTATTTTTCAATTTTGTATCTTCTAAAGTAAGTAAGATATTTCGAATTTCAACACGTCAAACGAAAGCTACATTTTTCCCGCCTCGAATAAGCGTAGGAAGACTGGAATCGGCCGACCCAGAGAGTTTTTACGAATTTTTCAGTGCCAATTTGTCTTTTTGCCTTTTTTCTCCATTTAAACCCCGTGTTAAAAAATTCAAAACTTTGGGGCGTTTGCCAGAACAGAAGATATCTATTGTAAATTTTTTCCTTTGGCACAGTTTTGAGTGATGCCAAGACATAACTTTCCCGCACTATTAGAATACGATCCGCGAAAATTGACCTTTTTCACTCCGGCCTAATGCGCATGTGTTGTACGTTGGTGAAGCTGAGAGGTAGGGCCGTCTCAATGTGTACCGAGTCGCCCAGCGCGAACAATTTTCTTTTTCAATAAAAAAAACTCCGATCTGATAATAAGTTGTTGCTGTTTTTTTTTTTAGTGTGAATAACAGTTCGGAAAGTTTTAGAAGTAAATAAATATTACTGTGCGAGATGTGAGGACTTCTTTTCAATTTTCAAATCGCGCTTCCAGATACGTTCCTGAGCGCGCCATCCTCACTACCGCCTGCAGTCGCTTGGCCGCAGAGTGGGGGGAGCGCTTGGTCGCTCAATGGGTTAAGTAAGAATTCATTTTCAATCGACATTGACTCACATTCACATTTCGGAGCGTGACAAATTCTGCAATAATGCAAAGCTGTAAAACTGCCTGAAAAGCCACAGATTGTGTTTAAACCTAGGTTATCTCCCAAGATTAATGGACATTCAAAAAAAATTTTTTCTTCTTTACCATTGATCAATACTTGAATGCCTTCGTTCGGAAGTTTTTTTATATCTTCAATAACTTTACTGAAAAAACTTCATTCCCAAATTTTTTCAAGTGTTTCGAATGTAATATTGTCGACAAAAAGACATTCTCTAACTTAGCTTCAAAATGTGGTGGTAAACATCCGACAGAAGCGCATATTTGGCCCATTTTCAACTCACCAGCGTGACTTGCCAATGGATTAGTGGCCTCAAATTCATCAAAATATACGAGTATTGGAAAAACAATTTGATTCGATCGACTATATTTTTGTTTCCACACATCGCACTGCATAAGATTTGATATGTATATGTTATCTTTTGATAAATCACTTACAAAAGACTGTATTTGATCAAATACTCCTGGAGTTTCAAAAAAATTCGTCAACGATTCTTGTAATGGCATGTAAGCACCATGCACGATTTTTTTTTCAACGCGTATTTTTTCCGGATTTTCTCCATTATATACATCTTCTTCTCCGACAGCGAACAATTGAGGTGGAACGTATCCACATTTTTGCTCAAATAATTTTAATCTTAAATGCTCAGTAGAAAATTTTTTAAACATATTCTTACTACTTTCTAGTATATATTGTACTTTGTAAAAAAACTTCACGATTTTTCTCGATTTCTATTTTTTTGCTGATTTGTTGCTGTACAAACGGGATGTACTTGGAACTAATAAAGTCATCAAATTGTTTCACCACGAAGTCGATACTTTCTCGGCTAATTAATGAATTATTATAGAGAGAAAGAATGAAGGAGAGCATTTCTTTATCAAGAAATTCCTTATCTATAGGGGTTTGGGTGGAATCCATTGTGAAATCCACACTCGCAAAAAATACTATTTGTAGTGAAAAGTTTATTTAACTAGAGTACGAACCAAATTGACATAAACTTTTTTGAAAACTAACAAAAAAACTTCAACTATAAAATACAGCAGATAGATATTATATCTAATCAATAAATAAACTTAGATATAGGTAATATCAGTCCGAAACATTACATTCTTCATGGGATGTATTTACATCCTTTGAAGAACTAGGTTATTCATTTCATCTCTCAATGGGGTTGTTCAGAAAAAAATTTTGTTTCACTTTTTGGGGCGCATCAAGTAGAAAATAGCTCAAAATGGTGGGGTAATTTTTTTTCTTTTTTTTCCGATGAAAATTGCAAATGTTATAAGCAATTGAAGTTCACAGATTTTGATATATATATAGATATACCTTAACATGGGTGACGTCATAAACTAGTAGTTTTCACGAGTTTTCAATTCGTTATATATACTGCAATTTTCGTTTAAACGAAAAAGGAAAAAATACGTCCTCATTATTTTTCCCCAAACTACTGGAATATGAAAAAAAAAAAAATTCGTGAACAACCCTATTGAGAGACACCAGCGTATGGAGTGCCACTATGAGGAAAGCTATACACAAAAACACTATAAAATTGCCAGATGTGGTTACATACAACAGAATGTTTTATATCAAAAATTTTCATGCATTGGAAGCAAAGGTCGACCGCGGCAATAGCAGATGCTGTTTGGAAAGTATGCCCGTCTAAAACTACAAATGATGCCGTTATACAATCTAGTGATGATCCGCAAATAACGACATAAGGTTCAACATTTAATTTATGGTCTTTTATACAACTGCCTAACATCTATATCAACGCTGTTAAGATGCTCTTGTATGTTTTCATCAGCCTGAAAATTCCAGAAAACTAATTAGGAACTGTTAACACGATAATCTATGAAAGTCAACATACATCTTAGAAAAATAGAAAAATAACATTATTACGTTGAAAAACCATTCATTTTATAAAATTTGATTACCTTGACATGGACTAAGTAAGTCTTCTGGGTTTCAGGCCGAGTTGGGGTCCAACTTATGCCGGAAGCGGATCGTTTGGTCTGTTTGGCCACTCTTTTGAAAAGATACACTAAAATGATGAGGAACTTGACGAGTTTACCTTCTGTAAAAGAAAATAGAAAGAACTTTAAATAACAATTAAGAGATCAATATTTTTATTTTGCAAAAGTTTTTACCTTCGGTAACAACATCTGCGTATTCAAGCAGTTTCAATTTTAATTCTTGATCATTTTCTCGTTTTGATTCCGCTACTGTGCACAAGTTCGTCGCAGTTGAAGGCCACCTTTCGCGAAATAGACCAATAGGTTTATTGTGAATCGTAGTGAAGTCAATTTGAATCTGTAAGCAATAATCATTTACAATCCCGACGGGAATTTGAAAATGTAATAAAACGTAAGGAAATGTGAGAGAACGTAAAAAAATGCAAAAGATATATTTACCAATTTGAAACCAACAGGATTCAAAATATTTGGGACATCTTGCAGAATTTCAAGAGTATTTCTCTTTTTGTAAAAGGCTAATTTTTCCGCCGCAGGGATTGCTGCCCACTTCTTTAAAAATATATCATCAATGATTGCGACACGTTCAAGAACTTCTTTAAATTCTTTTGAAATTGCTTCTGAAAATTACAATTACGATTCTTCAATTTCTGTGAATTTGAACCTTTCTGAAAGGCTTAGATAAACGTTCATAAATTTTGAATAGAAAATAACTCCTGCATTTGAAATATTACTCGAACATTCATCGGAATTTATAACAACTATTTTTCATATTCAACTTTTTGGGACACGAAATTTAAAAAAATTGGTATAGGATGTTCAAGACTCTGGAAAATTCAATATAGTATATACCTTGTACTGGAGCTTTTCGTTTACGTGTCACTGATGATTTGATTTCTCCAATGGCTATCGCCTTCTCGCGTATGTTTCCGTATGCTGAGAGTAGGGCACCGTTTGAAGTTGAGTCGGAAGTCGATGGTACGTAAAAACGGTCTTTTGAGTATTCGGTAAACAACGCGCAAGCGTGGTTTGCCAGAAAATCCAATCTTGCTGGTGGAATACTACGGCGAATAAAAAGAATTTTTGCAATCAATAGTAGAACTGTCAAGTAAGATGGTATCATAGTCTAATTATATGAAGAAAACTCCAAATCATCATTTAACAGTGTTGTCATCTTTCTTGACAGTTCTAATAATTTTTTTCGAATTCTACGCAAAAAATCATCTCCTAGATTTCAATCGTCTTCATTCGATTCAAGAATTTTTTCGGTACTATAACTAACCAGATATTTGTTTTAACAACCAACACTATTTTCCATAGCCAGAAAACTCTCATTTGAAATGCTACGTGGTACTTGAAAATTAAAAATATTAAAAAATATTCTATTGTATTCATACCAGTCAATAACAAAGAATATCTGTAGTGTTCGAGTGAATTGAAGAAATTTCTAAATTATATTTCAAGTACTATTCTAATATATAAGGGCTTTGAACATTATCTACCGAGTAGTTCAATACTGAAACATAATCACTCTCCTATATTTCATTTCAATGAAAATATAAAAACATGAGAAATATTTTTAGAGCTATAGTCGAACTTACTCGTAGGAATTTGTACGACGAATCTCGTGGTAGACAAGAATACGTGATACTGAGTGATGAGAGAAATGAAGTGTTTTTTTCGTGTCCAACAATTTTTTTTTGTTTTCCTGTACAGCTTGGAAATCATATATTTTCATCAAAAACTCTCCTTCTGGATTTTCTTTGAGTAAGGTAAACGCACCAATAGTGAAACACTAACCAATACACCCAGAAAAAAAGTGTCTTGAATCAAGTCAGTTTAAGGATTGATTCAAGTATTACACTACTTGATTCAAGTAGTATATCATTTCACATATCATTCCGAAACTCAGACTTGTTATAAGTGGAAAACAGTCTCAATTCAAGAAACAAGGCCTCAAGTCACCAAACTACGTGATTCGAACCGGAAAAAAGACTTGATTCATCCAGAAAACCGGCATGTTTCAAGTAGTATGACTAATTGTCCTTTGGTCCGAAATTCGGACCCCCATAAGTAGATAATCAACGTGATTCAAGAAACACGACGTCAATCCACAAGCTACTTGTTTTAAACCGAAAAAAGGTTTGATTCATACCGGAAATCGGCTTGTCTTGGGTAGTATCCGTATTTGTTTTACCAGGTGGACATTGACACTGAACATCAGTGAAATGTACTATTACTTCACTCAATGTGATAATGGACGTTATACGCATGCTTCGCGTGCATAAAACCCCCATTTTCACACCTAATGAAGTAAGTGAAACTTCTTCTGATCTCGTATGATTGCAACACTCGTCAGAAAAAGTTTTATCGCACTCGTATCGTAATGTACTATTATTTGAAGAGGAATGCTAACTAATGCTCAATGAAATAGTTTATTAAAAAATCATTCAATCCAAAGGAGTGGGGGAACAATCGAAAAAATAGTACATTATGTCACTAGGCCGATTAAGTATTTTCCGACGAATTTGAGTTTATAATCCGAGCCGAAGGCGAGGATTATGATGAAATTCGTCAGAAAATACTTTTTCGGCCGTATGACATACAGAATTTTATGTGTCCAGGCCAAAAACCGCGTTTAAACCGAGCGAAGCGAGGTTAAAATCGCGGTTTTACGGCCCATGACACATAAAGTAATTTCACTCATTCTTCATGTAAATTTTACTTTCTTAATATCGTTTTATTTATACCGAAACAATACTTATTCCAATTTTTTTAATTTTTAATTCTAAAGCTATATTATCATTATAATTTATGACGAAGAGTGATGTGGTCATTACCATCGGGGCCTAAACGAACACTAGTGGATGTATGGGAAACCAAATTCTTCTGTGAGATGTACTGCCAGTTTTTAGTTATTTTCACCTCATACGAATAGAATTTACAGTCGAATCTTACAGTTGCGTATTTTTTTACTAAAAAAAATACTTCCTGTAACTCATCATCAAAGGTGATATATTTTATTTCTCCGAAGATGGGATACTCACCGTCAATATCAATTGCAACTGCCATTCCCAAATGATATTCTGTGCTGAATATTGTGGCCCATTTATAGGTGAAAATAGATTGTAAATGAGGCGGGAGGATTCTACGAATTCTCAAACAATCTTCCATTTCATAGACATGCATTCTCTTTCCTGCTGATAAATTTATTCTTGACGAAAGCCCCGTACTTAGCAGCAATCGATAGCATAACTTCATTTGGTTACGATTTGCCATGCTAAACGGGACATTCATTTTATTGTGAGAGGCCCTTGCCATCTCTCGAAATTCTTTATGCTTTGCCTCAAAGCGATAGCATGTCACACGAGAGAGTGGACCAACTTTCATTAGGATGCGAATCCAATGTACCATGTGATGAAATTTTATTGTTAAGCCCCGTGAAGGAAAACAATTAATAAAAAGCCCTAAAAACTTCTTGACCAAGGATTGGACATAAGGAAACATTTCCGAGTTGATCGTAGGGGCAGTTAAAATATCTACGAGTTCTCTCAAAGAGCCATATAACTCACAAATGTCTTCATCGTTGTTGTCATCAATCAAGTCTCCAATCATCAATCCGAAGTATCGTATGAAACATAAGCTCTCAGAGGCAGAGAAGGCAAGTTTCTCAGAATCTACATGACGTTTCTCGATGATTGGAGGCTTGTTGCCACTTTCGCATCGAGTAAAGTCGAAAGCTTGGATTCTGTCATTGAGAATTTCGTAACTGAACCTTTTTCGCTCAACGAGTTTTTGTATGATCATAGCCATTGTTCGATTACCTAATCCTAAGTCAATTTCATGCATGAGGTCTACGTAACAGTTTTCCACGCAATGAAACGACTCCAACACATTCCAGATGCACTCGTCATTGATACCAGTAAGAGAAACATTTGAAATTCCCACGTCCTCAAGATAATTTTCCCGGTTTCGCAGGAGGTTCTCATCTTCGTCAATTGCTTTAATCGCTTCATGTTTTGGGATTTTGCAGATACGACAACAATAATTAGCTTGCCAAGATTCTACGAAACCTAACATCGAATGGATCGCGGGGTTATCACCAATTACCAATCCAAGAGCAAAAAAAACCCGTTGAGATGCCCCTGTCTCAGTTACAACCGAAACACCTTCATTTTCTAAAACTTTCAGTTCACTCAAGACTCTCCTGTAGACAGCGATAACATCTACTGCTTTTTTGTCTTCTATATAAAAAAGTTCTGCTGTGAAAATATTATCCACTGAACTCTGGAATGGTGGAGGAAGGCATGGAATTGTGTAATACACACCTCCTAATTTATTATCTTTTTTATGCGTACCCAAATCTGACGTCTGAAAATCATCGTAATATAAAGTCAACGGTAATACAAATTTCCCATTGAACTTGGGCTTAATAGTCTCCCTCCAGAGTTGCCCTTGGATGAAATTTTCCAGCACAGGGCTGTCCTCGGCTTCTAAGACATCCATATAATCCACAATTTGCTCAAAGACACCTGGCAATTCAAGGAAAGCCTTTAGTACAGGCTTCATCGGAATGAATTGTCCCTGTGTATCGACAGGTATAGTAACGTTCTTACTGTGATCGATTTTGGAGCCGCCTCCAATTGTAAAATTCTGAGGTTTAATAAATGCTCCCGACTCTTTAAACATTTCCACTCTCTTATGCTCTGTCTCGAAATCGAGAAACATATTTTCGTATTGGAAAAACAGATACATTATATTTTTTATCCTAGCGTTACCACTCTCATCTACTGATAATCCTTCTAGTAATATTTGCACTTCCTTTTTAAGAGCCCGAAAAGCGCCATTTAGGAGAAACTCGATTTGGCAATCGATGAAAAATTGAATTGTCTTCTTAGTCATTGTATTATCATTATACAACCTTGCTAAAAATTTAAGAATTGAATCAATAATTACTTTCTGAAAGTTAGAGGTATCGTTCACCTTTGAATTTGTGCGTGATTCCATTGTGAGGGTCTATTCAATTGTCTTAATTATTTATAGTCCTACCTTTATTTATTTGTCATTTTACAATTTCTATTATTTATCTAATTATTGTTCATAGTCCTTCTTTAATCATGTGATAATATCAAAGTTAAATAATTTTCCCCCATGAAATTTGTTCGGATACATTTTCTATCAATTATTATATCTCGTCAGTCAGTATGACGTGCTCTCTCACGTTTATATTACAAAGAATTAGTCGCTCGGTTCTTCGTCCTGATCTTGTCTCTTGTGATTTAAGTGTGACATGAATGTTATTATGTTATTTGGCACATTATCTTCTGCAGTTTCGATTCCAAAAACGGACTGTTAAAGGAGAAGCCAAAGATGCTCACAGGCTATTGGATATCTCGCATTCAATACGAAAAAGCTCTTAAAACAAATATCGATGCAAGCTCGTAGAGAGTCCAATTTGTAGAAAAAATCATCGATCACAACATAGAATGCAACAGGAGTCCATCGATTTTTTCCTTTGAAGGTAATGTAGGGTTGAACACTGAGTTTTAAGGTAGCGGCATCCTTCTTCTTGGTCTGACGTAATTCGTCAAACTTTGCAGCAGACTACAGAACATAGATAAAATTAGTGCAGATGAACGAAAGTTTTGGGAATTCTCAAGGATGAACTGGCGAGGTTGCGAAAATGCTAAGAAAATTCTGAAAAAAATAGAGGCCTGAGATATTTGCGTCTCAAATCTGTACACCAAATTTGAAATGCTTTACGAGAAGCGTTTACGAGATAATGCAATAGGAATTTTCGGAATTTAAGATGGGCTCTTATGTAAAAATGCGATTTTTACATATAGAGCAGAGAAAAGCTTGAAACCTTGTAAACTATAATTCTTAATGTGATATGAATATGGTTGAATATCCACTAAGTTCAATGATTGGAGTAAACGAACTCGCCAGTGCATCCTAAAGGTGAAATCAGTCTGAAACATACCTCTATGTGATAAATTAAGGCATCTCGAGATGATTCGATTGAGGGTCTTGTTACTTTTCCTCCGGATTTAAACGACCGTTTACATGGCAACAGAGATGGGAGTAGTTGCAATATTATTATGTCTCTCTGCTCTGTGAAAGAGAAAAGCTCAAAATCAAAATGTGAGAAGAAATATATACAACATAAATGTAATTAGTTGTACTCTACCATAAGATATTGTGTCTGTCAACTGTGTAATCAACACTTTGCCCACTGTATCATTTATACTGCTATTTTTAAGAATCTGCTCAGCCTTCGCAGCAAAGTCTTCCCACCCAGTGTACAAAATATTAATTTTGTCAGGGTAAAGATGTTTAAAATCAATGTCGATCTGTGAGTGTAAAAAATGAATCATCATCACATGGATTTGATGTAGCATATTATCAGTAACGAAGTTGTAAACCGTAAGAAGTCAAATTCGAAATTTTTCAACTTCCCCATTTATTTAATTGTGCATTTATTTCGGAAGCGAGTGATTCTAGGGGAAACATCTAATAATCTTTTCTGTAGCTGAGAAAACTTCCAATAAAAAATACCTCATGAAATTTCCTACGAGCATTACGAGCATTTTCGAGATAATTCAACATTTATGCAACCGGGCATTAACAAGCTGTGAAAAATCCACTTATTACCCTTTAGCACTTTACCACTGAAATCATCTGTATCGCTAAAAAAAACTCACCAATTGAGGACCATATGTCCTAGTGATATGAGGAAACTTTTTTGTATATTCCTGTATGTACTTTTCTGATTTTTCTTTTAAGAGTGCCAGTCTGTGTGGACTTGACACCGCCCAGTGGTGTAAAACCTCACTTACTGGCTCTTGTCGCTCTTCCAAGAAAGTCAAACTCCTTTGAATGGACAAGGGGATATTTTCTGTATGAGAAATTCAGAATAATGGTTAATAACAACAATGGAAAGAAGACCATTCGTTAACGCATGTGATAAAAATAATTACCTTTATCAATGGTAGGACTGTCACTGTCAGTATCAGCTGAAGCATCGACCAATAGAAATTTCTTGCTCATGAAAGATCTGACCTTTTTCATTTGCGAGACTAGTTTCCCACCAGGTTCTTTTTTCTTTCCTCTCACTTCAGTACGAGCCACATAAAATACCTTCTGCTGAATATAGAGATTAAATATTCATTATTTTTCCCAAAATGAAAATATATACATATATTTGCCAACAAAAACAGTGAAGTACAGTAGACTTACCAGTGCTTCATTTGCTTTAGGAGTCAAAGTGAATCGATCTGTTATCTTTTGCCGAAGAGCAATCAAGCATTCTGGTCTTGGGCTTGGATAAAAAGATTGAAAGAGCAGGATTAAAATATTGGACATTATTGACACATTGAGAACATAAATACAGTTGAAGAAAATTATGGATGATCAGCTTACTAAGGGGCGAAGTATAATAACCATTTAATTATAATCAGTGCTAATAAGTCTAAGTCATCCTCTCCCAAAATACTAGCCTGAGCCCAAACACTTAAAATAGCTCGTCCATCGAGAGACTGATCCAAGAAAATGTCTAAATCCTAGAAAACAAATTTATCAACACATTTATGTCACTCATTGAGGGAAGACCCTTCTGAAATCTTGACAAAAAGGAGTTTTTTAATTTCCAATAGGCCAAAAAAAGTCCAATCTAAAAAGTAATACTACCAATTCTAGATTATGGTGAAATATGTTTTCAAACAAAATGTCAGTCTTCTGCGTCAGTCTTCCAAAAGTGTATGCGTAGGGAACCTTTCGCAGAATCTATTCTGCGCAGCGCTGCCAAAGGCTCCCTGTGTGTACACTTTTATCGCATATGACTGAAATTTTGGTTAAAAACATATTTTACCATAATCTAGAATTGGTAGTATCACTTTTAAAATTTAATATTTTTGGCCGATTGAAAAACAAAAAACTCCTTCTTGTCAAGATTTCAGTAGGGATCTTCCTCAACAACTTTCGACTCACCAAATCATAAATTTTCTTGTGTGCTTCAAGACATTGAGTCCTCTTGGAGTAAATGTGAGACGTATTAACTTTTTGTTTTTTGCTTGAACTCGCTACTACTGATGTAGATGGCTGTGGATTACAGACTCTCTTCTTCCCCTAAAATAACCCGCACATCAAAATAACAATGTGACTAGCTAGAACAATAATTTTGTGTTCACTTACTCCAGCCTTCTGAGAGGGTTTATTCTGTTCTTCCACACACTTCTTACTAGTTTGAGTGTCAGATAAACTAGAAGAATTAGTCTCAGTCTGAACCTCTTCTATCGAACTCTGTAACATACATCATATCGCTGGTTAAATGTCAGCTAGGATTTGGTACTCCAAATTAAAATGTATAAAATGAAAATTAAAAAAAAAATTATATGTTAATCGAAGAAAATCACATTGTTACCTGTTTGAATAGTTCTTGTAATGCATCAACGTCTAGAGTCAGTGGATCACCAATCTCGTTCTGTCAATGTTTTTATGTAATTAATTAATGAAGTGGAATCCTTATATAAAGATCAGACAATCATAAAACTTGACAACTGCCTTACCTCAACGTGTGTTGATGATGTGGCACTTGCACTGTTCTTCAAAGAAGATTTATAACTGTTGAACTTCGCGAGAAATTTAAATCTTAAAGATTTCTGTGGAATGAGCTCTTTAATTCGCTCATTCGTAAGAATTTTGAACGTTTCGATGTTAATTTTGCGATCTAGGGAGAATCATGGGTAATGTAAGGAGTAAGGTTATGGAGGACACTTTTTTGAATGAATTGTTCATATTGAATATACGTTAAGAATTCACATTCTATCATTGAAGACGTCTCTTAATTCCAGGAAGCCCCAATCTTTCAGGAGTTTATTTACCCCAACAATCGTCGAATTGTTATTTGGTTGAGCCATGGATCAGCAGATCGAACACTCAGTCAACGCTTTCACCAAATCAAAAGCTTCAACTAAACAAAAACTTTTTCTCAATCATATCATCTCAACACTTTTTAAATGACCAGCTGAGCTGCAAGCACCATTCAATACGCCTGTTGCGTACCGCCGGTGGCGCTGTCTATTTAGGATGCCGTTTCATCGGTGAGGGACAACACAGTCACAGATTACTGTTGTATCGTCTCACCAATATATAAAGGCAACCCAAGTTACGCGCCCGTCAGGCAGCGCGACGATTGCTAAACGGCGATACGCAACAGGCGTATTGGTAATGCAGTATTTTAGCAGAACTACAATCAGGGGCCAACCTACTTAAGGGCTTTTTGGGCTGCAGCCCAGGGCCCCGTGCATACAAAAGGCCCCCAGCCTTAGTGACTAAGTCATATTGTATAAATAAAATATTTTATTGTTTTATTTTTCTCCTATACCGTATACCTACATCACTATTGGTAATTGTATCTGAAGCGTAGCCACCTCGTGGTCAAAACCAATACTACTCAAATCGGGTGTATCCTTCTGGCAGAGACGCGTTCGCCATCTGGTATTTGAAATTGGAACTGTTGAAACAGTACCTTGCGTCCAGTTACCAATAAAAAACTACACACTTTTTTATGTACCTTCAATCGTTTTCGAGAGTAGAGCGATTTCTCTCAAAAATGCTAAAGGTGGGATTCAAGTTGTAAAAAAGCATGAATCAAGCCGCAAAAAAATACTCGAATCAAGTCGCAAAAAAATACTCGAATCAAGCCGCAAAAAAATACTCGAATCAAGCCGCAAAAAAATACTTGAATCAAGCCGAAAAAATACTTGAATCAAGTCGGGATTTCGACTTGACATTTTTGAAGCAGGCATGATTCAAGCTGTCTCCAGCGGCTTGAATTGTGTCAACTCCCGAATTGATTCATGCCGTTTTATATCAAGTCGGTGTCGCCGGTATGAATCAAGACACTTTTTTTCTGGGTGTAGTGAAACAGCGGAGTTATTTCTCTTTCTGCAAATTCTATCAATAACTTTTTTTTGGGGAATTCATTGCTTTAGTTAAGAAATATATTTACAAAGTAAAAGAAAATTTTTTTTTCGCCGAAAACGTTTGGAAGAATTTTAAAATGTCATATTTCTGTTTCCCCTTCCGACGAGCGGGCTCTTTAGCCTCCGTCTGCCCGTCGCCGGGATGCTGACGCTCTGCATCGAAAAGAGAGCTAGCACGTAATTTCTTTCAATCAAGTGCTGAAAAACTCCAACAACGGTAGCAGTGACATTTTATTTATCGTTGAAGAGCAGATAAATAGAATAAATTACAGTTTTTCCTATAAAAAAAGCCGCGTTTCACTTCTGGTTGCCTCGGAAGAGCGATGCAACCAGAAGTGAAACAGCTGGTTTTTGTGGTTTTTTCTTTAATTTTCTGTGCCCAGACAATGTTAAACTGTGAATTTCTTTATCAGATTGATTTTTTCGATAGTTTTACATAAATTTTAGGTATAAAATTCAAAGAATTTCAAGTTTCAAGGGCAGCAAATGGACGAATCATTTTTAGGTTAGGTATATGCTGTTTGACAGGTGATAGCGTTTTACAATTGGTCATCTAGCTGTTTCACTACTGGTTCCCCACTCATTTGGCTGTTTCACTTCTGTTCCGAAAATCTCGAGTCTTTGAAATTCTTTTAAAAATTCATTATGAGCTAATATAGACCTAATATATGGTTAGTTTACAGCCCCAAAACTTGACTGTGAGCCCAGAATAAAAATTTCTCCAGAACTTTCAAATTTATTATTTTTATTGCCGTTAATAATCGAGACACAGCGGTGGGCGTTTCACTATTGGTGCGCTTACCTTACTTGGTATACATAGTTATTTTCTCTAGGATTCGAGGGTAAGATTCTACTATCTGAAATTGTAAGGATATTTCATAGTTATAAGATCCATGTCAATTATAAGAGTATTCTAAAAAGGAGACATTCATAAATGTACGTTAATTTTAGATTTGCAAATCACACCTGTATTAAGATTTATGGCGTTCAAAGGTGTCCTACTTAGGAGAGGTCGTAATGCTATATCCCTTATACCACAAACTTGTGAATGTTGGTTGTTTCGAATGATGTGGTTTTCGTTCGAAACCGTATCTTATTGATAATTAATTACATTGATGCTAATTCCCTTATTGTGTGACGATGACTGATCTGCATAATGAATTTGATCAGTTGATTCTGGTAAAAATAACAAAATACAAATATTGATAACAAATCATTCAAAGTTTTGCAATGCCACAAATTCTTGTGGAAGAGTTCATATATGAGCGGATCCACGTCACTTCACTCAAAAAAAAACCGTCAAGTCACGGATCTTTGCGTCATTCGACATATCTTTAGTACTATGGGAAAAAAAAATACGACTTCAGGGATTTTGAAAAATTTTCAAAAATGGCGGAGTTAGAGCTATTTGAATGTTGGTAAGTCGCTGTTGCACCGCTATGTTTGAAAATTCATATCTCCGAAAGTATTCACCGGAGCGGACTGATCCTGGAATCATTTTGTTTGTAAAAGAATGCACTTTCATAAAAAAATGTTGTTTTTAGAAAAAAAAAATTCTTTCCATTTTTTTTCGTCGTTTTCATTTTTAATTTCGCTGCCATTTCCGCGGGACCTACAGGAATCCATGGAGATAATTTTTTTCGGATAGCCGAATCTTTCCCCTTCAACCCTAAAAAAAAAAATTCATGGAGAACCTATTTGGGCCGGAGAAAAAAAATAAAACGTCTTGTCGCGCGTCGCCGCGCGCGTCAATCTACGTCCGCGCGGCGAGCTCCTTGTGTTGCGTAGTGGAGTTAAATTACATTTGATGCTTCTCTACTTACCCGGGCTATTCATTCTCCGAAAATAGTTGTTTAACCACCTTAGTCTTCGCTTATCCGTCTACTGGTCATGTTTTCTCGGAGTTACATATACCTATACCTGTTCTGGAAATTCGTAGTCACCAACTGCACAAACTCTGAACGTTTTGTGTTAAATATCTAAAAGTAACTAATCCCTTCAATTGTATCGGAATATAATCCCTCAATCTACGGGGTTGTTTTGATAATTTCATCAGCGATGTTACTTATAAACAGTGGATATCAGTGGATCGAACGGCTTTGGAGACACTTACCAAAAAGTCCGAGGATTTTGTGGATAACTTCTGTGATCAATTGTCAAAATTGGTTGCACATGATTTCATTGCGAAGCAGCAAAGTAGTTATTGGCAGAAGATGAAAGAGAGCTTGAAAGTTGGCGAATTTTTAGTGGTATGCGATTTCGCTGAGAATTATGCATTTGTTGTACAAGATTCCACGCATTAAGGGTTTCACTGGAGCAATAATCAGGCGACTATTCATCCAACCGTGGTTTACTATAAAAGTTACGGTGACGACCAGTTGAGACATTTTAGTTTTGTGATAATTTCAGAGCATCTAAAACATAATACAGTTGCGGTTCATTTATTTCAAAAAAAATTAGTCAACTTCATGAAAGAGAAGTTCCAAGATTCAATTCCCATAGAAAAAATAATTTATTTCTCTGATGGAGCAGCTTCCCAATATAAGAACAAAAAGAATTTTATAAATTTAACACATCACTTTGAAGACTTTCAATGCCACGCCGAATGGCATTTCTTTGCTACATCACGTGGAAAAGGGCCGTGTGATGGAGTAGGTGGAACTGTTAAGAGATTACCTTCACGTGCGAGTTCACAACTGATTGGCAACTCTGATCCTATTCAAACACCGCTGGATCTATATAATTGGGCATGTTCTTATTTTCGAAGCATATCTTTTGCGTACTGTACGGCTGCAGAACATCAAGCGGAAGAATCTATTCTACAAAATCAATTTGATAAAGCCTTGACAGTTCGTGGCACTCTGAAATTACATGCGGTCATTCCAATATCTCATAAACTCGTCAAAACAAAATTATTTTCCGCATCAGAAAATTTTGAATCCATGAAAATTATGAATTAATTTCAAACAGAGGTGTCCTACACTAAGTGCCATCGAGCAAATCATCGCTAGAAACATCGGCCCTTTTCAGAGCCACCAAAATATTGCAAAAGATCGGCGCGGGGCGACGCGCGACAAGACGTTTTATTTTTTTTCTCCAGCCCAAATAGGTTCTCCATGAATTTTTTTTTTAGGGTTGAAGGGGAAAGATTCGGCTATCCGAAAAAAATTATCTCCATGGATTCCTGTAGGTCCCGCGGAAATGGCAGCGAAATTAAAAATAAAAACGACGAAAAAAAATGGAAAGAATTTTTTTTTTTGAAAACAACATTTTTTTTTATGAAAGCGCATTCTTTTACGAACAAAATGATTCCAGGATCAGTCCGCTCCGATAAATACTTTCGGAGATATGAATTTTCAAACATAGCGGTGCAACAGCGACTTATCAACATTCAAATAGCTCTAACTCCGCCATTTTTGAAAATTTTTCAAAATCCCTGAAGTCGTATTTTTTTTTCCCATAGTACTAAAGATATGTCGAATGGCGCAAAGATCCGTGACTTGACGGTTTTTTTTTGAGTGAAGTGACGTGGATCCGCTCATATTCGTTAAGGATTTGAACAGATTGACAATGACTATTGAATAGTTAATATTAATACTAGTCATCATTTTCTGAATAATAATCTTCATAAAAATACAATAATAGTATATTGTGTACCAAGGAGGCAAAGAAGGTCTTTTAACGCCGAGCGTAAATTTGCAATACGACTCGGAGACGAGTATTGCAAATACGCTCGGCGAAAAGACCTTCGTCTCCTTGGTGCACACGATACTTTATACAACAAGAGCATGTTTTACAAGTTCATGCTCGATCCAGTACACAAAGCCGACGACTGCAACACGCATAGCAACGGATAAAAACACGTTGTTACGCATAACAACGCGTACGTCAGAGACCAATTTTAACTGCTAGGACTTAAAAGTAGCTAAAAGTGAACTCTGCACATGTGCACTCGCAAACCCGCTCAGCTGTCACTAAAACCCCCACTTTGTGTACCGAGATCGAGCATGAAAAACGCGTAAAACATGCTCGCGTTGTATAAAATGTATTATTAAGATTTTGGATTTCAACAATCTAATTATTCAATGAGAAATTGTCAAAGCAAATCTTACTTTCCGTTTTCAAAAATTGTCAAAGTAAATCTTACTTTTCGTATTCAAATCATTTTATGAATTTCAAAATATTATAAAAGAGAAACACAAACCAGTAGGAGGATTGATTATATTACTGTTATTAGGAGTTGTTGGGATATCACTCATTTTGACGTTGATAAATTGAAATTTTACAAACCACTGCTACCAAACATAACCTACATTCACAACCAAAATATGTTCCGTATTATTATTGAGACAAATTATCACTCCACAAAACAATTCATTAACTATCATTACACACAATAGTATGTTAACTTACATCAATTAGAATATACTTCTGCTTCCTGCACTGTACATGAATTAAAAACGATGAAATCACATCACGATATCACGAATAGAGAAGGAGCTGAAAATTCGCAAGCGTCTTATCCTTCAATTCCTTAAGAGTTGAGCGTTTCCGGCTCATTCCTTACTCGAGGAAAAATAGTTCGAAGGTGCTGCCAAAAGTCGTTGTGGGTCAAGCAGCAATCGCGTGCGCGCCAAGACTTTTTTCTATGGAATATTACCAAGAGGGAAGGAGAGGGGACTCAAACGATTACAGCTTCTGTCGCAAGGCGCTGTCGCACGTTAACATTTCGAGGTTCTGCGCGATGAGGGCGCAAGGAGCAATAGCCTGATTTTTCTCTCCGTGTAGGTGGGAGAATCGGGAGTCTCTGGGACGGGTGATGGCATTTGCCAATCAAAAAGTGCTCGATTAGGTCGTAGCTACCTTTATTGCGTAAGAACCGTACACTTCGGTTATCTGGTAGACGTGTTGCGCTGTGATAATTCAGCGAACGAAGTGCGGTGTCAAGTGGCCGGATGCCGGGTAATATATTCAGCGCTGGAACTATTATTGTCGCGAGAGCCGAAATGGCTCTGCGCCGCGTAGTGGCGCCGCGTGGAAGTCCCGCCGGCAGCCTGCCTCAGAGCGCGGGACGCTCGTAGTGGCGGGGCGCCGCGCGTAGCGGTAAGGCACCCGTGTAGGCATAGGTTGCCTACCGGTAGGCGCCCCGAGGATATATTTGTAAGTTATGCGTGCAACACATGGAAAAACTTAAAACGAAAAGCGCGAGTACTAGAATCGGAATTAAGAGCTAAAAATTGGACAGGGTTCCCCTTTCGACGTCTACAAGATTTTCAGTAGGGAGTTGCAAAAAAAAAATAGTCGTTTCAAAAAAAGCACCCTAATCTTTATTCTTATTATTTGAACTAAGGCTACTTATAACTGAGCCATTCACTCTGAG
Source organism: Tenthredo mesomela (assembly GCA_943736025.1). Taxonomy (NCBI): domain Eukaryota; kingdom Metazoa; phylum Arthropoda; class Insecta; order Hymenoptera; family Tenthredinidae; genus Tenthredo; species Tenthredo mesomela. The sequence goes on along the minus strand of OX031014.1, from coordinate 17,143,111 downwards.
GGCATCCTATACCTCCTTAAACTAGTACGTTGATATACACCGATAACTTTAGATGGGTTGTCGGGATTTACTGAGTGATAGGCGTTGTTCAACGGACATTCGGTTATTTCATACAGTCCCTGATACAAATGAAAGAATTTACCTATTCGTTTTTCTATTAATGCTGAAATCTGAGGGACTCTGAGTAATACTAAATCACCAACGTTCAACGGAACCTTATTTTCTTCATTCCCACTATCATTTCGTCGATTGGCGCTCTTTGTAAGTTGATCATACGCTAATCGGATTTGAGTTTCGCGAGGTAATCGAATGTGCTTAGGATAATTAACTAAATTTTATATCTCGTTTTTCTGACTTTTATTAAAGTGAAATTCATACATTGTGAAGCCAGTACTTTCATGATACGTTAGATTAATCCAATCTTGGATTTGCGGTAACATAGCCGCCCAGCCAGTGTGCTTTTCGCTGCAGTAACTCCGGAAATATCTTCCTAACTCGCGCATTATTCTTTCCGATGGGTTCCTTCGCGGGTGGCAAATGGGAGAATAGATTACTTTGATTTGATTTTCAGCCGCGAAACTTTTTCACCTTTGAGCCGTAAACTGACTACCGTGATCAGACAAGATTTGTTATGGTTTCCCAATATTAAGAAAATAATGATTCTGTAATTTTTTCACGCAATTCAACGTCGTCGCTGATTTCATAGTTTATAAGGTTACTAGTTTAGAGAAAGTATCGACTAGGACGAAGATATATTTGACGTCACCAATAGACGTTGGTAAGGGTCCATAAAAATCTACAGCTATTAATTCGTTAATATTGTTACTGGATGAGTAACGAGAAAAGAGAATCGTGAGTCCTCGAGCGAAATAAGAAGACTTTTAGGACTCTAATAAATTGGTTTCTACGAATTAGTTATATTTGAAAATACAAGTGCTCAGTTTAAGGGGAAATGAAAGCTGATTGTTGCGCGACAGGGTGCCATCTATCGGATTGAAATTTTCGTTTTCGTTCCTTTTCGTTTTTTGGAAATCCAAGAGAGTCATGCCCTCCGTACACTTCTTCTGCTTCATTGATATCAATTTCACATCGATCGGATGTGTTTTAGCTGAGAAACGGGCTCCCGAAAATTCCAATCCGATAGATGGCACCCCGTCGCGCGGAATCAGCTTTCATTTCCCCTTAAGGTCTGGAGCAAGACTAATTTGTTTTTACAATAATAGTTGTTGATGTAGAAACCTAGCTCCTATGTTTTAAGAGGTACCTCATTTATCTCATACCTACTAGATGATCTGACAAATTACATATTGGTGATTTAATAGCTATAGGGCGTTTCACCCGGCGTAACAATATTTTTGGTAATAAAGCTAAAGCCTTCCCTTACGGAAAAAACTTTTCAAGTTTGAGGGTGAACCTTCAATTTTCAAGGTTTCACCCTCAATTCTGGGGGTGAAACCCTGAAATTTCAGGGTTCAACCTCCAATATTCAGGGTAATACCTTCAATTCCTATGGATGAACCATCAATTGAAGGGTCAACCGTGAAAAGTTGGTGGATCAACCCTGAAGATTGGGGAAAAACGCCCAAGAATTGTGGAATATCCCTCAAACATTGAGGGACAACCTCCAACAATTGAAGGATAACCCTGAAACGTTCTGGGACAAATCTGAAAATTGAGGGATGACCCCGAATAGTTAGGGGTCAACCCTGATGAGTGGCGGGTCACTTCAAAAGTTACTTCAAAAAGTCACCTCAAAAACCCTGAAGTTGAAGGGACCCCCATTTGACGGTTGTTCCTCAAGTTGAAGGTACCCCTCAATTCAGGGTTAACCCTCAAGTTGGGGGTACGAAAGCACCCTGAAAGTTGAGGGCTTAGTTGAGGGTGATATTTTGAGGGTTTTTTTCTGTACGGGTTGTGCATCCATAGAAATGTTTAAAGACTTGGTACGTTGGCACAGATCGTAAGATGCCAAATACTGACGAATGCTACGTTGGTAATTAGGCCAAATGAAAAACCTCTCGGTAGCGTTGACGCATTTTTTTACTCCGGCGTGTCCAGTAGATTAATGTATGTACTTAATAACGTCGCTAACTAGATTTTTAGGGATCCATATTTTCCACGCGGGATTATTAACGGAATTTTTAAATAACACGCCATCGAGTATCGTGTAACGCGGAGATGAGAAATCGACATCTTATTCGAATCGTTCTAGGATAGCCAGAATTCCTGGGTCTCGTCTTTGCAGTTCCCTAATTCGCTTTAAGGCGCGGGAAAGTTCGCGGTCGATTTTGAATCTGAAAGCGGATAACCCTGCTAAAAAAATATTATAGAAATTCATAGGAACTTCAATCATTTCTATAATATTCAATACGTCCAATCTGTCACGGTGACTGCTCACATAGAATGTGTATAACATTTTATGTGTTTCTATTGTTTGTTTTTCTTATACGACTTTGCTGATGTAGAATCAATTGGTTTTTATGAAGTATTACACGTCGTTCCTCTAGTATATGATCCTATAAGATATTTCACAATACAAAATACTTCGTTTTTTAGATGTTCAAATTTGATTTGATGGATATCAGGGCAGCGATTCTCGATCTTATCTGAAACTATTGTATTCTATACGGCGAATTCAGTTGAAGCTTTTATTCGACATTTGCATGTTCAAAATTTATCCGTACTTATAAAATGATCGTTGTTGCATAGCGCTTCGTTTTCCTACCGAATTTCCAACAGGCATATGTACTAGACTCTATGCGTGAGATAGTGCCCGCATGGAAAAATATATATCAGAAATATGTATGGCTTATATATCAGAAAATGTATATTTCATATATAAGAAGATATATGAATTATATATAAAGAATATTCTATTATGGCCGCTTTTAGTATATCAAATATATATCGTTATATATTGTATATATATTCGACTATATATATTGATTATATATATTTCATATAATGTGTATATATATTATTTATATGCAATATATGGCAGCTATTAAATATGATATATTATGATGTATATACACTGAGAGAAAAATTTGTTTAAGTCAAGTAAACACATTTATTTGAAATCAAATTACTTGAGTAGAACCAGTGTTTATTTGAGTCAAACAAATCGTACTTGTTTAGAGTAATTGTGAACATTGAAGTAAAAAAATAATTTTCCATATTTTGATGTTCGTGATGCAAATAAGGTTTTTTGATTTTGAGATAATATTTATTAGAATCTAAAAAATCAGTTTTCAAAATCAAACACCATCATTCACTTCCCGAAAAATCCACCACGTAAGCAAATATTTACTCAAATCGAAATTATGGAATATCGTAGGCAAGTAAAAGTTTTCCTAATGCAACAAAATCTGGCCGTCCATTTCATATATTTGAAAAAAAGAAAAAGTTAACTTCGTTGAATAAATATATCGACTTGCTAGAAACAAATATTTATTTGCCAAAAAAAAATATATAACAGATACAATTCATGCAATAAGGCTTGATTCGAGAGCATAAATACTCATACTGTAGAAATATCTACTTTAATCAAGTTATTAAGTCATCAAAACCAATACCACATAGCTCACAAAATATTTACTAGAATTGGGTAAACATTATACTTATATTACAGAACAAAGTTTTCCTAATGCAATAAAATATGGTCGTCTATTTCATATATTTGAAAAAAAAAATTTACTTCGTTGAATAAATATGTCGACTTGCTAGAAATAAATATTTATTTGCGAAAAAAAAAGAAATAATAGATACAATTCATGCAATAAGGCTTGATTCGAAAGCATAAATACTCATACTGTAGAAATATCTGCTTCAATCAAGTTATTAAGACATCAAAACCAATACCACATACCAAACCATAGCTCACAAAATATTTACTAGAATTAGGTAAACATTATACATATATGACATAACACAATTCGATAAAATGAAGCAATTCATTAATTTGACGGGAAAAAGTGATTTTGTACATGATAAAAAACAAAAATTGAATTAAAAAAAAAAAAAAATTATCATTAAATATTATAAAAATATATAATATATTATATAATATATTATACATTATACATTATATATGATATATAATATATAATATATAATATATTATATATTATATATTATATATTATATATTATATATTATATATTATATTATATTATATAATTATCAAAATATTATATATACATATAATTCAAATCTTCTACACAGCGGGTTTAGTGTCTTTAGACATATCGCTTGGTTCAAGAAAGTATTTACTAAGGAATTGAACGCGGGAACAAAATAAAAGATCACGTGATCATCGACATGCAGGCATTGGTCGCTTATTTGAATGTAGTCTGTACGAATTCCGTACAAGTTCCGGTGCGCTGTAGCATCCGCCATTTCCGTAGAGAAGCGAGACCGGCCTGATCCTGCTCAGCGTGGCGTCGTTTACGTACGTGTTCGGCTGGCTTGCGTAAAAAATTAACTCTTTTCTTGGTGAAAAATATAAATATAATACAAAACTATGGCTGACGACGAAATGCGAGTGATCCTGGAAAGCCTGCAGCTAGAAGATTGCGTTGAGATGTTTAAAAGTAAGTGAAATATTTTTTATTCAATTTACTTGGATTTTTTCAATCCGTTGTCAGTCTGTGGCGATTTAACATGTTTCCATAATACTAGACACATTACTGCTTAATGTGTAAAAACATTTTAGAGAAATCTATTAAGCTGTTTCAGACTCTATACGAGATTTATATGTCGTCATCATCAGGTAATTTTGCCATGTGGTATACGAAACAAAGCTAATAACAGAAAAAAGTGCTATACTGACGCATTGAATGATTTTGTGTCGTTTAGCGATGAAAGAATCCGCTCGCTTGATTGTCCCACGTGCGAAGGACTGCTCTTTGCTCGCCTAATATTTCCTCTGTGCGATAATATTATTTCTATTGAATCATTCGTTGAGCAAGTAAACGTTTATTTGAAATCTTCAAAATAGTTTCTTGATAATGAAAAACATTTATTTGATCTGAATAAATTTAAATTACTTGCTTTCATTTGTACACTGAAAAAAAAGTAAAAACTCGTATATATGCGATACACTAAAACGACGTTTTAGTCCTACGACTATACTTTTCGCTACCACACCGATACTCGTATACGCTATACACTTAAACTGAGTTTTAGTCCCACCACAATACTCGTGTAAGCTCCACACTTAAACAGATTTCTTAAAAAGTAAAAGGTTATGACAGAAGACATTATAAATGTCATTATAAAGAAAATGATAATATAACCTCTTTCGTGTTATTACTATTTGTTATTGAAAATATTACAAGTTACTCCTTACGATTAAATTAAATGCAATCCATATATATAAAAACTTCTTAACGATTTGAAGGTTATGGTTTGATTAGAGATACGCGCAACGCGGGAACTTTTTTACTATACTCACTGGTGGCTTGCTATAGTATCGTACGGCAAATATAAGTCCTACAGCGATACTAAGTATTGTGTATATTCATATACTCATATTAGTACCACGGCGATACGTATTTATATATAATAATATATAAATATATAATATATAATATTATAATATATATAATATTATAATATATATTGATATATAATTTTCTGTCAATGTCTTAGCTGTGGTATTTTCATTCTTGGTAAGGTTGCATTTTCTATAGATTCAGATTCAATGAATGTGATGAAATATCTTCTAAATGTTATGATTACAGAACATAAAATAACAAAAGAGACATTGCATGAAATGACAGAAGACATGATCCGGGAGTTGATACCTCTTTTGGGTCCGCGAGCAACTTTTTTGTCATACTGGAGAAAAAACTTTTCAAAAGTTCTTATGAAAACTACTGAAATTAGAATCGATGAGCCTTCATCGCGAAAAAAGATTGTATGTTATATCTTTTTACATGAAATTATTTGATATTGTATGAATCTAATTTCTAAATTTCTAAATTTTTGCTGCGAATAATATTTATAAAAAATATAAAAAAGATATCTCCAGTCTGGATTCATGAATTGAAATATACGTTTCTTTGAAATCAATTTCATAAAATTGGTTCAATATCTTATACAAATCATAATAAAATTCAATTTATTGTATGAAGAAGCTGCAAAATGCAGACGACGAAGAGTTAGAGGAAGTCATTGACGACGTTGATGCTGAACCTCAGTCTGTTCATAAACCGGGTACTTTAGAAAGACAGAAAGCTTTCTGTGATTCTGAACAGTTTGCAATGCTGACAATGCTGCCATTGAATGAAATGTTGTCAAATTGCTCAGCAGGCAGAAAATTATTAAAAGCATATGAGATAGAAAAAGAGCTGAGCGAGAAGAACAGAAACAAACTATGTGACATAATTCTAACAGACTTGGAAGATCGTAACCCATCTACGAGGTATATATAATTGTCAGACTTTATATTATATATATTGGAATTTGTTATAGCAAATCATCATATGGAATATGTTCTATTATTAATTTAGATTCAATAATGACGTTGCACATCATATTGCGAAAAAGATTACCAAACAATTTCCGACAGAAGTAGTTAGTACTTATTATGTCCCTGCAATAAAAAAAACAGGAATCAAGACTAAAAAAATCAATAGTAGCCCGAGGGAAGTTGATAAGCATGTGGCGAAATCGAACGTATCAATATAACAAGCTGTGCAAAAATAAAAATGAAGATGAAGACGTAGATGAAAAAGAAAGTGAGTGTATTTACTCGACATGAACGTTCTAGACATACGACGAATTGAATATTTTATTTCTATCAGTACACCTTTTTTTCATGTATTCTATTGCCATTTATCAATTTGAAGGAATATCTATGTATATTACAAGTAGTAACCCATTTTATTTGTGATTGATTTTGTACAGATCATGAGAACGATGCTGAAATTAAAGCAAGTTTAGATTGGATGGAGAAAAATCAAGCTCCATGGGAACTTGTAGAAATGCATTGGGGTAACACTTTTAACATGCGCCAGAAACACATTGAAACGTGTGAACAAAAAAATTCATGCGAGATTTTTCTAAAATGGCAGATGTTAAAACATCCAAGCGGCCATATCCTGATTAAACTCGATTTTGACAAAATGAATTTAACAAAAATAGTACTAACTATGGAGGTGTGGAATACTTTTATGGAACAAATAAAAAAATTGAAATCCATCACTGCCAAAGATGACACTGGAAATGAGTTGGTTGACAAATTGAAAAACGAGAATATAAGTAATGGTAAAGAAGTTCTTAGATCTTTACTATTTTTGCAATATGCAATTTCGATAACATAAATATACATAAACACTCACTGAAATAGAATCGGTATAATTCTTAGAATCTTACAAGCTGTAAGTCAGTGTATAAATATGCTGATACAGGAAATATCAAATATAATATGTTTTATCATCCAAATAGATATTTCAGAATGTTGTGTAAGATTAAAGGGGTGCGTATATACACCTCTAAAATAATTTTTTTCAAATCACTGCTACGCTCTGAGAAAACATTCTATTGACTTGGTTTTACTACAGTTGATTACTGCTATTTTGATACATAGTTCATGATTTTTCCAGATTTGAGGTCCTCCGCTGAACATAGATTCAGTCCATCGAAGAAAAAGCAGTTGTCGTAGGATACAGGTTGCTGCGTTGGATGATATTTTTTCAAATTTTGAGAAAATATCCTGTATGAATGTAATTTCGGACCAAACCAATAATATTTGATGAATTTAATTTTTAGACATAGACATTTTTGGTTTCAAAACATTTTTTCCAAAATAATGTAAAAAAAATCTTACAATCAAAAATTCCCTTCTAAAAATAATCGATTGAACACAATTCAGAACGATTCCGAACGGTCAGAAGTTGAATCGTTTTGAATTGTTGGCAATCGGGGAAGCTTTCGTTAATCGTGCTAAATCGTGCTGAATCGTGCTCCGCAAAATGATCGATCGAACGCGATTCAAAACGGTTCAGAACGATCAGAAGTTGAATTGTTTTGAATTGTGTGCAATCGGGGCAAGCTTTCGTTAATCGTGCTGAATCGTAGCAAGCGTGTTTTAGATTAAAATCAGCATATTTTGTTGTTTCCAATCGGGTGTAGGTACTCACTGCTATTTTCAATCGACTTTGTAATTGCGTTACTACAGTTGCATGTGCATCATATTTTATAATGCGAAGTGATCTTGACTCATTATTGCTCATTATACATTAGATCTGAAGTGACTTTGATTCATTACATTGCGTTCGATCTTGTTCCTCGTTGTCTGTATTAAGCTATATGTTTTGCTTTGTGTTTATAAATTAAGTTAATATATTTGGAGGTTAAAAAATATTCTTTCATACTTTAAACATTGAAAATTGTGGGCGAAAAAGCTCATGGGAGCACTTCCGTCGAGCAAGAATTATTGAAAAACGTTTTTTCACTTTTTGGAAAATACATACTGTCAGAAATGTGTGTTGCTCGAAAGAAGTAACAATCCGGTTGCAAATCATTCCCGCGAAATCGAAGTGCTGCCAAACTTAACCTCTAAATCCAAGAACCCGATTGGGAACGATTGGGGGCGCAAGAAGACTCAATCGTACCCAATCGTGTTAACACGATTAAGAAACACAATTGAAAACGATTGAGTTTTTCATTCTATCGTTCTGAATCGTCCTTAATCGATTATTTTTAGAAGGGTTTCTATGTCTAAAACTTAAATTCATCAAATATTATTGGTTTGCTCCGAAATTACATTCATACAGAATATTTCCTTAAAAGTTGAAGAAATTTCATCCAACGTAGCAACCTGTACCCTACGACGACTGCTTTTTCTTCGATGGACTGAATTTATGTTCAGCGGAGGACATAAAATCTGTAAAAATCATGAACTATGTATCAAAATAGCACTAATAAACTGTAGGAAAACTGAGTCACTAGAATGTTTTTTCAGAGCGTGGCAGTAATTTGAAGGTGTATATATCCCCTCAACGATATAATACAATTTTCATCGACGATTAACAAAAGGTTTTACTTTTTGTTTAGATTCAAAAGTAGTTATTGATCTCATGTCGCTGTCTCATTCAATTCCACCAAAAACAATGACAAGAAACAAGAATAAATATTGGAAGCCATCAATTTCGAATTCAAAGGACAGCATGATAAAACATGCACTAGTTAGTTCTTTTCATTATATATTATATTTGAAACATGTAAATTGTTATATTCTAATTTTTAATGTATCATTTCTTTGATGACTGTTACAGCTTCCTGGAGATATAACAAGAATACGAGAGCATGTAATTGCAACAAATAAAGAGTTGAATATTTCTGTTCAACCATACGTCATAGTAGTTGGACCCAATTTAATGGAGATTAATAACTCATATGTTTGCATCGACGATATTTTATACAGTACAGCCTCAACTTTAGAAGCTGTCGATGTTTGCTTTAAAGCATTCCATGCTCTGCAAACAAAATATCCAGTCGCTAGTGAACACTTATGGATACTACTCCAAAAAGGTATTTACCAATTTTCTACAAAGTGGGACTCTACCATCCCGGCCATCGAACATATAGTACAGAAGTTACAAAAGTCATGAGCTTCCGGGCCATCGATAACATGAATTATTACGTACTCTATAGAATGAAGTAATTACGTACTCTATAGAATAAGTATATTTAGAATTATTTATCAGGTTATCTGTTTAAGTGCCTAGTTTTCTAGTCTACTCTAGTTCGTAATTATCATGTTGTCGTGTTTTTTTTGTACAAGTTCATTTTTATCCATGGCATATGTAATGATACATATCAAGCTAAAGCACAAATTGCTTATGTACTCTGAAATTTCCTGCAATTTCAAAAATTGTTCATCTACTTACAATAGTGTATACTCGTTAAAACGGCACATAGAAACTCGGCACATCAACTCTCCTAGGCATTTTAAAACAAACACCTTTACGCACGAACAAAAATTAGAAAGCCCAAGTAACGTTACCCTGCAACCTTGCAATGCATTTGTGGATATTCTCTCAGATACATCAGTAATGAGAAACGACAAAACTATCAATGAAGAAGAATTTAAGCAGCGAATTTTCGATTCTGCACTCCGATATATGAGCAAACTGTATGCTTGCAGCTCGTTAAGTAGAAGTTTAATTCATGAAATAGTTGCTGAAACATCTGAGTTTTATAATTCTACCTGTCTGGTAATTTTAGCAACAAGATTTAAAAATGTCAGTGACTTAGATAATTTCTTTAACATTGTTAAGAGTGCTTTTGAAAATTTTAGAACGGAGCATATGACGATTAAGTATTTAAAGGAGACGGATTGTCTAATTGTACCAAAATCAATTGTTATACATAAATCGATAACTTATGGTCGGATCAACAATAAGAAACAAATTGTACCTCTCAATAGTAAAATAACCGTTGTGCCAATAAAATTAGTTTTACAAAAATTTCTTGAATTACCGGACGTTTTATCGAGTACATTGTCATACATCAAAGAGTGCAGAAAAGAAAGTTCGTCGATCATTTCAATTATTCAAAGCAAATTTTGGCAGTCAGTTGAAAGAAATTCAGGGGATCGGATTATTCTCCCGCTAGTAGTTTTCTTCGATGACGTTGAAATAAATAACCCACTCGGATCACGGAAGTGCATAAATAAACTTGGTGCAGTTTATTGTAACATTGCGTGCTTACCCCCTCAATATTCGAGCTTGTTAGAAAATATATTTTTATTTCAACTTCATAAAACACATGATCATAATCGCTTAGGAAATAAAAAAATATTTTCCAACATTATCGAACAAATAATTGATCTGGAAAAAACAGGTATTACCGTCAACGTCAATGATGCAGAAAGGAAAATCTTCTTCAAGTTGTGTTTTATCGCAGGAGATAACTTGGGCTTAAATACTATACTAGGGTTTGTGAGAAGTTTTAATGGAGAACATTGCTGTAGAATATGCACGAGTTCCAAAAATGAAATGAAAACTCAGGTTGTTGAAAAAGCTGAGAATTTGAGAACCGTCGAAGACTATTCAGTCCATTGTAATAATAAGACTTTTGGCGTAGTGGAACCATGCGTTTTTAATATCATACCAGATTTTCACGCAATAACCAACAGTTCTGTTGATAAAATGCATGACCTGTCCGAAGGTATATGCAGGTACGATATGGGAAAGATTATGTATTATATTGTATACACTAAAGAATTCGTAACTGTAGACGTATTGAATGAACGAATTCGATTTTTTAACCATTCTTCCAATGACAAAAATATTCCTCAATTTACATCACAGTCTATTAAGCGAAAAATGTTAATCCTATCTGCGTCCGAGATGAACTACTTAGTTCAGAGCCTTTCTTTATTCGTGGGAGACCTTATACCTACTGGAGATGAAGTATGGAAACTATATTTGATGTTACGCGAAATTTGGTTCATCGTCTTTTCACCTATTATCGACAACCAAAGAATCGACTTCCTCGAAGTACTCATAACTAATTATCTCACATTATTATTACAAATTTTTGACGACGACACACTTAAATTCAAACATCATATCCTACTGCATTACCCGGGCCTTTTGAGGAAATACGGTCCTTTAAAAGTAATGTGTTCTACACGGTTTGAAGGAAAGCATAAAAAAATAAAAGAAAATAGCAAAGTTATTACAACGCGCTTGAATCCTGCATTCACTCTATCTTTCAAACATCAATTACAATTGTGTTACAGATTCATTTGTAATACAGGTTTTACCAGACGTGTGATCTGTGGACCAGTTATTTCAAAATTACATTTCATGGATGATTACAATAGTTTTGAGCAACTTTTACCTTCTACGGTTTTTAACGAGTATAATTGTGTGCCATGGATAAAAATAAACGGAACTCAATATAATATTAATAGCTTAATAAGTGCAAGGACGGACGGTGCCTTAGTTTTTTTCGGATGCATCAAATTTATTATTGTTGAAGCAAATGAAGTTTTTTTTTTATTTCTTAAACTCGACACTATAGGTCATTGTCAGCATTTGGGTGCTTTTCAAGTAGAAAAGACCCAAGAATGGGGTTTCATATCTCATAAAAATATTTTAGATGGTGTCGTTAATAACATGCATATTATGTCTGATGGAAACACTTATGTTCCTTGCAATTTCTGATGTGATATTATCTTATATAACATAAATATAATATAATATAAAATAATATAATATAATATAATGTATAATATACTTTGTCTTCGTATGGAAGGCTCATTAGGAGAACCAATGAGTTGGAGCTAGAACGCTTTCATCGGTTTAAATAGCATTATAGGACTGTTCTTTTCTAATTTGAGTCTAGCAGTCTTGTCCAGCTCAGCGCTGCAGGCTACAGCAAACAGCTAGACCTATACAGTAGAAAAGGACAGTCCTATGGATATTCAAACCGATGAAAGCTTTCTAGCTCCAACTCATTGATTCTCCTATGCGAGCCTTCCGCACGATGACATATTAATATCTTATGTATAAGTTATCCTGCGTTTTGTTTTTATTTCACTTTTTCGTTTCATATATATGATGAATTCCACGCGGAGCGGACCAAAAAAGACCTAGATGTCACGGATTTTTCTCATTTTTGGATGACCTTTAGTACCCTCAGAATTAGCATTTTTTATGTATGTACGACATATGTAGCTTTTGTTACCTATGGTGTACGAGCTGTTTCAGTTTTTCATTTCTTACGCTCTTGATGTCTTTGGAGGCAAATATCTTAGAAACGGTATGTCATATGAAAAAAGTAATGGGGTGGTGATTTGTAGTATTCTTCACTCTTTTTCACCTCAGCCCATGATCTTGCCCGTGACTATCGGAAAACATGTCGAAAAATCATTTTCCAATCCAAAACTCCATTTTTATCCACTTATGTCATTTTTAGGATTTTCCTCGTATTTTTTTTCGAAAAGCTCGGAAAATTTCCCATCGAATCACGTTTGTTTCGGAATGGGACACGGCTGCATTGATGCTGCGTTGATTTTTCGAAATGTCGAAAAAACGTTTTCCAACACAAAACTCTATTTTTATCCACTTATGTCATTTTTAAGATCTTTCTCGTATTTTTTTTCGAAAAGCTCGGAAAATTTCCTATCGAATCACGTTTGTTTTGGAATGGGACATTGAGGTCTTTTTGTGGTCCGCTCCGCGTGGAATCCATCATATGTATATCTTTTTCATCATACCTTTCATAACCGTTTACGATTTATTCATATTCATGCTTTATATGATTTTATTATAAGTTTCAAATATTTTATGGATTCATTTGTAATACAGGTTTTACCAGATGTATAATCTGTGGGTCAGTTATTTCATAATTGCATTTCGTGGATGATTACAATAGTTTTAAGCAACTTTTACCTTATGGATAAAATAAACGGAACTCGATATAATATACTAATAGCTTAATAAGTGTAAGGACGGACGATGTTTTAGTTTTTTTTTCGAATGCATCAAATTTATAATTGTTGATGAAGCAAATGAAGTTTTTTTTATTATTTCTTAAACTCGACACTATAGGTCATTGTCAGCATTTGGGTGCTTTTCAAGTAGAAAAGACCCAAGAATGGGATTTCATATCATAAAAATATTTTAGATGATGTCGTTAATAACATGCATATTATGTCTGATCGAAACACTTATGTTCCTTGCAATCTCTGATGTGATATTATCTTATATAACATATAGATATAATATAATATAAAATAATATAATGTATAATATACTTTGTCTTCGTATGGAAGGCTCATTAGGAGAACCAATGAGTTGGAGCTAGAACGCTTTCATCGGTTCAAATAGCATTATAGGATAGTTCTTTTCTACTTTGAGTCTAGCAGTCTTGTCCAGCTCAGCGCTGCAGGCCACAGCAAGCAGCGAGACCTATATAGTATAAAAGGACAGTCCTATGGATATTCAAACCGATGAAAGCTTTCTAGCTCCAACTCATTGATTCTCCTATGCGAGCCTTCCACACGATGACATATTAATATCTTATGTATAAGATGACCTGCGTTTTTTTTTTTATTTCACTTTTTTGTTTCAAATATTTGTTACATATCTTTTTCATCGTACCTTTCATAACCGTTTACGATTTATACGTATTTATGCTTTGTATGATTTTATTATAAGTTTCAAATATATTATGGATTCATTTCATAAACGTTTAAACCGAATAAAATATTATCATTCAATACTCATTGATATTATATTTCTTCACTGAAACCTATTGGATGTCCTTGATAGTCATATATTATGTGTAGTCAATATTATACAACATGAATGGTTCGATTCAATTGTAGATAATATAAAATTATCAATAGTTTGACGTTGAATAATACATAGCCAATCAATATATAAACCTCTTGTAAACGAAATATTGCTTCATCGTATGCAATTATATATTTTGGGGAACTGTGTGTGGTAATGGTTTTTGATCAATAGCTATCAAATACAGATCCTTTCAAAGGTTCTTGTGAACCTCATGAACCATTTCTTGTACAATATGTGACATAATTAAGTATACTATTGGCTTTGTTTCAAACGGAACGAAATTCTATGTCTTTCAACATTCTTTGCAGATGTTCATCTGTACAATAAACTTGTTATTGTAGATCTAGTAGAAATTCTGTTGATGCAGGTAATTATTAATTTCTTTCCCAGCTTAGAGTGTCTCAGTAAAAAACATAAGTTCCGCATTCCAGTAAGTCTGCGTTTGAGGGAGGACCCTACTGAAATGCAATAAGGTAATCATTTCATAGATAGGACAATATTTATCTCCATTTAGTAACGATAATTGTAAGAGTGAATATGATTCAATGTTTCAAGTGAGGACCCTACTAAAATTTCGAAATAAAAATGGTTCTGAATTATTTATATTAATGCAAATGGTCCAATCAGAAAGATGCATACCAAGATTTTAAGATAATGGTAGTTAGATGTCCACAAAAAAATGTCAGCCTCCTTCGATGAAAATTCATGCGCCAGAAACCTTTCGCAGTCAAATTTTAAGTGACTTTCACTGTGAAAAGTTTCCTGCGCATGGATTTTCATCGAAGGAGGTTGAAATTTTTTTTAAGACATCTACTACCATTATCTATAAAAATCTTGGTATGCATTTTTCGATTAGACCAATTGCAGTATTTTAAATAATTCAAAACCAGTTTTTTCCAAAATTTGAATAGGGTCCATTGAAATATTGAATCATATTCTACTTGACTTACAATTATCGTTGCTGAACTAAAATAAATATTGTCCTATCTATGAAATGATTACCTCATTGCAAAACAACAAACACTTCGCTGAAGAGAGATAGCTACTTGATTTAAGTAAACATGTACTACATGTGAAGTGACATTTGTTCGATAGACATTTTGTGGTTTTCAATTCAAAAAATAATTTTCAATAGAAAAGTGGTGATTTACTTGTCTATAACTAACGAATATTTCAGTTGAACGAGTATCACTTCACTCGAAATAAATATTCCTTCTATTGATTCAAGTATCTACTTGCTGCGTATAAATATTTGCCCAACTTAAGAAAATCGGTTTTTCATTGGGAAGATAATTTTTGATAGAAAAGTGGTGATTTACTTGTCTATAAACTACGAATATTTCAGTTGAACGAGTATCACTTCACTCGAAATAAATATTCCTTCTATTCATTCAAGTATCTACTTGCTGCATAGAAATATTTGCCCAACTTAACAAAATAGGTTATTGTGTATCACAATTATTTTTTTCTAATTGTAATTATATTCTTGGTACGAATGTTGATCGACTTCTTTGGAACATTTATTTATTTCATTCGATTAAATGTTTGTTACATCGGAATGATAATATTCATCTGAGACTAATAAATACTCTCTAAGGAGCCATCAATTATGAAATTTACTTGAAACAAGTAAAATTTTTTTGAATCAAGTATTTTTTTGGCTCAGTGTAGTTTATATATAAAATATATATTTTTGAATATCCGATTTATATATCGTGTATATCTTTCGTATATATACTTATATAATAAAAATATGTCCATCCAAAGAGGTCACCACAGTAGTAGAATCAACAATATTTGATGGGGTAATGACAGTAGTCAGCGAAAAAAAAATTAAAGTCTAAAAAGGGCGAAAATCCCATGTTAATCAAATGGGACAAGTATCGTCCTACAGGCAGGGGTTAATGGCACTTTAAAAAAAAAAAAAAAAAAAAAAATAGCATAATTCTTTTTAGGCTCTAAACTAATGATTTGACCCATACCCAAGTAGAAAAAGTCAATTCGGGAAATAACGGACACCCTAATGAATATATATATTTCGATCAGCCGATTCTCAACTGTTATGCTGATGTATTATTAATATATTTGTTTTATTCTTCCGAGTATATTACCGATATATTTTTTATATATCAGGCTAATATATAATCAAAATATATAATCATGAGATATTAAGTATACATGAAATATATATTTCGATTAGCCGATTCTCGACTCTTATGCTGATGTATTATTAATATATTTGTTTTATTCTTCCGAGTATATTACCGATATATTTATTATATATCAGGCTAATATATAATCAAAATATATAATCATGAGATATTAAATATATATGAAATATATATTTCGATTAGCCGATTCTCAACTCTTATGCTGATATATTATTGATATATTTGTTTTATTTTTCCGAATATATTACCGATATATTTTTTATATATCAGGCTAATATATAATCAAAATATATAAGTTCAATATATCATTCGAGTATTAATTATATATATGATATATTAGTAATATATCTTGTAAATATATCCAGCCATAGATATATAAGTAGCACATATTTCTGATATATATTTTTCCATGCGGGTGTTATAAGTGTTAATTCGTTATTCACTTATGACAATTCTATTTGTGACTATGAAATTCTATGAGCTGTTAATTCTATCCGCTTTCATCCGTATTTGCGACTGTAGAATCGGAGAACTAGATGACCCTATCAGTTTTTATCCGTATTGAAATATTGAATACCGCTACGTTTGTATTATCTCTGGACTTTAATTTTGTTCAGTCTGACATCGTGTTTAGGATACATTATGTAAAAAGCATATCAAATCTTACATAATACAGAGACATCGTGATATATTATAACGGCGTCGTCGCCGGAAGATGTCTTCGTATGACATACGCTTTCGTTATCTGTGACTAGGACTACCGTTACGTCGGTTTCGTCCTCCAGGTCGACCGCACTGTAGCTTTCGTCCCACAGGTTGACTAAGAGGACGAAAACTACGTAGCCGTGGACCTGGAGGATAAGAACTACGTAGCGGTGAACCTGGAGGACGAAATCTACGGTGCGGTCAACCTGAAGGACAAAAACTACGGTGCGGTTGACTTGGAGGACGAAAACTACGTAGCCGTGGACCTGGAGGACAAAAACTACGTAGCGGTGAACCTGGAGGACGAAATCTACGGTGCGGTCAACCTGAAGGACAAAAACTACGGTGCGGTTGACTTGGAGGACGAAAACTACGTAGCCGTGGACCTGGAGGACAAAAACTACGTAGCGGTGAACCTGGAGGACGGAAACTACGTAGCCGTGGACCTGGAGGGCGAAAACTACGTAGCCGTGGACCTGGAGGACAAAAAATACGTAGCGGTGAACCTGGAGGACAAAATCTACGGTGCGGTCAACCTGGAGGACGATAACTACGTAGCCGTGGACCTGGAGGACAAAAACTACGTAGCGGTCTACCTGGAGGACGAAAACTACGTAGCGATAGACCTGGAGGACGAAAACTACGTAGCCGTGGACCTGGAGGACAAAAAACTACGTAGCGGTGAACCTGGAGGACGAAAACTACGTAGCGGTGCACCTGGAGGACGAAAACTACGGTTCGGTCTACCTGGAGGACGAAAACTACGTAGCGACAGACCTGGAGGACGAAAGCTACGGTGCGTTCGACCTCAGTCGAATGCCACTAATGTCAGTGCTTTTTTTGAGAGAATTGAATTTTGCGGGTTTCACTTCGCCGATAGGTGGCTACAGACGGAAAAATATTTCTCACTAGCACTAAACTGGATCAACGTTTGTATATAAGGGAGAGGCGATAGCCTTACCAATATGTCACTGCGATGCGTCCGGACTTGCGAGCGAATGATTAACATAAGTTATAGGATGTTCACGGTTAGGATAGATTAAGTCAGCCGAGAGAAGATGTATACGAGTTAACCTACGAATCAGCGTCATCATTAAAGTTAAACCCGTATGTAACTGACTTGAATAATTCAATATCGGTCTACTGACTCGTAAGAATGAGTAACTGTTACTTAATTTTGTTGTTGCGGCCAAGAACCGATAGACATTTTTTCCAATTAGTCTCTGTCAGACACTTCAAGCAGGGATAGAATCGTATAGATATTGTAGAGGAATCGCGTTACGGAACGGATAAAAACCACCAATTGTTCATAGGATCTTATAGAACTGGAGCGTAGTTGCGGTAAAGAACTGATGCGGAGGTATGTGGATATAGCTGATAGAATCGTATAGATATTGTACACAGCTAGCTAACGATATACTTGAATGTGGCATAAGCTTATTAAAACACATTACATTGTATTGTGGACTGACCAGGTGTGGTTTATCGGAATTCTATCCGGGGTTTGGTATACGAACGTATAAAACGGCTATGCACAATGACGGTAGCCACTACTGTAAAACCGGAGACAGAATACAGATAAAAAACGGAGCTTTTTAAATGTATAAGTTTCTATAAGACTTTTTTAGCAGGGAACGTAAGTGTCTTTTGGTGGTTATCCCCCATACCGGTAGCGTCCCATGAACCCCTCGGGTTTCGGCTAAATAAATCGGCGACGTAATTGTCTCGACCTTTGCAATGAGTTATATGGAAATCATATTCTTGTAAAAAAAAGTATCCAACGAGTTAAACGGCCATTATTAAACCTAGTTTGCATTAAGAAAGACAGCGCCTTAATGTGATCAGATATTACTTGGAACTGAGTTCCCGATAAATACGTGTGAAATTTCGCGATTGAGTATACAACTGCGAGAAGCTCTAATTCGGTAACGGTATAATTCTTTTAATTCTAACTAGAGAAATGATTTGGTGATTTTCTTCATCGTCGAGCTGATAGAGGACCCCGCTTATGCCGCGATCGCTGGCGTCTGTTTGTACGAAAAACTTCCTTCCCGGTTTGAAATGCCCTAAAGTAACTATTTCTATGAACTTATTTTTTAAATCTTGGAACGTGGAGTCATGTTTTTCCGTCCATAAATATCTCTTCTTTATGCTTAATAATTCGCGGAACGGATCTGAATAATTCACGTATCTGCTGAAAAACCTCCGATCATAGTTGCATAACCCTAAAAATTGCCGTAATCGCTTCAGGTTCCTTGGTTTGGGAAACTCATAAATTGACGCTATCTTGTCTGGATTAGGTCGGACACCGGTGGTCGATAGGATGTACCCTACGAACTTGACTTCTGGACAACAGAAAAGGCTTTTGGATAGTTTTAACGTGAATCCGTATTCTATTATTCTCTTGAATATTAAATCTAAATGCTGCAAGTGTTCCGGAAAAGTTTTGGAAGTAATTAATAAGTCATCCACGTAGAGGGTGGCAAAATTATCAAATTCGTGACCGAATGCCATACTGACGGCGCGTATGAATCCGCTTCCGACGGTTTTTATCCCGAATGGAATTCGCCGAAATTGGTAAAGCGAACCATCATGCAAAAAGGCGGTGTATTTACGCGAGCTCTTTTCTAAAGGTACCTGCCAATATCCTTGAACGAAATCAGTGGAGGTTATGTATTTTGTTCCGTCAAATTTTTGGATTACCTCCTCAACGGACTTCGGTCGTTCGTGGTCCGCGATCACATATACTATTCAATTTCCTGGCGTCTAAGCAGATGCGTACTGAGTTATCTTTCTTTTTTACTATGTTTATCGTGTTTAGATATGGCGACGCACTTCGTTCAATTATCCCCTGATCTAGCATGTTCTGTATAGCCTCACCGACCGCGGCTCGTTGAGTCTAAGGAATTGGATACGAATGTGAAGTAAACGAGTCGTTGTTTGTTGATTTTTTTTCGTGTTCGTACACGTTAGTACACCCTGGTTGCTCGCTGAAGGCTCGCTCGTTACTTAGTATTACGTTTCTTGAATCTTTCTTTTGAGATTCGTCTAAATCGCTGATTTGATCCACGATTTCACACACCTTGCGGCGGAACTCCGGCTTTAGTCTTAATTGGCTCTTTGACTAGAAATTGTGGTCCTGACCTACCTCCCACGTTGCTGCATTTAAAACAGAAGTTTCCGGAAACTCGGAAGTTCGATTCTCTATTATTCGGGCTAATCCCTCGATAGCAGTTTCGGTCTGCTCGTCGCTTGCTTCAAGCTGTAATTTTTGACTCTGGGTCCTTTTATCATATTTTTTTGATTTAACTGTAGGTTTATATAATGTTATGTTTTTGACTCTAATTGTTTGAGTCTCTAAATCTATCGCGACGCGGTTTTCGTGAATCCAATCAATCCCCAAAATCATATCTTCTAACGCTAGGGGTAACACGTATCAAGGTGTTTCTATTAGTTGTGACTCGACGTGAAGCTGTACTAACACCTGCTTCTTTATGGTCAGCGACCTATGTATAAACGGCCCGTGTACCTTGAGGTTTTGCACCGGCAATGTCGGAAGATCCTCTTTTTGAATTAAACGCTGGTAATACGGTTCCGATATGGCCGTTATTTGGCTTCCCGTATCTAAAAGTGCCGCGGTTGTAATTTCATTAATTATTACTTCCAATCTCGGACAATCCATACACATCTACATCTTTATTCGACGTGTCTTCCGTTAGACAATTCCCTACTTGCTTCCTCAGGTCTTTTGACATACTTTCTGTGATCGCCGAACTTCCCTGCTAAAAATTCCCAGGTAGGACCTTAAAGGTCTTGCATGGAATATGTAGGTCCTGTGTGGGTACCTGTAGTAGCCTATGATGGTATCATAGGGCGTTCGAAGGACCTGGAAGATACGGTATAGGTCCTACAAATGTACCACAAAAATCCGCGTGGGTGCTTTACCGGATCTGACAGGACCTACAGGGTGACAATTATAAGGTGGACGGTACTTTTTTGAGGGGTTTGCGAGGTGATATCGGTTTGTTCTTTTTTTCTTCTTCAATGGTTTTTGATGCCCGATCTGAAAAAAAATACGGTGTTCATGTGACAATTATGGTTTTGGCGGTACAAAAATGGTTGATTCAAAAAAAAAAAAAAAAACGAAAGTTGATTTTAATTTTTTTCAAATAAAGATTATTTAATTTTGAATACAGAGGACCGGTTGAAAATTTAATTCGATTCCGATGTCGTTGAGAAAAAAAAATGCTGAATATTGGTATTTTAACGATTATCTAGCTTCAAATTCCGAACATTAGAATAGAACCATGCCGCGTGAAGTTAGATCCGCCTTGTCTCACGGCCGTCGAATTGTCAGTGAAGTGAGGTTCAGAGCCGCTTGGTCCAAGTTGACAGATGATTCGAATGACACAGAGAAACTTGAAGATATTATAATGAAATTTTGAATATTTTCAAAACTTCTACCTCGCCCAAATTTCAAAATATGGGGCTGAATTTTTTTTCTTTGATAGAGTATCATCTGAGGATGGGCGGTACCCCTTTTGGCTATAATTTTCGTAAATTACCAACTACAAACAGAATAAGAACGACTGTCTCCTGCTCAGGGTTACAAAAAGAAATTTTTTCATTTTTTCTTCTACATCCTTCTTCGATACATTCTTTGAGTCACCCCCACCTACGAACATTGGAAAAATGATATATTTTTTTTTTTCTCCATTTGTTTAATTAATTTGTTGATTTTGTTTTATTTTAAGCTCGCTACATAGAATAACGCATCAACCAAAATCGATAACATTGGATAGCGATTTTTCCAATTTTTGTAGATAATGGTGACTTAAAGAATGTATCGAAGAAGAATGTAGTAAAAAAATAAAAAATATTCTTTTTGTAACCCTCCTGTTGAAAACAGATCATTTTTATAGCCAAACCATTTTTTTTTTTTTTTTTTTTTTTTTTTAATTTACGCACCATTTTTGGTACGATTTTTAGGGAATCGCGGTGATTTTCGAAGTTATGAACATGAATGCGAGCTACACATTCTGATGAGTTGATGAGGTACGGACATTGACGAAGAATATTCAACAACTTTGTAGGAAAGAACAATTCTTTCGCTTCGCTCGAAAATCTTACAATAAGTTGGGGATGGGAACCAACATGGAATTCCGAATGGATGTGGACAAATTTTGTTTTACTGGAAGAGAGTATCATCACCGACATTGTTGCTGAATCTTAGATTTTTTGACGAATAATTGGGCCTTCGATAAAAAAATTGATTATAGCAGTCAAAAAGCCCATGTTAGTAGTTATACTATGCGTGTTCTAAATAATTAACCATCAGTCGATACAGTCAATCACTAACCATCATGATCATGATATCTGATCCATTGATCGATAATTACCATCGGTCGATAAAGTCAATCACTTACCATCATGGTCGATCTGATCCATGATATCTGATCCATGATGATCGATAACTACCATCGGTCAATTACTAAACTACCATCAGATATACGATCTTCAATTACCATCCGATCTATGAGTCGATAAAACTAATTCATGATCTATGATCGATAATAACCATCGGTCGATAAAGTCAGACAGCAGGAAAAATCAGTGATCTAGTTCTTATAGCATCTTAATTCGTTGAAGAAGAAGAAGAAGAAGAAGAAGAAGAAGAAGAAGAAGAAGAAGGAAGCACCAGAGAAGTATATTAATAACTATATTATTCTAATTTGTTCAAGAATACAAGGCTGCATAATAACTAAAGCACGTCTATTTCAAAGAGGTTGCAGTTATTTTTGCTCTAGAGAAGTATATTAATTACTATATTATTCTCATGATATCTGATCCATTGATCGATAATTACCATCGGTTGATAAAGTCAATCACTTACCATCATGATCGATCTGATCCATGATATCTGATCCATTGATCGATGATTACCATCGGTCGATAAAGTCAATCACTTACCATCATGGTCGATCTGATCCATGATATCTGATCCATGATGATCGATAACTACCATCGGTCAATTACTAAACTACCATCAGATATGCGATCTTCAATTACCATCCGATCTATGAGTCGCTAAAACTAATTCATGATCTATGATCGATAATAACCATCGGTCGATAAAGTCAGACAGCAGGAAGAATCAGTAATCTAGTTTTTTTTTTTTTTTTTTTTTATTTATGAATAAAATTTTACAAAATTAAATTATGGATATTTTAAATTGAACCAATTTCGCACTATCATAACATTTTCCATAGCCAAGTACGTTCATGCGCAGTGCATTTCAGAACATTAGTAGCAGTATTTTCTTGAAGAAGTATTTTCAGCGATGGACATTCTAAGGTATCCAAATTAATGATGTTTTTGTTTGGTAATTCTTTTCGCAACCAAACACATTTTTCCGTCCCCTTAACATAGATGTCTTGAATTCCAAAAAGGTTTTGAGTCAAACGTTCGGTGACTTGACTGTACGGAATATCACCAGAATTCCAGTTAAGCCCATTTTTTTGAAATTTTTCAACATAACAGCGTAATGAAAATCATAAATACAAATCTTCGATAAATCAAGAATAGCCATACCTACATAAAGTGGTTTGTTGAAATATAGCTGTAATTTCCTCATTTCAATTGCAACTAAATTATCATTGAAAATACTTCTGCTATGGAAATTCGGTTTAGATATCACAGCTTCAGCACCATACCGCCCGTTCCATTCTGTTAACAGTTTTACATCACGATGCTTTCGCACATTTTCCATGGTTTTCCCAAAGACAGCATTATTCATGAGTTTATACAAATTTTGTTCGAATTTGTTCTTACTTTCCGAACGTAATTTCGTATTGAAATCAATATATGGTTTTAACCATGGTGATTGACCAAATTGTAAGATTCTATGAATCTTCGTCAAAACTAAACCGTTCTTAACACACTGTTGTAAATTACGATAATGAATTACATAATTCGACTTTTTTTCAACCGTTGCTAGAAGTTTCAAAACTTTACCTCCACACGGTTTAGCATGATTTGGACAGAATGGAAGATCTTGATGCATTGTATGAATCGAGGAAGGATATTCCAAATCCACTTCGAGGAAATAACCAATCGGCGATTCATTTGATACAGAAAAAACATCAAAATTTTCAACGTTGTCTATCCATGCAAATTCTCCATATGGTAAGTATTCACACATTGCCCATCCATATAAATTATTAACATCGAAATGCATCAGAAATGTAGAGTTCTGACTTGGATCATAGTCAGGCATGAATTTATTATTAGCCTTGCTATATCGATTGGAACATTGACTTAACCCCCCTCGTAACCCCCGTTTAATAAATAACAACATATCCACATCCGTCAGCAATTGCAAACAAATTTGTGTTTGTTTGAGCATACAATCCCATGCAAACCCCGGTAAAGTACAATAATGAACTGGATCTAATCGATATGTATATAAACAATTACTTCGAAAATTTTCGAAGACGTCTGCAAGTAGCATTACATCAACTTTTAAATATAAGTCACTATACTCTCCTAGAGTTTGTACATTAAATGTATGCCATATTTGGTTGGCATAGTTATAATCATCATCTGATATATGAGCATCATTTAATTTGTTATAAAATGCTGTTTTTGACGGTAGGGTAGTTTCACTCAGCTGATCAAGTGATGTTATATAATCATAAGGAAACACACCTTTACGCGTTAATAGCTTGAAGTTCACATCGTTCAAAGTTGAAAACTCAGATTTCAAATGAAACATTGAATCTGATGACATGTAGGAAGCTAATTGACTCAAACTAGAATTTAAATGTCGAAATGAATCAATAAATCTCAGCTTCAATCTCAGATGATGTATTTCTGTTGTAAATGAAATATAACGTTCCTTGTTTAATGGTAACAAATGTGTATTACCTTCTATAAGCGCAGCGATTTCTTTAATTATAAAATGAGCATCATATCCACTAAGGTTATGTAATATTATTGGTATTATTCTCCTTATTGAAGCCTGCAAATTACATTGTTGGTGACTTGGACCTCTATAGAAACCAGTCAAATGACAATGATCCCTAACACGAATATTATATTCCTCGAATTTCACTCCACATATCGTACAATATTCAGCAGTATAAAATTCATTTATCTGTGATTCAGTCAGTGGATGCATTTTTTGAGGTGAATCTAAATGACTAGCTACTTTATATGATAGCATTTTGAGCTCGTGTATAAACCATTCTTGACAATCTAAGCCTCGATAAGATTTGTAGTATGATTGAGTTGAATCGTAAGAACATTTAAAATAATATCCAACACTATAAGGAACATGTTTTTGATAAAACGATTTTTTTGGTATTTCGTTGGAATCGTTAGAAATTGTTTCTAACATGCATTCAAAATCAGCGTAGACTACAAATGGTGCATGTAATTGATTTCGTATATTTATAAAGGATAATTGATCATCAGGACTCTCTGGTAAGGTGATTTTACAAACACTTTGATTCTGCAGACAATCTTTAAGATGTGTTTCAAGTTTTTCTGCAGTATAAAAATAATGCAAACATCTATCACATATGAAAATCATAGATTTATGTTTATTAAGTTGACTAGCAACCAATCGCGATAAATGCTTTATCCAGCAATAGTGAGTTTTTGTACCTAACGTTTCACTGTATTCTTGCAGCAGAAGTAGATTAATACATTTTAAACTTTTATTTGAATGTTGATTAATATATAATGGTACAACCTCAAGCTGTCTACCGCGAACTGATTTTTCCAAAATGTAAACATTAATTCTGATATCATTGATTTTTTCAAACTTTGGTATATCCCGAACCTGTACTGGAAATGATATACCAGTAAAATCAAAAACAGTATTATAGTGTGGATAACTTGTTGGCTCTGAATATGAGGATGTTGGAGAATAGAGAGCTGAAACACAGGCCCATGCGAAACATGCATTATCATTATTTTTAATATTAATTATTGCTCTATTGGCTTTTATTGCTGAAGGTGAATCTATATATGATGAGCCTAATAATGGAACATATTTATTGATGTTAATGAGAATATAATCAATACTGCTCAATGCCCATCCGCTATCACGTTCTTGAAATTCTTCAATCTTGGTTAATAGCGAAATAATAATTTTATTTTTATACCAGTCTGTAGAATTAAAATTGAGTGATAAAACTGAATTTTTAGTTTGAAAGAACTTTTGCTCAGTTTTATCATCTAGAACAAATGTTGCCGCGAGTATGCTGTTCAATTTAATGTGAAAAAACTGTTCAATTATTTTCGTAACTTTCTCAGTAATTATCTTTTCAGCGCCTTCTAGAAATTTTTTTAAATCTTGCGTTATTAAATTCACTACAACTCCGGTCGAGATTCGGTTTGTGAAAGCAGATTCTACATCGTGCCATTGCACAGTAATAGGAGATGAGATAGTTCGTGCGTTCGAATATCCGAAACCGAAAACTGTATTATGATTTAACAACAATGCTCGAGCAGTCTTTAGTTTCGCAATGTGAGTATGAATTTTTTTTTTTTGTTGAAAAAATTTAAATCTTGACTCTTTAACAATTTGACGAGTGTTTGTAGAATACTTTGATACAATCGCAACCACTTTTTAACATTTTCACTATTAACGTTTTTGAATACGATTGTAAATGCTTCGTCAAGAGCTTCGATCATATTTTCAACACCATTCATTAATTCAGACATTTTCGTTTGATTTTATTTTTCATATTTTATATTATAAAAAATATGAAACATAAAAAAAATTTCCTTTTTTTTTTTTTTTTTTCACTCCTCGTTTGGGGCATATTCAGCCAGGGGGTCAACACCTGGATGAGGTGGTAAATGTCTCACTTCACATCTCAACTCGTCCACCCCCTCAACCAATTGCGTCGTTTCGTTGTAGCAACGCTCACAAGCAGTACTTGGACGTTGAATCAAAAAAGGCAAATTACACTCATAACAGCAGTCACTTAAAACTTCTTTGAAATCTAAAGTAGATCTAAAATGTGTCGATGTGGTCGAGTGCGCCTTGATATTCATTAATATTTTCGGCAGCGAACACCAATCACACATCCGCAGGTAGTGTGGACGTCCTGAGTATGAATTAAAAGGGGGTAGTAACACAGCTCTATCATCGTCAATCACATCTCTCAAATAAAACTTTACTTGCGAATAATGGTAGCAAAATTTTTCAAATTCGACTCTTTCCATTGTAAGTCACTACGGATGGAAACTAAACATCACAGTTTATATACCAACCGATGAACCAATTAAAACCTCTCCCTCTCACTACATCCTCCTATCAGCATTACGAATGCTGATCAGGTTCGATAAATATATATATATATTCCTTCTCATACTGCAAAAGCCCATAGACGGTAGTATCAATGGAGGGTTTACACTCTGATACTGCGGGAGTTATATTATCATCTTAACAACTGTAGTATAAATGGAGGGTTTATTTGCAAATGAAGAACTCGGTCAGGAGTTGGATATTCTTGAAAACGGAGAAATCGATTTGATTGATGAGCTCGAATTGGCTCCAGAAGACAATGGTTATGAATCTGCAGATCAAGGAAACTTTCGTGATAGAAAAATTATAAGTAAAGAGGTGATTGGCGCACTGCATGAAACCAAAGAAAATCGAAAATTCTGTCTTATAACATCAGGATTTGGAATAACTCTAGGAGATCTGTGTGGGACATGTGCTATAAATCACAGTGATGTGGAAATCGGATGGGCTTTCATGAAACATAAAACGTATACAAACATAGAAGACACGATCCCTATGAAAAGATGTATGAGGTGTAAAATCATATTATCGATTCATGTATTTACAAAAATTTGTACATACCCAAGAATCATAACAACACATACATGTGAGCACAAGAATAGAAGATGAGAAAAATTGCGGTGATCCGTGGGCGAGCTAGGTGGTCTCGGGTGTAAGTCCCCGGATAGGCTTCCGTAGATCCTGGGTTCGATTCCCGGATCGTCCGTTAATTTTTCTCATCAAAAATTATTTCAATTTGAAACATCAGGGATAGATAAAAAGTTAAGTAATCAATTAATTATTTAATTAATTACTTAATAAAAATATTACGCACACAAAAAGGCCGCTATATACAATAAACTCACAGCCTGCTCGTGACACAGCCGTCATACAGGTGCTATAGTGTATATGACTTTGCCTTGCGTACTACTACAGTGCTACATACCCAAGAATCATAACAACAAAAATTTGTATTGTTTGTACATCAAAAAAATTATCAGTATGAATTTTTAAATCAATAAAGAAAATTATGGAAACAATTTTTGATAACTTGCATCTCTGATACACTTATCATGTGCACTGGCAAATGTATTTATATTTCTTTGTGTCGAATTAATTTTGAACCGTAATTCCTTCTTGGTAGCTGTACATTTGATCAAATCTTCCGTAAATTGAGATATATTTTCTTGAGCTACTGCTAAATCTTCTTCACAAGTCAAATGAGAACCTGCGAAAGAAATATATTATTAGATCTAATTGAAAACGTTGATATTCGATACATATATTTGTTTATATTATATATATATTTTATTGTTATTGTTATTACCTGTATCAAAATTTGAATCACTCAAAGTATAATTCAATTGTGATTTTTGATGACAATCCCCCAACAAAAATAAAATTTGTGTTTGTGTTTTTATTTTCGCTATTTTGTCGACTAATAAATCGTTCACGTCATTGTTACATCTTTCTAAGCGATGTCGAACAACTGCAATGTCTTCTAGAAAATCTTGTTTACGTGAAATACAAAGATTTTCTGATTCCCCTGTAAGAAAAGTGTTGGAGTTAGATAATTTTTTTTTTTTTTTTATATTTCATACAACATACTCACATATCAAAACTGTTGATTCAGTATTAGAGGCTTCTAAGATTCTCACAAGAAAAAGTTCGAAAGTAACACCGATGCATATTATTGGAAAAGATCTGGAAATCATAATGCTGCGCTGATATAAATTATAACACTTCGAACTAGATCGTACACCTAACTGAAATAAAACTTCGACTGAAACAATCTTATATATAATAACACATACATCAATGATAAACCTATGTGTATATGCATGGATCAGATCGATCATGATGGTAAGTGATTGACTTTATCGACCGATGGTAATTATCGATCAATGGATCAGATATCATGAGAATAATATAGTAATTAATATACTTCTCTAGAGCAAAAATAACTGCAACCTCTTTGAAATAGACGTGCTTTAGTTATTATGCAGCCTTGTATTCTTGAACAAATTAGAATAATATAGTTATTAATATACTTCTCTGGTGCTTCCTTCTTCTTCTTCTTCTTCTTCTTCTTCTTCTTCTTCTTCTTCAACGAATTAAGATGCTATAAGAACTAGATCACTGATTTTTCCTGCTGTCTGACTTTATCGACCGATGGTTATTATCGATCATAGATCATGAATTAGTTTTATCGACTCATAGATCGGATGGTAATTGAAGATCGTATATCTGATGGTAGTTTAGTAATTGACCGATGGTATTTATCGATCATCATGGATCAGATATCATGGATCAGATCGACCATGATGGTAAGTGATTGACTTTATCGACCGATGGTAATTATCGATCAATGGATCAGATATCATGGATCAGATCGATCATGATGGTAAGTGATTGACTTTATCGACCGATGGTAATTATCGATCAATGGATCAGATATCATGATCATGATGGTAAGTGATTGACTGTATCGACTGATGGTTAATTATTTAGAACACGCATAGTATAACTACTCATGTTATTCAAATGGGAAAGAGTAAGGGGCTGTCGGCACCCCTAAATATTAAAATTAGGGGCTAAAATTTGGAGAGGCTTTTTTTTAATTCATTTCGAACCCATTCATGTACTCGAAGCGAAACATTTCGTCGAAAGCCAAAATAACTGTCAGTCTAACCCATATAGGTCTCAATCCTATATATATATATATATTAGGGTGGCGCAAAAAAACCGACTATTTTTTTTTTTTGAGTCTCGAGTGAAAAAATGTTAGTTTTTGATGTTTTAGGAGCCCTCTCCAAAGGACAGCTCAAAAAAAAAAAATTTAAGAGGTCGCTCCAAATTTTTTTAAATTTCAAAAATCGTCAAAAATCGTCAAAAATCGAATTTTTTTTTTCTAATTCGAATTTTAATTTTTTTTTCTCGTTACGGTATAATTTTACAGACCAAAAAAAAATAAGTTTCTGAAAGTTTCAGTGCAAAATTTAAATTTTGAAAGGTCGCTCATAATTTTTTTTAATTTATCAGTGCATACTTTAGATTTTTTAATTATTTAATTAATAAAAAATTATGAGCGACCTTTCAAAATTCAAATTTTGAACTGAAACTTTCAGAAACTTATTTTTTTTTGGACTGTAAAATTATACCGTAACGAGAAAAAAATTGAAAAAAAAAAAAAATCGATTTTTGACGATTTTTGAAATTTAAAAAAATGTGGAGCGACCTCTTAAAAATTTTTTTTTTAGCTGTCCTTTGGAGAGGGCTCTTAAAACATCAAAAACTAACATTTTTTCACCCGAGACTCAAAGAAAAAAAATAGTCGGTTTTTTTGCGCCACCCTAATATATATATATGGGGTTCCATGGCATTTCACCTAATCGGCGAAGGTCACCAACGCCGATCTTGATGTCAATTTTTTTCTCAGTTCGTCTGTCGAAAAAAAAGTACCCCTGTTCGGCCATTTTTCGATTAGGCCACCTGCATTGATTTTATGCATTTTCCGTTTTTCCAACTTTTTTGAAAATAGACTTTCTTCAACTGGCTCTAACTTCCAGAGTTTTGATTCTTTTCTAAAAATGATGAGGGCATAAAATGCGTCAAAAAGTCTGAGCTTTCTGAAAAAAAATGTTTGCAAATTTTTGCATCGACACAATTCTAAGATCTTTTGAATTAAAATAAAAAATCAATATTTTTTGAATTGCGACACCTTCGATTTTCCTGAAACTTTTTACCTGAATTTGACTAGTTACAATCAAGTTTCCCTCCAAAGGAAATTATGGGCTTCCGATTCGTTCGGGAGTTACACCATCATAAGTGCCGAAAAATCGGAAAAATTTCACGGAAATCAATCTTAACTTCGATAAGACAAGTTTTCATGTTATAAAAATACGTGTTTGCTGAAAAATAAAACTTTTCGGAATATTTATCTCTCTTTCTTAAGAAATTTCTTATATATATAAGAAATTTTGTACCTGAAAATATATTCGGCATAGAAAAGATAAATTGTATTCTCGTTTTTATTTATATTGTTTGGGATATTCCGAAAAGTTTTATTTTTCAGCAAACACGTATTTTTATAACATGATTATTTTTCCCATCCGAATTTCAGCCAATAGAATTGCACCATTCGATGTTATTTTGCATCGCCTACACGATATTTAACTGATAATTTTGACAATTCCACTGGTAATTTTTCATGTTAGCTATATATAAAAAACAAAAGATTTTCCAATACAGTTAAGGGGGGGGTTTACCCAATCGGTTACCGATGTGTCTATTTTCTCCTAAACGGGGTGATCAATCGACTTGTCCTTTCGGCAGCCGATGTTTGACGAGTAATGAGTTCGAACTGGTACGTTTGACCGGATAAAATCGGGATTTTTATTTTTTGTTCGATCGAAAAGTGTTGGCGTGCCATTTATTGCGACTTATATCAAAGACCACGCATCAAACATGCAAAATCGAGCTGTGTCGCCCGATTCTGTGAGGAATTCTGAACAGAACCATCCCAAAACATCTTTGTTTTCGACAACGATGAAGGCGACGCTTGTATTCCACGTTTTTGTGGCAATTTTCGCGATTGTTAGAGGCTGGGGGCGGCCATTGCCGCTACAGCTGCTGATATAACGCAGTGGTTCCCAGAACGCCCGTGAGATGTCGCCACGCGCCCATCTGAACTTCATCCTTTTACTATAGTATAGTATACTTTTACGGTGACATCTCACGGGTGTTCTGGGGACCACCGCATTATATCAGCAGCTGTAGCAGCTGTAGCGGCAATGGCCGCCCCCAGCCTCTGACAATCGCGAAAATTACCACAAAAACGTGGAATACAAGCGTCGCCTTCATCGTTGTCAAAAACAAAGATGTTTGGGGATGGTTCTGTTCAGAATTCCTCACAGAATCGGGCGACAGAGCTCGATTTTGCATGTTTGATGCGTGGGCTTTGATATAAGTCGCAATAAATGGCACGCCAACACTTTTCGATCGAAAAAAATAAAAAAATCCCGATTTCATCCGATCAAACGTACCAGTTCGAACTCATTACTCGTCAAACATCGGCTGCCGAAAGGACAAGTCGATTGATTACCCCGTTTAGGAGAAAATAGACAAATCGGTAACTGATTGGGTAACACCCCCCCCCCCCCCCCCCCCCCCCCTTAACGCTCCATTGAATCTGACAGATTAAATTATAATTATGATTCTGTGACCTTTAAATTTTTATTTTTAACTGGATTTTGTCTCATGATGCAATTCTATGGGCCGAAATCCGGATGGAAAAATAATCCCCCGAATACCACTCGAGCTTCAAAATTAATCGGGTATTTCCCTCACGGTTCCCTGCAATCAAATGAACTCGTCAAGTTTTTCAGAAAAATCACTCGCGCTTCGCGCTCGTGATTTTGTAAACTGAAAAACTTGACTCCTTCGTTTGTTTGCAACGAACCTATCGGGAAATACCCGATAATTTTGAAGCTCTTGTGGTATTATATGTGAAAACTTGTCTTATCGAAGTTGAGATTGATTTCCGTGAAATTTTTTCGATTTTTCGGCACTTATGATGGTGTAACTCCCGAACGAATCGGACGCCCATAATTTCATTTGAAGAGAAACTTGATTGTAACTAGTCAAATTCAGGTAAAAAGTTTCAGGAAAATCGAAGGTGTCGCAATTCAAAAAAAATTGATTTTTTATTTTAATTCAAAAGATCTTAGAATTGTGTCGATGCAAAAATTTGCAAACATTTTTTTTCAGAAAGTTCAGACTTTTTGACACATTTTATGCCCTCATCATTTTTAGAAAAGAATCAAAACTCTGGAAGTTAGAGCCAGTTGAAGAAAGTCTATTTTCGAAAACGTTAGAAAATCGGAAAATGCATAAAATCAATGCAGGTGGCCTAATCGAAAAACGGCCGAACAGGGGTACTTTTTTTTTCGACAGACGAGCTCAGAAAAAAATTGACATTAGGATCGGCGTTGGTGACCTTCGCCGATTAGGTGAAATGCCATGGAACCCCCCATATATATATACCGGGATGGGTCCTAGTGCACTATACCGACGTAGGTCCTATGTACTCCTATAAGATGTACTCCTATAGGAACCTGTCCCAAGTTACGATACGTATATGAGTCAATCCACGTCAAGTGGGACACCTTTTTGACCGCATGTTCTTGAAAATCGTCGTAATTTTTTTTACATATTCTCTGGGTAAAATGAATGCATGAAACATTTTTTTTTTTTAACTCGAAGGGCTTAGAAGCTACAAGGGGTTGAATTTTCGAAAAAACCACCAAAAATCGGAATCGCGGTCTCCTTTCAACGTTAACATCTCCGGTTCCCTTTGTCGTACAGTCGTCACCAAAAACTCATTTTGAAGCTTTTGAATCGCACTTTCATGTCATGAATTTTAAATTTATGTAATAAGCAATTTTCCATTTGTTATTAACAATTATATTCTTTAAACGTGATTTTCGAGATGATTACACCCTTCGAAAATTCTGAAAAAAATACCAGCGTGTTCCTTGATTCATTCTCTACGAAATCTGTAAGTTTCAAAATGGAACTCTGATGGCAACTATATTTAAAAAGCGATTGATCCGTCCGGGACGTCGCGCGCGATTGTCTACGCGGGCGCGCCCGAGGCGCGCGACGTCCCGGCCGGATCAATCGCTTTTTAAATATAGTTTCCATCAGAATTCCATTTTAAAACTTACAGATTTTGTAGAGAATGAATCAAGGAACACGCTGGTATTTTTTTCAGAATTTTCGAAGGGTGTAATCATCTCGAAAATCACGTTTAAAGAATATAATTGTTAATAACAAATGAAAAATTGTTTATTACAGAAATTTAAAATTCATGACATGAAAGTGCAATTCAAGAGCTTCAAAATGAGTTTGTTGATCACAATTTATACATGTTTTTTTCTCTCTCTTTTTATTATTATCATTATTCGCTTGGACTTTACCTTCCAGAGACAATTATGCGACTATTTTTATCTTTTTATACTGTATATATATTAGGGTGGCCGTTGAAAAAAAAGTTTGCGCTCCAACTTGAAAACCTTAAGTTTACCTCGAAAAAATAGGATCTTACAAATTTCAATGCTCTATCTCATTTTTAAGGGGTGCCGGCAATTTTTGTTTTATTTTAATTTTTTTTTTTTTTCAATTTTTTTTTTTACTTTTTTTCTTTTTTTTTTTCTTCATCTAAAATAAGATTTTATTTGTTTGATTTTTTCGAATTTTATATCGATTAGAAAAAATCAAACGGCAGACAAATAAATCTGGGATTGAAATAGTACTTTTCGACACTAGTGCGAAACAGAGTTGTAAATAATGCATTAAATTTTTTAATGCATTGACATTTTCATTAACCATTAAATTTAATTTTTGAATGGAAAATATTTCCATTAACCATTAAATTTAATTTTTTAATGGAAAATATTTCCATTAACCATTAAATTGAATTTTTTAATGGAAAATATTTCCATTAACCATTAAATTTAATTTTTTGAATGGAAAATATTTCCATTAACCATTAAATTTAATTTTTTAATGGAAAATATTTCCATTAACCATTAAATTTAATTTTTTAATGGGCAATATTTTCACTCACCATTAAATTCATTTTTTTATTGGAAAATGTTTTCATTAAAAAATTCAATTCAATGAGTTAATGGAAATATTTTCCATTAAAAATTTTACAACCCTGAGCCGCTCACGGTCATGCACACAGCGAATGGCTTTCTACTTTCCCGCCAAGTCTATTTAAAAATTAAAAGTGATCCAAAGTAATTTCAGAAAATTCCAGCAGTTGATGAGAATTTTTCCGAATAGAAAAAAACATTTAAAAATTGATGAAAATTTTTCTCATCAAATGATGAAATTCAATTTTTTAATGGAAATGTTTTCCATTGAACAATTAAATTTAATGGTTGATGGAAAAAGTTTCCATTAGAAAAATAAATTCAATGGTTAATGGAAATATTTTCCATTAAAAAATTAAATTTAATGGTTAATGGAAATATTTTCCATTGAAAAATTAAATTTAATGGTTAATGGAAATATTTTCCATTAAAAAAATTAAATTTAATGGTTAATGGAAATATTTTCCATTAAAAAATTGAATTTAATGGTTAATGGAAATATTTTCCATTAAAAAATTAAATTTAATGGTTAATGGAAATATTTTCCATTAAAAAATTAAATTCAATGAGTTGATGGAAATATTTTCCATTAAAAATTTTACAACCCTGGTGCGAAAGTGTTGATTCTCGGACGAGTGTGAAGTTTTTCGCCCGAGCGAAGCGAGGGTGACAATCACACGAGTCGAGAATCATCTTTCGCACGTGTATCGAACTTGATTTTCCAACACAGCGCGCGCTAAGTTGAATTTTATGCATTTTGCGCACGCTTCGCGTGCATAAAATTGAACTAAACGCGCGCTGTGTTGAAAAATGAAGTTCGATACACGTGCGAAAGATGATTCTCGACTCGTGTGATTGTCACCCTCGCTTCGCTCGGGCGAAAAACTTCACACTCGTCCGAGAATCAACACTTTCGCACCAGGGTTGTAAAATTTTTAATGGAAAATATTTCCATCAACTCATTGAATTTAATTTTTTAATGGAAAATATTTCCATTAACCATTAAATTTAATTTTTTAATGGAAAATATTTCCATTAACCATTAAATTCAATTTTTTAATGGAAAATATTTCCATTAACCATTAAATTTAATTTTTTTAATGGAAAATATTTCCATTAACCATTAAATTTAATTTTTCAATGGAAAATATTTCCATTAACCATTAAATTTAATTTTTTAATGGAAAATATTTCCATTAACCATTGAATTTATTTTTCTAATGGAAACTTTTTCCATCAACCATTAAATTTAATTGTTCAATGGAAAACATTTCCATTAAAAAATTGAATTTCATCATTTGATGAGAAAAATTTTCATCAATTTTTAAATGTTTTTTTCTATTCGGAAAAATTCTCATCAACTGCTGGAATTTTCTGAAATTACTTTGGATCACTTTTAATTTTTAAATAGACTTGGCGGGAAAGTAGAAAGCCATTCGCTGTGTGCATGACCGTGAGCGGCTCAGGGTTGTAAAATTTTTAATGGAAAATATTTCCATTAACTCATTGAATTGAATTTTTTAATGAAAACATTTTCCAATAAAAAAATGAATTTAATGGTGAGTGAAAATATTGCCCATTAAAAAATTAAATTTAATGGTTAATGGAAATATTTTCCATTAAAAAATTAAATTTAATGGTTAATGGAAATATTTTCCATTCAAAAAATTAAATTTAATGGTTAATGGAAATATTTTCCATTAAAAAATTCAATTTAATGGTTAATGGAAATATTTTCCATTAAAAAATTAAATTTAATGGTTAATGGAAATATTTTCCATTCAAAAATTAAATTTAATGGTTAATGAAAATGTCAATGCATTAAAAAATTTAATGCATTATTTACAACTCTGTTTCGCACTAGTGTCGAAATAGTAGATTACGATACAAGTGCGCGAAGTACGTGATTCTCGCACGAGTCTAGCTTGTCGCCCGAGCGAAGCGAGGGTGACAAAAAGACGAGTGCGAGGATCAGGTACGCGCACTTGTATCGTATACTATTTTTTGAAACGAGTCGTGTGAAGTTCGACCCAAAGATAGTGTTTTTGTGTCGATATTCAAAACCATAACCAACTCACCACTTTGAGTCTATAAGTCGTAAATCTGTAATCCTGTACGAATAGCAAAGATTTTCTTCCAATCGCTGTGCGTAAAGCCAAGTGCTTTACACACATTGTGCGAGAAGCAAAATGCTTTACGCACGGCGTGCGAAAAGCAAATTGCTTTACGCACGCTCAGTAAGAGTGCGCGAATCGGGTGTTTCTCAAACGCTCTCTATGCATGAGAAGTCGAACTTCTCACACCGCGTTTCGAAAAGTACTATTCACTCGAACATTTTCCATTTTTCGTGATAGAATATTTAACATGGCGTAAAAAAAAAAAAGATATAGCCTAGAAATTAGTCTGTAAAAAATTTTAAGGAACCCCAGGTCCAAAGTTTGTGTCCAAGCCTGTATTATGAAATTGGCTCGTATATAGCTGCCGCCTGGCGTCGCTAATAACCGGGGAGTACCGGCGCAATGCGGTACTGTGCATTCAAATAATTAGAGATGCCATACGTTAAAGTTATATGACATACAGTATCGTACTATTGCATCGCATTGCGTCGGTACTGACTCGGTTCGCAGCGACGCCAGGCGGCGGCCATATACGAGCCAATTTCATAATACAGGCTTGGATCTGGGGTTCCTTAAAATTTTTTACAGACTAATTTCTCGGCTATATTTTTTTTCTTTCTACGCCATGTTAAATATTCTATCATGAAAAATGGAAAATGGTTAAGTGAAATAGTATATTGTGTAACAAGGGATGAAACAAGGTGAATGCAGGCCAGGGTGAAGTTGTCTGCCCGAAGCCGAAGGCGAGGGCAGACATCACCCGTGCCTGCATTCATGTTTCATCCCGTGTCACACACTATGTTTTTCATGATATTTGCTCTGGAACTTCAACTGTCAATTTCAATAGTCTGAAATCTGCAACAGAGCAGTTATTTCTCTTTGCAATCCCAAGGGATTGTAATAGACCCATTTTGCAATCCCAAGGGATTGAAAAACACCAATTCACACCGCTGATTCATTGAATTCGCGATTTGACAACTTTTCACGGCATCATCCTGAAATCAGCTTTTTTCAACTGACAAAACTGGCAACGAAACTTGCAGTTTCAGAGCAGATGTCATGAAAAGTATTTTCAATCCCAGATTTATTTGTCTGTCGTTTGATTTTTTCTCATCGATATAAAATTCGAAAAAATCAAACAAATGAAATCTTATTTTGGATGAAGAAAAAGGAAAAAAAAAAAAAATAAGTTGTAAGGAGACTAGGTACATCCCTGTATGTATCCCTGTATACAATAAACGTAATCCTCAGTCTCTATGGATACACTGATCCAGACACATGTGTTATTCATTCTCCTGAACCTAACATGGCGCAGTCGGTATAGAACCAAACGAATACTCGCGTGTGAGAAATAAGTAAATTAAAGTAAATTAAATTAAACCAAATTAAAATAAACTTCAAGTGAGTGCAGAACTCAGCAAGTAAGATGTCGCCAACTGAATTCAGGGGCATTGCTCCAATGTCCATGGAAGGGAATATCGCGGAAAATTAGAGAAACTGGATTGCCAGATTCAACAACTACCTACTGGCGTCTGAAGCCAAAAAGAAACCCGAAGCAACGCAGTGTGCATTACTACTTCATTACATTGGAGAGGAAGGGTTCAAGATATTCACGACCTTCACTTTCACAGATGCTGAAAATGACAAACTAATTGCTCTTATACAAAAATTTGAAAGCCACTTTCTTCCAAAAGAGAATTTGGCTTATGAACGGCATCAATTTTTTTCGTATCGCCAACGCCCTGGTGAAACGTTGGAACAATTCATCACAGAACTCAAGACGAGGGCCAAAAAATGCAAGCTGGATGCACTTTGTGACGATCTCGTCAAAACCATGATTACGTGCGGCATCACTGAAACGTCC
This sequence comes from Tenthredo mesomela, assembly GCA_943736025.1. Lineage (NCBI taxonomy): Eukaryota > Metazoa > Arthropoda > Insecta > Hymenoptera > Tenthredinidae > Tenthredo > Tenthredo mesomela. The sequence goes on along the minus strand of OX031014.1, from coordinate 17,103,969 downwards.
ATACGAGAAAGATTGCTAGAGAAGGATGACTTGAAACTCGATGAGGCAATCGAATTGTGTTACATTCTCGAAAAGTCCAAGGAGAGGTCGCACAACATGGAAACAAAACAAACCTACACGGCTGATGCTGTAGGAAGAAGATACAACAACAACACTACCCAGATAACCAAGTGTGAATATGCAAACCGTCCAATACACTTGCTGCAAATTTTGTTGTCATTTTGTCAACTACTTGCTGAGAATACTTTTTACGCATTAGACTTTACAGCAAATGTACAGCAACAACTGCTGTCATTTATTATCTCTGCAAATTTTGCTGAAAATATGCTAGCAATCAGAAGTAGCTTGATTTAACAGCAAGTTGAAAGCAAATTGTTGGCAATATTATGGAAACTTTAATTCGCTTAACATTTTTTGGTATTGTTGTTATCATCAACAGAATCTGTGATTTTTTCAAATTTTTATGTGCAGTTGCTCGCAGTTACCTTTTTTTTTTTTTTTTTTAATTAAAAAAATTGTAACTTGAGTTAAAAAATTATTACAGACAATAATACGAACCAATTTTTCCGTAATTTGACGCGGTTCAATATTATGAAAAAATCAGACGAATTTTCTAACATCATATATATCGAGCATTTTTATTTACTTTGAAGTGACAGTTTACTATTTTAAGTTTTACTAAATGTAATATGTATGCCCTCTTCGATCCTATTTCCATATCAAATTGCGTGGCAAAATTGTTCCGTATTATTTTGTTACAATAATTTTTTCAATCGGGTCAAACATTTCGATAAAAAAAAAAAAAAAAATTATTTGAGAACGATTGCAAATAAAAATTTGAAAAAAAGACATAGACGCCCTCTTCAGTGCTAACAACAATAAAAAATATTAGGCAAATTCAAGTTAGTTAAATGTTTCATCCTGTGTGAATGACCATGGAATGCCCCATATATAATATATTAATAATATATTATATTATTATAATAAAAAAATTTAAACATATATTTGTATAAACATATATGTTTATATAAACGGATATTTATAGTTATAAATATATATATATATAAATATATTGTAACGTTCCGGCTGTTCTGGCTCCTGCCGGAGCAGCCGGACAAGTGCCATCGCGCATCCCGCGACGCGCATCCCGCGACGCTCGCCGCGGAATTTCGTGTATTGCTTAATGTTGCGCAATCTGCGATTCCGCACCACCCGCGATTCCGCGCAACCCGTGTTTCCGTGCAAAACCGCGATTCCGTGCATCCCGCGATTTCGCGGTGCGCGCTAATTATCGGTATAAAAGGGGGTACGTGGAGGCATCAGGTACCGATTGTGTGGCAAAGCGCCCGTCGAGTCACACCGTATTAATTATACTAATTAGGCACGTAGCCAAAATAGTGCGTGACCTACATTTGCTCTTAAATCGCGTTTCGACACTTGCTAAAATTGAAGTGAATCAATTCGCGATTTTCGATATTGAAAAATATAAGTCTGATTAAAAATAAAATTCACATTTCACACTCTACAAAGTTTTACTAATTTTCTAAATAAATAAAATTAGACTGCAAATTTCAAAGTCGTCTTAATTAATTTAACGACGCAATTTAACTCATTCGAGGATTGGAAATCTTCGGATAAAATAAATAGATCAAACATACTATCGACATTAAACAAACTCCAACAAATTAAAACTCTAACTCAAATAATTGGAAACATTGATTATGAACTCTATCTAATTCTAATCTTATTCTAATTTATTATTTCTTTAATATAAACTGTTATTTTCTATTCTATCCTTTATGATTTAATAATACTCTATTTCTGCACTTAATGTGCTGTTCTCTGATTAATTCTTTTGTATCGCTTTCCACGAATGACCAAATAACTATTTAATTTCATTAAACACTATCTATTGTTAAACGACATCTATTTCTTTCAATTTCCTATTTCCTTTAAAATAACAATCTTAAAACATTTCAGGTTTCTTTCTTTATTTTCAATTTGCAAACGACAGCTACGGTGCGGGTGTAAAACCCAATCCCGAGTCTAGTTGTTCAGCTTGGTACGCCTAGCGACACCCAGTTCTGTGCTAAGGCAGCAACGGTTGAGTTGGTGTGGGTTTGCGACACTGGGGAATACCCATGTCTGTGATCCTCACACACAGCTAGCTCTGCCCGCGTCTGTCGCACAAGCTCGGTTAGCGAAGCAGATCCTCGCTCAGTCGATAATTAGCTCAAATCGGTTGAGTCCTGATTTGAGTCTATAATAGGGTATTTTGTGGTTTTTCACTTTTTCCACTAGAGGAGCTCCAAAACATCACCCGTGACAAAGACACTCACGCGGACTAGCACCGTATCTCCAGCCCTCAGCTGAGATATCGGTGCAGTAAGTTACATTTGGCGCCCAACGTGGGGCTCCTCTTAAATAAAATTAAATACATTAGATACAAAATTCAATTTAAATTCATTTATTAAACTTAAATTCATTCAAAATAACTTCAAACTTTTTTTTCTTTTTCGAATCTTAAGGGAAAATGGAAGGAAAAGATGCCGTTACCGGTAAAGATCAGGGTAAAGCCGCAGGCGGGTTGAGTAGTGACACCGGGTATCACGCGCCAGATGATACCGTTATGCATGACGAAAGCATTTTAAGTCAGGAAGAGGGTCCTGGTGATGAACACTCCGATCCCCTTGCACAAATAGCCGCACGTCTAAAAGCATTAACAGACAGCAATAATAGGGTTGAAAAGAAATGGGATGAAAGAATTAGAGCTCTAGAACGGCGGGTTGAAGGAATGCACCGTATACAGGTCGAAGACCGAGTCAGCTACGAAGCAAAAATAAATAAAGAGGTTAAAGATCACGCGGATGCAAATAAAAGTCGAGTCAACCGTCTTGAGACTACTGTCCAAGCCGTTATAGCGAGATGGGATACCGATGTAGCCGGTTGTATAAATCAGATCACGGATACTGAAAAGTCATTGCGGGACGAGGCTATTGGGAATTACGAAGCCCTTAAAAGCAAAATTAAGGAAGGGGATCGGGTTAATCGAGAAAAAATCCAGGAACTCGAACATAGACACGAGAGTTTAAAAATCGGGCTTGACTCTGAAATCAAGAAACTTAAGAGAGGGCCGGTAACTATTCGAGAAAATCACGAACAAATCCGTTTATTAACAAAACAGTTAAAACTGCCGACTTTTTCGGGAAAAAGTTGGGAAAAACCGGTTAACTATCTCCGGGAATTAGAGGAATATCTTACCTTCTTGGGTTCAGAGGACGAGCTTAGCCTGCGGCTTGTCGGTCAAAGCCTGGGAAGCGATGCAAAAGACTGGTGGATCGCGCGCCGAGACGTCATTAACACCTGGGAAGGGTTTAAAGAAAAGTTCCTCACTAGATTCTGGGGTGAGGGAGTCCAGAGAGATATCCGCAAAGATATCGAATGGGGTTTCTATTCACCGGATTCAAAATTAACGTGGTCCGAGTATGCAAATAGGAAGTTTGCGGCTGCAGTCGGTCTCCTTCCTAAAATTGCGGAAGAAGATATCGTCAAAAGCCTAATTAAACACTTTGAAGAACGGGTAGTGGTAGCTGCTACTTGCCGTAATATCCGGGAAATTGACACTTTGTTGAATTTCTTAGACGAAATGCAGTCGGGAGGGAGATCGAATGCACCCAAAAACTTCCGCGCACCGGCAAATCTGAGCCGACCGCAACAATTCACTAGTAAATTCACCGAAAATAAAGATAAACAGGTGTCATGGCGTCTCGGCAGCGATGAGGCGAACACGTCGCGACCTTCCGTAGCTCGAGACACATACTTTAAGTCGGATTCGCAAGAAAACAAGCGCGACGCTGGACAACCAGCTTACGCAAATCATAAACACAGTAACTGGACAAATCCAAAAGTCAGCGCGATTTCCGAAGTAGAGCCAATCATTACAGAAGTTGAGGATGAGACAGAAGCCCAGCAAGCGGAAAACTAGAGCGCGCTGTGGTATGTGAGCCGCAAAACCCGGTGACACAGCGCGAGATCGTTATCAACGCGGCAAAAATAAAATCTCTAGAACCGAAAAACGATATGTTCGAAGATCCATCCGAGTACTTAATTAAAGAAAGCAATAATTGCGAGTCACAAAGCAAACAGTGCCCGGAAGCATATTTTAATATCGAGGGGATAGAAGTCAAAGGGCTTATCGACACCGGAAGTCAAGTCACATGTGTCTCAAAAGATTGGTTCGACCGACATAAAGAAAAACTAGATAAATGTGAAAGGTTGCCAGTAGTCAATTACCAGATAGTTGGAGTAACAGGGGGCAAACCCGTAAGAATAAAAGAACAATTTTATGCAGAGATAACTATCGGGAAATCTACCGATCATATTTGCTTTTTGATAATTCCAGGGCTCGGTCACGAAATAATAATCGGAATTGATACATTGCACCGGTGGAAAGCGGATATAGACCTTCGAACTAACAGACTATTCTTCCAAACAGCTTCCACCGACGTAAATGTCGAGCTTTTCAAAGCAAACCATATCGAAGATTATCAAAGAGAGTCGTTACAAATCAGTAAAATCAATCTAGAAAAAATGACCGTCGGTAAGATCGAAAACGAGATTAATGAGTATGCACTGACCCGTGATGAAATAGATGAGAAATTGTCTGAGTGTCAGGTACTAAATCAACTCGAACTAGATTCATTTTCAAAACTACTGATAGAGTATCAAGACATCTTTTACAAACTACCTGGTAGAGTCTCAGTTTACGAACACAAAATCAAAATTTACGAAGATAGACCTTTTGTTAGGAGATCATATCCTATACCAATGGTACACCGAGATAAAGTTAAAATCGAAATTCAGAAAATGCTCGATATTGGAGTAATTGAAAGATCATATAGCGAATACATCAATCCTATAGTAGTTGTTGCAAAGAAAACCGGTGATATCAGATTAGTCTTAGATGCAAGATACATCAACCAACTGATAGTGCCTGACCATGACTGCGCTCAATCGACTGAGGTCTTATTCCAGAAGTGTGGAAACGCAGCGTTCATGTCGAGTTTAGATCTTACGGCGAGTTTTTGGCAAGTACCTTTGCATCCTGACTCAAGGAAATATACTGCATTTATGCACGAAGGAAAAACTTATCATTTTACAGTTACCCCTTATGGGCTTAATACAAGTTTGGCTAGTTTGATTAGAGCCTTGGATTTAGTTTTGAAGGAGACGGAGCAGTTTACAATAAATTTTGTAGACGATATACTGTGTATTTCTGACTCCGTCCCGTCCCATTTGGCTCACCTGAAATTATTATTTGAAGTGTTCCGAAAATATAATATGACGCTTAATTTCAAAAAGTCAAAATTCTTTCGAGAAGAAATCGATTTTCTCGGGCATCGGATAACAAAAGATGGGATACACCCACAGCCGGAAAAGATCGAGGCAATAAAGAAATTCCCGATACCGAGAAACGCGAAACAACTCAAAGGATTTTTGGGATTAACAAACTATTACAGTAAATTCACCAGCGCATATGCGGAAGCAACCGCTCCGTTGCTCTCTTTAATAAAGAAAGGTGCCAAGTGGGACTGGACGGAGGAAATGAAAACGCATTTCACTACAGTAAAACAATTATTTTGTGATACGATGGTTATAAACCATCCAGATCCGAAAAGGAGGTATTATTTGCAATGTGACGCCAGCAATTATGCAGTCGGGGCAGTGCTTTATCAATTATCCGATAACAACGAGGAACGGATCGTGGGGTTCGCGAGTAGAACGATGAAGGGGGCTGAGCTGAATTATTTTACATCCGAAAAAGAGCTGTTAGCAATAGTATTCGCTCTAGAGAAATTCAGGACCTTCATCGTCGGTGCGAGGCTCACGATCCGGACCGATCATAAAGCCTTAACGTATATATTTTCGTGTAAACTCGTTAGCTCTCGTTTAGCACGCTGGGTATTGTTCATACAGACGTACAATTTTGACATTGAGTATATCAAAGGCACGGAGAATATAGTCGCGGATGTGTTGAGCCGGTACCCACCAGAACGTAAAGAGAGTATAGTAAATTCAGTAGCGGAGTTAGGGGTCCTTGCACCTCTGGCAAAAGCAATTGACGACCAACTAAGTAGGGATTTAGGAAACTATCCAATTTTACAAAAAACAGATAAAAGGATCAGTGAATTACTAGATTCAACAAAATTACAACTGGATAACAACTTAGAAGTCGTAGATGAAATATTATACCACCGAGAGCCAGGGGGCAGGTTACGAGCCTACGTCCCTGAAGCGCTAGTAAAACAGCTCATCATAGAGTGTCACGAAATGTACGGACACATAGGCGCCAACAAATGTTATCTCATACTTAAAGAAGGATTCTATTATCCTAAATTTGCTAAACGAATTAGACAAACTCTAGCTAGCTGCGAAAGATGCCAGAGGTGCAAGGTACCCAACAGATATAGCTATGCAAATATGCAAAACATTGTGCCAGACGGAGTTGGAGAATTGTTATCAATCGACTACCTAGGTCCACTGCCAGCGAGCAAGGGGAACTATAAATGGCTTTTAGTCACCATAGATGCCTTCAGCAAACTCGTAAAATTGTATCCGTTAAAAGCAGCAAACGCTCCGCAAACAATAAAATGCATATTTGAACAATATATCCCAGAGTATGGCAAGCCTAAGCGAATCCAGTGTGATCATGGCACACAGTTCACTTCTACAGCATGGCAAAATAAATTAGACGAAGAAAACATCAAATTAATTTATTCCTCAATTAGACATCCACAAGGAAATATCGTTGAGCGCGTAAACCGCGAGTTAGGGCGATTTTTCAGAACTTTTCTAACCGATAAGCACACGTCGTGGATAAATTGGTTAAAAATCATTGAGAGCTGTATGAACGAAGTGTGCCATGACACCACTGGATTCGCACCTTGCGAGATCCACCTTGGCCAACGCCCTTCAAGATTCTGGGAATCTTGGCTAGTTACGAATAAAACTGACCTACCGCGTGACGCAAAATTAACGCTAGTTAAAAAGAACATAATACGACACGGCAAACGCCGAGCAGATCGGTTTAACTCAACACATAAAATGGCTAAATTCAAAGTGGGAGACCTAGTGTTGATTAGGGCACTCAATGTTTCCGATTCCAAAGAGAAGAAGATGGCCAAATTCTTCGATTTGTACGAAGGACCCTATAGAATCAGCAGGCAAGTTGGTGAAGCCACCTATGTCTTGGAGAACACCCATACAGGGATGGAACGGGGCAAGTTCCATGTGAATATGTTCAAGCAATACATCCAAAGTGCCGAGGGGGCAGCGACGTAATACAGTAACACCTGTAAAGTATCGGTACGACGATCCTATAGTCAAAAAACACGTACAATAGAAGGATTAAAGGATTAACTACTCAAAATAGTCCGACAACTCCTTATATGGTCTTAAATCCATGAAGAAGGGGTAAAATTAGATGATATAAGGGCTAGCTCATTACCATACGGTCTATTGTACTGTGAATTTTTGAGAGTCTAAAGAATTCAGCAAAATACGAGTGAAGACCAAGATGAGTAAACCGCGCTACCGAGTGAATGGACGGATCGTTCAAAACGTGTGTACCCAAACGTACGACCATGGGGACAAGGAACCAGGCGATCACGTGATCCAGGCAAGTGATGAGAGATACGAGAGAGGGCACGGGGAATATCGAAGGGGAAGATCGACCCAGACTAAACGGAGGTACCGCCCGAACATCCGGCCAAGGGTACCAACACCACCGGCAAGCCGCATACCGGAGCCGACGCCGTCCACCAGCGCAGAGGGGCCACGGACCACCACTAAGCGGGCAGCCGAAGACGAGGCGCAAGGCGAGGCGAAACGACTGCCAAGCCCAGGGCAATTCACCACCTGTATGCCCAGGCAGCTAGTTACGGTCCTGGTGCCAGGAGAGCCGAACGACGAACAAGAAGAGCTAGCAAGGCAAAGGGCTATCCAGGAGGTATTCGGAGATCTGGAGTGTTTAAGGGACGACGAGGCCGCCGGAGATCAGAAGCACCAAACGCCAGAAAAATACCGGCCGTTGTCGACCCCAGAGTATAACCAATACTTTGAGCCGTTGGAATGGGCCGAAGACGAACTGCCGGAGATCACTATCACGGAGCTCGACCTGCCGGAAACAAGGACACCAGAGGACGACCAGCCGGAGCTCGACCCGTTGGCATTCGGAACACCGGAACGAGAATTCTGAGGGAGGAAAGACCCAGAGAACCGCCACCTAGAGAAAGGCCCAAGGTATCAACGTCTACCGACCCCTGGTCCGACCGGAGCCGAGGGATCCCCAGCTACGACCGAACATCAGTCGGTAGAAGGGGGCAGATGTAACGTTCCGGCTGTTCTGGCTCCTGCCGGAGCAGCCGGACAAGTGCCATCGCGCATCCCGCGACGCGCATCCCGCGACGCTCGCCGCGGAATTTCGTGTATTGCTTAATGTTGCGCAATCTGCGATTCCGCACCACCCGCGATTCCGCGCAACCCGTGTTTCCGTGCAAAACCGCGATTCCGTGCATCCCGCGATTTCGCGGTGCGCGCTAATTATCGGTATAAAAGGGGGTACGTGGAGGCATCAGGTACCGATTGTGTGGCAAAGCGCCCGTCGAGTCACACCGTATTAATTATACTAATTAGGCACGTAGCCAAAATAGTGCGTGACCTACATTTGCTCTTAAATCGCGTTTCGACACTTGCTAAAATTGAAGTGAATCAATTCGCGATTTTCGATATTGAAAAATATAAGTCTGATTAAAAATAAAATTCACATTTCACACTCTACAAAGTTTTACTAATTTTCTAAATAAATAAAATTAGACTGCAAATTTCAAAGTCGTCTTAATTAATTTAACGACGCAATTTAACTCATTCGAGGATTGGAAATCTTCGGATAAAATAAATAGATCAAACATACTATCGACATTAAACAAACTCCAACAAATTAAAACTCTAACTCAAATAATTGGAAACATTGATTATGAACTCTATCTAATTCTAATCTTATTCTAATTTATTATTTCTTTAATATAAACTGTTATTTTCTATTCTATCCTTTATGATTTAATAATACTCTATTTCTGCACTTAATGTGCTGTTCTCTGATTAATTCTTTTGTATCGCTTTCCACGAATGACCAAATAACTATTTAATTTCATTAAACACTATCTATTGTTAAACGACATCTATTTCTTTCAATTTCCTATTTCCTTTAAAATAACAATCTTAAAACATTTCAGGTTTCTTTCTTTATTTTCAATTTGCAAACGACAGCTACGGTGCGGGTGTAAAACCCAATCCCGAGTCTAGTTGTTCAGCTTGGTACGCCTAGCGACACCCAGTTCTGTGCTAAGGCAGCAACGGTTGAGTTGGTGTGGGTTTGCGACACTGGGGAATACCCATGTCTGTGATCCTCACACACAGCTAGCTCTGCCCGCGTCTGTCGCACAAGCTCGGTTAGCGAAGCAGATCCTCGCTCAGTCGATAATTAGCTCAAATCGGTTGAGTCCTGATTTGAGTCTATAATAGGGTATTTTGTGGTTTTTCACTTTTTCCACTAGAGGAGCTCCAAAACATCACCCGTGACAAAGACACTCACGCGGACTAGCACCGTATCTCCAGCCCTCAGCTGAGATATCGGTGCAGTAAGTTACAATATATAAATATATATAGTTATAATATAGTTATAATATACGTATGACTCTATTTGTAATCATTTGAATGTCGCGCCGGGTCAATTCCGCTCTAATTTGGCCCATCGTTCCCTCAGTCCGCTGTGGAAATTGCGAAACGCATGGCACATGGAACGGCAGCCATCATTTTCTTATGGTGCAACAGGCACGTCCCTACTGAAAAAAATGTTATAATTTATCATATAAAAAAAAACCCAACGAATCATATGATAAATTATATGATAAATTATAAAATTTTATGACCGATTTCTGCTCATAATTTGTTACCAAATTTATTATGTATTTTTTTATGTAAATTATTTCATCATTTATGACAATTCATCTGTCATGTATTTAATTATATAATTCAGCAGGACGTTTATGCGAACAGGACGACGCACCACAAATTAAGCAAATAATTGTTTAATTGATAAAAACGAAGTAACGAAGTGAATCAAGGCAGGGAATAAGAGCGCAATAAAATCATAATTCAGTAAATGGGAGGAAAGTACGTTTATTCTGAACTTTAAAAAACTGTAACGTCGCATGTAACATGTCACATTCATCGATATCAATACGTATATAGAGTATAACTTGTCTAGACTAGATCACAATACATGCTACTTTTGAAAGTGAACTAATGACAAGAAAAAAAAAACGAAAAAAAAATGAAAATCAAGAAAAAAAATTGTGGAAGTATTAATCCTCGACGGAAATTGACTTTCTGATATTAAAAAAAAAGAATATTATATACGTATGTATCATTTATGCCACTATCAAAAACCAATTATTGTTTAACGGTACAATGTTCACAATAATCCAACTTGAAAGGCCGGAGAATTACATTCGTAATACATTAATAAAGTAATTAATTTGCAGTACAAACGCTTTTTTTTATAAAAATGAATTAATAAAAATATCACAATGCATTTGACTTTTCTTCTGACATAAAAAAAAAAAAAAATATATATATATATATCACAATGTATTAGACTTTCCGTCATAAATTGACGGATATAAGAGCAAAGGGAATCATATGCCTATTACTCGTGTTTTTTTAAAGGTACATGATTTACCAAACGTTTCAGGATTCGTGACAAATATTTTGTAGTCCCAATCTCAATCTTAATAGAAATCAAAATTTCCTTAGCAAGGTGTGCGTGTAATGAATTATCATTACATATATATAATTTAACAATACTTTTTTTTACCACGCATTGTTTGAAAATGTTCACTTGTTATTCAATTTCACAGAATCCTATGTGAACTTTTAATGTGAGAAAAATTGCTTGATAATAATTCAGTTTGTAATATATGATTTGTAGAAGATACTTGTTATTTTGATTGTCCTGCAATCAATGTTTTAAAAGAAATTCTGTACATAATTTATAAAATATTTTTGAGAAAAACTTTAAAACATTCCTCATAAGTCATAGATATGGAAAACACGTTTTAGTTTATCAAACAAATGAAAATAACGAGATACTTCGTACAATTTGCAAAAAAAAAAAGCAATCTTTATCATCAAAAAGACCGTAGCTGCACTCAGGATTTTATGGAAATCATACTTGCATTAAAAAATGAATTCTTTCGAGACATGGGTAAGACAATTTCGACCCGAAATTTGATATGGATTGAATTCGAAAACATTTGTCACGAATTCCGGAATACCTAAATACGGTACGACTAGAATACAAACATGCTTTTTTTATTTGTCAATCGGGATTGACGTTCTCGCGTCTCGTCTTTTTGATTCATAAAGCTTCGATCTTAAGTAATTAATTTTAGCTGTATACAGAGATGGCACTCTTGATAGGAACTTCATTTTTTCGACATCCTTGATTTTTCTACTATCCAGATAATCATTATACAATTCTGAAAAAATAAATCGACATGAGCAAACCGAAAGATATTAGAAACAGTAAAATTTGTATTTCATAAGATTTTATTTACTGTAAGCCAATCTTTTTTTCTGCGGTGTGAGTTCCTTTATTGGAGATCGATCCGATAACCTAGTAGTGACTTTTTCCTTATTAAGGCACCGGTTAACTAATTTATGTTGTGGCCAAATTAGCTCTACCACATTCCTAAAGAATAGAGATGGCTTATTCTGATGGAACATGAACCAAAGTGTGGCTGAAACTTCGACACCTTCCCCCAAATATATCTGTAAATAAACAATTAAGGAACATTTCATCAATAGTCAAATTGATACGTACTATTGAGTCAAATTTGACACATAGTTACTCATTTTATTTCGGGAAAAAATAACGGTGTTTAAATTATACGTGACAATATTGTGAATTATACCTTATTTCCAGTAACTTCATATCTCTTCCGTCCAGATTCGTCCTGCTCTCGATTTTCATAATGCTGAATAGCAGCATCAATTTCTCGACCAATTCCTCCTTTTCGTCCTGCACCAGTAGGTTCTGAATAAAACAAAATTAATGGTAAATAAGATACACCAGGACGCTGAGAAAAATGGTATTAATCAAAATTTCCCCACAAGTCCACTCTATATTTGTGTTAATTTTACATTTCTTGGAAATTAAAAAATAATTGTAACTTTTCAATCGTGATTTTCAAACGAATTTACAAATGCCAAGCAATCTGTTGAAACTATCGCTCAGAGGTAGCATTCACAATATTACCTGTTTTTCTTTTTTTATTTCTCAGTGGAAAACGCTGTTTGGATTTCCTTTGTTCAATATCATCCTCAATGCCATCCTCATGGTCACTCTCTCCTGCAATTATTAGACTAGCTCATACTTCTGTGGTCACCACGAACAATATATAGTCAAAAGATACAAATGTTACCAGTATCTTCATTTGTTCCACCGTCATGATCATGTACCGATGAGTTTCTCGTTTCTTCTTGATTAATGTTCTCGACAGGACTTTTGGTGGGGTCATTTGATGAGCCGCATGCCTTGAGATCTTGATCGTTAATTCTCCATTTTACAATTTGTTTTCCCTTCCTTTTATTGTTATTACTAACCACGCTTTTACAGTTACTGGCACCTATAACCGGTTTTCAAAATTTACACAGGAGTTAAAATAAATTTTATTTATTACGCAAAATGAAAAATGTTACCTTCTCTTGGTTGTTGATTCCCTACTGAAAATGTGTCTGTGATAAATCATGTGAAAAATCATATGATAATTCACGTGATAAATTGCATATCTTTATGACCGATATTGGTATATGGTTCATCATGTGAATTATTGTGTGCTTTGTTACGTAGTTTATCACAATGTGTGAAAAACACATGATTTATTATGTGAATTTTCATGTGATGAAATGTTACTAAAGAAAAAAAAAAAGTAGATCCGACTGGGAATCGAACCCTCGTCCGTCAAATTCAGAATCAGAGACGCTACCACCTGAGCCACTGCATGTGTTAGAAATAATTCACAGTTTGAAAGTCATAAAGCTCAGCCGCGCTATTTTCACAGTTTCGAAGTCACAAAGATCAAATATGATCATAATTAACCTCACAAACAATTAATTTCATATTTGATTCTTGTGACTTCGAAACTGTGGAAATAGCGCGGCTGACCTTTATGACTTTAAAACTGTGGATTATTTCCAACACATGCAGTGGCTCAGATAGTAGCGTCTCTGATTTCGAATTTGACGGACGAGGGTTCGATTCCCAGTCGGATCTACTTTTTTTTTTTCTTTAGTAACATTTCATCACATGAAAATTCACATAATAAATCATGTGTTTTTCACACATTGTGATAAACTACGTAACAAAGCACACAATAATTCACATGATGAACCATATACCAATATCGGTCATAAAGATATGCAATTTATCACGTGAATTATCACATGATTTTTCACATGATTTATCACAGACACATTTTCAGTAGGGTTTCGAGTAATTACGTCTAAATCGAGGTTTACATTTTCAATGCAGGCGATTGCAGGCTTAGATGTAGAGGGATATTTGGTTGATGCGCAGAATCCTACATCGTCAGCATCGCTATGTATCTCATCATCTACTGTAATTTTACATAAAATGAATATCATAGTGTTAATTTGGAAGTCAGTTGAGCAGATGTCCATACTGCAAAGTGAAATTTGTAAAATGTGTATAAAATTTTGATAGAAATTCAAACAGATTACAACAGATTCATAAAATTATGCTTCATGTATAGATAATCAAGTCTAGGTTTTCTTTCACGATACTCAAATCCTTCTTGAAACTTGACGACAAACACTTAAATCGACCACGTATCAAAACTTCGAGATCACTGCCTGACACTTATACTTTTAATTCGATGGCTAAACAATATGCTGTTACCAAGTGACCGATACATTATTATAAAAAGAACACATCACACAAAATTTTACCTTGATCCAGATGTTTATACCATGTGAGTTTCTCATCTTCTGCTCCGGAATCTTGACTGAAAAGGTTTCTTCGCACCCTTCCTTCAAGTTTAACTTTCGTGTTTCCTGAAAAATATTGGTTAAAAAAAAAACTATCATTGTCAAATATATTTACAGTCAAACATGGTTCAGCTGTATCGTTCGAACAGAATACCAAAGTGATGCTGAAGATATAAATGCACTAAGCTGAATAAGGGTTTTAACTGCATACAGAGTATGATCCACATGAATTTTTCTGATAAAAGGCAATGGCGAAAGCTATAAATATTTGTAATTTGTGTACAAAGCAAAGTCATGTTATTAGTTGTATAAATATGTATAATAATACTCACCTGATGCTATTGTCGCATTTTTGGTATCATTTTCATTTTGCTTCAATTTTTGGATGACGTTTCGCAATTCTTTGATTTCTGCGCTGCTATTTTCTAGTTGTTGCTTCAACTCTCCATTGACATCTGGCAGGTCTCTTTGTTCTTCATTATGAAGATCATCTTCTTTATCCGAGTCGGTCCCTTTTAGATTTCTGTAGTCGTCATCTATGTCATCTGTGAACTGTTTCCTCGATGCAAGCAAGATATGCGCCTTATGCTTGTTTAAAACTTCGATATTCTTCTTGTATTGTACCTCCTGTACCAACGTAGCATGCTTCTGATTTTGAAGAGCAAAATTATTTTAAAAAAAATATTTAAAAAAAATTGTAACACTTTGTTGAGAAATAATTTATGATTATATATTATTCTTATTGTATGCCGTTACATACTGTGCTTATTTCTGGAAAGTTGCCAGCCCGGCGCCAGGTACATAGGCAACCGGAGTTAAAATTTCGTTCCTGAGTTGGCAGCACTTTGACGCAGAAAGACGGTTCAACCTCAAACTTTCGAAACAAAATAACCTTATTATCAGGAAGCGTTGAAAAGTTATTATTTTTATTAATTATTGATAAATATCATCATAATTTATTGATTTATTTAGGTCTGTCTTGAATCTCGATGCTTGGAATCCTCACTTCAAGCTTCAGCGAAGAGCCCATGTTGAAACTTAAGGCGAGGATTTCGACCTCCAAAACTCAAGACGGAGAGCGAAGGCTCTCCGCTGAAACTTGAGGCGAGGATTCCAAGCATCGAGATTCAAGACTGAGACCTAAATAAATAAATAAATTATGATGATATTTATCAATAATTAATAAAAATAATAACTTTTCAACGCTTCCTGATATTGAGGTTATTTTATTTTGAAAGTTTGAGGTGAGGTCGTCTTTCCACGTCAAAGTGCTGCCAACTCAGGAACGAAATTGTAACTCCGGTTGCCTATGTACCTGGCACCGAGCTGGCAACTTTCCAGGAATAAGCACGGTATAAGGAGTTTATTGAATTATTTATAAACAGATTGTATTATGGGTCATAGGTTAACATGCTCGTGGTGGTTTTGTAGTTTCTTCTGATTCCGACGATTGTACGCCGCGTGGAATACTTATTCGACGTCCTTCCGTGACTTTCCTCAGAATATCTTCTACACTTTCTGCAACGTACAAATATATCATTCAGTATAAATGGGAAATTTGGATTCAAAACAGGGATTTCCCCAGCAAAACAGATCTAGATCATCTCATAAATCCGAAAACTATTTACAAAAATTCTGCAGGTAATTGAAGAAAGTTATGTATTCACTCAGTCGTATGATCGAATTAGGATGCTGCACTTTTTTTCATATTTTGGTAGTTTATGAATACAATACTATAGGTCATATTTTCCCTTTTCCGATTGAAACAAAATTGATACAATACAATGGATCAAAAATTCCTACGTTGTGACGTAAGCCATGTTGAGGTTCGCCTACGTATCGCAAAAACTGTAAAATTGAATTGCCTGTAAGTTTTGTAATCTTCTTTCTTAAGGGTAGACTTCGATGAAATTTTGGGCAAAAGCAGGTTTTTAAATTCTTACAATATCAAAAAGTGGCGTATAAAAAAATTCTTCCAGCAGTTTTTGGATAATGACGGTGTAGATTGTGAAAAAAAATTCAGCCTCCTGCGATGAAAGTGTAGACGCAAGGAATTTTTGGCAGCAGTGGGCAAAATCTTCTTCGCAAGGTTCCCTGCGCTTACACTTTCATCGCAGGAGGCTAAAATTTTTTTTCACAGTCTATACTACCATTATTCAAAAACTGCTGGAAGGAGTTTTTTATACGACCTCTAATTGCGATTTTTCAAATTTCACCGAAGTCTCCCCTTAATGAAAAAATAAATATGGTCTGATTATTTCAAGTTACTCTACTTTACAATGATATGAAAATTTGAAAAAAAAAAAAAAATTGACGCGAACTCCCAATTCGTAGGAAAATAAATTGAACAACTCAGCAAGAAACAGAAATGAGGAGTTCGAACACGTGGTTGCATGGTTACTGCTATACGCCGCCAGCTCACTCGCCTGTTTCGTGTTTATTACTAACCGTTTTTCGGAAACGAAAAGTTATAATGGAAGCATTACATTATTTTCGATATTCAGCTTCTTTGTTGCTTTAAATAGAATGCATTGAGAGAAATGTTTCTTTACTTACCTCCTAATAGGAATATTAAAGCGGGTTAATATGCAAAGTGCACGTGGTCCTCTTCACACCCACTGCCGCAACCAGACCATTTTACATAATAATATTTTTTCCTGTCGAAGTCATTTTCACTTTTTGGTGTGATGTGATTTTGCGAATTCTTTTTCAACCTTACATAACTAATGGGAACAGTTACAAACCGTTTCAGATCGTCTTTGTAAGCTATGTATGCGTACGTAATTTCGCTCATCTTCGTAGAGCCGCGTGTCTGCACCATAGGTGTCCGCAATGTTTACACTCTGAGGTCGTCGGTTAAAGCCCATGACACAAGAAAAGCCGTGCGCCGTGTGCCGCCTCACCTACAGGCGCCACGATCGCTCACACATAGCTGTGATTGGTCGGCGCTGCGTGTGGGTGACGGTACGCTGTTCACGATCCCCAAACTCAGTGTCGCTGTGTATACTGCCAGTTCAACTGTACTACGCTTGTCGAAAGTGGTTGGATTTGAATTAACCAATCCCACGCAAAGTTTTATGTAACGTTCCGTTTGTCTTCAAGAACACTCGTCGTGGTTGGTATATTCAAACTCGACAGCCGGTACACCGCAACACTGACAACGAGCAGTGAACACAAGAAGGCTTGCTTTTCACCTACCATCCTGCGCTGACCATTGTCGTCGTGGCGTCCACGTTAACGAGAGTATTTTTCGTGTAAAGTGTTCACCGTGTGGCACGTAACGTCAAAATTTGAGAAATATCTACGTAGAAGAAAGAAAAAAAACGTATTCTAGCAATTATGAACCCTGTGAAAAAACGCAAAGGTTATTTCGATGATGACGAAAATATCAACCCTACTGCAAAATATCGAACAAAAAAACTTGCGAGTGCAGCAGGAACTTCCAACCAAGTAAGTCTCATATTGTAGTTGTCAGGTACACAAATATTGTCAATCAATTCGTGAATCTAGTGCATGAGATTTGTGAGTTTATCATTAATTCACAATGTAGTAAAATATGAGTGTCTATAACTGGTACGTTCACCTAAATACTGATTTCGTTGCATCATTTTGCTACGACTAGAGTCCTCAAGGTTGAAGATTATGAAAAAATTTAAGTGATTTTTGTGGATTGTTTGCAAAGTATTGATCAACCTTACAAAATTGCAGTTTTCACCACTGTTTCCAGCACACTTTCTTGTTAGATATCTGTTGTGATGTACATACAGATTAGCTAAACACTTGAATGAGATACCTAACTGGCTTGGAACGATGGAAAAATTTGCCATCAGTGCATTATGCGTCGAGTTCAAAGTCAATGGTTCATCAAACACAGATATTTCTGGGCTGAAGTATGCTCAAGACATATCTAATCTCAGAATATACAAGTTTTCAAATTTCATCATACTCAAAATGTGAAGAGTGAATATTCGACGGATCATAAAAAAACATCCTATGTCACCGTGCAGGCTGGAACAGACCTCTACCTCAGAAAACTCTACAGTTGAGTGTATATAAAGCTCTATTTATACAGTGAAACTCCCCAATAGTGGACAGCAGAATGACTTATTCGAACATAGGCTTTAGGGCATGGATTGATAGCGACTGTGATTGCTGTGCACCTTTTGTACACTGGTAATCGGGTCGACGTTAAGTTTGTCTGTTATTGGGAAGTTTCAGTGTACTTACCTTACATGTTTTTTTAAGATAGGTCTGTTTCCTTAACACCTATCAATATAGTGACAGCATTTCAGTTAACTACATAAATTTTCACATTGAAGAGTATAATGAAATTAAGGAACTTGTATTTCTGAGTTTTGGCTCATAATCACATGGTTTGAGGACAATTCAACCTGGGAACATCTATGTACAACAATCCTTGTCTTTGATCCTTACGCACAGTCCACCAATGGTAAATTTTGCCATCGTTTCAAGTGAGTAAGGGTTCTCACTCAATTGTTCATCATATCTGTATGTCACAATGGTATTATAACAATGAAGTGTGTTGGACGTAATGGTGGAATCCGCAATTTTGTGTGATTGATTAATAATTTTCTTCAGGTTTTAAACCCTGATTGAACCCCTTAAAATGAGGAATTTTCATTTATGAAAGGATCTAAGGTTTTCAGATGTGCTGCTTTTAGCTTTTAGCAAAGTGAAAGTTCATTGTACCTTTGCATCAATTCGTGAAACAACAATTAATTCGATGAAAATGTAACTAGATGAAAATCCAACTGAAAATATGAATTGACTTTTGAAATCTTATGTGAAAGCATTCCTTGATCACACATTTACTCATTATTAATTATAAAAAAATATAGTTTCAGACTACAGAACGTAGTAACCTTCATCAATGCGAGACACAAGTTGACGATAATCCTCTTGTAACCGTGACTGAGGAGCGAGCTGAGGAGTCTAATGCAGTGAGTTGGTATATTCAATTCCCAGACAGATTGGACCAAACATTTGAGAGATATTAGAGATTGCAATATTAGCAATGTTTTTGGAACAATTGTATCTTTGGTTCAAAAAAAGTTTCTGCTATTCTTTGATGGCATTGAAACATTACCGAACATGTTCCGCAGTTACCGTATCCTGTATAGAACTTTCAGTGCTAACTTTAACTCGGTGTTAACTCTTTTTAGTGCTAACAATTGAGGAAATATAGGTTGTTATTTAAGTGTAGAGTTCAATGATTATTTTTTGTATATGAAAAAAGAAAGACCTATTAGGCGTCATTCAAGTATTACGTCACGCTATTTTTGAAAATTCTTGACCACCCCTCCCCCATAGTAACACATAGTAACGTTTGCCTACCCCCCCCCCCCCCCCCCCCCCAGTGTTACGTTACGCCACTTGTTTTTTTTTTTAATGGGGATAGTATACTTAATAACTGGGCTGAGAAGTAATTGTGTAATGATTATTATTTACAGATCACACCATCTGATGATGATATTTCGAGAGAAAGTGCAACGAGCAACATTGATGAAGAGTATCGTACATCGACGCTTCGTGAGAACCGACCAAAAAACCTTCGTGATTTATTACAAACTCCAGGGTTTTGTGATACCATATCAGCACCGGTAGAGAAAAGTCCAGCGGAGGTACTACTAATGGTACTCAAGTATTCAATAGCAAATAAATTACCATTAACATCAACGTCTAATTTAATGGAACTGATAAACAGTATATTCATAATGCCAGTGACACCAGAATCACGATACATGATTGACAAATTTTGTAACTCTGAAGTTATTGCAGAATTTCATGCTACGTGTCCTAATTGTTCAATGTACATTGGTAGATTGAGAGCGTTGAATGAGGCTGCAAAGTGTACCAACTGTGACTCTATTATCGATGTATCGAATCCATCATCCACAAATTATTATGCGATAGTTGATCCTTCTGATGCAATAGCTGATTACCTAACTGCTTATGAAGATCATTATAGCTTTGTGATGAAAGAAAGACGACACGAGAAAGACCATATCAAAGACGTATATGATGGCCAATGTTACAGAAACTTTGTTAATAATTTACCTGAATGTACAAAACAACAGTATGTTACTGCGGTATTCAACACGGATGGAGCGCCAGTGTTCGAGTCTTCCACTTATTCGATCTGGCCGATATACATTATGATAAACGAATTGCCCGCTGAACATAGATTCAATAAGTTGATTGTATGCGGCCTGTGGTTCGGTAAAACTAAACCTCAGATGAGTGTATTTTTAGATATGTTTGTCGAGAAAATGAATGAGCTCTCAACTATAGGAATACCTTGTACAATCAAAAGAGAATCACTCATTGTCAAATTGTACGCATTAATCTGCTGCGTTGACACTGTCGCTCGTTCACCTATGAATGGAACGATGCAGTTTAATGCTTTCTTCGGGTGTGATTGGTGTCTGCACCCAGGTGAATGGGTTGATGGAAGTATGCGATATACTCTTTTAGAAAATATC
Organism: Tenthredo mesomela; assembly: GCA_943736025.1. Lineage (NCBI taxonomy): Eukaryota > Metazoa > Arthropoda > Insecta > Hymenoptera > Tenthredinidae > Tenthredo > Tenthredo mesomela. Next base: position 17,083,336 of record OX031014.1, on the reverse strand, counting down.
CCTCAGGATAGAGATATGCAACATACTGTCGAGTTAATGAGAAAAGCAGTACAAAAAGGACTCCCCATTTTTGGAGTAAGGAATGCTTCGCCACTCATAAACTTGGTTTCATTTGATATTATCAGAGGTTTTGTTCCCGATTATTTGCACTGTTTTCTAGCTGGCGTTGCAAAGCAGTTGACAGAGTATTTAATCAAATCTATTTCAGCAGCTGAGCTTAAGATTCTCGAGTTACGTTTATCTAAAATTAAAGCTCCTAATCAGGTTGGTCGTTTATCCAGGCCTTTGAAAGATAGAGCTCAGTGGAAAGCACGCGAGTGGGAGAACTGGCTTCTCTACTACAGTATACCGGTATTTGAATCTGTGATAAATAGGAAGCTACTCAAACACTGGAGCTTAATTGTTGAAAGTCTACATCTACTTTTAAGAACTGACGTTACATATAAGGAATTAGACGAAGCCGAGCGGATGCTGTATGAATTTGTTTGTGGAGTGGAAGAAATTTATTCAAAATCTGCGATGACCTATAATGTTCATCAACTGTTACATATTACTAGAAGTGTGTACGATTGGGGACCATTGTGGGCACATTCCACGTTTCCATTTGAATCTGGGAATCACCAGTTGCTCAGTGCAATACAGTGTGCCAGAGGAGTAAACCAGCAAATACTCCGATTCATAAATATGCAACGGTCGGTGGACATTCTCGAAAAATATTTGTATCCGGACTCTTTACAGACTGTTAAACAGCACTGTACTGGAGTAGCAAAGCCGCGAACAAGAAAATGTCTCAAAAAATCTGGAATCACATATTTTGGAAACACTACCGTAATTGATAAACATTTACTGGACAAGTTTCAATTATCACCAAGCACAACATCCTTTATGAGAATTGTAAAAAATGGGTGTTTGTTTGCTTCTGCTGAGAAAATAAACCCTCGTTCCTGCAATTCGTTTGCACAACTTGCTAATAAAGAATACATAAAAATTATCAAGTTCGTTATTGACGAAGAAACGGATAAACAATTGGTTATATGTAATGTTATACAAACAACGTCCAGTGAATTTTCTAAATCGTTACAAAAAATCACACAAATACATGGTAATGTCACAGCTGTGAAAGTTAACGATATTGTCAAGGTTTGTGCTTTCCTCCACGTCACGGATACAAAGTACATTTGTTCATTACCGAATTTGTACAAATATTGATATTTATACTGTATAGACGAAAATCAATACTGATCGAAATTTCCGGAACCACTTGACCCGATTTTTTTTTTTTTTTTTAAATAATTTTTCAATAGTCCATAAAGTCTTGAGTAAGGCCTGACTGAATTATTTTTCTTATCAGAGACACAGATGAAAGGTTTCTATATCGTGAAAATTGTGTGAAGAATTTTCTCATTTTTAATAAAGTAATTTGTTACGAAACTAATTTTTATATAAACTATAAATATGAGAAAAACATTTAGTTTAGAAAATAAAAATGACTGAAGATATTTCGAAACCGTATTTGTCTGAAAATATTTTCCTTCGAGATATTTTTTATGAACCCCAAAACATGTGTATGGGTATGCCTTTCAAAAAGGCACAAGTAATGAATAAGATTAGATTATTTTTTTCCCACTTTTAATTTTTTTTTTTTCTGTTAAGGGGATATGAAAGCTGACATGGTGCCATCTATCGGATTCGAATTTTCGGGAGCCCGTTTCTCAGCTAAAACACTTCCGATTGATGTGAAATTGATATTGGTGAAGCAGAAGAAGTGCACGGAGGGCATGACGCTCTCGGATTTCCAAAAAACGAAAAGGAACGGAAACGAAAATTTCAATCCGATAGATGGCACCCTGTCGCGCGAAGTCAGCTTTCATTTCCCCTCAATCAGTTTCCGTTGTGAAGTGGAAAACGTGGTCTAGCTTTGTAAGTTATATTCTATGAAATTTAAATGAATATATCGATATTGACGTGTACATATATTATGTCTAGGTGTTTCAAAAAGACAGAAGTAGTGTATGATTCCTGTTTTTTTTTTTTTTTTAGATAAAGTTGATTTTCAAAGAAAAGTCGCACGTGTTGTGATCTTGTCTAAGTGGTCGTACTGATCAGTCTCAATTAGTCTCAATAAGTTATACTCTATTTAAGTATTAGTATCGATGAATGTGACATTATACATGCGATGTTATAATTTTTTAAATCCTTAATCGAGAACTTTTCCCTATGTGTATAGAAAGCTCAGAATAAACGTACTTTCCTCCCATTTACTGAATTATGATTTTATTGCGCTCTTATTCCCTGCCTTGATTCACTTCGTTACTTCGTTTTTATCAATTAAACAATTATTTGCTTAATTTGTGGTGCGTCGTCCTGTTCGCATAAACGTCCTGCTGAATTATATAATTAAATACATGACAGATGAATTGTCATAAATGATGAAATAATTTACATAAAAAAATACATAATAAATTTGGTAACAAATTATGAGCAGAAATCGGTCATAAAATTTTATAATTTATCATATAATTTATCATATGATTCGTTGGGTTTTTTTTTATATGATAAATTATAACATTTTTTTCAGTAGGGGTATTACCGAATACCGGTGCACGTGAAAATAAAATACGTTCTGTGGAAGTTGTGGTCAATTATCATATTTTCCGAAAATATATATTGTGGATCGTATACTGTGCAGTGTAATCTGCCAAGATTTGTGTCTGTGAGGAGAACTATAACATGTAAGTATAATTGATAATTATAGGTTATATAGGTGCATGCATGCCCGCGCTAACTTATATCTTCAAAGTCTAGGCATACATATAGCCATATAGCAATAATTAACCTCTAACTTATTTGCAAAATAATTATTTCCAATCATTAGCTAGATTATACACATCAATTTTTCTGTGGATCTGCCGAAGCAATTATCTTATAAAGAATATACTTTGGCCCATCACGTGAAATGGCCCATTAAATTTTGACACCTCATTAATTAGAGGTAATAGAACGATTTCTATGGACAATCGATAAACTATGGGCTTTTTTTACAACAGTCTCTACGCTATGGTAGAATGTGTATTAAAAAAAAATAAACTTCTGCGATGAAAACATAGACGCATGAGATCTCTCGCAGAGCTGCGCAGGAAATTTTCTACGAAAGGTTCCTTTATGTGTCAATGTTTTCATCGAAGAAGGTTGAAATTTCCTGCGTAGCTCTGTGAAAGGTGTCCTGCGGCTATGTTTTCATTGAAGAAGGTTGAAATTTCCTGCGTAGCTCTGTGAAAGGTGTCCTGCGGCTATGTTTTCATCGAAGAAGGTTGAAATTTTCTTTTATACACATTCTACCATAACATAGAGACTGTTGTATGCGTTTTTTGATTGGTCCTTTTTGAGTCACTTAAGAAATTTGAAATATCGTTTCAGGCAAAATTTCAGTAGGGTCCTCTCTTGAGTATAAACCTCGAGATCATTGAATTATTAAATGAACTTCTTTTTTCGGAGTATGAAAAAAATCTGCAACGTACGATTGTGCATATTATCGAAATTGTGCTTTAGTATAGAAAAAAAAAATTTCCTCCCAACAAAACATAATCTACCTAACTTTTTTATGCTTCATGTGGTATTAGTGATGACTTTGTCGCAAACTCTTCATGCGAAAACATCTTCTTCAGCCTTGCAATCCTATCGAATCTAATTTGCTTCCATCTTAAGGGGACCAGTACAGCGAGTTTTCGAGAAATTATCATAGTCCGAAATCAATTTATTTCGTAACCAAAGTTCATTTCACATGAAAATATTTTTCTTTTTCAAAATCATGTGTCGTAAGGATTTCAGAGCACCGTTGGACCGATTCAGGTCATCTTGGATTCATTTTCTTCAGAAAACAAATCCTCATCATGTGAATGTAGGAATTTTGAAAAATTTTCGTTTTGGCCAAGTTATTCAAGAAATGAGTGATAATAATTTTTGCAAATTTGGTAAATTGATCATAACTTATGACATAATTTTTTATTTTCAAATTCCTACATTCACATGATGAGGATTTGTTTTCTCAAGAAAATGAATCCAAGATGACCTGAATCGGTCCAACGGTGCTCTGAAATCCTTACGACACATGATTTTGAAAAAGAAAAATATTTTCATGTGAAATGAACTTTGGTTACGAAATAAATTGATTTCGGACTATGATAATTTCTCGAAAAGTTGCTGTACTGGTCCCCTTAAGGGGGTATCCCCACCTTTAAATGGGTTAAAATTCTGAGAAAGAAATTGATATTTTACAATGAATTTGAGAGTCTGATCAAATCCAAAAAAATCATGAAGTTTAGGGAGGGTTTGACCCTCATTATCCATACTTAACATTGAATATTACTTTGAGTCTAATAGTAGTTACGCTGAATATAGAAAAATACAAAATTACTCGGTTGTCGCAAAGAATCAATAGTACCGTTGGATCGATTCTGGAATTTTTGGTCTGCAATTGTTCAGAAGAGATGTCTCTATCATATGAACATAGAACTTTTTGATATTACTATTTTTGGTTGAGATAATAGAAAAAGTAGAGAAAAAAAATTGAAAAATTAGAAAAATCTCAGTAAAAACTAAGCGAGTCAGGCAATTTTCGCAATAACCCATCTAGGTGCTTTGCAGGCCCCATATAAAACCCACATAGATATCCTACGTCGGTATGCAGGACCCCTTAGGTCCGATATATGGTTGCAATAACCCATTTAGGTGCTTTTTAGGTCTCAATAAGGCCCGTAAATTCGCCGTACATGCGGTGGTAAAAATGTCGGATAGGGTATTATATACATATTGTGTAACTCGTGGATACGGCATTTTTCCTTGCATACTTCAATACATATACTCAGGTATCTGTACCCACATAGGTCCTAACAGCCATAAAGCTATCCTAATTTGGGACAGATCCGTATGGGAATATACCATACAGGTGAAGGACCTATGTAGGACCCATGCCCGTATAGGTATGGAACCCATATCTATATAGGCGTGCCTAGATACATGTCCTATATAGGTTTTCCTCCTATACATACACACCCATATAGGTCCCAATCCTATATATATATACCGGGATGGGCCCTAGTGCACTATACCGACGTAGGTCCTATGTACTCCTATAAGTTGTACTCCTATAGGTACCTGTCCAAAATTACGATCCGTATGGTACCTATGTAGGTCCTGTGTAGGTTCCTATGTGGGAATTTTTACCACTGCGCTATACCGACGTAGGTTCTATGTACTCCTATGAGTTGTACTCCTATAGGAACCTGTCCCAAATTACGATACGTATGGTACCTATGTAGGTCCTGTATAGGTTCCTATGTGGGAATTTTTACCAGGGTCAGCGTAACTACTATTAGATTCAAAGTAATATTCAATGTTAAGTATGGATAATGAGGGTCAAACCCTCCCTAAACTTCATGATTTTTTTGGATTTGATCAGACTCTCAAATTCGCTGTAAAATATTAATTTCTTTCTCAGAATTTTAACCCATTTAAGGGGACCAGTACAGCGACTTTTCGAGAAACGATTATAGTCCGAAATCAATTTATTTCATAACCATAGTTCATTTCACATCAAAATATTTTTCTTTTTCAAAATCATGTGTCGTAAGGATTTTAGAGCACCGTTGGACCGATTCAGGTCATCTTGGATTCATTTTCTTCAGAAAACAAATCCTCATCATGTGAATGTAGGAATTTTGAAAATTTTTCGTTTTGGCCAAGTTATTTGAGAAATGAGTGATAATAATTTTTGCAAATTTGGTAAATTGATCATAACTTATGACATAATTTTTTATTTTAAAATTCCTACATTCACATGATGAGGATTTGTTTTCTAAAGAAAATGAATCCAAGATGACCTGAATCGGTCCAACGGTGCTCTGAAATCCTTATGACACATGATTTTGAAAAAGAAAAATATTTTGATGTGAAATGAACTTTGGTTATGAAATAAATTGATTTCGGACTATGATCATTTCTCGAAAAGTCGCTGTACTGGTCCCCTTAAAGGTGGGGATACCCCCTTAATAATTGTATTATTTCCGAAAAAAACATGTATTCTTTATATCATGATTTTGTATTATACAGAAACTGAGGAACAATTGAAGGGATATGGGTCCAAAAAAAAAAAGTAACTTTCAAGTTAATCGTAAGCCCCTGCGCCTGACATCTGCCCGTCACAAAAGGAGAATTAGAAGACGTTTTGCGGTTTACATGGGAAAAGTAATTACGCATTCTTCGAATACGCCAATACCTCAACGACACAAGACTTCCATCGAATACCTGCGCAGTCATGAAATGTCGCTACCATCTCGATCCGGCAGCTCCAATAACGTATTCCCGCAAACTACTATAGATAATGACGGATATATAATCGGGATATATAATCACTGTCCCAATTAAATTATTTATCCTTTAATATGTGAACGAACTTTTCGAAGAGATCATCTGAAGATCACCTGTTCATGCGCAATAAACGTTTTCGTATAACCTTAGAGTATCATTATTACAATTATAGAAATGTCTGATACATCGTGTGTTCGAGACAAAGCTAGAAAGACCACTCGACGAAACTAATATGTCAAGGTCGAGTGACTACCTTCGTCCCGAACAGACGGTAGAAAACCATCCCAAAATCTGAAAAAAAAAAAAACATTAAAAAATAAACCTTGTCGACAATTTGCTGAAAATTTGCTCCCATGTTGTTCTCGACCCGTATTACGTAGTACAACAAGGCTTGCTTGCAATTTGCTGACAGTTTTTGTTGAACAGATATTGCTCTAATTTTTACAGTAATAGAGGACGCACCTTGCTCTGATATTGCCAACAATGTTCTGCACGAATTTCTGGCATTTTGCTGCAATATTTGCACGCACGTGGTTATCTGGGTAGGAAGAACTCTCCGAAGGCAAAAGCTAAGTACATCAACGCGTGCACGAAATGCGGTAAATCCCATGAAATAAACAAATGTCTCGCGTTTAACAAGGTATGTTCTCACTGTCAAAAGAAAAATCACTTTGCGGAAATGTGCTATCTCAAGAAAAATTCAAAATCGAGTTCACATAAAATACACGAAATTCATGAGCAAGATTCCGACCCCGATGAATACTTATTCATAGGAGCGATAGAAAGAGATGATGAAGAAGAACGTTGGCATGGCAAATTATGTATAAATAAGCAAATGATGTCCTTTAAAATCGACACAGGCGCCGCTGCCAACATTCTTCCGATCTCTGCATATAAAAAATTAAATTTGCAAAATAAAGAAATTCAGAAAACTGATGTCAAATTATACACATATTCCGGCACCTTGCTAAATGTTAAAGGGAAATGTACGTTAGACTGTAAACGAAATAACATAAATCATAAGGTAGATTTCTTCGTGGTAGACAACCTCGGCGAACCACTTCTAGGACGTAAGTCCTCGGAAGAACTAAAATTTGTTCAAAGAATTGATGACATTAACATAAATGAGTACGAAAAAATAAAACAAGAGTACAAAGATGTTTTCTCTGGAATAGCGAAAATTGGTAAACCGTACGAAATTAAGCTAAAACCGAACGCCACACCTGTGATCCATCCTACAAGACGAGTTCCTTTACCGCTGATGGACCCTCTTAAAGAAAGCTTACTTAAATTGGAAAAGGAAGAAACTATAGAAAAAGTTGAAGATCCTTCAGAATGGGTAAATGCGCTCGTCCTTGTTAAAAAGAATGATGGTTCGATTCGAATTTGTATTGATCCCAAGGATTTAAATAAAGCCATAGAAGTTGAGCCAAGACTGATTCCTAGATTTGAGGAATCAGCCAGCAAACTAAGTGGGGCAACTATATTCACAAAACTTGATGCAACATCGGGATTCTATCAAATACCGCTCACTGAAAAAAGTTCAAGTTTACTAACATTCAATACGCCCTTTGGTAGATACAGATTTAAGAGACTAGCTTTTGGCGTTTGCGTAGCAACTGAAGTCTTCCATGACCGTTTTGCACAAATATTTAGTTACGTAGGTGTAATAGTAATAATTGATGACATATGCATATATGGCAAAAATAAACAAGAGCATGACAAACGTTTATTAGCAGTCTTAAGCAAGGCCAGAGACAACAATGTAAAATTCAATTTAAAAAAGTGTGAATTTGGTATGAGTCAAATAAAATTCTTTGGTCACAATATCTCAGATAAAGGACCCAGGCAGCAAAATCATGTCACTCTGATATCACAGATACGTCACTTCGTTCCTTCCTTTATCACTACTACATCACCGGGACTATAAATGAGATAGTCCGAGGATATCAAAATGTCCGCCACAGGCCGCCATGGCTAATATGTCACAGTTACAGATCAAAGTTACAGAATAGTTACGTATCAGCTATGGGTCAGAATCACGACAGATACATCACATAGTTACGTACCCGGTACATGCAACAGTGACGTAACGGCAACATCCCAGTGGTACGGATTTACGAGTCAATAAAAAATAAAATAAGATTTTATTATTGCTTATTATGAGCAATTATCCTTTTTTTATTGTAAGAATGTGGTGCTAAATACTATATGAACGCGTTCTGCTGAAAATTTTCACGCTAGCTAAATTTATAGACATATTATAATTCGTGAAAAGTCGCACGCGCGCACCCCCGAGTTTTGAACACACGACCTACCTATTCGTAGTCAGGCACGCTGCCTCGACACCACGATACACATTTCCAAATAAGCATTCAGAACTCTATCATGTTCAACAGAAATTCATCAGAATATTGGTTATTTATTATTATTATTATTATTATTATTATTGTTATTTATTATTATTATTTATTATTTATTCTTTTTTTTTTTTTTTTTTTATTTTTTTATTTATTCACAATTTCACGTGAAAATAAATATCTTTTCTTGTTATACGAATAACACAGTTGAGTTTTTAGTTTGAAGCTCAAATAATTAACGATAATTCAGGCGATGATCGTTGGTTATTAGTATTTTATTACAGTAACTAAGTTTCAAATATTATGGTCGAAGTATCAGAATTACTTAGGGTGACAAATTTTCACCAAATCAATCAATGCAGATCGGTAAAATGCACGGCAACGTCGAAACTCACGTGGATGGTGAAGATTACATTTGTAAGGTTAAGTTGGGTTAGAACAGATACAGAGTTTTTCTCGCTGGTATCGGGTTGTGCAATTCACATTATTATAGACCTGATCAATTTTTCAAATTACTCATCAAGTTTCACTTTCACATGCATGCATATAACTATGAGTAGAAGTATATATTCATTGATCACGAGCATAAATGACTTGCCACAGATTTCCAGACATCCAGTATACACATAACCTCCAAATTAGTTGCAAACTCATGGAAAGCACAGAGATAGAAGTCTGCGATATCAAAGTCACATATCAGTTGTGCTTTCTGGGTGATATAACACTGCAACATCCGAATTATATTACAGCTACACCACACTTGAGCAATGTTCAAAGATATAGTACTTGGTAATATCAAAATATCAACGTTACATATTGGTTGTGCTTTTTGAGTGATATAACACTGCAACATCATTGTTATACTACAGCTACATCAAACTTGGGCGCTGCTTAAAGTGAGAACTGGGTGATGTCAACGCTACATAACAATGTACTGTCTTTACCATATTGCAGTGTTATATGGCAAGCGCATCTCTGTTATATCAAAAGATTACTGATACATGAATGTTACATAAAACTTACATAAACTTTGGTATGTACCAGCAATTTTACAGTGTGATATCACGGTAACGTAAATATGCCAAGTTTGCTGCCTGGGGAATAACTCCAGATGAATCTAAGATAGAAGCTATAAAGAACATACCCACACCGAGTAATAAACAAGAGTTGCAAAGAGCCTTAGGCATGCTAACATACGTTGCCAAATTCATAAAAAATTTATCTGACAAAACCGAGCCTTTACGAAGCCTTATAAAAAAGATGTTCTTTTTGAGTGGAATGACACACACCAAAAAGCATTTATCAATCTCAAAACATGTCTTACAAACACGCCTGTCCTTCAGTACTACGATGTCCGGAAAGAAACGGTTTTGTCAGTCGATGCCTCGCAGGAGGGTCTCAGTGCAACTATTCTTCAAAATAAGTTACCGTGCGCATACGCCTCAAAAGCCATGACCGATACGCAAATACGCTATGCACAAATTGAAAAAGAGCTCTTAGCAGTCTATTTCGGCGTGGAACGTTTTCATGACTATATATATGGAAAAAAGATCACGGTCGAAACTGATCACAAGCCTCTGATTCCTATCTTTCAAAAACCACTAAACAAGTGCCCAACCAGACTGCAAAGAATGCTCATACAATTAAACAAATATGACTTAGATGTCGTGTACAAACCTGGTAAAGAGTTGTACATAGCTGACGCGCTATCGCGAGCTTACGATAAAGAGGACAAATACACAAGCTGGACGAGCGATATTGAAGCGCAAATCTGTTCAGTGAAATACGTAAATGCGACACCAAATACAATAAAAGAAATCACAGAGTGTACAAAAAATGATCCGGAGCTGCAATCATTAAAAAACACCATTTTGGAAGGTTGGCCAAATACCTCGAAAAAATTAAATATAATGCTCAAGCCTTATGCGAAATATAAATCGGATTTAGTCATAGTCAATGATCTCATATTTAAAAACAACTGTATTATAATACCCGTAGCAATGAGACAAGAAATAATTAACAAAATCCACTACTCCCACCAAGGAACAAAAAAATGTTTGAAATTAGCAAACGAAGCTGTATTCTGGCCAGGAATTTCAAATCAGATCAAGCAAATTACAGAGAACTGTTCACTCTGTCTTAAATACTCAAAATCACAGGGTAAGGAACCATTAAAATCTCATGAAATACCTACCTTACCCTGGAACAAAATAGCTTGTGACATTTTTGAAATTAACGGTCAGAAATACCTTCTAACAGTAGATTACTACTCAAAGTACGTTGAGGTCAGCGAGCTCAACAAAAACATGACCAGTTCGAATGTAATAAAACACTTGAAAGCGATCTTTGCCACTCACGGCATACCGCTCAGGCTAGTATCGGATGGAGGCACTCAATTTACTTCAGAAGAGTTTAAAAACTTCGCAAAAATGTATGATTTTGTTCACATCTATTCTTCTCCAACCAATGCTCAGTCAAACGGTATGGCCGAGAGACACATACAAACCATAAAGAAAATGTTAAAAAAAGTAATTGAGGGTAAAAAAGATCTTCATTTAGCTCTTTTGAAATACCGTAACACCCCCGTCATAGGAAATTTATCTCCGGCTGAAATGCTCATGTCACAACATTAACAGTCAGTGGATTATGTTTAGTCATTGGTGAGCCGATATACTTGTGTAGTTCTTAGTCCCATAGTTTGGTACCACAACAGAAAGCAAGTGTATGTGAACTGTTTACAGTGACATCGTTCTCTCTCGGCTATTGATCTAATTTCATCTTACTCCACAAGATGTCACGCTGTGTCATCTGTAATCGTTCGACTCGAGCCGGTGAATTTGTTAAATGCTCAGGTGCCTGTGGGAAAATATTCCATATTACGTGTGCCAAAGCTAAATTCTCCCATGATTTCACCGAACTAAATAGTGAGCGTAATTTTCGTTGTGACACTTGCTCAATGCACAGTTCCACAATCCTGCAACGCACTCCTCCGTCTTCGAAGGCTATCACTCTGGCAGACGTTATGCGTCAGTTACAGCTGTCTAGTGCAGAGACTGAAAACAAACTAGGACAAATCCAGAACTCTGTCACTGGAGTAAACCATAATATTACTGAGCTACGCAATGAGGTCTCTGGACTAGCAGCCTCGCATGAGGCTTTGGCTGGTCGTATTCTAACCCTTGAGTCTCTCGCGGACAATGCTCGCTCCGAGACTGCTGAAATCAGAGGAGAATATCTCTCACTCAAGACACAGATCGATGAAATCTCAAATCGCTTATCAACGCAGGATTCAGCGCCCACTTCCACTGTTCCTAGGCAGTCGCTACTGTCATCGTCACTTATATCTGATATTATTATCTCTGGTATCCCTGCCTGCATTACCCACTCTCCGTTGGAAGTTGCATCACTGGTGTTTGATGCCCTGGGAGTGAGTGATCTCAAAAGAGACATTCTCAGTACCCGTCGAATGCTCAAAGGTAGTTCCATCTCTAGATTCAGTGATCAACGGGAGCGGAATCCTTCGGGGAACCAATCGTTTGTCATTTCGCTCAAGTCAGTTCGAGTTCGTGACTTCATCATCGATCAAAAAAGAGCTAAACGTAATCTGCCAGCCAGCGAAGTTTTTTCGACCGATTTGGATGGCAACGTGTATGTCAATGAACTTCTCCCAGCAGATATTTATAATCTACTCCTAAAAACCAAAGCTAAAGCCAAAGCGAGCTCCTTCAAATATGTCTGGGTGAGATCAGGGTCAATCTGGGTCAGGCGTGGAGATGGTCAACCTATTATCAACATTAGCTCCGAAGCGGATCTAGCGAAGCTTATTTGACTATCCAGCAGGACTGCAGCACCCGAGATATCAGCTTCAAATACGTCTGCGAATCATGTGTCTCCATCCAAGTAGCTGAAGATTGCCCAATTCAATGCAACCTCTCTTCAGGGCCATATAGACTTTATCCGCCTCCATTTCGAGTCTCAAATGTTCCACATAATCTCTGTCGCGGAAACGTGGCTCCATGCTCATACAGCTGATGATCTAGTAAAAATCAAGGACTACTTTATAATTCGTAACGACCGGGAAGGTAAAGAGGGTGGAGGAGTTGCATGTTACGTACATAAGTCTCTCAAGGCCAAATTACTGGCATCTTCTCCTAATGAATTCACTAACTCTCCTGAGTATTTAATTATTGAAGTACATTTTTCTCAATCTCAATCTCTTTTATTTGCTTCTCTTTACAGAAGACCTAAAGGTCGCTTTTTCCATGATTTTCTGTCGGCATTTAATCGGTTTTCACATGCTTATCAAAATATAGTTCTTGCAGGAGACCTAAATTGTAATTTGTTAGGCAGTAGCTTTGAATCCACTTATCTACGTGACATGACCCGAACCCATGCACTACACATAGTTCAATCGGAAGCGACCTTCCACACAGCCACCTCAGACTCTTGGCTCGACGTATTTATAGTAGACGATCCCGAAAAGATTGTCAAATTCACCAAATCAGATGGTCCTTTTATAACTGGCCATGACCTATTACAGTTGGAGTACTTGTTCATTGACTCCGTAGTCCAGTCACGCATTCTAGTCCGGCGGGATTACAAAAATTTCGTAACGACTGCGTTTCTCAACTCTCTAACCACCATCCTGATTGAGCGTGGAGCTTCAGATGACACACACTGCGCCTCGCCTAACGACATCGATTGTCTTACCGATGTTCTCTCTTCAGCTCTCCTTGACGCGCTTAATATACATGCCCCGATGCGTACTTTTACCGTATCAAAACCTCCTGTTCCATGGCTGTCTGACGACCTGAGAAATCGTATTCGTAATCGCAACGTGCTCTACAAGCAGGCGAAACGCTCAAACAACTTGCTTGGCTTTGAAATTTACCGTCACTCACGAAATAAGCTAGCAGCCGACATAAAACAAGGTAAAAGTTCATACGAATATAATCTACTAGCAGGAATAACAGATCCCGCAAAGCTATGGAGGGAACTAACGCGTCTAGGCCTAGTCAAATCCGCCCTCTCCTCACCTCTTCACTTTTTCACAAAAGAGCAACTCAATAGTTATTATTCTAGTATTTCGAACTCTACTGACTCCTGTTCCTTTGAAGAGTTTACCTCCGCTATCTTGCCTCTTCCTAGCTCTCAGTTAGAATTTTCCGTCTCCCCGACTACTGCTGAGAAAATTCTCGAAATTATCAGTTCTTCTCCGCGTCGTTCTTATTCCAGTGGTCCTGATGGCATTCCACTTTTCTGTATTCACTCCGCCTTCCCTGTGATCTCTACCCTCCTCACTGCTCTTTTTAACGAGTCCTTACGACTTGGCTATTTCCCGGCTGCGTGGTGTCGTGCTTTTATAAGACCACTGTCGAAGATCAGATCCCCCCTCTCTCCATCAGATACAAGACCTATCGCTAATCTCTCTGAGTTGTCAAAGTTATTTGAGCGCGTGGTTCATAAGCAAGTCTTAACTTTTCTCAATAACAACAATTTGTTGGATCCGAGACAATCAGGTTATAGATCTGGCTATAGCACCCAGTCTGCGCTGATCAGAGTGGGCGATGATGTACGCAAGGGGATTGACGAACGCAAGATTACGATTTTAATTTTATTTGACTTTAGCAAAGCATTTGACACCGTACCGCACGCTCTCCTTCTTGTTAAACTGAAGGCGCTCGGCTTCTCCGACTCCGCCTTATCATGGTTCTTTTATTACCTTACTGGTCGCACCCAGGCTGTAATCAATGAGGACAAAGCAACCTCTCAGTGGCTACCTACGTCATCTGGTGTTCCACAAGGCTCAGTACTAGGCCCTCTTCTATTTTCACTTTTCGTCAATGATATCGGTCTAGTCCTCAACTACTCGGAACACATGATCTTTGCTGATGATACACAAATCTACTTGTCAATCCCCCCGTCCAACCTTGCTCATGGACTTGACTTGATTGCGCAAGACGCTGAAGCTATTTTTAATTATGCCAACTCAAATGGGCTCAAGTTAAACCTCTCAAAATCGAAGGTCATGATTCTTGGGAGCGATGCCTATGTCAGACAGATTGATGTTGACAACTTGAGACCAATCCTAGTTGATGGAGTCTCGATTCCGTACGTATCAGAAGCTAGAAACCTTGGTGTAGTTATGTGCTCTAATCTCTCCTGGAACAGCCATATTGCATCTATCTCTCAGAAAGTTCATTACACACTCCATAAATTAAAGTTCCATAAGAACGCGCTATCTCAGCAACTTAAATGCAAACTTGTCTCAACCCTCATCCTTCCGTATATTGACTACTGTTGCCTGGTATACTTAGATCTAACCAATGAACTTAATACCAAACTCCAGAGAGTAGTGAATAGTGCAATCAGATTTATTTTTGGTATCCGGAGAGACGAGCACATCACTCCTTACAGACATCGCTTGGGATGGCTATCGGTGCGGAATCGTAGACTGTATTTTCTGGGTATCTACATTTACAATATTCGGCACCGGGAGGTCGCCCCATACATTAGTGAGCTCTTAGTTGCAGAGGACCCTACTCTTCGACGGTCGTCTCGTCATCCATCCTCGAGTACCTTCCAGATCCCACCTCACCGCACGGCTGCACTTGCTAATTCTTTTCAGCTTTGTGGTGCCTATTTTTGGCACTCCTTACCACAACGAATCACTACTGCGAGCTCCCTACCAATATTTAGATCTCTCCTATTTGCTCACCTACTAGCTAGTGAAACTCCTGGCCCAGATACATGATATTGTAAATTTTATACTTACTTTAATTTTAACCTTATATATATTGCTTAGATTTATCGTGCTTCTTATTTTCGAATTTGTCCATATTACGTCATCCTACTTATTAGTCTACATTCTACATTTTAATAATCTCATTCACTCTGCGGTCATTATGCTATAAGTTATCTACGCTGTGTTCGACAATCATACCATCTAGCATTAGTTATCCTATCTATTTTATCTAGTAACTACTTCATTTTACTTTTATCGACTTTACTTCAATCTCTGAGTGATTTATTTTATAGATATTATTCAAATTTTACTGTATTACTCCTTGGATATCTTGCTAGTCACTAGGACCGTATTGTCACTACTCAGATGGTGACCTTAAGATATGATTACTCCATGTCGAACCAAGCTGTCCAACTGGGTATTTTAGTCTGTAGTTTTAGTCTTAGTCTAATATAGTTTGTAAGCTTTACTGTTTCTGTTTTCTGTATACAAAATTGTACCACGTTCTTGCATTTTTTCCCACCTTGCTAAACCTTTGCCTCATAGTACTTACTAAGGCATTAATAAACAATCAATCAAACAATTAATCAATGTCACGAAGGCTGAGAGGAAACTTACCCAACGTAGTACAAAATTACAAGCCTAAAGCGGTACATCAGGCTGCAAATATTCTGATCAATGGACAGCAAAAAACTCAACAAAGGTACTACAACCAAAAAGGCGTAAGACCATTACCCGTAATTCGAAACGATACACCGACACAAGTTCAATTAAAACCGGGAGGGTTATGGCAACCTGCAAAAGTGCTAGATAAAGTAGGAGACCGGCGTTATAGAGTACAAACGCAAAACAGCGCTATTCTTACGCGAAATAGGCGATTCATCAAACCTGTACAACCGACCATAGAACTCACTGAACCGTCTCTCACATTGTCTAAAGCCAAAAATAGTAACGCGCTAGCATGCTATATCCCAATCAACTTTCAAACCGACTCTGACGATGACGAAAAAGTAGAAGAAAATGACATAAGCACAGAAGGTAGTCTTCTCAATGACACGAGCGCAGACTCTCCTCGCGGAGATGACAGCATATACATCATTGAAAGTGAAAGTGAAAACCACTCAGAAACCGAGCAAATGCCTACGACTGTAGTAAGTGCGAGAGGTAGACCAATTATTCCCCCCGATAGACTACAAGTAGAACATTAAGTTATAATTAATATTATCAACACTGTAACCTTCTTGTTTTGTAAAATAAAAAAAGGGGAGATGTAAGGAGACTAGGTACATCCCTGTATGTATCCCTGTATACAATAAACGTAATCCTCAGTCTCTGTGGATACACTGATCCAGACACATGTGTTATTCATTCTCCTGAACCTAACATAAGTTAAAAAAAAAAATCAAAAGCAAAAAAAAAAAAAATTAAAATAAAACAAAAAATTGCCGGCACCCCTTAAAAATGAGATAGAGCATTGAAATTTGGAGGATCCTATTTTTTCTAAGTAAACTTAAGGTTTTTCAAGTTGGAGCGCAAACTTTTTTTTTAACGGTCACCCTAATATATATATATAATATAAAATATATAGTATATATGGGGCTTTCCACGCCAACCCAACCTACCATCGAAATTGACATTTTTGATTTGGCCTTAATTTTTTTATCCTTTTGTACTCTGTGCAAAAGAGCTTCATGATTTATTTCGAATTTTTTTATCGAGCCGTTCGCGAGATATGGATTTTTCAAAAATTTAGGCGTCTCCTTTTTGAATGCTCGTAACTTTTCCAAAAATGCATCAATTTGAATGTTTTTTTTTTCGAAATGTGTGTTTTTTAATTAACTTCTCGAAAATTTGAGGGAAAAAAAAAAAACAAAAATTATTCACCAGATTTTTTCCAATTCATAGATCAAAATCCGATTTTGAAAACTCTTTGTATCCTTCGATTTTTTTTCAAAAATTTCCAAAAAAACTACTTCCTATCTCACAAATTTTGACCCTGGTCCCGTCGTGGGAAAACGATTCTTGCTATTTTTTCTGAATTTTTCAAAACTATCAAATTTTTTTTTTGCGTAAAAATAACTTTAAATATTATTTTTTATGTCTTATAAAATAATACATCGATAAAAAATTACAAATGGAGGTAATCAGAAGTCGTGAAAAAAAAAAATCTGTATCTGGAACAAAAAACTTTGAATATGATTTTTAATCTCAGTTTACAACATAATAACTATTTGGAGTGATAAATATAGTTTTATAGATAAATATAGATAAATTTAGTTTTTTTGTTCCTGCAGCCGTTGCATAGCACTGCTTTCAGTTATTTTCTAACAATCATTTATGTTTTGAGTCACATAAACGTATTACGGTGTCTTCATAGAGCCAGTAATGCTAAAGAACAAATTGTTATTCATCTGTGTTATATTCAAAAACAATTAAAAGTAATTAAAGTGAAAAACAGTAAAAGTTTGTCATAACATAATGTCAAATTTTGGAAAATTCCATGTGTGCTGCAATCCATTCAATCTAGAAAAGCACACAGTAAACAAATCTTTGAGGTTAGCTTCTCGTGATTTGCGAGTAAAACTTAAGTTGAGTAGCACAGATTATCTGTGTACAGGCTGCCGAAAAGAATCTAATCTCAGCATCAAAGAAGAAGTTGAGGAATCATATTCTGAGAACAATGGTGACGATGCCAATTCTGATGTAACAGAGGTCACATCGCAGCTTAGTACTCTCTCTCTCAACTAAGCATTGATACACAGCTACCTGCTATCAATGCTGCCTTGACGTTTTTAAATCAGTCTCCAATATCTACTCATAAGCTAAACAATCAAACATATCTAGAAAACAAAACCAGCGATGTAAATAGCTATTTGGTGACTGCGTTTGGTTTAGAAAAAGATTCGAACGATGTAATACGTGCACAGGAGTTTTCGAACATGATCGATGCCTTAAAAATGAGATTTCATGATACGGATACAAAAAAAAAAGAAAAAGTTCAAATTCTTACTTTGCTACCGCAGGATTGGAGCGTGTATAACACTGCTCAAAATCCCAGACTGAAATCGACAGGAGCGGATAACTTTTCGGACAAGTTTCCAAACAAGACCAGATCGCGTATCTGTCTGTCTGTGGTCTGTACCCTATCCGGTCGAAAATTCCTGTCTGGATTCTGCGCGAGCCTTGTCTGCATTCAATCCAGCTCGGAAAATCCGCGACGGGGTAACTTATCCGGACCAATCGGCATCCTGTCGGTTGAAAAAATTAATCTGGTTTTTAGACTGGTTTTGTCTGGACTGTTTCCGGAACAAGCGCATCACCTCAGCTAATATTGTAAGTTTGAATCGGGGCTCTGTCCGTACCTATCCGGTTTCGTTCCCGCAAATCATAACGTGATTATTTACATCAAATTTTCCAAGTTGGAATCGGAGCTCTGTTCGTACACAAACGATAGCGGTAAGTGTCCCGCCCGATGATATGCAATCGATCATACATCTTCTTTTGAGTAGGCAATACCCTAGGCAATAGTAGATTTCTATTTTATGGGCAATAGCTGACTCGAGAGCCCCCACGACAAATTAAAAATTTAGTCTGTCCAAACGTCAAAACGTCAAAATGTCAAAATGTCAACCAACATAACCAACCAACGCGTTAATCATTTTCGATAAGGATGACCGCAATTTAATCATTCATTCAACAGTTCAGTTTGTTTATTTCATCTGCGGGATATACAGCCCTCACAGAAGGTATCATCACTTCTTCCAGAATTTTGATGTAATAGTCCGCATCCATATTGCGGAGGATCTCCACAAGCTGACCCGGACCAGCACTCCTCATCCAAACCCAGAACCCAGCAGTGACTCGTCCGCTCTTATTTCTGGGAAGGACGTTGTCCGGGTGATAACGTTGCCCACGTTCCCTCCATACTTTTCGTCGACAATCTTTGTTTGTGGAGAAAGCTTAACGAATAACAAATTATAACAAATTACCCTTACAATTTCAGACTTTATCTAAAAGTAATTCTAAACCTATTTATGAAATAATGCAGTGTATACGGGCCTTGTTTGCAGCTCTTATTTTCAATAAGGATGACAATTTGATCATTTATTCAACCATTTTATTTATTAAGCAGGACAAATTAGAATCAAACTCTTAGAAATTGTAAATGGACATAAAATATGTATTAATGACCAATATCTTTGGGACGTGATGATAAATAAAACACACTACAATTTAATATACACTATTTAATCATACTACACTTTGACTAGAACATGGCAGGTTCTATATAAACTATCCGCCTCTCTATCGCAGAGTAACATGTGTATAAAATTCAGCGTCCTAAGCATTTCATACTTTTAAACTTGACTGAGAGTCTCACTTTGACTCGAACGCATTGGAAGAATGGGGTAGTGAATCCAAAGTTTGCAAATCAATGACATATTACAATGCACGGGGCTCTACAGTATAAATACTGTGCGAGACCGTGTCGTACGGCGGCCTTTACCGATGACAAAGTTTTCTCCACAGACAAATCGTTGGTTCATTCCCACCAATAATTATTACTAAAGAACAGATACATTTAATAGAATATCGAAATATTGAAAAATGAAAATTATACTATACACGTAATTTCAACCGAGCAATAAAATTTTGAAAAGAACATTGCGTTTTACATTAAGATATTACGGCCAAAGCATTTGAAAAAATGAGTTGACGGAAAGTAAGCAACGCTATACCAACATCGTTATGTCATCTTTACCGATGAGAAAGTTTTCTCCACAGACAAAGATTGTCGACGAAAAGTATGGAGGGAACGTGGGCAACGTTATCACCCGGACAACGTCCTTCCCAGAAATAAGAGCGGACGAGTCACTGCTGGGTTCTGGGTTTGGATGAGGAGTGCTGGTCCGGGTCAGCTTGTGGAGATCCTCCGCAATGTGTATGCGGACTATTACATCGAAATTCTGGAAAAAGTGATGATACCTTAGGTCATACCCCGGCACTCATTAGTCGAAAGAGTGTAAGATGTAAATCCACTTAACCCGTTCACCGGCAGTAATCCTTTTAACGCCATTTCTTGGATTTTGGTAGGTATGAGTGGGGATATGCAAGTATGAAAAGACCTGGACGGTCTTACGCAGTTGTTGGCGTCCCAAATAGACCGCACACCCCTTAGTTCCTTTTATTTCTCCTGAACGCTGCCCCTACCATCGCACTTCCAGGTAAGGACGGGAGACCGTTTTCAGGTAGACCGAGGGGATTTCGGGTCGCACTAATTGTCACTTAGAGCTGGGCCTGCTCCGAAGAGCACAGTGAGGCCGGGGTATGCCTTAGGTAATTCGTTATACGATTACATTAAATTGTGGCATGTTTTATTTAGCAGCACTTCCCAAAGATATTGTTAATTATTGCATATTTTATGCCCATTTAAATTTCTAAGAGTTTTATTCTAATCTGTCATGCTTAATTAATAAAACTGTTGAATGAATGATTAAATTGCGGTCATCCTTATCGAAAATGATTAACGCGTTGGTTGGTTATGTTGGTTGACATTTTGACGTTTTGACGTTTTGACAGACTAAATTTTTAATTTGTCGTGGGGGCTCTCGAGTCAGCTATTGCCCATAAAATAGAAATCTACTATTGCCTAGGGTATTGCCAACTCAAAAGAAGATGTATGATCGATTGCATATCATCGGGCGGGACACTTACCGCTATCGTTTGTGTACCTATCCGGTTTCGGTCCCGCAAATCATAACGTGATTATTTAGATCAAATTTTCCAAGTTGGAATCGGGGCTCTGTCCGTACCTTTCCGGTTTCCATGTAATGTACATTACTTCAATATTTTCTCGTAAGGCGGCGACCACCGCTTTCGATATTCTCGCGAGTACCACTTATCGGAGTTGGTGAGTATATATAGAGGCGGAAAATATCATCTATATACTTGAGAGAAAAAAAAAAAGAAAAAAAAAACGAAAAAAAAAAAAAAAAACGAAAAACAAAAGAAAAAAAAAAAAAACCCCAATTTTTTGAAATTGGATCCGGATAGAACCATACAGGAAAAATGGCTAGGGCGGGGTTACTTTCCGGATAGAACCCGATAGGAATGCTGACACGAGAAAATATTGGACCGTCAAAATTCCGGACAGGACCAGAAGTTTCCAGGTACACAAAAACCAGAACTCGGACGTATACAGGCGGATACAATTCCGCCTATCCGGTTTTCGGTCTGGGATTTTGAGCAGGGAAGGTTTGCAATATTATGGGTACAACAAGAGATATGGTAAAAGTCGCAAAGACTCTCAGATGAAAAAGTGGAATACTATCAATGCCAGAATCGAAACCCGGTAATAAAACCATATTTTCCAAGTTAGTCATAGTGTTGTTAATTAATTTTGTTTCTGAAATTAAATTTTTGTTGTAAGGTCGACCTCCGTCTGATGATGTTAAATTGAAAGTTCTCAAATTTTACGTTGACGATGAGACAAGTCTTCATATGTCAGGCATGAAAGACTTCGTTTCGATTCGAAATAATGAAGGCGGGCGTGAACATGTTCAAAAAAGACTTATTCTCTCGAATCTGCGTGAGTTATATGAGCTGTTTAAGATCGAACATCCAGAGTGTAAAGTTGGATTCTCTCTATTTGCATCATTGCGTCCTAAGTACTGTGTACTTGCAGGATCTAGCGCTACGCATACTGTTTGTGTGTGTGCAATCCATCAAAACACAAAACTTATGATGTTAGGCAAGTATAAAAAAAATTTTACTAATTTTTCATCACACCTGCACGGAAAGTACGACTTTCAGCCCGTCGCGTGAGTGGAAAGTCGTCCTTTCCGATGCCAGGGGGTGGGGAAAAATAGTATACGTCACACGGGAGTGAAAAAAGCCATCCCAAACTGCGTTTTTGTCAATCTCACACGCAGTTTGGATTAGCCTACTCTCCCTCCCTATATGCGTAATATACTATTTTATTTTATTTGGTGTTCTCGTAATTATCTATTGACTCTAATTTTCTTGTACAATTGATTTTAGGCTGTAATTTAGCGGGCTTGACTAACAATCTCGTAACACCTTTGAAAGAGTTTGATGATTGTTTAAAAATCATTATCTGTCAGAATCCATCATCAGAATGCTATTTCGGAAAATGCAAAAACTGCCCAGGAATAGAAGTTCTTGAAAACTTACTCATTAGAACTTTTGAAGAGAATAATATTGATGATTTAACTTATCAATACTGGATTTCTCAACCCCGGACAAGCCTTGAAACATTTACCACATGTTCATCAGAATTCATTCAAGACTTTTGCGCTAAAATTACAGAACTTTTGCCTCATGCGTTTATTGCAAAGTCACAAGCGAAGTTCATAAGGACTCTCAAAGAATCCTTAGGAATCAACGAATTTCTTGTGATTTGTGATTTTGCCGAAAATGACAAATTTGTTATTCAAAATGCGACACCTGGGTTTCACTGGAATAACAATCAATCGACTATATTTCCAGTTGTGATTTATTTCAAAGTAAATAATCAGCTATCGCACAGAAGTCTAGTGATTATATCTGATTGTAACATTCACGATTCAAATGCAGTTCACGTTTTTTTTTAAATTATCACTGATTTTATCAAAACCTTGTCTGAAGATGCTGAAAAAATATATTACTTTTCGGACGGAGCGCCACAACAATTCAAAAACTTTATAAATCTTTATTATCACGAAGAAGATTTTAAAATAAATGCCGAATGGCATTTCTTCGCGAGCTATCATGGTAAAGGACCTTGCGATGGCGTTGGAGGTACGATAAAAAGAGCAGCAGCACGAGCTAGTCTTCAGTTGCCTTTTGATCAACAAATTTCAACCTCTCAAGAGTTATACGAATGGGCTATAAAGCCAACTAACTTCCCAAACATCGAAGTTAAGTTTTCAACAACTGGAGATTATGCAAAAGCAATCGACGCTCTCAATATTCGATATTCGAGGGCTAAAACTATAACAGGCACACAAAAATTCCACTGCGTTATTCCAAACACAAATGGATCTTTAACAATGAGAGTGACTTCTTCCTCAAGCGAGAATCACGAATGTAAAATATTTGAACGCCAGCAAAAGTAAACCAAAAATATTTAGCAATAAAGATTTTGTTCCAAATACAGAAAGCAGTGCTATGCAACGGCTGCAGGAACAAAAAAACTAAATTTATCTATATTTATCTATAAAACTATATTTATCACTCCAAATAGTTATTATGTTGTAAACTGAGATTAAAAATCATATTTAAAGTTTTTTGTTCCAAATACAGATTTTTTTTTTTCACGACTTCTGATTACCTCCATTTGTAATTTTTTATCGATGTATTATTTTATAAGACATAAAAAATAATATTTAAAGTTATTTTTACGCAAAAAAAAAAAATTTGATAGTTTTGTAATGTCATAAATTGGGGTCTTGCCCTGTTTTATATACAAACGTATAACTGAGGGATGTAGATGATTGGTAATTGAACAATTATATCAGTTAAGTAGTCGTTTTATTTAGATCCAATAGTATTAGGTTCATATGGTATGTATGTTTGGTCCTCTAGTAATTGGTTATATTTTAGGAGGCTCGTTATGTTAGGTGTATACCGTAACAAGTATAGTTGAGAAGTGAGTCGAAGGAAGGATAGTCAAGTAGTTGTTAGAATAGTAAGGTAAAAGGTTTTAGCTGACTCGTTGCATTCGGCAGAGCCGTGTGCAACGAGCGTTTTCTAAAATGTAGGAAAGGAAGTCGCGGAGATCAGGTAGCAAGTAGATAAGAAGAGTAGAGACGTAGAGTTGTAGAGGAGTAGAGATGCAGAGGGAAAAAGGGGGGAAGCGTGTGAAGAGTTAGAGGACAGAGGTATGGGCGAACGTATGGGTGGTGATACCCAGACGTAACATCCCCCCCGTTAGAGGAAACATATCGCCTGTATTCAGGCGGTATGTTTTCTTTTAACGCAGTTATTTAAATATCATCTAGGGTTTACAAATAGGTATTATTATTCTAATGTTAAGGTCTGGATTATATTCTAAAGGCTTATGTCTAACTAAGTAGGTGATTACATCTTTTCACAATGGTATATAAGGTTGTGTGTCCTAATGTTGTGTCTGAATTATATTTTAAAGGCTTATGTCTAAGTTAGTGATTACAATTTCAAAAGCGTTGGTAATGGTATGATAATATG
This sequence comes from Tenthredo mesomela, assembly GCA_943736025.1. Classification (NCBI taxonomy): domain Eukaryota; kingdom Metazoa; phylum Arthropoda; class Insecta; order Hymenoptera; family Tenthredinidae; genus Tenthredo; species Tenthredo mesomela. The sequence continues at coordinate 17,058,658 of OX031014.1, read as the reverse complement.
GCTAACATGATATGAGCCATTCCACGTCAGACCGGACTAAATAAATCAAAAAATGACCTCGATGTTACCGATTTCGTTATCATTTTTTTTACGGGTTCTATGGAACAAATAAATTAGTCAAACAATTTTTTGTTTTTTTTTTTGGGCCCCTATTTTCCAAGTTACACGGGGGTGAAATTCACGAAAAAGAGCCAAAAATCGAAAACATACTCCTCTTCAGACGGTCACATCTTTGATTGTATTCATCCTAGAGACTTCATCCAAGAACCATTTCAAAGCTATTGAATGACACTATTATAATATATTTATTTAATTTCGCGGTAACAAACAATTCTATTTGTTATAAACAAATATATTATTCAAACGTGATTTTCAACGCAAATACCAAGCGATAAAATTATCAAAAAAATATGAGCGTACTCCTTGATCAATTCTCTACGAAATCGTTAAGTCAATTTTATGGAGAACCGATGGGAACCATGTTAAAACGATTTATTTATAAGCGACGGCGCGCGCTGCCACCCAAAAACCCGGCTCAGGTACGTGTGGCTAGCATGAGAAAGCATCGGTGGGCATGTTCGCGGTCATATCTTTGGTTGTTTTCATCCGAAAGACTTCTTCCTAGAACCATTTCAAAGCTATTGAATGCCACTATTTCTATATATTTATTTAATTCTGCAGTAACAAACAATTCTATTTGTTATAAACAAATATATTATTCAAACGTGATTTTCAAAGCAAGGGCCACGCGATAACATTCTCAAAAAAATATGAGCGTATTCCTTGATCAATTCTCTACAAAATCGTTAAGTCAATTTCATGAAGAAACGATGGAAACCATGTGAAAACGATTTATTTATCAGCGACGGCGCGCGCTGCCGCTGAAAGACCCGGCTCGGGTACGGTTTTTCGGTGGCAGCGCGCGCCGTCGCTTATAAATAAATCGTTTTAACATGGTTCCCATTGGTTCTCCATAAAATTGACTCAACGATTTCGTAGAGAATTGATCAAGGAATACGCTCATATTTTTTTGATGATTTTATCGCTTGGTATTTGCGTTGAAAATCACGTTTGAATAATATATTTGTTTATAACAAATAGAATTGTTTGTTACCGCGAAATCAAATAAATATATTATAATAGTGTCATTCAATAGCTTTGAAATGTTTCTTGGGTGAAGTCTCTAGGATGAATACAATCAAAGATATGACCGTTTGAAGAGGAGTATGTTTTCGATTTTTGGCTCTTTTTCGTGAATTTCACCCCCGTGTAACTTGGAAAATAGGGGCCAAAAAAAAAAACAAAAAATTGTTTGATGAATTTATTTGTTCCATAGAACCTGTAAAAAAAATCATAGCGAAATCGGTAACATCGAGGTCAGAAAGCTGTCCGGTCTGACGTGGAATTGCTCATATAGGTATTTAAAATCTAGCTTACATTATTCAAGTTTATAATAAGTATATATAAGTAATTGGCATATAAGTTTAATGACGTTATAATATTGTCGTTAAAATTAGAAGAGCGTAGCGAAAAACTTTCCCGTTTTTAATCGTAATATTCTATTGGTTCCAGCGGGTGTGATTTTGTGGTTGTCCTGTTTGGGAGGTGGGTTTTTCGGGTTTTGTTTTTGTGTATGGTCGGGTTTGTTGGCGGAAGTGGGGGTGGTGCTCCCACTTGGGGGGTGTTGTATGTTGGCTTGTCTTGTCGGTGGTCGTTTAGGTGGGGGTGAATAATGCTCAATTGAATAGGTTTTTCGTACGTCGATGGTCTTAGGCGTCTGTTGCCGCGTCTTGTCTTCTTCAGGCAAGAGAAGACTGTTGATAATTTTGAAAATAGTGAGAATTTATATGCTACGAACAGGGCTGCTATAATTCCTAGGCCGACGGCGGCGTAAGAGAGACTAGTCGTTAGGCTGTCGGTGTTTTGCTGTGCGCGCTTGTGTGTACTCAATTCTTTAGCTTGTTTGATTATATCTTCCAGTGCTAGGCTGTTAGATTTTATGTCATCTGCGTCTAGGGGTGTGGTTTTATATCGGTGGAATATGGGAATTGTGGATAGGTTCACGGTATGTTTCTTATTCAGGTCCTGATATATTTCAGTTAGGTTTAGACTAAATTCTGGGACGTATGAGTGCATTTCCGTCGACGTCATGGTGTTAGAGGTACTGAGCGTTACGATTTCTGAGCGTCCTGAACATTTACTTTTCAGTTTTAGTATCCCGGATTTGGAAAGGGTGACACGTGTTGTAGGCATATTGGGGCACAGGATATGGATAGTTTCTGGGTTTGGTAGGAAGTAGATCCAGGAGTTTGGTGATCTTAGTTTCGACCAATATGATTCATCGAACGAATTAATCCTGATGTTGCATGTGTTTAGTTGGTTAGGCGTATTACCTAGGAACAACTGCATTTCACATGATTTGTGATTGTTGTTGTGATAAATTGGTTGGGTCTGTTTACAGATGTATGAGTTTTGTGAGAATTCGCACTCTGCGAAATCTGCTTTTGATAGGTGAAAGTAGGAACTCCTGTCTTTTGATACTGCTATGTAGTCATTATTGCGGACTATGCAGGCGAAGGTATTTGTTCCGTCAAAGTTCTGTTTGACTGGAATCGGTAGTAAATGGTATAAGTCGAATGTGTCGTCGTCTAGTAGTGGGATTGATAGGACATAGATTATGTTGGGTTCGTTATAGATAATGTCGAGTTCCGATAGTCTGATTAATTCTTCGGCGTATTTATTTCTTAAAGGGGTGGGAAATTGTAGAAGTGGTTCTAAGGTTTGTATGTGTTGCAGGCTGTTAATCAATTGTTTTGGTGATAGTAGTTTCGGGTGAATGATTCCTTGTTTCGCGAATAAAATGGCATCGATTACGCTGTTTAAGTCTAGTTCGTATTCATTCAGCATTTTGTCTAGTTTGTTGAGGTGATGCAGTAATGTCATGGTCATTGTATTACGTGTTTGGTATCTTTTTATGGCTGATAAAGTGAAGGTGAAGGATACTACTTGGTTATCTAGTTCTATTATGTGTTTTTCTATATTGTCGATTTCTTTCTGTTGCGTGCCCAGCATTGATCGCATGATGTGCGTTTGATCTACTAGTAACGTGGCTACGTGGCTCGTGTCGTTAAACAGTCTGTCGATTTGTCCGTTAATATAGTCACCATCCGCTTCTGTTAGCGTCCCATAGAGCGTCTTGTGAATACTGCCCACGAAGTTGAACCATCCTCGTTTGACGCGTATATGGGTTAGTTCTGCTAATTTTTCATGGAGTCTATCTGTTTCGTGGTATCCTATCAAGTCTTCTATCTGGTTTTGGTATTATTTTATGGTTGATAGTCGGTTTTTTGATATATTTATTGTGTCTTGTACGATGCAGTCCTCTTCTGTCCTGTTGCAACTTTTATCGAGTAGGTCGCAGTATCTTCCTAGTTCGTCGAATATGTCTATAAACTGTTTCATGTTCAAGAAGTTTATCAGTTTCCATTTGTTGTTTGATGTACGTAAGTTTTCTAGTTGTTCATAGTAAATCCCAGGGTTTGTTGTAAACGGTATCAAGTTGTAAGGTTGGTTTCCATCGTTCTCGAGTGTCGTGCCGTATCTGTAATTATTTGTCGTGTTAGTCTCGTGTGTGTGCTAACTTCAATTTGTTTAGGTGAACTATTTTTGTTCTGTTCGGCGTAATGTAAATTTCTGCGTTGATATTGTCAATTATTTGTTTGATAATGTACGGACCTTTGTAATGGTCGTCGAATTTTGAGCGTGTTTCGTCTAATAGGAAGGCTTTTTGTCCGGCTTCAAAGGTTTGTGGATTAATTAGCCTGTCGTAGTATGTTTTTGATTTCCGTTTGGCTTCTTTTAGGTTCGTTGCCGCTTGTTTTCGTATGTCGTGCATATTTGTTTTTACAGGCGTGCTTCTTTTCCAAAAATGAGATTGTGTGGGGTGAAGTTTGTGCCTTCGTGTTTAGCTGTGTTGTAGCAGAAGATTGCAAAGCGAATGTATTCGTCCCAGTCTTTGCCAATGTTTGTGTAGTGTTTGATATGTTCGGTGAGTACGAGGTGACTACGTTCTAGTGATCCATTCGATTGTGGGCGGTAGGCAGTTGTTCGAACCTGTTTGATCTTGAAGAGTTTGCTAATTTGTTTGATTGTAGTACTCATAAAGTTCTGTCCTTGGTCCGTCAGTATTGTTCGTGGAGCTCCGTAGCGCGTAATGTATTCTCTGGCAAAAGCTATGCCTATTGTTTGGGCAGTAGCATTAGGGAGTGGTATTGCGTCTAGGAATTTGGTGAGGTTGCATTGGATCGTTAACAGATATTGGTTGTTGGATTTCGTGATAGGGAGTGGCCCTACAATGTCGAGTGCTACTTTATCAAAAGCGTCCGCTGGTGTATCTGTGATTATCATCGGTAACTTGGTCTTGATTTTGACTAATTTTTTTCTTTGGCAGCTATCGCAAGCTTTGATAAAGTTTTGTATTTGAGTTTTGAGATTTGGCCAAACGTATTTTTCTCTTATTCGGTTAAAAGTCTTTGTTACCCCTTGGTGTCCTCCAATTAGCGATTCGTGGTTTTCTTTGATTATTTCGTGGCGTAGCGTTTCGTCGGGCGTGGTAATTTCTTCGGTGCAGAGTGTGATTTTGATATTGGTATTCGCGAAGATGTAATAAAACAGTTTTTTGATCGTTGACCACTGAAAGCTACCTAGCCCTACGTTGTTTTTTGTGAAGGTGAAGGAGTTTATATTTTTATATATTAGGATACGTCTCAAGTTGAGGAGTATGTTATGAAAGTCTTCCAGATTGTCTTTGTCTGTGCGTTTGTTTTTGATTATAAGTGTGAGAATGGATCTTTCTCTGAATTTTGTCAGGGCTATTTCTAGTTTATGTGGTGTTCGGATTGTCAACGTTTTTTTGTTCAGCATTCCCTTATCTATCAGTTGTTTTGCCAATGGGTCATCTAACGGGTGGTCCGCTGGAACGCAGTGAACGTAGTTGTCGTTTATTAGGAACATTTCGTCCTTTGATTCGTTGACGTTAGTTACAGGTATTATTTCATCAAGGTTATTTATAAAATGGTCGAAGTCATTAGTTGTGTCGTTGGTATCGTTATCTTGAATGCCTGTATGTTGTGGGGTGTCAGTGGGGGTTGGGGTGGGAGAATCATTGTTGCGTAGGTTTCGGGAATCTAAGGTGTCCATTGGTGAGTCGGTGTCGTCGCTTTCTGTTGATCTTAAGTTTTCGGAATCTGACGAGTAGTCTGTGTCCGTCGTGTAATCGGTAGTGTTATCTACTTCCGTTGGTGGAGTGATGTTATGTTTTATCGTCGGGTGTGGGGTTACTGTTACTGGGTCAGGTTGTTCGTTGATTTCGAGGGTGGATCCGTGGGATATCGGATTTTCGTGTACACAAATAGTGATTTTAATGTCTGCGTCTTTGAATATTTAATGGATCATACGACTAATTATGTCCCAGTTAAATTCGTCCAGGCCGCAACCTAATCTTGGTATTGATACTGATTTCACTCCTTCTTTGATAAGTGCTGTTTTTAGTTTGGCTAGTATCTTGTACATGACTTCCTTCGTAGGTTTGTCGTAGTGATGTTTTTTTGTTACCAAATTATAGATTATGCGTCGTGGGTATGTGACTGTAATAATGTCTGTCACTTCGGGTTTCATGGCTAGAAGTTGTTTACGTTGTATCAGTCCTTGTTTCACCATCTGATCCGCGACACCTAGTGAAGCTTTACAGTCTGCTGAAATACAGTGTGCTAGATTGTCTTTTTGTTTCAATATGTCAGCGTTTATTTCTGTAATGTGTTTATTGCAAGTCAAAGGTAGAAATTCCATATCTCGGAGGAATTGGCTGTATGGGGGTGTGTCTTCTGGGTTCTGGTTGGTGGAGGTTCCGGCTAGTCTGTCGCGTGAGTCTTCTCGTTTTCTTATATCGAATCTAGTGGGTGTTGGTCTTGATTCTGAGTCTGTGGTCAAATTTGTGTCCGAGAGTTTTTTATAAACCTCTTTGCGTATATAGGGTGCATGTCTTGGCTTATTATTTTTTGACGTTCCCGGTTCAGCATTGGGTGGTTTGCTTTGCTCGTTTGTGTTGCGGTCCGTACGCATGTACGGGAGTTTACTTTTCGTTGGTTTTTTTGTGAAAATCGCACTTGTGGTTTGTTTGCGAACTTTTTTGTGAACTCGTCGATTCGAGCTAGACGAAGTCGTGATCATGCGTTTGTGACGGATGTGTACCTGGGTGCCTGAGTCGTCCGTAGAGTCTGAGTCATTATCTACGTTTGGTTTGCCTCGTGGTGCTGGGTTACCTGAAGATTGTGTATCGCGATAACGTTTATTTGGCTTTTTAACGCTCGGGCAGGTTTCTGGAGAGTTTGTTCGTTTATTGTCGTTTTCTTCTGGCGGTGTTGAGTCATGAGCGAACTCGGATAAGTGAAATTGCCTCTTTTTTTGGGGGGCGGGCTACTAGAGCACTCAGTAGTCCTTCGTCTTTTAAGGGGTTCAGGTTTTTGATAGGTAACTTCCATATCTGAACTGTCCGAGGTAGTTGACGTTATCGTAGTTGGCGTTTCTTGTTTTTTTTGTTCTTTTGGTCGGGGCAGGGTTAGTGGATTCGTCTGTGGTTTGTCGAGGACGTGTCGGGTATTGGTGCGTTAGTTTTTCCTTTTTGTTCTTTTCGTCTGAGGGTTCTGTGTTGGTTCTAAGGCGTTTTGAATCAAGAGGTAGGATTTGGATTGTGTCGGGTGGTGGGTTTCTAGATAGCGCATCTGCGTTTGAATTCATCTTTCCTTTTTTGTAAATAACGTTGTAAGAATATTCGTCGAGTGTCAGGCGCCATCGTAGCAGTCGTGAGGTAGGGTCTTTCACATTGTTTATCCAAACTAGTGGTCTGTGATCTGTGACGAGTGTGAATGTTCGTCCGTAAAGGTATGGTCGGAAGTGTTTTACGGCGAAGATGATTGCTAAGAGTTCTTTATCGATCGTTGAGTAGTTGACTTCCGCCTTTTCGAGAGATCTCGAGGCGTATGCGATCGGTAAATCTTCACCGATTTTGCCTTGGCTAAGAATCGCGCCCACCGCGCAGTTAGAAGCATCGGTCGTTAATACAAATGGTTTCTCAAAGTCCGGGTACTGTAAGATAGGTTCGTTACAAAGGCTATCGCGTAATGTTGCGAACGCAGATTGGTGTTCGGACGTCCAAAGGAATCGGTTGTTTTTCTTCAGTAGGTTGTTTATGGGCTTTGCGATTTTTGATAAGTTAGGTATGAATCTGCGGTAGTAGCCGATCAGTCCGAGGAATTGTTTGATTTGTTTAGGATTCGTAGGGATAGGGTAGTTTTTGACGGCTGCTATTTTGTTTGGATCCGGTTTTACTCCGTCTTTCGTGATGACGTGGCCTAGATATGCTATCTCTTTGCGTAGAAATTCGCATTTGTCAGGCTGAAGGGTTAATCCGGCATTGGCTAATCGTTCCATAAGTTTTTTGAATTTAATTGCATGTTCTTCTAATGATCTCGCATAGATTACTATGTCGTCCAGATAAACGAAAACTTCGTTGCCTAGGAGTCCGGAAAGTACCTGATCCACTAGGCGTTGGAAGGTCGAGGGTGCATTTTTTAGGCCAAAGGGCATTCTGTTATATTCGTAGTGGCCATGCGGGGTTGAGAAGGCCCTTTGGACTGTGATCAGGGTGCATCGGTATCTGGTGGAAACCTGACGCTAAATCGAATTCAGAAAAGTATTTGGCGGATCCTAATTGGTCTAAAATGTCTGTTATGTTGGGTAGCGGATAAGCGTCACCGACAGTTTTTTCATTAAGTTTTCGGAAGTCTATGACCATGCGCCATTTCTTATTGCCGGCGGCGTCCGTTTTCTTGGGTACTATCCACACTGGGGAGTTATACGGTGAAGAAGAGTGTTTGATGATATCTTGATCGAGGAGTTTGGCAACTTGTGTATTTATCTCTTCTTTGTGAATTTGAGGATATCGGTACTGTTTTGTGTGGATTGGAATTTCATCTGTGGTAGGGATGGTGTGGCTGACTAGTTGTGTATGTTTTAATTTGTCGCCTGGGAGGAAGAAAAGGTGGTTATATTTTATAGCAAGGTCGGTTATCAATTGTTTTTCTTCGTCATTTAAATGGTTCAATCGAAGGTTTTCGATAAGGGTGTTAAGACGTTTCGAGTCATAGTTAGGGGAGAAGTGAAGCGTACGGGAGTTGTTACTGGTATTAGTTTGACGAGCCTTGGTTAGTAGGATTGATTGAACGCTCGTGAGTCTTGTGTCGGTCAGCTGGGGTCTTGTATCCCCGAGTTCGTCGACTTCTTCTAAGGTTACTACAGGCCTCCTTATCTCAACAGCTGTGTCGCTGGAGTTGATCGCGTAGGCATATGCTAAACCGTTTCTGTTCGTGACTAAGGCCTTACCGAGAAAAATACTGGGGCCGAGGTCTATGTTATCAATGAACCCTGTTTTCAAAGTCGGGTTGGCGACTTTCCATGATATTACTTTACCAGTTCGGCTAGGAATAGATATGATATTTTCGTCTAGTATTTTCAGTGGTTTACAGTTATCCGTTGTTACTGTACTAGTTCCGAACGAAATTGTGGCGTTCTCATTATATAGGAATTTCGTACCCAAAATACCGTCTTCTTTTATCGGGAAGGAATTATCAACTAGATGGAATACGTGCCAACTATTGCCGATTTGTACGTTGACGCTTCCGAGTGTTTCTATAGTACCGTCTGTTGTGCCGGTTATCTGCGTATTGTCCGTCGGGGTACAGCGTATGTTCGGTTTGACTGCGTTGAGTTTTATCACGTTTATGTCAGCTCCGGTGTCGACCAAGAGCGTGCTTGTCTGTCTCACGAGTTGGGGCGTGTGTAGATGTATCTTAGGTGTTTGTGTTACCGCCGTTGTGAGGATGCGGGATGTTCTTATATTATTATTCGAGGTTTTGTAACGTAGTGGGATAACGCCCGTGTTTCGTGAATGGAGTTGGTCGTTTTTAAAACAGATCGTTGCTTCCTCGAGTCGCAGGAAATCTGCGCTCAGGATCCCGTCTTCTTTTATAGGAAATTCGTTGCTTATCAGGTGGAATTCGTGGCAGGTGCCGGCAAATTCTAGATTAATGCTACCTAGTGTTACTGTGAAACCTTCTGTTATTTCCGAGATGTAATGTTTATCCCTTGGTTCAACACGAGTGTCTGGGGTGATACTTTTTTGTTTTATTAGGTTTAAATTCGCACCGGTATCTACTATTAGTGTTCCGGTGTTGCCAATGAGTTGTGGTGATTGAATAGTAATAGTCGGTGAGTAGTAGGTGACAGCCATGGCGAGTCATAACAAATGACGTCACCCGGCAGGAGTGGGGATTTGGCGCCAGTGAGAGAGACGACAGATAGTCTGATCCAAGATGGCGCCGCCCATACAAACCAAGATGGCTACTTTTTTTCAAAATCCAAGATGGCTACTTTTTTTCAAAATCCAAGATGGTGGTCGTTTTTCTAAAATCCAATATGGCGACTGTTTCGACTTTTTTTCCAAAATCCAAGATGGCTACTTTTTTCAAAATCCAAGATGGTGGTCGTTTTTCTCAAATCCAATATGGCGACTGTTTCGACTTTTTTTTTCAAAATCCAAGATGGCTACTATTTTTCAAAATCCAATATGGCTACTTTTTTTTCAAAATCCAATATGGCTACTTTTTTTTCAAATCAAATATACTAAGACACCAGACAAAGACGATGGTTCTGAAATAATAAATTCTTATCCTATATACTAGCTGAAATTAATAAAGCATGACAGGGTATAAGCAAGGATCGAGACAAATTATTTTTCAAATATTCGTTTATTCGATGTTACTCTTAAGACTGGTTTCACAGTAGGTACAAACGAGTATCAAGTGACCAGCCTTGTTATATTTCTCCTATCTCCAAAACTGCTGAGGTTGCTGAAATACTGGTGGGATGCGCTCGCAATAAACAACACACGTTATTTCGTTACAAAATTTTCGTTTTATTCCATATTGCTTGAAACTAGCTTATAATTAACAATGTTTCCTTAAACATATCTGTACACAAGATAGACAAGAGGCGTCGAGTTTGTCGCAACTCTTCATTTTTTTGGCCACGCAATTGTAAAACGACGCGGCCATCGAATCATTTTTTACATAATCATCCGTAAAAATATCGACAAAAGCATCAAGCGTGTAACCAAAATGCATATAATAGAGAAACATAACACAAAACTGACCACACACGTCGGAAAAGATACTCTGGAGCTGGCGCGTGTTGTACCGGTAGCGAGGACAGTTTCTCCGCAGACGACGCACGTGGTGTGGGATGAAAGGCGCAACTCCGTAGCTGTCAAAGTAGACCCCGTTGCCGGACTCGTCGCTGTAGAAAGCGACCCAGTGACTTCCGGGCTGTGTGTGGTCATCGGTGTTTGCGATAAGGGCAGCGGGGCGGGACCACCGCAAAGGAATACGATCAGCCGGGTACACCCCGCACGTACTCGCCGGTATCAAAGCCAAAACCCTCCTCAGCTCCAGACTGTTCATTACACGTTTCGGATTCGGCTGTAGAAAACCCGCTAGAGTCCACCTCGTCAACCGTTTTTCTCCCCAGCAGCCAAGATTTCAGTACAGCCACACGATTTAGCGAACAGACAAACTCTCCGGGGTTGCACAGAGCGTGATGCATGCAGTACGTATCCGATGGCGGCAGCTTTCCAAATGCCGGGCAGTCCTCGTCCTCTAGATTCGTCACCTGACGCGACATAACGCGCCGCAACAATTTCGCTTTTTCCGCACCGCGCGTATAAATCATGCTGGCTGAACGTGCCACGGCGCGCAGTTTTCTGTAGATTTGTTTGTATTGAATATCACCGTCGAACCACTCTATACCGTGGTGACTGCGCGTAAGATAGTTGTTCTGAGCACAAATGTTCGCTGGGAGATCGGTGAAGGCGCAGGGTGGTGTGGCTACCCAGTGCCCTATGTACTCGTGATTCAAAGCTAGCACGGAAACCTCCTTGATGGCGAAACCGTTCTGAGCATCCCGAAAACCCTGCATATCGACCACGTAGTCCACCATATTGCTATAGACGTGTTCGCGGGTATGCGGCAAACTGGATACTGCGTGTGTCGTTCGACCGCAGCTGCCTTCCGTCAATCTGCAACGTCGTCTTTTCTTTTTTCAATGGTGGGGGGAGGTGGTTCAGGTTTCACATTGCTGTCTATCCTCCAAAGTCCACTATAACCTGGCGTGCTGCGTCGATTTCCAAGACGTTGTCAAATTCCGCGTATACGATGCAATTTATCGTCTTTTCCAGGGCAGCTTCGAACCGCACCTCGATTCTAACGCTGCCGTGTCTCACCAAATTCCAGTGCGTACCGCTGTTTGCCGACAGATCGGGGGTGAGGTCGAAAGCCGTCAGGCAATACCCGTGGGGGAAATCTTCACGACCTATACCGTTCCCATCGTTTAGAAAATGTATGCCTGTTCCGGAGAAAAGGGTGTGGTAGGTATCCACGTAGAGCTTGCTTCGCGTAAAGTCGGGTTGTAGCGGCTTCGAGGGGATCTGCGAGCCGTCCACGTACAAGGACAAAAAGTTGATGTTGAAATGTTGAAAGTTGAAGGGGTTGTAGGTTTTATCACCGTTGAAGGCCTTGTTATCGACAAAGCCCACTATCATTCTTTTCGGCAGCTGACCCAGAAATACATTGTCCAACGTATCACCCTGCACACCGCTGTGAATAGTCATAACCTTCACCTCCACTCTGGTAAGAGGATACTTTGCCGTACCTTTACCCAGAGCTCTAGCGTGAGCCAGCAGGACGCCGGGGTTTATCGTTACGCGTCGCACGAGCAGCGAGGCCTCTAGTATGTGTATGCCGTGTGTGTTGGTGCTCTCCATGAGGCAGAAGGCGTCCCGCGAGCGCACGAGCCGTACTCGTAACTCGACACCGTTTAGCAGAAACTTCTCCTGATTAAACACGTCGCAGTGAAGATGCCCGATCAAATCCACACTGGTTTCACCGTTCAGAAATTTTTGGCGCTGGGCAAACCCCTTGTTAGTCGATCCGATTTCATCCATCTTCCCCGCTGTATCCCCGTACCACAGGGTGGTGGTTAGGTGTGATTCCTTCGCAGCCTTATTGTAATTCAGCAACGACTCTATGTAGGCTCGGTAAGCGTACGCGTTATTAGCCGGTGAAACTAGCTTCTGATTAAAGAACACGTCGGCCTGACTGAACAGAGAGTGTAGCAGGTTGTTTACAGGGGCCACGACGGCCTTTGCAGCCCCCTTTGCCGGCTGCTCCCCGCTGAGCGGTCGTAGACTCACACGCAGGCTGAGCATAGTGTGGGAGAGGTCGAGATACTCGTCGCTGAGGCCGGGCACCATAAACTCTATGGGTGAGTCATCCGTGAGCGACGACACAGGCTTGTAGTGGACCCACTGCCCGCTCTCGATCGTGGTTTGCGTCGGTGGTAGAGAGAACAAATCCAGCTCCGATTTCAGACACTCGCAGGAGTGCGTGTGCAAGTACGCCATGGTCGATGTTTATTATTATTGTTGTTAGCGAGCTTCGAAGATATCAGCTACAGTTCTTCTTTTACTTCCGCAACAGCTTTTCTTCTTTTTCTTGAGAGTTGTCTTTTTCTTCTTAATTCCGGCAAGCCCTGGTTTCTTCTTTCTCGGTTTGATTTTCTTGACAGCTTTCCTACGAGACCCGATCGATCCTGCACCGCGACCCCGCAACAACTGTCCCCTCGGTCCGCCGCGCAACGCTTTATATCCGGATCCCTTCATCAGATTGCCCAGTTTCTCTGTAGCTTTTCGCTTCAGATTGTGACCCGACTCGATGACGCGTTTCTTGAGAGCCTCTTTGAAGGGTGTGTTGTTGTCCATATCTTCCATGACACTCACACCGGTCCGCAGAGCCTCCTTGCCCAACACGCGCGCACCGCTCTTCAGAATGGGTATCACGCGGCGAAACAATCCCCCCAGGAAGCTACCGATTCCGTGACCACGCTGTTGCGGAGCACCGGAATAAACTCTGCCTATACCACCACCGCCCACCTGATTGTCGTAATGTTCAAGGTAGTGAGCCATCAGTGCGACCTCTTGAAGTGCAACGTGGCCGTCAATGTCCCGCGCGTAAATGGCATAGGTCTACCCAGAGAGTCCCTTATATCGATTTCAATGGTTCGGAAATTGGTGAGAAGCAGAGGTACGTAGTGCGGAGGTGCCAGGGATTTGCTTTCCGAGACACCGTTGTGAAAATTTTTGCCAACAGTCTGCACTATACGCAACAGCGGAGCGTAGACATCGCCCACTATTCTGGGCTCAGCGAGATCCGCGTAGACAAACATCTGCGAGGGTATTCCGCTGGGTAGGTTCAAAGGATGGTTGGCCACCACCACCACCCTGTCGCGTATGTTGGTCGTAAGCTTTGGAAATCCAAGTTGTTGGCGAATACCACCGGAAAACGAGAGGTAGTGACCATCCTTGCAGCTGCATTTTCTGACCACATTCAAACGATCGTCAGCGCTGTCGGCTCGTCCAAACTCCAAATGCTCCTTGATGGTCGGGAGGCTGTTCAATACTTGGATAATTTCCCAAATATCTGTGTAAATACCAGGCTTGATGAGGAATTGACCATGCGCCACTCGTTTTTCCCCTGACAACGATGAAATTTCGTGAAAATTTTCTGCAGGTGTGTCCGAACGATGCACGTGAAATCCCACCGCGTTGTAGGGTTCGTTTATGTTTTGAAGCGTCAGCGGGTACTGGATCTCCACCAGGGCGACTTCCCACTCTCCGACAAGCTCGATCTGGCGCGGTAGCTGGGTGGTGTAGCGAGCCGTCGTGTTGTGAGGAAAAAATTTCATCGAGCTGTTGCTGGGCAGCGTGATGTAAAACTGATCCTTCATGCCTGTTTTCGCACGCTGCTCGCAGCGATCCAAGAGTTGAACTTTTCCGGATAACCGCGCCAGCTGACAAACAGCTTCTGACTGGCCCCCTTTCCCCGCGTCCGTATTATTTTATCCACAGTCTTAACATCGTCTTTGATCACACGTTGCAGCTCAGCCTCGTAAAACAGCCCGTCTATTTCCTCACCCTCCAAATCCGCCAACAGGTAGACGATCGGGGCGCGGTGCAGAACGCGTCGAATCTCAAACACCTCCTCGGTCCAGTTGGCCTCGTAACCCTTCTTGAAGGCACCCTTAGCCTTACTGATGCGAACCCGCTCCCCCACTCGAAACCGTGGCTTCGTACCGGATCGCGGCGGGCCACCGCGTGCCTTTTCCATGTTTAAGCGCGCGGCTGCCGCATTTTCCAGAGTCACCATCGACGGAGCCATTTTAATGGTCGAGTGGGTGGTGGCGTTGTACGCCTCTACCAGTTGCTGCAGCACATCCAGGTAGCGATGGGTATTTTTGTGGGTGAAGTAACGCCACATTCTCTCCTTGAGAGTGCGATTGAAGCGTTCCACAACGGCCGCCTTTATGTCGGGGTTTCGCGTGACTCTGTAGCGCACCCCTCTGGCAGCGAGCAGCTTCTGGAATTGAGCTCCGACAAACTCCTTGCCTTTGTCGGTCTGCAGTTGAATCGGGCAGCGTTCCGTGGAGGATAACACGCGCTCGAAAGCCCCGGCAACGGTGGTCGCACTCTTGTCGGCGAGCGGCTCGACCCAGGCAAACTTGCTGAGCACGTCTATGATCACCAACAGGTAGCCGTATCCGTCGTTGTACTGTTTGATCGATCTGAGATCCACCAGGTCAGCCTCCCACAGGTCGTCTATATTCTGCACGTTGTATCTGGCTCGGGGAAATTTCCTACGTATGGACTTGTGCAGCGTGTACGCGTCCTGCGACGCCAGCCATTCGACCACCGTAGCGCGAGGTATTTTTTTCCCTTTTTTTCTTCTTCCCACGGCTCGAGTCAAGTTCCTGGCACCAGCGTAACCCGCCTCGTTTGCCGGATCGTAGTACAGTCGCTCGAGGATCTTCATTTCAACCTGAGTCTCAACCAAGCACCGTTTCCAGTCTGTCCTGGTTGTTGTTGTTGTTGTTGTCTGTTCTTGGGTGTGGAAAATACCGAGTCCGAATCCGTATCCCCCTCCTCCTCACCCGCCTCGTTCGTGTCAACGTCACCGTCCACAGCCTGGTCCTCGTCCTCGCTGATACGCCACTGATGAGATGGACCTGTTGTCGATCGTGACGAGGCGTGACGCGTAGGTTTTTGAAAAACGGGGTTACCTATGTACTCTCGCGGCGTGTTGATCGAGTGAAGGACCCTGGCGAACTGTTCCCTCCCCCTGGCCTGCATAGATTTTCTCTCGCGTACCGCGTCGTTTATCAGATCGATGATGTTTGTCCCGGCTATCTGAGTCCCCCTTACGGCTATTGTCCCCTTGTCATCCCACGAGATCTCAGAGCGACCGTTGGTGGTCAAATAGTTCAGCAACAGCTCCGCTTTCCGCCGAAACTTGTCCGGCACGCTCACTACGATAGCCTGTATAGGTACACCGCTGTTAACACCTGCATTCCCCTCCGTCACCCCATCCATCTCTTCTTCTTCTACCCCACCAACGGTATTACCAGCTGCCTCACCACCCACTCCTCGTATAGAGAATTGCAAAGGTTTTCGCGACTCGGCGGCAAAAAACAAGAAACGCCCCAGCACCTGTCTGTACAGCTTCCATTTTTCCCGATCGCTTTTCCCCGGGTCGTTGAGAATAGCGTGCATCTCGCTATCGAGCCGGCTCGCGGGATCCGCATCGGGTCGACGCTGCTGGATACGTTCGGCTGTCTCCTGCGGTATCAGGACCATTTTCTTGGCCCGCTCCATTGCCTCAATTTTTTTTTCACCCGCCAATCAGACCACCCACCAGAGTGCCGATAATCGGGGTCAGCAGCAAGGGTAGAAATCCACTCCGTTGAAGCAGCAAACGTTTCTTACTTTTCCAGCTGCCCGTGTTGCAAGCCAGGCGACGTAAAGTTTTTCTGTGTTTGCTCAAACGTCTCTTCTGATCGGTGCTCAGGCTCACGTTACCCCTGAGAGTGTTAAGAGCGCACTCGCAAATGTTTTTCACCAGAGCGTCGTCCGCCGTGCGTAGCAGAACCTGTCTCCGAGCGGGGTCCGATTTACAGATAGCGTGCAAGGCCGCGGCGTTGGAAGAGCTGAACCTGTTTGTCGAACCTCTTCTTCCTCCTCCTCGTCTAGCTCCAGGCTTCATCACAGGCGAAAGACTGGCGCTGCGTGCGATCCTCCACCCTTTATATCCCTGCGAGGCACGTAAACGTAGTGGTGCGGATCCGAGGGAAATATATCGGTGCGAAACCGGCAGTTCTCCGGGGTGGATTGTTTCAGATCGAGGAGCAGATAACCGTGGGGGCGCGCTGTGGCGTCGTTGTAGGCCTCCTGCAGGAAGCGAGGGTCCTCGGGGTGTACCTGACGAGCCAGGTGATGTATCTGCGCGCGATCGCGCGGATTCTTGAAGAAAACTATATAGTTGGCGTTCAGCGAGATATCCCTCTGCCCGCGTCCCTGGTGAAACAGATTCTGCGTGATCAGGAACACGCTCATGTTCTTGTGGTGGCAGCCCTTGGTGAAGAGATCGATGACCACGCCGTTGGACGACTCGCGCATCAGATCGTCGATGACGAGTAATTTGGGCCGCGTGTCAGCGTCGTAGTCGGCCGGCTGCGGCAAACCCTCTCGATACTCTATAGCGCTCGAATCCCCGTACAACGGTTGCCACTCGGCATAGTGCCAGACTACCATCGCGAACTCTGTGTCGCACATCTTGCTCGCCTGTTGCAGAAAGTTTTTCACAAAGTTGGATTTTCCGCAACCGGAAGGACCGGCTACGATTGCCGAAAACGGGTGTTTCCAGCGCGTGTCCATGCTCGCGACTCACCACTCCGCCGTATCTGCAATTGAATATATATATATTTATTATAGGTTGATATTCGGTGTGTGAGTCGATGCCCCCTGTCGTGATGGCATAACCGCGGTGGGGGGCCCGCGGGGGGCGCGCGTTACGTACAAGCTTTTGGGAACGCGCGCGCGCGCGCGCGCGACGACCCGTCTTAACAGCTTGAGATACGGGTCGCCGGCCGGGAAGCAGCTCGTGACGCGCCAAAGGCAACCCGTGTCAGCTTACACTGGGGGTTGCCTCGCGGCGTGCGGTGCTCTCAGCTTCTCGACCCACCGCACACACCCCGCACCAGCCGTTTTACGCTCAGGTTGATAAACAATTACTGGCTACTATACTAATACTGACCTACTTAGACGAGCCACCGCTGCACACATCTGTTCCTGGCGGCTTGGCGAGCAGAGGTTTATCTATTTCTCTCTCTCTACACACGTGTCAGATAACAGGGTATAACACTAAGTAGGTAGAGAGAGAGAGAGAGAGAGAGAGAGAGAGTTTCGCTGCAAAGCTCTTGACTAAAGAGAGAGATGTACAATTTACTCCGCTCAGCTGTGCGATTTGTAGCCGAAAGGAAGAGTGTCGTACCCCGTGTCGCAGAGACGTCTTTTGGTTTGAACGGGACGGCATATCTTGTTTACGCTCAGCGTGACCACCCTGTGCAACGCTGTACGCTGTATAGCCCGTCGCTCAACGCGAATAGGTTCCCGAGCCTCGACCACCATGCCCCGGATCGAGTTGAAATTTATCCTCATTCGAGTCTGATAATTTAGAGTGACCCCCTTTACTTTGCAAACCTCGGCCACCTCCCCATCCCCCTTTTGTACCAGGAACGCGTAAAATTTCGGACCACCGGAAACGAAGGCTTTTATGTAGCTACCCTCCCCGTATTCCGTCAGCTCGTCGGTCAGATCACCCAAAAAGTTACCCGTAGTCGGCTCCCACTCCCCGCTTCTCCGCACGTAAATAACAGAGTCCGTATCGTAATACAACACCCGGCGCTCGAGCCTCTCGAGATAGCTGTACAGCTTGAGGCGAGCCTGAGCAGTGGTGTAGGCGGCCAGCACAACGTTAGCCAAGGGAGACGGAGCGATACCCTCCTCCGTATTAATCCAGCGCGCGTAAAGTATTTGCTCCGTCACAGGTAAAATATCCGTCACCTCGTTCTCGGGATCGGTCAACAGTTCCAACAGGCGTTGGCGGTCTTTGATCACCTCGGTACGCGGGAGGTTTTCGCGCTGGCCAAATTTACCCCAGAAAGAATTCAGGCAGAGCTTGGATACGGAACGCAGCCCGGCGTTCTTTGTTATCTTCTCCCGTTGCAACCTGATACCCTCAACCTGCTCGTACTCCGCGAGATAACGGTCGCGGGAAGCCTCGTCGGTGCACTCGCTAGGCCACCCGCTGGCTTCTTGTTTTATTTTCAGGAAAGTGTCTATGTAGGGAGCAAAGAGTCCCCCCTGACCGCTGGCCGGATCGTACACCGTGCTCTCGTATTGCCAGATCTCCGATACATCGATCACGCTGTAGCCCATAGCCACGGCTTTCTGCAGCTCGGCCGATACCCAAGTACCTGTGAACCACCGATCGGCCTCCGACTCGTGCGGACAATCGATCTGCAGAGAATCCTCGCAGCAGGAGCGACACAGGGGAAACATGAGTTTTCCTCGCATCCGGACCGGTAACACGGGGTGATAAAGATTCCTAGGCGGCAGAATCACGCATTTCACGAGACCCTCGAGTCCGGAGATGTCTGTGTTGTACGGCCCGGTCAACGCTCTGCACTCCCTACCGACGTAGACTCGCGGATGACCGACAGGGTAGCGACCAGTCTTGCACACCCAAGGGTACAGAGAGCATACGTCGACGTATCGGATTTCCTCCCCCGGGGCAACCTCGTGATAACGCTTCGTGTTCCCCGTACGTCCTCCGAAAAACGCGTCTCGAGGATTCAGCGAGTCGCGCGATACGACCAACGGATGCTGATCGACGTAGTCGCGCATTTCCGGATCGTTTTCCACCATCTCGTCGAACGCGCACTCCCACATCTCAGTGACCCTGTAACGAAGCTCTGTCATACGTTCCGTTTTTGCCCTAGTCTCTTCCCACCGTCTATCCATCGTATCCCCGCCGGATAACTCTTTGTCGCGATTGACCGTGTGGCATCTTCGACACCCGTGCCAGTAACAACCGTGAAATTCCAGCACGTGTCGTTCACCCTCAGCGTCTGTGTAATACCCGTCGACAAGCCGTCTCGTCTCGGGGATCCTGTACTCGCGACCTCGACCAGCGTGTCTCACCTCTGTCCCCAGGCACCTCTCTACCCAAACGAGCCATTTCACCGCTTTCACCGATTGATTGTCGGTCAACCTGTACCCACTGACCGGTAGTATTCCTATGCTGCGGGGTCGGAGGAAATTTTGTCGAAACACGACGGAACAGGCCGATGCTATGGTGGTGCTTCGCGAGAACGGGCAAACACCGCCACAGTTCAAAAAAATATCTCTAAACGCGACGCACGCCCTGCGAAGGATGTCTACGTCGCTGCGACAATATTCCACGAGCTCCCGATCGAAATCAAACACGTAGCCCCCGGTCGTGGCTTCCTCGTACCATTTGTAGAAAGCGTGTCTGTCCGAGGTTTTCATGCTGTCGGGGGAGTAAAATTCCGCGGCTGGTAACGGCCCTATGTAACCCCGATTCTCCGGTGTGTTGAACAGATGCGGAAAGATACCCTTGCGCGATTCCACAGGGAGTCCGAATGCCTTGGGCAACGCCGCTAGAGCCATAGGCATGTAGGCCAAAGAGTCCAGAAAACGCGTGTGACCCGTCTCCATCAGTATTATCTTGGTGCCGTTTAGAATCACCTGCGGCGGATCTCTGTTGTTCTCCACCAGGTAACGCAGTATGAATTGGGAATCGAATCCGCCAGCGTTATGCGCTATGCAGAAGATCTTTTTGAATCGACAAACGGGCCGCGTCGCAAACTCCACCAACTGTTTAACCGGGTCGTCTCGGAATATGAATTCGCGCACGAGACCGCAGCCGGGACAAGGTGTGTTTATATCCGGCTCGTGTATACAGCTAGTGCACGTCTGTTGTACCACGCACAGATTTGGTACGTGCAGGTTGACATCCCGGCTGCCGGCCACCGAGGCGCACTGTTGCGTTTCAAAGTCATAAAATATAAATATGTTTTCCGAGTTTCCGGTTGGTGGCTTGAGAGGTTGCATGTAGCACTCGTGGTTGAGCGGCTGTACGGATCCGCACGTGTGACAGTACAGGTTGCCGCATGAGTGACCCCCCTTAGCGCGATCGATGAAAAGACCGCACCCGCTGCATATCTGCAGGGTGTCACAGACGCTTCTGCGAGGATCGAACGATCCCGCGACCCGATGTCTCCGCAGACACTCCTCCCCGAAAAACCACCGGCCGCAGGCACCGCATCGCACCCGTACTCCCGCTCTGTCGCACTGTGGTACGGCGTTGCAGCCGGGCTCGCACTGTTTGGGGAGTGGAACTCCTGGCGTAACGCAACACGTCGCGTACCACATTTCGAACCACGCTGTTACGATAGATCACCCTGTTCACACCCGTTAGCTCGTCTTGAAAATTATTGGATTGCATTTTTAAGCTGTTTGTCATCAAACTGACCAAACTGCACGGATGCAACAGAATTTATAGATCTCATACCAGATCCGTCTAGTGTGGGAATCATACCCCCCTCCCGACGTACGTGTGTGTGTGTGTGACACACTGTGGAAATTTGTGGTGGGATGGGTAGTGTGGTTTTCATAAAATTTTATCATGATTTCCTACATTCAGGATACGACACACCTATACCCTGATCCTAATACCCCTGCCTCCCGTGTGTGTGGGACACAGACGTTGTGAGATTATATGCTGGTTCGAGATAACAAATAACTAGTATTTATATTCCCCCCCACGCTTAAGATATAACACCTATGTACCGCATCTTAACGTCTCGTGAACGAATCATAGACCCCCTCCACCCTACAGTCATACGTGTGGGAATATATATATATATATATATATATATATATACGAGGATAGTTCGGGCTAGCAAATAACTGTTTCGAGTATATGCGTAAAAACGATATATTTATTTTCTTAAATTTAAGTGTTAAATTGGTATTGTTTTTTTAAAAAACGATATATTTCCTACATTTATTTTCTTAAATTTAGGTGATAAATTGGTATATGTAATAATTTTTATTATGATTTCCTACATTCAGGATACGACACACCTATACCGGATCCTAATCCCCCTACCTCCCGTGTGTGAGACACAGACGTTGTGAAATTATATGCTAATTCGAGATAACAAATAACTAGTATATATATATATATATATATATATATATATATATATATATATATCATAGCACCCCTGCCTACCGCCATACGTGGTGAAATATATATTTATATGAATATATACGAGGATGGTTCGGGATAACAAATAACTGTTTCGAGTATATGGGTGTTCACAAAAACAATTTATTCAATACATTTTTTCTCAAATCGGTGTTGTTTTTTTTTCTAAAAAGATATATTTATGTAATATGATAATATGATTCAGCGACGATGAATTCGGAACAATGGGGAGGGCGGTCGGGGTGGTGATGAGGGTGAAGCGGGTGGTGATGGTGAAGCGGGTGGCGAGGGTGAGGCTGGTGGCGAAGGTGAGGCTGGTGGCGAAGGTGAGGGTGGTGACGAAGGTGAGGCTGGTGGCGAAGGTGAGGGTGGTGGCGAAGGTGAGTAAGGTGAAGCGGTTGGAGAGTAAGGTGAAGCGGGTGGCGAGGGGATTGATTCTGCGTCTTCGTCGTTGTTAATGGTTTCTTCGTCGTCGTCGTCTTCCTCCTCTGTTTCGTTTGGGATTGATTCTGCGTCTTCCTCGTTGTTAATAGTTTCTTCGTCGTTGTCGTCCTCCTCCTCCTCCTCCTCCTCCTCCGCCGCCGCTGATTCCTCAAGAGTCGAGGAGATTTCTGCGTTTTGCAGTTGTTGTTGTTGTTGTTGTTGTTGTTGTTGTTGTAGCTGTTGTCGTAGCGCACCTCTTTCGGCGAGGCATGCATTCACCCTGGCAACGAACAGATCATTCAGTTCCCACTCCCTGTTAAGTTGTTCGACGATCTCATAGTGCGCGTTGTATGTTTGAGTCACGACACCCTCTTCCGCGTGGTGGGTCCGTAAAAATTGAAGTAAAAACCGCGCGTTTGCGAGGAAGCGATCTCGTAATTCCGCCCTGAGGCGTAATCGATGGGCGCGACGCGCAATTCGTCCGGCATCCATCTGAAATGGTTAAGCACACATTCTTTTGCTTAGAACCCCCTTCAAATTAGAGCGTTAAACGAGAGAGAATCGTACAGACATACCTTTCTTGATCTTCTGTGTTATACCTCCGTACCGGTTGGTCTGCTTCTTTGTTATGCAAGTCTCTATTCATTTGTAGATTTCACTTGGTGGGGTAGTTATAAAAATGTGTGTGTGTCGCGAATATCTAGCGTCCATCGTTGGCGCCTGGAACCGCGTGATGCTGTATCAGCGTCTTACGGAAAGCGACGCGGATCGCTCTCGGAGTACATTATCAGTTTCTGTATTATAGAAGTCCGAGTTACCTATACCTAAAAGATAAGGATGGCTGTTGCGAGTCGGAGTACGTGTTTTACGGGGGAAGTCACGACTCCCCTCTACCTCTCATACCCCGCACAGTACTCATCGGATGACCGTTATGAAAAACGATGCGGATCGCTCTCGGACCACATTATCATTTTCATAATTATGGAAGTCCGAGTTACCGATACCTAAAAGACAGGGATGGCTGTTGCGAGTCGGAGTACGTGTTTTATGGAGGAAATCACGACTCGCCCCTCTACCTCTCATACCCCGCACAGTACTCATCGGATGACCGCTATGAAAAACGATGCGGATCGCTCTCGGAGCACATTATCATTTTCATAATTATGGAAGTCCGAGTTACCGATACCTAAAAGACAAGGATGTCTGTTGCGAGTCGGAGTACGTGTTTTATGGAGCAAATCACGACTCCCCCTCTACCTCTCATACCCCGCACAGTACTCATCGGATGACCGGTATAGGATTTCAATTTTCGCGAAGCTGCCTCCCACCATCGTGCGTTATTACAAGTTTTTGCTGAGGTGTGCAAAACGGTGAGACAGCTCGGTCTCGGTGCAGATGCGGAGCGTTCAGTTGCAACAGAGAAGTCGAGAGCTATGGCCACACCGAAAAAAGGATCGTTGAAAGAGGGGTGTAGTCGATTGTCTAAAACTTTTGACATAGCATTGAAGAAATCCGAGCGTAACCTGGTACTGTCGAGGACGTACGGACTCAACGGTTCGTGGTCGAAAAAAGTGAACATTGGTCTTCGTCTCCGCTTGGATGGGGATTTCGAGCCTGTGGTGAAATTCGTAAATAACTACTCGAGCGGGGTATCCCTCAGCGCCGAAGCATGGGAAGATCTGGCCGGAAAGCTCGAGGATATCGAAAAGTATTTCGAAAAAAGCGAGCGTCCCGCCGGTAGTCTGAGTTCGTTGCTGAGCGATACCATCTCGCTAGCCGGAGGGTGTGCCTTGCGTTTAACATCGGCTCACGGTTCGAAAGTAGTTGCATTCTATGCGAGCAATCCTGACGGTGCCGAAAGTCAGCAGGGGTACGGGGAGGAGGAGGAGGGTGATAACACTGGTGAACCTGGATGGAAGAAACGAAAGACCTATTCGCCAGTAATTGTAATGCAGAAGGTTACGTTTGACGGTCTGCGGCATATCGCCTGCTGTATAGACGAGTATATCATTCAACTGGAGCAGCTGGTAGACGATGTCAACAAGTGCAAGGAGTTGCTGGTTCGTCACTTTGCCACCATCGTGCGATCCAGAAAGATGAAGACCCCGACTCTGCAGCAGATCGGTGTCATTGTGTGCGAGGAGGCCGATGCAGCGAAGGATACACTCCACAGGGACTTGCTGGATGTGGAATTCTGCCGTATCCATTTAAATGTTGTATTCCACGAGTTGACCCGTTTGTTTCTACATTACATCATAGCCGACATATGTCAGAGCGTTATAATTGACAAGTGAAGTGTATCGTTGCCGGCATAATGTCGACGCTGTCTAATTGATAAGTGGGTATGTGAGAGAGAGAGAGAGAGAGAGAAACTGTCAGACCGCTTTGACCCTGGGGTTTCATCTCCGCATGATTCGAATCACGAGACTTGAGCAAGTCCAAACATCAGTCATTCGCGATGTATCGAGAGGACGAAACTTCCGGCTCTCCTTCGCGTGAGCCCGGTACAAGCGTCCCGACACCATCCTGGGGTATTCATTCATGAATATGCCAAGATAGCGTCAGGACACTTGTACCGGGTTGACGCGGAGGAAGGCTGGTTGGCTCATCGTTTCGATACGTTTCGTATAGCCGATGTGAGGATTTGCTCTAGTCATGTGATTGCGAATGGACGATGATGCGAGCCCAGGAGCAGCGCGCTCTGTAGTTTAGACTGTTCGATATAAGGGATGAATGTGAAAACTAGTCTTAATATGAGACCGAATTAGATCCCAATTAGAGGTCATCACGATCTACAGAACCGATGAATTGGGCTGCGGTTTTCCTCTCAATGTCGGTATGATTCTCCCGACGCTATCCTGGGGCATTCATTCATGAATGTGTCAAGATAGCGTCAGGAGGATTGTAGCGGGATTAAGAGGAAGACCGCGGTTTCGTTCATCGGTTCTCTAGGTCTCGGATGACCTCTAATTGGGATCTGTCAGGTCTTACGATCGCGCTCTGTTCTACCTACTGTAAAACTAGTCTTAATAGTAATATCGATCAAATGAAAAAAAAAAAGATTATTGTAAAACCTATCTTAAGAGTAATATCAAATAAACGAATATTTGAAAAATAATTTGTGTCGATCCTTGCATATACCCTGTCATGCTTTATTAATTTCAGCTAGTATATAGGATAAGAATTTATTATTATTTCAGAACCATCGTCTTTGTATGGTATCTCAGTATATCTGATTGAAAAAAAAATAGCCATGTTTGATTTTGAAAAAAAAGTAGCCATATTGGATTTTGAAAAAAAAGTAGCCATATTGGATTTTGAAAAATAGTAGCCATCTTGGATTTTGAAAAAAAAAGTCGAAACAGTCGCCATATTGGATTTGAGAAAAACGACCACCATCTTGGATTTTGAAAAACGACCGCCATCTTGAATTTTGAAAAAAAGTAGCCATCTTGGTTTGTATGGGCGGCGCCATCTTGGATCAGACTATCTGTCGTCTCTCTCACTGGCGCCAAATCCCCACTCCTGCCGGGTGACGTCATTTGTTATGACTCGCCATGGCTGTCACCTACTACTTCGGTGATTCTAGAAAGATCCTTTTTACATATTCGGACGCATGTCTAGAGTTCGGGACGGCGTTGCGTCCGTATGGTGGTCCCGTTACTCGTTTAAAGTCTGCGATTCTAATGGGAAATTGTCTGTATTCGCGAAGCTAGTATTTGCATTCGTAAAGTTTATGCGTGCGTATCTTGGCTGCTCAGAGTCTGGTTTATTTCGTCTTTCGTTATTAGGTTGGTTTGGTCGATGACCAGAGTTGTTGTATTGGGGTCTGTCGTGTGCCTGAGCTTGTTGGGCGTATTGTGGAGTGTTTGATTGGTAGAATGAAGGATTTTGGGGTGTTTGTTGGTTTTGGTAGTTTCGCGTGCGGCACCTTTCGACCGTATGACCTTTACGTTTACAATATGTACAAGATAGATTGTCGGTACGCTCTCGTGATCTACAGTTATCTATTGAGTGCCCAACACGCTTGCAGAACCTACAGTTTAGCGACGGGTCGTGAGGCGGTGTTTGTCTCGAGCTATTATTGCTAAGGTTTCGGGTTGGTTCATTTGTTTTTGAGCTGACTTCGTTCGATTTCCTGTCGTTTGGTGTCTGCGCTCTAAGTTTTTGCCTTCCTAATACTATTCTTTCCGCGCTCACCGCCTTATCGACTGCCGCTCGCAGCGTGCTTGGCTTCTCGTTTAATACCCTTTGTTCTAGCGCGTCACACAGACCTTTTATGAATGCGCGTAGAGCGTTTTCTTCTATGTTTTTTGTTAGTATAGTCACATGTTCGGGCGTCTCTTTTGAATCTATAATCTCGATGGCCGTATCTACAAGTTCTTCTATCCTGGTTCCGTACTCTAATGCGGTCTCGTTTTTCTCTTGGCGTGCACACGCTATAGCGCATTGCACGTCTGATAGTCTTTGTTTTGGTTCAAACGCGCGTTTTAAGTTGTCTGTAATAGATTGTAGTGTCAGGAGACTATCTCGCGGGAGTACTCTTTCTGCACGGCCTTCGATTTTTGATCGTACTAGTGCAATGAATAGCAGCGTATCTCGCGGTGCTATGAGTAATCTGGTGTTTTCGACTTTTTTGAGGAAAGATTTTACCGTGATATTTGATCCATCAAAAGTTGGGATCAGTGTAGCCGCGAGTTTTAAGTTCATGAATGCTATTTCTGTGTCGGACATGGTTTCTGGCAAGGTTTATGACTTGTCTTAAATGGTATACATATGTTAAGTTAGCTTACGTTCCGCAATTTATGCTGAGTAGAATGATAGTGATTTTTCTCAGCATGTTTCCGAAGTGGTGATTGTTGATGTCTTGGGGTCGTCAAGGGAATACCTCGTTGGAGCGAGTTCGCTCTTTGTGGGGCTCAGATGAGCCTTTGGGAGGCGAGGTGCCTTTGAGGTTCGTCGATGAAATTCGGCTTCTGCCGCGAAGTATAGTTAACTTCCGTGTTTGTTTGAGTTTTTCGGCTGTGTAGTTTCTCGATATTTGGTAA
Organism: Tenthredo mesomela; assembly: GCA_943736025.1. Lineage (NCBI taxonomy): Eukaryota > Metazoa > Arthropoda > Insecta > Hymenoptera > Tenthredinidae > Tenthredo > Tenthredo mesomela. The sequence continues at coordinate 17,031,831 of OX031014.1, read as the reverse complement.
CTACGTTTTGTTTCACAAGTTGTAGGTTGATGTTTCCGTCTCAGTTAGATTTTTATATTAGTTTTGCGTCTTTTGAGTTCTTTTCACTAGTTCACTGGTTTATGTCACAATTTGTTTAGTTCGAAGTTTATATTGTCGTAGTATTGGTTTCGTTCGTGCACTTCACTTCGATTACCCTCAGTAACAGGGGGACCACCGCTGCCACCAGTGTAATGTCTCAAATTGGGGTCTTGCCCTGTTTTATATACAAACGTATAACTGAGGGATGTAGATGATTGGTAATTGAACAATTATATCAGTTAAGTAGTCGTTTTATTTAGATCCAATAGTATTAGGTTCATATGGTATGTATGTTTGGTCCTCTAGTAATTGGTTATATTTTAGGAGGCTCGTTATGTTCCCTATTGAAAAACTCCAATAGGATCCCATCAAGACGACCAAAACCGCATAGAAACCAATAGAAACCAATGAATATTTATTGGGTTTATATTTGGTTTCTATTGGTTTCTATGCGGTTTTTGTCATCTTGATGGGATCCTATTGGAGTTTTTCAATAGGGTTAGGTGTATACCGTAACAAGTATAGTTGAGAAGTGAGTCGAAGGAAGGATAGTCAAGTAGTTGTTAGAATAGTAAGGTAAAAGGTTTTAGCTGACTCGTTGCATTCGGCAGAGCCGTGTGCAACGAGCGTTTTCTAAAATGTAGGAAAGGAAGTCGCGGAGATCAGGGTTGCGATTCTGTAACTTTCCGCTAACTCGCTAACTTTTCGCTCTAAGACCGTTGGTTGGCTGAGGAGCGTCCAATCGGAGATCGTTACGGGCCGCAACGATCTCCGATTGGACGAAGTTAGCGAGTTAGCGAGTTAGCGAGTTAGCGGAAAGTTACAGAATCGCAACCCAGGTAGCAAGTAGATAAGAAGAGTAGAGACGTAGAGTTGTAGAGGAGTAGAGATGCAGAGGGAAAAAGGGGGGAAGCGTGTGAAGAGTTAGAGGACAGAGGTATGGGCGAACGTATGGGTGGTGATACCCAGACGTAACAGTTTTGAAAAATTCAGAAAAAATAGCAAGAATCGTTTTCCCACGACGGGACCAGGGTCAAAATTTGTGAGATAGGAAGTAGTTTTTTTGGAAATTTTTGAAAAAAAATCGAAGGATACAAACAGTTTTCAAAATCGGATTTTGATCTATGAATTGGAAAAAATCTGGTAAATAATTTTTGTTTTTTTTTTTTGCCTCAAATTTTCGAGAAGTTAATTAAAAAACACACATTTCGAAAAAAAAAAAAACATTCAAATTGATGCATTTTTGGAAAAGTTACGAGCATTCAAAAAGGAGACGCCTAAATTTTTGAAAAATCCATATCTCGCGAACGGCTCGATAAAAAAATTCGAAATAAATCATGAAGCTCTTTTGCACAGAGTACAAAAGGATAAAAAAATTAAGGCCAAATCAAAAATGTCAATTTCGATGGTAGGTTGGGTTGGCGTGGAAGGCCCCATATATATAATCTATATCTATCTATATTAGGGTGCTTCAAAAAAATTCTTCAATTTTTTTTTTAACTCTTACCCTCCCAAATACTTAAGGTGGATAAGACAAAAGTCCTCGCGAAAGTCGGTCGCTGTAGCTCAACTCTAAGAGGTCGCTATTTTCATTTAATTTCGCCATTCATTTAACATGGGAATCTTCGTTTTTTTATTCAAACTAAAATTACACCTATTCATTTTGATTTTTCAAAAAAATCCATTGTATATTCAGAAAGCTGGTTTTTTAAGCTTTCCAAACCTGTATAATAAAAGTCGATTACCTTGATTAGAAGATTAAATAAAGTGATTTAAAATCTAGAGATTTTTCTGGAGCAACAAAATTTCTAGATTTTAAATGACTTTATTTAATCTTCTAATTAAGGTAATCGACTTTTATCATATAGGTTTGGAAAGCTTAAAAAACCAGCTTTCTGAATATACAATGGATTTTTTCGAAAAATCAAAATGAATAGGTGTAATTTCAGTTTGAATGAAAAAACGAAAATTCCTATATTAAATGAATGGCGAAATTAAATGAAAATAGCGACCTCTTAGAGTTGAGCTACAGGGACCGACTTTCGCGAGGACTTTGTCTTATCCACCTCAAGCATTTGGGAGGGTAAGAGTTGAAAAAAAATTGAAGAATTTTTTTGAAGCATCCTAATCTATATATATCTATAATATATATACACTACCGGCCAAAAGTTTGAGTACACCAGTCGAAATTTCTAGCCGCACTAAAAGTTAGATAGCGGACTCAAAATCAAAGATAATTAGATTTTCCAAGCGGCGTTTTAAAGAGGACAAATTTACCTTCATTTTTCTTTTTTAGAAAATTCTCTACGACTTTTTTTGGTTCCGGGACGTACTTTCGAACATGGCCGTTTTTCGTATATTTTTTAGCCGCCGCAAATTAGCCCCACAGCTTGGGGAAAAATTTTTCCTTGATTTTTTCTATGGTCAACTTAGAAAGGATATGGAAACCTACATTTTAGTTTTTTAGAAAGTTTCGTATGACCTTTTTTCGCCCGAGTATTGCATTTTTAGCTAATAAAGACATGTTATCGAAAAAAAGGCGCAACCCAATAACTATGGGGTTTCAGAGGAAATGTCAAAAGGGTAAAAAGTTGCATAGGTTCACACTGGAGTAGCTAGAATTTTTTCCGAATTTTTTTGTGAAAATTTTTTTGGAAATTTTTTTTTTACAATTTTTGGTCGGGACTCTGATGAGCGGGGGGCTTTATTTGAGAATGATGAAGTCTCGAACTATATATCGAGAAAGAAAATTGATTTACTTTCTCATTTTCAATCAATTACAATAAATTTTCTGAAAACATTGTAATTGATTGAAAATGAAAAAGTAAACCAATTTTATTTCTCGATATATATTATATAGTTCTAGACTTCATAATTCCCAAATAGAGTCCCCCGCTCATCAGAGTCCCGACCAAAAATTGTAAAAAAAAGTTCAAAAAAAAAAATTTCACAAAAAAATTCTGAAAAAATTCTAGCTACTCCAGTGTAAACCAATGCAACTTTTTACCCTTTTGACATTTCCTCTGAAACCCCATAGTTATTGGATTGCGCCTTTTTTTCTAAAACATGTATTTTTTAGCTAAAAATGTAATACTCGGGCGAAAAAAGGTCGTACGAAACTTTTTAAAAAACTAAAATGTAGGTTTTTATATCCTTTCTAAGTTTACCATAGAAAAAATCAAGGAAAAATTTTTTCCCAAGCTGTGGGGCTAATTTGCGGCGGCTAAAAAATATACGAAAATCGGCCATGTTCGAAAGTACGTCCCGGAACCAAAAAAATTCGTAGAGAATTTTCTGAAAAAGAAAAATGAAGGTAAATTTGTCCTCTTTAAAACGCTGCTTGGAAAATCCAATTATCTTTGATTTTGAGTCCGCTATCTAACTTTTAGTGCGGCTAGAAATTTCGACTGGTGTACTCAAACTTTTGGCCGGTAGTGTATATATGTATATAAATATCTTTTAATTAAGAAAATATTCAGTTGAAAAGTTAGATAATTTAGACATTTTCAAAAAAAAAAAAAACATGTAGTTCAAAAATGTTTGTAATTTGATAATAAATAATTGCAGTGAATTCAAAATGAACAAGAATATTTATTATTAACACACACGACAATACACATTATGTGCATTAAAACAATGCACGTAAGGCAACTGAAAATAACACATCTAGTAGTGTGTACAAAGAACACACTTAGCTAAAACAACACACAATTAAGGGCTTTTGAGCGCTCTGCTGTTTTACCGACGGAGTAGCATTTTTGGCCAATTCTCATAACCGCAATTTAGTCCACGGATCACGTCTCTATTGCTCTACTAATCACTCTCAGATTTCGTAGGGGTGATCCTCAGATTATCAGCTACACCGCGCTGGTATCCAACAAGTAATTGAATGAAATTCCAATTAATAATAGATTTATTTATACGAAGCTGTGAAATCAGCTGACACTAATACCATGGCCGATACACAGACACAGGGTATTAATAACATTATGCTCTGCACTTTATCTGGAAAACCGGTGCTCGGACAACCAGCGCGGTGTACAGGCTCTCGTTGGCAATCTTTTAATATTATTCCGCGGTAAATCAGAGCAGCAGGAGCGATAACATCCGTGGACTAAAATCCGAAGTGACAGGCTAGCGTCGACACGAACACATGCAGATACTGCCCTATAGGTGTAATCATTTCGATAGGGTTCTTCAGCTGGCCGCTAGAGGCGCTCTTCAGAACGAGGAGTTGTCGGAGCTCGCTCAAAAGCCCTTAATAACAAATATTTAGTGTATTACGAATACGACAATACACATATTACGTGCATCGAAATAACACACTTTTCGTGTTTACCAAGTTTACACGCCTAGAAGTGTGTAAAATGTGTCTACAAGAGTTTACACACATTATGTGCATGAAAAGAACACACTTAGATTTGCAGTGTAGTTATGAGTTTTTGTAGAATAATAGCCAACTGAATTTGCAGGATGGAATTAAAATTATAATGAAAATAGAATTAATACATATAGGGTGACAGGTCCAGTAGCGGGACACTAACCAGTAGGCGGATAGAACGAACTTTAAACTCTTATTTGGATAAAACGAATAATCTTATCTTCACTAAATTAATTTCATTGACAAAACGAAACCTTGAATATTACACATACATTCGAATACTTGGTCGAATTATCTTTGCTACCGCTGAAAAAAGTTCATTATAGGACGGTTCTGTCAGAGCAACCGCTAATCAACCGATCGTACTAAAAGCTGCAGCATGTAAACAAAGTTTGATTCAGCGAACAAACACTTCTATAGGTACCAGATAAAGGTGTGTTGTACGTCAAACTATTCAGTTATTGTTAATTTATCATTACATAATCGGATATAATGAGAAAAGGACTCAAAATATTCAAAAACCGTCTGTCCATGTACTGGTATAGATTTCCCAAACTCAAACCAGTAGATGGACGAGTTTGATATTAATCAATCTTGATAGTTCCTTGATTAAGAATGAATGTCTCATTAAAAATATTGTAAAAAATCGAAACCTTTTACACCTTTATCATCACATCAATAATGTTCTTGTGAAGTTAAAAATCTACAAAAAATGAATATAACCCTCAAGATTTCTGCATCTGCAAAAATCAACTTCAGCAAGCCGTAACTTGTGAAGGTTTACTCTGAGCGAAAAATTCTATCATACTTTTTTCTTCCTCTTTCGATTATCTGATAGCAAAATTTTTTTTTTTTTTTTTCAGACCGATGCTAACGCCGTTTTCCGTTAATTAGTATTTCAGCACGATGTTACTTCGAAACGGTAATTCTCAGGGAAAAATTGTGTGAGACTATTTTCTTCCGCTTTCGACTATCTGATGGTGATATTTTTTAGGTTTTTTTTTTTCAGACCGCTCCAACTCTGTTTTCACGTGAATTATTCGACTCATACAAATGAGGGCAAGATCTGACTATGGAATGATTCCATGATCATTCTTGAGTAATTCACGTGATCTGACTTGAGTAATTCACCTGAAAACGGGGTTCACGGTTTGAGAAAAAAAAACAAAAAAAAATTGAAAAAACAACTAAAGAATATCGCCATCAGATTATCGAAAGAGGAAGAAAAAAGTCTCATAGAATTTTTCTCTGAGAATGACCGTTTCGAAGTTACGTCGTGCTAAAGTATTAATTGACGGAAAAACGGCGTTAGCATCGGTCTGAAAGAGAAACTAAAAAATATCGCCATCAGATAATCAAAGGAGGAAGAAAAAAGTCTAATAGAATTTTTTGCTAAGAGTAAACCTTTACAAATTCTTCGGCTTGCTGAAGTTTATTTTTGCAGATGCAGAAATCTTAATGAAATAACCGTATGAGTCGGGTGCGTCGGGTTGCGAAATTCTATTTAAAACTGAGAAGACTGTTCAATTTTATGTTAACTAGCGTATTTGGCGCGCTGCGCGCGCCTCAGCCATTACCGTATGTGACATATTTCCATAAATTTTACAATAAAAATTAAATGTTTATTACAAGAATCATGGACATACGTCCCATACTATCATACATATACCTATATTTATAAATATATATATATGGATATTAAATTAGAAGGATATACCGTCAGTGTACCAGTTATGGAACTCCTTGCGATTAAAATCCCTCCAGAATGCGTTTCAACATGTTTCTTTTGATAATTTATGGAATTTAATTTTTGCTAATGCCTGAAGCTATATCTTTCCTTTGATTTGTACGCGTTTCTACTCTCACGGAATCAAAAAATTAATTAATATTGAATTAAATGCAACACCTGTCTAATGGCCCAGTTATGGAACCCCAAAAGTCCATTTGTCCCCTTTTTGGAACCCACAAATGTACTAGTTTTGGAACGGAGGGATTGAATTCAGATTACTGATTACCCCGAGCTTATAAATTGATATAATCATGAACTAATACTTTATTTAAATTATACAATCTGTTTTTAACAACAACGATACTCTGAAATAATTCATCAATTTAATTAGTCTTCTATCTTTCGCTTTTTTTGGTGTTGATTTAGTACATTTATTTGATTAGGAAAATTCTCTTCATTTCTATATCACTTTCATCAGTCTTGTTATTATCAACTATCAAAAATTCTTTATTGATAGCTCCTGGTCACCATCTTTTCCTGTAATTTCTCGTCTCTCTCCTTCTCGATTTTTCGCTTTTTTGGTGTTACAGGTAGTACAATTATATCTGCAGTGGAATTCTCTCCATTTTCATCCTCCTCATTAAGCTCATTGTCATTTGAATTAATAACGGACGGTTCTTCGTCAATTTCTCCTGTTACTGGTGTCTCAACATCATTATCATCTATCAACATTTCTTTCTTCATGGCTTTCGCAACTAGTGGTGGCTTTTTCAACATTTTTTTCAATACTTTCTGTTTTTTCTCCTCTTGCATCCTCAATTGCTTCATTTCCCTCTCAGCCTTTTTCTGTTCTTTCTTGAGTCTCATTTCTTCCAACTCTTTCTCTCGCTGCTCTCTCTTCATCTCTTGAGCCTCTCGGCGGAGTATTGCTTTCTCTGCTTTTTTGAGTCGATTCTGCAGCTTCTCATTTTTTCTGTTGAGTATATCTTGCTCTTGTTTACGTTTGGCTTCATCTTTCTTGTCGTGATAATCACGAAAGTCATCAGAACTAACCACACAAGGTGCTAGTTCTTTCATTTTACCTTTCTTCTTCAGCATTTTCTTCTCAATGGGATATAAATATGAGTTTCTGTATGAGAATGGTATATTTGGCAGTGGACATGTTGTAACTGGTGACTTTAGTATCCCACCAGAGCAGTGAGGGAGCTGTTCTTCTTCAGTTACGCTTAGGGGGATTTGCCGGACAGGAAGACTTTCCTGTTCTGGCTCCACAAACATTCTACCATTTTTGGGACTCGAAACATCCTCATTATCTTTTACCTCATCCTCAACACTTTGCTCGTTCAAGAGAAGACCCTCGCCTACTCTATCAATATTTTTAGTAATAATTTCATCTCCGACGACCAGGTAATCGTCAATGTTACTGACTGGAGCTTCATCATTCATCGCACTGATGAGTGATTTTTCTGTCAGTATTAATTCTCCACCTTCACTAACAGTATAAATGAAGACTCCATCATCCGGAGTATTGGAATTAAGAGTAGACGAATGAGACACTGATTTGGGTTCTTCTTCAATTTCGAATGAAATAACATGGGGATCATTAGATGAATTGTCGTGTTGGGTTTTCATCTGCAATATGAAGTATCGAAAGCACCAGTGAGCGAAAGAAGATCGTCATGATAAATGAATTGTCAGAGTGATGAAAAAATCGATGATTGGAAGAAAGAAAAAACATTAGTAATGACAGGAAAAATCGTAAAAATGTAGTGAATCTTAATTTCATTAAACTATCAGTAAAATTTGGATCTGCAAGTGAGAAATTATAGTGAATTATGCACCCTAGCGTTTCTGTCATCATGAGCCTGCTGTTCCTCATCTCTAGCTTGGTCACTCCCACAACCCCCGGTGATATGTTCATTTTGTTGCTCAGCATTCTGTTTGCCCTGTACTCTCCTCCAGAACTGGTAGAGACCCTCCAAACGATCAGGTCCAGCCCAATCACCATCGACACCAGTGCTTTTGAAGAGCGCCAGTTCTCCAGCATCAATTTGACTCTCAATATATTTCAGGTAACTCAGTTCAGTTGGCTTTTGCCCAACTAATGTGGCAGGGTCTGAACTTTGAGGTTTCTTGAAAAATTTTTCATACTTTACTGCATCTGGTGAAAAAGGATAAAGGCCTGTGGCTCGAAATCCACTGATTAGAATTTCCTTCTGATTCAAGTTATCAAGAGCCTCTTTCATCAGGCCTCCAAAATATTCTCGTTGTAAACGTTCCCCGCAATGTTCAACTCGCCAGGTTCTGATAGTGGTACTCCAAATTTTCTTCAATGGATGAAAAAAAGCCACATCCATCGGTTGGATAATGTGGGTGGCATTGGGATGGAGGGCAACTAACACAATATCGTGGTCCCTGCAGAAGTTACTTAGCTCTCGAGTCATGTGTGAGACGTGGCCATCTACGTACAGAATCACTGGAAACTGGATTCTGTTAGCTTTTAACCATTTGAGAAAACAATTGGCCACCCATTCATAAAACGATTCTGCAGTTTGCCAGCCAGATTCTGTGTGTCCAATGTCAAATCCTTTGGGCATTGTTATCGAAATACTTCGAGGAATTTTGACGTAATTGAATAGAATCATGGGTGGAAGGAGTTGTCCAGCAGCATTTCCACAGAATAAAACTGTTAAACATTCCTTGTCATCATTGCGAACAATATTGTACGCAACCTTCTCACCAGTTTTAACAAGCACCTTCTCTCCTTTTGGGCTCAAGTAGAAGGCTGATTCATCACAGTTAAATATCCTGGAAGGACCAATACCCTGGACATTATATTTCTCTAGCTGGTCTTCGACTCTTTTAAACCAAGCCCGAATCATTTTTTCAGTCAAAGTGGCTCGAGTATACAGCAGGTTTTGTGACAATCTTTCACAAACGTCTGGATGACGAGTTTTGAAACCCTCATACCAGTGCCTGCCTGGTATACCGTTCTTAAATGCTGCTTTTTTGCCCAACTCTTTGAGTAGCCCCTTAACAGTGTTCAACAATTGAAGTTTGGTGATCGGGAAGCCTAGGTCACTCATGTAGGATATCCAACTCACTAAATTATTTTCTTCTTCATCGCCAAGAATACACTCTGGCCCTCTTCGCACTTTAGTAGGCTTTGTGATACCTCTCTTCTTGTAGGACAACGTTGTTTTTGGAATATTATACTTATCACTGACAACTCCAAGTGATCTTCCACTCTTCAGTTCTGCAAGTGCTTCTTGTAATGACTCTTCTGTGTAACTTCCCTTCACATTTGGGGTCTTTTTTTTCGTTTTTACCCTGATAAACAAGGAGTGTTTTTTGTAAAAATTGAAGTGAATCCAGATGGAATCATGCTCCGGAAGTAACCAGAAGGAAAAATGTTTGTATTCTATCCAAAATTAAATTTTTATACACAATTGGGAAAAATGCGAGAGGTAAGTTTATTAACGGATGGGGGTTCGCTAACTGGTACAAGGCGATGTTGAGGTGTTCCAGTAATGGAACCGCTATTTTTTAAACGAAATTGATTGTAATAATGATTTTTTACGATTGAATCAGGAACCTTGATCAATTAAGTATAGCCACAAACACTTTTTGAGGCATCAGATACTCACATTTTGTGAAAATAGTCCCTTCAATCATAGACACCAAATTTCTGTACGACTTAACCTAATGATTGATGACAGCCATGCAACAGCAATGGCTCACCCGCCCCTTTCAACAATTTTTTTTTAAAAGGTTCTCACTCACTCACCCCGACCAAACCTAACCCTGGGGATACAGAAAACAGCAGACTACCATCGCAGCTAAATTATTTATTATACCAATACGTTTAGAATTTTATTTCTCGATAACTAGACCAAAGTGTTCCAAAACCCGTACAGGTTCCATAACTGGGACACTGACGGTATATGTATATATAACAATATATATAATAATTGATACAACCATTTAACTATTTTTCAATGAAATCAATTATTTCTTTACTTATTCATTTAAAAAATGAAATTAGCAAAGGCCTTTCATATTTTTGGTTCATCTAGTTTTGGGATATGTATTTATTCAGTTGATTATGAATTAAATAATTCTTTATAAACATAATTCTTCACGGTTGTATTGTTTCGTTGACTTCCAAGGTAAATTTTCAATGATTGCCACGTCCGCACTCGTGATAGAGCTACATATAGTTGTCCGTGATTGAAAACATCTTTTCGTAAATCAATTCCAATTTTATCAAAGGTTTATCCCTGTGATTTGTCAATCGTAATCGCAAAGGCTAATTTGATGGGGAATTGTCTTCGAGTGAAAGAAAATGGATATACATTTTCACACATCAAAGTAATTCTATTTAAGAATATTATATCTCCTGCTTTATCTCCAGTTAGAAGTTCACACAATAATAGATTTGTTCCAGCTTCTAGTAGTAATAATCTCGTGCCATTGACTAAACCTTCATTGATACTCAAATTTCTGATTAACATGATTATTGAAAATTGTCGTAATCGTAATTCGTACGGTGGAAGACTATTCGGATACAACGAATTTAAATATTCCGGTACTAAATCTTGATTGATTCTATTATTGTCGTTACAATTTTCTGCGCTATCGACGCTCGTATAAATACGTTCAGTAGTTAAGTCTAATAAGTCGACGACTTGTCTATTGATTTTATTCACATCTAAATTTCTTGCTGCTAATACTGCATATTTTGAAACTTCTTTGTATTGTTTTCTGCTATAGTATATCTTCATAAATATCCTTCGCTATATCGATGTCATCATTGTATGTACAATTGGAGGGTAAATTTAAATTATCAACCTCATCATTCAAATCTCCAGTTCCAACTTGCAGCAAGAAGTCAGAAAAATTCTTCTCTTCTTGTAGTGCACGCATATTGATAGTCAATTCGAATATTTCAAATAGTTGCCCAGGGCCGGATTTTCACAACTCGCGCCCCTAGGCACTGAAACTCCGCTGCGCCCCCTTTCCCCGTATCCTTCGACAGTACACATTTTGGCTATGTTAGAATTTGGGAATTTGTTTACTTGACTTCGATAGTGGCTGCAAAATTGAGCAAAATTTCTACCCTTTTCTTCAAGCGTATTTTTTTTTCCTACACGTCATTTTTTTTCTATATGGGCGCAGTGACCAGCGCCCCCGTGCACCGCGCGCCCCTAGGCAAGTGCCTAGGTTTGCCTTGCCGCAAATCCTGCCCTGTAGTTGCCACAATGGGCTGAATTTGATTGATAAGTTTACCGTTTCACTGCGAGTACCCCGAATATTTACCGGAAGTAATTGTCTGAAATCCCCTCCCAATATGACTATTTTTCCTCCAAATGGTAACGTGTTATTCATTATATCCTGTAAAATTGTGTTCATTATTTCTAATGCGTAGCGCGGTGCCATTGGTGCTTCATCCCAAATGAAAATCTTTGTTTCTTTCAAAATATTTGCTTCTTTTGAACCCACTTTAAGGTGGTTCTTTACCTACTTCCCACCAAACGTGGATTTCAGAAAAGATTTTGAATACTTCTCGATGGGCCAAAAATCTGAAAAAAATCAAGCATGTAGAAGATCTTCGGGAGATTGATTTTGCATAATAATAATTCAAAAAAGTTGTTAACAAATTGATGGAAAAAAAACGGTTCAAGAAATTAGCCGATGACCCAACTTTTTTTTTAGGTGAAAATTATTTTTTAATTTTTCTGAATTCGTATGAATTTTTTCAGAATTTTGTTAAATCTTTGAAAATCGCGTTTTGTCAGGTATGAAAAAACGGAATTTTCAAAGATTTAACAAAATTCTGAAAAAAATTATACGTATTCAGAAAAATTAAAAAATAATTTTCACCTAAAAAAAAAGTTGGGTCATCGGCTAATTTCTTGAACAGTTTTTTTTCCATCAATTTGTTAATAACTTTTTTGAATTATTATTATGCAAAATCAATCTCTCGAGGATCTTCTACATGCTTGATTTTTTTCAGATTTTTCCCCCATCGAGAAGTATTCAAAATCTTCTCTGCAATCCACGTTACGTGGGAAGTAGGTAAAGAACCACCTTAATTGTTGAAGTAGAATCAACGTATAACGGAACAGGTAATCCTAATGTTTTGTGGACTGTTTTTCCATTTGGTAGTAATGTAGCAGCTATACCTGTGTAAGCCATAGTACTGATTTTTTCTTTTCGCCCAGTAAATAAATGCCATAATGTAATATACAGAAATGTTTTGCCTGATCCACCCGGTCCATCAATATAGAATGTTTTATGTAATGTCGAATCGTTAATACTTTGAAGTATGGTATCAATTATAATTTTTTGTTGAACATTAAATTTTTCATAGTTGGCTAATCCTATATCCATAATCTTATCGTATTTTTTTTTCATCTATTATTTAACTCATATTAATTTCCGGAGGAATTGGCATTGCCGGGAAATCAGTTCTGTTCTTTCGCAGGGAATTATGGGTAATATCCCCGCCACCTCGGCTCCGCTCGGCTTTCCTCCCCCCTCCCCCCTGCCCCGTCTTGGGCCCTTCGATCGAGTCATGTGAATTCCTGGGGATTGCCCATAGATTTCTCGGAATTCCTGGGGATTCCCCATAGGTTTCCCAGAATTCCTGGGGATTTCCCATAGATCTCCCAGAATTTCTAGGCATTCCCCATAGAATTCCCAGAATTTCTAGGCATTCTCCATAAAATTCCCAGAATTCCGGGGGATTCCCCATAAAATGCCGAGGGATTCCCCATAGAATTCCAGGGGATTCCCCATAGATTTCTCGAAATACCTGGGGATTCCCCATAGATTTCCCGAAATACCTGGGTATTCCCCATAGATTTTGCAGAATTCCTGCAGATTTCCCATAGATTTCCCAGAATTCCTGGGGATTTCTCATAGATTTCTCAGAATTCCTGGGGATTCCCCATAGATTTCCCAAAATTCCTGGGGATTTACCATAGATTTCCCTGAATACCTGGAGATTCCCCATAGACTTCTCGGGACACCTGGGCATTCCCCATAGATTTCCCGAAATACCTGGGTATTCCCCATAGATTTTCCAGAATTCCTGGGGATTTCCTATAGATTTCCCAGAATTCCTGGGGATTTCCCATGGATTTCCCAGAATTCCTGGGGATTCCCCATAGATTTCCCACAATTCCTGGGGATTTCCCATAGATTTCCCAGAATTCCTGGGGATTCCCTATAGATTTCTTGGAATACCTGGGGATTTCCCACAGATTTTCCGGATTTTCCCTACTATTACCATGGATTCCCCATAGATTTTTCGGGGATTCCCCACTGTTTCCACGTGTTCCCCATAGATTTCCCAGAATTCCAGGGGATTTCCCATAGATTTCCTGGAATTCCAAGAAAACGTTTTTTGTCACCTTCTTTAGGCCGCATAGCTGAGCTAACTAATATGCTTATATATATGCTTGTACATATATACCTACAATATTATATACCTACAAAAGCTAATAATCTTCGGTTATCCTAGGCTATCTTCGGCTATCCTCGGCTATCTTCGGCTATCCTCGGCCATCCTCGGCTATCCCCGGCTATCTTCGGCTATCCTCGGCTCTCTCCGGTTCTCTTCGGCTCTCCTCAGCTGCCTTGGCTCTGCTTCCCCGTTTCCCTTTCCTGGGCCCTTGGACCGAGGGGAGGACCGGGTTCGGCTCCCCTTGGCTCTCCTCGGCTATCCTCGACTATCTTCGGCTATCTTCGGCTATCTTCGGCTGTCTTCGGCCATCCTCGGCTCTCTTCGGTTCTCTTCGACTCTCCTCAGCTCTGCTTCCCCCTTTCCCTTTCCTGGGCCCTCGGACCGAGGGAAGGACCGGGTTCAGCTCCCCTTGGCTCTCCTCAGCTGTCCTCGGCTATCTTCGGCTATTCAGGATAGTTTTCGATAGGGAAGCCGAACGGGCTGGGGGGAGGGGGCGAAAACAGCCGAGCGGGGTCGAGGAGGCCCAGGGCAAGAGGTAGGGGGGATGGGAGGGATAAACAAAAGCCGAGCGGAGCCGAGATCGCTAGGATACTGACAAAGGTTAGGTTAGATTACCTAACCTTTCTAACCTAACCTACTCTATCCTGACCAAGGCAACCCAACCCAACCTGACACAACCTAACCCATCCTAACCTAACCTAGCCCACTCTATCCTGACCATGGCAACCTAACCCAACCTGACCTGACCTAACCTAGCCTAGTTAGGTTAGGTTACCTAACACCTCAAAGGTCAGGTCAGGTAAGGTTAGGTTAGGTTACGAACCTAACCTACTCTATCCTGATCAAGGCAACCCAACCTAACCTGACCTAACTCACTCTATCCTGACCATGGCAACCTAACCCAACCTGACCTGACCTAACCTAGCCTAGTTAGGTTAGGTTACCTAACACCTCAAAGGTCAGGTCAGGTAAGGTTAGGTTAGGTTACGAACCTAACCTACTCTATCCTGATCAAGGCAACCCAACCTAACCTGACCTAACTCACTCTATCCTGACCATGGCAACCTAACCCAACCTGACCTGACCTAACCTAGCTGAGTTAGGTTAGGTTACCTAACACCTCAAAGGTCAGGTCAGGTTAGGTTAGGTTACCAACCTAACCTACTCTATCCTGACGAAGGCAACCTAACCTAACCTGACACGACCTAACTCATCCTAAGGGTTAGGGAAAGGGGAGGGGCGAAAAGAGCCGAGCGGGGTCGAAGAGGCCATGGAAGAGGGGGGGGGGGGGGGGGGGGGGTAGCGAGCGGGGTCGAGGAGGCCATGGAAAGTCTGACACGGCGGCGGCGGCGGCGATATATCTTTATAATATAGAGAGATATATACACATTGATAAAACAGTATATATACATATACTATATATATTGTAACTTTTCGGACAGTGAGCGTCACTGAAGGTGACGCGAGCCGGTTGGTTATTGTGTTTTCTTTACTCGATTTCTATTTTTATTTGAGACTTCTATTATTTAATTATTAGCCGTGCCTATTACGGACTTGAGCTACCGTGTAGCTGAAGCCGCCTCCCCACAGACCTGAGTACGATAACGCACTAAGGCTGCACTCTACCCTCTTAACTGTTAAATATTAATTTAATGAAGTTAATTTATTCCCAAATAATAGCTGTGCCAGACCTGGGTAGATCGGAGATCCACCAAGGCTGTATCTAGCTTTCCGTTAAGATTTAAACTATAACCTGGAAATGGCGGAGGAAGGGGTTCGACATCTGAGTAAATTGCTTTTTTATAATGATCAAAAATCTATTTATTTAATTATTCTAACCTACGGTTGCAACCCTATTTTATATTTACACGTTACCTATGATTTACTTACGTTAATACAATCTTTTATAATGTCTTTGCTATTCTTTATCAATCGAGTTATCATTTGTTTTATCTCTGATATTTCTACAATTTGTTTAATAATATTCTTTGAACGTATTCTGTGTTAGCCGAAGCTCTTAAATTTCGATATATTGAATTTCTGAGTGCAATTGAATTAATAAACTATATTGAATTGAATAGATGATTCTAACGGTTCATCAGAGCTCTATGCTCGTGATGACCAATAAGTGACTGTGAGTCTATCTGGTATCTACCCTAGAATAGCTGTTGAGCTGAGCGGCGCCTCGACTTTTATACCAGTCGTGACGTCACTCAGCTCGTCGCTGCTGTCGATCGTTCTAGACTGTTCTCGACGTTCGCAACGGTTGATGTTTGAATGCTAACGGTCAGGCCTGGGTTGCCTGAATCGTTACAATATATATAATAATATCTTATTATATATATATATATACATATACTATATATATATATATTGTAACGAGCAATTTTCCTACCCGGAGGAAATAAATAGAAAAATAAATCCCGCTCAAAAAAGTCCCAACGTATTCTCACTCAAAACACGGTACGATAGAAAAACCAAACGAAAGCTACAAGATAGTGTTGGGCGCCAGGCACACGGATGTGCCAGATAGAGTTAGCAAAACAAAATGCAGTAAGCAACAACTAAATTCAGAAACGAGACGATAACCGACTAGGTAGACGGAGAGGGGAACGTGGGGGCGTAGAAATAACACACTTTACGCAGATATAGGTAGACGATAACGTAACTATAATTTTCCAAAATCGAAAGCGCAGCGATACAAAAATAAATAAGAAATAAATAACAAAAGATATTACAGAACGGCAGAATAATACAGTAGTAAATTAATTCAAGAAAAAAAAGGTAGCGGCGGAATTCACTTTAATTCCGGCGTCGCATACAAGGTAGCGGTTAAGCCGCAAAAGAGAATTAAATAATACAAAAAAAAGAATGAAAAGATATCGAAGTGAACGCAAGGTAGTATAAAGAAAACGAAGCTAAATAGTAGTGAAAGTTACATTAACGTACGTAAAGTTAGAAAAAGAAAATTAGAGATAACGCAGGCGCGGCACGGCACGGGATTCTTCCCGAGCAGCGCAAGTCCAATAGAGAAGTAGATAATAGACTTAAGTATGTTAAATTAGCCTAGAGAAAATAGAGACCACGACAGCCCGTCAGACGCGAATTCGAAACGGAAAAGCCGTGAGGCCACGCAGATGCACAAGTCTCGCGGACGGACGGTCGAGGTCTTGGATAAGAAAAGCCTACCTTTACTCGGGTCGCAGCCCAGGTAGTTCACACAGAAAAGATGCACACACACAGTTCACACAGAAAAGATGCACACACACAGTTCACACAGAAAAGATGCACACACACAGTTCACACAGAAAAAACGCAGAAGGCAAGAAAAACTATCACAAACCCCAAAAAGCAGAACACTAAAGAAAAACCCCAAAAAGAATCAGAAAAGATAAAGAAAAGAAACAGAAAGGAAACCCCCAAAAACAGCAAAAGATAACGGTAGAGATACGGTAACGTAAGATAATCTCGACGTTGGTGATTCGCTGGTCGGCAACGGAGTGATCGTCGCATGACTGGATCGGAGATCGAAAAAGGGTGGGGGAAGCCTTTCCACACACGGCATGTTCTCCGCACCTAACGATGAACATTTTCGAAGTTCGGGCCGGGAGGTAGGAGATAGCAATGATAACAGGCTGGGAGGTGCAGCCCTCTCCCGGCCGGCAGGTGACCAGGCTGCGTGGACGGATGCATAGGCACGGGTACTAATGCCGCGGCTTCTAGGACATCCCCCAGATGATCCGGCGACGAACAAGGAGGTGCAGAGATCCCACGTCGTCCTAGGTGGCGAGGTTCCTGCTTTTCACAAAAAAAAAAACTTAAGGCAGACACGTATTCTCATAGCCATAGGTTGGACTTGCGCTTCGGTGAAGAATTTCGGTACGGCAGCAGCATGGTCGCTCACGCTTGCGAGTGGAGGCGCGGTCCAGTGGCAGATGATAAATACAAAATATTAAACTTCAAATCTGCCACGTTACAATATATAGTGCGACGTGGATTTTTATTAGTCCTCGGACTAGACCGGATAGCTAGGCTCCGAGAACCATCCACTCGACAATTGGCCAACGAAAAATTAATAATTAAACCAAGATGTTGGGCGCCAGGCGTATAACCGCCACTTTCTGAAAATCTAAATAAAAGAAAATACGAACTACCGATACTTGAGCGCCGGCTAGCGTCAGTACCGTGGAGAGGGGTCGGGATTTTGAAGGATTAGCGGGGCGTTGATTAACGACTCGATGTAGTTGAATTTAATAAAAAAAAAAAAAATAGAATTTATTCAAGAAAAATAGAAAATAGAAAAATATAGAAATTAACAAATCGTGTACCCGGAGGTACTTCCTCTCGGTTATAAAACGGCTACAGGTCGTGTAAAGGCGACCTGGCCACGCTTGACGAGTTTTACAATAATAAATAATTAACAGCTTCCACGTAGGACAGCAATAACAAGGAAAAATATAGCAAAATTAAATAACTCGACAAATTAGGTCCTCGTAGGACAATAAACTAGCTAAAACACTAGATACTTTCCACGAGGAATATTAACAATCTTAAAACTAACGATGAATGAGCCTAAGGCTCGAAACAATAAATAAGATAACAAAATAACAAAATAACAGACTAGAATCGGAAGGCTCGCGAATCAAACAAATTTACAATAACTCGCCTCCGAGAGGCGAAGCCTCCCGTTAAAGAAAACTTACTCAAAAGAGTTATTATTTACAAAAATTATTAAAATTAACTTAACATAACTCTGCGCCTAGCGCGACCAAACATTCAATTTCAATAATAATTCTGAAATCTCAAATCAAGACCCGAAATCTAAACAAAGAGACTCGACTAAGCCTCTGGCTTCGTCTCTCCCCGCGGGAGGAAGAGAGCGCGACGGTGACGGACTAAATCTATCCTTGTCGCACTCGTGTACGAAGGATACGAACTCGAACAAAATATAAAGTACCCGAATTTTCTATAAAATAAATACTCGAACTATTAACTCTAGTACATGGGGACACTGGTGACGGCCTACCGGTCGGAGATCGGCTTAATTCGATTTCCAAAAATATTAATTAGCCTCGTGGCTGTACCAAGGCAAGATGGCTGACGGCCGTTGCCGGATTCAAATTAGCCTGGGTAAGAATAGCTAACGCTTACCGTCTTCCAGCCAACAGAGAAAAAGGATTTTCTCCAGACCAAAATCCATCCTCGCGGATTGCCACAGACCCTCGAAGGCTGTATTTAGGCACCACACATACACTCCAGAATTTAGCTAATTATTATTGCCCACGGGGCTTAAATATACGAAAAGATTTCTTTGAACAACAGGCTACGCAAAGATAAAAAAAAACACAAGTGTCTTAGACGCTAGTCTATCGCAGAGTGTTTAGACCACATGGCGCCGGTACCTAAGCGCCCTCATTAGGCGATAGATTATTGATTTTCGCATCGACAGGAGGATCCCTAAATATGGCGACTTGTTGTCGCTACGCGCGAATTTCGAAGTTCCCCACGATGTTAGAAGCTCGCTAAATCGGAGGATCACGGGTTGTAGATTCTTCTTGGTGGCGGGAATCTCTTCCGCCACCGATATCCCACGATGTAGAGTGCCTGAGACACTCCCCCGTGTCCTCACTGTCGATGGTGGAGGTAGCCCTGCAGTGGCTAGCCTCCTGAGCTTTTTGGTGGCGTTCGTCGAAAGGGATCCCCACAGTCGGTATTTGGCGTCGTGCGTCTGTTTGGTCGGGCTTCTGTCTGTGTGTTCGCCTTCGTATAGGCCTCGTCTCCCACATGTCAGAGAAAAGTCGTAAAAGAAAACAAAAGAATAAATAATATGCTCGATAGTTTTTAGTCGGTCACGGTCGCCTCTCGGAATTTTTGCCAGGCCTCAGGGCCATCCTAAACATTCATACCATAAAACAGTCACTCCGCTAGGGTCGTCCAAGGGGTAAGGAGCGCCTTGTAATATGCAATGTTACAATAGATACTATATACCTATTGTGACGTTGCATTTCGCAACAGCCACAGTCGGGTCACCGGAGACGGAAAAGACGTGAGGACGGACATCTCCAGAAAGTAGCCAGGTCACAGGTCTTAGATTATTTTGATTATTGCTTATGTTATCTCTCATCTATTCTTTTCTATTCTATACTATTCTATGATACTCTGTAAACTGTCGGTGCTCGGGAAGACTACGCCAGGACGTCGAGGGATTCATCCGACGTCTCTACCGAGGTCTTTCCCGAACTATTAGTTCCTGTCTCTCTCTCGCTCAAGCTCTCAGTCGTGGATGCCGCAGGAAAGGTCGAATAAGGACGACTCACAGAGTCATTCCTCCCGTTCCCGCAGACTTCTCAGCCAGGTGCTGGACCACTTCTCGTCAACTACTTCTGGACGTCTCGTCAATGGTCGAACAGAGCAGGGTGAACACACCAAAGTAGCCCAACCAAGCTTCCCGTTGCCGAAGACTCATCGACCTGGAGTCGAGCTAGACCCAAATCATCGACTTTCTCGTCATCGTCCCGCTATCGTGGTTACTCAAGAAAGGTCCCGATAGTAGAACTGCAATCGTGTGATGCAGGTCTGCCTGTAAACCTTCCACACCGTTCATGGGGAAATCTGGATGCAGATCCGGTTATTTGGAGCATCAGAACTTCCGCCAGATCCTCTAATTGGTCAGTTTTTACAGTAAAAGCGCAGCTAGAGTGCACTTCGCCGACGATGATCCCGAGGAGTCCCGAGACAACGCAACCGAGCTTGAGCAGAGGAGAAAAGAGGAGAGAAACCGTCGAGTCCCGTCAACTACGTTTGAATTAGCCCGCCGCATCATTCAGCTAACTATATGCTGGACAAATGTTCGAAGTAAGGATGAATTGGACAACGCGTTCCCGAAAGTATGCCAATCATACTCGCTACCTGATTCGTCAAACCAAACTACCAGCGATGCTAGGCTCAACCACATGGTAATCCCTAGGCTATAAAACGTAGGACGACACAGGACTCAGCCTACTTCTACGCTTGTTCGTCCTCACGCCAAGTCTACGATATCCCGAGTATCCCGAGTTATAGTGTACTCTCTTCTATTCTGTTCTTTATCTTCAATTCTGTTCTTTATCGTCAAGTCTGTTCTTTATCTTTCTTTATCCCGTATTTCAAGTTAGTTTATTATAATATTTAGATTCAGTTATAGTTCCCGTTTTATACGAGGAAGTTATATTTCATCGATAAGGTAAGACCTATTTTCTGTAAAACCACGAGTTCGCTCACGAATCCCGTTTAGTCTGTATTCTATTATATTATATTTGGTGTGACGTAGGTCACGTTAACGGCATGTAAGTCTCCGACTTAATCCCGATTAATTAATATTGTATTATTAAAAACGGATTCCCGAGTTAACTCGTGTTTAGCGTCTATTTGTGGCTTTCTTATCTTATTGCTTTCTTTATTTTCTTATTCTGCTTAACGCATGTTGTAGAGTTTAGTCGCTTATATTCTTTTCTTTTCTTTTCAATAAAATAGAATAAATGATAGCAATCGACCTGTAAAATATATATAATTCTGGAGATAGCGAGCGTAGAAGCAAGCATTTGTTATTTAATTTCTATTTCTTAGTTCTTAGTATTTGATCTGATTTATTCTGATTTCTTGTGCATGATTATTATTATAATTATTATTATCGTATGACATGTTTTTCCGTTCAATCTAAAATTGTATTTCGCATTATATCGAGCCGCACTGATTGAGTACTTTTCTATTGTGCTATTATATTTTCTGTGAATATTCTTTACGATCTAATCCCGATATTCCCGAATTAATCTGAGACACAACGATAATATTAATAAAAACGAATTCTTTATATCCCGTAAATCACATATTTGATTAAATAAATCAATCAGATATCACATGTTAATTATTCTTGTTTAATTTGGCAACCCAGCCCCTCTACCGTTAATTAATCTGAGCTAACTGGTCATTTCCGCCGTCAATTCTTTGATATCTATTGTATTTTGATCGACGTTGTCACGTCTGGCGCCCAAAATTAGTTTTGTCTAAATTAATAATTAATTAATCCTCACGTACTGACGCCGAAGGTGCACGGAGCTAGGTTCACCCTTTGCCTTTAAAAGTTTCTTCGTTGCAAATTGGCGCCCAACGTAAAGGGGCCACGCCAGAAAGGGTTCTTTGCCAATAAAAATCCATATAAAAATCTAATGTCTCAGATAAATTCCCGATAAAATCGGTTAAATTCAAACTTATAAGCAGTCTCGATACAAACACAAAAGAAAAAAAAAAATCCGCGAACCTAGAATAAGAGTCAGACAAAAGAAATTTCACAAAGGTTCACAATGAGCGATTAATAATCCCTTCTATCTAACAATAGAATACCGAAAATAACAATCAACGTATTAACGATATTTAACAATAGGTAAAATCAAATATTACAAACAAGGTATTAACGATATCTATAACAATAGAGAAATCGAAAAATAACCCACAAAGTATTAACGATCCCGAAAAAGGATTAACGAACAATAACAATCCTAACCGCTACAGAACGGTTTGTTTACTTTCTTCTCCCGTGCATTAAGATTCTGTGTTGTCAAACTAAATAAAATGAGCCATAGTTAAAAATTTAACTTCGCCGTTATATGCTACGACCGTCCTCTAGAGACGCGTGGATTTATTTACTTTTTGCGGAACAACTGCGCGCTGAACTAAGTTATCGTTCTTTATCAACCGAAGGAACAGTACCAACTTTAAGGTACCGATTATTACGTTTTCTAATGTCTCAACGAGGAGAAAATGGCGATAAGCCTCCTACTCCTACTGGAGAACATCCCGAACCAAATAATCCTAATCAACTTCAGGTACAAGACGCTACGTATGAAAGTCCGCAATCAACGAATCAATTACCGCCTAACGATAGAGAAAATCCCGCACACGTGGTAGAAAATAACATTCCAGGAGCGAGTGGAGGTCAACCCCCGCCCAATGACAACCAACAACATGTCAATGCTAATACTTCTCGATTTGTTATGATACCAAACAATAACAATAATTCATTAGCGACCAATAACGGTAATCCGAATTTTAATCGTGAACCTCAATTTTTTAATCAACGAAATTCGGAATTTCAAACTTTCGCCGAACCGGAATACGATTTCCGTAACGAAAACCGTTTTTCCCGATTTAATTCACGACAACAAGAATTCCTGGATAGGGATATCCAACCATTGACATCACAAAATAACTTCTCACCAAGGTCACCTCAAACTCCTACGCACGCCACCTATGAAGCCATGCGTAGATGGAATTTAAAATTTTCTGGCTCCCGTAGCGAAGATTCCGACGCCTTCCTATATCGATTACAAGAAGGCAGACACTTGTTTAAAATTCGCGATGCCGATCTTTTAGGCTGTTTACCTTTCTTTTTAACGAACGTTGCGTTATACTGGTTCCGTACCAAACGTCACACGTGGCACACGTTCAGAGATTTTGAATTCGCTTGGCGTGATAGATTCGGTAAGCCTAATTTACAGTTCGAACTACGCGAAGAAATCCGAAAGCGTACGCAGGGTGAGCAAGAACAAGTCGCCGATTATCTCACGTTTATGAGAGCGTACTTCGATCGTCTAAGTCCCGGTTGGCCTGACGAAGAACAATTAGACTACGCTTATCGTAATCTTCTCCCGCGATATCACGTCTTGATTAATCGTGACGATCTAATGACGCTAGATGAGTTAGAACATCTCGCTCGTCGTCTAGAGCGCAGTTTTCAGGATGCTACTACTTATCAGGCACCTCCAACTCCCGAGCGAACTCTAATGCCAGAGCTCGCATACCGTGGACCGAGAACTCCAAACCGTCAAAATCGTCTCACCATAGCTAATCTCGATTTAGAGGATATGAGATCATCTGACGAATCTCCCGAATGCGTAAATGCAGTACAACCGTCAAATGACCAAAACCAGGAAAAACCAAAAAAACCTTTCCGTCAACAACCGCGTAAAGAATCGAAAAACGACAACAAGACTTCGAAAAATCGTTCGGTAACCGCCGCTGTTGTTAATCCCGATTTACCGTGTACTTCTAGTGCTGCTTTGCAAGCCGCTAGCAATCCGTTTTTATCGACTCCCGTACAAGGTACCAGTTCTCGTAACACCACGTGTTACAACTGTAGAAAACCCGGTCATCGTTGGCCAGAGTGCACTGAGCCTCGACGCATCTTCTGCTATAGATGTGGACGAGATGACGTCACTAAGCTGACATGTCCTCGCTGCTCGGGAAACGCCTAAAGGAGCCGTGCTCACGGGCTATTACGGTCTCCAAAGTAACGCCCGATAATAACGACAATAACGATAATCACAATAATACCGATAATAGCCAAACACAATTGCATCATAATGATCTAGAATTCTGTAGTCCAGTAGACTCGCGTAATAAAATTTCTCTTTTATTCCTAACGATATCAATTCACGGAACTCCATTAAAAGCTTTATTTGACTGTGGATCTTCTCGCACGTTTTTAAACGCGGAAAGTGAAAATCTATTAAAGAGATTAGGCTTTGTCACTACGACAACATCCCGTTCTACTCCCGTATTAATGGCTGCAGGACAAAAAGCCGAAATCACAGGTCAAGTGATAATTCCCGTAGAATTACAAGGAATAACTCGCGAAATCTCCGCGCGAATCATTCCCGATTTGAATTTTCCAT
Organism: Tenthredo mesomela; assembly: GCA_943736025.1. NCBI lineage: Eukaryota > Metazoa > Arthropoda > Insecta > Hymenoptera > Tenthredinidae > Tenthredo > Tenthredo mesomela. The sequence continues at coordinate 17,007,481 of OX031014.1, read as the reverse complement.
GTATTCTCGGATTAGACTTTATCAAACTTTTTCAAATCACAGCTGATTTCAATACTTCCACTTGGCATTTTCGAGATAATCCTTTTAAGGAATTTGAATTTGAAACTTTATCTTCTACGTCTGTTTCACATTGTAACGGTATCACAACGCTAACTGATGCGCAGTCGATCGCCTTAAAGTCTTTATTGACTAAAGAAATTCCGCCTACTACAGAGGTTATAGGAGTTACTTCTTTAGCCACTCACAAGATCGATGTAGGGAATCATCCCGCGATAAGACAGCGTGCGTACCGTGTCTCACCTGCAATTCAAAGCGCGATCGACCTCGAGGTCGATAAAATGCTTAACGCCGGAATAATCGAACCATCCCGCAGTGAATGGGCTAGTCCCATTGTTATGGTAAAGAAACCGAACGGATCATATCGATTCTGTATCGATTTCCGCAAGGTCAACAGCGTATCTAAAAAAGACGCGTACCCTCTCCCGCGGATGGATATGATTCTAGATAAACTAAGATTAGCTCGTTACATTTCGACCATTGATTTAAGCCAAGCTTATTTTCAAATACCTCTTGCTAAAGAAAGCAGAGAAGTTACCGCTTTTATCGTTCCAACTAAAGGTCTCTTTCACTTTACTCGCATGCCTTACGGATTAACCGGAGCTCCTGCAACTTTTCAGCGACTATTAGATCGATTAATCGGACCAGCAATGGATCCTTATGCGTTTGCTTATTTAGACGATATAATTATCGCTACACAAACGTTTGACGAACATCTCGATTGGTTACGTCGCGTACTACGTACTATTTATCAAGCAGGCTTGACCATTAACCCCGATAAATGCGAATTTTGTTGTTCCGAAGTTAAATATTTAGGCTTTATCGTGAATCAAAACGGCTTACAAGTAAATCCCGATAAAGTAGCTCCAGTCGTAAACTATCCTGTCCCGAAGACAGTAAAACAATTACGGAGATTTTTAGGAATGGCTTCCTGGTACCGCAGATTCCTTCCGAATTTCGCAACTACCACCGGACCTTTAAACCGTCTTCTACGAAAAGATCAATCATGGATCTGGGAGAAAGAGCAGGCCGATGCTTTTAACGAAATTCGTCGTTGCCTATCAACAGCTCCAACCCTCGCATGTCCCGATTTTTCATTAAAATTCGTGTTGCAAACCGATGCAAGTATCGTTGGTCTAGGTGCCGTTTTGACACAATCTCCCGGTGATATCGAACATGTAATTGCGTATGCAAGCAGAACACTAACAGATGCCGAGCGCAAGTATTCAGTTACGGAACTGGAATGCCTTGCTGTCATCTGGTCAATTCAAAAGTTTAGACCTTATATCGAAGGTTACCGATTCACAGTTATTACTGATCACAACAGCTTGAGATGGCTTCACGGCCAGAAGAATCCAGCTGGCAGATTAGCCAGATGGTCACTGGAATTACTAGGATATGATTTTGATATAGTTTACCGAAAAGGTGCACTTAATCACGAACCCCTACAGCATTCCGGATGATGCTTTCCGTTTCAAGCCTCCTTAACTTCATTTTTCTATCTAAAGCTCTCTCTACTATCTTCTATCTCTACTTTATCTTACATCTGTACTTTATCTACTATATCTTACTATCTTACTTATCTATAACATCCCGATCCTCGTCTAAACGAGTAATATAAATGCATTAACTGCATTATTCCCGCCAGTCTAACTGAGAACCTACGATATAATGAAATTCATAAAATCTATTTCGGCCTATTATTCAAAATTCCTTAACTTATCGTCAATTTTCTATTTAATTAAAATAATATGATTTACCATCCCGTCATACTATCAATAAAATGTAATTAGCTTTAGTTAATTCACGCTTGTTCCCGAATTAAAAAACTAATAGCATCTCAATATTGCATTCAACATTCACTAACCTAATCCATCATCTGTTTAATATTTAGTTAATCGTAAAAATTATTCGTTCAAAATAACGCCTCTGTGAACCAGCCTGAAAAATCTCGTTGTTTATTTAGTTCAGTTAATTTTAATGCCATCTTCACCTTGTTACTTAGGTAACTTTGTCAAATACAGTTTGCGAAATGGTGCCAAAAGGATTTGTCGGATCCACATTAAAATAGCTTAACCGAAGACAAATCACTTCGAGGTTTCATACGCTAAAACATCTCAGCGTAATTTTAGTTCTCTCTCTTATTAGACTAAGAAACAAACTTCAGCTTTATTTAGTAGTTTCCCTACCTCGCTTACTCTCAGAAGAATTATTATTTTCGAGTCAACCAGTGCCTTAAGCAAAATCTTCGCGTTCAAAACACAATCCACAAAAGATCGCTAGGGTTGACACGAAACAGGTCTGTAATACCGCACCAGAGGAAAGTCACCGACTTCCCTCCGAAGGAAGGGTGGGGTTGTGACGTTGCATTTCGCAACAGCCACAGTCGGGTCACCGGAGACGGAAAAGACGTGAGGACGGACATCTCCAGAAAGTAGCCAGGTCACAGGTCTTAGATTATTTTGATTATTGCTTATGTTATCTCTCATCTATTCTTTTCTATTCTATACTATTCTATGATACTCTGTAAACTGTCGGTGCTCGGGAAGACTACGCCAGGACGTCGAGGGATTCATCCGACGTCTCTACCGAGGTCTTTCCCGAACTATTAGTTCCTGTCTCTCTCTCGCTCAAGCTCTCAGTCGTGGATGCCGCAGGAAAGGTCGAATAAGGACGACTCACAGAGTCATTCCTCCCGTTCCCGCAGACTTCTCAGCCAGGTGCTGGACCACTTCTCGTCAACTACTTCTGGACGTCTCGTCAATGGTCGAACAGAGCAGGGTGAACACACCAAAGTAGCCCAACCAAGCTTCCCGTTGCCGAAGACTCATCGACCTGGAGTCGAGCTAGACCCAAATCATCGACTTTCTCGTCATCGTCCCGCTATCGTGGTTACTCAAGAAAGGTCCCGATAGTAGAACTGCAATCGTGTGATGCAGGTCTGCCTGTAAACCTTCCACACCGTTCATGGGGAAATCTGGATGCAGATCCGGTTATTTGGAGCATCAGAACTTCCGCCAGATCCTCTAATTGGTCAGTTTTTACAGTAAAAGCGCAGCTAGAGTGCACTTCGCCGACGATGATCCCGAGGAGTCCCGAGACAACGCAACCGAGCTTGAGCAGAGGAGAAAAGAGGAGAGAAACCGTCGAGTCCCGTCAACTACGTTTGAATTAGCCCGCCGCATCATTCAGCTAACTATATGCTGGACAAATGTTCGAAGTAAGGATGAATTGGACAACGCGTTCCCGAAAGTATGCCAATCATACTCGCTACCTGATTCGTCAAACCAAACTACCAGCGATGCTAGGCTCAACCACATGGTAATCCCTAGGCTATAAAACGTAGGACGACACAGGACTCAGCCTACTTCTACGCTTGTTCGTCCTCACGCCAAGTCTACGATATCCCGAGTATCCCGAGTTATAGTGTACTCTCTTCTATTCTGTTCTTTATCTTCAATTCTGTTCTTTATCGTCAAGTCTGTTCTTTATCTTTCTTTATCCCGTATTTCAAGTTAGTTTATTATAATATTTAGATTCAGTTATAGTTCCCGTTTTATACGAGGAAGTTATATTTCATCGATAAGGTAAGACCTATTTTCTGTAAAACCACGAGTTCGCTCACGAATCCCGTTTAGTCTGTATTCTATTATATTATATTTGGTGTGACGTAGGTCACGTTAACGGCATGTAAGTCTCCGACTTAATCCCGATTAATTAATATTGTATTATTAAAAACGGATTCCCGAGTTAACTCGTGTTTAGCGTCTATTTGTGGCTTTCTTATCTTATTGCTTTCTTTATTTTCTTATTCTGCTTAACGCATGTTGTAGAGTTTAGTCGCTTATATTCTTTTCTTTTCTTTTCAATAAAATAGAATAAATGATAGCAATCGACCTGTAAAATATATATAATTCTGGAGATAGCGAGCGTAGAAGCAAGCATTTGTTATTTAATTTCTATTTCTTAGTTCTTAGTATTTGATCTGATTTATTCTGATTTCTTGTGCATGATTATTATTATAATTATTATTATCGTATGACATGTTTTTCCGTTCAATCTAAAATTGTATTTCGCATTATATCGAGCCGCACTGATTGAGTACTTTTCTATTGTGCTATTATATTTTCTGTGAATATTCTTTACGATCTAATCCCGATATTCCCGAATTAATCTGAGACACAACGATAATATTAATAAAAACGAATTCTTTATATCCCGTAAATCACATATTTGATTAAATAAATCAATCAGATATCACATGTTAATTATTCTTGTTTAATTTGGCAACCCAGCCCCTCTACCGTTAATTAATCTGAGCTAACTGGTCATTTCCGCCGTCAATTCTTTGATATCTATTGTATTTTGATCGACGTTGTCACGTCTGGCGCCCAAAATTAGTTTTGTCTAAATTAATAATTAATTAATCCTCACGTACTGACGCCGAAGGTGCACGGAGCTAGGTTCACCCTTTGCCTTTAAAAGTTTCTTCGTTGCACTATATATAATATATATATTGTTATAAATTTTAGGCTTTTAAGCTGGTAATAATGTAATAAAGTAATGGGTCCCTGAGTTGAAAGAAAGATTCAAGTCGATTACAAAGAAATTATAATGAAATATTTTAGCTTTTATGTTTATTGGAAAATGCATGCGTTTCTTTTAATGTCTGAAACAAGACTAATATTTACAATAATATCGGTTGACGAAGCAACCGCAATCAACTATTTTACATCTTTTATTTGTAATCATTTATCTTTGAAGACTGCTAGACTGAATGCAATGAAATCTAATGTAAAGTGTGAGAGGGAAAATACACCTTTGTAACAATATATAGGTATATATATATATTGTTACTAAATTAGCTTCTGAGGGCTAATTGTAATTATTTAAAGAAAGGCTCGAGCAGATTAAGTTGAATAAAATGTGGGTCCTGAGTTGAAATAAGAGATTCAAGTTGAAGAAAATATATTTGTCAGGGAAATTGAATATATTGGGAGATGCGAGAAAATGTGTGTTTACAGTTTGAAGTGTGAAACAGCACTGTTTTTATAATAATGTTTTACTTCAGTTATTTAATATTAACGAGTCATTTATTTGTATTCATTTATCTTCTATGACTGCTAGATGATGCGAAGTTTAGAAATAGAATGTAAAAGTAATCTCCTAGTAAAGATAAAGAGGAAAATCAATCTTTGTAACAGTATATATATAGTACCTATATATAATATCTATATACTATATCTATATATTTTATGTTCTTCGTATTCCTCGTTGTCCAGGTCGTTTCCCAAGTATTTCTAGTAGTCCAGGTCCTCGGCTTCGTAGTTCTCGTTGTCCAGGTCGTTCAGTGAGTATATCTCGTAGTCCAGGTCCTGGGCTTCGTAGATCTCTTAGTCCAGGTCACTCGCTAAGTATTTCTTGTAGTCTAGGTCCTCGGCCTCGTAGTTCTCGTTGCCCAGGTCCTTCGTTTCGTATTCCTTGTTGTCCAAGTCTTTCGCTAAGTATTTCCAGTGTCCAGGTCTTCGGCTTCGTAGTTCTCGTTGTCCAGGTCATTCACTGAGTATTTCTCGTAATCCAGCTCCTCGGATTGGTATCTTTTGTTTCTGGGTTTTTCCCAGAATTCCTTTGTTTCGTTGTTCTTTTGTTTCTTTGCTGACACGGCGACGGCCGCGGCGAGAGATTTTTATAATATAGAGATTTTTATAATATAGAATTTTTGTAATATAGAGAAGGAATTCTGGGAAAAACCCAGAAACAAAAGAATGTCTTTTGTTTCTTTGTTCTTTTGTTTCTGGGTTTTTCCCAGAATTCCTTTGTTTCGTTGTTCTTTTGTTTCGTTGTTCTTTTGTTTCTGGGTTTTTCCCCAGAATTCCTTTGTTTCGTTGTTCTTTTGTTTCGTTGTTCTTTTGTTTCGTTGTTCTTTTGTTTCTTTGCTGACACGGCGACGGCCGCGGCGAGAGATTTTTATAATATAGAGAGACTCTCTATATTATAAAAATCCCTCGCCGCGGCCGTCGCCGTGTCAGCAAATAATATATATGTATACTCCTGGGTTTTCCCCAGAATTCCTTTGTTTCGTTGTTCTTTTGTTTCTGGGTTTTTCCCCGAATTCCTTTGTTTCGTTGTTCTTTTGTTTCTTTGTTCTTTTGTTTCTGAGTTTTTCCCAGAATTCCTGGGTTTTCCCCAGAATTCCTTTGTTCTTTTGTTTCCCCATAGATTTTCAAGGTCAAAGGTCAAAGGTCCTGGGTTTTCCCCATAGATTTTCGAAGTCAAAGGTCAAAGCTCCTGGATTTTCCCCACTTTTCGGCATTTGTGCTTGACCGCATCAAGCTACCTATCAATTTTCGATTTTCAAATCATGCCCGGTCGCACTCATATATATAGATCAGGATTATCCATTAAGGGGGTATCCCCACCTTTAAATGGGTTAACATTCTGAGAAAGAGATTTATATTTTACAGCGAATTTGAAAGTCTGATCAAATCCAAAAAAATCATGAAGTTTAGGGGGGGTTTGACCCTCATTATCCTCATATAACATTGGATATTACTTTGAGTCTAATAGTAGTTATGCTCAATATAGAAAAATACAAAATCACTCGGTTGTCGTAAAGAATCAGTAGTATCGTTGGACCAATTCTGGAGTTTTTGGTCCTCAATTGCTCAGAAGAGATGCCTCTATGATGTGAACATAGAACTTTTTGATATCACAAAAATTGCCTGACTCACCTAATTTTTACTGAGATTTTTCTAATTCTTCAATTTTTTTTCTCTACTTTTTCTATTATCTCAACCAAAAATAGTAATATCAAAAAGTTCTATATTCACATCATAGAGGCATCTCTTCTGAGCAATTGAAGACCAAAAACTCCAGAATTGGTCCAACGATACTCCTGATTCTTTACGACAACCGGTCAAAATATTCATTCTCCAGAAATCAACTTTTAAACTTTTCATTTTTTTTTTTTTTTTTTATTTACTACTTTTTCCAGAGTTTTTTTTTTTCATTCATTTTTGATAAAATCTAGGGTTGGGCTTCGGGCTATACTTGACGGCAAGGTTCTCCACGACGTAGGTTAAGACCGATCGGAGTAAAATACTTCGACACAGTTTTCCATCCTCCTTTTTGATCCGGGCTTTGGACCGGCACGGGCGAAGTTAAAAGCTTGTTTTTCGACTTAGCCGACGTCGTGAGCTACCTTACTTCTAGAAGGCTCCTCGCTCATAACTACTACCTTCCATCTGGACTGCCTCCTCTCGCTGATTCATATGTAGTTGCCTCAGAGCGACACGTGCCTCCTTCGTACTCTGCTCTGCACGCCTATCAGCCGACTTGATCCGGGACAAATCCTGGTGTTTTGCTGCAGCGAATGAGTGGCGTCTTGGCTCAATTGAAAGCTTTTGCATGATTTCTAACATACCTCGCTGTCCTTTGGAAAAAGTTACCGCTGCGATGTTGGCTGCAACTTGAACGACTTCACGCCCTGCAAATAACGTCTTCGGACAAAGCTTCCATATCACGCTGTTCAGGGACTCGTTGGCATTCTGTGTCTTACCTCCGACACAACGCTTCAGCAAGGCATCGTCGCTTAGGTCAACGAAGATTGGTTTTATCACGTCCATGACGGCCTTCGGGAGAACAGCTCGGTGTTTAAACGTACCAACAGTTCCAGCTGCAACCGCCTGTTGGTACTTACACCAGGATCTCTGACCCTCCGGGCAGAGATGATGTTGCGGTTCATCGTCAGTCGAGGACTTGTGGTGCCATATAGCCCATATAGCTTTTTTCATACCTTCGACCGATTTGGCGTTGTTCCTTATGGCGTTTCCATAGTACGACTGGATCTGATCGATGACGTTGTCCGTGAGTCTACCTTTGCCTCCGATGGTCTTGCCGTCCGCCAACTTCTGTCCCCTGAGTCTTGTCTTTAGTTTTCTCATGCGTGATCCTAACCTTTTTTGTACGTGGCCACAGCACTCGAGTTTCTCGATCTTCGTGTTCGGTCCGTAGGGCTCTGCTTTCACGACGCTGGCATAGCTCTTCGTATCGCCGTCACCAATGTACCCAACGTACTTTGCTGCATGAAGTTGCTCCGATCTTTTAAAAATTCTTACCATGCCGGTGACTTCCATTGCTCCGGACGAACCTTGGTGATTAGCCTGGCAGCTGCTCTTGTGGTTCTGGTACCAAGAATTCCACCGATCCCCTGACTGCTTCCCCTTCCAGCTAGCACACGCCTTGCAGAACCTAGATAAGACTTCAATGTCCAAAACCTTACCTGTCTCCGTGCCAATGACAGCACATACACCATTTAGAGAGCTGAATCCACGCTTCTGCCAGGTACCGTCACACTGCACGACTATTTCTCGGGCTTCCGGGTTCTTTGAGGCTTCTATCTCTTCTTCGGCAGCCTCATGCATCATCGAGCTCGCCACATCAGTTGTTGCCTTGACTACCTGTTTTAGAACTTTTCGATATATCGAATCCCCGACAGGCGGTGGAAGGTCCATCATTCCACAGAATTTGGCGAGACCTACGCTGCCCTGACCGATGCACCTGCTTGCCAGTATCGACCTTCGATTTATTTCAAAAACGTTATTCTTTTTACCTATCATTCTGCAGGTGTTGAACTTCGGGCTGAAAGGACACTTCTGGCATTTGATTTCGTAGGTTCCACCTAAGCCGTGAACCCTAACCTCTCTGATTCGGAAAGCACTGCCGCATTTGTTGCAACAGAGGTTATCCTGTAAAGTTTGAAAAAGAATACCTAAATCGAAGAGCATGTACCCTTGCTCATCGCTGTCGAAATACTCGTCATCGCTGATTTTACTCGACGATGCACTTGAAGGTCTTTCGAACGGATCCTCGGGCACGACGGAGTGTCGCTGTTGCCCTGGGAAAGATCTTTTTCTCTTCCTAGACCGCCCAACTGAACGTTTCACGTCAATGAAGGTGCTCCTATCACTTCGGTTACTCATGATTGTCAAGTCAATCGAAATTTTCCAGTAAATCAAAGATTTTATTCTCAAGTTAAATTGTCGGAGACGCGTAAATGCTAGCAGACAACAAGAGAATGGCGGGATTCGTGAAATCCGCGTGATATTCGCTCACGGGTTGTGCCGGTTGCGCGCCGCACGGCGCGCGCCAGCACTCAGTCACTTAAATGGCTGTAACTTCTTTATTTTTACGAAATTCGATACGCCGATTTTTTTACAGATAGTTTGGGCCAATAGTGTTCCAAAAACGCAAAAAAGCAAAAATCGATTTTTCGAAAATTCAAAGGTGTAGATACCCCCTTAATAAAAATGAATAATAAATAACAAATAATTTTGAAATAATTTTCACATCTTGCCCGGTCGCACTCATATATATACAGGGTGGTCCATTTTAATTGATGCAGGCGAATATCTCGAAAACTAACAATTATAAAAGAAAAAGTTTTATACAAAACTTGAAGGGTTTCGAAGGGGAAAGATAATGCTGATATGTGTTGACTTGTGGACTTCGCCAATTCCGAGATTTCGCAAGCAACTTCGGATTTTAGATAGGGAACACATGTTTTGGTTTGGGGCATCTGATAGCGCGATGAAAGACTTATTCAAACACGCAAGCCAAAAAAGATGGAAAAAAAAAAATTTTGCAAAAAAAATTGGAATAAAAAATTTCGCGAAATTTTTTTTTTTTTTTTTTTTTTTGCAAAAGATTGCTTTTTTGTCCCTAGCTTTCGAACACATTCATTGTTTATCACTCCAGCTCAAAATTTCTCTAGCCAATTTTGAAATTGGAGAATTTGAATGTACCAGATTAATAAAAAAAATTCGTAGATTCGTAGAAAATCTCTTTTCGAAAAGTTTTGGAGGAAAAACATTTGAACCGAAGTATTGTTATGTTGTATCACAACAGATATTGGAGGAAGGAGATCGGTGGAAGATGAAGTGGTTTAGTAACAATATATATGTATTGACCCGTGGTTGGTTGATTTAACTATTGTTTTATTGTATGTATCAACTAATAACGAAAAAGGTGGTTGGATAATAGGTATCCGGAGTTGGTAAGTGATCGGTTGTGCAGTAGTTGGTGATAAGTGAATAGGTCGGAATTAGTCTGAGAAGTGTTTGAGTGAGAGTGAGAACTGGAGAAGGTAGGCTCGGTTTTAGGAGGGGTTTTTGGGCGAGTTGCATTCTAGCGGAAACGGAGGATCAGGTAAAGCGTGCGGTGGAAAGGAAGTGACGGATCGGATGGTTGCTGGGAAAGAGAGGGGTCATGATGTAACACCCCCCCCCGTGTTAGAAGGAACATAGGGGTGCATTACCTATGTTACCATATGCGTGGCATAAGGCAATATGTGTGATTATACATAGTTATGAATGTAATAGGCTTAGTACTAGGTATGATTATGTGAATATTCAGTATGGCATAATATATAGCGTTCGGTGTGTTTTATAATGATTATTGTTTACTGTGAATGCATGTGTGTATGGTAAATGGACCAAGCAGTGTGGTATAAACCTTTATTCAGTCCGATGGTACATATGATAATGTGTAGAATATGATGGGTTATGCATTATTCCTATATGTTTAGGGCTGCCCTTGGTAATTTTGGCAGTGAGCTAGAGTAAGCTTATGATCTAGGAGAAATATAATATAACGTTTAAGGCTGTAATTCTAATAATTCTATTCCGTTTTTACTACATGATTATGCTACATACTGTAACGGATCAGGCGACATAGGCCTGACCGTTAGCAATTTAAACGCCAACAGTTGCGAACGTCGAACGATCTAGAACGTTCGACGAGAGCGACATGTCGAGTGACGTCATAGCAAGTATATAAGTCGAGACACAGCTCTCATCAGCAGCAATTCTACGGTATAGCACCGGGTTGACTCACAGCACTTTTGCAGATCAGTCGCAATAGGCAAAGCGCCTTGCGGACTAGTAGACTCACTTTAATATTATCTCGTTCTATCTCAAATCGCAAATTTCAACAGAAAATCAAATAGAATCAAAAAATAAAAGAAAAGAAAATATCATAAAAGAAAATATACTATTTAATCAGAATATAGAAAATTGAATTATAAAGTAAAATAACGGAATATTCCTTTAAAAAACGACGAACCTGTCAAACATCGCTTAGCGATACAAATAGTCTATAATATAGAAAGTTAGCAAGTAAGGAACACTGTAAATATAGGATAAGTATTTGGTAGCAACCGCAAGGTTTGGAAAAATTAAAATAAATCGAAATTCTTGGTTATTTAAAAAGTAAGTTACTCTATGCAGATCCCTTATCCGCCATTTCCAGGTTCTTCTTCATTGGTATAACCAACCAAAGCTACATACAGCCTTAGTGTGTCTCTGACGCACTCAGGTCTGGCACAGCAGGTTGTATTGTTTAGAAAATTTGGGGATAAACTAACTTTAACATAACTAAAATCAAAAGGTTAGGTGGGTAAAGTGCAGCCTTAGCGCGTTTACGTGTTCAGGTCTGTGGGGAGGCGGCTTTAGTTGCACGGCGACTCAAGTCCGTAATAGGGAACATTAAATTATTGATTTAAAGGTCTAGAAAACATAATTCGAGCAAAGAACTCACAATTACACTCGGTTCGCGATACCGGTGGTATCGCTCAAGAACCGAAACGTAACAATACATTTATGTTTTTTTTTTTTTTTTTTTTTTTTACATCCCAATTCTTATCTACTTTTTGTTTATTACTATCATTATTTTAATTTTCTAACTTATCGTCAGGAGATCTGTTTCTTAACAGTAAATAATGCTGACATGTGTCGCTTATTTGTTGTATTTAGGTCATACCATCGACTTATTTGTATTCATTTAAAAGAAATCTGTGATTTCCCTGGTTTCCAGAGGGTGTTTTTCGGTGTAGTCCATAGGTAGGATTCGGGGTTTAAGTGCTTTTATGTTAGAGCTGTTCTTACTTATTTTAGGTTCTTCTGTGGGAACGGGTGGCGGCAATGGTTTCAAAGGAATGTTATGTACTGTATCATTAGTTCCACGAGTTCCGGTGTTGAAATGTGGGTGTACAATCTCAAGTTCTACCGGTGCCTCACGAAAGGTGCGTTTGGCATATCTACTATGTTTCCGTTTTTTACACGGGCAGAGTTTAATGAGTTTGAAAATCGCGGAGAATGCTGAAAATCTATACATAAGATATATTATTCCTATTGAGCCTAACCCTACTCCCGCGAATGTTAAGGCACTTTTTAAGCTACCTGTTTCATGCCTATCGCGATGGTGCGTGGTTATTTCCGTCGCTTGTTTAATGATTTCCTTCAGCGCAACACTATTGGCTCTCAGATCGTCCGTATTTAAGTGTAATGGTTTAAACGCATGAAACATTGGTATTGATGACAGATTTGTTGAATAATTCTTGTTAAGATCGTCATATTTTTCTGAAAGGTTTAGCGTGAAGTCTGGCACGTAAGCACGGTGTTCGAGAGATACGTAGGTATTTGTTGTTGTTAGTGTTAGGGATTGTGAAAATGCTCTACACTGGCTATCTAGATGTAATATTCCAGTTTTGTACAGTGTGATGCGGTCAGAGTTTGCTTTTGCGCATGTTATGTGTAAAACTTCAGGTTTCGATAAAGAATAGATCCATGTATTTGGGGTTTGCAGTGTGGACCAATATGGTCCCTCGAAGGACGTCATTCTGATATTGCAAGTTTTTAGGTCAATAGGTGGGTTATTTAGGAATAATGCGATCTCACATATTTGATGGTTGTTGGTACGGTATAACGGTTGGTGTTGTTCTTATTTATAGATTGTATTTCTTACATGTCTATTCGGCGTTAATTACTTTCGTCACGTATGTGTGCTAGTTTCAGTTTGTTTAGATGAACAATTTTAGTTTTACTCGGTGTCAAGCAGACTTCCGCGTTTATTCCGTCAATTATTCTCTTAATTATGTATGGGCCTTTATATTGGTCTTCGAATTTTGTGCGGTTTTCATTTATTAAAAATACTCTCTGTCCGGCTTCAAAGAGGTGTTCATTGATTTTTCTATCATAGTATGCTTTCGATTTCAATTTTGCGTCCTTTAAATTTTGTGCTGCTCTTTTACGAATTTCGGTTAAGTTTGTTAGTAAATCGAGGGTAAATGTGTTGTATGAGTTTGTCGTCGCGACGGTTGTTCGTAGGTCCGATGGTAGTCGAGCCTCTTTACCAAAGATCAATCGGTGTGGTGTGAAATTCGTACCTTCGTGTACCGCGGTGTTGTAACAGAAAATTGCGAAACGTACATACTTGTCCCAGTCTTTACCGGTTCTTGTGTAATGTTTAATGTGTTCAATAAGTACAAGATGGCTACGCTCTAAGGAGCCATTTGATTGCGGCCGATACGCGGTGGTTCTTACTTGTTTAATTTTAAATAACTTGCAAATCTGTTTAATCGTTGTACTCATGAAATTTTGGCCTTGATCTGTTAGTATTATTCGCGGTGCTCCGAAACGTGTAATGTACTCTTTCGTAAATGCCGTGCCTATTGTCTGGGCCATCGCGTTGGGGAGAGGTATGGCATCTAGAAATTTTGTTAGATTGCATTGAATTGTCAATAAGTATTGGTTGTTTTATTCCGTCGTGGGAAGCGGTCCTACTATGTCTAGTGCAACTTTATCGAAAGCATCTGCTGGGGTGTCTGTAATCAGCATGGGCAGTCGTGTTTTGACCCGGACTAACTTTTTCCTCTGGCAACTGTCGCAGGATTTAATGAAGTTTTGAATTTGGTTTTTTAGATTCGGCCAATAGTACTTTTCTCTAATTCTGTTGTAGATTTTTGTTACACCTTGATGACCACCTAGCAGCGATTCGTGATATTCTTTAATGATCCCTGCGCGTAACGCTACGTCGGGTGTAATAGTTTCATTTGTACAAAGTGTGATTCTTACATTCGCGTCTCTGAAAATGTAATAAAATAGTTTCTTGACAATGTTCCATTGGAGGACTTCTAACCCTGGGTTTGTTTTGAGAAAGGAAAATGCTTCAATTTTATACATGTGTAATAATTGTTTTAGTCTAATTAAAGTACAATAAAGGTCTTCTAAATCTATTCCGCCTGAGTGCTGGCCTTTGACTACGAGGGTTACAATATATTTGTTTCCGGATTTTGATACGGCTATTCCACGTTTGCTGAGTTTATCGATAGTGAACGTCTCTTTTCGTAACATGCCTTTGTCTAATAATTGTTTTGTTAGTTCGTCGTTCCACATGCACCCGGCTGGTACGCAATGAGCAATATTTGTGCTTTTCACGAATATTCCGTCTTTGGACTCCGTCACGTTAGTCGTTGGCATTATATTATTTATGTTGTCTATAAATTCTTTGAAGCTAAGCGTGTCTGTGCCTTGTTGTTGTGGAGGACCCTGGGCGCACTGCGGTCTTTGGTGTGTACTTTCGTCATCAGTAGTGTTGACATTATCTGCACTGTCCGAGACCGTTGGGTCTTCTGCTGATGATAACATTGGTTCACTTTCAGAGTCTGAGATTGCATTAGAACCGGTAAAGTTTTCGGTGTTTAGTTTCTGTGTAGGGTTATGTCTGTCCGAATCGTTATCCGTTGGTGTGAGGATATTTGAGGGAGTGTCCGATATCGGAGGAATCAGGGGTCCCCCAGGAGATCGGGTAAAGTTTTTCGTCGCAGGCTTAGATGACCTATTTTTTATTCGTCCGTAAGGTAATTCGGGTCCCGCTGGATTTTCAAATCTGCATATGTTGATTTTGATATCCGAATCTTTGAATATATAGTGAATCATGCGGCTTACCCTGTCCCATTCAAGTTTGTCTAAACCGCAACCGAGTTTTGGTATCGAGAGTGACTTCTTTTTATCCCTAATTAACGCTGTCTTCAACTTCACTAATGTGTTGTACATTATTTCATTTGTTGGTTTGTCGAAGTGTCGTTCTTTCGTGACTAAATTGTAAATTGTGCGTCGGGGATACTGAACTATAATAATATCTGTTACTCGCGGGTTCATTGATTGTAATCTTTTGCGCTGTATGAGTCCGTTCTTTACCATCCGTTTCGCGATGCTCCGCGATGTTTTACAATCAACCGAGATACAGTGGGCTAAATTGTCTTTTTGTTTTAGTAAGTCTCCGTCTATTTCTGTGATATTTCTATTCTGTATCAGGGGAAGGAAATCTAAGTCTACAAGAAACTGTGTATACGATGGTGTGGAATCCGGGGATTTGTTTGTAGATGTACTGGCCTGTGGCTCATGAGCTATATCTTGTAACCCGACTCCGCGTTTCTTGTATATTCTTGAGTTGTGTGGGTCTTGCGTAGAGTCTGTAGGAGACTCATTAGTTGGTTTGGACAATTTCCTATATATTATTTTACGTTTATGTACTGAGGTTGTTGTAGTCTTATTTGAGTGTGTTTCAGTCTGATTGTCACCACAACTTTCTTGTTCGGTAAAATCGGTTTCCAATCGGTTCTTTTTCTGTATTCGGTAAGTACTAGACGATTCTGTATGTCTTTTTCTTTTAGGTAGTGTCACTCTGAATGGAATGGTTTCTACGTCCGACTCGTCTGTCGAGTCAAGGTAGCTTAGTTGTTTCGTCAATTTCTTTCGCGGTGTTGGATTACCTGAGGATTCAGTCATTCGGGGTCGTCTGGACGGTCCTCTTGTTTTATACTGTCTATCGTAATTTACTTCGGTATCTGAGTTTTCTGATGTTAGGGTTTCCCGTGCCTTTCGTAGTTTGGTTGGTGCGGGGTTTGCCGAATTGTCGGTATCTTGTCTAGGACGCCTCGGAAATTGATGTGCTATTTTTTTGCGTTTATTTATTTCGGTTTCCGCGGTACCCGACTCTGACCGAAAGCGTTTGCCGTCCATGGGTAAGGCTTGGGTTACTTCGGGAGGGGGATTCCTTGACAGTGCGTCTGCGTTTGCATTAGCTCTTCCTTTTTTGTAAACTACAGTGTACGTGTATTCGTCAAGTATTAATCTCCATCGTAATAGACGTGATGTCGGGTCTTTGGCGCTGCTTAGCCAGAGCAGTGGCTTATGGTCTGTTACGAGTGTAAATTGTCTTCCGTATAAATATGGTCTGAAATGTTTTACAGCGTCAATGATGGCTAATAGTTCTTTGTCAGTTGTCGAGTAATTAATCTCTGCTTTTTGGAGTGCTCTCGATGCATAGGCTATTGGTAGGTCTTTACCAACTTTACCTTGGCTAAGGACTGCACCGATGGCAAGGTTCGATGCGTCTGTTGTCAGCACGAAAGGTTTTGTGAAATTAGGATACTGTAAAATAGGTTCATTGCAAAGACTGTCCCGTAAGGTTTCAAATGCCGATTGGTGTTCGGATGTCCAAATATAGGAAGTATTTTTCTTTAATAGATTATTTATAGGTTTCGCAATTCTAGCTAGGTTAGGAATAAATCTACGATAGTATCCGATTAGCCCCAAGAACTGCTTTATTTGTTTAGCATTTCTAGGGACCGGATAATTCTTGACAGCTGTTATTTTATCAGGGTTCGGTTTTACTCCGTCCTGAGTGATGATATGCCCTAGGTATGCTACTTCTGTCCGTAGGAACTCACATTTTTCGGGTTGAAGGGTCAGTCTCGCGCTCGATAGCCTTTCCATTAACTTTCTGAATCTTATTGCATGCTCCTCCAATGACCTTGCGTAAATAACAATGTTGTCTAAGTATATAAAAATTTCGTTGCCTTGTAATCCCGTGAGTACCTGATCCATAAGGTGTTGGAAAGTGGAAGGCGCGTTTTTCTGACCAAAAGGCATTCGGGCGTACTCAAAGTGACCACGTGGTGTTGAAAAGGCTGTTTTAAGTTTGTGGTCGGGGTGCATAGGTATTTGATGAAACCCCGAGGCTAGGTCGAGTGTTGTGAAATATTTCGCGGATCCTAGCTGGTCTAGAATGTCTATGATATTTGGTAAGGGGTATGCGTCCCCTATGGTTTTCTCATTCAATTTACGAAAATCGATTACCATACGCCATTTTTTATTACCCTGTGCGTCTGCTTTTTTTGGTACGACCCAGACGGGGGAATTGTAAGGGGACGTGGAATGTTGGATAATGCCCTGATCGAGGAGCTTAGTCACTTGTTTTTCAATTTCATCTTTGTGAGCTTGTGGGTGTCGATATTGCTTTGTGTGTATCGGTATGTCGTCTGTAGTTGGTATAGTATGGCTAACCACTTGGGTGTGCCTTAGTTTGTCACCTGGTAAGAAAAATAGGTGGTTATATTCAATTGCGAGATTAATTATTGACTGCCTTTCTTCTTCATTTAGGTGATTTAGTCTGACGTTTTCCCGAAGGGTTTCAATGCGTCCCGCATCGTGATTAGGTGAGGTTTGGAGTGTCTGTTGGTTTTTATCAATGTTAATGCCGCGACGGTCACGAGTAACTCGACTTGCTTCGCTGTAAGCTATGTGTGAATCTGTGTTTGTCGCGGGTTCGTCTACCTCTTCTAGAGTTACCACAGGTCGTCTTATCTCTACAGCTGTTTCACCGCTGTTGATGGCATAAGCGTACGCCAGACCTTGTCTATTCGTCACGAGGGCATTGCCTAATAAGATATTCGGGCCTAAGTCTAATTTGTTAATTATTCCCGTTTTTGGTGACAGTTTTGTTACTTCTAATGCTATTACTACTCTAGTTCGGGCAGGAACTGATATGATGTCTTCATTAAAAATGTTTAGTGTTTCGTTGTTGTTGGAGGTCACCGTGTTCATTGGGAAGGAAATCGTAGCGCCTTCGTTACGTAAAAATGTCATGCTTAAGATGCCTGCTTCCTTAATGGGAAATGAATCATCTACTATATGGAACTCGTGAGTATTGTACCCGATTTGGATGTCTATCGTTCCTGAAGTCTCCGCAGTATCTTCTGTAATGCCTATTATTTTGATTTTGTCGGGTCGCGTATGTGCGTCATCCTTTACCACGCCGCGCTTTATTATGTTTATATCAGCTCCAGTGTCAAGAAGAAACGTAGTGGTTTCGTTCGCGAGTTGCGGAGTTGATACCCGAGTCTTGGACGCGTGGAGAGACGACGTTGTTAATACACGACAAGTGTTGATATTAGCACCATGATTTCGATAAGATAGTGGAATTGTGCCTGTGTTTCGCGAGAAAATTTGATTCGTTCTAAAACATATAGTCATATTTTCAGATCGCAAAAAGCCTATACTTAGAATTCCGTCTTCTTTAATCGGGAATGAATTATCTACCAGGTGGAACTCGTGCCGGGTCCCGCAGAATTCCATATCGATACTTCCTAGAGTTTTTACAAATCCTTCACCTATTCCTCTGATGTTACGCGTGTCCGTTGGTGTAAAACGAGTTTTCAATGAAATGACTCCGACTTTAATCACATTAATATTCGCGCCCGTATCTACTAGAAGTGAGGCAGTTTTTCCCAGGATTTGTTCCGATTTTATTACAATTATTGGTGACCCGGGAAGTAATTCTCCATCATAATCGGACGCTCTTCGTCGGCTCGGGATGTCGCGGCGTCCGTACGAAATTCCCGTTGCTCGTTTAAATCATCATTAGCTTGTTCTGCGTTATCGTCTACCGCAACATTTACCCGTCCGTTGTTTCTCTGTTGATAAGATGGATACTGTCCGTAATTTCGGTTGTTAAAATGGTTCGGTCGTCCACGTGGACTATTATTCCCTTGGTGGTTATGCGATTGTGCATTACCCGGTCCGTGGCTACTTTGTTCGCGTTGGTTGTACTGAGTGTTCTGAGGATTGGTACTGGGAATGTTAGGTTGGGGATTTCTTTGATTATGTGATTTCCGCGCACGGCATTCATCAAATATGTGACCAATGACTTTACAAAATGTGCAGTGTTTTCCAGCACGTTCTCTCGGTCCACAGATATCGATGGTATCGATGGTGGTTTTTTACAATAACTACAGTAAGGTCTAACTTGAGATTCTGGTCTCAAATTCTGTTTTGTATAATATTTGTTTACATAGTCTGGCATCAGGATGGTGTCGTGCGACGGTTTTAAGGTTTTTCTTTCGTCCAAGAACTTTTCAAATCGTATTGCTAAATCTATAGCTTCCCGTAATGTTCCCGGCTTCTCATAAGTTACTCTTATTTCAACCTCGTCCTTCAAACCTTTTATGAACGATCGACCAGCTAAATCTCTTATAAATTTATTTGTCATAACGACTTGGTCTGAGTTATCTGAATTTCCGGATATTTCTAATGCCGTCTCGACGAGTCTTTCCATCCGCATGCCGTACTCTAATGCACTCTCGCCCCGGTTCTGCACTGCTCGTGTGATTTGCGCTTGTACATCCGGTAACAACTCTTTTGATTTGTATGCCCGTTTTAAATCTTTTAGTAGGTCATCCAGTGACGTTAAACTCGTTTTTTGTATATACTTTTCTGCGGCGCCCTCGATTTTTAAAAATACGAGGTTTGTAAATAAAGGCAAGTCTCGCGCATGGATTGATTGCTTGATGCTTTCTATTTTCCGAATAAACGAACTTACTGGTATGTTTGCACCATTGAAACTTGGTATCAATGGTATCACTGCTTGCAGTGGCAGATACGGGCTGGGAGTGGTTCCGATGTTAGGATTCTCATCGTGAGACATCTTCTTATATATTTTACGCTTAAATGATAAACTATCTAAGACTTACAGAATGGTGAGCACTACAAACGTTGATCTGGTCAGCTGCATCCCCAGGTTGTAGCCCGTAGTTCCTAATCGCGTTGGCGATATCCGTGAATCGTTGTAGTTCAGGAGTACGACGAATCCAGATGGGCCTCCGCAAAGTGGGACGTGTTCAGGGGTCGGAGACTCGACACCTTGCTGATCCTTCAGTGGTATTGGATTCGTCTAATCCGTAGTTTTTTTTTTGCACCTCGTAGCGAGGGTCTTTGTCGTTGCCTTATTTTACGATTGTGATCGTGCGTTCGTTGAGTACGTGCCTCTCTCTCTCTCTCCTCCTTTGTTTGGATATCTGCTTCTTGGGTTCGTGCCTCGTTTTTACATGCAAGGATAACCGGCTTTAAGTGGTGGATAATTCACTAATTTTAGCACTATATAGTCCGGTAAACGAGGGGTACCGCTGCCACCAGTTGTTGTATCACAACAGATATTGGAGGAAGGAGATCGGTGGAAGATGAAGTGGTTTAGTAACAATATATATATATTGACCCGTGGTTGGTTGATTTAACTATTGTTTTATTGTATGTATCAACTAATAACGAAAAAGGTGGTTGGATAATAGGTATCCGGAGTTGGTAAGTGATCGGTTGTGCAGTAGTTGGTGATAAGTGAATAGGTCGGAATTAGTCTGAGAAGTGTTTGAGTGAGAGTGAGAACTGGAGAAGGTAGGCTCGGTTTTAGGAGGGGTTTTTGGGCGAGTTGCATTCTAGCGGAAACGGAGGATCAGGTAAAGCGTGCGGTGGAAAGGAAGTGACGGATCGGATGGTTGCTGGGAAAGAGAGGGGTCATGACGTAACAGTTACAAAAAAAAATAAAAATTTCGCCAAAATTTTTGTTGCAATTTTTTTTGCAAATTTTTTTTTTCCATTTTTTTTTGCTTGCGTGTTTGAATGAGTCTTTGATCGCGCTATCAGATGCCCCAAACCAAAACATGTGTTCCCTATTTAAAATCCGAAGTTGCTTGCGAAATCTCGGAATTGGCGAAGTCCTAAATAAATATTATATGAAATTATTGAATATTACTTCTATTCTTTGTGAACCGTTGTTTTGAAACCAAAATGGGTAGTAATATAACGTATAGAGGACGCGGGGGGTTGGCGCGCGAAGCGCGCAGGGGGGCGCGGCCCCCCTAGTATATATATATATATTAGGGTGGTCCTTAAATGGGGTGTTTTTGAATTTTCACGCTCCCAAGGGTTCAAACGGATCCTTTTGAAGAAAAAAAATTTGTCCTAAATTTGGAATGCTCTATCTCAATTTTAACATCCCGCGCACGACCGCCGAAGTATTTTTTTTTTTTTTTTTTAATTTCCTACAGAAAATATGTATGACCCAACTTTGTCAAGTCATTAATGTCGAAGTTTCAATATTCTGCTTCCTGCGTCGATTTCAACATTCTACGCACGACCGCCAAATTGTTTTTTCTCTTTCAATCTGCTAAAAAAAAAAAAAAAAAAAAAAAACTTCAACAATTTTTATTGAAATGAGTTCTTTTTTTTTCAAATAACATATAAAATATAAGTGATCGGGTCAACTGAATTGAAATTAAAAAAAAAAAAAAAATTCTTCGGCGGTCGTGCGCGGGATGTTAAAATTGAGATAGAGCATTCAAAATCAAGGACAAATTTTTTTTCTTCAAAAGGATCCGTTTGAACCCTTGGGAGCGTAACAATTCAAAAACACCCCATTTAAGGACCACCCTAATATATATATATATATTGTAACGAGCAATTTTCCTACCCGGAGGAAATAAATAGAAAAATGAATCCCGCTCAAAGAAGTCCCAACATATTCTCACTCAAAACACGGTACGACACAGAAACGAAACGAAAGCTAAAAGATAGTGTTGGGCGCCAGGCACACGGATGTGCCAGATAGAGTTAGCAAAGCAAAACGCAGTAAGCAACAACTAAATTCAGAAACGAGACGATAACCGACTAGATAGAAGGAGAGGGGAACGTGGGGGCGTAGAAATAACACATTTTACGCAGATATAGGTAGCAGACACGGTAACTATAATTTCAAAAATCAAAAGCAGCGATACAAAATTAAATAAGAAATAAATAACAAAAGATACTACAGAACGGCAGAATAATACAAGAGTAAATTAATTCAAAAAAAAAAGGTAGCGGCGGAATTCAATTTAATTCCGGCGTCGCATACAACGTAGCGGTTAAGCCGCAAAAGATAAATTCCAAAAAAAAAAAAATAACAAAGAAAAAGGTATCGAAGAGAGAAGACAAAGCTAAATAATATTTAAAGTTAACTTAACGTACGCAAGGAATGTCAGAAAAAGAAAAGGAACGCTAGATAATATTCAAACGCAAATTAACGCACGCACAAAAGAAAAAGAGAAAGTTATAGGTAACATATGCGAGACGGCAAGGGATTCTTCCCGAGCAGCGCAAGTCCAAGTAAAGGTAGTAGCCGTAATTTATGCTAAATTAGCCTAGAAGATATCAGAGACCACGACAGCCCGTCAGGCGCGAATTCAAAATAGCCGTTAGGCAGCACAGAGGCAAAAGTATGCGGACGGACGGTCGAGATCTGCAGGAAAGAAAAGCCTACCTTGAGTCAGGGTCGCAGCCCAGGTGGCGTCAAAAGAGAACGCACAACGCACACAAAAGATAAAGAAAAGCACAAAAACTATGAAAAACCCCCAAAATATGATAAACTAACGAAAAACTAACGAAAACCCCAGAAAGAAAAAGACAAGATACTGAAAAGATAAGTAAATCCCCAACAATAGAAAAGATAAAGATAACGTAACGGTAAGGTAGCTCGACGTTGGCTGTAGGCTGGTCGACAACGGAGTGTTCGTCGCATGTCTGGATCGTAGATCGAAAAAGGGTGGGGGAAGCCTTTCCACACACGGCATGTTCTCCGCACCTAACGATGAACATTTTCGAAGTTCGGGCCGGGAGGTAGGAGATAGCAATGATAACAGGCTGGGAGGTGCAGCCCTCTCCCGGCCGGCAGGTGACCAGGCTGCGTGGACGGATGCATAGGCACGGGTACTAATGCCGCGGCTTCTAGGACATCCCCCAGATGATCCGGCGACGAACAAGGAGGTGCAGAGATCCCACGTCGTCCTAGGTGGCGAGGTTCCTGCTTTTCACAAAAAAAAACTTAAGGCAGACACGTATTCTCATAGCCATAGGTTGGACTTGCGCTTCGGTGAAGAATTTCGGTACGGCAGCGGCATGGTCGCTCACGTTTGCGAGTGGAGGCGCGGTCCAGTGGCAGATGATAAATACAAAATATTAAATATCAAATCTGCCACGTTACAATATATATATATATATATATATATATATATATATATATATATATATATATATATATATATATATATATATATATCCCGTACGGAAAAAACTACTGAAATACTACTGGGAAACTACTGGAATAACTACTGATAAACTACTGCTATACTTTTGAATACTACTGCCATTTTTCAGTAGTTCCCAGACTGTAAATTCGCGAATACTGGGGACTACTGGTAAGTAGTAACTACTGATACGTAGTAACTACTGATGAGTAGTGACGATCGGCGAGTGGTAACTGCGCGCGGGTAATGTAAATCATGTTCCAGTAATTCCCAGACTGTAAATTCGCGAATACTGGTGACTACTAACCACGGACGAGTAGTTATCATTGGCGAGCGGTGACTATCCAATAGTCACTACTGTCGAGTAGTACACTAAGTAATGTCCAGTAGTTATTGCAACACAAAGTCGTACACTGCAGGTTAGAAGTCACCAGTAGTGTACCACTCATACATGGTGTAATACTACTCAGTGAACTACACAACAGCATAGTAACTATTGAATAGTCACCACTCGCCAATGGTAACTACTCATCAGTATACTTATCGTCAGTAGTTACTACTAAATTACTACTTACCGGCAGTAGTTACTACTCACTTACTACTTATCTTAAGTAGTTACTACTGACATTTCAGGAGTTTTTTCTGTACGGGATATACTAGGGGGGCTCTGCCCCCCTGCGCGCTACGCGCGCCAACCCCCCATATTCTAATTTGTATCAGTTGTTTCTAAAATTCAAAGCCGTGGATTTTATGTTCTTCGTATTCCTCGTTGTCCAGGTCGTTTGCCAAGTATTTCTAGTAGTCCAGGTCCTCGGCTTCGTATTTCTCGTTGTCCAGGTCGTTCAGTGAGTATTTCTCGTAGTCCAGGTCCTGGGCTTCATAGATCTCTTAGTCCAGGTCACTCGCTAAGTATTTCTTGTAGTCCAGGTCCTCGGCTTCGTAGTTCTCGTTGCCCAGGTCCTTCGTTTCGTATTCCTCGTTGTCCAAGTCGTTCGCTAAGTATTTCCAGTGTCCAGGTCTTCGGCTTCGGCTTCGTAGTTCTCGTTGTCCAGGTCATTCACTGAGTATTTCTCGTAGTCCAGGTCCTCGGATTCGTATCTCTTGAAGTCGTGTGTAGAGATTATTAAGATATATCGCCGCCGCCGTGTCAGACATTTTGTGCTCTCCTCGGCTATCCTCGGCTATCCTCGGCTATCTTCGGCTATCCTCGGCCATCCTCGGCTATCCCCGGCTATCTTCGGCTATCCTCGGCTATCTTCGGCTATCCTCGGCTCTCTCCGGTTCTCTTCGGCTATCCTCGGCTGCCTTGGCTCTGCTTCCCCCTTTCCCTTTCCTGGGCCCTTGGACCGAGGGAAGGACCGAGTTGGGCTTTTCGTGGCTCTTTTCGGCTCTCCTCGGCTCTCCTCGACTATCTTCGGCTATCTTCGGCTATCTTCGGCCGATCCGAGCGTAGTCGAGGAGGCCCAGGGCAACAGGGAAGGGGCGAAAACCTAACCTGACCTCACCTAACCCATCCCATCCCATCCCATCCCAACCTAACCCAACCTAACCCACTATATCCTGACCATGGCAATCTAACCCAACCTGACCTGACCTAATCTAACCTCACCTCAAAGGTCCGGTTAGGTTAGGTGAGGTAAGGTTAGGTCAGGTTAGGTTAAGTCAGGTAAGGTTAGGTCATATAAGGTTAGGTCAGGTAAGGTTAGGTCAGGTAAGGTTGCCATGGTAACCAAAATGGGTTAGGTTGCCATGGTAACCAAAAAGTCTGACACGGCGGCGGCGGCGATATATCTTTATAATATAGCATATATATGTATATACTATATATGAGGTATTCCATACCAACTCGACCAATGATTTTCCCTCACCATTTTTGATTTGGTTCATAATTTTTTCTACGGTTACTCCAACTCTAACAACCACTCATGAATTTTTTCAGATTTTTTACATTAACCGTTATTTATTTATGATTTTTCAAAACTTCGAACAGTGCGACACCTTCGATTTTTTTGAAAAAAATCTCAAAAATTCTACTTTCGAAGACGATCATTTTGACCCCTAGTCGAAAGTGGAAACTCTTTTCCTTATGTTTATATTCCCTGGTAAAAATTCCCACATAGGAACCTATACAGGACCTACATAGGTACCATACGTATCGTAATTTGGGACAGGTTCCTATAGGAGTACAACTCATAGGAGTACATAGAACCTACGTCGGTATAGCGCTGTGGTAAAAATTCCCACATAGGAACCTACACAGGACCTACATAGGTACCATACGGATCGTAATTTTGGACAGGTACCTATAGGAGTACAACTTATAGGAGTACATAGGACCTACGTCGGTATAGTGCACTAGGGCCCATCCCGGTATATATATATAGGATTGGGACCTATATGGGTGTGTATGTATAGGAGGAAAACCTATATGGGACATGTATCTAGGCACGCCTATATAGATATGGGTTCCATACCTATACGGGCATGGGTCCTACATAGGTCCTTCACCTGTATGGTATATTCCCATACGGATCTGTCCCAAATTAGGATAGCTATATGGCTGTTAGGACCTATGTGGGTACAGATACCTGAGTATATGTATTGAAGTATGCAAGGAAAAATGCCGTATCCACGAGTTACACAATATGTATTGTAACTTTTGGCGAGTATCTTGAACCCGAAAGTTGAGAGATACCCGCAGTTAGTGTGAGTTCTTTACCTATATAAAAAAAGGGATTTAAATTATCAAAATTATTAGGGCTTTTCTTTGAGGTACGTAGGTAGGGAAAAGGATGGGTTAGCCACCAAAAGCCACCTATGCAACCTTGTGAATTTACTTTATCTCAGGACTCGGGTAGATTTCTCCACCAAAGCCTGTTCCCTTCGGACTCGGGTAGAACCAAAGCCGATCCTTCTCCTATTCGAACAGAGCCGGGAAGTTAATCCAAGCCTGCTATCCTAAACACAAAACCTATTCTTTACTCGGATCCGGGAACCTTGCGATTCCAAGACCGTGTCTCAGACTCGGAATCGTATTTCCTTGGCCCTCGGACGCGGGAATTTAATCCAACGCCGTACGCACTTGGAATGATCCAAAGCTGGTCCCTATAAGGCTTGTTCAGGGATGGATATTGATTAGTTAGGAGTCAGTGCTGAAATATCCGACATAGTTCAAATAAGAAAATAATATTGTATTCATATGAATTCTAATAAACTAATTTTTACAATGATTTACTTATTCTACTTCTATTCTAATTTCGTGACTCTAGTCGCGTTTGTTTGTTTGTTCCGTTTAGGTTTTCGTTCTGTTTGTATATTCTATTTTTATATTCTAGGCTATGCGCGGTTATGTTTTCTGTTATGATTCTATTTCGTTTTCGTTATATTTCCTCTCATTCTCTTCGATTATATTTTGAATTGTGACCAGTGATATTTTATCTAAAGGCAATTGAATTTATTCTATATCATGATTTTATGTTAGTTATTCGGATCTAGGCGATCTGAAGCTATTCAAGTGAATTTAATTTTATCTAAGTTGTGAGTCGCACCGGTGCTCTACCTGACTACGCTAGCGAGTGAACGCGTGAGCTGATTATATACTCTCTATCCCCTCTTCTTAGCGTGACGTCAGACACTTGGTCGAACGTAGAGGATTAGTGTAATCCTTTCCTTTGTTCGTGATTTGGCGTGTTTCGAGGTGCAATAGAACCGAGTATGTTACATTTGCCCCCTTTCATCAAGTAAACTTCTGCATCTTCATAGTCTCATTTTTTCTTAGCTGATGTCATGGAGTTTTGCTTGATGAATCTTCAGTCTTGTCAAGCCCTTCTTCCTGATCGGTCGATCTCCTTTAGATTTTCTCCTTTGTTATATTTGGTGTTTTATATTTATTTTATATGTCATGTCCGGTGTGTTTTATTTATAGTCGTTTAAGTCCTAGCGGATCCGTTGGGTCTATGTCCCTAATGTAATCCGGTAGTGTGGGTGCAACGAATATTGGCAGTTCTGGGAGTGATGGTCCAGGTAATTCTGTCTTCTTCGTCTTCAGTGCATCCGGTAAGGTAGGTGGTTTATGTTGTTTCATCAATGTTCTTTTATTGTCTATTGTTGGATTGGTAGGTATGTATGGTCTGTGTGAATCGATGAATGCGTACATGTTTTTCTTATACTCTTTCCTCTCCTCAGGAGTTCGATCAACGATGTCGAGTCTTCTCATACCCCACTGCAGTCCAAGATCGATGCTCTTCTCATCCTTCGCGACGTCATCTTTCCAGCGTATCTTCTGGTCGTTCGGTAATATGACATCTTCGGTGATTATGGGTAGGTTTTTCTCTGGCTTATGTACCAATTCCTCTATTTCTTGTAAGAGGCTATCTCTTAACTCCTCGATTTCCTCATTTGGAATTTCTGCTGTTTCCGCCAGCATTTCTTCAATTAGATTATTGTTGTCGTCACGTTTCTGTTTTTTAATTTTCTTTTTCAGGTCTAACGGTTTTCCTGGTTTCGGTGTCATCGTGTCTCTCCCTGGTCGTGCCACTCCATATCCGCTGGTGAATTTTCCCGAGGGATAAATGGGTCTATCCTCTTCTGCGTCCACTTCATCACCATCACGGTAGGTCTGCACCTCTTTATCTTGCACGCTTGTATATCCGTACGACATCATATTGATTAGCTGTACTGGATTATCCGAATTGACATGCCGATTTATATAGTTGAAAGCTATAATGGATTTATTTTGAATCCGTCACTCACGCCTTCGAAATGGATTATATTCATTGTTTTCACGAATATTTCGGACTTTGACATTATTATCCTACATTTAACGTTTAACTTATATAATGTTTGAACATATTGACGTGAAATCGTCCTCTTTCTTTCAAATTCGTTGGGTTCTCTAGAATAAACGTAGCGTCGCCAATCTGACTTTTTATGCGATACGGTCCTTCGTAGAGAGAGAAAAATTTAGCCATTTTTTTGTTTTGTGTATCAGATACATTTAATGCACGAACTAATACTAAGTCGCCTATCTTAAAACTAGACATCCTATGTGTACTGTTGTAACGATCCGCACGATACTTTCCTCTCCTTTTTATGTTTTCTTTTGCCAATCTGAGTTTATATTCATGAGGTAAATCAAATTTATTTTCAGATAGGTAATTTTCCCAAAATCTTTGAGGTTTCTCCTTCTTTTGCAATTCACAAGGAGCGAATCCCGTTGTGTCGTGGTATACTTCGTTCATACACGTCTCGATAGTGCTTAACCATTTAATCCAGTCTGTATGTTTATCCGTTATGAAAGTTCTAAAAAATCTCCCGATTTCCCGATTAACCCTTTCCACAATGTTCCCTTGCGGATGTCTTATAGAGGAAAATATCGGCGTTACATTTTCGTCTTTCAACTTGTCTAACCATTTTACCGATGTAAATTGTGTACCATGATCAAACTGTATCTTTTTAGGTTTTCCTAATTCTGGTACGTATTTATCGAATATGCTGCGGATGGTGGATTGCGCATTTGCGGTTTTTAGCGGGTACAATTTCACGTACTTACTAAAAGCATCTATAACTACTAACAACCACCGGTAGTTCCCACGGCTTGCAGGTAATGGACCAAAAAAATCAATAGAGATTAAGTCTCCTACACCAGCAGGTATGATATTTTGCATATTCGCATAACTGTAACAGTTTGTTACTTTGCATTTTTGACATATGATGCAGCGGGCTAGTTCTTTTCGTATGACTTTACCGAATTTCGGATAATAAAACCCTTCTCGCAATAACTTGTAGCATTTTGCAGAACCTACGTGTCCATAAATTTCATGGCATTCCACGATTAGCATTTTTACTATTGATTCTGGCAAGTATACTCGTAATTTGCCCCCTACTTCTCTTTGGTACAAAATGTCATTTTCGTATTTAAATTTTAATTGATTGTTTACTATTCCTTTTTCCACCAGATCAGCAATCCGGAGATCCGCCTTCTGTAACTTCGCTAAAGAACGGAGCTTTTCCATCAGATCTTCGCTGACCCTTTTCGCTAATTCCGCGATTACTTCGGCTGAATTTACTACACTTGACTCTTGATTCTGTTCCGGAGGATATCTACTGATAATATCAGCTACGATATTGTCTTTTCCTTTAATGTATTCAATTTTGAAATCATAGTTTTGTATGTACAACACCCATCTGGTTAATCTTGAGCTAGTCAATCTACAAGTTAAAACGAATGAAAGTGCTTTATGGTCACTTCTGATAATTAATTCCGCGCCAATAATGAACGTTCTGAATTTTTCAAGTGAGTACACTATCGCTAGTAATTCTTTTTCCGTAGTAAAATATCCCAATTCTGCCCCCTTGAGCGTTCGACTTGCGAATCCTATGATTTTATGTTCGTTATCTTTGTCGATTTGATATAGCATACCCCCAATTGCATAATTACTTGCATCGCATTCTAAATAATACTTTGCTTTTGGATCCGGGTGGTGGACTATCATCGTTTCGCAAAATAAATCTTTTATTTTTATAAAATACTCGTTAATTTTTTCTGTCCAATCCCATTTTACTTCCTTTCTCAATAGCTGTAAAAGCGGATAGGTTAGTTCAGAATAATCCTTAGTGAATTTATTGTAATAGTTCGCTAATCCCAGAAATCCTTTTAATTGTTTTACATTTTTCGGTACCGGAAAGTTTTTTATAGCCATGATTTTGTCAGATTGAGGTTGTATACCGTCTTGTGTTATTTTGTGTCCCAGAAATTCAACTTCTTTTCTAAAGAACTTGGACTTCTGGAAGTTTAGTGTTAAGTTATGCTTTTGAAATGTCTCGAAAAGCTCTTCCAAATTTTTTAAATGGTCTTCGACCGATGCAGATGTGCATAAAATGTCATCAACGAAATTTATTGTGAAGTGTGCTACTTCTTGTAATATAATATCTAACGCTCTAACAAGACTTGCTAAGCTTGTGTTCAACCCGTATGGAGTTACTTTAAATTGATAAGTTTTACCTTCAAACATGAAAGCTGTGTATTTTCTTGATTCTACTTCTAAAGGTACTTGCCAAAAACTGGCTGTCAAATCCAAACTAGACATCAGTTTTGTGTTTCCACATTTCTGAAAGAGTACCTCAGTAGATTGAGCACAGTCTCTATCAGGTATGATTAATTTGTTGATAAAACGAGCATCAAGTACTAACCGTATTTCACCGTTTTTCTTTGATACTACCACAATAGGGTTTACGTACTCGCTACATGATCGTTCGATAATTCCGTGATTTAACATTTTGTCTATTTCTTTTCTTACTTTTTCGCGGTGCATGATTGGTACTGGATATGACCTGCGTACAAAAGGTCTATCTTCGTAAGTCTGTATTTTATGTTCGTAAACTGACACCCTCCCTGGGATTTTGCTGAAAATGCCCCGATATTTCTTTAATAAGTCAATAAAGTTTCTTTGGTGCTCGTTTTCCAACAAATCGCATTCTGAGAGTTTGTCTTTGATCTCATCATCGGTTAACTCATATTCTTCACATAATTTTATTTGATTTTCAAGTTGTGAATTTAAATTAGATAATTCTAAGTTTTCACCACCTGACGGTAACTCATTCGATGTTTGTAATATGACGTTTTCCGTTTCCGAATCAGTGTTTATCGTTAATATGTTCGAATCCAAGTTTAAATGTGCTTTCCACTTCCCTAGTGTGTCAATTCCAATAATTATTGGCTTTCTGAGTTTAGGGATAACAAGAAAAGGAATTTGATCAGTGAAATTTCCAATTTTGATTGTCATAAAAAGCTGTAATTTTACTGTAACTGGTTTGCCACCGGTGGCTCCTACGATTTGATAGTTCACCACTGGGAGTTTTTCGCAAGTTTTAAAATTATCTACGTTCTCTGAATACCAATTTTCAGAAATTCCCGTTACTTGACTTCCTGTATCTATAAGTGCTATGTTTTTTAACTTTTGTAAATAAACTTGTATTGTTGGACAATATACGATTTCTTTTTGCTTTATTTCATCCTCTTTTAACAAAAACTCTGTTGGATTTTCAAAAGGGTTTGAATCTACTTTTTCTGCCGCATTTATTTCGATTCCGCGCTGTGCCTTGCATTCCGGCAGTGCTGTGCTCACAGCGCTAGTTGGTTTTCCGAACCCAACTCTTCGATTTCGATTTTACCGTTATCGCAGACTTCTTCTTCGATTGCGTTTACCTGTCGAGTGTTTGTCCAATTTTGGCGACGATTGCCTTCTTGGGTATTTGACTTTATTTTGTTGTCATGAGAATCGTGTACGTTTGAGTCTTCGCGTTGCGTGTTAGGTTTAACGTTGTTGTTTTGCTGTGTATAGCCGCTTCGCCATGTGTATTGTTTTGGTCGCTCGTCAAGATGGCGAGTTGTGTTTGAATACCTGTTGGCATTTTGGTTTTGAGAACTCGTTTTCGGGACATTAGAACGTCCGCCGGATTGCATCTGGTCCAAAAAGGTAAGCAAACTGTCTATATCTCGAATGCTTCTACATTTCGCTGCTTCTACGACGTGTTCGTCGAAGTGACGTATTATATTATTTACGATTTCGTTTTCTGTCATTAAAGGAACCAAACCGCTTGCTGATGCATATTTCCTGCTGGCATATTCTGACCATCCTACTTTTCCTTCCGGTAAGTAATATCCGAATTCTAAATCTCTTCGGATTTCACGCTGAGTTTCTTCTCCCCAATACCTAGCTAAAAATCGTGTTTTGAACTCATCCCATGAATTTATTACGCTGCGACGCGCAATCCACCAGTCTTTAGCATCATTCGTCATACTTTGACCTATAAGCTTAAGTCCGATGTCGTCGCTAACCCCTAAAAACGCGAAATATTCGTCCAATTCTCTTATATAATTAACGGGTTTTTCCCATGTTTTTCCCGCATAAGTCGGTAATTTTAATTGTTTCGCTATTAAACCGGTATTATCGTTAATAGTATCATGACCAACTCGCTGTCGTCTAAGACGTCTTATATCCGAATCTATTCCTATTTTTAAACTATCATGCTTATGACTAAGTTCGGTTATCATTTCTTGGTTTGTTTTATGACTTTCTGTTATTTTACTTTTCAGAACTTCGTACGTGCTTACTTGTTCGCCTTTAAGAATGTTTTCGCATGTTTCAAGTTTGTCTGTCCAGTCAGCAGTTTCTTTGTCTAATCTATCAACGACATTTCTCAGGTTTGTATTTATTTGTTCAAATTTGGCATTACAATCAATAACATTATTTTCTAATTTATTATCTATTTTAGATTCATATTTTGCTCTTTCTTCTACGTTTTCCGCTTGAAATCTTAACAAATTTTGTTCCATTGACTCGAATTTAGATTCCATTTTCTTTTCCAGATTATCTAAAGAAGCTAAAATCTTGGCCATCGGATCTACCGGGTTTCCTTCTGGTACTTGAGCCATTTCGGAAGATTGTGTACTTGATCTGCCTTCTGTAAAACCTGAATCTCGTCCCTGATTACCTAAATTGACGACACCGGAATCTTTTGATTTGTTTGATCCTTTGTCGGACATTTCAGCCCTGACTCTGATCAAATAACAATTCCAAGCCTGAAACACAGGTCTCTTGTCGGTCTATTTTTTGAACTTTGAAACTTGATTCTAGATTCTACTGATTTTACTGTTTTTTGACTGATTTTAACGTTAATTCAAGTGATTTTATTGATTTTATCTTTTATTTATGCTTTTTCCAAACGATTTTACTAAGAAAAGCCCCGCACGTTGGGCGCCAAATGTAACTTTTGGCGAGTATCTTGAACCCGAAAGTTGAGAGATACCCGCAGTTAGTGTGAGTTCTTTACCTATATAAAAAAAGGGATTTAAATTATCAAAATTATTAGGGCTTTTCTTTGAGGTACGTAGGTAGGGAAAAGGATGGGTTAGCCACCAAAAGCCACCTATGCAACCTTGTGAATTTACTTTATCTCAGGACTCGGGTAGATTTCTCCACCAAAGCCTGTTCCCTTCGGACTCGGGTAGAACCAAAGCCGATCCTTCTCCTATTCGAACAGAGCCGGGAAGTTAATCCAAGCCTGCTATCCTAAACACAAAACCTATTCTTTACTCGGATCCGGGAACCTTGCGATTCCAAGACCGTGTCTCAGACTCGGAATCGTATTTCCTTGGCCCTCGGACGCGGGAATTTAATCCAACGCCGTACGCACTTGGAATGATCCAAAGCTGGTCCCTATAAGGCTTGTTCAGGGATGGATATTGATTAGTTAGGAGTCAGTGCTGAAATATCCGACATAGTTCAAATAAGAAAATAATATTGTATTCATATGAATTCTAATAAACTAATTTTTACAATGATTTACTTATTCTACTTCTATTCTAATTTCGTGACTCTAGTCGCGTTTGTTTGTTTGTTCCGTTTAGGTTTTCGTTCTGTTTGTATATTCTATTTTTATATTCTAGGCTATGCGCGGTTATGTTTTCTGTTATGATTCTATTTCGTTTTCGTTATATTTCCTCTCATTCTCTTCGATTATATTTTGAATTGTGACCAGTGATATTTTATCTAAAGGCAATTGAATTTATTCTATATCATGATTTTATGTTAGTTATTCGGATCTAGGCGATCTGAAGCTATTCAAGTGAATTTAATTTTATCTAAGTTGTGAGTCGCACCGGTGCTCTACCTGACTACGCTAGCGAGTGAACGCGTGAGCTGATTATATACTCTCTATCCCCTCTTCTTAGCGTGACGTCAGACACTTGGTCGAACGTAGAGGATTAGTGTAATCCTTTCCTTTGTTCGTGATTTGGCGTGTTTCGAGGTGCAATAGAACCGAGTATGTTACAGTATATAATACCCTATCCGACATTTTTACCACCGCATGTACGGCGAATTTACGGGCCTTATTGAGACCTAAAAAGCACCTAAATGGGTTATTGCAACCATATATCGGACCTAAGGGGTCCTGCATACCGACGTAGGATATCTATGTGGGTTTTATATGGGGCCTGCAAAGCACCTAGATGGGTTATTGCGGCATCATATCGGACCTCACGGGTCCTGTACGCCAACTACGAATACCTATGTGGTTCCTATTGGGTCCTGAAAAACACCTACATAGGTTATTGCGGAAGCATATCGAACCTCATGGGTCCTGTATGTCAGCGTAGAATACCCATATGAGTCCTACTGGGGCCTACAAAGCACCTACAAAGGTTATTGCGAACACATATCGGACCTTACGGGTCCTGTATGCCAACATAGGATGCCTATATAGGTCCTGTCAGGTCCGGTAAAGCACCTACGCGGATTTTTGTGGTACATTTGTAGGACCTATACCATACCTTGCAGGTCCTTCGAACGCCCTATGATACCATCATAGGTTACTACAGGTACCCACACAGGACCTACATATTCCATGCAAGACCTTTAAGGTCCTACCTGGGAATTTTTAGCAGGGATATTAGACCGGTTCAAAAAAATCGACTATTCTTTTTCTTTCAATTTTCGCATTGAAATACTTTCGGGGGGTTGAAAAAAGATGCCTGTTAAAAGCGGAGCTTTCAATCTTAAGATTTAGAGGTCGCTCATCGCGGATTTCTGTTTTCCATTTGAATAGCATAGGAAATTTTTTTTTTTTTTTTATAATTTTGTAGCTCACAAACTAATAAACAAATCCAAATGACTCAAACATATTGTTATAAAGGGTAAAACCCAGTATATTTAACGCATACGGTCTAGTAGTCTCAAACATACGAATTCTATTGACACTAACAAATGATATGAGTTGTTGTATAAACATTTTTCAATTTTTATAAACAGTCTTTCTCCAGACACAAACTCGAGAACTTGTATTTCAAATATAACTTTATCTTCTTTAAACCACTTTATTTGCACCTTGAATTGCTTTATTTCACTCGGGAATCCACGTCATATTTCAGTTGTAATTCCATTTTACAACATTTGGTGTCAGAAGTGCGATTTTCCAACATTTTTCCGAGTTCGATAGAGTGATTTACTTTGGTGCATTTCTGGTGGTTGATTTGAGTTATTCAAGTTTGAACTTACTTAAAAAAAAAAAAAAGAGAATTTCCTTGCGAGCGAATAAACTTCCCTTTATTAAAAAAAAAAAAAATGAGCAATCGACGAAATATTCGGTCCTGCCGTCAAAACTCGCCAGCTGCTAACGAGCCAGCCCACGAAGCCGAAGCAGCAGTTCCAACCCTTGCCCTGCTTCAACTTCTGCAGCAACAACAGGCTGCACAACAACAACAAGCAGCTACACAGCAACAACAGCAGGCTGCTCTTCTACAGCTCGTTCAGAGCCAACAGCAGCAGCAGGAACGTCTTGTCCAGGTTTTCCAGGACCAACAGCGAGACTCGCGAGAATCTTTGACACAACTGTTGTCGGCTCTTCGAGAGGACCGACGAGGATCCGGAGACGAGGTCCTAAGAATCCAACCTCGACCAGTCCCTGTCCCGTCAACCTCCTCTTGCCGATTTGCCCCAGCCCCCGAAACAATAAGGTCTGTGCCTTTAATTAGGGAAGTCGAACCTTCTCAAATTTCAATTGCTCCACAAGCTACTAGAGCGATTCCAAGTATTACTACTCCTCTCACTTCAATTCTTCCTTCTGAGACCGCCAATTTGAGTGCTAACGTAGTCCCAGACAGTATTCCTTCTTTACCTATTGAACACAACACCGAGCCTCTTATAAAACGATCAAATTATGTAAAACCTCCAATTTTCGAAGGTGATAGGCCCTGGGCCGATTTTGAATGTCAGTTCTTAGTAGTCGCTAAACTTAATGATTGGGATTCCGCGACTAAGGCCGGAAATTTAGCTACAAGTTTGAGAGGCCCGGCTGCAGGTGTTTTATCTACACTGACACAGACGGAAATTTATAATTATGAACGACTTAGCTCAGCTTTAAAATTGAGGTTCGGAAATGAACAC
This sequence comes from Tenthredo mesomela, assembly GCA_943736025.1. Taxonomy (NCBI): domain Eukaryota; kingdom Metazoa; phylum Arthropoda; class Insecta; order Hymenoptera; family Tenthredinidae; genus Tenthredo; species Tenthredo mesomela. Next base: position 16,971,463 of record OX031014.1, on the reverse strand, counting down.
CTGACTAAACTATTCTTGACTCAATTCAATACAAGACGACAACGCCGCGATGAGGATATCGCCACCCTTGGGCATGACGTTGAACGCCTTTCTAGGATAGCCATGCCCACTTGCGATGAAAATACTCGCGAAACTTTTGCTACAGATAGATTTATTAACGCTCTTCTTGACGCCGAGCTTAAACATGCCTTGAGCGTGGCGGGACCTTCTACTTTGCGCGAAGCCATAATAAAGGCTCTCGAATTGGAGGCTCTCAACAAACAATATTTAGGTGCAGGACGAATTCGACAGGTCGAGACAGCGAAACCTACCCTCGGAACCCCGCGAGAATCAGAAACCAGTAAATCCCCTCCCCAACAAAATCGGCATAACAATTATAATAGAGAGCCGTTCAAATCTAATTTAGAGTGCTGGTACTGCAGAAAATCTGGACACGATATCGAACACTGTTTTACTCTCAAACGAAAGATCCAATCGAATCAATCGTACGACACTTCAAATAACTTTAGTCCTTCAGGTCAAACTTCGTGGCGAAGTGAATCGGCGCGTTTTAATAATTATAACCAGGGAGAAAGAATGCTTCCTTTCAACAACTCGCGTCCAGATTCTGATCCTAGAAAACTAACTTCTGATGGTTCTTCGGGGCGGGAAGCATCGTCAACTCGACCTAGAGATAGCCCTGTTTAAAATCATTAATTAATTATGAGGTTATGAACATCGACACCTCGGAATTAGATATCGGAATTCCATGACCCTCTGAATTTCCACTTGATTTTATTCTTTTGTTTAGATTTTTCATTTCTTTGCGTTCTAGCTCCTGTCAGCTGATTCAGATTCTTTTTCTTTTTAAACTAGTGATATCCGAGCTGTCCTTTTCCTTTAACATTTAGGCTTAAGGTTTAATGAATTTTGGAGTTTTACAGATCTTTCTGATTCATTTGAGTTTGGGAAAATTTGATATGATCTCAGAAGAGATCAGCGAAAATTTGAATTACGTCACAGAGCCCTCGGTCCGTTCCTACTTCCCTCAAGAAGCCCGAAAAGATCCTGATTAAGATAAGATCGTTTCAATTTTATCCCTTTTCTTTTATTTACCTATAGATTTTGGTAATTTTATGTAATTTGATTTCTTCTTCAAAGAAACTTTCAGTTATTGGTTTAGGCCTTCAGCAAACCAATACTTTAACCTCTTCTCCCTTTTTCCATGAAATTAACATTTGTCCTCCACTCTAGGGTGTGCTGTTTTGATGTCGTTTTTGGATTCACCTGGGAGCGGTTCACGATCCCTAATTCCTGTTTCCCGATCTCCTGATTCCTGACTTGATGACTTGCTTCCTGACGAATCGTGAACTGGTTTCATCCCCAGGCGGCTTCCGGTTTTTACAGACTCCTCTTTCTTCTACGACGACTCTTCAAGAACATTTTTATACTAAAATTGCTCACTTTTACTTTTGTTTTTGCTCAAGCTATCCTCTTAAGGTTTTTCGTGGTTTTCCCTTGAGAGACGAAACGCGAATGCTGGATAGTTTTTGGGAAGGTTTCCCCACTTTAAAGTAAATTCCAGCTTTCCCAAAAAGAGCACACACTCACATTGCGACTGCTAGACCGGTTATTTCTTTTTAAACCTTTGTCATTTTTGAACATTTTTCTATTTTTAGAGTCGGGTCGACTCTTTCCCGGAGGGGAGGGTAGTGTTATAAAGGGTAAAACCCAGTATATTTAACGCATACGGTCTAGTAGTCTCAAACATACGAATTCTATTGACACTAACAAATGATATGAGTTGTTGTATAAACATTTTTCAATTTTTATAAACAGTCTTTCTCCAGACACAAACTCGAGAACTTGTATTTCAAATATAACTTTATCTTCTTTAAACCACTTTATTTGCACCTTGAATTGCTTTATTTCACTCGGGAATCCACGTCATATTTCAGTTGTAATTCCATTTTACAACAATATTTTCATAGGAAATTGAACACTCTACAAAAAGCTTCTCTTATCATTTTTTGATAAATTGACTCCTTCCAAAGTTATTTAAGCTCAAATTTCAATTTATAGTTGAGTAAACTATTTTTTTTGTGATTTTTCTTTCCACAATGATAGATACATTTTTTAGAGTGTTCAATCCCCTATCAAAATATGTAAGAGTCATTTGGATTTGTTCATTGGTTTGTGAGCTACGAAATTCTGAAGAAAAAAAAAAAAAAAATTCCTATGCTATTTAAATGGAAAATAGAAATCCGCGATGAGCGACCTCTAAATCTTAATATTAAGAGCTCCGCTTTTAACAGGCATCTTTTTTCACCCCTCCGAAAGTATTTCAATGCGAAAATTGAAAAAAAAAGAACAGTCGATTTTTTTGAACCGGTCTAATATATATATATATATATATGGGTATATATACCTATATACTACATATATACTATATATTAGACTGTTTCAAAAAAAAAAAATTTCAAAGAACATTGAAAAATCGTCAGAGTATGTCTAAACAAAGACCCTGTTCAAATGTGAGCCCTTAATATTAATATTTAGAGGTGGCGCTTTTCATTTTTCTATTTCCATTTAAATAACATGGGAAAATTTTTTTCTGAACTTCCGAATTTTATTACTCAGAAACGAACTATCTTACAATAATAACTAAGATAGCTTTTTGTAGCAAATTTGACGCTCTATAAAAAAGGTTTGAATGAAAATTTGCATGAGGCGAGCCGTTTCGGAGTTATCAAGCCTCAACCATTGAACTGTTCAAAATAATGATAATTTCTACTTATACGCGACAAAATCGACTCATATAACTTAAATACCCACTATTATCAACTTAAAAACCAATATCCATAAATTTTCAATTCATTGTTGATCAAAAAATTTTATTAATCAACAATAAGTGATTAATTTTTTTGATCAATAATAAAAAATACGGGTATATCACAAATAAATGATGAAATTTCATCATAAATTTTATTTACAATGCATCAATAATTCATTTCAATTTAATTTTAATTTTGATTTTAATTTTGAACAGTTCAATGGTTGAGGCTTGATAACTCCGAAACGGCTCGCCTCACGCAAATTTTCATTCAGACCTTTCTTATAGAGCGTCAAATTTCCTACAAAAAGCTATCTTAGTTATTATTGTAAGGTAGTTCGTTTCTGAGTAATAAAATTCGAAAGTTCAGAAAAAATTTTTCCCATGTTATTTAAACGGAAATAGAAAATTGAAAAGCGCCACCTCTAAATATTAATATTAAGGGCTCACATTTCAACAGGGTCTTTGTTTAGACATACTCTGACGATTTTTCAATGTTCTTCGAGAAAAATAAAATAATCGCTTTTTTTGAAACAGTCTACTATATATAGTATATATACTATATCTATAGTATATATATATATATATATATTAGACCGTTTCAAAAAAAATCGATGGTATTTTTTTTTGTTTCAAACAACCTTAAACGATACCTTGACATGAAATAATAATCTGTGTGAAGAATGAGCCCTGTCCTCAAAGATTTAGAGGTGCCGCATCGGACTTTTGTCTTTTTTATTTCATTAGGATAAAATATATTTTTTTTAAAGTCTTTGAGGCTTTCGCGGTGAAATTCTGAATGAGATTTGGCTTCCAGGTTGGAGCCGCGTTGTTTAACGGTTGGGTGCCGACGTTTCGTAAACATTGCAGTTTACTTCATCAGGGCGAGAAACAACCTGATACTGGTTGCTCCCCAACAGGGTGTCCCTATTTATGCCAGTTGCGAAACCGTCCATGTGTGACGTTCCGCTCGGGTGGAGTTGAACAATCATATGTTTCTAAATGGTTGGCCAAACATTTAAAAAAAATTTGATAATTTTTTTCAAATATTTTTTTTAATTTTTTTTTTTTTTTTTTGTTAGAGGAAGGTCTCAGTCAATCAGGTCGATTTGACTTTTCTTTTTTAGTCTTTAGCCAGGCAAAAGACCAGGCAAACTTTTGTCTTTTTTATTTCATAAGGATAAAATAATATTTTTTTCTTTTTGATTTTGTATTTTTTTTTTCCAGAGGCAGGTCTCAGTCAATCAAGTCAAGTTAACTTTTCTTTCTTAGTCTTCAGCCAGGCAAAAGACTAGAAAAGAAAATTTGACTAGACTTGATTCTTCCTTTAAGAAAAAAAAAATCGAGAAAAAAAAATAATAATATTTCATCCTAATGAAATAAAAAAAGACAAAAGTCCGATGCGGCACCTCTAAATCTTTGAGGACAGGGCTCATTCTTCACGCAGGTTATTTTTTCATGTCAAAGTATCGTTTTAGGTTGTTTGAAGCAAAAAAAATACCATCGATTTTTTTTTTGAAACGGTCTAATATACAGGATGGTCCATTTTAATTGATGCAGGCGAATATCTTGAAAACTAACAATTATAAAAGAAAAAGTTTTATACAAAACTTGAAGGGTTTCGAGGGGGAAAGATAATGCTGATATGTGTTGACTTGTGGACTTCGCCAATTCCGAGATTTCACAAGCAACTTCGGATTTTAGATAGGGAACACATGTTTTGGTTTGGGGCATCTGATAGTGCGATGAAAGACTCATTCAAACACGCAAGCAAAAAAAAATTAGAAAAAAAAATTTTGCAAAAAAAATTGGAATAAAAAATTTCGCGAATTTTTTTTTTTTTTGCAAAAGATTGCTTTTTTGTCCCTAGCTTTCGAACACATTCATTGTTCATCACTCTAGCTCAAAATTTTTCTCGCCAATTTTGAAATTGGAAAGATTGAATGTACACTAAACGTAATGGATTCTGATCCGGACGAGTTGGACAATTCTAGAAACAGCCAATCGGCGCTCTGGATTAAAAAAATCCAGAGCGCCGATTGGCTGTTTCTAGAATTGTCCAACTCGTCCGGATCAGAATCCATTACGTTTAGTGTACCAGATTAGTGAAAAAAAAATCGTAGATCAATAACGCAGAGTGATGAACAATGAATGTGTTCGAAAGCTAGTGACAAAAAAGCACAATCTTTTGCAAGAGAAAAAAAAAAATTCGCGAAATTTTTTTTTGCAATATTTTTTTTCCAATTTTTTTTGCAAAATTTTTTTTTCCAATTTTTTTTGCTTCCGTGGTTGAATGAGTCTTTGATCGCGCTATCAGATGCCCTCAACCAAAACATGTATTCCCTATCTAAAATCCGAAGTTGCTTGCGAAATCTCGGAATTGGTGAAATCCACAAGTCAACACATATCAGCATTATCTTTCCCCCTCGAAACCCTTCAAGTTTTGTATAAAACTTTTTCTTTTATAATTGTTAGTTTTCGAGATATTCGCCTGCATCAATTAAAATGGACCACCCTGTATATATATTGTAACGTTCCGGCTGTTCTGGCTCCTGCCGGAGCAGCCGGACAAGTGTCCATCGCGCATCCCGCGACGCGCACCGCAGAGTTCAGTGTATTGCGTGATGTTGTGCAATCTACGATTCCGCACCACCCGCGATTCCGCGCATCTCGCGATTCCGTGCAAACCGGCGTTTCCGTGCATCCCACGCTTCCGCGGGCACCGCGGAATATCGGTATAAAAGGGGGTACGTGGAAGCATCAGCACCGATTGTGTGGCAAAGCGCCCGTCGAGTCACATCTGATAAAATTCATTAGGCACGTAGCCAAAATAGTGCGTGGTCTTTACTTGCTTATAAATTCGAATTCAATACTTGCTAAAATTGAAGTATTTTAGAATCACGATTTATAACATGAAAATAAATTAAATTCACATTCCTTGCTCAATATGTTTTGCTAATTTTATAATATAATAAATTAGACACAGAATTTAGAAGTCGCCTTAATACGGGGTTTAACGGCGCAAATTAACACCGTTCTAGGATTGGAAATCCTAGAGTAACAAATACTACGGGATACCGGTTTAAACAAAACTCTAAATCCACTAAATGGAAACATTGATTAAAGACACTTATGAACTCTAAATAAATCTACTCTTATCCTACTGAATTATTTCTTTAATATAATATTTTATATTCTATTCTATTCTTGTTTATTCTTTATGCTTTATTAATACCCTAATTCTACGCACGATATATTATTTCATGTTTATTCTTTTGTATCGTTTTCTACGACTGACCTATTAACGATTTGATTTCATTAAACACTATCTATTGTTAAAACTACGTCTATTTCTTTCAATTTCCTATTTCCTTAAACTAACAATCTCTAAGTATTTCAGGTTTCTTTCTTTAGTTTCAATTTGCAAACGACAGCTATGGTGCGGGTGTAAAACCCAATCCCGAGTCTAGTTGTACAGCTTGGTACGCCTAGCGACACCCAGCTCTGTGCTAAGGCAGCTACGGTTGAGTTTTTGCTGGGTTACAACACTGGGGAATACCCATGTCTGTGATTCTCACACACAGCTAACACAACCCGCGTCTGTCGCACGAGCTCGGTTAGCGAAGCAGATCCTCGCTCAGTAGATAAATAGCTCAAATCGGTTGATATCTGATTTGAGTCTGTAATAGGGTATTTTGTGGTTTTTCACTTTTTCCACGAGAGGAGCTCCAAATCACTCCCGTGACAAAGACACTCACGCGGACTAGCACCATATCTCCAGCCATCAGCTGAGATATCGGTGCAGTAAGTTACAATATATATGGGGAATTCCACGTGAACTCCCCTGCTTAAAATGTTCGATACAAAACTACAAGATTACATTCGATTCCTATCCAAAACCTATAATAATTTATGAGGTCTATGTAACCGACTTTGAGAGACGATTCAATTTCTATCTTAACGATTATGTTTCTAAAATACTTGTGTTGTATGTGATAATCAAGATAAAAATTTAAGGGGACCAGTACAGCGACTTTTCGAGAAATGATCATAGTCCGAAATCAATTTATTTCATAACCAAAGTTCATTTCACATGAAAATATCTGTCTTTTTCAAAATCATGTGTCGTAAGGATTTCAGAGCACCGTTGGACCGATTCAGGTCATCTTGGATTCATTTTCTTCAGAAAACAAATCCTCATCATGTGAATGTAGGAATTTTGAAAATTTTTCGTTTTGGCCAAGTTATTTAAGAAATGAGTGATAATAATTTTTGCAAATTTGGTAAATTGATCATAACTTGTGACATAATTTTTTATTTTAAAATTCCTACATTCACATGATGAGGATTTGTTTTCTGAAGAAAATGAATCCAAGATGACCTGAATCGGTCCAACGGTGCTCTAAAATCCTTACGACACATGATTTTGAAAAAGAAAAATATTTTGATGTGAAATGAACTTTGGTTATGAAATAAATTGATTTCGGACTATGATAATTTCTCAAAAAGTCGTTGTACTGATCCCCTTAATACAATCGAATGATATTGCCTATTACCTATGTAATTGAATGGCAATGTTTCGAGTAGTACTCTTGATGTTATATCACACTTTTGTCAAGGGATCCATGAATATGATTCTTTCGTTTTATAGCTATACAAATTTCATTGGTTTCTATGATACACCCGATTCTATGGAACATGTTGTGATAATTACAATCTTAAATCAATGAGAATCAATGTGATTATATTACTTTAGCACGGGCTTCTTTTTTTATCTTAAACTCCCGATACAACTTGTTCCTTATTCTATCTGTATTACAATTATATTTTCCAATCGTCTTTTAATGATTAAAATACTATCCGATTCCTTGAGAATAATGTGATTGTATACTAGCCGAGGTTGATTCTGGCCCGGAAGTGATCAGGTTAGCGTATTAAATCATATATATATATATATATATATATATTATCATTGAAAATGATTCTCTTTTCGGTCTGTTAGCTGGCTATAGGGGTTCCAATCTGGAAATGTAACGTTTCGGCGTCACGCAAAATCGTACATGATGAGTCATCGGACTGAGTCTTTCATTTATTAGAAGGTGTAGCTGGTAAGGTAAATTTCATTTGTATTAGTGTCAGATGAAGATTGATAGATGTCGTTAATTTTAGTCAGTCATAATGATTGTACGTTATTGAAGATTACTAGACAGGTAATATAAAAACTCGCATATGTCTCGTCAAGTGTGAATCTCGATTCTTAGAGCATATAGGCATGGAGGAAGCATAGCCCCTGAGAGACCGAGTCGAGCCGATGCGAGAGAGATAGATAGATAGATAGATAGCTTTATTTATTTCCATATCAATATTGGAAAATCCTACCTTGCATTTACAATGCAGTATGCAAGGTAGGCGGAGAAAGGACACTTAACCTAGCTTAGAATAAGTTGAGAGAGAGAGAGGGTACATAGGTACAGAGTAAGCAGACAGGTAGCAGAGCAGGCAGAGCAGGCAGCAGCAGGCAGAGAGGGACGTAGGGAGCGTACATGCTCTATCTTTCTATATGACAGTAGCGTACCTATCGTGAAAGTGTAAGCGGAACACTGTATTGATGTATAGGGACGCAACACTTCATAGGCATGATGTATGTACTGGTTGTGTATTACTGCTACATCAAAATTAAATCTAAAGCGTGAGCTAATACAAATAAACAGCAGATAGAAACAACAGGTGTCTATATGCTCCAATATGCTCTAAGGGTCTATCGTATGCCACGAGCGTGAGTGCTCGACCATCTGTAATAGTGAGGGCCAATCAGAGTCTGCAAAACAAAGAAGGCATACATTGTCCCGTAGTCTGTCTCACGCCAGTTTCCCTCTTACGTTGCGGGGTATCTCTTGCTTCCTCCAAGTTTTGTATGCTGTAAGGTGTGAATAGATGATAATGGAGACCAGCGGTACGAGTTCAGAAGTGCTCACTCCGGCGGAACGATTGAAATTGTATCGAAAGCGTAAAAAAGAAATGAAAGATGATGGTGCTTCGTGTAGTAAATTACCGAAAACAACGCCGGCTGAACGTGCGAAATCATATCGTGATCGTAAACGCGCAACCCAAACACGTCAAAGTAAAAAAACCGTACTGTCCTCTTTGGAACGTGTTAGATTGTGTAGAGCGCGTCGTGAGGAATTGCAAACCGTTATCAAGCGTAACGACGAGCAAGATATGTCGACCGATTCAGATTCGGAACGAGAAATTTTGATCGATAATACGTCGCCGTACAGCTCACAGGTGACGAACATTATTGTCGAAGCGAAATTGAAATCCGGTACGTTACGTCGCTTTGAGGAATATGTGAAGTTGAAATTTTTTTCAGATAATCTTCAAGATTATTGTCACGTCTGTGATCGCATATGGTGGCAAAGTAGTTTGCGCCTTCTCAGTTGTGTTAGAAAGAAATGCGTTGTTGAAATATTGAACTCAAACAATTATGATGTGCGCGATAAACAATTTCGTTTATGTGGGACGTGTTTTAGTTCGTTGAATCGTGGTACGTTGCCGTCAATGGCTACGGTGAACGGTTTTGTGTATCCTGAAGTACTAAAGAATCTTCCGGAATTAAACCCTTTAGAGGTTCGCTTGATAGCGTTACGTTTACCGTTCATGCAAATCCGTAGTATTCGTTATTTTGCTGGAGCTGCCAAAATAATGGGTCAGGTAATTAATTTACCGATGGACGTTGAAAAGACTTTGAACGTATTACCCCGGTGTTTGGACGACGACGCAACGTTCAATGTTTGTTTCAAGCGTCATTTGTCGCATCGTACCAGCGAATGGTCAGCATGCATATCGAGACGTAACGTGAAAACATGGATTCAATACTTAGTCGACACTCCGTTGTATCGTATGAATAATGTTGTCATTAGTCAGGCGTTCCTACAAAACGTTCCAGACTCGGACGATGATTCCGACGGTGGTGATCGCGAAGATGAAAAGTGTGCACAAAAGAGACGAGAGTATTTCAAACGTGATGCGGCTTACCGTGAACAGTTCGTTACCGTTTCCAAACGCGACGACAAAAAGTACAACCCTGAAGATTTTTTAGCTATGTATCAAGAGACGTTATTCTGGGCTGAGGATCTGATTTTGCATTTGGCACCATCGGCTAATGAGCGTCCGTTATCTTTGGGCTTTGACGAATACGCGGAAGAACTTTCGTTTCCACAAATTTACTACGGTGTGCCGAGACGGTACAAAATCAAAGTTACGCCGTTTATGATGGCTACCAGCGAAATCCGACGACGCGACAGACGAGGTGTAAAAGCTAACAAATTATTGTATACCGCCGCTAAAATATTGCGTTTGCGTACAATTACATCGTTGAATCAATTGTACAAGACTAAAATGTCTAACGGTACGAAAATAACTCGAGAGAATTTAGAAAATCCTGCGTTCGTTCGTACTTTGATGGATCGAAACGAATCGTTCTTGAAAGAATTACCAAATTCAGTACAATATTGGACGGGAAAAAAACATGACTTATTCGCAATGATGCGACAATTAGGAAAACCTACGCTCTTCATGACACTGAGCGCTTCGGAAATTCATTGGCCTCAATTATTGCGTTACGCGTACAGGTTTCAGCATTGCGATGCGGAGACAACGCCGGCTGATCTAACGAACGATGACTTTCTTGATTTGCCGTCAACCATACGAGCGGAGTTGATTAATGATGATCCGATTCTCTGCTGTTTGTATTTTAAAAAATTTGTCGAGACGATCGTTAACGGGTTGAAACGTGCGGATGGACCGTTTGGAAAACATCGCGTGATTGATTATTTTTTACGTTACGAGTTTCAACATCGAGGTAGTCCACATTGTCACATGTTATTATGGTTGAAAGATATGCCAACGATACCTGAAGACTTGAATGACTCGACTGACACGAGTGAACTTATCAAAATTATAGACAATTTGATGACGGCCGATACAGCTCATTTGTACATGACGCGACCTGTACAAACACACAATCACACACATACTTGTTACAAAAAAACGCGAAAATCATGTCGTTTCGGTATACCGTACTGGCCAATGGATCGTACGCGAATATTATTTCCCATTCCGGCAGATGAGCGTGACGAATCGCTCATCGAGTTATACAAGCGAATGCATGCCAATTTAGAAGGGTGTGTATACGAATCGTGGAATGATTTCATGGCACAACATATGGTAGTTGATCTGAATCAATATCTAAAAATTCTACGACATGGGATAACAACACCCAAAGTCTTTTTGCGCCGAACGATCGAAAATATTTGGACGTGTCCGTTCAATTCCAGTGTATCCCCGGTTTTACAATCAAACATGGACATTCAATTTATTTTGGATGCGTTTGCCTGTGCTGCGTATGTTGCCGAATACATTAATAAAAGCGAACGTGGATTCAGTTCGCTACATCGTTCGCTGATAGAGATTCGCAATGAATATCCAGATTTGGACTACGACGCGTGTTTGAAGCAACTTGGTGTTCAGGTTCTGAATAAAATCGAGATATGTGTGCAGGAAGCCGCGTGGATATTGTTGCGCTTACCCATGAGTGAAATGAGTAGAGATGTGCGTTTTATTTCTACCCAACATCCAGCAAAGAGAGTGTTGATTCGTAAACGTATTCCGCAAATGAACGCTGAAGCTTTGAGTGGTTCTTCTACAGACGTTTGGATAACAAATGTTATTCAGAGTTACGAAGCTCGATCTCCCGAATATGACGATATTCATTTGGCTGAGTTCATTGCAAATTATATCGAGCGCAGAGTAAACGTTACGACAACCGAAGACATAATAGGAGATGGATCGGTTGCAACCGACGACGAAGCCGAAACTGCCGAAACTGTCGAGACTTCGTCATCTACTCTCCGTAAGGAAATCAAATGGCGTAAAAGATCTCGTACAATTATCATAAAATGGGTTAGTTACAAGAAACCGGTCGACGAATTAAATTACACGAGAGAACTAGTGACTTTATTCATTCCTTTCAAAAACGAAGAGTTAGATTTGCTTCATAATGACAAGTACATCCAATTGTATCAGCAGAACGTGCAACTTATTATGAATCGACTCAAATTGTACGATAGCGGTTTGTCAATTGAAAAAATCGAAGCGTTGGTTGAAGATGTCAACGAGCGCGAAGCAGCTATCGATGCCGTCGTACTTTCGGATGAGATTCCACAAATACCGGGTCCTTTGGTCGTCACCGCTGAGGACGAATATCTTATTCAGCCCTCTATGAAACCGAATAACGACGATTTGATGACACTGAATCGCAATGCTATCGTTCGGAAGGTGGAAAGTGCACTACCGCATCAACAATATTGTGAGTCAGTGCGTGCTCTGAACTGTGGTCAGAAAATATTGGTCTTGGAATACATAGATCGTATTATTTATCGACCCGATGACTCTCTTCAGATTTTTCTGACCGGTCCGGCAGGCGCTGGAAAAACTACACTGTTAAGAGTTATCATGGAAACGTGCAACCGTTTCACACAACGACACAACACTTCTCGTAATGCGTACGTCGCATGTGCGACCACGGGAAAAGCTGCGGTTTGTTTAGATGCAAACACCATACACGTTACATTTAATATTAACATTAATCCGCATAAACGTTCCTTGACTGGTCAAACGACTCAGACTATGCGATGCGATTTTGCAGAATTGTCATTAGTGATCATTGATGAAGTGAGTATGGCCAGTAGTGAGATTCTAAACTGCATTAACGAAAGACTAATGTCGACTGGTAAAGATCCGACCAAATTGTTCGGTGGGTTTCACATTATTTTATGCGGCGATCTTCGTCAACTCCCTCCAGTCATCGCACGGCCTGTGTACGCGCGCCCGCCAAATATACTGCAGGATAGAATGGTTTGGCAACGATTGAATTATTATCCGCTCACAGAAGTCATGCGACAATCCGATAAAAAATTCTCCACGGTTTTGACGAAAATTGGTACTGGTGAAATGTTGAGCGATCGCGAGAGACGAATCATCGAAAGTCGTTTCATAGATTACGAAACAGCAACGAATGACCCAGCGTTACATACGGCGGTACGTTTATTTTTCCTAAACCGCGACGTTGAAAAATACAATTACGACGCTCTCATCAATCGACCGGGACGAATTGTAGTGGATTCTCACGATGAAGTTATGGGTCACGTCACTGCTTTACGCGCTAGTGATATATTGAAAACTTTCAATCAAATGAAAATATCACAGACGGGACAACTGACAAAATCGTTAATTTTAGTGGTAGGACGTAATTACATATTAACGCAAAATACTAACAATATCGACAGACTGGTGAACGGTGCATTAGGTGCGTTACGATATATTGAAAACAAACCCGACACTGACGAACCGTTTCGTTTGTGGTTCGAATTTGATCGTCCTACAACCGGAGCGTTGGCACGATTAAAGTACAAAGAAAATGCACGTCGTTTACACCTCGCGTCAAACTTGACTCCCATATTGAGAAGAAGTGCAACTTCTACGGTTGGAAAATTGAACAAAGTCCGACGTTCGCAATTTCCCGTGATACCGGGTGAAGCGATGACTATTCATAAAGCACAAGGCGGCTCGTACGAAAAAGTTATTTATAGTTATGACAAAACTCATGAAATTGCATTGGTTTATGTGGCTCTTTCCCGAGCACGTTCGTTGGAGGGGTTATTTCTGATAAATCGGAGCGAGGACCACAAATTCTACCATTGCCAGAAGCCTAACAGTCGGGCTGAACTTGCTACCGAGTTTGCGCGTTTGGAAACAGTACGATTAAAAACTGTGGTTGAACGCGGTTATGAGTTCTTGCGCCAAACTCACGACAGCCAGACTCCGACTCTTGGATATCTGAACGTTCAAAGTTTACACGCGCACCGATTGGATATTGCCACAGATCCCATATTGAAGGAAATTGACGTATTGGCATTCTCGGAGACGTGGACATCGAATATGGCACCCATTATCGAGTTACCCGGTTTCAAATGTATCTCAAGATTCAAACGACCAAATGTGCGGGCCGGTGGTGTAGCCATTTACCAAATGATCAAAGCACAGTTTATAGAATGCACCTATACGCATCTCAATTCGTCAGAAAATTATGACGGTGATGCGGCATGTGCTCGCGTGCAAAGATTCGATGGAAAGGGATGCGAAATCCAAAATTTTCATATTATCGCTATGTACGCCAAACCACGAATTACCGAACGTCAACTGATGCAACTGTTTAACAACGTATTGATTCGATTTAATAAACGTAGCTACGATTTAGATTCTGAGGACGATCCACCGATATGTCACAGTCCGTTAATATTATGCGGTGATTTGAACTTTGACTTGACTTCGGATCGTGGAGCTCGCATCGTTTCATTTCTTCGCGATATTCATGAGGTACATCTCGTGCGAACGCTCGGCATTACTACGCGCAATGGAACATCGATCGATGCAATTCTTCACAAATGTCGACGCGTCGAAACCGTACCGTACATCAGTTATTTCAGCGTGCATCGACCGTACCTTGCAAGAGTAACGAATGTAAGCTGTAACCACGACGAGATGCAACGAACCGACTTGTGGAAACGATCTGTCGACGATTCGTCATACGTAAGCACGGCTCAAGGTTTGTAATCATTCGATATAGAACATAAACAAAGTTATTGGTTCCAGGGTATATCAAGGCTCACAAGCGTTCTTGTTGTCAGTTCCAGCTCAGGAGTCAAACGATTCACACTTCGTATTTAGAGGTTTTTCGTATCAACATTTCCTGGACGAACAACACAGTGAAGATGAACGCAAACAAAGTGATTCTTGCCCACTCGAAACATCGCAGTGATCGTGCAGCCCGTGGTACGGTCAAGCAACAGGAGCAACCACCTCCGAGTAGAAGTGTACCTGGTGTCTCGATCATAGCAGAATCGTCATCGTCGGAAGAAGAATTAGTTACTGTCGCTCAATCCGAATACACCGTTCAACCGGCTCCTAATTCGTTCTTCACGTTGGAAAACAGCACACCATATTTCGACAGCGTCATCAAAGATTCGGCTGGCACTGCGATTGTAAAAACAGTGAAGGAATTGCGAGCTACGAAGTCACGTGTCAGCAAAATACCGATTGAAAAGGCCAATTTTTTACAATATCGTTACCGTCGACCCGTCGCCGTTTGTGTCATCACCAATGCGTACGGAGTGTTCGTCAACGATTCTGAAAACTTTCAAAATCGTTCGCAAATTTCTGTACTTCGACAATTACGCCCGCAACATCGAGTGAGTCTCTTGCTGCCAACCGTGAAGCATTGGTGGCACAAACCCAGTCGTGAATTGATGGAAGAATTCTTCGAACGGATTATCAATGATATTCGCGGAGTCATCGAGCTACCCGAATTCCAGCGGGCGATCGAAAAGTTTAATATTACTAACTTGATCGAACTAGCAGCATCGATCAGAACCAAATATATAGATGGAACGAAAACTACTGATGGCCGATTATCTCCAGCGATCTTCAACGTCAAAGTTTACAATGACGGCCAGATTCCAAGCAAAATTGACGTTCCGCTTGGTCAACTGATGACATCTACTGAAATCGAATCCGTTACGTGGAACAAATTGTTGGTGCCAACATATATGCATGCATCAACAATATTGCAGGCTCGTGGTTTTAAACTGACTCGTAGCGGAATAACTTTCGATATATCGGTCAAACACTTGGCCTTTGATAAAATTGAGAGAATCAATAGAGCACCGAAACGAACAATCGGAGTTGGTAGTTTCTTCAAGCCGCGAAAACCAGATTCCGACAGTGATGACGAGGATGCACCGACACCGGTCAAAAATCCAAGATATTCTTCAGCAGACTTTAAATAAAAAAAAAGTTGTCACCATGCAATTTATAATCTATCGTGTTTTCAGTAATATATCAATAACAAAAAATAAAATATTGTAAAACTTATTGTACGTCAAACTCGTATATATCTCATGAATAAAAGAAAAAATGAAGTTGTAATGATTGTTACTGTTTCATTATTTTGCACATTAATGTATATTTTAGCAATTCATTTTCAATGACTCAGATTCTTGCCCTTCGGGGGAAACCTGTAGATATATGGGGAAATCCACGGAACCTTTAAATTTGTTGATACTCGGTTGTCTACCTATGAAAAGAGAATTTAAAGTGGGTATCAAGTACGTGGGCCTTCATTTCAGTTATATTACTAGCCAACTCAATGATATTCAATGGTTGAAAAGTGATCCACATATTTCTGGGAGACTTTGAAAAATAAAAATGCTGAAAAATTACACATTTTCAAGCGATACTCTGAATTCTTTTTTTCATTTTTTGCCTCTAACTTTATGAGGGGTTTATGAATCGATTTGAAAATTTAGTGAAATCTTCGTCTATCTATGACTTTTGAAGTTATTGATGTCATATGAGTGTGCCATTTGACCATTCCCCATGATTCGCACTCAAAGTAGCGATACTCCATTTTTGGTCGTCGACATTTTTTTTACCTTTTCGTTTATAACTTTTTGAGGAATCTGAAAGTTGAAATTTTTATTTCACGTCCAGATAGCTTCACAAGAAACAAAAAAAAGTGTGGTTCCAAAATTAATGTGCCATCAAAACTGATGAAGCTAGAGGTCGAAGTATCTGAACGTGTACTCGCGTAACTATTTTTTAAAATCATGTTTTCTCGTTGGCACAGCTCTAATTTTATTTCTTACTTGTTCAAACGTCCTGTAATTCGTAAACCTTTATTGTAGGAATCTACTACGAAAATCCTCACACTGAACTTTCGGTACTTCTAATATTATGAAGTTTTATTTGATCAATAAATATTCGAATATTCGTGTGAAATGTTAAAAATAGCGTTGACATGTGTAATTTTTCGGATTTCATCAATACAAATGCGTATTCGTATCATGAGTAAGTGAAAAGAAAAAAAAATTAAAAACAAATCAAATTTTTTTTTTTTTTTTTTCAAATTCAAATTTTTTTTTCAATCAAAAAATCAATAAATAATCGAAAAACAATGTTCTAAGTTATAACGATGAAATTGAGATGAATGAAAAACCA
Organism: Tenthredo mesomela; assembly: GCA_943736025.1. Classification (NCBI taxonomy): domain Eukaryota; kingdom Metazoa; phylum Arthropoda; class Insecta; order Hymenoptera; family Tenthredinidae; genus Tenthredo; species Tenthredo mesomela. The sequence continues at coordinate 16,954,536 of OX031014.1, read as the reverse complement.
TGTTATAACGATGAAATTAAGATAAATGAATCGTTTTCGTAAAAAAAAAAAACGATTTTTCGATTTTTTTTACCGTAACTTCTTGAGGGATCGATAAAAATGAGTAACGCGAGTATATTCTTCACTTATAGTCTACAAGAGACATGCCAAAAAAGGTTTGAGAAGTGTGCTTCAAAATAAAAAATGAAATTACACTTTTTAAAAAAATCAAAGGTTCCGTGGATTTCCCCATATATATGATTTAATACGCTAATATATATATATATATATATTATATATATATATATTGTTACAAAGGGTGCGTCCACCCCTTGTATTGACTTTATATCCCTTCATTCCTTTGCCACCCGAACTCCCATGTACAAAACATCACAATAACAATTATCAAGTATCTTCTGATAAAAACAACCAAACGATATATCTAGCGATAGCCAATTTATAAACAGTCTAGTCTCAGACATAAACCGAGACACTTGTATCTTTCTGAATATAACCTAAACTGCTTTTCCCATTAATTTGTGCCTCCAAATCTCCTTATTTCGCTCAGGGACCCACAGCTCAAATAATAAGGTAACTCCTAAAGTTACATTGGTGTCAGGAGTGTGGGATTGTTTCTGAGCCCGATAGGTTGATTTGCCTGGTGCATCTCTTTTGGTTCTTGCCGACTGCTCGTATTCGGAAGCTATAAGCTTTCAACGCCTTATTCCTCCTTGAGAAATTACCCGCAAGGAAACAAATCTGCTCATTATGAGCAACAGACGGAACACCCGCCGCCAAGACTCCCCTGCTGCCGCGACTGCTCACACCAACCAAGCACCACGGGCGGAAGAACAGGAGACCAACCCCATTACCGCCCTGGTCCGACTTCTGCAGCAGCAGGCTGCTCTACAAGCTGCCCAGCAAGCCACCCAACTGGCAGCACAGCAAGCAGCTCAAGCTGCCCAGGCCGAGCAACAAGCCCTCTTATTACAGCTCCTACAAGACCAACGGCGAGACCAACAGGCCGCTCGAGAGGAACGAGAGCGATCTGAAGGGCGCCTAGTGGGAGTCCTCCAGGACCAACAGCAGTCCTTTACGCAGATCCTGTCTACGTTAAGGGACGACCGACGTGGATCCGGAGACGAGCCCCAACCTATCCTACCCTCGACGGAACCAGTTCCCTCTACTTCATCCTGCCAACCTACCCAAGCTCCAGAAATTTTAAGGTCTGTGCCTCCACTTAGGGAAACTGCTCCCCCACATTCGCTTGCTTTCATTCCACCGGTCGAGCACGACCTGATTGTCCGCGATTCCGGTTTAGTCGATGCTCATTCCCAAAGACCGAATAACTTCTCTTCAAATCGCATTAACCTCACTTCCACCACTGACAGTAACGCAGACAGTTTCCAAAAACGGTCAAACAATTTAAAACCACCAACTTTCGAAGGCGATAGGCTTTGGGTCGAATTTGAATGTCAATTCTTGGTGGTAGCACAACTAAATAAGTGGGATTCGGTTACAAAAGCCGGAAACCTAGTAAACTGCCTAAAAGGCCCCGCAGCTAGCGTCCTTTCTACATTGACCTCGACATAAATATTTGACTTTGATAAAATCAGCTCTGCCTTGAGGTTGAGGTTCGGGAACGAACACTTGACTAAGCTCTTCCTTACTCAGTTTAATACCAGACGACAACGAAGGGACGAGGATCTTGCCACTCTCGGACACGATATTGAACGTTTGTCGCGCATAGCCTTACCCTTGAGTGACGAAACGACTCGCGAAACGTTAGCCACAGACCGATTCATAAACGCCATAATTGACGCCGAATTAAAGCACGCCGTAAGCGTGGCGGGACCCTCTACCCTTCGTCAGGCCATAATTAAAGCCCTGGAATTAGAGGCTTTAAGTAAACAATATTTAGGATCCGGCCGCGTTCGACAAATCGAGGCGGTGAAACCGACCCCCGAGAAATCAAAAGTAAACGAGAAAAGGTCCTCTTCCTCACAGCAGGAACAACGTTTTAATACGAGAGCAGATTCTAGAAACAAGGTAGAATGTCGGTACTGTCGGAAACAGGGGCACGCGATAGAGCAGTGCTTCGCACGTCAGAGACAGAATCAAAATAATAATCAAAGACCGCTACCCAATCAAATTTCGTGGAGAGAAGGTGATAGGAGCTTCAATTCAAACCAAACTCAGAATCCAACCTTCTACTCTCGATTTAGTCAAAACCAGAATCGTGACCCTGCTCAAGGGGAGAGGATGCTTCCCTTCAACAATTCTAAAACAATTACGGAACCACAACAAAAAAACTAACCATCGATGATTTCGGGGGGCGGGAATCATCGCCTGTAGCAAGTAGAAATAGCCCTGTATTACCTGTATTAATTAGAAGTCTAAGACAGTCCGGTCTCTACGTTCAGGGATCTGTCAACGGAGTTGACTGTCTCTGGGTTGTGGACACCGGAGCCGAAGTGACGGTGGTTCGCTCGGATCTTTTAAAAAACCTTACTTCTGGAAATCATTGTGCTACTTTGAGGACCGCGACAGGGGAAACCACCCCTATTTTACGAGAAGTTTCCGTACAGATAAACGTCGCGAGTCAAATTAGCTCTCCTCATAAGGTCTACGTGGCCGACATTGAGGATGAAGGAATTTTAGGTATAGATTTCTTGAGCGAACATCAGTGTGTAATTTCAACTATAGAGAACTCGCTACGAATGGGCCGTCATACGATCCCGCTTTTAACAAATAGAAGCAAAATCTCGAATTCCCCCTGTTTTTCAAATGATCATTCACAGACTATTAGGGAAATAGAAGTGGTCGATTTGGTCCCCGACACAGTTCCTGAGCAGATTCCAGAACATCTCGAGGATCTTTTCCGAAGGTCTTCGACCGATTTGGATTCGTCCTCCAAGTCGGAGCTTTCAAATCTCCTCCAGAATTTTAGCGATTCTTTTGCAAAGACTAGCGGCGACAAGGGTAGGTGTACCCTTGCTCGCCATAGGATAGACGTAGGGACCAATCCTCCGATAAAACAACATGCAAGACGGATCCCCTTCAATGGAAAAGAAGAGATTCAGAAGATGGTAGACGACATGCTCCTCAACGACGTCATCGAGCCATCTTCAGGACCCTGGGCCTCACCGATCGTTATTGTTCCTAAAAAGGACGGAACGAAAAGGTTCTGCATTGATTATAGAAAGCTGAACGAGGTCACCAAGAAAGATACATACCCCCTCCCACGGATTGAGGACACCCTAGACATGTTGGCTGGAGCTCAATGGTATAGCACCATCGACCTGCAGAGTGGTTACTGGCAGGTCGAGATGGATGCAGAGGACAAGGAAAAGACTGCTTTCGTCACCGGATTGGGAGGTCTTTGGCAGTACAAAGTTATGCCCTTCGGAGTATGTAATGGCCCAGCCACTTTCGAACGAGCAATGGAGGTCGCTCTCCAAGGACTGACAGGACGGATCTGTCTGGTGTACTTAGACGACATCATTGTCTTCGGGAAAACCCCTGAAGAAGAAATATTAAACCTTAGAAAAGTCTTCAAACGACTAGAACAAGCAGGCCTGAAGATGAGCCCAAAGAAATGTCACCTTCTACGACGAGAAGTTTCCTTCCTTGGCCACGTCGTCTCGGCACAGGGCATCCGGACGGACCCTTCGAAGACCGAAAAAGTGCGAGATTGGCCCAGACCTTCGAATAAAGAAGACATCCAGAGCTTCATAGGTCTCTGCACATATTATAGGCGCTTCGTTTCGGGCTTTGCCTCCATAGCTAGGCCTCTTCACAATCTCACCGGGTCTACCTCTGTCTTCGAATGGACCCTAGATTGTGAAGAAGCATTTAATCACTTAAAAACTTGCCTCACTTCTTCCCCAATTCTGGCTTATCCACAAACCGACACTTCCTTCATTTTAGATACGGACGCATCTCTGTATGGAATAGGCGGGGTTTTATCTCAGGTACAGGAAGGATCGGAGCGGGTGATTAGTTATTTCAGTAGGGTCCTAAAAAAGCCAGAAAGGAATTATTGTGTCACACGACGGGAGCTTTTAGGAATGGTGGAAGCTATAGAGCATTTTAGACATTACTTGGTAGGAAGGAAGTTTCTAATTCGTACAGACCACGCTTCACTTAAATGGTTGCTCTCATTTAAATTACCGGAGGGCCAAGTAGCTAGGTGGATTGAAAGGTTAGGGCGGTACGACTTCGAGATACGACATCGTGCAGGAAACCTTCATGGGAACGCCGACGCTCTATCAAGACGCCCGTGCGAAGATCTCGGGGACTGCAAGCAGTGCTCCAGGATGGGGAAAGGACAGGAATCCATAGATATCCGGGTGATATCTCTCGGTGACGACCTGGGAGAATGGAAGAGAGCCCAGGAGAAGGACGAGATCCTAAAACGACTACGAGCCTGGAAGAGCTCGGATATACGCCCAGAATGGCAGGATGTGTCCCCAGCTGATCAACAGCTCAAGATCTACTGGGCACAATGGGACTCTATCTACTTAATAAACAAAGTACTGTACCGACGATGGGAATCCCCAGATATGAAGATCATCAGATGGCAACTGTTAGTCCCCAAAGAAAAAATCAAGGAAATCCTCGAAGCGTACCATAATTCTTCATCAGGAGGCCATTTCGCTTTGAACAAAACTCTAGAAAAAATTAGAGAAAGGTATTTCTGGGCAAGATGCCGTTTAGATGTGGACGAGTGGTGTCGAATATGTCCGATATGCGTTGCTAAGAAAGGTCCTCGAACAAAAGGTCGTAGCCCGTTGCAAACTTATAATGTAGGCGCACCCTTTGAGAGGGTAGCCATGGATGTCCTCGGGCCTTTACCACTTTCTCATTCAGGGAATCGTTACGCTCTAGTAATAGCAGATTATTTTACAAAATGGCCCGAAGTCATCCCGATACCCAATCAAGAGGCTCAAACTATAGCTCAGGCTTTCATTAGGGAATTTGTATGTCGGTACGGAGCTCCACTCGAACTTCATACCGACCAGGGTCGCAATTTCGAATCAGTTCTTGTCAAAGAAATAGTTAGAATACTAGGAATTAGAAAAACCAGGACCACTCCTCTTCACCCCCAATCCGATGGGATGGTCGAACGCTTAAATCGAACCCTTCTATCTTATCTATCTTCTTTCGTGGAAAGAAGTCAGAGGGATTGGGACGAATGGGTTCCCCTCTTTCTTCTCTCCTATCGTTCCTCTGTCCACGAAACAACTAAACAGACTCCGGCTTCTATGTTCATGGGAAGAGATCTTCGGCTGCCCTCCGATTTGGAAAAAGGCCCTCTCCCCATTCAGGATTCCCTTTGTTCCAACTTTGCTTCACATCTAAGGGAAAGGTTAGAGGAAATACATAATTTTGCTAGGGAAAGAATTCAGGTAACTTCAGATAGGATGAAGGCTCGTTATGACGTGCGAGCTAGGGATTTGACATTTAAAACGGGAGATTTAGTATGGCTCTTCCAGCCAAGACGAGAAAGAGGACGATGTCCCAAATTGCAATCTAACTGGGAGGGTCCTTATACAGTAGTGGATAAAATAAATGACGTGGTCTACCGTATCCTACGCTCTCTACGAACTAAGCCAAAGGTAGTCCACTTGGATCGCCTAGCCCCCTATGAGTCTGAAGAAACTCACATAGACAAAAATAACCTCCTTCGCTCTCTTCAATTAAATCAGGACCTACAGGTTCTCGAGAGTTTTTCCCCAAAGAGTCAGGAAGAAACTTCCCTTTCCTTTTTCGATTCCTCCAGGTGGTCCAAGGATCTGCCTTTTGGAATCAAGCGGAAGAATTACCGTCCTTTTACCATACTCGTGGAAGGGAACATCGGGTGCGGGAAGACTACGTTTACGAGTCGATTCCAAAAAGATAAGAACATTCTCACTTTATTAGAACCTTTAGATGAGTATAGAAATGTAGCCGGAGAAAACCTCCTAGAGAAAATGTACAGGGACCCTTCCCGTTATGGTTATCACTTTCAACATCACGCCGCGATGACGATGAGGAATCGACACCTAGTTAAAACTTCATTACCTAACAAGCTCATGGAAAGATCAATCTTCAGTTGCAACTGCTTCGTAGAAGCTCGTAGGAGGTTAAGGGGGTTTGAAGAATTAGAAGCGCATCTTTTGACGGAAAACGTTAGGATTTTATCAGAGAACTCGCCAGATTTTGAGGTCGACATGATAGTTTATTTGAGGTTATCACCTGAAACGTCGTTTGCTAGAGTCAGCTCACGCGCGCGTGGCGAAGAAGAAAATATCCCCTTAGAATACTTAAAAGCTCTTCACGAGGTCCACGAGGATTGGCTAGTTCGCGGAAAGTTTTCAGCTCTTCCAGCACCAGTTTTCATCCTAAATGCCGAAGTTTCGGCCGACGATGTATTTAATGAATTTAGTAAGGTTATGGGAGAGGAATAGATCGACAGATCACCCGCTTCGCGTCAGGCTTCACTCGGGTTTGTTCAGCTTTACTCGTGAACAGTCGGTATCTTCTGTCCAAGTTTACGACGCACTATCTTCGGAAGGGTTCGTTTTCTTTCGGTTCTCTCCGTCATTCTCTTTTCTGTCTTCTGCTTTAGTGTTCTCTTGTCGCCAATCATAACCTTCTCACATAATGTTATTCGGAGATCCGAGCGGATTGTTCTCAATTATTGTTTAAAGTTAAGGAATAACCGCTTCTTTTGAGAGCCCTAGATACCCCACCAAATAATCCAAAGAAACAATATCGAAGGTGTAGACCAAGAAGGAATAGAGTCGACGTAACCTCAGGAATTTCCCGGATAAAGATAAGATCGTTCCATTTTAACCCCCCTATTGAATTTATGTTGAATGATGAATTTAAAAAAAAAAAAAAAAAAAATTTGGTTGATTCTCTATATCCTTAAAGTTCCCTATCCTTCGTACTCACGTCTGTCCTCCAATCTAGGGTGTGCAGTTTTCCTGTTTGAAACCCCCTGGGAGTAGTTCGCGATCCCCAATTCTTGTTTTCCTGCCGCTGCCTCATCTGATTTACCTGATCCACATGATCTTCCTGACTTCTCCAACTCTCTTGACGGATCACAAGCTGATTTCATCCCCAGACGGTTTCCAGTTTTACAGATGATTTCTTCCATTTTGAGGACAGACTTCACATCAACTCTACACTTCAGCCTGACTAGGCGAAAATTTTCATACCAAATATTGTTGAGAATTTATAATCGAAACTACCTTCTCAGGTTTTCTGTGGTTTCCCTCGAGACTTAGGATAGAATTACAGGTAGTTTAGGGAAGATTTCAAATGCTTTAAAGATTTTAAAGTCTGATCCACAGCTCTCAGCCCTCTCTTCCCTTAACAGATCACACATTCGTTATTAATTTGTTTAAGAGTCGGGTCGCCTCTTCCCTTCAGGGAGGGGCAGTGTTACAAAGGGTGCGTCAACCCCTTGTATTGACTTTATATCCCTTCATTCCTTTGCCACCCGAACTCCCATGTACAAAACATCACAATAACAATTATCAAGTATCTTCTGATAAAAACAACCAAACGATATATCTAGCGATAGCCAATTTATAAACAGTCTAGTCTCAGACATAAACCGAGACACTTGTATCTTTCTGAATATAACCTAAACTGCTTTTCCCATTAATTTGTGCCTCCAAATCTCCTTATTTCGCTCAGGGACCCACAGCTCAAATAATAAGGTAACTCCTAAAGTTACAATATATATATATATATGATTTAATACGCTAACCTGATCACTTCCGGGCCAGAATCAACCTCGGCTAGTATACAATCACATTATTCTCAAGGAATCGGATAGTATTTTAATCATTAAAAGACGATTGGAAAATATAATTGTAATACAGATAGAATAAGGAACAAGTTGTATCGGGAGTTTGAGATAAAAAAAGAAGCCCGTGCTAAAGTAATATAATATATATATATTAGACTGTGTCAAAAAAAACCGACATCTTCTTTTTGTTCGGGCCCTTTCGAAAATAGTTAGTGCTTAATATAAAGAAAATTGTCCCCAAAGCTTAGCTATGTAGCTCGAACACAGAATTAGCGCATTTGAAAATAAGATTTCCCATGTATTTCAAATGGCAAAATTTGTTTATCTTAGTTTTATTTTTATAATTCTCTTTATTCAATTGATAAGAATAAAGTGAATATACGGTTTTGAAGGGAAAAAAATTTCTGAGAAAATGCATGAAAAAAAAATTTTCAATTAATTTGTCGAAAAGTAAGTAGTAATCAAATATACATATGACTTTTAAACCACTGTAACTCGTTAACGGTTCAATCGAGCAACTTGGGCCAAAGGACTATTTTTGTAGATCATAAAATTCTCTACAAAACCATATATCCACTTTATTCTTATCAGTTGAATAAAGAGAGTTATAAAAATAAAACTAGGATAAACAAATTTTGCCATTTGAAATACATGGGAAATCTTATTTTCAAATGCGCTAATTCTGTGTTCAAGCTACATAGCTGAGCTTTGGGGACAAATTTCTTTATATTAAGCACTAACTATTTTCGAAAGGGCCCGAACAAAAAGAAGATGTCGTTTTTTTTTTGACACAGTCTAATATATATATATATATATATATATATATATATATATATATATATATATATATATATATATATATATATATATATATATATATATATATATACAGTGTTGTGAAAATTGTAATTACATTTTTTTTAATTACTCATTACTTTCGTAATTACAATTTTCACAACACTGTATATATATATATATATATTAGACTGTGTCAAAAAAAAAACGACATCTTCTTTTTGTTCGGGCCCTTTCGAAAATAGTTAGTGCTTAATATAAAGAAATTTGTCCCCAAAGCTCAGCTATGTAGCTTGAACACAGAATTAGCACGAGGCTGAAGCTAGCAGCCAGAGTTAGCAGCCGAACGCTGCTGTGCATAGGTGTTCAACGTTGAACGCCTATGCGCACGGTGCTCCCCAAGCAAGGAAAAGTGGACCCAAAATGGATCCAAAATCGGCTAACGCAGAAAGTTTCTATATTTTTTGTAGATTAAAAAAATGTCAAGCTGAAAATCGTAGCTGCTCGGTTTCGCAAGTTATGGCCGTTTTCGTATTCATACCGCGCACGTTCATGAAAAGCAGAGTAGAACACTTTACTACGCCCATGCAATCGACCTCTTGATCCCAATATGAGAACATTAAGTAGGTATTAACGATTCTTCATTGAAAGTCTCGTTTTTTTTTCGGAAATTGATTGATACTTTAATTTACCGGCCTCTAAATAATGCCGCTTTTCCACTATTCCCGTTTTTGCAGCGTATCTTAATAACAGATTTCCTGATTGAAAATTTCAATAATTTTTAGCGTTCATGATATAATTTTTAAAGCAAGATTGTAGAAACCACTTTTAGCTTGACCCAGGATCAACGACGAGGACGTAGTGATTAACTGATCCCTTCTTTTTTTTTCTAATTTTTTTTCTTCCTCACAGAAGCTTTCTTTATTTATATTTTTTTGTTGCATTATTTTTTTATTCATTTTTTTTCATTTTACTATAAAATTCAAGAATGATTAGGATGATTTATTTATAGAATAATAAAAACAATTTTCAGTGCTGAAGAGTTTGAGTTAGTTAAAGATGTAGCGATGAAAATTCAACTACTGCTTTCAGTAGATTTGGTAGATAAGTATCACGATGAAAACCGTTGACTTTATAACGTTCCCAAAACTTCAAGAAATCTACTAAGCCATTATTAATAATGAAAAATAAATGAAGAAAAAACTAAGCCATTATTAATAATGGCTTAGGTTTTTGGTCGGAGCAGAGCGGTGAGTCAATACACCGAGATTTCTTAAAGTTTTGGGAACGTTATAAAGTCAACGGTTTTCGTCGTGATACTTATCTACCAAATCTACTGAAAGCAGTAGTTGAATTTTCATCGCTACATCTTTAACTAACTCAAACTCTTCAGCACTAAAAATTGTTTTTATTATTCTATAAATAAATCATTCTAATCATTCTTGAATTTTATAGTAAAATGAAAAAAAATGAATAAAAAAATAATGCAACAAAAAAATATAAATAAAAAAAGCTTCTGTTAGGAAGAAAAAAAATAAGAAAAAAAAAATTAAAAAAAAAAAAAAAGAAGGGATCAGTTAATCACTACGTCCTCGTCGTTGATCCTGGGTCAAGCTAAAAGTGGTTTCTACAATCTTGCTTTAAAAATTATATCATGAACGCTAAAAATTATTGAAATTTTCAATCAGGAAATCTGTTATTAAGATACGCTGCAAAAACGGGAATAGTGGAAAAGCGGCATTATTTAGAGGCCGGTAAATTAACGTATCAATCAATTTCCGAAAAAAAACGAGACTTTCAATGAAAAATCGATAATACCTACTTAATGTTCTCATATTGGGATCAAGAGGTCGATTGCATGGGCGTAGTAAAGTGTTCTACTCTGCTTTTCATGAACGTGCGCGGTATGAATACAAAAACGGCCATAACTTGCGAAACCGAGCAGCTACGATTTTCAGCTTGACATTTTTTTAATCTACAAAAAATATAGAAACTTTCTGCGTTAGCCGATTTTGGATCCATTTTGGGTCCACTTTTCCTTGCTTGGGGAGCACCGTGTGCGTAAGCAGCGTTCGGCTGCTAACTCTAGCTGCTAGCTTCAGCCTCGTAGAATTAGCGCATTTGAAAATAAGATTTCCCATGTATTTCAAATGGCAAAATTTGTTTATCCTAGTTTTATTTTTATAACTCTCTTTATTCAACTGATAAGAATAAAGTGTAATACAGATAGAATAAGGAACAAGTTGTATCGTTATATATAGTAGTAAATATATATGGGGCTTTCCACGCCAACTTGACGAACGTCTGACCCTGACCATCTCGGATTTCATCGACTCTTTTTTAAATAGTGGTCTGCAGGTTCAGGATCTCAAAAATATTTTTTTTCAATTTTTCATAATGGCCGTTATTTATTTATAATTTTTGAAATGAACTCAAAGTTCGACCCATTTTAAAATTCTGAAAAAATTCTGAAAATTTCTTTCAAATTTGAGGATCATTTTAAGCCCTTATATAGAGTGGTCAGTATAATAGAATCCTTGGGAAAAATCAAAGAAAATACTTGAGATTTAGTTTTTTTTTTTTTTTTTTTTTTTTTAACGTCATTTTGTATCAAAACAACTCGTAGCTCATAATTGGAGAAAAACAAAACAAAAAAATTGAGAATTTTTCATTTTTTATCTCAACCCAACATCATGATGTAGAAAAATCCTTTTCAGTTAATTAATGAGGTTCAAAATGCAGAAATAATTTGACCTTCTTATGTCAAATATCGTGAAAGATAAATAACTTTTACTTAAAGTCTGAAAAATGTACTTATTTTGGAGTTTGTAACTAGATCACATTGGTATATATCTGAACTCATTAACGTATCAATTTCCAGAAAAAGTAGGTATGGATTTCAAAACCTACAAATAATGCCGACATAGATGAAAATATTGGCCGAAGATTTTATTCCGATGCGTGTATACAAAAATATTCACTTTTTCTCTTATTTAACAATTGTATACAATTTGGATATTTCAGATTGAGAGAAATTTTTGACTTCGACTTTATTATTTGTGCGAGGAATTAGGCAGTGGAGTTTCTGGGTATCGGGTATACGTTTCGCAGTTTTATGTCGTTTGCCCTGATCAATTTTTGCCAGCTCATGAGAAAGTTCATCAAATTCTCCATTTTTTTGTTTGGTTTTTCTCCAATTATGAGCTACGAGTTGTTTTGATACAAAATGACGTTAAAAAAAAAAAAAAAAAAAAAATCTCAAGTATTTTCTTTGAATTTTCCCAAGGATTCTATTATACTGACCACTCTATATAAGGGCTTAAAATGATCCTCAAATTTGAAAGAAATTTTCAGAATTTTTTCAGAATTTTAAAATGGGTCGAACTTTGAGTCCATTTCAAAAATTATAAATAAATAACGGTCATTATGAAAAATTGAAAAAAAATATTTTTGAGATCCTGAACCTGCAGGCCACTATTTAAAAAAGAGTCGATGAAATCCGAGATGGTCAGGGTCAGACGTTCGTCAAGTTGGCGTGGAAAGCCCCATATATATATATATATTAGGGTGGTCGTTAATTTCTAACATATACTTGCCACCCCCTGAATCGACAGATAATGATCCAAAAACACTGTGTAATTTTTTTCAGATTTTTAGTTTGATGGGAAAGCGTGCCGAAATCAATTTGAAGTTGAAAAATCAAAAAAATAAATACATTTTCTTATTTTTTTTTTTTTTTTTTTTTCAATTTTCGAGTAAAAAAGTGGTAAATGAATGTAGAATGACAAAAAACGAAAACTTTTCGACAAAAAATGTATTTTATTGTAAACTTATCATATTACAACTTCATGTTAGACTATATTTATTTTTATTTTATTTCATTTATTTATTTATTTCTTATTTTTTTTTTTCTTGTAGTGATTTTTTTTATTTTTTTTATTTATTAATTTTTTTATGTGTCATAGGCCGTAAAACCGCGATTTTAACCTCGCTTCGCTCGGTTTAAACGCGGTTTTTGGCCTGGACACATAAAATTCTGTATGCCACACGGCCCAAAAAGTATTTTCTGACAAATTTCATCATAATCCTCGCCTTCGGCTCGGATTATAAACTCAAATTCGTCGGAAAATACTTAATCGGCCTAGTGACATAATGTACTATTAATTAATAATTTTTTTAATCTCTTTATAACGTTGTAATATTATAAGATTACCATAAAATACAATTTTTTGTTGGAAAGTTTTCGTTTTTCGTCATTCTACATTTATTTGATGCTATTATACTCAAAAATTTGAAAAAAAGAGTAATTTTTATTTTTTTTTTTTTATTTTTTTTTTTTTTCAAATTTTCCAACTTCAAATCGATTTCGGCACGCTTTCCCATCAAGCTAAAAATCTTGAAAAAATTACACGGTGTTTTTGGGTCATTATCTGTCGATTCAGGGGGTGGCAAGTATATGTTAGAAATCAACGACCACCCTAATATATATATATAATATATATATATATATATATATATTATATATATTGTAACGGAGTTTTTCAGAGTTCTCAACTCCGCACCCTACGGCGTTCCTTGATAAAGATAATTTAATAAAAGACTAAGATAGAGAGTTGGGCGCCAGACACGGAAGTGTCGTTTTTCACAAAAATCTACTAACAATAGCGATATTCAAAGATACTACTAAACTGCCGGAACGACGGCCTTAAAGCGTCAGCTAACTCAGATTTTCTGCGATAAGGGTAGAGTGGGTGGATTCACCTTAACAATTAATCAAATAAAATATAGAACACCAGATATAAAATTTCCTTCAATGAAATCTAACGATTCCGTATATTGTTCCTTAGATAATTATAATTCTCTAAGCTTCTCCGATCCAGGCGATATCCATCCCTCGGGATGTCCTCTACAGCGGTAATCCCTGCGATAGATGACCTACTGCAGACTTCTGCCAGGTCTAGGTGTCCCATCTGAGTCGCCACCTCTTCGTGACCTGACAGAGCACGTGGGACGCGATACTCGTCCACTCTTACGTAGGATGTCCTCTGGCGATACGTTACGTCACTCGTCCAGGTATGGACTCTGCGTGACGTCGGCTTCAGATTGCTGGATCGGGCGATATAAGCTGACTGCACTCGACGTAACAGTCAGATGCTGGGTGACAAGATGCATCGGCTGGCAGGAGGTCTTATGGGGACCCTGTTCACTCCCTAGCGATATGTCTCCAAGGTCTACATCCCTCCCCGTAGATGTTGCGGTACTATCCGTAGTACTGGTACCGTACTGGACTGCGTACCGTCGATAGCATCTCTGGAGCGGAAGTTCTTGTAGCGGAAGTTCGGAAGTTGTCTTCTTTATCTCTGTCTCTCTCTCTCTTTCTCTCGCGGTACATTAACAGAAAAATTCTTCAAATTAGTCTAATTCTATTGCTTATAAAACAGGTGTGTCACTTGTATCCCGAGGGTCTAGACGGCGATATTCTCTCTCTCTCTCGATATTACTAATAAAATACATGCCAGAAGGGCTCTAGTGACGGCAGCTAATCTGCAACGTCACAATATACAGGGTGGGGCATTTAAAGTGTGACAGAGCAATAGCACTCAAACTATTAATGATACTCAAAAATGTTTCAGACAGAAGTTTTATTGTTCGAGAAGGCCGTCATACTGGATCACCCTATTTTTTTATCGGTGGAGGCGCTGAAGCTACGGCAAGGTCAACTCCACTTTTTTAAATGAAACTACGTATTTTTTATTACGTTATTTCATTCTACTTGAAAAACCGAATGACTTTCGTATGAAACATTTTTTGGTGAGACACCAATTTTTCATGATATTTAGCTGAACAACTGCAGATCTTTAAACGTTCAAGAATCTACCACCTCTAAACTATCAAGCTTTGAGAAGAATTGCAACGTACGAAGATTCCATAATTCCATGCAAAGAACCTTGAAGAATATTTTTTCCGAATTTTTTCAACAATTTTTAATTTTTTTACGCAATTGAAGAAACAGCGATGAAAAGTTACGGGGAAAAATTCTGCAATTATTTTCCGAAATTCCTTGCATAAAATTGAGCACTTTTTGTCACTAGCAACTTTTCTCCAAACTTGATAGTTCAGAGGTAAAAAGTTCTTGAACGTTCAAAAATCTGTAGTTGTTCAGCTGAATATCACGAAAAATTGATGTCTCACCAAAAAATGTTTCATACGAAAGTCGTTTGGTTTTTTAAGTAGAATAAAATAACGTCATAAAAAATGCGTAGTTTCATTTAAAAAAGTGGAGTCGACCTTGCCGTAGCTTCAGCGCCTCCACCGAAAAAATAATATGATGGTCCAGTATGACGGCCTTTCCGAACAATATAACTTTCATATGAAACATTTTTGAGTATCATTAATAGTTTGAGTGCTATTGCTCTGTCACACTTTAAATGCCCCACCCTGTATATATATATATATATATATATATATATATATATATATATATATATTAGACCGGTTCAAAAAAATCGACTATTCTTTTTTTTTCAATTTTCGCATTGAAATACTTTCGGGGGGTTGAAAAAAGATGCCTGTTAAAAGCGGAGCTCTTAATATTAAGATTTAGAGGTCGCTCATCGCGGATTTCTATTTTCCATTTGAATAGCATAGCAATTTTTTTTTTTTTTTTCTTCAGAATTTCGTAGCTCACAAACCAATGAACAAATCCAAATGACTCTTACATATTTTGACAGGGGATTGAACACTCTAAAAAATGTATCTATCATTGTGGAAAAAAAATCACAAAAAAAAAATAGTTTACTCAACTATAAATTGAAATTTGAGCTTGAATAACTTTGGAAGGAGTCAATTTATCAAAAAATGATAAGAGAAGCTTTTTGTAGAGTGTTCAATTTCCTATGAAAATGTGTTTGAGTCATTTAGATTTGTTCATTGGTTTGTGAGCTACAAAATTATTAAAATAAAAAAAAAAAATTTCCTATGGTATTCAAACGGAAAATAGAAATCCGCGATGAGCGACCTCTAAATCTTAATATTAAGAGCTCCGCTTTTAACAGGCATCTTTTTTCAGCCCCCCGAAAGTATTTCAATGCGAAAATTGAAAGAAAAAGAATAGTCGATTTTTTTGAACCGGTCTAATATATATATATATATTTATGTATATTGTAATATTTTTAATATTTGTTGTAATAATAAGTTAATATTTATGGATTCCCGAGGGAAATAAAGTGAATCAGATGAAATATAATCAATTGGGCAAAAGGTTTATGTATTCAGAAAATACAGGTCTGCTTCAGTACGAGGCTAAAGACAGACTAATTTGTTTTACAATAATACTTATTGATACGGCAACGGCGATTCATATATTTTGAGAGATGTCTTTTATCATATAGACTACTTGATCTAGATCGTATGAAAGTAATATATAGGGGTGAATTCATCAAATATAACACTACTCCCCCCTTAGTGAAAGAGTCGACCCGACTCGTAAGGTAAATATAATAAAAATTGTCTATTTAAAATCATCATAAGGATTAGCAAGTCAATATTTGAATCATAAAATCTATGTGCTCTATTTAGGAAAATCGGAGCTGTGGCTCAAATAATTAAAAATTTTCCTAAGTACTATCTGACATTCGTCTTCTTATTAGTAGGGAAACCACAGAAAACCTCTAAAAAGATAGTCTAACTTAATTTCACAACATGGGTTTTTACAAAAATCTTCAAGAACAGGAACCAGGAACAAGAGTAGAAACTCAGGAATACAGGATCAGTAGACAGGAATCAGGAAATAAGAGTAGAAACTCAGGAACAAGGCGAAGAATTCCTTGGTCATTATGAAGAAAGTCCTGAATACTGGAACAGGAAGGGGTTGGAGGGGTAGAAGGACCAAAGACTGGAACGGAAAGTCCGATTCTAAACTCCAGGAGATCCAACTCCAAACCTCTTCGAAATAAATCATATACGACCTAAATGGGAGGACAAATGTTATTCTCTCGAAATAATAAGGTCATAAATATGAGTTTCTCTTCTAAAAACTCTTCAAAATTATAGATTCCTTTCAAATCTCTTTTAAATCAAAATTATAAATTCCTTTTTAAATATTTTCTTTCAAATGATAAATTAAACTTTTTGATATTAGATAGATTATTTCAAATATAATAAATTAATAAATTAAATTATTCTATTAAATAAATGTTATAAATATAAATTGGAACGATCTTATCTGAATAGAAGTGGGGAAACCGGAATAATAGGTCAGGATGGGATGAAGTAGACTTCCTTCTTCTCGTCTCAGAATATCATTTCGTCATTTAAATAGAATATCCTACTATCGGAATATCGGGAGCTGGAAAAACTTGGGTTAATGTTTGCAAACTAAAACATAACCTATATCTAGATTTTCCGCTCGGATCTCTTTTTATCTAGACGCCATTATTATATAAGTCTATTGTAACGACACCTAGCGTTATATTTTTGTAATATTTTCGCGGGATTCGAGATTGAAATAAACGAGGGTCTTTTAAACGACCTATGACGAACCCTTTTATGAAAATCGTCTATAAATAAATGAAAAGTTGTTTAAACAAATGCAAAATTGTTTATAATAAAAGAAAAGAAATAAAAGATAGAAAGAAGAGAAAGCTAGAAGAAGCTTCACTTGTAATCATGGATTCAATCAAAGAACATCTCATTCGATCAGGAATTCTAATTTCTCAATTAAATTGGAATCAATTTGAGAATAAAAATAGAGAAGAAGTTGAACAATGGTTTAAAGAAGAATGGTCTTCTATCAAATGCGCTCAGGGTGAAGCTGTTCTTCTAAGAAATACTTTACCAACTTATGCATGTATGGATTGCTATTGGTCAAAGTGAGTTGAAACTTTATTTATTTGATTAAACTATTTAACAAAATATTTAATAAATACTTATTTAGTGAACTAAATTTTTTTTTTTTTTTTTTTTTTTTTAATAGAATTCCTGTGGAATGGGTCAAATCGGTAGTCCAATTACACCGGACTTTTAAAGGGCGTATGAACAACAGAGGACGTTTTACAGCCTGTAACGAGTGTAGAAGGCCCTTATTGAAAGAATTTTCGCCCGAAAATTGTTCGAAATGCGACGAATTTAAGGAAGTGTTAAAACACGTCGCCGAAAAACGCTTGTCAAACAAATATTAAGAAAACCGTTCAATTAATCAAACGATCCATGTATTTCTTCGTTAATAAAACAAACAGTTAATTATTCAATAAATATTCTCTATCAATATTCTTCTTGACCGACTTAATCTAAGTCATGTTCACCATTAGTTCCGATTTCTTCCGAACTATTCTGAATAGTTCCGAGTTGTTCCGAGTTTACTGCGAGTCTATGCTAGAAATCATATGGTTTCATAACCTCGCAAAAATTCATATAAACGTCGTCTGCGGAAGCTTCAGCATCTAAGATTAAGACTGGTGCTGGAAGAGTCGCAAATTTCTTTCTAACTAACCAATCTTCGTGTACCTCATGAAGAACTTTTAAATAAGATAAAGGAATACCGTCTTCTTCTGAACGAGCGCGTGAATTTATACGTGAAAACGACTCTTCGGGAGATAACCTCAAATAAACTATTAAATCTACTTCGAAGGCAAGAGACTCACTAACCAAAACCCTAACATTTTCTAATAAAAGATGAGCTTCAAGGTCTTCAAAATCTCCCATTCGTCTACGTGCCTCAACGAAGCAATTGCAACTATATATTGACCTTTCCATGATTTTATTAGGCAACGCGGTCTGAGTTAAGGGGACCAGTACAGCGACTTTTCGAGAAATTATCATAGTCCGAAATCAATTTATTTCATAACCAAAGTTCATTTCACATCAAAATATTTTTCTTTTTCAAAATCATGTGTCGTAAGGATTTTAGAGCACCGTTGGACCGATTCAGGTCATCTTGGATTCATTTTCTTCAGAAAACAAATCCTCATCATGTGAATGTAGGAATTTGAAAATAAAAAATTATGTCATAAGTTATGATCAATTTACCAAATTTGCAAAAATTATTATCACTCATTTCTTAAATAACTTGGCCAAAACGAAAAATTTTCAAAATTCCTACATTCACATGATGAGGATTTGTTTTCTGAAGAAAATGAATCCAAGATGACATGAATCGATCCAACGGTGCTCTGAAATCCTTACGACACATGATTTTGAAAAAGAAAAATATTTTGATGTGAAATGAACTTTGGTTATGAAATAAATTGATTTCGGACTATGATAATTTCTCGAAAAGTCGCTGTACTGGTCCCCTTAAGTGTCTAATTCGCATTGTCATAGCCGCGTGATGCTGAAAATGGTATGCATATTTGCTAGGATTCTTGTACATCTTTTCAAGGAGATTTTCACCAGCTACGTTCCGATATTCATCTAAAGGTTCTAATAACGTAAGAATATTCTTATCATTTAAAAATCTTTTAGTAAACGTCGTTTTACCACATCCAATATTTCCTTCAATGAGGATAGTTAAAGGTCTATAATCTCTTCGTTTAATCCCATAAGGCAGTTCCTCAGACCACCTGGAAGAATCCAATGTAAAGGCTTGATCATCCCTTAGAAGAGAGAAATTATTATTTACAGAATGATCTTCATCTATATTTAAAGAACGAAGATTCTTTATTTTATTATTGTGAGTAAGTTTATCTGAATTATAAGGAGCCAGGCGGTCTAAGTGTACCACCTTAGGTTTCGTACGAGTAGATCTTTGTATTCGATAAACTACATTATTTATTTTGTCAATTATTGAATAAGGGCCTTCCCAATTAGATTGTAATTTAGGACAACGTCCTTTTTCTCGTCTAGGTTGGAAGAGCCATACTAAATCTCCAGTTTTAAATTCAAGATCTTTAGCCCTAATATCATAATGAGCTTTTGTCCTATCTGAAACGATTTCAATTCTTCCCCTAGCAAAATCATGAATTTGTTCTAATTTATTCCTTAAATTAGATACGAAGTCTGTTTGAAGAGGATCTGGCGAAGGAATAGGTCCCTTATCTAAGTCTGAAGGTAACCGAAGATCTCTTCCCATAAGCATAGAAGCTGGAGATTGTTTAGTCGTCTCGTGAACAGCTGATCGATAAGATAGAAGAAAAAGAGGAATCCACTCATCCCAATCTCGTTGACTTTTGTCAACGAAAGAAGCTAAATAACTTAGAAGAGTTCGATTTAGCCGTTCTACCATTCCATCAGACTGAGGATGAAGGGGGGTTGTATGAGTCTTTCTGATTCCTAAAACTGTTGATATTTCTTCTATTAAAATTGATTCAAAATTACGACCTTGATCAGTATGTAATTCTAGAGGAGTCCCATATCTACAAACAAAATCTCGAACAAATACTTGAGCAACTGTCTTTGCTTCCTGATTAGGGATAGGGATGACCTCGGGCCATTTAGTAAAATAATCTGCAATAACTAAGGCATATCTATTTCCAGATCTAGAAAGAGGGAGTGGTCCGAGAACATCCATAGCCGCTCTCTCGAAGGGTGCTCCGACGTTATATATTTGGAGAGGACTGCGACCTTTACCGCGTGGACCTTTTTTCGCAATGCAGACTTTACATAACCTACACCAATCATCTACATCCATTCTGCTACGAGCCCAGAAAAATCGTTCCCTAATCCGACCTAAAGTTTTATTGGAAGCGAAATGTCCACCTGACGGTGAATCATGATATTGTTTGAGGATGTCTTCTATTTTATTCTTTGGTACTAATAACTGCCATCTAATTATCTTCAAATCTGGAGATTCCCATTTTCTATATAATATTCCGTTTATTAAAAACAGAGAATCCCATTGAGTCCAATAGATTTTTAGATCTTGACTCTTAGCAGAAACATCTTGCCACTCAGGGCGTAATTCAGATTCTTTCCATGTTTTAATCTGTAATAGAACTTCATCTTCTTGTTGAGCCTTCTTCCATGGGTTCAGATCTCCTTCAAAAGTGATTGATCGGATTTTATAGGGTTCGTCTAGTTGTTTTTCTAATCTGGTGCATTGTTTACATTCGACAGGTCCTTCGCAAGGTCTTCTGGATAGAGCGTCTGCGTTTCCATGTAATAATCCAGCGCGGTGTTGAATATCAAAATCATATTGGCCCAGTCTCTCTATCCACCTAGCTACCTGTCCTTCTGGAGACTTAAAAGAAAGCAACCACTTAAGAGAAGCATGATCTGTCCTAATCAAAAACTTTCTCCCATATAAATAATGATGAAAATGTATTACTGTTTTTACCACAGCTAAAAGTTCTCTACGAGTGACACAATAATTCCTCTCCGTCTTACTAAGGACTCGACTGTAATAACTGACTACCCTTTCATTTCCGTCATGAATTTGAGACAAAACTCCACCTATTCCCGAAAGAGAAGCGTCTGAGTCTAAAATAAAAGGTTGTTCTACTTGAGGATAAGCAAGGATAGGAGAAGATGTTAAATAAGTCTTTAATTTGATAAAAGCTTCTTCACATTCTTGAGACCATTCGAATTGAACCTTACTCCCTGTTAGATGATGGAGAGGTTTAGCTATTGAGGCGAACCCTTTTACAAAACGACGATAATAAGTACAGAGCCCTATAAAACTTTGAACACCTTCTTTATCTATAGGACGGGGCCAATCTGATACTTTTTCTATTTTTGTAGGGTCCGTCTTCACTCCTTCTGCGGAGACTATGTGTCCAAGGAAATGAACCTCTCGTTGTAATAGATGACATTTCTTCGGACTCATTTTGAGTCCTGCTTGTCTAAGGCGAGAGAAGACTTCAGTAAGATTTTCTACTTGTTCTTCAAATGTTCTTCCAAAAACGATTATATCGTCTAGATATACCAGACACTTCTTTTCTGTAATTCCTCTTAGTATTGTTTCCATTGTTCTTTCAAAAGTTGCAGGAGCGTTGCATAACCCAAAAGGCATAACCTTGAATTGCCATAATCCTCCTAAGCCGGTCACAAAGGCTGTCTTTTCTTTATCGTCTTCATGCATTTCTACTTGCCAATATCCACTCTGTAAGTCTATAGTGCTGAACCATTCTGCTCCAGCTATTAAATCAAGAGTTTCTTCTATTCTCGGCAAGGGGTAAGAATCTTTTTTGGTTATGTCATTTAACCTCCTATAATCGATGCAAAATCTTTTCGTTCCATCTTTCTTTGAAACAAGAACAATTGGTGAAGCCCAAGGACTTGAAGATGGTTCTATTACGTTGATGGCTAGCATTTCGTTGACCATCTTCTCTACTTCTTCTGGACCATTTAATGGAAGTCTTCGGGCAGCTTGTTTTATAGGTGCGTTATTTCCTACATCGATGGTATGAGTCGTTATGGTACTTCTTCCTTTATCGTTACTATTTTTAGCAAAGGCATCTTGATATTCTTCAATTAATGTCTTAAATCTCTCTTTTTGAATGGGATTTAAACCAACAGATGACTTTTCTAAGAGATTTTCTAAATGAACTGGAAAAGAAATTAATTCTTCTCTAGAAAGATCTATTACTTGAATAAGAGGAAAATCAGATGTCTTATTCCTATTAGTTAAAAGAGCGATCTCGTGTCGACCTGACGTTAATAAATTCTCTTCTGTAGAAATAACACAATTATGCGCTGTAAGAAAATCAATCCCTAAGATCCCTTCATCCTCAATATCTGCTACGTAAACTTTATGTGAAGAATCGATACACCCTATCACGTTAATCTGAACTAAAACTTCTTTTAAAACTGGAGTTATTTCTCCTGTAGCAGTTCGAAGGGAAGCAGAATTTTCAGAATGGTTAATAGATCTTAAGAGATCCGAACGGACTACTGTGACCTCTGCCCCAGTGTCTATCACCCAGAGGCAGTTAATTCCGTTGACAGTCCCTCGCGCATATAAGCCTGTTTGTCTTAGGCTTCTTAATAAAAATTGTGTTAAAATAGGGCTTTCGTTGGATCGAACACTTGATGACTTTCGCCCTTCTAAATCATCAATAATTAGTTTTTTTGGTTAGAAGAACCCTGAGGTTTTTCTGAAGTTTTATAAGAATTGTCTGTATTATTTTCACTATCTTTCCTCCACGACATTTTTTTATCTAAAGAATTTTCGTTATTAGCTTGATTTAATTTTTCTAATGAAAAACAACGATTGGCGTCATGTCCAATCTTTTGACAGTATTTACATTTTAACGGGGGTCTGTCTCCGTAATTTGGTCTTTTATAATTATTATTACTATTATTTCTATTATAGTTATTATTATTATTATATCCGTTATTATAATTATTTTGCTGCCTGGGAGTTGTTTTCTCTGAATCATTGGTTTTACTAGGGAAAGTAGGAGTTTTATCTGTTTCGATACGTCGAACTTTTCCTACCCCAAGATGGTGTTTAGTTAATGCTTCTATTTCTAGACCCTTAATAACTGCTTCTTGGACAGAGGAAGGTCCCGTCAAACTAAGAGTATGTCTTAATTCTGCATCGTTTATTGCATTAATAAATTTGTTACAAGCTAATATATCTCTAGTTGGTTCATCACAATTAGGTAAAGCTATTCTAGCTAATCTTTCTATTTCTACTCCAAGAGAGGCAAGACCTTCCTCCTTAGTCTGTTTTTTAAGATCTAATTGAGTTAGAGATAATTTTGATATGAGTTGACTTCCGAATCTCAAACGTAAGGCTGCACTGAGTTTATCATAATTTTCAATGTCTGAATCAGCCAGAGCCGATAGAACAGCCAAGGCAGGACCTCTCAAGCTTCCTGCAAGCTGTCCGGCCTTAGTGATAGAGGACCAAGAGTTTACTTTTGCAATTATTTGAAACTGTCGCTCATAATCAGCCCAAGGAATTGATCCATCAAAGAAATTTACTTTAAGGTTTGACGATTTTTTCGTTGACTCAGTACAACCCTCATTACGAGTAAAAACTGTATCGTTAATCTGTTTATCGCGACTACTCCCGGCGCGAGATAAATTGAGAGGAAGGTTATTAATTGTATTGTCTATATTTTGGTCACCAGCCATTTGATTAATATTCTCTACGTCTCGTGCGTCCCGAATTGGACCTCCAATTCGGTTGCTTTGAGTATTTGTACGAGTGTGCGGCGTGAAAGTCGCCGCTCCACCCGTACGAGGTCTACGTATGGTTGGGGAAGGTTCTTCTTCCCCATAATTCTGTACAGACCGAATGTTAGCTGGTTCGATTATTTCCTCAATCCTCACTGGGGATCGTCTGGGAGTTGAAGTTTGAGACATAGTTTCCTGTGGTTCCAGGCGTCTCATCAGTAGGGACATGGTGGTTTGTTGGGCTGTCATATTAGCTTCCCGGTCAGCTCGTTGAGCTGCTAAATTTGCCTCTCTTTCCTCCCTCAATCGAACAGCTTCGCGTTCCTCGCGTTCTCGTTGAGCTGTCAAATTTGCCTCGCGTTCAGCTCGGCGTTCTTCCCTCTCCTCTTTTTGTGCTGATAAAATAGCTTCTCTTTCTTCTCTTTTAGCCAATAGTTCAGCTTCTCTTTCCTCTCTTTTTGCTAATAGTTCAGCTTCTCTCTCTTCGCGTTTGGCTAATAGTTCAGCTTCTTTTTCGATACGTTTTGCTAATAGTTCAGCTTCTCTTTCCTCTCGTTTTGCCTCTCTTTCTTCCCTTAATCGAATAATTTCGCGTTCTTCGCGGTCTTTTTGTGCTGCCAAATTTGCTTCTTGTTGTGCTGCTTGTGCAGCTAGATTGGCTTGTTGTTGAGCTGTCTGAGCAGCTAGACTTGCTTGTTGTTGTGCAGCCATTGCTTGGAATAATCGTTCCATCATATCAACCTGGGGTTGAGGTGTTGGAGCTTGTTGAGGTTCGTCGATAGCTCGTCGACGAGAAGACATTTCTTTTTTTTTTTTTTTTAAATTCTTTTTAAATCCTTTCACAATCACGAACTCTCTTTCAAAAATTCACTTTATCGATCCCGGTAAGATCCCGATTCTGACACCAATGTAATATTTTTAATATTTGTTGTAATAATAAGTTAATATTTATGGATTCCCGAGGGAAATAAAGTGAATCAGATGAAATATAATCAATTGGGCAAAAGGTTTATGTATTCAGAAAATACAGGTCTGCTTCAGTACGAGGCTAAAGACAGACTAATTTGTTTTACAATAATACTTATTGATACGGCAACGGCGATTCATATATTTTGAGAAATGTCTTTTATCATATAGACTACTTGATCTAGATCGTATGAAAGTAATATATAGGGGTGAATTCATCAAATATAACAATATATATATATATATATATGTATATATATATATATATGTATATATATATATATATATATATATATATATATATATATATGTGTGTATGACTTATTGAAAGACACCCTGTATACATCAAGAGACTCGGTAGAGTCTCGCGCCAAGTACATTTAAAAAACAAAAATTTTCAAGCGCGAGACTCAACGAGTCTATATACCCGAGAGGCAACTACCCTAACCTATACCGCGAATTAGTATCTTTGTTTTCTTTCACCTCACAACATACACGAATTAAAACTAATTTAATCCAGGATGTGGGCATGAAAAGCTTTCATTTGAGCCCTAGATCGATTAAATCGGTGTCCGGAGTGCTGAGATATAATTAACTACAGATTTTGATACCCCGTTTCCTCGTACAATATTTCTCCTTCGTCGTCTTCAGACCAAGATTCGTTCACACTAAAACCATTCCCATAAAATCACATTTCGTCGCTAACCGCAGGGCGTATGTCCTATGCTTATACATAGAACATACGTCCTTACGCATCTGGGAACATGACATAGAAGGGAAAATCCACACAAAAATTCAGACCAAGATTCATCCCATTCAAACCATTCCCATAAAATCACACAGTAGAAGGGAAAATCCACACAAAAGTTGTATAGAATGGCGTTAGTTCAACAGTCACAACATAGTCAGCGCTGGTATCGCAGACAGAAACCGTCTGCAACACTAGCAGACGCGTGTTGTCATTTCATTTCATGTTTTCGAATTCAAATCAAATAAAGAAAATAAAAGAAAGTACAAGCAATGATTAATAATAATATGAAATATGAAGGTACGAAAACTAGTGAATACCCACCAAAAGCCCCTCAGGTGCGAAAACCTTACGCCAAGTACATTTAAGTGATAGCCACCGACAAAAATGTTTCGATAGGTTAATTATTATCTTAAATCCTACGATCTTGAGCTTTTGAGGTTATGCGAATCGACTGACGTGTAAAATTCATGGTGATAAATAAAATAACAATCGTGAACGGATAATTTTACCATTAGGTTTACCTTGCATGACACAAGACTGTCAGATGACTATTATTAACTGACTATTACCTCCAAATTTTGTTCACTTATACATTGTAGATCTGGCCTATTTTCATTTATGAATGCAACTATCGGAGGAAACGTTTTTTTTTTAGGGATTCCAATTATTTAGCACGTTGCCGCCTGAGAAAGTCTGACAATAGAAAATCAAGAGAAAATGTTGAAGTTGAAAAATATCAGAATAGCATAATTTGATATAAGGACGGCATGGAGCCAGACCAAGAAAGCCGAGTTCAAGCGTTGCATTGCTACGAATTCCACTTTAAGCTCTATGTTAGGCTCATCTTTAAAGGCTCGTCTGCTCAGACCCAAATTGTGCGTCAACGTTATGCGTTGGATTCCGACGAGTTCTATATTCTATCTCGGTATCCTCTAGTCCAAACGAGACTGTAAGTTGACGTTGTGCGTTGGACTCCGATAGGCTTTATTCTACACTCCACGACAACGTGGTGCTTTGACCTTCGGTGAAGATAATTTTTTAATACATTTTTTACAAACAGCTTAGACTCTCCGCTCGGAACGATCTCAATCAAATTCAGATTAGTGCTATCACGACAAATGGTTAGAATGAAAATACTTATTCAATATTAAAGAAATAATCGATAGACTTCCTCTTTCTCAGATGATAGAGATTTGTATTTAATCGTGAAAATGATAAAAACCATTTATTTCTCATTTATATTTATTTATTCATTGCACAACCTTTTCTACGGATTGTTTAATTTTGTAGCGGGTCGCCGTATGAGAAGAGAGGATGATGAGAGAAAACGCTGAAGTTGCAAAATAACGAGGCAGTGTGATTTGATACAAGAAACGGATAGAGTCAGACGAATAGAGCAGAATGCAAGTGTTTGACTTCAAAAACTTTCATTTTATGCTCTACGCTAGTCTTGCATCAATAGGCTCAATCGGCTTAATTCTATATATTTCGATACCTTCTGTTCAGATCCTAATTCAAAGTTGACGTTATGAGTACGGGACGAGTACATGTTCTTTCTGCAGAGGACCTAGTTGCATTAAAAAAAAAAAAAACTACCTAAGAATTGCGATACATATATCTCATATTTATATATATTTAATCATGAGCAGCAACTATAACCCTGCGTGCAAGTGACTCCACCATTGCCGGTCCCAGACCCAGATGAGACAGGAAGAGGGCTGTGCGCAGGGTTACACGTTCAGGAGCAAAATTGTACAAAAAGTGGTGATATCAACCCCAAAAAGCACCCCTGGTGCAAAAACCTTTCGCCAAGTACATTAATGTGGTCACTACCCCCCAAAAAATCCACCAACCAAAATTCCTCCTCAACAAAATTGGTACTATGAAAATGTCTACTTACAAAAGGATTGAAATCAAATACAATTGCCAAGTACATGTCTTCTGTATAACAAAAGTTTACAACAGAAGAACAGAAAACTGAATAGTCTTGTATCGTTCACTCGCTACGCTCGCTCACTCAATTGGCTCTTGATAATTACAGGGAAAAAAATCAGTAAAAAAAAATTTAGGAAGTGGTACTTGGCGGGCCATTATATCAATATGTATCAAACAAATGATACATAGACCGAAGTGAAAACTCTTTTACTTACTCATAAATGGCCCGCAAGTACCACGTACTAAATTTTTTTTTTACTGATTTTTTTCCCTGTAATTATCAAGAGCCAATCGAGTGCGCGAGCGTAGCGAGTGAACGATACAAGACTATTCAGTTTTCTGTTCTTCTGTTGTAAACTTTTGTTATACAGAAGACATGTACTTGGCAATTGTATTTGATTTCAATCCTTTTGTAAGTAGACATTTTCATAGTACCAATTTTGTTGAGGAGGAATTTTGGTACAGTATACAGTACATATCGAGCTTTTCCGTCCAAACAGAACGTCCCCTCCCTGCGGCAACACCAACACAGGCGCGTAACGCGTCCGTGAGACTCGGCCGGGAGGGGAAAGCACCCCTCACATACCCGATACGCGCCTGTGTTGTTGTTGCCCCCCCCCCCCCCCCCCCCCCTCCGCGCACTAGAATGGTTTGCTATTTCAAAATACAACGCGAGACAACGCAGTATAGTTAGACAATAACGAGCTATAACGTCTAATTGCCCAACATTTTGGAAAAAAATTCTTATTGGCGTATTTGTGTTTCAGGGTTACCGTAAAATGTTCATACACCAAAAGCAAATTTTTTTTTTGCCTTGTTTTTGCTTGTATAGTTATACAGATGGAAATGCACTCGTCGCTAATTCAGGTGCCATCCGGTACAAATGGATAGAATCGTATTCGAAACGATTGGTAACTGTGTAGAGAACACACTCACAGACGATAGACCCGGATACGCCACGATAGAAGTCACATCGCTAATCTAAGGCACCATTCGGATAAAAACGTATGGATATATGATACAAACTGATGGATGATATGCTCCTATAAGTAACCGACAACAGGGATATATCATAGTCACTGTAGGCCGAATGCATAGAATCACATTCAAAAAGATTAGTATCTGAATCATAGAAACACATAGGCGACGATGGGAGTATTTGGCGGATAGAATATTATAAAGCCGTATAAGATCACATTCAGATTTTGTGTATGAAAAAGGATGAAGCAATATTCTCTCTCTCTCTGATTAGTTCAGTCAAAGCGTGCGTAAAAAGATGGCAACCGTGCATTTCGGGTAGGCAGCGATTTTCTTTTTGGGTTACGTAGGGGGGTCGGCCGTAAGTGTAAAACTCAGTTTCCGGGACTGGAGGTGTTGCCATTCGGCCGCCATCTTTAAGTTACGGGTGTTATGAGTTTTTTCGATTTATCTCCGTAACCGTGAGACCAACAAAAATTTTGTGGAAAGCATTTTTGTAGTCAATACAATTATCTATAACTTTGATTTGTAACTTTTCTGGATAAAATCAATGATAAAATAGTTATGAGCAGAAAAAGATGAAAAATAAGGAGATGAAAAACTTTGTGGCGAAATAACTCTTGAATTTTTAATCCGACAATAAAAATACTTCTTACCTTTTTTATAGAACATTTCTTAGCAAATAATTTGACCGACTCACTTTTCGTATTTGGTTCGTTTTCATTGATTTTTCAGCGTTGCGAAGAGAGGTGAGTAGAAGGTAAGTGAGGGTGCGTAGGTATTAAAAAATTGTTGATAATTTTGTTTTGAGTTGTATTTCATTCCATTATTACAATAATATGTTTTGAATTATTATTCTCGGTTTTAAGTAATATTATTCTTACATTGAACCCCTCGTCATCCCATCGTTGAGGTTGTAGGCGCGTTTTTCTTATCTGGCATTCTCTGCAGGCCTAATCCACGAGTATTCATTGTCATACTACTCAAATCTCTTCTGTTTTCAAGGGATGTCGTCGTCATCATCGATACAAGTCGCAGGTTCGTCGTCCATGAAAATTTCCGTGTCGTCGTTGAGATGAATCTTGTTCACCTCGGCAGGTAGCAGAGAACCAAACTCGTCCTCGAATTCTTCTGCATCTATCAATTTTGAAATGTTCACCACGTTCTCGCACGATTCACCGCTGCAGTGCTGACACATGGCAGAGCATTTCAAGCCAGCTTTCCGGCATCGGCAGGCTGCGCCGCACTTGGTTTTGCATCGACAAAACATTAATTTCGGAAGAAATTAAAAAACGTGGTGAGTAGATATGGGCAGCTTTAGGCAGACACAACAAACCCCCCTCTCCCCCCTCCCCCCTCCCCCTAGGCGCCTTTGGAGAATCCCCCCTCTCCCCGCTCCCCGCTTCCCCCGGGTCGACTCTGGAGAAAACTGAGGATTCCAACCTAACCTTCCCCCTTCCCCTCCCCCCTCGCTCTAGCCGACTTCTCAGCTGGGGTGTCCTTGGGTTTTTGTCCCTCTCACCCCCCTGCCCTCACCCCTGCCTACCCTTGCTCAATATTGGGACGATCTGGGCCGTGTGACGTCATCCAAGACTTTGTCTTACGTCCCCGCCGCCCTCACCCCCGGGCCCTACGCCCCTGATTTTACATATATATATATATATATATGTGTTTGTTTGTGAGAATACACAGGTTGCGGACTTGGGAAAAATTAGGTGGTGCGGGAACCCTGCTGCTTATATACTTATTTATGAATGGGTAAAGGTGTATAATTGAATGACGCGTTAATTACGAAAAAAAAATCCAATTATTTCATTTATTCCTACAACTTATTTTCTAATACACACACAAGTAACTTATGCTAAGATAAAATATAGAATATTACGACTACGAGTATTCAATTTTCTTTCTAAATCTTACAGCTATGGTTATAGAAAAAATCCAATTATTTCATTTATTCCTACAACTTATTTTCTAATACACAGACAAGTAACTTATGCTAAGATAAAATATAGAATATTACGACTACGAGTATTCAATTTTCTTTCTAAATCTTACAGCTATGGTTATAGAAAAAATCCAATTATTTCATTTATTCCTACAACTTATTTTCTAATACACAGACAAGTAACTTATGCTAAGATAAAATATAGAATATTACGACTACGAGTATTCAATTTTCTTTCTAAATCTTACAGCTATGGTTATAATTATACAAGATTGTTCGTTGATTTCACAATGCTTCGGACAAGACTCCTTCGCAACTAGCTCCGATAAAATCGCTAGCAATAAAGCGTCTTGGCATTGTGATGATCACTTTCAATGCCCAGATTGTAAAAATACAGGCTGTTGCGAATATTAAAAGTAAACCTATTCTAAACCAAACAGGAGGAGGAGGATTGTCCAAGCTGTCCAACATATCGTCCGGTCGAAAGCGAATCACGGTGTTAGGTATTCCCACCCTGTATGGTCCGGAGGTCTCGTGACTTTGAATGAAGGCCGATGAACACATTTTTCCAACGATGTCTCTCTTTCTCTCTCTAGCAGCTTAGTATTCCTTCGTGGTAATTAGTTTGACGTTTTCAAGTCGAGACGTAAATTTGCACGTGAATTAGGCTTCGGGTCGGTCTCAAGCTGTTGTTTGACTTCAACAGCGATGAAATTCGAAAACAGTCTGGTCAATTCTAGTAAAACAATATCGAGATAATGTTCACTGAAGACGGGGTCGACCGCTGACTTGATGCTCTCTTTGACGACTCCGTATTCGTTCTTGGTCATCTGTGCGATGGTATGAAGAGAAGGTTCTTTAGAGGGGTAACGCCTAATTCTTGACACCATGTGTTCAACGTATTGCTTTTTGCACTGGTTTACACTGGCGGCCAGTCTTTGGAGTCTTCGAAGTTGTTCGTCAACACAGACGAATACGGTTTTCAAGCCGTCGAATGTGGTTTTTTGCATGACGATCGACGGTCGATGAATTTTCGGTCGCTTCAGGAGCGGAGCGCAGTCGTCACGATTTCTTCCATCCTCTTCGTCGGATACTAGCTCCGTTGCGTAACCATCGCCTCGTCGAGGTTCGGTACATCGGACGGAGCTCTCTGGGACATCGAATCTGATGGCCCTCGCACCATGCGCTGTTGTAAATCGTACATTGCAGTCATCACCAAGCTCAATTTCTTCGAGATACCATTGGGCGTCTGCATACACGTCGAAGTCGAAGTAGTCCGATATTGTTTCCAATGAGTTAGACAGCGCGGTCCAGGCACTCAATCCTAGACAGATGCCGTCCGGTGAGTTGCCGGTCAATCTGATCAGCGGTTCAAATTCCTCGCCACCTCGCAAGCCGAGGCCGACGACAATCTTCTTCGTAAACGATGTGTTTAATCCGTAGGTAGCGGACAGTAATAGATTTTTATCAGACTTTTTCACTGCACTTGCAAACGATTTGAATATTCTACTCGCGTTTCCCATCGTGCCACTGGTTGATTTGGGGGTTTCCATTGCTAGATACTAGTTCTCGCACGGTTAACCGAAGACTGATGCGTCTTGCGACGACATCCTCTCTTTTGTACATCCAGCGTGTCTGATTCTATTCGGTATGAAGCTGGCCCCGCAGTCCTCTGTCTCTTTCCTTCTCTATGTAACCATGAAGAATAGAAGGCGACAGAAGACTGCGGCACCAACTTCATACAGGTCAATTTCAAACACGTTGAGCGTATGGAATATGATTTCGACCGTTACAAAATAATTCCCACCAATTTTTTTTTTCCACCCCCTACACAGCTTGCCCACACACGTTTTTTCTAGTACAGCGGGGATCGGACAGATTAATGGTGTACCCGCCGCCGCAACAGGCTGCAACAGGACTTGCAGGATGCATCAATCGTGTCACACATTGGCGCGGTTATGAATTTAGAAAAAATGGAGTATCGTTAGCGAGTTGGATCTATTCCGCTATTTTACGATAAGTGCTTTCACTCCCGAGAACCGAGCGATGTTATTATCAATATTTATGACTTGAAGGAATTTTAGACTAAAGGAACCGTTGGAACCTAACGGTCTACCCCATGCGGAGTCACAACAAGTGTTTGACCACCGTCATTGGGGGAGCGGTGGGCCCTGTAACAGTCGTACATTTCACATCTGTTTGCACTTGTGCGTACAAGGGTAGTCGGGATTACTGTCCGACTCCTTGTGAGAAATCGGGAAGATCGGACCCGCGCTCTTACATAGAGCGGATCGACTGCCGTTATCGCTGAATTATGGTTACCGCGTGATGAGACTTTCTCACGAAACGAGAGAAATTCATGGGAATCATACATAGTTTCCCACAGAATCTAATGCGACAACTGTTCAGTCCCTACGGTCCGTACATCATGATTATTAGCATGTATCCACGGTTTAGAAGAGTATTCGACTAAAAAACGTTGGAGGCTGATGGGCAGCGTATCAGCGGGTCTTTGACCATAACCGCTGTACGGGAGTTTTGGGACTAGCAACACTCGCCTATTTCGCATCTGGTTGCACTTACCCCTAAAAACGCGGTCTGAGGGCGGAGCGGTCTCCCGATAGAGTGGGAGCCTACTGCTGAGCAAAGTATACCTACTTGCGTTATCGCAGAAATATACATATTGGTCGATGACAGAATTGGAAGAATTCGTGGGAATTATACTAGACTTTCCACAACTGTCCCGCCTCGTTCACCCTTCTCCGTCGATTTTCCCAGGTCCGTACGTGCACCCACACGTAAAAATCTGCGTGTACGGTGTTAATGTATCGAGGTTACATATATGACGTCCTCTCAAGACGTTTTCTCATTCTCATAGATCTCTGATCCGTGGAATAACCTACTCTTATTCGCTCCGTCATACTTTGCGATACTTTACTTTTTTACATTTCTTACCAAGTCTTCCAAGTAATTATGACGGGTGTGAAGAATTTGTACCGTGCTGCAGTGTTGAGGGCTGTGTTTTACGCCAGGCAGAACAATTCTATAATTGATCGCGAATGTGATACCCGATGGAGAAGATCGCTGACGCGTATGTCAGAGGTGGAATTGCTTCGTCAATTCAGACGCCTGATTACCGCATGCAGTGAGCGTGCGATCGGTTTAATATTCGCGAACGCCGCGTTTCTCAATTTACGGGAGTGTTTGTGCATCGCCGTTGAGACGGTGATCAGACGAGGGACATCTCATTTTGCCGTGTTGGCACCACTTATTCGAGAATACAACTCGCACCGTGGTAAGTAGAATTTTGTTCGTTCAGAAATTGTGAATCAAAACTATCCGGAAAGGTGATAAATTAACCGACGGGGTTTTTTATTCGTGTCAGAACTACTCGCACTGTTGGAGGATCCCGAGGTCAACGATGCCATGCTGATGGTGGTGGATCCCGGCGAGGAGATAATACTAATCTTAAGCGAGGAAGAATTAGCATCGGGGATGGAGGTAGTATCCGACAACGCGGGTACCGCTTCCAACGACGGTGAAAATGTCCTCGAAGTCGCCGGGGAAAATCAAGACATAGTGACCTGTGACAGTGACGTAGTGATAGTTGATGATAGTGAGTGTGTGGTGTCAGTTACGGAGGATAGATTTCCAGTCGTCGGACCAGCGAATGCATCATCATCACGTGGCAGTCTTGGCGGTAAGTCACAAAAAGTTTAATATGTGTCGTATTGCATTACATACGCACGTCGCAGAGTACCCGTCCGAGTCTATGTATAGGAATAGTCTTTTTGTTTTTTACGAACGAATACCGTTTTACCTCGTCTGGACATAGGTATTGTTGCTAGAATGTAGTATTTTATCTCTTAGAAATCTCTCCGGCTCCTTCTCTAAATACGGGGGAGTATTATAACGATGAAGAAGAGCATGAGGAGGTGGAGGAGGAGGAGGAGGAGGAGGAGGAGGAGGAGGAGGATGATGACGAGGATGAGATTGATATTGAGAATAGGGATGAGGGGGAAGAGGAAGATGAGTATGAGACAGATGAGAGGGAGGAGGTGGAGGAGATCGAAATCTTTTCCATGTCCTCACCTGATAGTGCCATATGGTCACCGGTTGCCAATCGGCCCTCACCCGAGAGCGGCGTATTCTCGCTGCCTAGCAGCGCTGGGGAGGAGTTGTCCTCATCTCCCGAATATTAAAATTCATATATAAAAAAAAAAAAAAAAAATTCATATAAAAAAAAAAAGGAGGGTGGGAGTGGGTTTGGGTTCACGGGTTCTCGTACAGGCGTGCGTGTGTGCTTGTAAATATGCTCGAGCGATGTACAACGAATTTTTGGACCTTATTTTTCTCTAATTTGTTCACCCATCAGAGAAACCAGTAATAACCGACATCCAGGGATACGAAAAACTACCTCGTGTCAACGAACATGAGGGTAGCACGGGTGTACAGATTGGTGGTCATAGACGCATACCACGAGTAAACGAGGGTGCCGGTACCTCGGGAATCGGTCGTTCAGTGTCTAACGTGAACCCTGTCCATGAGGACAGTTATGACTCTGACGACGACTCCGAACAAGCCGATACTAGTTTAGAGACGCAGACGGCCGATGAGAGTGAGAGCGAGAAAGAGTCAGTCAGGGAAAACGATTCTCAATCGTTGACGCCTGGTAATCGATTCGCGATACTCGGAGAGTCATCTAAATACATTCGACGATTCGAGGTTCACGCGCGGGAACTCGACATCAAAATCAAACTACCCGAATCAGGTGTTAATCCCGTGGAATGGTTAGAGGGGGCTTTTAGAGATCTGCACGCGTACGTCACCTCAACGTGTCATTCGAGTGACTACATCGGTTTCGTTTTCCATGCCGAAAGTTTCAATCAGGGCTCCGCGTGGCTATCTTTTCGGCCGGTTCGTGATTCTCTGTACGCGGACCTGTGGAGGCTAGTTTCCAGCGTGACGCAGAGTAATTCGGAGTTCGGGGTAGATAAAGTATTCTCGGTCACGGTGCACTGCGTCAAAGTCCCGTCCGGTCGCGGAAAAGCTCGTCCCATCACACACGCGGGTGTGGCTAAAAAATCTATCGTTCAAATTATAAACACCGATGGTCTTTGTTTACCGCGGGCTCTAGTCGTCGCGAGAGCACACGCCGAGAGGGGGACGATTCGTAGCGGTGAACTTCACGCGGCATATAATGCGATACGCGGATCGGGATCGCGGCTGCAGCGCGAAGCGGCGAGAGGGTTGACGGAGAGAGCGGGAGTCGAGATACCGGAGACGGGGTGCGGGATGTGCCAGATATTGCAATATCAACGGTATCTGGCCCGCGAGGGAATGGCAATCGTGGTATACGAGGCGGGTAAATTGGGGACCGGGGATGCAACGTTCTATAACGGTAGCAGTGTGGTGACCGAGAGCGGGAGAAACGTAACGCACCGTTTGAACCTTCTCTACTTTCCAGACGATCGCCACTATTGTACGATAACGAGTCTAACCGGTGCCGCGGCAGGCAGGTTCTTTTGCGAGACCTGCAACAAAAAATATAAAAACAGTCATGAGCACCGCTGCTCGGGCCGTTGTCCGCAGTGTCTGGGCACCCCGGCGTGCGACCACCGGGCGATGGAATTAGAGTGCCCTGACTGTAAACGGGCGTTTCGTGGGGTGGCCTGTATGGAAAGGCATCGTAGGGTCGGCTCGTTTAGCCCGCGTCGTTCCGTCTGTGCGACGCTTCGAATCTGTCCGAACTGCACGCGACTCATGAATCTTTCGCTGGGTGCTCACTCGTGTGACACTCGATATTGTAAGACCTGTAACACCCTTCGACCCTACAATCATCAATGTTTCATGGCACCGCTCAAATCTCACGAAAATAATAACGGAAAATACATATTTATATTTTATGATTTCGAGACGCAGCAGAACGTAACGATCCCCGGTGATATAACGACAAATATTCACGTCCCTAATCTATGCGTGGTGCACCAGGTTTGCAGTCAATGTATGTCCAATTTGGACATTGAGAACGGTTGCCCAGCCTGCGGACTCGTGCGCGAGTATGTATTTAAAAAAGATCCCGTCAGACAGCTGGTCGAATTCGCCACGCGACCAATTCACAATTTCAGCAAAATAATTTGTATCGCTCACAATGCCCGAGGCTTCGACGCGCAATTTATTTTACGATACTTGGTCGAGCAAAACACCGAGCCACCGCAGGTAATTTTGAACGGTAGTAAAATTATTATGCTGGAAACCGGACATACCCGATTTTTAGATTCACTGGCTTACATGCCAATGGCGTTATCCGCCCTGCCTAAAGCCTTCGGATTGCCAGAGGCTTCGGTGAAAGGAGTTTTCCCACACCTGTTCAACATCTCGGAGAACACGGGTTACATAGGACCGTTACCCGCGGCGAAATTTTACTCGCCTGATACCATGAGTACCTCCGCACGTGAGGAATTCTACAAATGGTACAATGATGCTGTGGCAGAAAATCATCTGTTCGATTTCGACGCGGAATTGGTGGCCTATTGTAAATCCGATGTGGACATTTTACGTCGCGCATGCGTCGCATTTAGAGATATTTTTATCGAATGTGGGAAAGTCTGTCCGTTCACCGAGAGCACAACTATTGCGTCAGCCTGCTCAGCGGTGTTTAGAAAAAATTTCCTACAAGCTGACCGTATAGGTATTCTACCACCGGGTGGCTATAGGTTGGCCGATCGTCAGTCCAAAAAGGCGATAGAGTGGCTCGTCTGGAAAGAGAGGGAGTTAGGTGCCGTGATCGCGCACGCCGGCCGTTCGCGCGAATTCCGTATTCCGGAGACAGGTCGGGTCGTGGACGGGTATTACGTGGCGGATGACGGGACGCGTCACATTTTTGAATTCCACGGTTGCTTCTGGCACGGATGCAGACGGTGTTTCAATGTGAACGGTGACCGCCGTACCGTGAACGGTGACACCATGGACAAACGTGCCGAAGAAACACGTTCGAAGACGGTGTGTATGAGGAAAATGGGCTACGTGGTTACGGAGATATGGGAGTGCGCGTTCGATCGGCTTCTCGAAGAAAACAGGGAAATGCGCGAGTACCTGGCGCGGCACCCGATAACGGCTAGCATCTCGACCAGCACCCCCTTAGATCCGCGCGATGCCTTTTACGGTGGACGAACGGGAAACACCTCGCGCAACTACGAGGTTCGTCAAAGGGATGATGGGACCGTTGGTGAAAAAATAAAATACGTAGATGTTTGCTCCCTCTACCCCTATATCTGTAAAATTGCATCTTTCCCATACGGCCACCCAAAAGTCCTCGTCGGTGACGAGTGTAAGGCGTTGACAGGCGTAAGTGGCAAGGACATCTCTCGCGTTGAAGGGTTGGTCAAGTGCAGCGTACTGCCACCCCAAAATCTTTACCATCCCGTGCTTCCGTTGCGTATGCATGGCAAACTGATGTTCGTCCTGTGTCGTTCCTGTTGCGAGCAATTGGAACAAAACGAGTGTCCCCATAGCGAGGCGAGAGATCGTCAGTTTGACGGTACTTGGGTATCGTGCGAACTGAAGAAAGCGGTCGAGAAGGGTTATGAAATCGTTCAAGTACAGGAAATTTGGCAGTATCAGGTGACAAAATACGACCCCTCTACTCGTCAAGGGGGACTCTTCGCGGGATACATAGATACCTTCCTTAAGATCAAGCAAGAGGCCAGTGGATGGCCCGGCGATTGCGTTGACGAAGCCTCGCGAGACCGTTATCTTTCAGAGTACGAGAAAGTGGAGGGAATAAAATTAGATAGAACCAAGATTGCCAAAAATCCTGGACTTCGTTCGGTCTCTAAGCTTTGTCTCAATTCGTTTTGGGGAAAGTTCGGACAGCGGGAAAATATGGCTAAAACCACCGTGGTAAAGACGCGTCAGCATCTGTTGGAGCTGCTGACCAACCCCGAGGTCGAGGTGACCGAGTTGATGCCTGTCAACGATCAGGTGTTGTACGCGAGATGGTCGTACGCCGAGCAGAGCGTCACGCCCTCGCCGCTAGCGAACGTAGTGATAGCCGCATATACCACCGCGCAGGCTAGATTAAAATTGTACGAATATCTAGAAAAGTTGGATCGACGCGTTCTTTATTACGACACAGACTCCGTCATATATGTCCACGACTCGTCACGACCGCAGGATTACGTACCACAGACAGGGAATTTTCTGGGAGATTTAACCGACGAGCTAGAAACGTACGGCAGCGGTAGTTATATTAGGGCATTTGTTTCGGGCGGGGCGAAATTTTACGCGTACATCGTTCGATGTGCGGACGGCAGCGATGTTGAAATCTGCAAGGTAAAGGGGGTTACGTTGAATCACTCCACCGCTAGTAGAGTAAACTATGATTCGATTCGTCAAATGGTGGTAGAGGGTGAGGGTCCGATTCGGCTGCAATACCGCGCTATTCGTCGGGAAAAGCTACACGAGGTGGTAACGCGTACCGAATCTAAAACCTGTCGACCGGTATTCGTCAAGAGACGGTGTTGCACGGATAGTTTCGATACCCTACCCTACGGTTATCGCTCAGCCACATCCTTGACCGGGGACCCTTGAATATTTACCGTTCTCGCGCTTCCCTGGCTCATGCCTCTTTCTCTCTCTCTCTCTCTCTCCTGACACGAGACACGAGACCTCCAACCCCAAGGGACCTGCGGGCGCATGCGGTTCGACCCAACGCAGCACATCTACAGAGACACCGACCAGTCATCCACACAGACACACACCGGTATAGACAATTCTACGTGTTAAAAACCGTTCGGATCGTTGCAGAAGTAAGTCAAATGATGAAATTTATTCTTCCGTTCTGATTTTTCCCTAAACCTCGTGTCTTTCTCTTTTTCCGCTACGAGTCGCGATACCCTCGAGACCTTGACGTAAACGATTCAACGTTCACGCTGTGACACGTCACAACTCGACGCATCGCAGCTACAGAGACACCATCCAGCGGTCCACACCTCCACAGACGATTCTACGTCAGCTACATTCATCACGTTGCAGAGGTGAGTTCAATAATAAAATTTGTGAAATACAAAAATTGAGAATACTTGAGAACACTTCAAGCGGCTCGTATGGACAGCGGGTGCGCTGACGTTGAGCTCGTCGGTCAGCGTGCCGGTCAGAGCGCTCGCCGCGGGGGTCCGCCTCGCCCAGCGGGCGACCGCTGGTGGTGCCCGTTGGAATACGAGCTAGTGGCAACGGGCCCCACCCCGACGCGCGCGCGCTGATATCAGCTGGTAGTCAGCGCGCCCCGGGTCCGCCGCCGCCGCCGCCGCCACCGATATGAGCTTATCGCGGGGAAGAGGGATAGGTGAAAATGATCTCCGTCAACCATATTGAGAAACAATTTTTTTTTTATATTTGACAGAATACTGCGGCAGAGAACAACAATTACGATGGACACTCGCTGGAAACACCCATTCTCCGCCATCGTCGCTGGACCATCGGGCTGTGGAAAGTCAAATTTTGTGAAAAAATTTTTACGGCACAGCAGTACCATGTGCGAGACGAAATTCACGCGTGTAATCTGGTACTACGACGAGTGGCAGCAGTTGTACGAGTCGAGCAAAGGAATAGAGTACCGAGAAGGATTACCCCAACCCACCGACTACGACAGTGACAAGACCCCGAAACTGTTGGTGATTGACGATTTGATGCGCGAAGCGTCGAGTCACGTTGTCGTCGATCTATTCACCAAGGTCTGCCATCACAAGAATCTGAGCGTCTTCTACATTACGCAGAATCTGTTTCATCAGGGGCACGGACAACGAGATATTTCTCTCAACGCGAACTATATTGTTTTCTTCAAAAATCCGCGAGATCGCGCTCAAATACAACACCTCGCGCGTCAAGTACACCCAGAGGATCCACGATTTCTTCAGGAGGCATACCACGATGCCACAGCTGTTCCACACGGATATTTACTACTGGATCTGAAGCAATCGACGCCTGAAAACTGTCGTTTCCGCACAAACATTTTCCCCGGAGACGGACATCAGTACGTCTATGTGCCGAAAAAGGATATAAAACTAAGCAGCGCGCAGAGAGTTCCAGTAGTCCCGCTGTAATGCCGCGAAAGGTAGGTCACGGGTGTCGCGCAGCTTTCGGTAAGACAAACGCCCTTGCCCTGCACGCGTTGCACAAGTTGAATAAAACCCAGAGACGCGCCTTGCTACGTACGGCCGACGACTCTCTGGTCAGGGATATTTGTGAGTGTGCTCTGAACACCTTGGAAGGTAACGTGGTCCTGTCTCGAGCGCATAAATCGCGTCTGGCGCGACACAAGCA
Source organism: Tenthredo mesomela (assembly GCA_943736025.1). Taxonomy (NCBI): domain Eukaryota; kingdom Metazoa; phylum Arthropoda; class Insecta; order Hymenoptera; family Tenthredinidae; genus Tenthredo; species Tenthredo mesomela. The sequence goes on along the minus strand of OX031014.1, from coordinate 16,913,994 downwards.
GACGCTCCGAAAATTAGCCTGTAAACAGGGAACTTGGAAAAGTAAGAAGAATATCCTGGTTCAACGAGGGGACGGTTTTTTGGGTCTGCTACTGGCACCGATTCTGGGAGGTCTGGCGTCGGCACTGTTCCCCAAGTAAAGGAAAAAAAAAAGAGGGCGGAGATGGAGCGTGCCAAGAAAATGGTACTAATACCGGCGGAGGGACTCAAGAGGTTTCAACGACAGATGAGCGACGCGGCGAGTGCTTCAGCGGGTTCGGACACCGTTCACGGGGACCCTGTTTCACGACTGGACCGTGAAATGAGCGACATCTTGAACGAGGGGACTAACGATAGTGCAGAAAAGTGGAAACTCTACCAGCAGGCGCTCCAACGTTATCTGTACTTCTCGAACGATGCGCGAAAGCCTATGCAATTGGAGATTCGCGAGGGGAGCAACGAAACAGCTGCAAAACCTGTGGAAAGCACGGAAAAAGTGGCGGATGTGACAGAAACCAAGAATACGGGGACTTTGAACGAGAGTGAGATGACGTCACAGGTGAAAAATGTATTGGCATCCGTCCCCACCAGATTCATCAACAAGGCCGGTCTTTTGATGCGTTCGCTGTCCGGGGTATCGTCGCGACTCGCCTGGGACAAGGGTGGGGTGATTTCTATTGACGGTGTACCTGTGCCTGGTACAAACATAGTCGATCTGGTCAACCATACCGCACGATCGAGAAAAAACTTCAATCCATCGGGACAATTACAATTCGCTCGGTTTCTCCACGCGATCAACATACCACACGAGTGCGTGGGAAACGAAGACTTTTGGAAAAATATTCGGGCGTTCGACAACGATAAATTCGCAGACGCCGCGTCAACGAGTGTCTCGCTGTCGACTTCGGCGGGGCACAGCGAACCGCGTTCGGGTCGGGGAAAATGGTCACGCGCGGAGACCAGTAGATCCGGTATCGATGACTCGGACCCCAGTACACTCGGTACACCGCTCACGGGTAACAGAAGGGTCTTGAGAAGCACACCGTACGCAGTAGACAGTGGAAGGAGACGGAATTGGAAGAGACTGCGTCTGATAAAGTGATGAGGGGGCTCGAAAAAATCTACTACGATCCGTCTCACCCGGCTGGTTACGTCGGGGCACGGAGTCTAGAGAGGGCCACGAGAGGGGACAAATCCGGCGAAACGGTGAGGAAATGGCTCGCGACTCAGGACGCCTATACTCTGCACAAATCTGTGCGAAGAAAATTTCCACGTGCCAGATACAACGTTTCCAACATCGACGACGTTTGGGAGGCCGATCTGGCCGATTTGAGTTCGATGAAGAGGCAAAACAACGGTTATTGTTATCTACTTGTTGTCATCGATGTTTTGAGTAAATACGCGTGGGTCGTACCCCTGAAGCGTAAGACAGCTGGTACGGTGGCTGAGGGATTCCAACACGTGTTGAGCATGACGCAGCGTAGACCCGTTCTGCTGCAAACGGACAAGGGAAAAGAATTCGTCGGCAGTGAATTTCAGAAACTACTCACAGCAAATGAAATACGATATCGCGTCACCCGTAACCCTGAAATAAAAGCGGCTATCGTCGAAAGATTCAATCGCACTCTCAAGGAGAGATTGTGGCGGTACTTCACACACAGAAACACAAAACGCTATGTTGATGTTTTACCACGAATCGTAGAGGCCTACAACGCGGCGCGTCACTCGAGCATAGGAATGGCTCCGTCTGAAGTGACTCTGGAGAATGCCGCCCAAGCACGAGCAAACCTGCAGAGGCGATATCCGCCACGTGTCGTCGGCAAGCCGAGATTTCGTAAAGATGACATCGTACGAATCAGCAAGACGAAGGGAACGTTCCAGAAAGGCTACGAGGCCAATTGGAGTGAGGAACTTTTCAAGATTCACAAGGTGCTCGCGCGCGCGCCTGTTGTCTATGTATTGGTGGACATGGAAGGTGAGGAAATTGACGGCGCGTTCTACGAGGCAGAACTTCAACGAGTCGGGAAAGGGGAGGGACAATATGACAAAGACGATACCACTTCGAATTAAAAGGTTGGAAGTACGGGACAGAATGAAGCAAACAACATTTTAAGATCGGTGACGTCTTTGTGCGCGCGCATATTCCGGGTATTCTTACACTCGGACAGCGGGCGGTCAGTCGGTTTGCACCTAGCGTTTGAGCCACACTGAAAAAAAAAAAAACATCTGGAAACGTATGTGCGTCATGGAGAAGGACCAGTTTTACATCACTCTGCCGAGCAACAGTTCGATGCAGTTTTTCCCCGATAATCGAACCTGCTGCTACATCACCCAGTTACCACGTTCGATCGAGCTGACCGGAGAATGGGAGGTGGGACTTGCCGAGATACTTTATCCTGTATCGTTTGCATCGTCGTCGCCGCTGTGGTTCGAGGGAATCGCCGATAAATCCAGTTCACAAGATGTTGCGGGTCCGAGTAATTTGCCAGGTGTGGGATATGACGCAACCGCTCGAACTGTGATAGTCGACAGTAATACCCGAATGAACGAAACCCTTCTAAGAACTCCGTCGTGTCAAATGTTTGTTTACTGCGATATCATAGAGCCACGCATCGTCGGAGACGTCTATACACCGTTGTTACGCGTTATTCAAGCATGTGGAAAAACGAACTCAATTCCTGGAGAAACTGCGATGAAGACCCTGTCACCACCGCACTACATACCGCTCCTGCTGACAAACTTCCGTACCATTGAAATCAATATAAGAGATCATCTGGGGAAGCCGATACCATTTGAGTCCGGGACTTTGACGGTTACGTTACACTTTAGGCGTGTCCAATAAGGTGGAGGAAACTTACACTGACCATGGCGCAATACACTGACCATTACGAGGCACAGCTCGGGGGTGGCGGTATGGAAAGCTTTTATCGAGGGGCACCGTACCAACGCGGACACGGCATCGGAAGTTTCTTGGGAGGATTATTCCGCAAGGTATTACCTCTATTGTCCAGTGGAGTCAGGGCCGTTGGAAAAGAGGCCTTACGCACGGGGGCGAATGTTTTATCGGACATGGAGAACGACGTTTCGTTCAAGGATGCGTTGAAAGCGCGAGCTATGGAGTCGGGCCGCAACCTGCAGCAGAGGGCCAAAGATAAAGTCGTCAAACTTATGAAGGGGTCCGGATATAAAGGGGCGACGGGGGAGCGGGATCGCCAGTTGTTACTCGGGCGTGTCAAGAAACTCATCGCCGCTCGACAGTCCGCTGGAACAGGGAAAGTCAACAAAAGAAAAACCAAGAAAAAGGGTGAAAACAAGAAAAAGAAGGGGAGGAAGACTAAGAAAGCTGCAAAGACTACGGGTGGGAAGAGCGGCAAGGGTAAGAAGGGTGGCAAAAAACGAGCCATCACCGATATTTTCGGACCTCGCTAGTGACGCCCAGACAACCGGATAATAACAATAATAATGGCTTTCCTACACGCACATTCTGGAGAATGCATGAAGTCCGAACTAGATCTGTTCGCTCTACCACCGACACAGACATCCATCGAAGCTGGGCAGTGGATACACTACAAACCGGTATCCTCTCTGACCGATGACTCACCGATCGAATTCGTTGTACCGGGACATGGAGATGAGTACTTAGACTTGGCACACACTATGCTGAGTGTTCGCGTACGGGTGCAACCGCTTCAAACCGCAGCGAACCCCCCGGCGGCTGCTGTAGCCGAACCATCCGTATCACCTGTGAATAATCTTCTTCACTCGATGTTCAATCAGGTGGACATATTCTTTAATCAGAAGCTCGTATCACCGGCAAACAATTCTTACGCCTACCGCGCCTACATAGAGACTCTACTGAATTATGCACCGCATGCCAAACAATCGCATCTCTCGACCGGACTTTGGTACGGAAGCGAGAACGGAGAATCGGATGTCTACGATACAGCCGCCGCTGAGGCAGCCAAGGACGACGGATTCATCAAACGTCAGAGTATCACGAAGAATGGACGAATGGTCGATCTGCTCGGACATCTACACTGCGACGTCTTCAATCAGGAAAAGTTTCTGCTCAACGGAGTTGAGTTGCGTCTGCGTCTGGTAAGATCGAGGGATAATTTCTGCATATTGGAATCTACACCTCTGCACCGAATACACATAGTCGAGACTTCGTTGTTGGTGCGTCGCGTCAAGATCAGCCCCGGAATTCTATTGGCCCACGCGCGAACATTGGCAAAAGGTACGGCTAAATATCCCGTCACGAGAGTAGAGGTGAGGGCCTTCACCATTCACGCGGGCGTGCAATCAGAGATGCTGGACAACGTGATTCTGGGACAACTACCAAAACGCGTGATAATTGGGATGGTCAGTAACAAAGCCTTCAACGGAGACAGGCAGAAAAATCCGTTTAACTTCCAACACTTTATGATCAACTACCTGTCGCTGTACGTGGACGGCGTACAAGTTCCTGCGAAACCGCTGCTGCCGAATTTCTCCGGAGATCATTTGTACGTTGACGCGTATCACACGCTCTTTTCGGGAACCGGTATACATTTTCTCAACGAGGGAACCGGCATCAATAGACTGCAATACGCCAAGGGAAACTGTCTGATGGCCTTCGACCTGACACCTGATCTATCTGCTAACTGTCCGTCTCACTGGTCACTCGTCAAGCATGGGACTCTGAGGATAGAAGTACGATTTGACGAGGCACTTAAAGAAACCATAAATTGCATCGTTTACGCAGAGTTTGACAACCTCATAGAGATCGATGCCGCACGGCAGGTCATTACAGATTTCGGTGGGTAGACGAGACCCCATGCTGTGAGGAGTCCCCAGACCGCTCGTATACACAGACATCTGGCATAGAAACAAGTTCAGACCTGCAAGTCTTCGTCTTTGCCTAGGGCTGGAAGCAGCCGACGATGGAAGGGGGGTGAAACATATGCTCGGGTATAAGAAGAACCGCACCGACTCCGATCAAGATCAGTCAAGTGCGAGATTTCGAGCAAACATGGACTTCGTAATAGACATCCAAGGTTTTCATGCTGGGGGGAAACAATTTCTACCGAAAGAAGTGGCTGTGACTACCGTCGACCATCGTTTCTTCGCGCATTGGATAATCAAGCCTCCGTACGCATTCTCGGAACTCAGCGAGGGAGAACGTGTTGCGAACAACTACGTGACGTGTTATCACCACGGGATCGACTGGTTTGAGGGTGATATCTCGCTGAAGAAGCTGCACAGCAATCTTCAAGAGATCGCTGGCTCGGCCTACCGCATTTTAACGAGGGGGCAAGAGAAGTCAAAATATCTAGAGGCCGTAACATCGAGAAAGATTATAAATCTGGAACACTCTGGGTGCCCGCCATTCGGCAAGTTGGACGTGACGAGGGAATATTGCTTGTTTCACGGAGTTAAAAAGGAGGAATTTTTCACGTGCGCGCTCAACAATGTCGTCAAGTTGAAGAAATGGATCAAAGCGAGCAAACTTCTCATCGAATACGACTATCCTGCGCACGCCGAGTCAGTCAATGGCAAGAGGGAACTCTGTTATACTCATCCAACACCTGACAGCAGTAGGAACGATCACGAGGAATCATCGCGAGTACGACAACAGCATCAGCGATCTCCACCGAAGCTTCCTGCTAGAAATTTATTGAAGCAATATTTTTCATCGCCATTGCCCACACCGCCACCTAGTCCACCCAAGGCACCGCGTAAGGAGAAAGAATCAGGTAAATTCACACCTGCGATCATCATCGATTTCGACCGAATAGGACCGCTCGATCTCTCAACCACGTCAGACTCTAATTCTTCAGAAGCGACAGTCGATACGGGTGTTTCTGAAATTTCGAGAAATGAACAGCCTTCAGATTCAGCATGCGTTGTCAACGTTATTCCCGAGCAACTTGAGGCGGGTTTTCCCAGCCGACCGGGTTCCCCTGGTGTGGACACCCCCGGCAGCTGTTGTCTCAAACACCGATGACCACACCAGACCCGGTACGCACTGGGTGGCGTTTTACGTCGCTTCGTCCGGACACGGTACCTATTTTGACAGCTTCGGACTACCCCCGCTTATCCCTCACCACAAACGATGGCTACGCAGAAATTGCCGACGATACATCTGGAACGACCGACAGGTACAAAGTTTTTCCTCTAACGTATGTGGACACTTTTGCATTATGTTTGTGTATTATATGGCTGCTGGTTTGTCTTTGCGCGGGTTTCTCGATATATTTACTGGTAATCATGAGACAAACGACCACATAGCGAAATCGTTTTACATCGGGTTAATTTCCACTGGATCTAAGAGCGAAATCACCGTTCCCACTCACCCTTGTCGCGGTAACGGCGTTCAGTATTGTACATCGAAGCAAAAATGTAATCTCTCGGGGCCGAATAGAAATAGAAATAGAAATAAAAAGAAAAAGAAATAAATGTGTAATTGTAATCGTAGAATAAGTTGTAGAATAGTCAGTACGTAATCACTCTTTTTATACTTGGAAATTTTCCAGAGCCCCTATGTTTGTACACGTTTAAATATATATATATATACGTATACACATTTATAAAATATACCATATATATATAGGTATTTGGCATCTGTAGCCGTTATAGTATTAAGATTTTGTTTTTAAAAATATCAAAAAATTGTACTCGCAGTCGTAATATTCTATATTTTATCTTAGCATAAGTTACTTGTCTGTGTATTAGAAAATAAGTTGTAGGAATAAATGAAATAATTGGATTTTTTCTATAACCATAGCTGTAAGATTTAGAAAGAAAATTGAATACTCGTAGTCGTAATATTCTATATTTTATCTTAGCATAAGTTACTTGTGTGTGTATTAGAAAATAAGTTGTAGGAATAAATGAAATAATTGGATTTTTTCGTAATTAACGCGTCATTCAATTATACACCTTTACCCATTCATAAATAAGTATATAAGCAGCAGGGTTCCCGCACCACCTAATTTTTCCCAAGTCCGCAACCTGTGTATTCTCACAAACACACATATATATATATATATATATATATATGTAAAATCAGGGGCGTAGGGCCCGGGGGTGAGGGCGGCGGGGACGTAAGACAAAGTCTTGGATGACGTCACACGGCCCAGATCGTCCCAATATTGAGCAAGGGTAGGCAGGGGTGAGGGCAGGGGGGTGAGAGGGACAAAAAACCCCAGGACACCCCAGCTGAGAAATCGGCTAGAGCGAGGGGGGAGGGGAAGGGGGAAGGTTAGGTTGGAATCCTCAGTTTTCTCCAGAGTCGACCCGGGGGAAGCGGGGAGCGGGGAGAGGGGGGATTCTCCAAAGGCGCCTAGGGGGAGGGGGGAGGGGGGAGAGGGGGGTTTGTTGTGTCTGCCTAAAGCTGCCCATATCTACTGTGGTGGACAATACAAAATTGATAGATGCGGAAGAATTCGAGGACGAGTTTCCTTCTCTGCTATACCTGCCGAGGTGAACACACGGAGAAAATTTTATAGGAGAGATTCCCATACTACGTATAGTAGTGGTGGGAAATGCTCTGAATATGGCGATCGTTCCTATACTGTATAGCGAACGTCACCACGAATATAGAAATGTCTTTCTTATTTTCATGGAAAATTAAGTACAAGTATCGGAGCGATCGCCATATTCAGAGCATTTCCCACCACTACTATACGTAGTATGGGAATCTCTCCTGTAAAATTTTCTCCGTGCAAGATTCATCTCAACGACGACACGGAAATTTTCACAGACGTCAAACCTGCGACTTGCATCGATTATGACGACGACGTCCCTTGAAAACGGAAGAGATTTGAGTAGTATGACAATGAATACTCGTAGATTAGGCCTGCCGGGAATGCCACAGAAGAAAAACGCGCCTACAACCTCAACGATGGGATGACGAGGGGTTCAATGTAAAAATAATATTACTTAAAACCGAGAATAATAATTCAAAACATATTATTATAATAATGAAATGAAATACAACTCAAAACAAAATTATCAACAATGTTTTAATACCTACGCACCCTCACTTACCTTCTACTCACCTCTCTTCGCAACGCTGACAAATCAATGAAAACGAACCAAATACGAAAAGTGAGTTGGTCAAATTATTTGCTAAGAAATGTTCTATAAAAAAGGTAAGAAGTATTTTTATTGTCAGATTAAAAATTCAAGAGTTATTTCGCCACAAAGTTTTTCATCCCCTTATTTTTCATCTTTTTCTGCTCATAACTATTTTATTATTGATTTTGTCCAGAAAAGTTACGAATCAAAGTTATAGATAATTGTATTGACTACAAAAATGCTCTCTACAAATTTTTTGTTGGCCTCACGGTTACGGAGATAAATCGAAAAAACTCATAACCCCCCTAATTTAAAGATGACGGCTGAATGACAACACCTTCAGTCCCGGAAACTGAGCTTTACACTCACGGCCGACCCCCCTACGAAACCCAAAAAGAAAATCGCTGCCTACCCGAAATGCACGGTCAAATCACGGATTGACTGTACTAGATATAGAGCGGTATACAGTTCGTATCAACTATATTACATAGAAAACGATTCAATTATCATTATATCATATTCACATACGATTCGAATGAAAATACTCATAGGTTTTCATTCAGGTTCTATGTAAAGAAGCTGATAGTAAATATGAATAGCAGGAATCAGAAACACGATAGAATCGGAGATTTTTTTTTTCAATCATATCCTTTCGGACATTTTAAGCAGGGTCGACCAATGTTTTTCCCTCACCATTTTTGATTCGCTTCACGATTTTTTATACGATTCTACGATCTCGAAAAAGCACTGCTGAATTTTTTCAGATTTTTCCCTCCAACCGTTAATTTTCAATGATTATTCAAACCCATTTTGAAAACGGCATTTTTTAAAAATCTCGAAAAATTCTCAAAAATATTATTTTTTATTTCGATCATTTTGACACCCCTCCCATGATGGGATCATTATTGCTTCTTTTTTTTCAGTACTTTTAACATTTTGAACAAACGAAACACCATGTTCCAACGTTTCGAAAATTCTTGAAAAATTACCAAAAATTCTGTGTTCAATTCTGAACGTTTTCGCGTGAGACCCACGATGACGGACGGAAAATACTTTTTTTCGGAAAAATTACTTTTTTTTGTCGTTGATTGTCGTTGATTGAAATCGTTGATTTTATAGGGATAGTAGGAATTTTATCTGTTTCAATTTGTCTAATTTTTCCTACTCCTAAATGATGTTTAGTCAATGCCTCAATTTCTAGACCCTTAATGACCGCTTCTTGGACAGAGGAAGGTCCCGTCAAACTAAGAGTATGTCTTAATTCTGCATCGTTTATTGCATTAATAAATTTGTTACAAGCTAATATATCTCTAGTTGGTTCATCACAATTAGGTAAAGCTATTCTAGCTAATCTTTCTATTTCTACTCCAAGCGAGGCAAGACCTTCTTCCTTAGCCTGTTTTTTAAGATCTAATTGAGTTAGAGATAATTTTGATATGAGTTGACTTCCGAATCTCAAACGTAAGGCTGCACTGAGTTTATCATAATTTTCAATATCTGAATCAGCAAGAGCTGATAGAACAGCCAAGGCAGGACCTCTTAAGCTACCTGCAAGTTGTCCGGCCTTAGTAATAGAAGACCAGGAGTTTACTTTTGCAATTATTTGAAATTGTCGCTCATAGTCAGCCCAAGGAATTGATCCGTCAAAGAAATTTACTTTAAGGTTAGACGATTTTTTTGATGACTCAGTATAACCTTCATTACGAGTAATAATTGTATCGTTAATTTGTTTATCGCGACTACTCCTGGCGCGAGATAAATTGAGAGGAAGATTATTGATTGTATTATCTATGTTTTGGTCACCAGCCATTTGATTAATATTTTCTACATCTCGTGCGTCCCGAATTGTACCTCCAATTCGGTCGCTTTGAGCATTTGTACGAGTGTGTGGCGTGAAAGTCGCCGCTCCACCCGTACGAGGTCTACGTATGGTTGGGGAAGGTTCATCTTCCCCATAATTCTGTACAGACCGAATGTTAGCTGGTTCGATTATTTCTTCAATCCTCACTGGGGATCGTCTGGGAGTCGAAGTTTGAGACATAGTTTCTTGTGGTTCGAGGCGATTCATGAGGAGAGATAAGGTGGCTTGTTGAGCAGCCTGGTTCGCTTCTCTGTCAGCTCGTTGAGCTGCTAAATTAGCCTCGCGTTCTGCTCGGCGTTCTGCTCGATCTTCCCGAAGACGTCTGTCTTCTCTTTCTTCACGCTCACGTTGAGCTAATATATTAGCTTCTCTTTCTTCTCGTTTGGCTGCTAATTTAGCCTCTCTTTCTTCTCTCAATCGTATTATTTCGCGTTCTTCGCGATCTTTTTGGGCCGCTAAATTAGCTTCAAGTTGGGCAGTTTGAGCAGCTAGGCTAGCTTGTTGTTGTGCAGCCATAACTTGAAATAATCGTTCCATCATATCAACCTGGGGTTGAGGTGCTGGAGCTTGTTGAGGTTCTCGTCGACGAGAAGACATTTCGTTTCTTTTTCAAATTCTTTTTTTTAAATCCTTTCACAATCACGAACTCTCTTTCAAAAATTCACTTTATCGATCCCGGTAAGATCCCGATTCTGACACCAATGTAATATTTTTAATATTTGTTGTAATAATAAGTTAATATTTATGGATTCCCGAGGGAAATAAAGTGAATCAGATGAAATATAATCAATTGGGCAAAAGGTTTATGTATTCAGAAAATACAGGTCTGCTTCAGTACGAGGCTAAAGACAGACTAATTTGTTTTACAATAATACTTATTGATACGGCAACGGCGATTCATATATTTTGAGAGATGTCTTTTATCATATAGACTACTTGATCTAGATCGTATGAAAGTAATATATAGGGGTGAATTCATCAAATATAACAATATATTAGACTGTTTCAGAAAAAAAAAAATTTCAAAGAACATTGAAAAATCGTCAGAGTATGTCTAAACTAAGACCCTGTTCAAATGTGAGCCCTTAATATTAATATTTAGAGGTGGCGCTTTTCATTTTTCTATTTCCATTTAAATAACATGGGAAAAATTTTTTCTGAACTTCCGAATTTTATTACTCAGAAACGAACTATCTTACAATAATAACTAAGATAGCTTTTTGTAGCAAATTTGACGCTCTATAAAAGAGGTTGGAATGAAAATTTGCGTGAGGCGAGCCGTTTCGGAGTTATCAAGCCTCAACCATTGAACTGTTCAAAATAATGATAATTTCTACTTATACGCGACAAAATCGACTCATATAACTTAAATACCCACTATTATCAACTTTAAAACCAATATCCATAAATTTTCAATTCAATGTTGATCAAAAAATTGTATTAATCAACAATAAGTGATTAATTTTTTTGATCAATAATCAAAAATACGGGTATATCACAAATAAATGATGAAATTTCATCATAAATTTTATTTAAAATGTATCAATAATTCATTTCAATTTAATTTCAATTTTGAACAGTTCAATGGTTGAGGCTTGATAACTCCGAAACGGCTCGCCTCACGCAAATTTTCATTCAGACCTTTCTTATAGAGCGTCAAATTTCCTACAAAAAGCTATCTTAGTTATTATTGTAAGATAGTTCGTGTCTGAGTAATAAAATTCGAAAGTTCAAAAAAAAATTTTCCCATGTTATTTAAACGGAAATAGAAAATTGAAAAGCGCCACCTCTAAATATCAATATTAAGGGCTCACATTTGAACAGGGTCTTTGTTTAGACATACTCTGACGATTTTTCAATGTTCTTTGAGAAAAATAAAATAATCGCTTTTTTTGAAACAGTCTAATATATATCGACAGCCTAATAACATAATCCCGTAAGCGCCAAAAATGGCCTATTTTTCAAACAATTTCTAATAGACGCCAAAATTTTTTTGGAGAAACGTCTGTCAGTTTGCGAAAATTTTTTTTTTTGGCGCTTACGTGACTATGTTATTAGGCTGTCGATATATATATATATGGGGAATTCCAGAATATTTCGAACGGTCGCGAACCCTCACCCCTCTCGATTTTCGAATCAATTTTTTCTCTTGTAGTCCTAGAATCAAGAGAGATTGGTGATTTATTTTAGATTTTTCAAAGCTACGATTTGGAAGATAGGATTTTTCGAAAATCTCGAATTACTAAAATCTTTACTTTTTCATGGAGTTTCGATTCAGTACCAAGATGTCCTACGAAAAAATGTTTCCCACAAAATCTGTCAGTGTCTGTGCGTACTTTCGAACGAAAATATTTGCTGATTTTTCCGGATGTTGGAAACATGAAATATGTGCTTGAAGAAGTTTAAATCTTGATTTACAAAAATACGCCGGTTTCGATTTTGTTCAATTTTGGACACAAAATTCTGCATCGAAAGACGAAAGTTTTGAGACCATGCGGAAGTTGGGACGAGACCTGGTTCAGAAGTTACAGCCATTTCAATTTCGTGAAAACTCCCAATTTAGCACGCACGGGCAGTAGGGTATCCGTTATTTCCCGAATTGACTTTTTCTACTTGGGTTTGGGCCAAATCATTAGTTTATAGCCTGAAAACAATTATGCTATTTTTTTTTTTTTTTTTTTTTTTTTTCCAGTGTCATTAACCCCTGCCTGTAGGACGATACTTGTCCCATTTGATTGACATGGGACTTTTGCCCTTTTTATGCCTGGTTTACGCAGCGCCGTAACTTTACTTAATTTAAGGATTGACCAATCAGGAGGCTCGATTCACCAGGCGTATGGCTGAAGCAGCCTGCTGATTGGTCAATCCTTAAATTAAGTTAAGTTACGGCGCTGCTTAAAACGGGCATTAGACTTTAATTTTTTTTTTTTTTTTTCGCTGACTACCCATGTAGGGTTGTACAATCGGCCCAACGCCGGGTCAGCGTTGGCTGCCGATCTTTCAGCGTCGTGACGACGCTATTCGCCAGCGCTGGCTCGACACCGGCAATTAGTTGGAGTGCTCACTTGGGTCCTACGCTTGGCATATAACGTTGGCAGCGACGCTGGCGACCATTGTTGGCCTAGTGCTGCAATTAAGTTCGGTGCGAGAACTGGCCTTCAACATTGGTTGCATTATGGCATCCAACGTTGAAACAACGCAGCCATCTAGTACAATCCCATGACTGGAATTCAACGTTGAACCAACGTAGCTATCTAGTACAGTGCCAAGGTTGACTTTCAACACTGGTTGCATTATGGCGCCAAACTTTGAGCCAACGCTGGATATCAGTACTGGTTCATGCCTATTGCTGCTAGCCAGCCAGTATTATATGTTAACGAGAGGATTGAATATTTACAGAAAGAATTTATTTGCTAAAAAATATAAGGACTTTACTGATTACTGAGGCCGTGTTCTTAAAACTGCAATAGATATGCCAGGATGAGAAGACAGGCAAAGAGGACGAATCAACCTCGCTAGCTTGTCGCTGTGCTATATCCAGAGTGATAGTTTTTTCTCTAATTAAATACTAATTTTATTGCCCAGATAACTAATTCCCGGAGTTACTTTGTTAGCGAGAGAAGTTTTAGACAATATGGCGCTTGCTGTAGTTGACCGCGCCGTGGTAGATGGCGTTAAAGCGTTGGCTCAGTTGTCTGCACGGTGTTGTGCCAATCTCTGGCCAACGACGTTGATCCGAGATTGGCATGATCACCTTGGGAGCCATGCGCTGATGCTTGTCACCGAGAATCATATGATAGTACTGGCACAAGCGTTAGCTCAGTTGTCTGCACGGTGTTGTGCTGATTTCTGGACAACGACGTCGATCCGAGATTGGCATGACCACCTTGGGAGCCTTGCGCTGACGCTTGTCGCCGAGAATCATATGATAGTACTGGCACAAGCGTTGGCTCAGTTGTCTGCACAGTGTTGTGCTAATTTCTGGACAACGACGTCGATCCGAGATTGGCATGACCACCTTGGGAGCCTTGCGCTGACGCTTGTCACCGAGAATCATATGATAGTACTGGCACAAGCGTTGGCTCAGTTGTCTGCACGGTGTTGTGCTAATTTCTGGACAACGACGTCGATCCAAGATTGACATCACCACCTTGGGAGCCTTGCGCTGACGCTTGTCGCCGAGAATCATATGATAGTACTGGCACAAGCGTTGGCTCAGTTGTCTGCACGGTGTTGTGCTAATTTCTGGACAACGACGTCGATCCGAGATTGGCATGACCACCTTGGGAGCCTTGCGCTGACGCTTGTCGCCGACAATCATATGATAGTACTGGCACAAGCGTTGGCTCAGTTGTCTGTACAGTGCTGTGCCAATCTCCGGACAACGACGTCGATCCGAGATTGGCATGACCACCGGGGAAGCCTCGGTCGAACGTCAGTTGCCAAGCGACTTGGGCCAGCAGTGGGACAAGTGTTGGATCTGTTGTCAACATTGGCAAACCCTACATGGGATACCTTCATTACCTCATCAAATATTGTTGATTCTACTACTGTTCCGACCTTTCTGGATGGACATATTTTTATATCGTAGAAAAAAAAAGTTTTCATAAGTTTTGAAGTTTTTTTCAAAATTTATTTTTAACGTATTTTTCAGTAATTCTCGAATATTTTCGAATATTCTTGAATTTATTGACTTTTCAATGCTTTTTGTTTGAATTAAAAAAATATTTGAAAGATATTGAACAATATGGTAAATTAGTATATTGTGTACCAAGGGCGTGAAGTGGGCTTTTTTAGACCGAGTGTGGAGTTTGCAGTACGAGTCAGAGGCGAGGTAGCACGAGTCGAAAACGAGTGCGTCTGCGAGCCGAAGACGAGTACTGCAACCACACAAGGTCAAAAAGCCGACTTAGCCCTGCTGCACACCATATTTTTTGTAACAGCACGATTTTCACGTTTTTTCTTCATTTTTGATCATTTTTTTTGAGAATATTGAAAAATAATTTAGCGGGCGTTTTCAGTTTATTTTTGCCCGCTTATGCTCGAATAGCGGGCAAAAATAACTTGAAAACGCCCGCTGCTCGATTTAGCGGGCAAAAATAAACTGAAAACGCCCGCTACTCGACGTAGCGGGCGTTTTTTTTTTTTTGCCCGCTCATCTAAAAACCGCCACTTTAGACTCGCTTAATGGGTAAAAAAAACGTGAAAATCGTGCATGTGTTACAAAAAAAAATTTTACCGCTTCAAAACTCAACATTTTTTCTTCTATTCATTTAAAATTATGTCTATCCAAAGAGGTCAGAACAGTAGTAGAATCAACGATATTTGATGAGGTCATGAAGGTAGTCAGCGAAAAAAAAAAAAATTAAAGTCTAATGCCTGATTTACGCAGCGCCGTAACTTAACTTAATTTAAGGATTGACCAATCAGCAGGCTGCTTTAGCCACACGCCAGGTGAATCGAGCCTCCTGATTGGTCAATCCTGAATTAAGTCAAGTTACGGCGCTGCGTAAACCAGGCATAAAAAGGGCAAAAGTCCCATGTTAATCAAATGGGACAAGTATCGTCCTACAGGCAGGGGTTAATGACACTTGAAAAAAAAAAAAAAAAAAAAATAGCATAATTGTTTTTAGGATATAAACTAATGATTTGGCCCATACCCAAGTAGAAAAAGTCAATTCGGGAAATAACGGATACCCTACTGCCCATGCGCGCTGAACTGGGAATTTTCACGAAATTGAAATGGCTGTAACTTCTGAACCAGGTCTCGTCCCAACTTCCGCATGGTCTCAAAAATTTCGTATTTCGATGCAGAATTTTGTGTTCAAAATTGAACAAAATCGAAACCGGCGTATTTTTGTAAATCAAGATTGAAACTTCTTTAAGCACATATTCCATGTTTCCAACATCCGGAAAAATCAGCAAATATTTTCGTTCGAAAGTACGCACAGACACCGACAGATTTTGTGGGAAACATTTTTTCGTAGGACATCTTGGTACTGAATCGAAACTCCATGAAAAAGTAGTGATTTTAGTAATTCGAGATTTTCCAAAAATCCTATCTTCCAAATCGTAGCTTTGAAAAATCTAAAATAAATCACCAATCTCTCTTGAGTCTAGGACTACAAGAGAAAAAATTGATTCGAAAATCGAGAGGGGTGAGGGTTCGCGACCGTTCGAAATATTCTGGAATTCCCCATATATATGTAGGTATATAGTATTGTAGGTATATATGTACAAGCATATATATAAGCATATTAGTTAGCTTAGCTATGCGGCCTAAAGAAGGTGACAAAAAACGTTCCCTTGGAATTCCAGGAAATCTATGGGAAATCCCCTGGAATTCTGGGAAATCTATGGGGAACACGTGGAAACAGTGGGGAACCCCCGAAAAATCTATGCGGAATCCATGGTAATAGTGGTGAAAGGCCAAAAAATCTATGGGAAATCTATGGGAATAGTGGGAAAAACCCGGAAAACCTATGGGAAATTCCGAGGAATTCTGGGAAATCTATAGGGAATCCTTGCGAATTCTAGGAAATGTATGGGGAATCCCCAGGAATTCTATGAAATCTATGAGGAATCCCTAGGAATCCTGGGAAATCTATGGGGAATACGTAGGAACAGTGGAGAGTCCTCGGAAAATCTATGACGAATCCATGGAAATAGTGGGAAAAACCCGGAGAATCTATGGGAAATCCATGAGAATAGTAGGAAAAATCCGGAAAATCTGTGGGAAATCCCTAGGTATTCCAAGAAATCTATAGGGAATCCCCAGGAATTCTGGGAAATCTATGGGAAATCCCCAGGAATTGTGGGAAATCTATGGGGAATCCCCAGGAATTCTTGGAAATCCATGGGAAATCCCCAGGAATTCTGGGAAATCTATAGGAAATCCCCAGGAATTCTGGAAAATCTATGGGGAATACCCAGGTATTTCGGGAAATCTATGGGGAATCCCCAGGTGTCCCGAGAAGTCTATGGGGAATCTCCAGGTATTCAGGGAAATCTATGGTAAATCCCCAGGAATTTTGGGAAATCTATGGGGAATCCCCAGGAATTCTGGGAAATCTATGAGAAATCCCCAGGAATTCTGCGAAATCTATGGGAAATCTGCAGGAATTCTGGAAAATCTATGGGGAATACCCAGGTATTTCGGGAAATCTATGGGGAATCCCCAGGTATTTCGAGAAATCTATGGGGAATCCCCTGGAATTCTATGGGGAATCCCCCGGAATTTTATGGGGAATCCCCCGGAATTCTGGGAATTGTATGGAGAATGCCTAGAAATTCTGGGAATTCTATGGGGAATGCCTAGAAATTCTGGAAGATCTATGGGAAATCCCCAGGAATTCTGGGAAACCTATGGGGAATCCCCAGGAATTCCGAGAAATCTATGGGCAATCCCCAGGAATTCACATGACTCGATCGAAGGGCCCAAGACGGGGCTGGGGGGAGGGGGGAGGAAAGCCGAGCGGAGCCGAGGTGGCGGGGATATTACCCATAATTCCCTGCGAAAGAACAGAACTGATTTCCCGGCAATGCCAATTCCTCCGGAAATTAATATGAGTTAAATAATAGATGAAAAAAAAATACGATAAGATTATGGATATAGGATTAGCCAACTATGAAAAATTTAATGTTCAACAAAAAATTATAATTGATACCATACTTCAAAGTATTAACGATTCGACATTACATAAAACATTCTATATTGATGGACCGGGTGGATCAGGCAAAACATTTCTGTATATTACATTATGGCATTTATTTACTGGGCGAAAAGAAAAAATCAGTACTATGGCTTACACAGGTATAGCTGCTACATTACTACCAAATGGAAAAACATTCCACAAAACATTAGGATTACCTGTTCCGTTATACGTTGATTCTACTTCAACAATTAAAGTGGGTTCAAAAGAAGCAAATATTTTGAAAGAAACAAAGATTTTCATTTGGGATGAAGCACCAATGGCACCGCGCTACGCATTAGAAATAATGAACACAATTTTACAGGATATAATGAATAACACGTTACCATTTGGAGGAAAAATAGTCATATTGGGAGGGGATTTCAGACAATTACTTCCGGTAAATATTCGGGGTACTCGCAGTGAAACGGTGAACTTATCAATCAAATTCAGCCCATTGTGGCAACTACAGGGCAGGATTTGCGGCAAGGCAAACCTAGGCACTTGCCTAGGGGCGCGCGGTGCACGGGGGCGCTGGTCACTGCGCTCATATAGAAAAAAAATGACGTGTAGGAAAAAAAAATACGCTTGAAGAAAAGGGTAGAAATTTTGCTCAATTTTGCAGCCACTATCGAAGTCAAGTAAACAAATTCCCAAATTCTAATATAGCCAAAATGTGTACTGTCGAAGGATACGGGGAAAGGGGGCGCAGCGGAGTTCAGTGCCTAGGGGCGCGAGTTGTGAAAATCCGGCCCTGGGCAACTATTTGAAATATTCGAATTGACTATCAATATGCGTGCACTACAAGAAGAGAAGAATTTTTCTGACTTCTTGCTGCAAGTTGGAACTGGAGATTTGAATGATGAGGTTGATAATTTAAATTTACCCTCCAATTGTACATACAATGATGACATCGATATAGCGAAGGATATTTATGAAGATATACTATAGCAGAAAACAATACAAAGAAGTTTAAAAATATGCAGTATTAGCAGCAAGAAATTTAGATGTGAATAAAATCAATAGACAAGTCGTCGACTTATTAGACTTAACTACTGAACGTATTTATACGAGCGTCGATAGCGCAGAAAATTGTAACGACAATAATAGAATCAATCAAGATTTAGTACCGGAATATTTAAATTCGTTGTCTCCGAATAGTCTTCCACCGTACGAATTACGATTACGACAATTTTCAATAATCATGTTAATCAGAAATTTGAGTATCAATGAAGGTTTAGTCAATGGCACGAGATTATTACTACTAGAAGCTGGAACAAATCTATTATTGTGTGAACTTCTAACTGGAGATAAAGCAGGAGATATAATATTCTTAAATAGAATTACTTTGATGTGTGAAAATGTATATCCATTTTCTTTCACTCGAAGACAATTCCCCATCAAATTAGCCTTTGCGATTACGATTGACAAATCACAGGGATAAACCTTTGATAAAATTGGAATTGATTTACGAAAAGATGTTTTCAATCACGGACAACTATATGTAGCTCTATCACGAGTGCGGACGTGGCAATCATTGAAAATTTACCTTGGAAGTCAACGAAACAATACAACCGTGAAGAATTATGTTTATAAAGAATTATTTAATTCATAATCAACTGAATAAATACATATCCCAAAACTAGATGAACCAAAAATATGAAAGGCCTTTGCTAATTTCATTTTTTAAATGAATAAGTAAAGAAATAATTGATTTCATTGAAAAATAGTTAAATGGTTGTATCAATTATTATATATATTGTTATATATACATATATATCTTTCTAATTTAATATCCATATAGGGGAAGGTGGGGCAGAACGGACACTAAATCCAAAAAAAAAAAATAATGTCGTCGGAAATGATTTTTTATGAAATGTGACGACATATTTTGGATAAATAATGACACAAAAAAAAAAAGGAAAACTGAATTATTTTTTTTTCACTTTTTTAATTTTTTTTTTTTTTTTTTTTTGTGTCATTATTTATCCAAAATACGTCGCCACATTTCATAAAAAATCATTTCCGACGACATTATTTTTTTTTTGGATTTAGTGTCCGTTCTGCCCCACTGTCCGTTCTGCCCCACCTTCCCCTATATATATTTATAAATATAGGTATATGTATGATAGTATGGGACGTATGTCCATGATTCTTGTAATAAACATTTAATTTTTATTGTAAAATTTATGGAAATATGTCACATACGGTAATGGCTGAGGCGCGCGCAGCGCGCCAAATACGCTAGTGACAAAAATTTTACTTTTCAAGAACGTCTACGGCAGTAGAAAATTTGTAAAAACATCTATCACCTTTCATAACCAATCCAGGCACTGACAAGGAACATAGTATTTGATCCAATGCCACATAGGACATATCATCATCATCAACCTTAAAAAGTATGCCTTTATTATCGCATACTTTCATATAAGTAACTTTAATATCCCCTTCTTCTTCGTCTATATCTCCAGAGCATATTGCTGCATATCTATAATATTCATTTCTGTTTCCACTCAATTGGACTAGTACAAAATCACCTGGTGAATAAAGCTTTGTAAGACTAGAAACTCCCGAGGGTCCAGGATTTTGAGCAATGTCAAGATTTGCAGTAACTTCATCTGATTCGTTTTCTGATGACGAGTATACGTCATCAACGGCTAAAACTGTGAAAGTCGTGTTACGATATTTGAGCTCACCCAATTAATAACACTGGTCTACAAAAAAAAAGTGATCTCGAGTTGCAGGCTCAATTTTATCGAATCTAGGGGTTTTCGAGGGTGCTGAATCCGAAATCGATGACCGTTTGTTTCGGTTGGTTCGTATAAGGCCTTTTTTCAGCAGTTTTTCGCTTTTTTGTATATCGTTTTTCGTTTAATTTTCCAGCAATCACCAACTTCAACTAAAACGTCCCAAAATGGGCTAATTTTATAGATAATTTAATGCCAAATCCAAATATACCATGGTTTTTTACTTCACACCAATTGAAATCCTCGAATTTCTCAAAAAACGCCCGTAAAAGTGGTAAAATGTATGGTTTTCAACCATGTTTTCAACCACGTTCTCATCTCTAGCAAGTCCATTAGGCCCTCTGACAAAAATACAATGAAACGGTGCAGAAGATTAGACAGTTGAGCGTCGAATGAGACCAAGCGCAGCTCTTAACACCCAAAAATAAGGAAGCTATGACTTTTTCAAACTTTGCGAAAAAAAATCAGTTTTAGCTAAATGGGTAGGGAAATGATCTCTCGTACTCACAATTATCTCTTGTCTCCTCTATAATTATTTTCAATCAACTATGAAATTTTACTAGGCATAATTAGATGTTTCCAAACGTCTTGTAAGATTTTCAAAATGATGGGATGAATACGACAGACGACTGGACAGATAGAAAAAAGTCGGGAATTGGATCTTAGATAGATCATGAACTAATGAATAGGTAATAGTATATTATGCACCTAGGGAATAAAGTGTTCTTTTTGACGAGTGTGAGGTTTGTCGCCCGAGCGAAACGAGGGTGACCTTCACACTCGTCTAGAAGAACACTTTACACCATGGTGCATACGATATTTTATGCATCCAAGGGCAGAAAGGGCGTTCTTTGTGCGCGCAGCCGGGAATGAAGTACAC
Organism: Tenthredo mesomela; assembly: GCA_943736025.1. Lineage (NCBI taxonomy): Eukaryota > Metazoa > Arthropoda > Insecta > Hymenoptera > Tenthredinidae > Tenthredo > Tenthredo mesomela. Next base: position 16,892,776 of record OX031014.1, on the reverse strand, counting down.
ACTTTCTTCCCTCGGTGCATAAATGATATTCATATTGTCGTCCTCCACAGGATTTGGTACAAATTGGATTTATTTATTATTATTATCATTATTATTATTATTATTTCAAACGTAAGGCCCACGAGAATAAGTAAGCAAGAAGGCGCAAGTAAGTTGATAAGTTTGTAATTAGATGAGGCTGAATCTAGCGGCCGGAGCTAGCGGCCGCTTGGCGCTTGGAGCGCGCGAAGTTATTGCAAGCGAATATCGAGTTCAAATTTCGTATGCATACCTACTCACGACTGACATTCGAACTGAGAAAAAAATTAAAACCCCGGCGGACGATCTTTGGAAAATTATTAAATATTGGTAATCGCTCATTAACGGGCTAGCGGTCGCTAGCTCCGACCGCTAGATTCAGCCTCATTGTAATTAGTTAATTAATAGGAAAAAACGATTTTTTGTTCGATTTTCTTCGATGTTGAAGTAGTTTATTGTCTTCCCTGTGTATGCTCCAACAGCAGTCTGCCATCATGTGCTCATCCCATCTACCTTGGTACCTCTCTTCCATTATCCTCAGATCTTGGTGAAAGCGTTCACCTTGTTCTTCACTATATTCCCCTAGATTTTTTGGAAATCTGCCCAGATGGCCGTGCAGAAAATGAACTTTTATGCTCTTATTAGCTCCCAAGCTGTTGTAATTGGTTAGCATATTTTTTACCAACTCTTCATAATTTGATCATTTCCCTACCCATTTAGCTAAAACTGATTTTTTTTCGCAAAGTTTGAAAAAGTCATAGCTTCCTTATTTTTGGGTGTTAAGAGCTGCGCTTGGTCTCATTCGACGCTCAACTGTCTAATCTTCTGCACCGTTTCATTGTATTTTTGTCAGAGGGCCTAATGGACTTGCTAGAGATGAGAACGTGGTTGAAAACATGGTTGAAAACCATACATTTTACCACTTTTACGGGCGTTTTTTGAGAAATTCGAGGATTTCAATTGGTGTGAAGTAAAAAACAATGGTACATTTGGATTTGGCATTAAATTCTCTATAAAATTAGCCCATTTTGGGACGTTTTAGTTGAAGTTGGTGATTGCTGGAAAATTAAACGAAAAACGATATACAAAAAAGCGAAAAACTGCTGAAAAAAGGCCTTATACGAACCAACCGAAACAAACGGTCATCATTTTCGGATTCAGCACCCTCGAAAACCCCTAGATTCGATAAAATTGAGCCTGCAACTCGAGATCACTTTTTTTTTGTAGACCAGTGTAATGATTGCAACGTTCTTCCTTACAAAAACAACTCAGAGATTTCATGACAATCTTATTTGGGATATAAACATTCCCGCAAACTTGGTGTAGGGGAGGGAGGGGGAATGGCGGTCAGTGGGTAATGGCGGTCATGTCAATATCTCATATTCTATGCATTTGAAAATAACGACTCTACTGCTACCACGTAGAGGATGCAGATACAAACTACTGGCCTCGAGCTTGCCATCTTGGTTTAAGGGGAAATGAAAGCTGATTCCGCGCGACGGGGTGCCATCTATCGGATTGGAATTTTCGGGAGCCCGTTTCTCAGCTAAAACACATCCGATCGATGTGAAATTGATATCAATGAAGCAGAAGAAGTGTACGGAGGGCATGACTCTCTTGGATTTCCAAAAAACGAAAAGGAACGAAAACGAAAATTTCAATCCGATAGATGGCACCCTGTCGCGCAACAATCAGCTTTCATTTCCCCTTAAGGATTCAGCTCTTCGTGACAATCGGTAGTTATGGGGTAGCGTCACTCTAATTTTTTGGATGCGATTTATAAGAGATATGTTGCATTTTTGTCACATTTACGTAACAAATAATATTACAGGGTGGTTAATTCAGCCTTTCTCTTAATTCTACATATTAATAATTTTTGATTATAATATATTTTGTGATTGAAACAACAAGTCAAAGCTGATTCGACGTGTTGGGGTTATGCCGGTCATGCTGTCCGGGTAGAAAAATGCAAATAAAAATAAAAATAAAAATAAGGAAAAAATAAAAAAATAAAAATAAAAAATAAATCAAAGTATAAATATTTTCGGTTAAAGCAATTTTCACAAGATTTTCGTGTGCGATTACCATTACCCCACTTTGACCGTCAATGCATTTTGTGGCGACCGTCATTACCCGACTAGGTCGGGTAACGCCGGTCGATTTCATTTTCCATAGATGTGAAGTTAGCATGTGGAGTTTGTCGAAGATCTGAATACCGTTCATAGCAGTCAATGTGAATGAAATTTTCCACCATATCCTATATAACTGACTTTTTTCCGATCGTCATTTCCCCAGTTATTGCAATTTCTGCTTAAGTGACCGCCATTCCCCCTCTCTCCCCTACCTGCAACGTTGTTTTGAATGAAATCATATTTTTCGCATTCGCAGCGATTAAAGAAGCCATTCCATCTATATCCTCGTTGTTGATGACATAAACACAGATTCCTGGACAGTTCTCTTTAATTATGCTGACTAGTGAATCTAAAGACGAGATGTCTCTACCTAAAGCAACAAACTTATCTGCAGTTCTTTTACACACTGCCCCGACCCCATCTGGTGCACCTTTACCATGTCCGGCTTCGTGAAAATTCCAAGTGAAACGTTTTATTTCCGGAAAGACAGTTTGTATTTGGCAAGCCAACATATAAAACATAGTCTTATTTCTGTACTGGGTCACTGGCCCGTCACTCAAAAAATGAATGTTGACAACTTGTTGCGGTAACAATTCGAAAATTGGCTTCAGGTGCGCCCAGATAGGGTAGGCGCACCAGTGTATGAACACACACCAGTGAATGAACACTTGATAGTTTCCATTCGTTTTTAAGATCTCAATTGTTTTTTATCGAAGTGTGTTGTTGTCAGAAATTACTTCATATCTTTCTGAGTGCAACGCCACCCGTGGCGTCCCCTAATACTCACCCTGAAGTGTAGAATGAATTCGGAAGCTAACACGTGTCACATCGGCTGCTGTAAATACTAAGGGCAGCCATCGTGTGGAGTCGAAGAAAATCGTGTAGCATGTTGTACAGGTGATATATATCAAGGTAAGAGTTTATAGACGTAAAAAACATAGCTCAATGCTTAATTGTATGCCAGTGTTCTGCCAGTTAACCTCGAAATTCACGGAAAATACCGGTGTTCATTTACTGGTACGTATAACATCAGATTGTCCCAGTGAATGAACACCCCATGTTCATTCACTGGAACAGTGTGTACCAGTAAATGAACACTGCAAAAAATAATGTATTTTGCTCATTGTGAATTACGTCATATAGTTTTGTAGGGTCAGAATAGTATCAGTTTATACTTGAATTATTCTTTTTTCAACAGATGGACAGTTCTTCCGGTAAAAAAGCAAATTACAAGCGCTTTGCATACAGTCAAGAAGACTTATTAAAGGCTGTACAAGACGTAAGGGATAAAAGAAGGGGTTTGAATGATGCAGCCAAGGTGTATAATATACCAAAAAGCACTCTACACAACAAATTATCCGAAAAATCGCCTTTGTCTCGCCGCATGGGTCCAAAGCCGGTACTACTGCCTGAAGAAGAAGACAAGCTGGAAAACTGGATTATAAACAAAGCTAAGGTCGGATTCCCTATGCACCCGGAGATTGTTAAGGATGCAGTGCAAACGATTTTGAAAAAAATACATCGGGATAATCCATTCGTTGATGACAGACCAGGGAGAAAATGGCTTGCATCATATCTTAAAAGGAAACCGATTATAGTAAAGCGACACGCTGAGACAATTTCAAAGGCGCGAGCTTGTGTTACAGAAGAGACTTTGAGGGCATGGTTTTCTGAGTTGCGGACTTTTCTGATCGAAGAAGGTGCCATTGATGCAATGACGGACGAAAGCCGAATATTCAACGCTGATGAGACCGGTGTACAAACCTGTCCCAAGATTGGAGTTGTACTAGGACCCAAAGGAGACAAAAACCTCTACGACATAGCGTGCGGTGCAGAGAAAGAGTCGATTACTGTATTATGCAATTTCTCTGCCGATGGCACAGCACTACCTCCCTTTGTCGTATATCCCTACCAAAGAATCCCTGCGCACGTGACAAATTCAATTCCAGATGATTTCGGAATTGGACGATCAGATTCAGGTTGGATGCAATCAAGTACATTTTTTGAATACGTGGCAAACATATTTTACCCGTGGCTTCTGGAACACAATGTCAAGTTCCCGGTGATCTTTTTTCTTGATGGTCATAAATCACACTTGAGTATGGAGCTCTGCGACTTTTGCATCGAAAAGAAAATCATTATTTATTGTTTACCGCCAAATGCCACGCAAATAATGCAGCCCTGCGATGTCGGGATATTCAAACCGTTGAAAGATAATTGGAGAAAACTAGTAAGAGCTGAAAAGCAATCCACCAAAAATATTACCAAATCCAATTTTGCACCGATTTTCAAGCAAGCATTCGACGCAGCTGTGAAGCCTGAAACAATAAAAAATGCATTCAAGGCTTGTGGTCTTTATCCTTTCGACGAGAATGCCGTTGATTATTCGAAATGCATTTCCAGACGTCATAAAGAAATTGAAGAAGACAAGGGTAGTGACCCTGATGGGCCGGTTCAACGATTTTCCAACGTATTTCCAACCGTTGATATCCCGTTGAGAAATCATTGGACGCCAACGGATGAAGTACGTTGAAGATCAGTTGATTTGTTTCAAATCCAATACTCTTTTCCAACGACTTTTTCATTGGAAACCTGTTGGTGCGTTATAAACACGTTGAAGGTGCGTTGGAAGCGCGTCGGAGGTGCGTTGGACACGCGTTGGTACCGGCTCCGTGGCCGGTATATCGTTGGAAACCTGTTGGAAACCTGTTGGGAGCGTTGAAAACACGTTGAAGGTGCGTTGGAAGCGCGTTGGTACCGGCTCCGTGGCCGGTATATCGTTGGAAACGCGTTGGAGGTGCGTTGAAAACGCGTTGGAAACCTGTTGGGATAGTTGAAAACGCGTTGGAATCCTGTTGGGAGCGTTGGAAACGCATTGGAGGTTCGTTGGAAACGCGTTGAAGATGCGTTGGAACCGCGTTGAAGATACGTTGGAAACGCGTTGGAAACGCGTTGGAATCCTGTTGGGAGCGTTGGAAACGCATTGGAGGTTCGTTGGAAACGCGTTGAAGGTGCGTTGAAAACGCGTTGGAAACCTGTTGGGATAGTTGGAAACGCGTTGGAATCCTGTTGGGAGCGTTGGAAACGCATTGGAGGTTCGTTGGAAACGCGTTGAAGATGCGTTGGAACCGCGTTCAGGATGCGTTGGAAACGCGTTGGAATCCTGTTAGGAGCGTTGGAAACGCATTGGAGGTTCGTTGGAAACGCGTTGAAGGTGCGTTGAAAACGCGTTGGAAACCTGTTGGGATAGTTGGAAACGCGTTGGAATCCTGTTGGGAGCGTTGGAAACGCATTGGAGGTTCGTTGGAAACGCGTTGAAGATGCGTTGGAACCGCGTTGAAGATGCGTTGGAAACGCGTTGGAATCCTGTTAGGAGCGTTGGAAACGCATTGGAGGTTCGTTGGAAACGCGTTGAAGGTGCGTTGAAAACGCGTTGGAAACCTGTTGGGATAGTTGGAAACGCATTGGAGGTTCGTTGGAAACGCGTTGAAGGTGCGTTGAAAACGCGTTGGAAACCTGTTGGGATAGTTGGAAACGCGTTGGAATCCTGTTGGGAGCGTTGGCAACGCATTGGAGGTTCGTTGGAAACGCGTTGAAGATGCGTTGGAAACGCGTTGAAGATGCGTTGGAAACGCGTTGAAGATGCGTTGGAAACGCGTTGAAGATGCGTTGGAAACGCGTTGGAATCCTGTTAGGAACGTTGGAAACGCGTTGGAGGTGCGTTGAAAACGCGTTGGAAACCTGTTGAGAACGTTGGAAACGCATTGGAGGTGCGTTGTAGGTGCGTTGGAAACGCGTTGGTACTGGCTCCGTGGCCGGTATATCGTTGGGAACGCATTAATGTGTTAAGTGGAGGCAGTTCTTAAATCAAACATGAACAACATGAAAACATGGAGAGCATTGCAATGTGAACGGAAAAATGTATTATTGAATAACTTCGATTTCATACAGTAATGTCTTAATCGCTAAGGTCATCGACCTCAATCTCGGCCCTAGTTATTTTATTGCTTCCGCATGCCTCTTCAGACTCTTCAGACTGTGAGTCTTCTTTTCGATTTTCCGAAACCTTCAGCCGCTTGGCAGCACAGTCCACATGCTTTCTATGCTGACCATTCGAAGGATTGTTTTCATCAGAATCACAGCCTGATGATGAATTCCTCTCGTGCCGTGCGGCTGCCGGCTTTGGCTTGTTGGGTACACTTTTAGGTTTAACACGACGTGATGTTTTCTGACGGTTTTCCCATTCTTCGGACTTTTTTTTCAAATTTCGCCTCACTTCGGAAGGGTACTCTGTGAGGAACCGGCTCACCTTCTCGTTAGTAACTGCCAATCGACGGTCAACGCCGTTACCCCACGACATCTGGCGTAAAAGAGCTGTAGAAGGACGGAAAAAGTAAAACAATTAATAAGTTTCTAAAAGTTCGGAAGCCTCACTAATTTTTGGAGCTCAAGTAGTTCTTGCATAAAACAGGGCCTGGTTCATTCCCGAAGTATCGAGGATGCCAGGATGGAGCAATCTCTTGTATTACTATTAACATTTGGGTAAAACTTTTTTATACAACTTCGTACACGGTAAACAAATATAAAAATTAGGGGAGGTCTGAACAATATCAATGATACATTTGACAGTTACAGGGTGATAAATTCATATAAGATTTGACGTTGGGTGCTCGTGGGCGTAAAGTTACCCAGCATTTGTGCAACCAATACTCGGAATGAACCATCAAAAATGAATATGACCTGGCAATATGAGCATTCATATTGAATAAATAAACAGCTAATAGGGTATTGGGACCATGCATACCAATACACACTCACCAAAGTAAGAATGTGTAGTCATGTGCATGCATACTAGTGGCGACGCCTATAGAGGAGATCGGCATTTTGGGGCGAAAAAAACAATGAAAAAACAATGTATGTACACGAATACACATTCTCACTTTGGTGAGTGTGTAAGGTGTGCACGGAACGAATATGAAGTATGCACCTCAAAACTAAAATGACTACACTGAAAAAAAAAAACTCATACATATTATATATATACTATCAATCTATTGGAGAAAATTCGAAAAATGCGAATTTTCTGAATGAAAAAAATTCCGAAAACTTGTCAAGACATACATTTTTCGCGGATTTACAACAACTCCATCCTTCAGCAGTAATAAGTTAAGATTTCTTCTCGCTTTGCACTTCACGTATAATGCGTGTAAGCGGAAAACAGTGTATACCACTTACTTTTAAGAGCGAGATGGTACATTAATTCGATTCGCTTGTATTGGGTCTTCTTCTTAGGCTTTGGGTTCTCACTTTCAGTAACGCTCGTCGTATTTTCGGTCACAATGCCTGTCTTACTGTAAAGGTGAACTTCACCAGGCCAGAAGGCCTCACACAAGGCTCCGGCTCTCATTCGAAATGAGACATGGTCTTCTGCCTCTAGGAATTGCTGCCGCATAATAAACTTGCCTTCGCCAATGTATATCTGGAAGTTCATGAAAATTCTATCGTCAATTGACATTGTTGAACCACTGCACCCATGTGAGCATGGGAGCAGTCCCGGCGGAGTAGAGTAATGTTTCTAGATGTAGTGTCAATAGTATTTCAAAGTTCTATAGAATAAGCTATTTTGCTTGCTGCATAAAAGTATGCAAATGCAATGAAATATTTCGCAGAATTGAATGATAATTGAGTCAGCACCTTGTTATCATCGATATCAATCCCTGCGAAATCTGGCTCCACATTCACTCCACGAGCAGGCTGTGGAACTTGAGAACACTTCTGCGTAGTGGACTTTTTTAGTGCAGCTGCATTGAATGAGCCAGGTCGTGTCAGTAACAGTACAGAACAGAACAGCAATATCTTACAATGTTCATTCATATTTACCAAGATCCTCCTGCATTTTCTTCAAGGTGGATGAATGATCCGCTGCGAGCTGTAGTTTTTTATTTTCTTTTTCCAGATTTGCACATTTCTCCTTTAAACACAGTAGCTCCTCAGCACAATCGCAGCAATTACCGGCAAATTGGGTAGATTCTGTAGACTGTCACGAGTGGGATGTATTATGGGTGATTGAGTAAAATCAAACGTACCAGAACTAATATGTATTGTAGGGTGCTATTTTTGGAACGACCATTTTTTTTTTCTCATCTCCCACTAGAAAATCTTGTTGTACACGTTGAAAAAGAAATCATGTCCAATTTTTAGCTCTTTATTCCAATTCTAAGGACTCGCACTCTTCTTTTCAAGTTCTTTCATGCTAAAAGCATGTAAATACCACCACTTTTTGCTTAGCCGTGCACAACTCAGCTGCATTTCAATGGATTGTTCTGATCCAAGACTCATTTAAAAAGAGAATTTAGTGTTCTTCCCAAGTGCCCATGGTAGTTTGACTGACTCGAAAATATTAAACTTGACATTTGATTGGAATTTTATATTTAAAAAAAATCAAAGTCCTTGTATCTTTTAAGGGAAGACCCTAGTGAAACTGAAAACTTTTACATCTTTCTTATGATCGAAATTATTTATAGATCATATGAAAGTGTATTCCAAAACTAAGAAAATCACACCTTGAGCTTCAAGATTACTGGAGAAATGTAGAAGCTACGCAACATTCAATGGTAAAAACGTACTGAACTTCAAAATGCTTCTTGCGTCTTAGTTTTAATTGCATCATATTCCTCTTCGTTTGAGGTCTTCAGCACACTGAGGCGAAGAAAGTGAGGGATCAGATTTGAGATTGAATCACTCGTTCCATTTTGAGAGAATTTATTATTTTTTATTTGAAATTTTTAGCATTTTTCATGTTATATAAGACCAAAAAAAATGTTTTCTCTGCAATAGAATGAAACCGATCCCTCATTTTGTGCATAAGGTATGTGTGAATCTTCACTGCGAAGGCAAAGTTGATCGGAGCAAAACTCAGACGCAAGAAGCATTCAGCATAGCTGAAAAGATAGTTTTGAGTAAATGGCATTTTGTCTCCAGAATATATGGCACAGAATGATTGGAACGGTCATATCATTAAACTTTATGATCAACGTATCTCACTAGGAGAGTATCACACCTCCGGGTCATCGATCTTGATCAAACTTATGGGGGTGATTTCTTGAGCCAAAATATTAATTACCCGCTGAATAACTCTCCGGAATGGGCCTTTAATCTGTCAATTTACCTAAATGTACAACAGAAATCAGCGTAACCTGGGTTTTGCAAATCGCCATGAAATAACCAGTTTTGGTGCTGCGTTATGAGATTCTACGTTGCACTGAATATTTATACACTGAATACAGTCATTATTGTACATCAGATTGTTGAAATTTAACATCGCAGCTATAGAAAATCACCTTATGCTGCGCCTATCGACACATGCTTCTCATCGTTTGTCGCTCGTACACATTCATTGGGTGAATTTGAAGAATTACTCCGACTTGAAAGATGTTGAATATATGGTCAGTTTCAATACTGACACTGGCAGCTTAGAAATCCTACGAATAACCACATAATATTAGTTTGACCACAATACTATAGTTATTATTTCAGAAGAATATACCTATATTAAGGTCAACGCGCACTACGTAGAAGCGAAGCGAAGGTATCGGAAGCGATTGGATGCTATAGGAGTGTCCACATCTTAAAAAATGTGTAAATTCAAGTTAAAGTGAATTACAATATGATGGAAGGTTCATTCGCTTCGCGATGACGTCCAGAAAAATGTGCGAAGGCTTCATACCCGACCCGCTCATAAACACTTGCAGAAGTTATAAACATATTAAAATTATCCCGAACCAAATGAGCCCTCAATCATATTTGAATTCACTTCAACTTGAATTTGAACGTTTTTTAAGATGTGGACACCCGTACAGCATCCAATCGCTTCCGATACCTTTGCTTCGCTTCCACGTAGTGCGCGTTGACCTGAATATAGGTATATTCTTGTGAAATAATAACTATAGTATTGTGGTCAAACTAATATTATGTGGTTATTCATAGGATTTCTAAGCTGCCAGTGTCAGTATTGAAACTGACCATATATTCAACATCTTTCAAGTCGGAGTAATTCTTCAAATTCACCCAATGAATGTGTACGAGCGACAAACAATGAGAAGCAATGTGTCGATAGGCGCAGAATAAGGTGATTTTCTATAGCTGCGATGTTAAATTTCAACAATCTGATGTCCAATAATGACTGTATTCACTGTATAAATATTCAGTGCAACGTAGAATCTCATAACGCAGCACCAAGACTGGTTATTTCATGGCGATTTGCAAAACCCATGTTACGCTGATTTCTGTTGTACGTTTAGGTAAATTGACAGAGTAAAGGCCCATTCCGGAGAGTTATTCAGCGGGTAATTAATATTTTGGCTCAAGAAATCACCCCTATAAGTTTGGTCAAGATCGATGACCCGGAGGTGCGATACTCTCCTAGTCAGATTCTCTATTTCTGCTGCGGTCGCATCCCTGACCACGAATCTTCTTTGCCCTGCATCTGTAGATTTACCTTCACAAGAAAAAAAATGAAAATAAGAATTAAATTAGCTGTTGCAATTCCCAGAAAAACTTGGTGCTGATCTATAACAACAGTGCTCACTGCTGCCGCTCATTTTGAATGGACCTTTCTTTGAGCACTGACATCAGATACGCTGCGGAAGTAGGCTTCCGTTAGCATTCTTAGCTCTTCTATGGCTGATCTCTCACGAAAAGACATTAGTTTCTCAATTAATAAGGATTTTTGATCTAGCGACTAGAAGAAATATTCATAAAGAAATTTTATATTCAGAGCGTTCCAGCTTTTTATTGCATTTCGGAGTCCTGCAGTACCCATACCCATATATGGCTGTGTAGTTTATATTCTGACTTTATATGTTATGAAACTCACTTTTAATAGTATTTTCAATAGTTTCATGAAATTCTAGAAGTTTATTGTGAAAAAGTAAAAATTTTTTTTTTATAAAATCAGCTGTCCGTAAACTAAAGAAAATCAGAGAGCCTTGAATATTTGTCACAAGGTGGAGACAGGCCCCTAGAGTATATTTCCATCAAAAACGCAAAATTGAATTTCTGGGTGATTTTGGTCAAAATCTCAGTATGGTCTTCCCTTAAAATGCTCGTTTGAGAGATTTCATTTATAGGACTTTTTTTGTAGACAATTAAATTTCCTACAAAATTGTCGTGAGGTTTTTTTCTCCACGTCCAACCGTCTATTTGCTTACAGCGAGGAAAGAAGAATTATGCATAAAATCGACTTTGAAGGCTCACACAGGTGCAGCGGTTGGAACCACGGTCAAACTACCCGTGGCACTTTTGAAGAACACTCAATTTTCTGTAAAATGAATCTCAGATCAGAACAATCCATTGAAATGCGGCTGAGTTGTGCGCGGCTGAATAAGAAGTCGTAAGTAGTAAGGTTTACATGCTTTCAGCATGGGAAAACTTGAAAAGAAGAGTGCGAGTACTTAGAATTGGAATTAAGAGCTAAAAATGGGACAGGATTCCTCTTTTAACGTGTACAACAAGATTTTCAAGTGGGAGTTGGAAAAAAAATAGTCGTTTCAAAAAAAGAACCCTAATGTATTGACAAAAAAAAAAAAAAAACCTTTTCTGTGGGCTGGTTTGTGGGAAGCTCTTTCGTTGAATTCTCAGATAACGTCTCTATGCCTTTTTCAGGTCTGTCGCCACTCGCCCCTGTAGAAGCATCTTTAGTCTCATCTCTTTCTTGATTGTAATTCTTCACCTCTATCAAGCTGGCACCCCCACATGAGAAATATGAAGTTTACTATACGAAATAATTAAGTGCTAATTAGATGCTAATTAAATGCTGTAATGCCGAATTTGCCGCTCTACGTTTTTTAAAAAAAACCCGTGGCGGTGCCAGCTTGGATGCGAGCCAGCAGCGCCACGTCCGAAAATCTACCAAGGGTGGATGATTTCGAAAAAGTGACTACGGAATAATTAAATGCTAATTAGATGCTCTCGGAATATCCAAAGCCCAAATTTAATACTCGCCGTTTTCTATTTTTTTTCTATTTTTTTCTATCATCCGTGGGGCTGCTAACGCTGTCACGGGGCAAATCTACACTAGGGGTACCTAATTCGAAAAAGTGATTACGCAGTAATTAAATGCTAATTAGATGCTCTCGGAATATCCAGAGCCCGAATTTAATACTCGCCGATTCCTATTTTTTTTTTTTTTTTTTTTTTTTCCTATCATCCGTGGGGCTGCTGACGCTGTCACGGAACAAATCTACACTAGGGGTACCTAATTCGAAAAAGTGATTACGCAGTAATTAAATGCTAATTAGATGCTCTCGGAATATCCAGAGCCCGAATTTAATACTCGCCGATTCCTATTTTTTTTTTTTTTTTTTTTTTTTCCTATCATCCGTGGGGCTGCTGACGCTGTCACGGAACAAATCTACACTAGGGGTACCTAATTCGAAAAAGTGATTACGCAGTAATTAAATGCTAATTAGATGCTCTCGGAATATCCAGAGCCCGAATTTAATACTCGCCGATTCCTATTTTTTTTTTTTTTTTTTTTTTTTCCTATCATCCGTGGGGCTGCTGACGCTGTCACGGAACAAATCTACACTAGGGGTACCTAATTCGAAAAAGTGATTACGCAGTAATTAAATGCTAATTAGATGCTCTCGGAATATCCAAAGCCCGAATTTAATACTCGCCGTTTCCTATTTTTTTCTTTTTTTTTCTTTTTTCCCTATCATCCGTGGGGCTGCTGACGCTGTCACGAGGCAAATCTACACCAGGGGTGGCAAATTCGAAAAAGTGATTACGCAGTAATTAAATGCTAATTAGATGCTCTCGGAATATCCAGAGCCCGAATTTAATACTCGCCGATTCCTATTTTTTTTTTTTTTTTTTTTTTTCCTATCATCCGTGGGGCTGCTGACGCTGTCACGGAGCAAATCTACACTAGGGGTACCTAATTCGAAAAAGTGATTACGCAGTAATTAAATGCTAATTAGATGCTCTCGGAATATCCAAAGCCCGAATTTAATACTCGCCGTTTCCTATTTTTTTCTTTTTTTTTCTTTTTTCCCTATCATCCGTGGGGCTGCTGACGCTGTCACGAGGCAAATCTACACCAGGGGTGGCAAATTCGAAAAAGTGATTACGCAGTAATTAAATGCTAATTAGATGCTCTCGGAATATCCAGAGCCCGAATTTAATACTCGCCGATTCCTATTTTTTTTTTTTTTTTTTTTTTTTCCTATCATCCGTGGGGCTGCTGACGCTGTCACGGAGCAAATCTACACTAGGGGTACCTAATTCGAAAAAGTGATTACGCAGTAATTAAATGCTAATTAGATGCTCTCGGAATATCCAAAGCCCGAATTTAATACTCGCCGTTTCCTATTTTTTTCTTTTTTTTTCTTTTTTCCCTATCATCCGTGGGGCTGCTGACGCTGTCACGAGGCAAATCTACACCAGGGGTGGCAAATTCGAAAAAGTGATTACGCAGTAATTAAATGCTAATTAGATGCTCTCGGAATATCCAGAGCCCGAATTTAATACTCGCCGATTCCTCTTTTTTTTTTTTTTTTTCCTATCATCCGTGGGGCTGCTGACGCTGTCACGAGGCAAATCTACACTAGGGGTGCCTAATTCGAAAAAGTGATTACGCAGTAATTAAATGAACTCGAACTACGGTATTTTTAAAACGATGTGGTTCGTACTCTCGAGTATCTTGTACTCGGCGAATTTCCGTTCATATCGGTAAACAAACAAAATATGAATCAACTTAAATCTGATCAAACAATAGTACATCACGATACAAGTGCGCGAAGAACGTGATTCTCGCACGAGTGTAGCGTGTGGCCCGAGCGAAGCGAGGGTGAAAAAAACACGAGTGCAACGATCACGTACGCGCACGCGTGTCGTATACTCTTTTTTTCAACTCAGTATGCGAATTCCGATTTCGAAAATAAATATAAATATTTTCTTTTCAAACCTAACATTCATCGGTAACAGAAAATAACGGCTTGGCATGCAAATACTGTGTATTTGAGAATATTTTACAAATTAGTTTGGCACTTGCCTAGTATCTTTGGTACGACGAAGATATATCCATTAAAGGAAGAAGAAGCAGAAGAAGCGACATTAGAGTCACATATGGATTGAATGGAGTGTATACGGTTTTTCTTTGCGTAGTAAAAAGTGACGTGTCATCAAAACAAGTCAAGTGAGTTCAAAATAGTGAGGCGAATCCGTTTTAACGTGTAGTGTGTTTTGTTTGAACCTGCATCCTGGAGAAAACGTAAGTATACATATAGTTTTTCATTCTAATTCAAGTACCTTGAGACTAATTCAATCCCAAGAGACGTGAGGATAACCTTTTTTTCTCTTCTTTTCGTATTCCAAATTTGTACCAATAATTTTCCTAACGCCGTGTGCAAAATTCGATTTTGTGTACTAATTAGCGAGCGCAAAATGCCATATTCCCTAACCCATTTCGTAAGCGTGCGCTAAGTGCGGTTAGCTTGCGAAAAATACAATTTGCGTACAGAAAATATTTCTAAACATATATTATACACTTCAAATCTATATACCGTGACGTTGCATTTTGCAACAGCCACAGTCGGGTCATCGGAGACAGAAAAGACGTGAGGACAGACATCTCCAGAAAGTAGCCAGGTCACAAGTCTTAGATTATTTCTCATCTATTCTCTTCTATTCTATGCTATTCTATGATATTCTGTAAACTGTCGATGCTCGGGAAGACTATACGCTGGACAAATATTCAAAATCAGGAAGAGTTGGACAACGCGTTCCCGAAAGTACGATCAATCGTACTCGACACCTGATTCGTCAACTAAACTACCGGCGATGCTAGGCTCAACCGCATGGTAATCCCTAGGGCCTAGGCTATAAAACGTAGGACGACACAGGACTCAGCCTACTTGTACGCTTGTTCGTCCTCACGTCGAGACTGTTAAAATCCCGAGTATCCCGAGTTACCAGTGCAAAAATAATATTCTTTCGTCTATTCTGTTCTTCATCTTTCTTCTATTCTGTTATTTCAAGTTTAATCTAGTATAATATTTAGCTTCAGTATAAAGAACACTCAGTGACTTTAGTTTAGTTCAATTCCCGACGAGGAAATCTGTATTTCATCGATAAGGTAAGACCTATTTTCTGTAAAACCACGAGTTCGCTTACGAATCCCGTTTAGTTCTATATTCTGTTATATTATATTTGGTGTGACGTAGGTCCCGATAACGGCATGTAAGTCTCAGACTTCATCCCGAGTAATTAGTATTTTATATTATTAAAAACGGATTCCCGAGTTAACTCGTGTTTAGCGTCTATTTGTGGCTTTCTTATCTTATTGCTTTCTTTATTTTGCTTATTCTGCTTAACGCATGTTGTAGAGTTTAGTCGCTTATATTCTTTCTTTTCTTTTCTATAAAATGGAATAAATGATAGCAATCGACCTGTAAAACAATAATTTCTGGAGATAGCGAGCGTAGAAGCAAGCATTTGTTATTTAATTTATATCTCTTAGTTCTTAATATTTGATCTGATATTCTGATTTGTTCTGCATGATTATTATTATAATTATTATTATCGTATGATATGTTTTCCCGTTCAACCTAATATTGTATTTCGCATTATATCGAGCCGCACTGCTATGAGTATTCTTCTATTGTTCTATTATATTTTCTGTGAATATTCTTTACGATCTAGTCCCGATATTCCCGAATTAATCTGAGACACAACGATAATATTATTAAAAACGAATTCTTTATATCCCGTAAATCACGCTATGGCTATTTGATTAAATGAACCAATCAGATATAATATGTTAATTATTCTTGTTTAATTGGCAACCCAGCCCCTCTACCGTTAATTAATCTGAGCTAACTGGTCATCTCCGCCGTCAATGCTTTACTATTTAGTGTATTTCAATCGACGTTTTCACCTCTGGCGCCCAAAATTAGTTCTGTCTAATTTAATAATTAATTAATCCGGTGCACGGAGCTAGGTTCACCCTTTGCCTTCAAAAGTTTCTTCGTTGCAATACATATAAAACTCGCCTGAGAGTTATTCGCGAGTGACAACGACGCGAGGTGCATTGTTTACATCTTTTGCGCCCGCAGGCCTATTTAAGGTGCGGAAAGAGAGAGCCGGTAAACGTAAATAAACACTATCAGCATTGTTATACCAATTCTTCAAAGCGGACACATGAAGTGGACACTTCATTCATCTTATATATAATAATTTGGATTTTGGGACCTTAGTTAGGCTGAGATATCTGCGGAAAAAAAAAATAATAATAATTTGGATATACTTAAAAATTTAATTTTCAATGCAAGTTACCAATGTTCTCGAATTGTGCACAGCTCGTTAGGTAATAGTACATTACGATACGAGTGCGGTGAAACTTTTTCTGATGAGTGTTGCAATCACAAGAGACTAGAAGATGTTTTTCCGTCGAGTAATAGTACAAAATTCTACTTCATAAGGTCTGAAAATGGGTATTTTACCCACGCGGCCCTTTAACTTTCGTCCCTAGTAACGCAATATACTATACGCTCGGTAAGTACAATTCCAGTACGCTACTAGTGTGTGTAGAATTTATGCATGTATACGACCGCCAGCGTCGCCTAACTTGTGTGGCAGGCAACTCTTGTGTGGAAATCGCATGCGTGTATACGAAAACACAAGCTTGTTTATACGAGTGTAGTAGTACTTGCCTAGCGTATTCTATACTGTTCCAATTGTTTTGTTTGACCGCTATTTATGCACCTCATAATATATAGTAGGCGAGTTCGGTAATCTTTCGCGGTAATAATTATGTCGTGAATAAAGCATTGTCCCATAGGTATGTAGTTTTAAAAACAAGGCGGGAAACAAAAATGTGAATGACAGAGAAAGCAACCAGTACACATACTCAATATAATCATATAGGGCTATTTAATATAATATTGCAACAGAGTAATTATTATAATACAGTTATATACCGTGAGAATCTCTGGATGCAAAACGCCAGGGATACCAACCCAAAACTCGTTAGCAGCAGTTTAGTAACTCACTAGATGTTTCTAATAAAATCACACTAGAAATCACTAGATTATTAGTGATATTACTAGGAAAATCTAATAAGTTACTAAACTGCTGCTAACGAGTTTTGGGTTGGTATCCCTGGCGTTCCGCATCCAGAGATTCTCACGGTAAAGCGGTGTATCCATATAGCAAGGTGGATTTGAAATAAATATATACCGGGAAGTTATTTGGAAGCCGAACGATGACCGCACTATAGCTCGATCAACACACGCTTGCGTTGCGTACCTGAGCTTCTACTCGCTGCCTGGGACTTAGGCAGAAGAAGAAAAAGAAGAAGAAGAAGTAGAAGCTCAGGTACGCAACGCGAGCGTGTGTTGATGGAGCTATAGTGTGGTCATCGTTCGGCTTCCAAATAACTTCCCGGTATATATATATCTATTCACTGAATTTAAATCGGTGAGACTCACTATAAACCAGTGTATACCGGGTGTTTTCTAGACTGGTTAAAAAAAATCGACTATTTTTTTTTCTCAATGTCACATGTTTAAGGAAGTATATATAATAGTTTCAGAATAATAGTTTCAGGAAGAGGAAATAAAACGCCTGTTAGAATTTGAGCCCTCAATATTAATATTCAGTGGTTCCTGAACGCAATTTTCGATTTTCCATATAATTAACATGAAAAAAAATTTCCAGTTATTTCTAAATTTTATAGCTCAGTAACGAGGCAACGTATACATAAAGGTCCGATACATATTCCTATAGGAAATTCAATGCTCTGCAAAAAAGGTCCCTCATAATTTTCCGATAACTCAACTCTTTCAAAATATATTTCAACTTGAACCTTGAATAACTTTTGAACGGGTTGAGTTATCTAAAATTGTGGCTGACTTTTTTTGTAGAGCATTAAATCTCATATACAAATATGTATTGGACCTTCATGTACATTGCCTCGTTACTGAGCTACAAAATTCCGAAATAACAAAAAAAAAATCTCATGATAATTAGATGGAAAATCGAAAATTGCGTTCAGGAACCACTATATATATATATATATATTAGACCGGTTCAAAAAAATCGACTATTCTTTTTCTTTCAATTTTCGCATTGAAATACTTTCGGGGGGCTGAAAAAAGATGCCTGTTAAAAGCGGAGCTCTTAATATTAAGATTTAGAGGTCGCTCATCGCGGATTTCTATTTTCCATTTGAATAGCATAGGAAATTTTTTTTTTTTTTTTTAATAATTTTGTAGCTCACAAACCAATGAACAAATCCAAAAGACTCAAACATATTTTCATAGGAAATTGAACACTCTACAAAAAGCTTCTCTTATCATTTTTTGATAAATTGACTCCTTCCAAAGTTATTCAAGCTCAAATTTCAACTTATAGTTGAGTAAACTATTTTTTTTTCTGATTTTTTTTCCACAATGATAGGTACATTTTTTAGAGTGTTCAATCCTCTATCAAAATATGTAAGATTCATTTGGATTTGTTGATTGGTTTGTGAGCTACGAAATTCTGAAGAAAAAAAAAAAAAATTCCTATGCTATTTAAATGGAAAATAGAAATCCGCGATGAGCGACCTCTAAATCTTAATATTAAGAGCTCCGCTTTTAACAGGCATCTTTTTTCACCTCCCCGAAAGTGTTTCAATGCGAAAATTGAAAAAAAAAGAATAGTCGATTTTTTTGAACCGGTCTAATATATATATATATATATATATATATAATAACATTCAGGGCTCAAATTCTAACAGGCGTCTTATTTCTTCTTCCTACAACTATTAAACATGTGACATTGAAGAAAAAAAAGTCGATTTTTTTTAACCAGTTTTGTGTTAACGCTAACTATGTCACCCCTATTTAACAGTTTTGATATCGGAATTGATATGGGAATGAAAATAGTTCTTTTTTGTTGTTTTTGAACAAAATCTACTGCACGGTTTCACTTCATATCTTATAGAGTTTAAAAGTAACAATCTATAAATATTTTATCTTATATTTAAAAATATTTCCTGAGACGTTGCCACCAAAATTGTCTCTTGCAATTGTAATCTTTGGTATAGGTACTTCATGTTTTTTTTTCTTTTGCAGGGTATCTTTACTCGTCAAATTTAAACCAGACAAGCGCGTGAGGTCTGGCTTCATAAGTGCCAGCCAACCTTTTGGGTTTGGAACTAGCCCTCGTGTCGTCGAACTGAAAATATGAATTCGGTGGCCTCAATGAAATGGTTGTGTAGTGCCCTAGTCCTGGGGTTTTATCGACCACTGATCGGGTTGCCGCCCTTGGTGGCGTAAAATCGATAATACCGATGAGCCTATAGCAGCACTTTCCATCGCTCAATGGATCACACGTACTCTTCGGGATTTGATCCAACATGAAACGTCCAACCCCATCCGTTTCCATAATCAAGAAAGGTCCTGCGAATGCCAATTGTTGCACATAAAAGTAAGTGTTGTATTGGAAGCATAACAAATCGTAATTGATATGAAAACGTTATTTTTTCCTTTTCCGGAATAATATCAGATGATGCATTCTTGAATGCCATATTCGGCAAATTTAAGTGAAGGGTTTCTCAATCTCAAATTTTAAAAGATCGATCAATAATTTGGTACCGTAAAATTCTATTAGAAATGGAACTTTCTTATTTCATATTAATTGCACATATCGCACACCTACATCTAAACTAGAACAAGTAAAAAAATCTCATTTTTCGGTATGAGGAAAAAATGTTTTGTTCCAATTATGACTTTGGATAATTAATTAATTAATTAATTATATAATTATTATTAATTATTTAGTAATTTAGCAAAATCAAGTTATCGCAATCTGTCGTCATGATTATGAACGTTAAGTTGAATCTGTTCTTGTGGTTAGTATCGGGGTATACACAGGGCCGGATTTGCGGCAAGGCAAACCTAGGCACTTGCCTAGGGGCGCGCGGTGCACGGGGGCGCTGGTCACTGCGCCCATATAGAAAAAAAAATGACGTGTAGGAAAAAAAAAATATGCTTGAAGAAAAGGGTAGAAATTTTGCTCAATTTTGCAGCCGCAGTATCGAAGTCAAGTAAACAAATTCCCAAATTCTAATATAGCAAAAATATGTACTGTCGAAGGATACGGGGAAAGGGGGGCGCAGCGGAGTTCAGTGCCTAGGGGCGCGAGTTGTGAAAATCCGGCCCTGGGTATACAAAAATAATAATAACTCAAAATTCAGGTTTTTCTACTTGTCCCAGTCTAGATCTAGGTGAGCGATATGTGTATTTGTAGCCGAAATAGCTACAAGTATTTAAAATTTGTCGAAGATTTTTTATTATGTGAGTGTACCTTGGGGTGGTCCTTAAAAATTAAATTTCTTGATATACCCCCTAAAAAGTTTTCTCGTTGTGTAAAAACATGAGGGGAATTCGTTTATTTGTGAAAAAAAAAAAAAAAAATGAAAAGAACACGTTTCAAAATTTTGAATTTTTTTTTACACTTTTGTCTTCAGTTTTTTGTCAAATCTGCATATTTTGTGACACATTTCCGAAAAACCGCAGATTCATCAAAATGAAACCTTTGATCATGTTCTTCACATTTTTTTTCGCACAAAAAACAAATTTCCCTCATACTTTCACACAAAAAGAAAACTTTTTAGGGGGTGGATCAAAAAATGTATTTATTAAAGACCACCCTAGTGTACCTGTATCGCGAAATCACGTCGGACATGAATGAATTAGTCAGATTTGAATTCATGAGAGACCTCTATATATCCAGAATTTGTTATTAATATTCGACTATATCTCAATGTGTGAGGTGTAAAAAGTCAGAGGAGATGAAAGTTGAGATGAGTGCGAGCAATACATGAAATCACTTTTTTTTTTCAAATTCAGCTTTTTTAAGCGATTGCATGTTGTTTGACAACTTTGCAGAAGATTCATTCGATAAAGCCCAGAGCAAAGACTTTTCGTCATACCGTGTTCGTCGTTCGGAATAGAGTGGCGACCAATCACGCGCTTTAAACTGTTTTTAAACTGTTGCTACGCTACGTATAAACGTGTTCCGAACGACGAATACGGCATGACGAAAAGTCTGTGCTCTGGGCTTAACTGACTGCGTTTGAATTTTTTACACCTCGTACAGGAATCGAAAATCTGTACGTTTGTTTGTCACATGGTTGTATAATCACGACGTACTAATAGTTTTACAGATAGAAGATGTTCAGCGAGGACATCAGCCAAATGCTTGATTAGGAACCAACTCGAGGAAAGACGGAAGAAAAACGAAGAAAGAAGAACGAAAAAAGAAGAACGAAAAAAGAAGAGAAAAAAAAATGCAAAAAAAAAAAAAAAAAAAAGAATGAACGTAGAAAAATCGGGCAGTGATGCTTTAGAATAGAAAAAAAGACCTTGAACGTTTTCGACCTAAGACTTACCCGTAGCGGTAATTACGTGGTCCGTGGGTGCAAAACATTTCGCACAATATCCTCTACCGCGGTCATTTAATACGTTACGTAGTACGTTGTCGAATTCCTTAGACGCGATTAAATTTTCTCGGTCAACGCTAATCGTACGCAGCGGTTTCTCGACGTAAGCACATCCCTTTGTGCACGGCGATATTTCACGAAGGCATGGCGTATTCATGAATGCGTGAGCAAACACTGGGCAAACGTTCCTCTCACAGTCGACTAGGTGACAATTTCCGATTGTCTTGATGGACGCATGTAGCTCAAGTAAAATCTCTGCTCTTAGCTGGTAAGAGTGAGCTCGTATACCCTTAGTCATTATGTCCGCTACTAAATTACAGATCGGATTATCTGCTTTTAGTTGATCCACAGCCTCTTTTACTTGCGGTCTATCGAATGCAGCGACGAGTATAGCGTTCGTTGCGCTATCCAACGCGCAAGTCTTGGTAAAA
The DNA here is from genome assembly GCA_943736025.1 of Tenthredo mesomela. Lineage (NCBI taxonomy): Eukaryota > Metazoa > Arthropoda > Insecta > Hymenoptera > Tenthredinidae > Tenthredo > Tenthredo mesomela. The sequence continues at coordinate 16,870,703 of OX031014.1, read as the reverse complement.
GAATATTTTCCGCCACCGAATCTTGAAGCCTGTATAAATCACACATAATAGAAAATAGACGTACACCCAGGGGCACTAAATCTGACCAGTTTAAAATTGGGCTACCCATCTAAACGGCGTCAGATTCCATGTCCATGGGTATATTACGGAAGCCCGGTAGTGCCAACGCATATACCGTGTGTGTGAGTATGTCAAAACTTGGTCCAAACTCAATTCAGACATACACAGTATGTCTGAATTTCCGGAATTGTATGTACGACATACACAGTATGTCAGAACATCCGGAATTTTTTGTATGACATACACAGTATGTCAGAATATTCGGAATTTTATGTATGACATACACAGTATGTCGCCACATTCGCTACCTAAGGTCCGATATACACAGACACCTTTTTCTAAAAGGTATATGTTATGTATATACAGGAATATTTTAATATTCAATAAATATTTCCATGAATTTGATCATCATTTTATTGATTTTGAATTCACCAAATGTGATAAATAAATATATCGCAATGTTTTATCTTCATTTGGTGAATTCAAAATCAATAAAATGATGATCAAATTCATGGAAATATTTATTGAATATTAAAATATTCCTGTATATACATAACATATACCGTTTAGAAAAAGGTGTCTGTGTATATCGGACCTTAGGTAGCGAATGTGGCGACATACTGTGTATGTCATACATAAAATTCCGAATATTTTGACATACTGTGTATGTCATACAAAAAATTCCGGATGTTCTGACATACTGTGTATGTCGTACATAAAATTCCGGATATTCAGACATACTGTGTATGTCTGAATTGAGTTTGGACCAAGTTTTGACATACTCACACACACGGTATATGCGTTGGCACTACCGGGCTTCCGTAGGTATACCCACTACATTAAAATTAAGGTAGATTTAGTCTGAATGTAAGGAAGAACAGTTTGCACATATCGTTAATAACATTTCTTGTTACATCAAAGCGGTCGATTTGCAGCAATTATTGATAGGCTCCTTAAGAGGATTAATACTGGAATTTGGAATGCAGAAATTATGTTTGTACATGTGCGGTTAGAACCGAAGGTGCGGTCACACCGAATGAGTGATTAAGTATTACCTGCAGAGTCATAGTGTTCCCATTCTTCATGATGGGTATTTTGGAAAGTGCATCATTGGATATAGAGTCGAAGGTGGTATGATTTTTTATTAAATATTTTGATTTTCGCCGCGATTTTTCTTTGACATCTGTAGATGCTAGGCCACCCCAGTCTTCGACTTCTCTCGATGCGATAATTTTCGCAGTACTCTCCAGGTTAGTACACTCTACACATATCCTGGACCTTCCGTCCTCAGCATCGGCTGAGTCCGATTCAAGCGAAGCGAAACATACTTCGCACAATACCAAGCCTTTTGTACTTTTTGCAGGTTCTGGTGAAGGTTTGGATACACCTTCACAGGCTTCGATGATTGAGATCATTGTTCCACTATCTTCAAGATCGCTTTTGACGACAGCTTGTGGAGACTCAGAAAAAGAGTCTTCGAACTTCGAAGAATCTTCGATGATCTCAGTTCTGTCAGTTATATCCAGGCTGTTCGCATCGCTGTGACTTGAATTCGCGATACTATTCGCAGTATCCGTATTTTCAATGTTTGCGGAGATGGTTAGGGCATCGACTATCTTCGTATGCCCGCGTATATGCCCGAGATGTCTCTTCACAAAGGTATCTGCCCGCAGTGGCCTTGGATCATTCCGGAGTAGGTGAGTTTTTATTATATTGAACTCGCTTTCCACCGGCGCACTGCTTGCTGGTACGCGACCGTATTTAAATAAGTCACGGCATACGCATGACCACATCGGAAACCAGCGTACATCGCTGAGAAGTCGATCTGCGAATTTGGGTAGAAAATGCGCATTCTCACGATCCCCATCTTCGTCTTGTCCTAAGCTTTTCACTTCTAGGTCGATACCCCTACCCCAAGAGCACCAAAAGGTGGAACTTTCGCTGTCATCGAAGACACTATCCAGTTCGGGACGTATGGCAGTCGGTATATGGATGTCTTCATCGTTAGTCTCGGAGGCAGGATCAATACAGTTTTTTAGCGAATTCCTGTGAATCTCGCATTGAGTTTGCCGGCCACAAGGTAAGTTTCCATCAGTTGCGGACCGTGCTACTGTTAATATGGATTTTAACATTTCTCTTGCAGTGTCGATGTCACGTGTCAATATGAGTTGCCCAAGTGCAGCTAAATAAAAAACTTTGATGCGCTTGGGTGAATCTTTCATAAGATTCGCATACATTTTTATAAAATGTGCTACATCGATCCGCACGTAGCACGGTGGCATAACTGGATGGCTGCAGGCATTAGCGTAATCTTCGATTGTCCCGTACCCTGTGAAGCTCCTAATCGCAGCTGTCAACAAGGCCTTCGAAGAGTCGCAAACCACCTCCTTCGGGTATATTCCAGCTTGGGAAACCCATTCAGCCAACCAATTTGAAATAGCTACCGTCGTGTGCCTTTCGCTAATCATTTGAGAGACTGTGAATTGGCCATGTTGATTATTCACGACTGCGTGGTACAAAAACGGATGGCTGCTCTTTGTTCCATCACATTTATCTAGTTTCCGCACCACACCACCAGTCGCATCGATGAAAATACATGCTGGCTCCCGCTTCGCATAGTCTTTGAATACATGGAGTTGGTGGTTTGTCCAGTAATGCACGTAAAAAGGATCAAGACCTATACTGTGAATGCAATTTTGCAGCAGCTCCAATTTCATCATCTGTAACGCACGCAGAGGATCACGGTCTAAGTACTGCGATGCTTCGTACTCATACCTCGCGTTATTAAGAGCGCTTTTTTTGTACAGGGTAGATGGCTCCGGATCCCCTGGACGCATCCTCTTATCAGCCTGCTCCGCACGGTACACCACGGCTGATTTTGTGCGCAACTCTTCAGCAATACGCTGTCTTATGGGCGCACGTAGATAACGTTTCCCGCATTTTCCTGGGCCCTTTGTGGCTGTGCAATCAACACGAACATTTTCGTCAGGAGTGTCATCTGTCATTATGATTGTACAGGTGATCGTCCCTTTACAATCACACCTACCTATAAAACACCAATGTTATAATCAAGATGTGAGGATCGCTGGATGCCAAAGCCAGAACGAAAGGGTTAATCCTACTTTCGCATGTAATACAACCCAAAAGAAAAAGAGTCCAGTCTAAAATAACTCCACGTCATATCCAAAGACTTTCTCAGATTTTCCTTTATCATTTTTGAGGGATTTGGATGATCATATAATAAAGATTTGTCGACCACAGACGTTTACATGAGGGTGGTCCTTATTTATCGTGTTTTGAAAATTTCCTGTAGACAGGGCGAATAAAGTTTGCAAATAAATTTAGTAAAAAAATTTTTCTAAACTTGGAGCCTATAATAGGTCAGCTCAAAGTACAGCCTCCCAGGCAGCGAATTTTCCGACAAATTGAAAAGTAATTCTAACTCACTGCATTTCATTTTCCCTGCCTTTTTTTTTTTTTTAATAGTGCTTGGAAAAATCTGAAATTTGGCATACGTCTTCCCTATAGTCATATAGGAAAATTGGGCGATTTTTTCGTAAAATGCCTACCCAGAAAAAAAGAATAACTTGGGCCAAGAATTTTTTTTTCAACAATCGACAATCTCTCGAGCGAAGTTAAAATTCTCTGGAACCAAGAAAATTTTCATGATTCAAGAAAGATTTTACTTGGTCTCGGAGAATTTCACTTCGCTCGAGAGATTGTCGGTTGTTGAAAAAAAATGTCTCGAGTCAAGTTATTCTTTTTTTCTGTGTATATGACCATACGGAAGACGTATGCCGAATTTCAGATTTTCCGAAACACTATTAAGGCAGAGAAAGAAAAATACAGTGAGTTCGAATTTCCATTCAAATTAAATTGGAAAATTCGCTGCCTCGGCGGCTGTACCTTAAGATTATCTATACGGACTCCAAGTTTCGCGTCCTCATTTCAAAATTATTTGCAAACTTCTTTAGCCTTGTCCGCAGGAAATTACAAAATTTCCCCGAATAAAAATCACCCTACACACAGAAAAATCTCAACCTAAATCACGATTGACCCGTCGTAATTTACGATTTCATGAGCGTAATTTATGTTTTCATAAGCGTAATTTACGTTTTTAGGGACAAACTTGAATCACGCTTTGCGTTGTCGTAAAATAGGTCAGAGTAAGACAATTTTCTCCTTATTTCATGTTTTTCAATTCGTAAATTACGATTAATTGTTCATTAAATTACGAGAAATTTTATATTATAGGATAAGCACGTGTGAGTCTAAAGATCCCAAGAAATTTTTGTAAAAAAAAAAAAATCCAACAAATACAAAAAAAAAAAAGTTCAATTGACTCGGAAATGACGACGTTTTTCGTCGTGAATTATGGATATAAAGACCGTGAGGAACGTTATTATTACTGTCATCATTCCCGATTTTTTCAACGTAGATTACGTTTTGCTCCGTCGTAAATTAGTTTTTTTTTTTTAATCGTAAAATAAGGCGTTCTAATACGTAGATTACGTTTTTCATGTCGGATTCAAAGACACTAGACATCGTATTAGTGTTGAACGTGAATCACGTCTAGTAAAACGTGATTTAAGCTTAGGTCTTTCTGTGTGTAGTATACATACCAGTCATTGTACCGCGTGTACCATCCTTAACCACTTTCGCATAACGAAAATTATAGGCACAAGACGATTGGGTGGTTTTGTAAATTTCATCCGAAATCCACTCTTCCCATAAACCTGGCGCCAAAATCGTACATTCCCGTTCGTATTCTTTGGCTCTGGCTATTTCTATACGTTTATAGATCCTCGGTTCCATAAGCTCAACATATTCACGTCGATCTGCCCAAATTGTGAATCTGTAGGACCCTGGCTCAACACTCGAATCATTATTTTTATCGCTGGAGACATTAGAAGTGACTGTGTCATCCAAGTTCGAAGTGTTGAGCTTGATATGAACGGGATCTATTTGCTGCCGAATGTCTTTCCTGCATACCATAGAATATAGAGTCCCTGGCTTCAATTGGTCCTTCAAGTCTCTTGATATCACCTGCCACACTGGATCTAACTTGGAAACCACCTTTTTATCACGTATAATTCGGTCTTTATGTTTCTTAATTACACTAATAACTGTTTCCCGACGCACTTTAGACGGTTTTCCCACTGGCTGTACCATTTTTCTACAGCGGTGACAACGTTTCAGTTCGTACGCGATATAGAAAGAACTATAAGAAGTATCAGTTTATGCCCAGAACTAACAAAGGCTGAGTGGAGCCACTTCTGTTCTTTGAAAAACAAATGAGCTCCGAAATGCAGAATTGAATAGCGAATGTTCGGAACGCGCGATACATTGTAGCGCCCTTGCGCTGGCAACGTCATCAGCTTGCACAGTGCATCTGAGGTACAAACATTTTTTCGTAAGCCAAATCCGTGTGATTTTGACTTTAAACATCTGATGACCCGTAAAAAGCATTGTTATTAACAAATCGCGTCACTAATGCCATAAGGTCGTAAGCGCCAAAAAAAAAAAAAAAATATCTTTATTTTTTCGCGGTAAAATCTTTTTCACCCCATATAACATCGTTTAAGCATATCAGCAAAAAACATTTTTTTGGCGCTTACGACCCTACGGCATTAGTGACGCGTAATATGTATAAATTAAAAAAAAGATATTATACCTAATATCTGGTGAAATACGGTATTGTACCATTGTCAGGTGCCAGTATGTGTGTATATTACGGTGGTCATTGGAAAAAAAATTCCGGGCCACCCCCCAAATCAACTCAAAATAAATCGAAACTCATCCTGTAATTTTTTCAGGTTTTTATCGTAACGCTCAACCCTTGACCACAAAGGATGAACTATTTCATTTGAAATGCACACGTCCTACGATAAAATGATAACTGAAAGGACCGCGAAGCCCTATGCATTTTAAATGAAAAAGTTCATTCTCTGTGGTAAAGGGTTGAATGTTAAAATAAAAATCTGAAAAAATTACAGAGTTTGTTTTTAATTATTTGGAGTCGATTCGGATGCGGCCCGGAAAATTCATTTTTCGTCCCGACTTAACGACCATCCTAGTGTGAATGTATGCGAGTGTATATTATACGGTGAATATTCGTATCTCCGGGTTCCTTGTTGATGTTTGACAATTGCTTCCCAATGAATTCAACACAGATTCATAATTGAACACAGATTCATTCAACGAGTGACCCGCAGATACGAATATTCACTATGTGAATGTATGTGTGCGACTGTACAAGATAATGTGAAACGAACAATTTGGCGTTACCCGTTGAAAGCGACGGACAAAAATCGAAATATATCGAATGTGATCGAACGCCGTAGTCAATAATACTTGACCTCAATATTAAATTAGCAATATTGAAATTCTGAAAATGATTTGGATAAAATTATTATGATTTAAAAAAATTCATTTTTAATTGTTTTTTAGATGATTAATATAGATACTAGAGGATTGTTTTAGAGTGAAAGAAAAATTGTAGTTGAAATAATAAATATGAATGTTCCAAAAATTGAATTTTTTAGAAATAGGGTGGTTAAATATTAATGTTGAGAAACCCTTCCCATAACCCCTATCCTGACTAAGTAATAGATGAAAATTGGTACCGTCTCAGCTTTAAGCTGGAAAGCTGCGACGACGATACGATAGATAAAGATGAACGATACGAGAAAATCAACGCGATGTTCATCAAACTGCGCAAAATCAATGTGATTTTTGTAAAAAAAAAAAATAGGAAACGGCGAGTATTAAATTCGGGCTCTGGATATTCCGAGAGCATCTAATTAGCATTTAATTACTGCGTAATCACTTTTTCGAATTAGGTACCCCTAGTGTAGATTTGCTCCGTGACAGCGTCAGCAGCCCCACGGATGATGGGAAAAAAAAAAAAAAAAAAAAAAATAGGAATCGGCGAGTATTAAATTCGGGCTCTGGATATTCCGAGAGCATCTAATTAGCATTTAATTACTGCGTAATCACTTTTTCGAATTTGCCACCCCTGGTGTAGATTTGCCTCGTGACAGCGTCAGCAGCCCCACGGATGATAGGGAAAAAAGAAAAAAAAAGAAAAAAATAGGAAACGGCGAGTATTAAATTCGGGCTTTGGATATTCCGAGAGCATCTAATTAGCATTTAATTACTGCGTAATCACTTTTTTGAATTAGGTACCCCTAGTGTAGATTTGCTCCGTGACAGCGTCAGCAGCCCCACGGATGATAGGAAAAAAAAAAAAAAAAAAAAAAAATAGGAATCGGCGAGTATTAAATTCGGGCTCTGGATATTCCGAGAGCATCTAATTAGCATTTAATTACTGCGTAATCACTTTTTCGAATTTGCCACCCCTGGTGTAGATTTGCCTCGTGACAGCGTCAGCAGCCCCACGGATGATGGGAAAAAAAAAAAAAAAAAAAAAATAGGAATCGGCGAGTATTAAATTCGGGCTCTGGATATTCCGAGAGCATCTAATTAGCATTTAATTACTGCGTAATCACTTTTTCGAATTTGCCACCCCTGGTGTAGATTTGCCTCGTGACAGCGTCAGCAGCCCCACGGATGATAGGGAAAAAAGAAAAAAAAAGAAAAAAATAGGAAACGGCGAGTATTAAATTCGGGCTTTGGATATTCCGAGAGCATCTAATCAGCATTTAATTACTGCGTAATCACTTTTTCGAATTAGGTACCCCTAGTGTAGATTTGCTCCGTGACAGCGTCAGCAGCCCCACGGATGATAGGAAAAAAAAAATAGGAATCGGCGAGTATTAAATTCGGGCTCTGGATATTCCGAGAGTATCTAATTAGCATTTAATTACTGCGTAATCACTTTTTCGAATTTGCCACCCCTGGTGTAGATTTGCCTCGTGACAGCGTCAGCAGCCCCACGGATGATAGGGAAAAAAGAAAAAAAAAGAAAAAAATAGGAAACGGCGAGTATTAAATTCGGGCTTTGGATATTCCGAGAGCATCTAATTAGCATTTAATTACTGCGTAATCACTTTTTCGAATTTGCCACCCCTGGTGTAGATTTGCCTCGTGACAGCGTCAGCAGCCCCACGGATGATAGGGAAAAAAGAAAAAAAAAGAAAAAAATAGGAAACGGCGAGTATTAAATTCGGGCTTTGGATATTCCGAGAGCATCTAATTAGCATTTAATTACTGCGTAATCACTTTTTCGAATTAGGTACCCCTAGTGTAGATTTGCCCCGTGACAGCGTTAGCAGCCCCACGGATGATAGAAAAAAATAGAAAAAAAATAGAAAACGGCGAGTATTAAATTTGGGCTTTGGATATTCCGAGAGCATCTAATTAGCATTTAATTATTCCGTAGTCACTTTTTCGAAATCATCCACCCTTGGTAGATTTTCGGACATGGCGCTGCTGGCTCGCATCCAAGCTGGCACCGCCACGGGTTTTTTTTAAAAAACGTAGAGCGGCAAATTCGGCATTACAGCATTTAATTAGCATCTAATTAGCACTTAATTATTTCATATAGTAAACTTCATATTTCTCATGTGGGGGTGCCAGCTTGATAGAGGTTAATTCTTCGAGTCATTATTCATCGAGTCATTATCCTTCGTCTTGGTTTCTTTCTCCTGAAACAGGTTGACTGATAAGGAGAGTATCAGGGATCCGGATCACGGATTCTGCTCGAACTTGGAGCGGTGTTTTCTTCGCCCAAAAATGAAACCCATTATGTTCTATTTCATCCAATAGGCCTTAGTTTATTTCGGTGTACTTGTGTAATGTATGTTTTTCAGCGTGCTAACTCACATTTCTGTCAAGTCATACTAGATTCTAGTAAGGAAAACTAAATCCAGAGAATAAGAACAAAGTGATATCTCTCCCGTTAAATATTTATCTACCGCTGAATATTACTATCAAGTAGGGCTCGCCAAGAGAACGAGGGCCTATTAGATGGAATGGAATATAGTGGGTTTAATTTTTGGGCCGAGAAAATACCCCTCCAAGTTTGGGCAGAATCCGTGATCTTAAATCCTGATACTCTCCTTGTGAGACATGTCCCTGTATGTTAGCAACACATAAACATGTCATAAACTTCTCCACAGAAATATCATACTTACTTTCAATCTAGCCCTCAAGAATCTTTCTGCAATTCCCGTCTGTACCACCTTCTGGGTGATTCCAACCACATCTTTCACCTTACGTGCCTTCGGAGTCTTTCTTGAATCCTTCTGAGATTCTAGAGGATAGTCTTTTATCTTAACAAATGCTGGGGCATTTGAGACACGTTTTGGATCACCCATCCTTCTTTTGTTTGATTTAAGTTCATCTAGTGAACCTGTAGGATATGAAATGAATATTCATCAATGCGTGGAATTAGTGTGATTTGAGTGCCGGATGTACTGAATTGTTGTGATGAGCTAGGGGAGCTAGGGATTAATATGGTTCGATTTGAGATGAGCTAGGATCACTGTGAAGTTTACTGCCAACGAGGACAGCCCTGCTTATGTTGTCAGATAGAGTCGGATAGGCTCGGATAAGAACGGATAGCAAACCGGAAAGGATTCTAATAAACTCGATCGGAAATTTTTTTCGATTTGCTATGCGTTTTTATTTGAAGCTATCTGACTCCGTCTGACATTTTTAGCAGGAAGTACTTGTAATGTGCGTGTGAATGAAGTTCTCAACTTTTACTTACTTTTCATCATTAGAAGGTAGTGCCTCTCAATGGTACTGCCCTTAATGACCCCGTACGATTCATCTCTCAACAGAAAGTCGTCCGCATCGTTGGGGCAAAATGGCCTTCTAACCTTTTTTTCATTATCTAGAATTACAATCTCGTCCACGGAAAGGAAAACTCTTTCCTGAGTGCAGAGATTTTTCGCAGCAACGAACATCTTCTTTATAACATGATTCGCACACTTCACTTTCAGTAGATGTAGGCACGATTGAACAAGTTCGCGCGGTGCTATTGTAGAGCGAATAGCTACGGGCCAGCCTGGAAACTTCCGTCTAACTTGTTGCGGAAAGACTACGCGTTGCACTCAACCGGATATATAGAGGTATTTCTCAAAATCCCGATATTCAATTAAGCCATGAATAATTGAGAGAAACTTGTATTCATCGATAAATGAATACCTAATTGCTTCCTGGTTTATTTGATCAATTATAATATGGGAAGACTGCGACCGAATCGTGTATAACAATTATACTTCCAAATCTGGCCACCAGCAGCGCTGGTTTGACGCTGTCAGAATATACTGTAACAGGTATGAAGGAGAAGGTTAGACGTTTTTGACTCATCTCATGGAGTTAAAAAAATAATGACTGGCAATATACCGGCAAATCCGTTTGAGACACCATTTTCAACACCTGTGTATCTACGCGAAAAAGCAACAAAAAAACTTCCGGAAAATTCGAGTGGCTCATAGGCCTGAACGTGAAAACTCTCTCTTACAAGTGCCTGCACCGTGAGTAAGCGGGGAACCCCTCGGTTTTGTTACTGAGAGATCGCTGTTTCGAATCCATCTCCTGACTTATGTTATATAATATTAATTTTGGTGAGTAAATTAATTTAAATATAATTAATTTAAATATTTTATTATATAATAAATATAATTTAAATAATTTAAATTATATTTAAATAAATTTAAATTATATTTAAATAAATTTAAATTATATTTAAATTAATATTTAAAAATTAAATCTAGCACTCTCTCGGAAGGTACTTATAAACATATTACGAATTATTGCAAGGGTCTAGCCAAATAAGAATAGTGAATCACCCCTACAAAAATTGACATGACTCCAATCTTCCTTCCCTGTAAACAAAAGATACGGAAGTCCCAAAATCCGAACTGCAGCAAAGTAAAATAAAAAAAAATGAAAACGTGAAATTTTGTCGTTTCCATTTTTTGTGTAATGTGTTGCAGGTCGAATTTTTAGACTTATTTTTTATTCGCACGGAATGAAGATTGAAATCATGTCAATTTTTGTCATAATAGTCGAAAAATCTGTAAAAAAAACACGTTTTTTAAAACCCCTTCGGAATCGATGTCGAAAGCTGTTATTTTGCACAAAATTTTTTTTTTACGTTAGGAATTCTTAAAAAAATCATCGCCACAAAATTTGATAGGGGCAGATTCACTATTCTTATCCGGCTAGACCCTTGGGGATTTTGTATTGATGTAATAAAATAACAACGAGCTCTCCCTAAAAGCACACTCATTGCAGTTATATTACAGCAGCAATGCCAGGAAATAAATACACAGGAGCGAGTCGAACAACACGGTGGAGGAGACGAAAGAGAAGAATTGAAACATATGGACCTTATCAAGAAGATGTACGCCACGTTCGTAATAATTCTATGAGAGAGGTGAGTTCAATAAGGTAGTATGCTGCTGCGACTGACTGTTTTAATTATGACATGGATAGGCAGTTTGTCAACACTGATGAATATGTGTCGCCTATATTGAATTGTACTCTAAAATCAATTTCAGTGTCTCTCTAGAAATGTAAACGACAGCTCTGCTACTACAGATTATGAGGTCTCGGATGAAGATGTAACTAACACTAACAGAAATGACAGTGAATCGGAAGCCCGTGGCACGTTGCATATATTGGTAAGTTGAGCAAATAATATGAGGATCATCCAGCGGCTAAAATTGTTTTCGGAACATCGGCCACGCCGGATAGAATTGAAAGAGTCACCCAGCGGTAGCAACGGCGTATCCAGGATTCGTTTATCGGGTGGGGGGCTGTTTTATACCACTACACGATATAGTCTCACCACAGAAAGTATTCTTGCACATGCAGGCTAAAAACCAAGATAAGGAGCCAGCTCCAGGCCCAGATGTAGCTCACAATGAAGGCAATGTTACGCACAATTCTAGTGAAGAATTTTCCATTTACTCCAGCCAAGCGGAAAACACTTATCTTGCTGAGTGCTTTCCAGCTGCCACAGACGGATCGCCCCTTTTATCAATGGTATGTATTTTATAATCAATTGAATTTATTTTTGTACGTAGTATTATGTTCAATTCAAAAGGGAAATGAGAACTTCACCTCTATTTCTGTGAATTTCTGGAAGAAAATATTCGGATACTCTATTCAGATTGTATCATTTTTCTATCTCTGTTGGTCATATGTTTCATTCTTCCTACAGGATTTTTGTGTTGATACTGTTTCGGAGGCGGCACCACACAATGAGATCAAAGACAATGGGGATATCACAGATGAACATGGCTCAGACTCAGATTGCCTAAGCAGCGATGGCTTGATAATGCATTTGCTTGAGGAGCAGCCTGATGATAGTAAATCTGAAACTGGGTCTGACGAGGGTGGACCAGATGACCCTGATGATCCTAACGATTCTGAAAGTGAAGGTGATAGTCACAGTAGCTCAGAGAGCGACCAGGATAATATTGAATTCACTGCCGGTGCCCTTGATGCACCTATACATTGTTACCGTCGGCACACTGCAAAAGAAGCGCTTCTTTTGACCTTGGCTCTGTCCTTGAGACATAAATGGACATACGCTGCGTTGATTGCATCTCTCGCCGCAACAAATGCTATCCTGGGGAGAAGAATACTACCACAATCGAAGAAAGAGCTGTGGAAGGTTTTGAACCGAAATCGTACCGGAATTGTTGCTCATGCTTATTGTGCCTGTGGGCATTACTTTGGAAAGAAGGACACGTTGCCTGCTTTAAACTTGTGTCCGCAATGCATGCAGGAAACTCCTACAAGAAAAGTCAAGTTTTTCATCAGCCTGAGTCTTAAAAAACAGCTGAAGCATTTTCTTGCTCTTCCAGGTATAACACGAGCTATGCAGCTGTATCGTGAATATAGGACAAAAGTAACTCCTGATGCTGTTGAAGATATCTATGATGGCCAAGAGTACAAACGGCTGCAGCAAGATGGCGGTCCTCTCGCCTCGCCATATGATTTTTCTTATGTATTTAATACAGATGGGGTTAGGGTTGGTAAATCTAAGATGTCTGTTTGGCCGATATACATAAGACTCAATGAATTGCCACCTAATATGCGACAAAAGTATATGTTTCTTGCTGGGGTATGGCTTGACCGGACGAAAAATCCCCAGATGAATGTAATGCTCAGACCGTTTGTATCGCAGGCCAATAGACTTTCCTCTCAAGGCATCACCTGGTCACCTGATGGTGTCAACGAGGTTCGATCTAGGTTTATACCAGTTTGTTCGTGTGTCGATTCAGATGCTCGCTGGGTCATGCTCAATATGGTAAAATGGAACAAGGATCACTATGGGTGCAGTTTGTGTAATCATTTCGGTATTAGAGCTGCACGTAGTACGCGCTATCCCATCCTGCCTCATCCTGACATCCCGCGACCTAACCAACGCACCGCTAATACAATGATTCAGGATATGCTGGAAGCCTTGGAAACTGGCAACATAGTTCACGGAATACGGGGACCCTCGGAATTGATGAACCTGAGGCATTATGGATTAGCAGTTGGAAATGCCTCAGATGATCTGCATACTGTATTTCATGGGGCTGTGACCTTGCATTCCAATCTCCTTTTAACCACTGTGGGTCCAATGCCGTATGCCGAAAAGGTTCGCATTATCGATAGAAGACTCTTCCGTATCAGGACCCCTACTTGCATTTCAAGAAAGCCTATCACTAGTATACATAAAAGAAGTCAGTGGAAGGGGTCTGAGTGGAGGAACTGGCTCTTTCATTATTCTATAGTTTGCCTTTAGGGTCTTGTACCTGAGCGGTTCATCAACCACATGCAGCTCCTCTCGTATGCTATATTCCTTTTTTCCCAGGCGTCAATTTCAGAGGAAGACATGCTCGAAGCCAGCAGATGCATCCGGACTTATGTCCAGGTGTTTGAAAATTATTTCGGGTTGGAGCACATGAACTACAACATCCACTTACTTACACACATACCAGAGTGTGTGAGGATGTGGGGCCCAATGTGGTGTTATTCCACTTTCAATTTCGAATCTTGGAATATGCATGTTGTGAAATATGTCACTTCCCCTAAGGGTGCGATTGATCAAATTGTGACCAGACACGTGATGTTGATGTATGTCAATAAAGCCCTCATGGACCCAGACGTTTCTGCGCCAGTCCGAGATCAACTGGTTGATATTTTGACTTCATCACAACGTTCGCAAGCACTACTGGTTGACGGGGCTTACGTTCTTGGAAAAGCTGTGCAGAGAGCGCTAACAGAAGTTGAGGCCGCTTTGCTACGTAGAGAGGGGTATGGACACTGTCACAGGCTGACCACCTACGAAAGGGTCATCAAGGGCAGCAATGAGTACCGCATCACAGAATACCACCAGGATAGCAAGTCGGACAATAGCAATATTTACACGTGGGACAATACTTTTTGCACCATAAAGTCTATAGTGGTGTTCCAGCAAGAGGGTGTAGGTGTCATTTGTGGGATGTTTGTCGAGGAACATGATGTGCATGTCACTATGCTGCATGCAAAGCACATAGCTTCTCTCAGACCCAACGTTCCTGGCTTACCTCACTTTATGAGGGTATCAAGGGTGAGGTCACATGCTATCAGGGTAAAAGCAGATGAGCAGGAATTCATATCTCCAGTGCCAAACACGAGCGAAATTGACTGATAAAAAAAAAAAAAAAAAACATTCAAATTTTTTGTTGGTAATGACCTGGTTAGATTTGCATATCATTAATCAACGTGACGATGTTGAGTCAGTTGAGAAATATGTGACGTATTATTAATTGGATTTATGTGATGTATAATTAAATGTTTGATAAATGTTAAGGTGCAGAAAGTAAGTACAATAAACGAATCTCGATCGTAATGTAGGTATGATTCCATAGTGTGAACACTTCATACGTTACATTCGAAATCAATCATTGCATATGCAATGACAAATATTTGTCATTTCACATTGTAATAATTTATTTTTATATACTTTAAGGCATATAATGTAAATAATTATAGTATCCAGTACATGTTTATAATGACCTAGTGTGTATCTAAAAATCGTCTATGCTGCCGATGTTTTCATTTCATTTCATTTCAGGGCTGACATATTCAAATTCAATATCATTGTTGTGGATTTTACTCGATATAGAAATAAGATAAAGAAGTCCAGTCATCTGCTTAATAAAATAAAATAATCATACTCTCTGATCGCAATTCGTAGATCATCCTCATCAGCTGCTGCTTGTTGATACTGTATAAAACCTTTCCTCTTCGTTAACGAAAGCCTACATATATATCATTCACATGAAAAGATTCAATAGATATAAATGATTACGTCTACTATTTACATGATAAAAAGTGTCGCAAATTTCAATTTGGATACGCACGAATTTGTTATCTTCATCTGAATACCAGTTTTCCTTAACGTCGCCCCGTTATTTCACTAACCTGTACATTTTTTTTGCTGCTGCCTAACACTTCAACATTTGCCCTCCAAAGTCCAACGCGCTGTCAACGACGGGCCAACGTGGTATCTAATATTAGTGAGCCAACAGATTTCCAACGCTCGCCCAATGCGGCGATAGTTGTCCTCCAACGCGCTGCCAACGACGGGCTAAGGCGGTATCTAATATTAGTGAGCCAACAGATTTCCTACGCTCCCCCAATGCCGCGATAGTTGTCCTCCAACGCACTGTCAACGACGAGCCAACGCGGTATCTAATATCAGTGAGCCAACAGATTTCCAACGCTCGCCCAATGCGGCGATAGTTGTCCTCCAACGCGCTGTCAACGACAAGCCAACGCGGTATCTAATATTAGTGAGCCAACAGATTTCCAACGCTCCCCCAATGCCGCGATAGTTGTCCTCCAACGCGCTGTCAATGACGAGCCAACGCGGTATCTAATATCAGTGAGCCAACAGATTTCCAACGCTCCCCCAATGCCGCGATAGTTGTCCTGCAACGCGCTGTCAACGACGAGCCAACGCGGTATCTAATATTAGTGAGCCAACAGATTTCCAACGCTCCCCCAATGCCGCGATAGTTGTCCTCCAACGCGCTGTCAACGACGAGCCAACGCGGTATCTAATATCAGTGAGCCAACAGATTTCCAACGCTCCCCCAATGCCGCGATAGTTGTCCTCCAACGCGCTGTCAACGACGAGCCAACGCGGTATCTAATATTAGTGAGCCAACAGATTTCCAACGCTCCCCCAATGCCGCGATAGTTGTCCTCCAACGCGCTGTCAACGACGAGCCAACGCGGTATCTAATATCAGTGAGGCAACAGATTTCCAACGCTCCCCCAATGCCGCGATAGTTGTCCTCCAACGCGCTGTCAACGACGAGCCAACGCGGTATCTAATATTAGTGAGCCAACAGATTTCCAACGCTCCCCCAATGCCGCGATAGTTGTCCTCCAACGCGCTGTCAACGACGAGCCAACGCGGTATCTAATATCAGTGAGCCAACAGATTTCCAACGCTCCCCCAATGCCGCGATAGTTGTCCTCCAACGCGCTGTCAACGACGAGCCAACGAAGAACTCGCGTCCAATACAATTCCAACGTCCACAATGTTTTACCAATATATGATCAACGATATTTCAATCACCTCAACACATTTCCAACGACAATTTCGTTGAATCGGCCCATCAGGGGATGTACCTTCTTCAGAAGAATACGCTATAACCAAGAAAGTAATAGAACACACAATAGGGCGCGAGGAAACAAGATATTTCATGCGACTGAAAGAAGATAATCTTGACTGTGAGGCTCCTGTTTATAAAATCTGGAATCTTTGTTTCGACAAATCTGATACATCGCAGAGGTCAGCCAATTCCAGCCAGAATGACACAGTTGTTATTCCTCATGAGGATAGCCCACAGCCTTCTATGTACATGATTGATAACATCAATGAAGACATTTTGTTCAACGAGGATGTCGTCGTACTACCGTTAGAAGGAGAGGGTTTTTCTACTGAAGACTTACTAGAAGTTGATCAAGAAATTATATTGAGTGCAATATGCGGTGAGGCAGAAGCGTCTGAATCGGATTCGCTATTATCAAACCAAAATAATCAGAATGATGTGATAGTGAACGACATAACTTCACCATCAGACCCAACGATTGTGGACAGAACTAGTCCTATCTTAGTCAGTGCCGAAGTCAAGGATAGCAATAACAATAACACAGAAATAGAAGTGTTTGCTAAGACAAATGATCAAACATGTCGTGAAACTAATGTCCACAATACCCAAAGTGAATTGAAATCGCAGAAAAATGCGACTGATTCAGCTGATAATCGAAAACATTCTGAAGATTCCTCTAGCATTACGACTGAATCACGACAAAATACAGATTTGACTAACACTAAGAATGTACAAAAAAAATGCTGGGATGACACTTTAGTGAGCTGGCCTAGGTTGGACGATAAAAAAAAACGAAAAGTCACACGGGAACGGGAACCATTCGCAATTACGTCTAAAACATGGAAAGAAATTCAAATGAAAAAGGAAGCCGAAAAAATCATAAAAGCACAACAAGTTATTGAAAAACGGAGGTTGAGAGAACAGAAAAAAAAAGAAAACGAAGCTAATAAGAACAGAAAAAAAGTCGCCAAAGTTATAAGTCCACCACTTCAAAATATTGTTGTACAAAATGCTACTCCGGAAGAAAAGGTGGATGGATCATCTCCTAGTACACGGAGAGAAAAAAATAGGTATTTTTCCTATTTTCACACAGGTATATTTTCAATGTTAGCCTAGGAAAATTTACTAAGCCAACGGAGGAATAATTCATATAAGACATATTATTTATTCCCATGTAACATAGTCAAAATTGCTATGCAACACGGTAATTATTTCAATGTTAACATCGCGATTTTTCCTTTGCAATTTAGTGAAAATACCAATGTAACATAGGAAAAATAGCTATGTTTTTATTGGAACTATTCCCACATCAACATAGTGATTGTACCTAAGTTCAACATAGGTATAATTCCAATGTTAAAATAGTATTAATCACTATAATACGTAGGACTGATCCCTATGTAAAACATAGGTACAATCGCTATGTTATTATAGGAATAATCACTATTATGACATAGAATTAGAAACTATGTTCTCGAAAATCTGTCAACGCTAGTTTTGTAATTATAAAATGATCACATAGATTTTTGAATCTAGTTTTTATTTATCAGACAAATTTAATGAGTAATAATTTGTTTCTGTACTTATAAGGTAATGAAATAGAATACGTACAATCGAGGCGGGTTTAAATTAATAAAAAAAAAAAAATTTCTTCATTGACATGATTTACTACTTGTCGAAGTCATATTTTATAGGTTAAGATAAATCATGAGAATAAGGGAAAATGATTAAAATTTAATGAAAATGGAAATTTAATATTAAAAAAAAAAAAAAAAATTTCATGTAAATAATTCCTATTTATTATAGGAATTATTATTATGCCAACATAGATATTATACCTATGTCACACATACGTATTGTTCCAATGTTTTTATAGAAATTATTCATATGTTAACATAAGAATTATACCTATGTCAAACATAGGTATAATAGCTATGTTATTATAGGAATAATTTCTTTGATACATAGTAATTTTTGCTATGTTTAATATAGGTATAATTCCTATGTTTTTTTATGGAAGTTCCACTATGCTAACATTGGAATCACTGCCATGGTATTATAGGAAATATTCCAATGTCAACATAGAAGGAATTCCTATTTCTTATAGGAAATAATCCTACAAAAAATAGGTATTTTTCCTTTTTTTACATAGTTATAATTGCTATATTGACATATTAAATATCTCTTTGGTAACATAGAAATAATTCCTGTGTGAAAATAGGAAAAATGCCTATTTTTTTCTCTCCGTGTAGCTGTGATAAAGGAGCTGCAACGAAACCAATTTCTCGGGAAACTAAGAAACGTGATACGAAAAAACATAAAACTCAAAATGAGAGACCTCAGAAGGAAAACATTCCGGCAGAAAACGGAATTAAAAGGAAGCGACTGGTATCCTCTGTCAGGAATAAACGTTCGATTCCAGCCGAAGAACGTGATGTATAAAAATGAGATTCATCAACTGGTTTGTTTGTGTTTCAAGGAAGAAGCCCGGGAAAAAAAATTTTATGAAGTTTCATAAAATTTTATAAAATTTCACGAAATTTCAGTATTGAAATTTCATGAAATTTTATGCTGAAAATGGCCTGATGAAATTTCATAAAATTTTGTGAACTTTTAGGAAACTTCATGAAATTTCATAAAATTTTGTGAACTTTTATGAAACTTCATGAAATTTCATAAAATTCCAACAAATTTTTTCCCGGGGATGGGATTTATTAAATTTTCATAAAATTTCGTGCTGAAAATGGCCTGATGAAATTTCATAAAATTTTGTGAACTTTTATGAATCTTTAGGAAATTTCATAAAATTCCAACAAATTAATTTCGATATAAAATTTCATAACATTTTGAAATTTTGTACTGAAAATGGCCTGATAAAATTTTATAAAATCTCATGAAATTTGACCAGGTCATTTTATGAATAAAAATTCATACCGAAAATTGCCTGTAATTGAATTGTATTAAATTGTATCATATCTCCAGTTGTACATTTGAATAATGGATTTACTGGATGAAAATCATGAAACATACAATATATGAAGTTGATTTTTTCAAAACGGTAGTTATGTAGAAATGAACTCTCTTTCGAAAAATGATTTTATCAAATTATACGAAATTTTATGAAAATGTATCCATATTTTCGGAATAATGAAATTGAATTCTGTGAAATTCGTATAAAGAAATCCAGGGCATACAATAAGATTTTGTAAAATTTGATCGAATTTCATTTCTATGAAATATATTTTCGGAATAATGAAATTAAATTCTGTGAAATTCGTATATAAAAATATACGAATTGTATCATATCCCCATAGAAATATACGAATTTCACAGAATTTCATTTCATTATCCCGAAAATATATTTCATAGAAATTAAATTCGATCAAATTTTACAAAATCTCATTGTATATTCGTACTGCTCCGGAAAAAAATTTGTTCACAAAATTTGATAAAATTTCTTGAAAATGTATAAAAACTTATAAGAACTTATAAAATTTCATAAAATTTCATAAAATTTGAATAATGAAATTTTATGAAATTTCACGAGATTTTATGAAATTTTATGAAAACTTATGAAATTTCATAAAATTTCGTGAAAAAATTTTTTCCCGGGAGTACATTTTTATATAGTTTTCCACGTGTCAGACGTTCTTGGTACAGTCGAACCTCAGGCACTGACAACTCGGGCACTGCTTTACCTCGGGTACTGACAGCGATCTTACCTCAGGCACTGACAGCTTTATAGCTTCTCGCTAGGGCCGTCACTGAATGGTGCGCTTCGTAGGGAGGCCTCAGTCTCGAGGCTACATAACCTCCAATCCAACTTGTCAACCGGCAACTGGCGCGTGTTAATCATTATGCCTCATTACGGGATCGTGCCGTTGTGCTTTACATATGTATGTAGTGAAGTTGGAAAATATTAGTACATGAAAACGGTTATCATCAAATCTTGGTGAACATTCTTCGGCGAGAAATTATTGTAGTAGGCAGAAAAAAAAACATTAGGCCCCGATTCGCAATAACATGACTACGGCCCTGGCCCAACGACGCTATTGGTTCGCGGGAAAGTTAGGTTATTTTGTCAGTACCCGAGGGAATGTTTCCCGAGCTCTGTCAGTGCCTGAGGTTCGACTGTAGTATGTATCATTTAATATATTCTCTCATTCATTTATTCATATAATATATGCCCATATGTATAATCATATCTGTCTACTTGTACCTGGCGGTTCTCAACGCTTTAATACAATTAATAGAACGATAAAATAAAGATGATATATAATTATTATATTGTGTCCATTCACTGGGTCAGGAGCTGTTCATTCATTGAAACACTGTGTTCATTTACTTGAACCAAGCGCTCATTCACTGGTTCGTCTGTTCATTTACTGGGGATTTCACAATTCTCGTATTAATTCGATTATTACCAGTCAACTAATGTTTCCGCGCTTTCTCGATTTTTCTCCACATTCTTTGTAGTATTTTGAATAGAATAGTAGCCAAGCATCCGTATTGAGTCATTTTTCATTCGATTTTCCTTACATTATTGCGAGCTCTGACCTTAAGTGTTCATTCACTGGTGCGCTTACCCTAGCAGCCGGACCATGAGCTAAATTATTTGCAAAAGTACATGCACAAACGGTAGATATAGAATTATCAGAATTGCGTGTGTAAATAACAACCGTATGTAGACTCAACTGTGTTCTTGAACCCCCAAAATGGCAGGATTGAATTTCCTCTGCATATTTTGTATTATAGTTCTCGCTAAAATCCATGTGGATTATATTGTCATCTTGGGAGATAGTATCTTTCAACTTTTTAAATTCGTTGTATTGGTGAACGATATTAAGCTGATGGTTCAAGAATTTCGGAAAACTATTCTCAAGTCGCATAATAATGTCACGAGGAGCAAGCTTTACAATTTTTTTTGCGTGTTTTCGAATTTTGCGTGGCTTTGTAGTTTTAGGGTCCACTATATTTTCTGTAACAACCTCCCATTGTTTTAAATTGACAGGGTATGAATTATTAAATTCTTTATATTCAATGTTTTTCGTTACACATTGCTGGCATTTGCGAGCAAGACATGTGTCACTGTAACGATCACAACAGATAGATTCCAGAAACTTTTGATGATTGGGAACAGTAATTATATTTATTTGATTGAGATTTTGCAAAAGACGATCGAAATTGGCATGAGTAGTGCATAAGCATGTATCACGATCATTAACTTGCGGTTGCACAATCCAAAATGGACGAAACCGACAGAAAATGCTGTAACTAATTATTATTTGGCAAGATGATACAAATTTTTGGTGCAAATTTTTCATGGTGTCTTCTAATATCCGCTTTTGTTTCTTCTCTTTATTTCTCGTTATACATTCTTTTTTTCCAGCATATAAACGTGAGTTACTGTCTTCTTCTAAGAATTGTTGAACGATATTTTTAATTATGTTGTAAGTTATTTTTTGTTTAGGCTTTCTGCGGTGGTCGAAAAGAAAACGACTTTTGGTAGCTGTTATCATCATTTTTTTTTAAATTTTTCCAATCTCTGTATGAACTTTATATTTTCTTACTAAATTACCCGTCACAGCTCGGGTGAAAGTCTTTTTTTCTTTGAGGGAACTCAATTTTGAGAAATTTTCATTAAGCCGTCGTTTCATAACTTCACCGAACAATAAGTTCTTTTTCACAGTCTCTCTAGCGCTAGGAGTTGAGTCATTCAACATTTTATTCACTTTAGAGTTAGGTTAGACTTATACATCTCGGCTGTGTTGTGTGGGGACGGGTTTATAACAAATAAGTTGGTTTTGAAGTCAATTTGAATGGGGCTTTATTATTGATATAAGCTGTTTGGCGGTTAGAATAAGAGTGAAAATCCGAATGTGGCAACTTACGTTGCTACCCATCGGTCAGCGAGATGCTGACGCAAGGTATTTTAGCATAGGCGTATAGGACGCCGTTAAAGTGTCTCAAAGGCATGAGCGCAAAAGGCAAGGTGTCTAATCTTGAACTACTCTCCACTGTAGTTCGCAGAAACTGGAGATTAATAAGAATAACGAAATGGAGAATTATCGGTATCGCGATGTTTTGTCTTCGGTATAGAAGGCGAGACATCCCGATCTTGTCTATAAATTTATGAATTTGAATTTATCGTTGAATAGCAATGATTTGATTATAACACCTTCCCCCTTAAGAATGAATGTGAAGCGAAGCAAAATATTCATCGGTTAAAATAAATATTTTAGGTGAGGATTACAAACCTTTCCTCAGCTGTTATATAGCCATATAATTATTCTTAATAAGAACGGTTACAATATTATTCTGTGCGGATGAGAATTTATAAAAGCTCTTCTCAGCCGTTTATTTGATTACATATAGTTATTCTTGATATTAATTATTCCTAATAAGAACGCATACAATATTATTCTGTGCAGATGAGAATTTATAGAAGCTTTTCTCAGTCGTTTATTTGATTACATATAGTTATTCTTAATATTAAAAATCAATATTCCAGGTGAGGATTACAAAGCTTTCCTCAGCTGTTATATAGCCACATAATTGTTCCTAATAAGAACAAATAGAGTGCACTGAAAGAATATTATATTGTGTGACAAGGGATGAAACAGTATGAATGCAGGCCAGGGTGAAGTTGTCAGCCCGAAGCCGAAGGCGAGGGCTGACATCACCCGTGCCTGCATTCATGTTTCATCCCGTGTCACACACTATGTTTTTCATAACATTTGCAAAAAACTTCAGGTTTCATACATATTTCAATCATATTATACATATTATACTCCACAACATCTGATAGATATAAAGCAAATGCTGCATCAATGGATCTATTGCCGGATAATATTCTAAGGACAAATGTTTAACGTACGTTATAATACCCTCGCCTCATGGATGAAAACTCAAGGCGCGACGACCTGGTCCGAAGATGTTATATTGAGTTATTTTCTTGATCTTTCGTTAAATTTGATTTGATCCAATTCGAACCTTATATAAATATGAATCTAACATTAGCGGTGTGAAATCTGAATTGCTTTCTTCCCAAGGGATGAAAGCAGTTGCTTTCTTCCCGAGGGATGAAAGCAATGCAGCTTTCAGACCGCTAAAACATTGAAGTCGCGATTGCAGCGTATGTCACAGCTTTTCATGGCATTCGCGTGAAATTAACTTGTTTCGACTCGCTAAACAGGCACTGAAAGCTGAAGTTTCAGAGCAGATGTTATGAAAATTCCCATGGTTGCACACCAATATTTTGTTGAGTTCCATGTAAATTTCTTTGAGTGTGTAACGTATGTTTATTCTCTATGATCCCTATCCATATTCTATTTGAATCGGTTTTATTGGATCAGTTGACTTGTGGTATGGTTTTAATCTGTTTGCATGCACTATTTTATTCTTCCCTTTGATTTTTACCTCATAATTCACTTCATTAATTTGATCAGTGATGGGGTATGGCCCCAGAAATTTTGGGTCTAATGGTCCGGCAGTTTCGTTACTCATCAGTACTAAGTCCCCAATTTCGAAATTTTGTGGTCGAGTAATTTGGTCATAATAGGCCTTGGATTTTTCTTTGGATTTATCTATGTTCTGTTTCGCGAGGGCTTGGCTGTTCATCAATTTTTCAGAGAGTTTCTGAGCATATTCTTTATATGTTTCGTCCTTAGGATCGTGAGGCACACTACAAGGTACTCTGGCCACTTGCCCGAATATAAGTTCGTAAGGTGATATTTTAGTGGTAGTATGAGGTGTTGTGTTGTACGCGAGGATGTAAATTGGGAGTGTTTCGTTCCAGTCGTCTGTAGTAGACATACACCTAAGGTAATCTTTTAACGTGCCGTGACTGCGTTCGAGTGCCCCGTTGGTTTGCGGGTGGTATGCAGTACTATTTAACTTTTTTATTTTTAGTATTTTTGTGACTTGGGTGAACAGGTCACTCATAAAATTTGTGCCTTGGTCTGTAAGGATTGATAGTGGTACTCCGTAGTTAGATATGAAATTTCGTATGAAAGCTTCTGCGGTATGTTCAGCGGTGGCAGCTCGGAGTGGATAGGCTTGGGAATATTTTGTTAGGTCGTCTTGTAGCGTCAGTATGTAACTATGACCTGACTTCGTAGTCGGTAAGGGCCCAACTATGTCTAAGAAAACCTTTTCAAATGGTTTGCTACTGCTGGTCGTAATCTTCATTGGCATTTTGGTCTTTTGTCGATCGGTTTTATTCTTTTGGCAAGTCGTGCAATTACGAATATATGTTTTTACATCGTTTTCCATTGAATCCCAGTGGTATCTTTCTTTAAGTCGCGTCATAGTACGACTCACGCCTTGGTGTCCACCTGAAGGGCTGTCGTGAAATTCTTTGATAACGTCTTGAATATGGTTTTGATTGAGATCGGTTTTTATGTTCGTACAGACAGTTATTTTAATTCCCGATCCTTTAAATATGAATCGTAACATCGTCCGAACCTTATGCCATTTTAAATTATCGATCCCGCAACCGATCCTGGGTATGGAAACTGTTTTGATCGAGTCTATTTCTAATTTTTCTTTGAATTTTATCAAACTTATGTATAAATCCTCATATGTAGGCTTATCCCAGTAGTTTTGCTTCGTCATTATGTAATAAACGTTACGGTCTCGTAAGGTGAGTTTACCAGTCGTGTATGGTTCAGCTGATTCCTTCAAGTTCTCAACATTGCCGTATCTAGTTTTGAATTCTAATGCTATTCCTTGACTCATTTCCAGATCGGTGGGAACAGTGTGTGGGTAGTTATCGATTCGATTGAAAAGGTCATCGTGGATTTCTACGATGTTTGAGTTTTGCACTATCGTTGTTTTTATGAGTTTAAGGTATTCAGGGTACGATGGGAGAGAGCTCGTCACTCTGATAGGACATATTTTGAACACATGATTAGTTGGTGGATCAATAGGATTTCTACTAAGCGCATCTGCGTTCTGATTTTTTATTCCGGGTTTGAAACAAATCTCGTAGTCGAATTCCGAGATTTTTAATTGCCATCTGACTAATTTACTATTTGGATCTTTGATGTCAAACAGCCAAGTCAGGGGCCTATGATCGATAAATATCTTGAATTTCCTCCCGAACAGGTATGGTCTGAAATGTTGGGTCGCCCATACTATTGCCAGCAGCTCGCGTTCGATTGTGGAGTAGTTACTTTCTGCTTTGTTTAGAGTTCGCGAGGCATATGCAACAGGCCTATCGTCACCTGGGACACCTTGAGATAAGACGGCCCCTAGAGCAGTGTTACTGGCATCTGTCGTTAGATTAAATGTCTGTGTATAGTCAGGGTATATTAAGACTGAGTCGGATATTAGGGCATTCTTTAGTTCTTCGAAAGAATTTTGCTGTAATGACGTCCATTCGAATGGTACGTTTTTCCGTAAAAGTTCTGTCAATGGCTTAGCTATCATCGAGAAATTATTTATGAAACGTCTATAGTAACCTACAAGCCCGAGAAATGATTTTATTTTCGTAGGTGTGTTGGGTGTAGGAAATTCCTTGACTGCTCTGGCTTTGTCTGGGTCAGGTTTAACTCCGTCTTTTGACATTATGTGTCCTAAGTAAGCAACCTCTTTTCTCAAGAACTCACATTTATTTGGTTGTAATCGTAAGTTATATTCTTTCAATTTCAGTAATAACCCCCAAAGTTTTTCTGTATGGGTTTGAAGTGAGTCGGCGTGAATTATCAGGTCGTCTAAGTACACTAAACATTTCAATCCTTGTAACCCCGATAGAACGGTATTCGCTAATCTCTGGAATGTAGCTGGGGCGTTTTTAAGCCCAAATGGCATGAATGCGAATTCGAAATGTCCTTTATGGGTGGAAAACGCGGTTTTATGCATATCGTCGGGATTCATTGGAATTTGGTGAAACCCGCTGGCCATGTCGAGTACGGTGAAGTATTTAGAGCTTCCTAACTGGTCTAGGATATCTACTATATTCGGTAGCGGGTAAGCATCCCTTATTGTTATATCATTCAATTTTTGGTAGTCTACGACTATTCTCCACTTCTTAATCCCTGATGAGTCCAGTTTCTTTGGTACCACCCAGATGGGTGAGTTCCATGGTGAATTTGAATTTCGAATTGTTCCTTTATTTAGGAGATCTTCCATTTGCTTATCTATTTCAGTTTTGTGGATTTTAGGGTACCGGTATTGTCTAACATGGACCGGTGTGTCATCGGTAGTTTTAATTTTGTGGGTACAGGCTTGCGTACCTGGCAATGTGTCCCCATCTAAATAGAAGAGTTCGTCAAACTTGGTACAAGCTTCTACTATACTTTCCTTTTCTTTTAAATTTAAATGGTCCCATCTTAATGCGTCTTTTAATTTTTTGATTCTGTCAGCTGAAGTATTTTCGTTTATACAATTAACTGAATGTATCTCGTCAGTTTCAGAGTCAGTTTCTAGAATTCTGTAAACTCTTTGTGGTTCGATATGGATAGTATGATCCGTGTCTGTTAGATTGATGATGCTTGTGATAGCTGTGTTATCGGGTCTAATTGTCACGTAGCTTTCGCTTATTACGACTTCCGGTTGTAACTCGACCCTATATATTGAGCCTTCTTTTAAGGAATCTTCGGCGATGGTTGGGATGTCTGCTAAAATTTCTGTCCTGGCGGGAATAGTGAATTGCTTTTGATTTTGCAATTTGTATTTGAGGCTACCTAATAGCAACTCGGGCTTATCCATGCCTCTGCATCTATAACTGATCAGCACATTATTGAATTGGGTTAAGAGGTGGTTGCCTATTAAACCATCTTGCGTTATGTCTAAGGAATCGTCTACTACGTGAAATTTTATCGGCCTAACTTCGTCTCCGCCATCGAGTGTAAGTTCAATGGTTCCTAATGTATATGCTTGTGAGTCGCTAGCTAGACCTTTTAATTTAATGCGCTCTTGTGGGTTTATTTGTGATAAATTTATGATAAATTTCTTCTTGATCAAACATGGGTAGGCTCCAGTGTCTAACATCAACAAGCTTTTAGGTTGGTTCGACTCGGGTATTGAGAAAATTACGTTATTTGGTGAGCCGATTAAATTTATCTTATGTTCTGGTATTTCTATTTTTCCGCCGTTTGTGTTGAGCGGTTCTCTATTACGGACTTCGTTCCGCTCGTCGACGCAGTCCGTTCCCCAAAATTCGAGGTTCCTACCTGGTTTTGATTAGTTTTCGCGGCTAACATAGCTTTCTTTTTGAAACAATTGTTTTCTATATGGCCGGGCTTTTTACAAAAGAAGCACCTAATTCTGGTACTATCGATGGGATAGATTCGCTGGCATTCGTCGCATGTAATCTCTTCTGTTATAGAATCATAGCCATTTATTATTTCGGAACAGTTTTGTGAGCAGCTGTTTTCTGATTGGTGGTTTAAGTCTGCGTACTGATCGGATTCTGAACTATAACCTGCTTCAATGGTATTTATTGGTTCGGATCTCTGTTTCCTAAAACAGGTTTTTGCTGTGTGCCCGATCTTATTGCAATTTTGGCAAACGAGGTCAGTTCTACTAGTAGCAGTGGTTTTTGCAAGATAGGTTATTTGATGTTCGGTTGCCCTCAATTTTTCTTCTTCTGTGGCCCAATTGTAAGCTTGAACTAAGTCTTTAGGGTCTTTTAATCTTAGGATGTCACGTAGTTTTTCGTTAAGTCCGTAAACAAAACAGTCTCGTGCTTTTGTCGTAATGTTTTTCTCATAAAATACAGTCTCTGCCTTAGTTCTTACCGGACCAGATTCTACTACTCTTATGCACAGGTTTTCTATTTTTTGATAGAAGGAATCGACAGATTCCCCGGGGCGTTGCCTACAGATACTTAGTTCCAATTCCCATTGTCTATTTGTTCCCTTGGCTCCATAAAACAGTAGTAACTCTTTTTTCAGAGTATCGTAGTCTTGAATTTCCCTATTTTGAATCCTTTCATATGCCTTACCAGTGATTTTGATCAAGAGACTCGGTAGAGTCTCGCGCCAAGTACATTAAAAAAAATTTTTTTTCAAGCGCGAGACTCAACGAGTCTATATACCCGAGAGGCAACTACCCTAACCTATACCGCGAATTAGTATTCTTCGTTTTCTTTCACCTCACAACATACACGAATTAAAACTAATTTAATCCAGGATGTGGGCATAAAAAGCTTTCATTTGAGCCCTAGATCGATTAAATCGGTGTCCGGAGTGCTGAGATATAATTAACTACAGATTCTGATACCCCGTTTCCTCGTACAATGTTTCTCCTTCGTCGTCTTCAGACCAAGATTCGTTCACACTAAAACCATTCCCATAAAATCACATTTCGTCGCTAACCGCAGGGCGTATGTCCTATGCTTATACATAGAACATACGTCCTTACGCATTTGGGAACATGACATAGAAGGGAAAATCCACACAAAAATTCAGACCAAGATTCATCCCATTCAAACCATTCCCATAAAATCACACAGTAGAAGGGAAAATCCAGACAAAAGTTGTATAGAATGGCGTTAGTTCGACAGTCACAACGTAGTCAGCGCTGGTATCGCAGACAGAAACCGTGTGCAACACTAGCAGACGCGTGTTGTCATTTCGGCCGTGTTCGGAGAGTCGCTTTTAGCGCTGTCAGTAATCTTGTGTCTCTGTCACACTTCTTGATTTCCCCAAGCTCCGTCTCTCTCTCTCTTGATTTTCAGCGCTTTAAAGCGCTTTAAGCGCGCTCCCCGAACACGGCCTTCATTTCATGTTTTCGAATTCAAATCAAATAAAGAAAATAAAAGAAAGTACAAACAATGATTAATAATAATATGAAATATGAAGGTACGAAAACTAGTGAATACCCACCAAAAGCCCCACAGGTGCGAAAACCTTACGCCGAGTACATTTAAGTGATAGCCACCAAGAAAAATGTTTCGATAGGTTAATTATTATCTTAAATCCTACGATCTTGAGCTTTTGAGGTTATGCGAATCGACTGACGTGTAAAATTCATGGTGATAAATAAAATAACAATCGTGAACGGATAATTTTACGATTAGGTTTACCTTGCATGACACAAGACTGTCAGATGACTATTATTAACTGACTATTACCTCTAAATTTTGTTCACTTATACATTGTAGATTTGGCCTATTTTCATTTATGAATGCAATTATCGGAGGAAACGTTTTTTTTTTAGGGATTCCAATTATTTAGCACATTGCCGCCTGAGAAAGTCTGACAATAGAAAATCAAGAGAAAATGTTGAAGTTGAAAAATATCAGAATAGCATAATTTGATATAAGGACAGCATGGAGCCAGACCAAGAAAGCCAAGTTCAAGCGTTGCATTGCTACGAATTCCACTTTAAGCTCTATGTTAGGCTCATCTTTAAAGGCTCGTCTGCTCAGACCCAAATTGTGCGTCAACGTTATGCGTTGGATTCCGACTAGTTCTATATTCTATCTCGGTATCCTCTAGTCCAAACGAGACTGTAAGTTGACGTTGTGCGTTGGACTCCGATAGGCTTTATTCTACACTCCACGACAACGTAGTGCTTTGACCTTCGGTGAAGATAATTTTTTAATACATTTTTTACAAACAGCTTAGACTCTCCGCTCGGAACGATCTCAATCAAATTCAGATTAGTGCTATCACGACAGATGGTTAGAATGAAAATACTTATTCAATATTAAAGAAATGATCGATAGACTTCCTCTTTCTCAGATGATAGAGATTTGTATTTAATCATGAAAATTATAAAAACCATTTATTTCTCATTTATATTCATTTATTCATTGCACAACCTTTTTTACGGATTGTTTAATTTTGTAGCGGGTCGCCGTATGAGAAGAGAGGATGATGAGAGAAAACGCTGAAATTGCAAAATAACCAGGCAGTGTGATTTGATACAAGAAACGGATAGAGTCAGACGAATAGAGCAGAATGCAAGTGTTTGACTTCAAAAACTTCCATTTTATGCTGTACGCTAGTCTTGCATCAATAGGCTCAATCGGCTTAATACTATATATTTCGATACCTTCTGTTCAGATCCGAATTCAAAGTTGACGTTATGAGTACGGGACGAGTACATGTTCTTTCTGCAGAGGACCTAGTTGCATTAAAAAAAAAAAACTACCTAAGAATTGCAATACATACATCTCATATTTATATATCGATACCCACGTTCTAATATGACGTAACCCACATTTGGAAAATTGTTCAGGAGGCCATGAAAACCCTTCACTATTGCCATTGAGAAGATAGGATTTTACGGATTAGAATATTTATTTAAAAATAGTAAATCAACGATTTGACCGCTAAAACTTAAACATAAGCTGCACAACATTATTATCATTCAATTTTTCAAAAAAAGTCACTTTCTGAAATTTTGTGGGTTACGATGTATTAGAACGTTGGTATCGATATATTTAATCATGAGCAGCAACTATAACCCTGCGTGCAAGTGACTCCGCCATTGCCGGTCCCAGACCCACGTGAGACAGGAAGAGGGTTAGTGCGTAGGGTTACACGTTCAGGCATATAGAATTATACCGGATTTTAACAGAACAATTCGTGGAACTTAATAAAAGAACACATGTTACGTCTCTCCACAAAAATTCAAGGCTCACAGAAGAGTATGAGCATACGTGTATATTATAACACTATTTTCATTCATTTAAAATTATACTACAGTGCAACCTCTCAATAGTACCGCTCATGGGCTGTGAGGGGAATACATTTCTCAGAATCTCGGTTCCCCCACTCTGACTACAACCGCTTGTGAAAAACAGGTTTAACCTTCGTACCCTATTGTACGTCGGGAGTGTAGTATGGTAGTGGGGGAAGCGCCCGAGCACGGATTAGGGGAAGTAGCACTATTGAGAGTGGCACTATTGAGAGGTTGTACTGTACTACATTTAACATCGCTGCTTTTTGAGGATTCGGATGATACAAAAGGCATCACCGTATACATGCATTGAGATGTTCATAGGAACAATTGACAGAATGCCGACAACTGAGCAAGCCTCGCGAACGAATATACAGGAAAACCCAATCAAGCGAGCGTAGCAAGCGAGCAAAATTATTAGATAGTAGACTGTTTCAAATGAAACGAAGTTTTTATTTTTTTACTTCCCACCGATGAAGCAGTTCGGGGCAGATATAAGAAAGAATTTGCACCGAAGCAGGTGCAGAAATAATTTTTTTTGAGCTGGCGCCGAGCATTTTTCTTTTTTCCATTGATTTAACATAGGAATTTTCATAATTTTTTTTCAATAGCGAATTTTATGATCGAATATCATCTTTATTCTTTGGCAACAATTTGAGAGAGATGTTAAATACCAGCTCTTGATGTTATGACCATCGTTGCATGGAAACAAACATTATAAGATCCATATTTTATTCCTTAATTTGACTATTTTATGGGAAAGAATAGCTACAATTTTGTTTATTTTCATGCAACGATCGTCAATAACATCTATAGCTGGTATTTAACATCTCTCTCGAATGGTCGCCAAAGAATGAACATGATTTTCGATCATGAAATTCGCAATTGAAAAAAAATTAGGAAAATTCCTATGTTAAATCAATGGAAAAAAGAAAAATGCTCGGCGCCAGCTCAAAAAAAATCATTTTTGCACCTGCTTGGGTGCAAATTCTTTGCTATATCTGCCCTGAACTGCTCCATCGGTGGGAAGTAGAAAAAAACAAACTTTTTTTCATTTGAAACAGTCTATTAGATAGTCGAGCAAAATTGTACAAAAAGTGGTGATATCAACCCCAAAAGGCACCCCTGGTGCAAAAACCTTTCGCCAAGTACATTAATGTGGTCACTACCCCCCAAAAAATCCACCAACCAAAATTCCTCCTCAACAAAATTGGTACTATGAAAATGTCTACTTACAAAAGGATTGAAATCAAATACAATTGCCAAGTATATGTCTTCTGTATAACAAAAGTTTACAACAGAAGAACAGAAAACTGAATAGTCTTGTATCGTTCACTCGCTACGCTCGCTCACTCGATTGGCTCTTGATAATTACAGGGCAAAAAATCAGTAAAAAAAAAATTTAGGAAGTGGTACTTGGCGGGCCATTATATCAATATGTATCAAACAAATGATACATAGACCGAAGTGAAAACTCTTTTATGTGTCATAGGCCGTAAAACCGCGTTTTTAACCTCGCTTCGCTCGGTTTAAACGCGGTTTTTGGCCTGGACACATAAAATTCTGTATGCCATACGGCCTAAAAAGTATTTTCTGACGAATTTCATCATAATCCTCGCCTTCGGCTCGGATTATAAACTCAAATTCGTCGGAAAATACTTAATCGGCCTAGTGACATAATGTACTATTACTTACTCATAAATGGCCCGCAAGTACTACGTACTAAATTTTTTTTTTACTGATTTTTTGCCCTGTAATTATCAAGAGCCAATTGAGTGAGCGAGCGTAGCGAGTGAACGATACAAGACTATTCAGTTTTCTGTTCTTCTGCTGTAAACTTTTGTTATACAGAAGACATATACTTGGCAATTGTATTTGATTTCAATCCTTTTGTAAGTAGACATTTTCATAGTACCAATTTTGTTGAGGAGGAATTTTGGTTGGTGGATTTTTTGGGGGGTAGTGACCACATTAATGTACTTGGCGAAAGGTTTTTGCACCAGGGGTGCTTTTTGGGGTTTACGTATATATTCGTAAAGTTCGTCTGATTCTGTAGTAATGCATTGTTTGATCGCGCGATCGCATTTGTCGATAAATTCTCTGACGCTAATATCCTTTCCGGTAAATACGGGAAGGAGTTTGGCTAATTTTTCAGCTGATACTGGCATTTTCTAGGATTTCAATTACAAATTTCGAATATTACTATTGCTAGTTCGTAAGATTTACAGTAACAGTAGGGTGAGCCAATGCATAACGTTATCAGTGTTGAAAGCTCGAGTTCGCTGTACCGTCGGATCCGTAGTTGGCTGCTGTAGTGTTGGTTTACTGGAATCCTCTTGCGTTTATGTCTTGACGGATCTTGAGGTTTCTTGAGCGCCTCTTCATATAGGGCACGTAATGTAACTTCGGTATATTTTGGTTTGTCGGTCACTTCACAGGGTTTTGTTAACGTTGATTTCGTGTAACGGTAAATTATATGTCAATCCACGGACAGTGATTTTGTTAACGGTGATGTATAACAACGAATAGGGTTTTGTTGACGTTGATTTCGTACAACGGTGAATTATGTGTCAATCCACGTACAGTGATTTTTGTTAACGTTGGTGTATAACAACGAATAGGGTTTTGTTAACGTTGATTTCGTACAACGGTGAATTATGTGTCAATCCACGCACAGTGATTTTGTTAACGTTGATGTATAACAACGAATAGGGTTTTGTTAACGTTGATTTCGTACAACGGTGAATTATGTGTTAATCCACGCACAGTGATTTTTGTTAACGTTGATTTATTACAACGGCCTCTGTTTTCTAATTATTGTCTTCAATCCAATATCTCGCTTCTGACACCACTGTTGTGTGGGGACGGGTTTATAACAAATAAGTTGGTTTTGAAGTCAATTTGAATGGGGATTCATTATTGATATAAGCTGTTTGGCGGTTAGAATAAGAGTGAAAATCCGAATGTGGCAACTTACGTTGCTACCCATCGGTCAGCGAGATGCTGACGCAAGGTATTTTAGCATAGGCGTATAGGACGCCGTTAAAGTGTCTCAAAGGCATGAGCGCAAAAGGCAAGGTGTCTAATCTTGAACTACTCTCCACTGTAGTTCGCAGAAACTGGAGATTAATAAGAATAACGAAATGGAGAATTATCGGTATCGCGATGTTTTGTCTTCGGTATAGAAGGCGAGACATCCCGATCTTGTCTATAAATTTATGAATTTGAATTTATCGTTGAATAGCAATGATTTGATTATAACAGCTGCAACACATATAATTCGGCTGCAACACAAATAATATATCTATATTTATGAAAACTACATAGTCATGAGCGTATGTTCCCATGTACTATGCATTAAATGAAACATGGTCCATTTTTTATTCAGTAATTATAAATAATTACGCTACAGACGGTAGCCACCTTGACGCAAGGTAAGTTGATTAAAGTGAATTAAACAAACTCAAATTATGCCGTGTTGTGTTGCAGCCAAGATGTATAAGTCTAATCTAGATATCACACAACACAAGAAAAGTAAACAAACGCGGATTGACAAGAGAAGTTAAAAGGTAACATTCGTTCGGGCGGCTAGGTGGTCTAGTAGATTAAGTCCCGGTTAGGCTTCCAAGAGATCCGGGTTCGATTCCCGGTCTGCCTGATAATTTTTCTTATCAATTAAAAATTTGAGTTTGTTTAATTCACTTTAGAGTTAGGTGTTAATAATGTATGAGGTGTAGACTTCATCTTTCTTTTGACACGTTGCAATCGCTTTTTGTACTTCCACAGCTTCTTTTTCAGTGCCTTCACTTCCCTATCTTTTTTT
This sequence comes from Tenthredo mesomela, assembly GCA_943736025.1. NCBI lineage: Eukaryota > Metazoa > Arthropoda > Insecta > Hymenoptera > Tenthredinidae > Tenthredo > Tenthredo mesomela. Next base: position 16,835,597 of record OX031014.1, on the reverse strand, counting down.
TGTAATGTATTATTTCTAATTTTTCGTAATTTTTCCGATGTCTTTTTTGCAACCAATTTTCTTCCATCTTCTCTAATTCTCTGTGTAGGTATTTCATCGGCTGAAGAGTCTGGCGTGTTCTCCCTAACGTATCTGTTGGTGATATCTATTAACTCTTGTCTCTTTCGATAGGCAGCAACATTTTCTCTTCGACGTTTTGGGTACACTTCAAAGTCACGTCCGGTAAATGTCCTGGGCGCCCCAAAGTCCCGGAACGGCATTGTCACGCCCGGTTATTGTCACAAACGAGGAAAGTCTCGACCGCGCGTTGTCCCGAACGAGTAAAGTCCCGCCCGGCTGTTGTTCCGAACGAGAAAAGTCACGCTCGTCCCTTGTCCCGAACGGGAATTGTCACGCCCGGCCCTTGTCGCGGACGAGAATTGTCACGAATTCGTATTTTCCAACCGCTCAGGGCTCGACTGTATATTGGGAACTAGCTACAGAGGAAATTATGCCGAATAATGTTTAAAATCCAACTGGTTAAACCCTCGACATTTTAAATCGTATAGGTGCACGTAATAATCCTGAAAATGGATTGGGTATTCCAATAAATTAGTTATACACGGTTTTCACCGCTTTTTTCATCTTTGCTGCAGTCTCAACTTTATATCAGGAACTAACATGTATAATGTATATTAGACCTCTCCTTAAGAAGGGTAAAATCGAATTTCGATGGGGCCACCCCTCAAAGTAGTTCGAAATAATTAAAAAAAAAACGTCAAGTTTTATTTCAATTTTTTTCGTCCATATTTACCCACCCTTTGAAAGCCTTACTTTTTCCCATAAGAAAAGCATTGATTTTTCGAGGTTTTTAATCAAAAATTCGTACTGGGTCTGAAAATAGTAATAAAAAAATTTCGAAAGAAGCAAAATAGAGGTGAATCCGTCCACTTTAAACCGCCGCTTGGAAAATTTGGCTAAATCTATTTTTGACTCCGCTATCTCACTTTTAGTGCGGCAAGAAATTTCAGCTAGTAAATAGCAATCTTTTGGAATTGGTCTTGCAGATGAAAGAAATTCTTTTTTGAAAATAACAAATAGAAATTTAAAAATTTCGATCATCTATTATTTGGGAAACCGCTGAAAAAAGATTTCAAAAATGTCGAAAAACCTCATTTGGAGAGCTTAATATCGGAAGAATTAAATCGGAGTAGTCGTAGAAAATAGGAAATTCTTTGTGCAAACTCGTTAGTCATGTGAAAAAATGTAATTCCAACCTTTAGCAAAAAAAAAAAATTAAAAAAAATTAAAAATAAAAATAAAAATAATTAAATTTGAATGACGTTTTTCTACATTTTCAAAATCTTTTTACAGCGCTTTCCCAAATATTAAGAAGGAAGATGAGGTGATCAAAATCTTTGAATTTCCATTTGTTATTTTCAACGAAGAATTTTTTTTTTCTTCCAATACCAATCCCAAAAGCTTGCTATTCACTAGCTGACATTTCTTGCCGCACTAAAAGTGAGATAGCGGAGTCAAACATAGAGATAGCCAAATTTTTCAAGCGGCGGTTTAAAGTGGACGGATTCACCTCCATTTTGCTTCTTTCGAAATTTTTTTATGACTATTTTCAGACCCAGTACGAATTTTTGATTAAAAACCTCGAAAAATCAATGCTTTTCTTATGGGAAAAAGTAAGGCTTTCAAGGGGTGGGTAAATATGGACGAAAAAAATTGAAATAAAATTTGACGTTTTTTTTTTAAATTATTTCGAATTACTTTGAGGGGTGGCCCGATCGAAATTCGATTTTACCCTTCTTAAGGAGAGGTCTAATATACATTATACATGTTAGTTCCTGATATAAAGTTGAGACTGCAGCAAAGATGAAAAAAGCGGTGAAAATCGTGTATAACTAATTTATTGGAATACCCAATCCATTGTCAGGATTATTACGTGCACCTATACGATTTAAAATGTCGAGGGTTTAACCAGTTGGATTTTAAACATTATTCGGCATAATTTCCTCTGTAGCTAGTTCCCAATATACAGTCGAGCCCTGAGCGGTTGGAAAATACGAATTCGTGACAATTCTCGTCCGCGACAAGGGCCGGGCGTGACAATTCCCGTTCGGGACAAGGGACGGGCGTGACTTTTCTCGTTCGGGACAACAGCCGAGCGGGACTTTACTCGTTCGGGGCAACGCGCGGTCGAGACTTTCCTCGATCGTGACAATAACCGGGCGTGACAATGCCGTCCCGGGACTTTGGGGAGTCCAGGACATTTACCGGACGTAACTTTGAAGTGTACCCGACGTTTTCGTATTGGTCTCTGCTCTCTGGGAGTCATGTCATTGATAGCCAGTGTTGTGAAAATTGTAATTACATTTTTTTTTAATTACTCATTACTTTTGTAATGTGTAATTGAATTTTTATTTAATTACACATTACGTTGGTAATGTGTAATTAAATCGAGTTTAATTACACATTACTTCGATAATGTGTAATTAAATCGAGTTTAATTACACATTACCAAAGTAATGTGTAATTAAATCGAGTTTATTTCATTGTGTAGTGACTCTATCGTTCGAAACCTATTAATTCATACCATATGTGAATTTATCGGACCAGTCGAACCAAATTTTTAAGTCTTCTAACTGAAGCTCACCTCTATATAGAGCGTGCAATCTCCAGATAGACCGAAAAAAAACGGAAGTGCATCATAATTATTTTTTCAAGTAAAAATTCCTTCAGCCCGGGTTTGAACCGGGACCTCCGCATTTGTACTGCGACGCCTTGTCCAATTAGACCACTGAAGGACTGAAGGAATCTTTACTTTAATTTCATGTTATTGTCATTGACCTCTTAGTCCACAGGTCTGTGTTTATTTCATTGTGTAGTGACTCTATCGTTCGAAACCTATTAATTCATACCATATGTGAATTTATCGGACCAGTCGAATCAAATTTTTAAGTCTTCTAACTGAAGCTCACCTCTATATAGAGCGTGCAATCTCCAGATAGACCGAAAAAAACGGAAGTGCATCATAATTATTTTTTCAAGTAAAAATCGTCAATGACAATAACATGAAATTAAAGTAAAGATTCCTTCAGTCCTTCAGTGGTCTAATTGGACAAGGCGTCGCAGTACAAATGCGGAAGTCCCGGTTCAAACCCGGGCTGAAGGAATTTTTACTTGAAAAAATAATTATGATGCACTTCCGTTTTTTTCGGTCTATCTGGAGATTGCACGCTCTATATAGAGGTGAGCTTCAGTTAGAAGACTTAAAAATTTGGTTCGACTGGTCCGATAAATTCACATATGGTATAAATCGAGTTTAATTACACATTATTTTGGTAATGTGTAATTAAACTTTATTTAATTACACATTACATTGATATATATGGGGAGTTCCATATGAAATGTACAATTGGCTGTCCACACCCCTTTCGATTTGTCTCAAACTTAGTCAAGTTGAGTAATGAGTTGAAAAAAAATTCCTCTAAATAATGAAAATTCTACCTTTTACAGGTCGCGAGTAACACCGAATCACAAATTTTGAATTATTTTTTTCAAATCGCTGTAACTCCCTAACTACATGTTCGCGCCTGGAAGTCAAGTAGGTCAAAAGTTTTGTAATTTGATGTACTTTTCGATGGTGCCGCGAGACAAAGTCGATTTTCAGTTAATGGTATAAAAAACGCGAAAAACGCGATATTGATCTCGTTCCCCAAACTTTTTTGGGGTCCATTTTTCATCATAAAATGCGGCTATTTTTCCCGCAAATTTTCGTGTAAAGAAAAGCCACGGGACTCAACTGGTTGAAGAGATATGAGGGAAATTCCAGGAAAAACCGACCGGATTTGGACATTTTCTGACTTTAAATTTTTCAAAACTATTGAAACTTTTTTTTACGTGAAATAGATGTGAAAAAAGCCGATAGTGTTGGCTCTTTTTACGTCCATTTCACGTAAAAAAAAGTTTCGATAATTTTGAAAAATTCAAATTGAGAAAACGTCAAAATCCGGTCGGTTTTTCCTAGAAATTCCCTCATAACTCTTCAACCAGTTGAGTCCCGTGACTTTTCTTTACGCGAAAATTTGCGGAAAAAATAGCCGCCTTTTATGATGAAAAATGGACCCCAAAAAAGTTTGGGGAACGAGATCAATATCGCGTTTTTCGCGTTTTTTTCACCATTAACTGAAAATCGACTTCGTCTCACGGCAACATCGAAAAGTAAATCAAATTACAAAACTTTTGACCTAGTTGATTTTTAGGCGCGGACATGTAGTTTGGGAGCTACAGCGATTTGAAAAAAATAATCCAAAATTTGTGAATCGGTGTTACTCGCGACCTGTAAAAGGTAGAATTTTCATTATTTAGAGGAATTTTTTTTTCAACCCATTACTCAACTTGACTAAGTTTGAGACAAATCGAAAGGGGTGTGGACAACCAATTGTACATTTCATATGGAACTCCCCATATATATATCAATATATATATTGATATAGTATATATGGGGAATTCCACGCCAACTTGACCAATGAATTTCCCTCACCATTTTCGATTTGCTTCAAAAAAATTTCTACAATTGTTCAAGTACTAAAACGGTCCCCTGAATTTTTTCAGATTTTTCGATCGACCCGTTTTTTTTTAATGATTTTTCAATCTACCAAATAGATCGATACTTTTTAAAAATCTCAAAAAATTCTCAAAAATCTCTTTTTCCACTACGAACATCACGCTACCAAGGCCATGATGGTGCAAATTTTCCTTCTATTTTTTTTTCAACGTTTCTAATACAAACATGACTAACACGACCAATGATTTCCCCACACCATTTCCGATCGGCTTCAAAATGTTTTCTACAATTTTCCCAACTCCAAAACGGTCTGCTGAATTTTTCCCAATTTTTGGATTGACCCGTTATTTTTTTATGAATTTTCGGTTTTTCGTTCCTCCGCAATGTCGACAAAGGTAATAGAAGAGGTAGGAGATAAACGTTTCATAATCGGGTCGGTTACGAATTGATGGGGATGAAAAATAAACCGACTAAGATATTTGTGGATAGTTTCAGAACGTTTGAACACAGTCCCGTTGATAAAAATGTTAGAAACGTTGAAAAAAGAAGGAAAAAATCGCACCATCATGGGATTAGTGACGTAATGTTTGTAGTGAATCCTATAATTTTTGAGAATTTTTTGAGATTTTCAAAAAAGATGGAAATATTTGGTAGTTCGAAAATTCATAAAGAAATAACGAGTCAATCCAAAAATTGGGAAAAATTCAGCAGACCGTTTTGGAGTTGGGAAAATTGTAGAAAACATTTTGAAGCCGATCGGAAATGGTGTGGGGAAATCATTGGTCGTGTTAGTCATGTTTGTATTAGAAACGTTGAAAAAAAAATAGAAGGAAAATTTGCACCATCATGGCCTTGGTAGCGTGATGTTCGTAGTGGAAAAAGAGATTTTTGAGAATTTTTTGAGATTTTTAAAAAGTATCGATCTATTTGGTAGATTGAAAAATCATTAAAAAAAAAACGGGTCGATCGAAAAATCTGAAAAAATTCAGGGGACCGTTTTAGTACTTGAACAATTGTAGAAATTTTTTTGAAGCAAATCGAAAATGGTGATGAAGCTGAAGTTCCTAACGTTATTGTAACACGAGATTTTAAAAACAAATGAGGCGCAATTCACTCCGCGCACACCTATACACTCTCACCAAAGTGAGAATGTGTATTCGTGTACGGACATTCAGTTTTTTCGGGAAACATGCCGATCCGGACTGATAGCATATATTCTAATCTTGAAAATTGATAACTGGTGAACGGAGAGTTGGATAATGCCGATACTTTGGCATTTATTTCTATTTCTTTTTCTACTTCTATTTCTTTTCTATTTCTTTTCATTATTTCTGACGAATAAGGTCTACCCCCTGGAGTCAAGATCGACTCGTCGAAAGCCACCCTTAACAAATCCCCTAAGTCATTCAGTGATTATTCAATTCGTTGTAAATTCGAAATAAAAATGTGAAAAAAAATTGGTCACTTATTCATTGCCGCGAATCTGTTAAGCCCCTGCCCCTGAACTGTGTTGAAAAGTTTCGTCGAAATCGGCTCGTCGGAAGCCAACCTTAACACATTCCCTAACTCATTGAGTGATTGTTTGATTCGTTGTAAATTCGTGAAGAATGAAAAAAAGAATCGGTCACTTTTTCATTCACGCGATCCGTTCTCCCGCTGACTTTCAAGTATGAAAAAAAAAGTTTCGTCGGAATCGTCTCGTCGCAAGCCACCCTTATCTCATCCCCTAAGTCATTGATTGAGTATTTTATTCGTTCAAAATTCGTAAAAAATGAAAAAAAGAATTGGTCACTCTTTCATTGCCGCGAATCTGTTAAACCCTTGCCCATGAACTATGAAAAAAAGTTTCGTCGAAATCGGTTCGTCGGAAGCAACCGTTATCACATCCCCTAAGTCATTGAGTGACTTTTTAATTCGTTCAAAATTCGTAAATGATGAAAAAATAAATTGGTCACTTCTTTAACACTGCGAATCCGTTCATCCCCTCCCCCTGAACTATGAAAAAAAGTTTAGTCAAAATCGGCTCGTCGGAAGCTACCCTTATCTCATCCCCCAAGTCATTGATTGAGTATTTAATTCGTTCAAAATTCGTAAAAAATGAAAAAAAGAATTGGTCACTCTTTCATTGCCGCGAATCTGTTAAACCCTTGCCCATGAACTATGAAAAAAAGTTTCGTCAAAATCGGCTTGTCGGAAGCAACCGTTATCACATCCCCCAAGTCATTGAGTGACTTTTTAATTCGTTTAAAATTCGTAAAAAATAAAAAAAAGAATTGGTCACTCTTTTATTGCCGCGAATCTATTAAACCCCTCCCCCTGGACTATGAAAAAAAGTTTCGTCGAAATCGGCTCGTCGGAAGCAACCGTTATCACATCCCCTAAGTCATTGAGTGACTTTTTAATTCGTTTAAAATTCGTAAAAAATGAAAAAAAGAATTGGTCACTTCTTTAACACTGCGAATCCGTTCAACCCCTCCCCCTGAACTATGAAAAAAAGTTTCGTCGAAATCGGTTCGTCGGAAGCAACCGTTATCACATCCCCTAAGTCATTGAGTGACTTTTTAATTCGTTCAAAATTCGTAAATGATGAAAAAATAAATTGGTCACTTCTTTAACACTGCGAATCCGTTCATCCCCTCCCCCTGAACTATGAAAAAAAGTTTAGTCAAAATCGGCTCGTCGGAAGCTACCCTTATCTCATCCCCCAAGTCATTGATTGAGTATTTAATTCGTTCAAAATTCGTAAAAAATGAAAAAAAGAATTGGTCACTCTTTCATTGCCGCGAATCTGTTAAACCCTTGCCCATGAACTATGAAAAAAAGTTTCGTCAAAATCGGCTTGTCGAAAGCAACCGTTATCACATCCCCCAAGTCATTGAGTGACTTTTTAATTCGTTTAAAATTCGTAAAAAATAAAAAAAAGAATTGGTCACTCTTTTATTGCCGCGAATCTATTAAACCCCTCCCCCTGGACTATGAAAAAAAGTTTCGTCGAAATCGGCTCGTCGGAAGCAACCGTTATCACATCCCCTAAGTCATTGAGTGACTTTTTAATTCGTTTAAAATTCGTAAAAAATGAAAAAAAGAATTGGTCACTTCTTTAACACTGCGAATCCGTTCAACCCCTTCCCCTGAACTATGAAAAAAAGTTTCGTCGAAATCGGCTCGTCGGAAGCAACCGTTATCACATCCCCTACGTCATTGAGTGACTTTTTAATTCGTTCAAAATTCGTAAAAAATGAAAAAAAGAATTGGTCACTTCTTTAACACTGCGAATCCGTTCAACCCCTCCCCCTGAACTATGAAAAAAAGTTTCATCGAAATCGGCTCGTCGGAAGCCACCCTTATCTCATCCCCCAAGTCATTGATTGAGTATTTAATTCGTTCAAAATTCGTAAAAAATGAAAAAAAGAATTGGTCACTTCTTTAACACTGCGAATCCGTTCAACCCCTCCCCCTGAACTATGAAAAAAAGTTTAGTCAAAATTGGCTCGTCGGAAGCTACCCTTATCTCATCCCCCAAGTCATTGATTGAGTATTTAATTCGTTCAAAATTCATAAAAAATGAAAAAAAGAATTGGTCACTCTTTCATTGCCGCGAATCTGTTAAACCCTTGCCCATGAACTATGAAAAAAAGTTTCGTCGAAATCGGCTCGTCGGAAGCAACCGTTATCACATCCCCCAAGTCATTGAGTGACTTTTTAATTCGTTCAAAATTCGTAAAAAATGAAAAAAAGAATTGGTCACTTCTTTAACACTGCGAATCCGTTCAACCCCTCCCCCTGAACTATGAAAAAAAGTTTAGTCAAAATCGGCTCGTCGGAAGCCACCCTTATCTCATCCCCCAAGTCATTGATTGAGTATTTAATTCGTTCAAAATTCATAAAAAATGAAAAAAAGAATTGGTCACTTCTTTAACACTGCGAATCCGTTCAACCCCTCCCCCTGAACTATGAAAAAAAGTTTAGTCAAAATCGGCTCGTCGGAAGCCACCCTTATCTCATCCCCCAAGTCATTGATTGAGTATTTAATTCGTTCAAAATTCATAAAAAATGAAAAAAAGAATTGGTCACTCTTTCATTGCCGCGAATCTGTTAAACCCTTGCCCATGAACTATGAAAAAAAGTTTCGTCGAAATCGGCTGGTCGGAAGCAACCGTTATCACATCCCCCAAGTCATTGAGTGACTTTTTAATTCGTTTAAAATTCGTAAAAAATGAAAAAAAGAATTGGTCACTTCTTTAACACTGCGAATCCGTTCAACCCCTCCCCCTGAACTATGAAAAAAAGTTTCGTCGGAATCGGCTCGTCGGAAGCAACCGTTATCACATCCCCTAAGTCATTGAGTGACTTTTTAATTCGTTCAAAATTCGTAAAAAATGAAAAAAAGAATTGGTCACTTCTTTAACACTGCGAATCCGTTCAACCCCTCCCCCTGAACTATGAAAAAAAGTTTAGTCAAAATCGGCTCGTCGGAAGCCACCCTTATCTCATCCCCCAAGTCATTGATTGAGTATTTAATTCGTTCAAAATTCATAAAAAATGAAAAAAAGAATTGGTCACTCTTTCATTGCCGCGAATCTGTTAAACCCTTGCCCATGAACTATGAAAAAAAGTTTCGTAGAAATCGGCTCGTCGGAAGCAACCGTTATCACATCCCCCAAGTCATTGAGTGACTTTTTAATTCGTTTAAAATTCGTAAAAAATGAAAAAAAGAATTGGTCACTTCTTTAACACTGCGAATCCGTTCAACCCCTCCCCCTGAACTATGAAAAAAAGTTTCGTCGGAATCGGCTCGTCGGAAGCAACCGTTATCACATCCCCTAAGTCATTGAGTGACTTTTTAATTCGTTCAAAATTCGTAAAAAATGAAAAAAACAATTGGTCACTTCTTTAACACTGCGAATCCGTTCAACCCCTCCCCCTGAACTATGAAAAAAAGTTTAGTCAAAATCGGCTCGTCGGAAGCCACCCTTATCTCATCCCCCAAGTCATTGATTGAGTATTTAATTCGTTCAAAATTCATAAAAAATGAAAAAAAGAATTGGTCACTCTTTCATTGCCGCGAATCTGTTAAACCCTTGCCCATGAACTATGAAAAAAAGTTTCGTAGAAATCGGCTCGTCGGAAGCAACCGTTATCACATCCCCCAAGTCATTGAGTGACTTTTTAATTCGTTTAAAATTCGTAAAAAATGAAAAAAAGAATTGGTCACTTCTTTAACACTGCGAATCCGTTCAACCCCTCCCCCTGAACTATGAAAAAAAGTTTCGTCGGAATCGGCTCGTCGGAAGCAACCGTTATCACATCCCCTAAGTCATTGAGTGACTTTTTAATTCGTTCAAAATTCGTAAAAAATGAAAAAAACAATTGGTCACTTCTTTAACACTGCGAATCCGTTCAACCCCTCCCCCTGAACTATGAAAAAAAGTTTAGTCAAAATCGGCTCGTCGGAAGCCACCCTTATCTCATCCCCCAAGTCATTGATTGAGTATTTAATTCGTTCAAAATTCATAAAAAATGAAAAAAAGAATTGGTCACTCTTTCATTGCCGCGAATCTGTTAAACCCTTGCCCATGAACTATGAAAAAAAGTTTCGTCGAAATCGGCTCGTCGGAAGCAACCGTTATCACATCCCCTAAGTCATTGAGTGACTTTTTAATTCGTTTAAAATTCGTAAAAAATGAAAAAAAGAATTGGTCACTTCTTTAACACTGCGAATCCGTTCAACCCCTTCCCCTGAACTATGAAAAAAAGTTTCGTCGAAATCGGCTCGTCGGAAGCAACCGTTATCACATCCCCTAAGTCATTGAGTGACTTTTTAATTCGTTCAAAATTCGTAAAAAATGAAAAAAAGAATTGGTCACTTCTTTAACACTGCGAATCCGTTCAACCCCTCCCCCTGAACTATGAAAAAAAGTTTCATCGAAATCGGCTCGTCGGAAGCCACCCTTATCTCATCCCCCAAGTCATTGATTGAGTATTTAATTCGTTCAAAATTCGTAAAAAATGAAAAAAAGAATTGGTCACTTCTTTAACACTGCGAATCCGTTCAACCCCTCCCCCTGAACTATGAAAAAAAGTTTAGTCAAAATCGGCTCGTCGGAAGCTACCCTTATCTCATCCCCCAAGTCATTGATTGAGTATTTAATTCGTTCAAAATTCATAAAAAATGAAAAAAAGAATTGGTCACTCTTTCATTGCCGCGAATCTGTTAAACCCTTGCCCATGAACTATGAAAAAAAGTTTCGTCGAAATCGGCTCGTCGGAAGCAACCGTTATCACATCCCCTAAGTCATTGAGTGACTTTTTAATTCGTTTAAAATTCGTAAAAAATGAAAAAAAGAATTGGTCACTTCTTTAACACTGCGAATCCGTTCAACCCCTTCCCCTGAACTATGAAAAAAAGTTTCGTCGAAATCGGCTCGTCGGAAGCAACCGTTATCACATCCCCTAAGTCATTGAGTGACTTTTTAATTCGTTCAAAATTCGTAAAAAATGAAAAAATGAATTGGTAACTTCTTTAACACTGCGAATCCGTTCAACCCCTCCCCCTGAACTATGAAAAAAAGTTTCATCGAAATCGGCTCGTCGGAAGCCACCCTTATCTCATCCCCCAAGTCATTGATTGAGTATTTAATTCGTTCAAAATTCGTAAGAAATGAAAAAAAGAATTGGTCACTTCTTTAACACTGCGAATCCGTTCAACCCCTCCCCCTGAACTATGAAAAAAAGTTTAGTCAAAATCGGCTCGTCGGAAGCTACCCTTATCTCATCCCCCAAGTCATTGATTGAGTATTTAATTCGTTCAAAATTCATAAAAAATGAAAAAAAGAATTGGTCACTCTTTCATTGCCGCGAATCTGTTAAACCCTTGCCCATGAACTATGAAAAAAAGTTTCGTCGAAATCGGCTCGTCGGAAGCAACCGTTATCACATCCCCCAAGTCATTGATTGAGTATTTAATTCGTTCAAAATTCGTAAAAAATGAAAAAAATAATTGGTTACTTCTTTAACACTGCGAATCCGTTTAACCCCTCCCCCTGAACTATGAAAAAAAGTTTAGTCAAAATCGGCTCGTCGGAAGCCACCCTTATCTCATCCCCTAAGTCATTGATTGATTATTTAATTCGTTCAAAATTCGTAAAAAATGAAAAAAAGAATTGGTCACTCTTTCATTGCCGCGAATCTATTAAACCCTTGCCCATGAACTATGAAAAAAAGTTTCGTCGAAATCGGCTCGTCGGACGCCACCCTTATCTCATCCCCTAAGTCATTGATTGATTATTTAATTCCTTCAAAATTCGTAAAAAATGAAAAAAAGAATTGGTCACTTCTTTAACACTGCGAATCCGTTTAACCCCTCCCCCTGAACTATGAAAAAAAGTTTAGTCAAAATCGGCTCGTCGGAAGCCACCCTTATCTCATCCCCTAAGTCATTGATTGATTATTTAATTCGTTCAAAATTCGTAAAAAATGAAAAAAAGAATTGGTCACTTCTTTAACACTGCGAATCCGTTTAACCCCTCCCCCTGAACTGTGAAAAAAAGTTTAGTCAAAATCGGCTCGTCGGAAGCCACCCTTATCTCATCCCCTAAGTCATTGATTGAGTATTTAATTCGTTCAAAATTCGTAAAAAATGAAAAAAAGAATTGGTCACTTCTTTAACACTGCGAATCCGTTTAACCTCTCCCCCTGAACTATGAAAAAAAGTTTAGTCAAAATCGGCTCGTCGGAAGCCACCCTTATCTCATCCCCTAAGTCATTGATTGATTATTTAATTCGTTCAAAATTCGTAAAAAATGAAAAAAAGAATTGGTCACTCTTTCATTGCCCCGAATCCGTTCAACCCCTCCCCCTGAACTATGAAAAAAAGTTTGGTCAAAATTGGCTTGTCTGAAGCCACCCTTAAGAAATCTCCTAACTCATCGAGTGATCATTTGATTCGTTCAACTTTGTAAAAAATGATGAAAAAAAATTGGTCACTTTTTCATTGATGTGAATCCTTTGAATCCCTATGAGGTTGAAGTTCGTAACGTTAACGCAACAAAATAATTGTGCAAATTTCTTGATTCCATAACTTGAACGGTTCAAAAACAGCAAAATACGATCCATAATTTTTCGAATTGAGTAAAATACACTTATCTCGCCTATTTTCACTATGGAAAAAAAGTTCGTCGAGATTGGTTCATCGTCAGACACCCTTGGAAACATTTACACATCTCATAAGGCTTAACTTATTGAATAATTGTTCAAATCATTATAAATTCGTAAAAAATTAAAAACAATTAGTCATAGAAAGTTCCAGGGATCAAATTCGGCTTTCATTTCATGTGGCATTTAGATTCATCCTGCATATTATTTAATCGATAGTCTTGTAGTCATCAACTGTAAAATTATCGCCTACACCTTCCATAATACTTCGTGATAAGATATAGCAATTACATGAAATTTAATGTTTGCAATGATTCAGAAACCCTATTTAATTTCATTTCAGACATCGTCTGTCATTGGCTTATATTCAATGTATTAACATTTTTCTTCAGTACTCCATATTTTCAATCAAAGCAGTGAGGTGCAGGCAATTATGGATCTCTTGGAGTTAACATAGCGCCCGTGCATGCTATTGTCGCGTTTTGCTGCTAAACCAAGCGCCGGTTTATCGCCCAGGCTGACAAGGCCTTGGCGTAGGGCGGCAAATTTTTAAGGGCGGCACCACCTAATCATTGCCTGGTTCGACGGCATGAACATCGGAATGCGGCAGCACAAGAAGCACTCTTTGGTCATTGAATTCATTAAACGTGCAAAACACACAGGTATGGGGCGGCAAATAATTGCAGGGCATAGTGGCCGCGATTTTATCAACCCGGCACTAGCTACACCCCTTCACCTCCGCTGGCTTCTATATGTTTTGACAATTTACAATTGAAGACGAGGAAATACTGACTCTGTGATAACGCTACCTACCGATCAGGCACGACCGACGAGAGTTTTCAGCGCCCTCGTCAACGCCAACCATTCGTTTTCGGCTAAGGCCGTAATTCCATTTGCTAGTTAGCGTCATCACAGAGTCGAGTTTTGCTTCAGTTCAATTGATAATTGTCGATAATAAACGTTCAAGTTGCATAGCGACTAATAATAATAACGAATAATCATTCCTCGCAAAGAAGCTCGATTGCACGTGTGGTTCCTACATGGATTTATAGTAAGTGATTGTGGATAAGCGCAATTCGCACGTGTATATTAGTGGAAGTGCTGTAAAGAGGAAATATACTTGATTGTGAAGTGTTGAAATCAAGTGGTGCAAAAATGAAAAATAAAATAAAAAGTCAGAAACACAATGAACTCGCTCGAGTCATTGCGGCGAATGTGTGTTCGTTGGACGAAGTGAACTTCAACAAACGAGGACTGCTAAATAAGGTGAGAATTATTACTTTGCCCTCAAAATATACATAATTAATGACGAAATTATTTCATTATTATTTTCTCGTCGTAAGTGGGTAATTCAAGTATCTGTAATTAAATATGCAATTGATGAAAATAACATTCCAGTAATTAAACCAAATGGAAATTGAAAGTACATCTTGATGAATTGATTTGACGCACAAAAATATTCAGTGTCCGAATCGGTTGCATCGGAATATTACAATAGTATGCTTTAGTATAACTTGAATATGAATGAAAAACAAAAATCTATTTCGGTAATTACTAAGATTAGAGACACGTGTATAACCGCAATAGTATTGTTAATTGTATCACTATGGGAACGAAGGTTAACGATTGCAATGAGTGTGAAGTTTTTCACCCACGCTTCATTCTAGCTTTACAGCGTGAATTCTTATTTTTTAGACAGGTAAACTTGAGCTAAATTTCCGAGCAAACTCCGAACCCACGCGAAATTTAAAATTTTCTGTGCGGCCAACTTCACACCGAGTCGAACTGTCAAAATATTGGGGGGTTATACACATCGCGGCGAACAAAAAAAAAAAAAAAAAGAATAAATGAAGTTAACCGCGCAGCAAATTTCCCTGCGCTTGATGCGAGACTGGAAGTTCGGATCAATTAATTAATTAATTAATTAACTAATTAATTAATCAATTAATATTAATAATATTAATATTATTAATTAATTAATTAATTAATGATTAATGATTAATCTCGATTAACTTTATCCACTGATTTAGGAATTGCATTTTCACATTGAAAACATAGTTTTATCGATCGAACTATGTTATAATAGTAATTTAAAAAATGCATTATACAATAAATTATTAATAGTAATAATTTATATTATTATTATTATTATATTATTATTATTATTATTATTATCATTATTATTATTATTATTATTATATTTTTATTATTTATATCTCTCAATAAACCCGCTTCCCCAGTTTCTCGCTCGCAGCGTTCCCCCACTCCGCCTATTAAGACATAGCGTCACGAGGAAAGAGAGAGACGGAAAACAATTGGTGCGACTAGCAAAGAAGGCAGAGTGGGGGTACCTGATTTCGAGGAAAAACTCTTCCCCTTGACGGCTTGGGAGGGCTTATAGAGAGATCGGACTGTATATATTTATACATCATATCGCGTGTCTAATGGCATAAGGTCGTAAGCGCCAAAAAAAAAAAAATTTTTTGCGGATATGCCCAAAAGATGTGATATTGCATGAAAAAGATTTTGCCACCAAAAAAACAAAATTTTTTTTTTTGGCGCTTACGACCTTATGCCATTAGACACGCGATATAATATAATTATATTTATCATTAATAACCATGATACTATATTATATATTATAATATTTTTTGACCTGCAACTATCACAGGACAATTATATATATACATATATTAGGGTGGTCCACTTTTGAACTTTTTTATCTGATTCTGCGGGGCACCCCTGAACATGGTTCCAAATCACGTAGAAAAAAATCCAATCGGAAAATATTTAGAGGTCGCTACCGAATATTATAGTATTTTCTCGATTTAATAAAGCTTTTCATGTATAGCTTCACTTCTGATGCGTCGGGAGCTTCTAAACTTAGTGATACGACTCAGTCTTACCGCACGAGGTATTTCTTCAATTGATATTGTAGTATGTTATACAGGGTGATTCAGTATTCGTAACGAATCTCTTGAAGGGTTAATATACTTGTCAAAATTGGGATTGAAAGTTATTCAGCCATTTTTCCGAAAAAATGTTTTTTTTACTTGGAACAAAAATTTGTACGACAAACGATTTTTTCCCATTTCTTTTTCTTTCTATCATTTGTCAATTTTTAAAAATCCCAAATGATGCCAATGATTTTTTTTTTTTTTTACAATATTAGATCGATTCTCGCTGACAGTTTCTTATTTAGTTTTTTATTTATTTTTTTTATTTTTATTTTTTTCTTTTTCTTTTAGACGAAAATATTTAATCGAGTCAATTATAGTTTTTTCTTAGTGTGGTACTCATACAACATCAAGAGACTCGGGGCGACAAAATCCAACTTTGCGCACGCCGTGTGGAAAACATTATTTTTCTACCTTCTGATTTTGTAACTAACGAACGATACGTCGTACAAGATAAAACAAATATTCTCTTGTTTTTTTAATCACCCTAATATATATATATATATATATATATATATATATATATATATATATATATATATATATATGTGACGCGGAAAGCCCTATATATATATATATATATATATATATATATAGGGCTTTCCACGTCACATTTACCCCTTTTGTACCTCACCCCCTTCGATTTAGATAATTTTTTAGTATGATGTTGCAACCGACCCAAAAGGGTTTCTGAATTAATTTGAGATTTTTCCAACCAACGGCTAAATTTAAAAAAAATCGAAAAGTCGATTCCGGAAACGACATTTTTTAAAATCTGAAAAATTTCACACCACTTTCATAATTTAAAATATGATTTGTAAGCATCACTCGATAATGGGATCTCAATATTTACAATTTTTTTCGCAGGTTTTTTTTTTTTTTTTTTCTCAAATAGAATGAATTTTAATTCTTCTTAAATTTAGAGAAGTGGAAAGAAAGTTATTAAAAAGATGAAAACTACAATTCTAACATGAAAAACCAAAAAACCTGCAAAAAAAATATTAAATATTGAGATCCCATTATCGAATGATGCTTACAAATCATATTTTAAATTATGAAATTTGTGTGAATTTTTTCAGATTTTTAAAAATGGCGTTTCCGGAATCGACTTTTCGATTTTTTTTAAATTTAGCCGTTGGTTGGAAAAATATGAAATTAATTCCGAGACCCTTGTGGGTCGGTTGCAACATCATACTAGAAAATTATCCAAATCGAAGGGGGTGAGGTACAAAAGGGGTAAATGTGACGTGGAAAGCCCCATATATATAATTTAATCATTATCCTTTATTTTTATCCATAGAATAACTTAATTTGTAAAGTAAAAGCACATTTTAGATGTGGAAACGCAATTTTCTAAATAATCAGTTAGATTTTGTTATATTTTAATCAGTGAATAAAGTTAATCGACGAGTAAAAGAGTTATCCGTCGTTGGTGAAACCGGCCATAAAAGATAGGAATTCACGCTGTATACGATTTTCGGTTCATGATGTACACCAAGCAGTTCGCGATTCAGTCGTGCCATTGCAGGGCTAAAATAAAACTTATCATGTATGAATCCACAGATTGCGAAAGACTGGCGTAAAAAGCCTGACAGAAAATTGAGTTCGAGGTTGCTCACCTTATGGAATACTTCTGCCGATCTTATAAAAGATGTTAAAGCACTTCTGGCAAATAAAGCAAAAGATGCTAACAAAAGTATTGATGCCGTAGTCGGCTGCGAAAAAAAGGTAAGTATTTCGTTAAGTGTCGAAAGTCCGCGCGCACATGAAGAAAATTGTGTGCGTTCAGAACCGGATACAATTCCTGATAAATTAGATTTTAATTCGGCACTAGTCAGCAATGTGATTGGCTACGAAGAGCATTGCGTGCGTTCAGAACCGGATACAATTCCTGATAAATTAGATTTTAATTCGGCACTAGTCAGCAGCGTGATTGGCTACGAAGAGCATTGCGAGCGTTCAGAACCGGATACAATTCTTGATAAGTTAGATTTTAATTCGGCATTAGTCAGCAACGAAGAACCTTGCGCGCGTTCAGAAACCGAGGAACTTCGAGATATATTAGATTCCGCATCGGCAGTAGGTAGTCCGCGGGTAGAAAAACAAAATTATGCGCATTCTACAGAACGAAATGAAATTTCGGATATAATAGATTCAAATTCGGAAAGAGTCGACAGTTGGAATAAATATGGAGAACGTCGTGCGTATTCTAAATCTGATGAAAATCCAAACACATCGGACTCAGAATCAGACAGTTCAAATAGATTGCACTCGAGTAAGGTTACCATCCCAAGAACTTATGGAAGATCTGAAAACATCAACTGTAAAGCATCTATCGGAAAGTATGTATCCAAGGTGGGCTTTTACGATTTTATTGATGAAGACGATGTTATAAATAAGGATGAAGAGAACGAGGAATCAAGCAATTCATCACAGCCAACCAAGAGAGTCAAAATAAAAAACATATATACCGTGAGTATTGGTGAAAGGAAGCCTTATTCTGCAAAGTTCAAAGACTGTGATGGATTGCTTACCAAGGAAACAATTCGGACAGGATTGAGAAAGGTACTTGAGCAGGAGTACAGAGGAACTTGTTCTTTGCGATTCGGCACAATGCGTGACAATCTGACGGACTGGACGTGTTATGCGGAATGTATAAGCGGTGAACACGCTCAACGTTTTAAATTTGTGTTGTATGATTTGAACCAATTAAAGGCTACCGTTGTCGGACTGAGTAACGAGAAAATATGGTTCAAACACGACAAGCCGAACTTCACTCAATTAAGAGGCAAAATGCGCGACGACGTGAAATACGCGTTGAAGAGCCGGCAACCACGAGACTATCAACTGGAAGTTGAAGCTACTCTCGATCGTGAATTAGCGGCAGACGGCAACATGCAAGATGTGAAGACATTGCCCGTATATGAGAAGACTAGATCAGAGTACAATTGCAGAAATGACGTGGTTCTGCAACCAGGAGACCTGAGTGATCTATTTCAACTGTGGATGGTTCAGTCAAAAGAAAAAGATCCTTACCTACGGTCTGTGTCTCTGCCATTCACCGTGATAATGTTCACGGAAGCACAACTGAACCTGATCGAATATTGCAGAAATACTGTTTTGCATCTAGATGCAACAGGATCAGTAGTGAGAAAACCACCGAACTTGGACTGCAAAAGAATATATTATTACACGATGGTGACTAGACTCGAAGAATCCGTTGTTCCGATTGCTGAAATGGTTACGTCAGAGCACAATATACGTTCCATTGCTACATTTCTTAAAACGTATCGACATTTTGTTCAAGAAAAACTGAACACGTGGCCACTTGTCTCAGCGGTAGTCGTTGACTGGAGTTGGGCATTCATGAACGCTCTATTTGCCGAATGGAATCAAATGTCCATCGGGGAATATCTAAATATGGCGTACAGCTACGTCATGGAACATCGACGACCTAAGAACATTATAATTGTTCAAAGCTGCTGCGCTCACTACATGAAACGGATTTCGACAATAATAGAAAAAGATTTCTCTGAGCATAAGCATGCCAAATCTTTTTTATTAGAATGCGTAGCTCTCATGATGCTATGCAGAAATATGGTAGAACTCGAAGATGTATTCATACATTTCGTGAATGTAGTGTCGACCCCCGACGTCAACGATGCACAAAACAATCTACTTGCTCTGGGAAAGATTGTACGTGAACGACAAGTGGAAATCGCACACATCAGCAAGGACAGTGAAGAACTTGCATCGGGAGAATCACAGCCACGAATCGATATAGCCTCTCATAAAAAAAGTAAGGCCATATTTGCAAACTCTCCATTTTTTAAACACTTCGAACGGAAGTTGAGAGAAACGGAGAGCAAAATTGATATAACGAAACCGATAACTAACAAGTATCACGTACCTAAATTTGCACGACATATAACATGGAAACATTTGCCATATGCGCCTCTATGGACGTCGATGATGTTAGATCTGGTTGATGAGAATACATCCCGTCTCAGTAACGCCTATGTCGAGAGTTATAACAAAGTTATTAAACATCAAGTGTTGAATCACCATAAAAATCTTAAGATCGGCCACTTTGTTAGGAAAACAGAAGCGTACACACGATCGTTGATTGAGGAAGCGAATCGCGGCGTGGCTGTGAAAGCAAAACGATCAAGGACTAAACCAAAATATCCAACAACGGATACAAAAAAAATCGTCGCTGCCCCGACAATCAGAGAAGACGATTTTAGTCAAAAATATTCGACAGGTCATGTTGATGCTATAATCATCGCTGATTCGAAAGGGCTGGAAATGGACGCTCTGCATCCAACGAACTTCGAGACTGCGTGTCCTGAAGAAGCAGCCGATCCGTTGATCGGGGAAACTTGGAAGGACAAGAAAAAGGTTGTCCGTGCCAGAGGCCATTTCAAAGGTAGCACGCTCGGGCATATCGTAGACAGGCTCAGTATCAAGTATGCGCAAGAAGAAAGAATCGCTGAATATAACGACGAAGCAGCAGAAACTGTACCGAGGTCACAGAGCCCGGCACTCAACTTCACGACAAGGTTGGATGGCTTATCATATCAGACGCCATCACCGACACAAGACGTAGTTGATGAACCAGAAACCGAAAACTCGTGTGGCCAAGCAAAAGCGAGTGCCGTTGAGAATGCAGAGAATAGTCGAGAGGTAGTACAGGGGGACAATGCGTATCCAGATGTTCGTATGGTCTTATTTGATACAAATATTGAATATCCCAGTGATTTTCCACGTATCAGAAAAGAGGTGAACGGCTTAGTGATTAACGAAAAAGACTTCGATACGCTAAATCCGTATGAGAACCGTGAGCAATATTTAAACGACAACATCATCAATGCCTTCTTTAGCTTGTTGCCATTGGTGGCGAAGCCTAGAGGCTTCAAGTTATTACCTTTTGATGTTTTCTTCGCTGCAAGTATTATACTTAGAGGTTCCGTGAGTCCTGGATTCCAAAGGTGGGCACGAACAAGTCGCATTTGGGACTATCCCATCTGGCTCATTCCGGTAAATTATCCGATCGACGTACACTGGACTTTGTACATAATTATTCATTCAAGTAAAGTTATCATTTACGTCGATTCAATGCACGGCAGTCCTAACCCTGTGATTTTGAACGAACTTGAGAAATTCATGAGCACGTGCGAGATTGAAGATGTATCTTGGGATCAATGGACACTGTACGTCCCCAAAGATATCCCCAGTCAAATGAAAAACCTGGTACCCAGCGGAAACTGCGGTGTGCACGTGTGCTCGTGGGCATATGTGATTGCTTCCGGATCATACTGTGATTTCAACGAAGACGACATGAGTACTGCAAGAAAGGGCATTGCTAATTTCATTGTGAATGCCAATATTACGAAGCAGTATTCACGGAAAATTATTAAAGCAAGGTGCGCAATATATTCAGATGACCCATCTTCACATGAAGATATTGTGCAAACGAAAGTAGATATGACAAAGTCACTGAGACCAACAGAAGAAGGCGTGCTAGGATTCGAAACGTTTGCAGAGCTTTGCGTTTCATTGCACGCAATTCTAGCCATGAACAACTCACGCCCAATCACGAGGAAAAGAAGAAAACATTGAAACATGGGGGTTGCGATGAAATATTTTGTTTTCGACAGTTTGACGTCAGAATAGTCAAATGGCTGAAAATATAATACGAAGTTAAAAGTATAAAGCTATCATTATACGTTCGATAAATAGAAATATAGTAGAAAGTTTGAAGCTATCTTCCCATGTTCAATAGATAAAAATATAGTATAAAGTTTGAAGCTATCTTCCCATGTTAAATAGTTACAAATATAGTACAAAGTTTAAAGCTATCTTCCCACGTTCGATAGATAAATATATATTATAAATTTTTTTTTTTTCACATGTTCGAGAGATGAAAAATATAGTATAAAATTTGGAGCTAAGTTTCCATGTTAAATAGTTACAAATATAGTACCAAGTTTAAAGCTATCTTCCCACGTTCCATAGATAAAAATATATTATAAACTTTGAAGCTATCTTCCCATGTTCAATAGTTAAAAATATAATACAAAGTTCAAAGCTATCTTCCCACGTTCGACAGATAAAAATATAATATAAAGTTTGAAGCTATCTCCCCATGTTCAAGAGATAAAAATATAGTATAAAATTTGGAGCTAAGTTCCCATGTTAAATAGTAAAAAATACATTACAAAGTTTGAAGCTATTTTCCCACGTTCGATAGATAAAAATATATTATAAGTTCCCATGTTCAAGAGATAAAAATGTAGTATAAAATTTGGAGCTAAGTTCCCATGTTAAATAGTAAAAAATACATTACAAAGTTTAAAGCTATTTTCCCACGTTCGAAAGATAAAAATATATTATAAAGCTTGAAGCTAAGTTCCCATGTTCAAGAGATAAAAATATAGTATAAAATTTGGAGCTAAGTTCCCATCTTAAATAGTAAAAAATACATTACAAAGTTTGAAGCTATTTTTTTTTTTTTATTTTATATAGTATAAAATTTGGAGCTAAGTTCCCATGTTAAATAGTAAAAAATACATTACAAAGTTTAAAGCTATTTTCCCACGTTCGATAGATAAAAATATATTATAAAGCTTGAAGCTAAGTTCCCATGTTTAAGAGATAAAAATATAGTATAAAATTTGGAGCTAAGTTCCCATGTTAAATAGTAAAAAATACATTACAAAGTTTAAAGCTATTTTCCCACGTTCGATAGATAAAAATATATTATAAAGCTTGAAGCTAAGTTCCCATGTTCAAGAGATAAAAATATAGTATAAAATTTGGAGCTAAGTTCCCATGTTAAACAGTAAAAAATACATTACAAAGTTTGAAGCTATTTTTTTTTTTTTATTTTATATAGTATAAAATTTGGAGCTAAGTTCCCATGTTAAATAGTAAAAAATACATTACAAAGTTTAAAGCTATTTTCCCACGTTCGATGGATAAAAATATATTATAAAGCTTGAAGCTAAGTTCCCATGTTCAAGAGATAAAAATATAGTATAAAATTTGGAGCTAAGTTCCCATGTTAAATAGTGAAAAATACATTACAAAGTTTGAAGCTATTTTTTTTTTTTTATTTTATATAGTATAAAATTTGGAGCTAAGTTCCCATGTTAAATAGTAAAAAATACATTACAAAGTTTAAAGCTATTTTCCCACGTTCGAAAGATAAAAATATATTATAAGTTCCCATGTTCAAGAGATAAAAATATAGTATAAAATTTGGAGCTAAGTTCCCATGTTAAATAGTAAAAAATACATTACAAAGTTTAAAGCTATTTTCCCACGTTCGATAGATAAAAATATATTATAAAGCTTGAAGCTAAGTTCCCATGTTTAAGAGATAAAAATATAGTATAAAATTTGGAGCTAAGTTCCCATGTTAAATAGTAAAAAATACATTACAAAGTTTGAAGCTATTTTTTTTTTTTTATTTTATATAGTATAAAATTTGGAGCTAAGTTCCCATGTTAAATAGTAAAAAATACATTACAAAGTTTAAAGCTATTTTCCCACGTTCGATAGATAAAAATATATTATAAAGCTTGAAGCTAAGTTCCCATGTTCAAGAGATAAAAATATAGTATAAAATTTGGAGCTAAGTTCCCATGTTAAACAGTAAAAAATACATTACAAAGTTTGAAGCTATTTTTTTTTTTTTATTTTATATAGTATAAAATTTGGAGCTAAGTTCCCATGTTAAATAGTAAAAAATACATTACAAAGTTTAAAGCTATTTTCCCACGTTCGATAGATAAAAATATATTATAAAGCTTGAAGCTAAGTTCCCATGTTCAAGAGATAAAAATATAGTATAAAATTTGGAGCTAAGTTCCCATGTTAAATAGTGAAAAATACATTACAAAGTTTGAAGCTATTTTTTTTTTTTTATTTTATATAGTATAAAATTTGGAGCTAAGTTCCCATGTTAAATAGTAAAAAATACATTACAAAGTTTAAAGCTATTTTCCCACGTTCGAAAGATAAAAATATATTATAAGTTCCCATGTTCAAGAGATAAAAATATAGTATAAAATTTGGAGCTAAGTTCCCATGTTAAATAGTAAAAAATACATTACAAAGTTTAAAGCTATTTTCCCACGTTCGAAAGATAAAAATATATTATAAGTTCCCATGTTCAAGAGATAAAAATATAGTATAAAATTTGGAGCTAAGTTCCCATCTTAAATAGTAAAAAATACATTACAAAGTTTGAAGCTATTTTTTTTTTTTATTTTATATAGTATAAAATTTGGAGCTAAGTTCCCATGTTAAATAGTAAAAAATACATTACAAAGTTTAAAGCTATTTTCCCACGTTCGAAAGATAAAAATATATTATAAGTTCCCATGTTCAAGAGATAAAAATATAGTATAAAATTTGGAGCTAAGTTCCCATGTTAAATAGTAAAAAATACATTACAAAGTTTGAAGCTATTTTCCCACGTTCGATAGATAAAAATATATTATAAGTTCCCATGTTCAAGAGATAAAAATGTAGTATAAAATTTGGAGCTAAGTTCCCATGTTAAATAGTAAAAAATACATTACAAAGTTTAAAGCTATTTTCCCACGTTCGAAAGATGAAAATATATTATAAAGCTTGAAGCTAAGTTCCCATGTTCAAGAGATAAAAATATAGTATAAAATTTGGAGCTAAGTTCCCATGTTAAATAGTAAAAAATACATTACAAAGTTTGAAGCTATTTTTTTTTTTTTATTTTATATAGTATAAAATTTGGAGCTAAGTTCCCATGTTAAATAGTAAAAAATACATTACAAAGTTTAAAGCTATTTTCCCACGTTCGATAGATAAAAATATATTATAAGTTCCCATGTTCAAGAGATAAAAATGTAGTATAAAATTTGGAGCTAAGTTCCCATGTTAAATAGTAAAAAATACATTACAAAGTTTAAAGCTATTTTCCCACGTTCGAAAGATGAAAATATATTATAAAGCTTGAAGCTAAGTTCCCATGTTCAAGAGATAAAAATATAGTATAAAATTTGGAGCTAAGTTCCCATGTTAAATAGTAAAAAATACATTACAAAGTTTGAAGCTATTTTTTTTTTTTTATTTTATATAGTATAAAATTTGGAGCTAAGTTCCCATGTTAAATAGTAAAAAATACATTACAAAGTTTAAAGCTATTTTCCCACGTTCGATAGATAAAAATATATTATAAGTTCCCATGTTCAAGAGATAAAAATATAGTATAAAATTTGGAGCTAAGTTCCCATGTTAAATAGTAAAAAATACATTACAAAGTTTGAAGCTATTTTCCCACGTTCGATAGATAAAAATATATTATAAGTTCCCATGTTCAAGAGATAAAAATGTAGTATAAAATTTGGAGCTAAGTTCCCATGTTAAATAGTAAAAAATACATTACAAAGTTTAAAGCTATTTTCCCACGTTCGAAAGATAAAAATATATTATAAAGCTTGAAGCTAAGTTCCCATGTTCAAGAGATAAAAATATAGTATAAAATTTGGAGCTAAGTTCCCATCTTAAATAGTAAAAAATACATTACAAAGTTTGAAGCTATTTTTTTTTTTTTATTTTATATAGTATAAAATTTGGAGCTAAGTTCCCATGTTAAATAGTAAAAAATACATTACAAAGTTTAAAGCTATTTTCCCACGTTCGATAGATAAAAATATATTATAAAGCTTGAAGCTAAGTTCCCATGTTTAAGAGATAAAAATATAGTATAAAATTTGGAGCTAAGTTCCCATGTTAAATAGTAAAAAATACATTACAAAGTTTAAAGCTATTTTCCCACGTTCGATAGATAAAAATATATTATAAAGCTTGAAGCTAAGTTCCCATGTTTAAGAGATAAAAATATAGTATAAAATTTGGAGCTAAGTTCCCATGTTAAATAGTAAAAAATACATTACAAAGTTTGAAGCTATTTTTTTTTTTTTATTTTATATAGTATAAAATTTGGAGCTAAGTTCCCATGTTAAATAGTAAAAAATACATTACAAAGTTTAAAGCTATTTTCCCACGTTCGATAGATAAGAATATATTATAAAGCTTGAAGCTAAGTTCCCATGTTCAAGAGATAAAAATATAGTATAAAATTTGGAGCTAAGTTCCCATGTTAAACAGTAAAAAATACATTACAAAGTTTGAAGCTATTTTTTTTTTTTTATTTTATATAGTATAAAATTTGGAGCTAAGTTCCCATGTTAAATAGTAAAAAATACATTACAAAGTTTAAAGCTATTTTCCCACGTTCGATAGATAAAAATATATTATAAAGCTTGAAGCTAAGTTCCCATGTTTAAGAGATAAAAATATAGTATAAAATTTGGAGCTAAGTTCCCATGTTAAATAGTAAAAAATACATTACAAAGTTTGAAGCTATTTTTTTTTTTTTATTTTATATAGTATAAAATTTGGAGCTAAGTTCCCATGTTAAATAGTAAAAAATACATTACAAAGTTTAAAGCTATTTTCCCACGTTCGATAGATAAAAATATATTATAAGTTCCCATGTTCAAGAGATAAAAATATAGTATAAAATTTGGAGCTAAGTTCCCATGTTAAATAGTAAAAAATACATTACAAAGTTTAAAGCTATTTTCCCACGTTCGATAGATAAAAATATATTATAAAGCTTGAAGCTAAGTTCCCATGTTTAAGAGATAAAAATATAGTATAAAATTTGGAGCTAAGTTCCCATGTTAAATAGTAAAAAATACATTACAAAGTTTGAAGCTATTTTTTTTTTTTTATTTTATATAGTATAAAATTTGGAGCTAAGTTCCCATGTTAAATAGTAAAAAATACATTACAAAGTTTAAAGCTATTTTCCCACGTTCGATAGATAAAAATATATTATAAGTTCCCATGTTCAAGAGATAAAAATATAGTATAAAATTTGGAGCTAAGTTCCCATGTTAAATAGTAAAAAATACATTACAAAGTTTAAAGCTATTTTCCCACGTTCGATAGATAAAAATATATTATAAAGCTTGAAGCTAAGTTCCCATGTTCAAGAGATAAAAATATAGTATAAAATTTGGAGCTAAGTTCCCATGTTAAATAGTGAAAAATACATTACAAAGTTTGAAGCTATTTTTTTTTTTTTATTTTATATAGTATAAAATTTGGAGCTAAGTTCCCATGTTAAATAGTAAAAAATACATTACAAAGTTTAAAGCTATTTTCCCACGTTCGAAAGATAAAAATATATTATAAGTTCCCATGTTCAAGAGATAAAAATATAGTATAAAATTTGGAGCTAAGTTCCCATGTTAAATAGTAAAAAATACATTACAAAGTTTAAAGCTATTTTCCCACGTTCGAAAGATAAAAATATATTATAAGTTCCCATGTTCAAGAGATAAAAATATAGTATAAAATTTGGAGCTAAGTTCCCATCTTAAATAGTAAAAAATACATTACAAAGTTTGAAGCTATTTTTTTTTTTTATTTTATATAGTATAAAATTTGGAGCTAAGTTCCCATGTTAAATAGTAAAAAATACATTACAAAGTTTAAAGCTATTTTCCCACGTTCGAAAGATAAAAATATATTATAAGTTCCCATGTTCAAGAGATAAAAATATAGTATAAAATTTGGAGCTAAGTTCCCATGTTAAATAGTAAAAAATACATTACAAAGTTTGAAGCTATTTTCCCACGTTCGATAGATAAAAATATATTATAAGTTCCCATGTTCAAGAGATAAAAATGTAGTATAAAATTTGGAGCTAAGTTCCCATGTTAAATAGTAAAAAATACATTACAAAGTTTAAAGCTATTTTCCCACGTTCGAAAGATGAAAATATATTATAAAGCTTGAAGCTAAGTTCCCATGTTCAAGAGATAAAAATATAGTATAAAATTTGGAGCTAAGTTCCCATGTTAAATAGTAAAAAATACATTACAAAGTTTGAAGCTATTTTTTTTTTTTTATTTTATATAGTATAAAATTTGGAGCTAAGTTCCCATGTTAAATAGTAAAAAATACATTACAAAGTTTAAAGCTATTTTCCCACGTTCGATAGATAAAAATATATTATAAGTTCCCATGTTCAAGAGATAAAAATGTAGTATAAAATTTGGAGCTAAGTTCCCATGTTAAATAGTAAAAAATACATTACAAAGTTTAAAGCTATTTTCCCACGTTCGAAAGATGAAAATATATTATAAAGCTTGAAGCTAAGTTCCCATGTTCAAGAGATAAAAATATAGTATAAAATTTGGAGCTAAGTTCCCATGTTAAATAGTAAAAAATACATTACAAAGTTTGAAGCTATTTTTTTTTTTTTATTTTATATAGTATAAAATTTGGAGCTAAGTTCCCATGTTAAATAGTAAAAAATACATTACAAAGTTTAAAGCTATTTTCCCACGTTCGATAGATAAAAATATATTATAAAGCTTGAAGCTAAGTTCCCATGTTTAAGAGATAAAAATATAGTATAAAATTTGGAGCTAAGTTCCCATGTTAAATAGTAAAAAATACATTACAAAGTTTAAAGCTATTTTCCCACGTTCGATAGATAAAAATATATTATAAAGCTTGAAGCTAAGTTCCCATGTTTAAGAGATAAAAATATAGTATAAAATTTGGAGCTAAGTTCCCATGTTAAATAGTAAAAAATACATTACAAAGTTTGAAGCTATTTTTTTTTTTTTATTTTATATAGTATAAAATTTGGAGCTAAGTTCCCATGTTAAATAGTAAAAAATACATTACAAAGTTTAAAGCTATTTTCCCACGTTCGATAGATAAGAATATATTATAAAGCTTGAAGCTAAGTTCCCATGTTCAAGAGATAAAAATATAGTATAAAATTTGGAGCTAAGTTCCCATGTTAAACAGTAAAAAATACATTACAAAGTTTGAAGCTATTTTTTTTTTTTTATTTTATATAGTATAAAATTTGGAGCTAAGTTCCCATGTTAAATAGTAAAAAATACATTACAAAGTTTAAAGCTATTTTCCCACGTTCGATAGATAAAAATATATTATAAAGCTTGAAGCTAAGTTCCCATGTTTAAGAGATAAAAATATAGTATAAAATTTGGAGCTAAGTTCCCATGTTAAATAGTAAAAAATACATTACAAAGTTTGAAGCTATTTTTTTTTTTTTATTTTATATAGTATAAAATTTGGAGCTAAGTTCCCATGTTAAATAGTAAAAAATACATTACAAAGTTTAAAGCTATTTTCCCACGTTCGATAGATAAAAATATATTATAAGTTCCCATGTTCAAGAGATAAAAATATAGTATAAAATTTGGAGCTAAGTTCCCATGTTAAATAGTAAAAAATACATTACAAAGTTTGAAGCTATTTTCCCACGTTCGATAGATAAAAATATATTATAAGTTCCCATGTTCAAGAGATAAAAATGTAGTATAAAATTTGGAGCTAAGTTCCCATGTTAAATAGTAAAAAATACATTACAAAGTTTAAAGCTATTTTCCCACGTTCGAAAGATAAAAATATATTATAAAGCTTGAAGCTAAGTTCCCATGTTCAAGAGATAAAAATATAGTATAAAATTTGGAGCTAAGTTCCCATCTTAAATAGTAAAAAATACATTACAAAGTTTGAAGCTATTTTTTTTTTTTTTATTTTATATAGTATAAAATTTGGAGCTAGGTTCCCATGTTAAATAGTAAAAAATACATTACAAAGTTTAAAGCTATTTTCCCACGTTCGATAGATAAAAATATATTATAAAGCTTGAAGCTAAGTTCCCATGTTCAAGAGATAAAAATATAGTATAAAATTTGGAGCTAAGTTCCCATGTTAAATAGTAAAAAATACATTACAAAGTTTAAAGCTATTTTCCCACGTTCGATAGATAAAAATATATTATAAAGCTTGAAGCTAAGTTCCCATGTTTAAGAGATAAAAATATAGTATAAAATTTGGAGCTAAGTTCCCATGTTAAATAGTAAAAAATACATTACAAAGTTTGAAGCTATTTTTTTTTTTTTTATTTTATATAGTATAAAATTTGGAGCTAAGTTCCCATGTTAAATAGTAAAAAATACATTACAAAGTTTAAAGCTATTTTCCCACGTTCGATAGATAAAAATATATTATAAAGCTTGAAGCTAAGTTCCCATGTTTAAGAGATAAAAATATAGTATAAAATTTGGAGCTAAGTTCCCATGTTAAATAGTGAAAAATACATTACAAAGTTTGAAGCTATTTTTTTTTTTTTTATTTTATATAGTATAAAATTTGGAGCTAAGTTCCCATGTTAAATAGTAAAAAATACATTACAAAGTTTAAAGCTATTTTCCCACGTTCGAAAGATAAAAATATATTATAAGTTCCCATGTTCAAGAGATAAAAATATAGTATAAAATTTGGAGCTAAGTTCCCATGTTAAATAGTAAAAAATACATTACAAAGTTTAAAGCTATTTTCCCACGTTCGAAAGATAAAAATATATTATAAGTTCCCATGTTCAAGAGATAAAAATATAGTATAAAATTTGGAGCTAAGTTCCCATCTTAAATAGTAAAAAATACATTACAAAGTTTGAAGCTATTTTTTTTTTTAATTTTATATAGTATAAAATTTGGAGCTAAGTTCCCATGTTAAATAGTAAAAAATACATTACAAAGTTTAAAGCTATTCTCCCACGTTCGATAGATAAAAATATATTATAAAGCTTGAATTGTAGAAATGTAGTTTCCACATGGCGGGCGCAAAATTCGACTTAACGCGCGCTGTGTTGAAAAATGAAGTTCGATACACGTGCGAAAGATGATTCTCGACTCGTGTGATTGTCACCCTCGCTTCGCTCGGGCGAAAAACTCCACACTCGTCCGAGAATCAACACTTTCGCACTAGTACCGAAAATTGCTATTTTAATCAACACCAGTGTGGTTTTTACTTTTTATCGGCGTTAATTTAAACAGCAAAGAATTTAACTACTCGGTCCATTTCAGTTTACACCGCCGATTTTGTACAGTGTATTAGAGACGGCAAAACCTGCGCCAGCTCGTCCGGGTCTTTTCATACCTGCATATTCCCACCCATAACTACCAAAATCAAAGACATGGCTCTAAAAGGATTAGTGCCGGTGAACTGGTTAAGTGGATTTACAGGTTTGGCTCTGCTGGCCAACAGTCTATGAACGCGAGCACGTAATCGATATAAAATTTGGTGAGTGATACATGTTGGTAAAGAGTTATTAATTGGAGTGCACTAAAAAAATGAAATGAATCGAAACGATTCATTGACATCAGTTTCAAATCACAGTTCAATATTGGTTCAGAATCTGTAACGTGTAAAAATATCGAGCAGGCATAATAGTCAGTGAGAGATCGTAGTATACCGTTTCAACGAACAGTTGCATTATAGGAAAACCTGTCGCACAAATATGAAACAATTCAAAAATTCACTCGAACAAGAAGTAGTCGACTGATAGACCAAATCCTGCTCCGACTGGTATAATATAACATACGTCGTTAGTTTATATCATAATCAGTTTCCATTAACTGGTAGGTATGAGCAATATTTCACTGTATTACAATCAAACATCAAATATGTTATATTGTCGTGTTCTGGGCAGAATTGAGTCAGTATAGCCATCTACTTCTTTTGTATCGGTGAACAATATACAGTAGAACTCCTATAAACTCGAAGCTACGGGGCGAGAATTATAAGAATTAGAATTTACGGATTACCCTCTCAATCAGAATATCTACTATTAAAACTCTACTCTGTCGCTGTCTGCGCATACTCTATGTATTGCGCAGTAAAGTATGCGCATTAAAAGAAGTAAAAAGTAGGGGAGCAACTTTATCTCCAAAATTAATTAATTAATTTAAGTGCTTCGAATTTATAGGCGTTCTACTGTAAAACTGCGTACGGAACAAGTTGCAGCACGGGGATATTTATAATCAGATATACCCCCGTATTCATGAACGTCTGTTAAACGTTAAACCGCCGTAATATCGATAAAATCCGTAAAAATCTTTTGTTTAATGTGTATATTATATGTGTGTATATTTGATACATATGAAACAGAAGATTTTAACGGATTGTTATTTATTGCGGCGGTTAAACGCATAACGGACGTTGATGAATAAGGATAATCTTTTTACATACCTGTGCGCAGTTTGCCTGTTGATGTAAAGTGATATACAATAATGCAAAAGAATCTCATCTAACTACTTGTCTCTGGAAATAGCAATGTAACATTTAACCAAAAACAATTGAGTCTGTAAATTATCCGACCACCTGAAGTCAAGCTGTAATTACGATAATTCGTCTGTTTACTTTGTGATTTGATATACGTGAATTCTAAATGAAAATATTTTTAATTGTAATATTCACTTTACAAACAAATTCGCAGCTTAGAACAGTTACATTATATTCTGAACCAATTATATCGAGCACACAATTACTGTAGTATAATTTGAACAATAACATAACATAATGACTATTTAAAGTTTGTGAATAAATAACTGTGATATGAATACTGTATGCAAATTACATGAATGCCTGCCGAAATAACAAAAGATATTGTATTGAAGACATCTATCGAAATGTCCTATAGTATCAATGGAATTAAAGACCTGCTAAGATAATCTGATACGGATTGTAAAAATTCAACCGTACAATTAATATAACGTATATTCCATACCATTATTCTACATAAAAACTTCCGGTGCAATACTTCTGATGTAATGCATTTATTGTCTTATGCGACAGGTTTATCCTGTAATGTAACTATTCGTTATGGCGGTATACTACGATCTATCACAGTTGACTTGGATTACGATCCAACAACAAAATACATACATGCACCTGCTTCAAACGCTGGTAAAATAAAAATAAAAAGAAACGGAAGTTATAAAGTTGCCAAATTCAATTACTGATCAGCAAATATCAATCCTTGCACATTTGACAAAACTCTATCACATGTTTCACGTACTTCTCTATCTATCATCTTTTCTTCAACAGCGGAGCGAAATAAGCGAGTTTTCATCCGCAAACGAGGATGGAAACCAGTCGATTGCCGGTTTTCGTTTGCGGATGGAAAATAGCCGATTCCGCTCCGCTATTTAAAAAAATAGCATGTTCACCTCTGAGAAAACAGTCGTTGGCGCCTGTCGTCGGCGCGCAAACCGAGGCGCAAATGACTGTTTTCGAAGAGGTGAACAATGTACTATTACCTCTTCATGCATATAAACAGTTGACAGAATCACATGATTTCTTAACAAGGAATGACATGCTATATTCACTTTAATTTGTTGATTTCATCAAGTCTTGTGTCCTCACCAACATGTTTAGATTTGTTTTGAACTTTTCGGAAAGTTGCACTTAGCTTTATAACACTTATTTCAATACTTGCATTTCACACATGTATCAAAACAAACAATATATATGCATGGAGAGACAATAGTATATTGTGTACCAAGGGCGTAAAGTGGGCTTTTTTAGACCGAGTGTGGAGTTTGCAGTACGATTCAGAGGCGAGGTAGCACGAGTCGAAGACGAGTGCGTCGGCGAGCCGAAGACGAGTACTGCAACGACACAAGGTCAAAAAGCCCACTTAGCCTTGGTACACACCATATTTTATATAACGAAGCCATGTTTACCGACTTCTTGATGCTTCTGTATAGGACCTAAAGTAGTACTTTTAAGTCCTAGGACTTAAAAGTACTACTTTAGGTCCTATACAAAGGCATCAAAAAGCGAGGAAAACATGCTTCCGTTATATAAAAATATTAATCATTACTTTTATTACAGGATCATAATCCCGGCCTGCCGTTAAATAGTAGATTTCGATACGAGAGCGAAATGTGAGGCGTTTATAGGTGTGTGTTTGTATTACATCGGACAACCCTAAACGCCTCACTTCGCGGGAGTATCGAACGCTATTTTTTATAACAAATGCATGAAAAAGTTGCTTGTGGGGCTCTGTTGTCAATATAAACAACCATACCAAAAACATCTAATTGATTCAGCAGTATGCACGGAGTTAGCGCGTCGACAGGGATAAATGATTATAAAATGCTCTTGTTCGCACGCCGTGCGTAACAAGAATCATGTTGTGCACGCTCGATGTGCGCAAAACGCAGTGCGCACGTTTGGCATGCAATTTTGTTTCATGTTAGAATCGCCCACTCAAATGTCCGAGAAGGGCCACAATATGACCGCTCCAGAGCCCCAAACAAGCAACTTTTTCATGCATGCGTTATAAAAACGGGTAAAACATGAATACGTTTTATAAAAACGGGTAAAACATGAATACGTTTTATAAAATGGCATTTTGTCTCCCGGGCTGCAAACTTCACGCTCTGTAGAAATCAGTTATTCTATTCAATTGCACAATACATTATTACGACGAGCGATATTTGCAATACTCGTCTTCGACTCGTTTACGCCTCGTATTGCAAACTTACGCTCGGCGTTAAAAGACCTACTTTGCCTCCTTGGTACACTAGATCTATTTCTAAAAGCGATCCAGTGTTGGTCATCTACTTTACGAGCACATATATATCGTTTAGTACTTCAC
Source organism: Tenthredo mesomela (assembly GCA_943736025.1). NCBI lineage: Eukaryota > Metazoa > Arthropoda > Insecta > Hymenoptera > Tenthredinidae > Tenthredo > Tenthredo mesomela. The sequence continues at coordinate 16,801,369 of OX031014.1, read as the reverse complement.
TAAATTACCAATTTAGTATACATTAGACCGTTAAAAAAAAAAAATAAAAAAATACCTAAAACTATACTTTGACATGAAAAAACAACCTGCGTGAAGAATGGGCCATGTCCTTCAAGATTTAGAACTGCAGATACCTATATACCTATATTAGGATCGCAAACATATTAGTCCAGACGACTGAAATAGCTATCTACACTGTTAAAAATGATTGTGAATTTACAACATGCCTTACTAAACAAAAGTATTGGAAAATTACAAATGTGGCGTAGCAAAAGTAAATTGCTAAGCTTGTTCTGTAAATTTACAAATAAATTCTTGATTTTACTGAACCTTCATAATAAAAACACAAAATTGTATTTGAATTTTCTAATAATTGTTTAGTAAATTTGAAGTATTTGTGAATTGATTTTACAAGAAATGTCTTGTAAATTCACTACTCATGTATCTGCCAAAAAACTTCCAATACAATTCCAAATGTATAGGAAGTTTCACACAGAAATTTTTAACAGTGTAGGGATATTTTTAATTAAATATATATGAATTAGTCGACCCAACACTGGACGAGGCGAGCATTGATCTTAATAATAGCTATCAATACGTTGTAAAAAATTATTATTAAGTGAAATTTATAAGTTAGTTGCAAGTAGGTAGGTATAGCAGCTCGCACTCTGGCCTTGATTTTATGAATTTATTCATATTTAAAATGTACGTGTTGTAAGGAGAGGGATATCCGTGAATTTTTAAATATTAATTTATATCAATTAGATATTTTTCACTGGACTACCTTCACATTCCAGCACGTTCATTATTCACATCACGTACACTGCGCAGGATATAATTTAGTTTAAAATCTTGGTATCATTCTATCGCAGAAAATTATTGTAAGATATGTTCCTCTGGCTACAGAACTATTTCAAAGCTGTTAGTAATTGTATTATATAATAAGTAAATCATTATGTTTCATGCAAAAGCCGAGAATACTGTAAAATTATATCGCTTTTCAATGTAATTGTATTCAATAATTAATTTGAAAGAAGAAAAAGAACGTTGCATCGGCGTAGACCGGTATGAAGATGGATTGCGATCGTATAAAGACTTGTGATACGACTATCAGCTTGCAGACATACGCCGATCGGGATATCTTGCGCCAGTAAGAGACAATAATCGCATATGTAAATAGCAGTCACGAAATGGGTAAGTTGATTCGAAATTTTCATTCACTTGCTGTGAATTGTTGATAATTAATATAATAAAAAATAAAAAAAAATACCCCCTTCTAGCGGGGGAAATTTCTCTACAAAATCGAAGTCAGAACTCTTGTTATAGTATTCCTAGTTTTTACAAAATCAATTTTTAAAGTTTTATACACGCCAATGATGCCAAACGATCAGCTGTGTGCCTAACTCCCACTGCGCCGCTCATAGTCAGTCCCATACGCGCGCATGCGCAGTAGGACTTAGGCACACAGCTGAGCGTTTAGCGTCAGTGGTATAGGTCATTGGCGTGTGAAAAACTTTAGCAGTTGATTCTGCATTAGTTCTCACATTTCACAAGAGGGTATTTTTTTTTTTTACATAATTAGAATTAAAACTGCGTGATTTAGGCGTTGAAACCCGAATTATTCATATTTTTGCATTATTTCAATAATGAGCGTTCAACTTGGTGTGGACGTCTTTATATATATATTTTTATGAAGAATTTTCAGAATCGATTGATATTATTCTTCAATACAACTAATTCTTTGGATTATTTTATAGGTTTGTGACAGTATAAATCACAAAACATCGGTCTACCATCAAGCTTGTTGTCGGTTGTGTCTGCAGGGTGGCCACTAAATCTGACGAAAGAAATTCCCTGACAGTTCCTAGACATTTCCCTAATATTTCCGCAAATTTCCCTGCCACACTATTGAGAATTGTCAGAAAAAAGTAACACGGTAGGAATAATGCATATGTTCATTATTATTCATTCTTTGGTATTTTCAATTTTTTCTTTTTTTTTTTATAATTGAATACAAAATCAAAGTGAGAACTCTTGTTATAGTCTTCATATTTTTTGCGAAATGAATTTTTATAGTTTTATACACGCCGATGACGCCAAACGATCAGCTGTGTGCCTAACTCCCACTGCGCCGCTCGGTCCTATAATCGCGCGTGCGCAGTAGGACTTAAGGCCGGAATACAATCGACGCATACGTTCTCGTATCCGTAACACCGATACAACACATGCTTACACCGATAAACAAACACATGAACATTCTTTCCATGTGTTGTGTCAGTGTTACGGGAACGGGAACGCATGCGTCGATTGTATTCCGGCCTTGAGGCACACAGCTGATCGTTTGGCGTCATTGGGTCATTGGCGTGTAAAAAACTGTAGCACTTGATTTAGCAAGAACTAAGAATCCTAGAACATTAGTTCTTACTTAGAATTTTTTTTTTTTTACAAGAGGGTATTTTTTTTGTGATTAGTGATTTTGGCGTTGGAACACGTATTATTCTTTTTTTTCATTATTTTAATAATGAGCGTTCAACTTGTTGGGGATATCTTTTTATATATTTTTATAAAGAATTTTAAGAAACCATTGATATCATTCTTCAATACAACTAATTCATTGGATTATTTTATAGGTTTGTGACAGTATAAATCACAAAATATCGGTCTACCGTCAAGCTTGTTGTTGGTTCTGTCTACCGGGTGGCCACTAAATCTGACGAAAGAAATTCTCTGACAGTTCACAGAACTTTCCATGATATTTTCGAAAATTTCCCTGACAAACTATTGAGAATTGTGAAAAAAAAAGTTACACGGTAGGAACAATGCATATGTTTATTATTATTCATTTTTTGGTATTCACAATTTTTTTTTTTTTTGATTCAAAATTGTATACAAAGTCAAAGTGAGAACTCTTGTTATAGTAGTCCTAGTTTTTGCAAAATCAATTTTTAAAGTTTTATACACGCCCATGACGCGACATGATCAGCTGTGTGCCTAACTCCCACTCATTTTATTTTAATCACAGTGCGCAGAAAAAAAATGTTCGCCATGCACTTCTTTTATCGATTAGATATTTCTTATTTTCTCTGACTAATATTGAATTCCATAACATTTCCCTGATTTCCCTGACACTTAAAAAATTCCATGACGTTTCCAGGTTTTCCCCGACAGTGGCCACCATGGTCTGTAACCTAATCTACATCTGAGCTTACGACAGAAACCTCAAACTTCAGAAAACATCCTAGCCAGCCGTGTGAATTGTCATCATTACTTGTCATGCATAGTTTAAACTGTTACACTCTTATATGGACACCGCTTTTTAATTACTGATTATACTTCCAATTCTGTCTGATCTTGTTCAATTTTCAGGAAGTAGTCAACTACTGCTAACGCATACTTTCATATTTCCACAATGTGTGAAATAGAATTAAGAATTGAGTAACAAATGGCCTGCGTTTGCTGCGCTTCACTGAAACAGAGCATACAATAATGAAATGTTAGTCATTTGAAGCCTATGATTTTGTCTGCGAGAGTTTATCTGTCTATGTTGGAAGAGTTGACCGAGGCTCATCAAACTTGACGATACTGATTCAAAATCATGTGAAAAGGCAACAACATGTAGAAATTTTAATGAGGTTGAAGTTCGTAACGTTAACGCAACAAAATAATTGTGCAAATTTCTTGATTTCATAACTTGAACGGTTCAAAAACAGCAAAATACGATCCATAATTTTTCGAATTGAGTAAAATACACTTATCTCGCCTATTTGGCAACTTTAACAACGTTTGAGTCATGAAATAGTGAATTTTTTTTCCAAAAATTGTGTTACGTTAACGTTACGAACTTCAACTTCATAAATTTTAAAAAGAGGTTAAAGTTTTCTTTTTAAATTTTCAGCAACATAATTATTAACAATAAATTGTTTATAATCTCTTATATATAAGATATATGAAGTTTCATAGCCAGAGGAGCCTCATAGATAAGACTCATTTAATTTCTCTTATATATAAGTTATATATAAGCCTATTATACATGATTATATCTGATATAGGTCTAAAAAAAAATAAAAGGTTCTAATATATGATCCTATCTGATCAGACCTGATTGATATGAAACCTATTATTTCATTTTCGTTTAAATCATACATAGTTGTATATATATTATGATTAGGTCTAATGGTATCTTACTCACTATATAATTACTCCAGTCAATAAATTGAATCCACGACCCAGAAGTACGGCCAGAAGTAACCCTCCTTTTTAGTGTAAAACAATGAAAAGCGAGTACAGATACCAAAATATATATTGTAAGATATCAGTGAAACCTGCCAGTCGGAGAAAGCATAACTCTCAATATAAGTATAAATTAGTGATTTGAATATGATAGTAAGAATGATAAGTTCTAGAAAATTGCAAGATAATGTAAAGTCAGTTGAACATAAAAAAAAAAAAAAAAAATACAATATGATTATAAATACTTGAACGTTGAATTACCATTTATTTGCCTTGTCTGTTGATGATCAAGACAAAACTGAATTTCATTGATGCATGAAGTGTTGAAATAGAAACAAGAAAAATATGGTTACGAGATGTAATTTGCATAATTTAGTATGGTGACATAACGAAGCAGATAGACATAGGTGATATATATTTTAAATAATAGATTACGTCTACATAGAGTGTTTAATTAGGTAGTTTTATTATTATTGTTACACATACTGATAATTATTTTCGAATCTCGAATGTTTAAAGTTCAATTAACTCAACGTAACGTAACTTATACAACGTGACGTAGGTATAGTTCTGAGAGTTAGCGAGCGCGCGGGCGTTTTGAAAAAAAAGATGATCGTGAGGGATGTTTTAGAACTATAGGTATACGTTCCGTTGTGTAAGTTACGTTACGTTAAGTTCACTGTAATCCCGGCTTTAGTCAATCATTCTTTGATTAATTAATTAATCAATTAATTGATCAATTAATAAATTCATTCAATCATTAATTCATCGATTAATTAATACAGCAACTGCGATAAACCGTCTATTTACAATTTGATATATGAATGAGAAATAAAGAAATACGAACGATCATTATAATTTGGCTTATACAACATTTATTAATTAAAGCTACATAATACATATGTTATGATAAGTATAAATTAGTGATATTATTAGTTATGGTTATTTATTTATTTTATTTAGTTATTTATTTTTATTTTTTTCATAAATTGAATTTCAAATTTATGGATTTTGAATCCCCTCGGCCTCTTGGGGCCTGACCCCTCTCGCCACGGCCGTACCCATGGCCCCGTTGGCCCCCAGAGCCCTGTTGGCCACGTTGATTGTTCTGGCTCCAGTGGCCCCGCTGGCCTCGCTGGCCCCGCTGGCCCCATTGGCCTCGATAAGGGCCTCGGCCTTGTTGGCCACGATAATTTCGTTGGCCCCCGCGGCCCTGTTGGCCCCCGGTTCGGCCAGTATCCCTCTCTGCCAGAGCCGCGCGAACTACTTCCATCTACAAGAAATTGACACATTTTATTAATAATATTGCTGAGAAATTCATTATAACAAACGCAAAATAATTCGAACGAATAAAAAATAATAATAATGAATTGAAAAAAAAAATATACAGTCCGATCTCTGAATAATAATAATAATGAATAAAATAAAATAATAATAATAATAATAAAAATAAAAAAAATAGTATTAATAATATTAATAATATTGCTGAGTAATCCATTATAACAAATGCAGAATAATTCGAATGATGAATTGAAAAAAAAATATACAGTCCGATCTCTCAATAATAATAATAATGAATAAAATAAAATAATAATAATAATAATAAAAATAAAAAAAATAGTATTAATAATATTAATAATATTGCTGAGTAATCCATTATAACAAATGCAGAATAATTCGAATGATGAATTGAAAAAAAAATATACAGTCCGATCTCTCAATAATAATAATAATGAATAAAATAAAATAATAATAATAATAATAAAAATAAAAAAAATAGTATTAATAATATTAATAATATTGCTGAGTAATCCATTATAACAAATGCAGAATAATTCGAATGATGAATTGAAAAAAAAATATACAGTCCGATCTCTCAATAATAATAATAATGAATAAAATAAAATAATAATAATAATAATAAAAATAAAAAAAATAGTATTAATAATATTAATAATATTGCTGAGTAATCCATTATAACAAATGCAGAATAATTCGAATGATGAATTGAAAAAAAAATATACAGTCCGATCTCTCAATAATAATAATAATAATAATAATAATAATAAAAATAAAAAAAATAGTCATAATAATATTAATAATATTGCTGAGTAATTCATTATAACAAACTCAGAATAATTCGAATGATGAATTGAAAAAAAAAATATACAGTCCGATCTCTCAATAATAATAATAATGAATAAAAAAAAAATAATAATAATAATAATAAAAATAAAAAAAATAGTATTAATAATATTAATAATATTGCTGAGTAATTCATTATAACAAACGCAGAATAATTCGAATGATGAATTGAAAAAGAAAATATACAGTCCGATCTCTCAATAATAATAATAATAATAATAATAATAATAATAATAATAATAATAAATAAAAAATAATAATAACAATAAAAATAAAAAAAAATATTAATAATAATATTAATAATATTTCGGAGTAATTAATTATAAAAAAATATAAAAAAAAAAATATAAAAAAAAATAAAAAAAAAATAAAAAATAAAAAATATTAATAATAATATTAATAATATTTCGGAGTAATTCATTATAAAAAAATATAAAAAAAAAATATAAAAAAAAATTAAAAAAAACTAAAAAATAAAAAATATTAATAATAATATTAATAATATTTCGGAGTAATTCATTATAAAAAAATATAAAATAAAAAAAAAAAAAATATACAGTCCGATTAAGACATAGCGAGGAAAGAGAGAGACGAAAAACAATTGGTGCGACTAGCGAAAAATTTAATAATAATATATTCTTTAAATTATTAATATTAATAATATTATTATTATTTTTTATTTTTATTTTCAATACGTACTATTTGATCGATGGGTACGAGCATGGGTTGAGGAGTCGAATGCGGTGGAGGAGGCGGAGGAGGTGGAGGAGGCGGAGGAGGTGGAGGAGGCGGAAGACGCGCGTTTTGATCTTCCTCGGTGATCATTTTAGCAGCGGCGATAATTTCAGAATCAGCTATAACAAAAATATAACAATTATACATAGAAGGTTATTTCACACATAACATGAATTTATTTAGAACGTACATTTCTAACGCATCGAAATTTACTCCAAAATGTATATTGCCGAACTGAAGAATAAAAAAAAAAAGTAAAACAAATATAATCACAGCCAAATAAGAAAATAGACAATAATAATAATCATTTAACTCTATTTTGGAGTATAAAATTGAGAAGTAGATAAATGCCCTAACACAGTTCCACATTTGATATGTACATGTATCGGTTATTAGGCCTAAGAAAATGTTATGAATAAAATAATTAATTCGTACTTACACATCTCACTGATTCGAAGGCAAACCGTAGAATGAGGCGATGCTACGATGTTCATAAAAATGGTATAACAAACAATCACTAAGGGTCGCTAGGCAACGTCAACATTTATTATCGACAATCAACAATTGAACTCAAGTAAAACTCGACACTGTGATGACGCTAACTAGCAAATGGAATTACGGCCGTAGCCCGTAACGAATCGTTGGCGTTACGGCGGGCGCTAAAAACTCTCGTCGCAGGATCGGTAGGTAGCGTTATCACAGAGTCAGGATTTCGTCGTCTGCAATTGTTGATTGTGAAAACATGTAGTGGCCAGCGGAGGTTAACGGGTGTAGCGGGAAAACGCACCGACAGCACAGGCGTTAAAAGTGAACGTCGGCGCTATGTTAACGCCAAGATATCCGGAATTGCCCACCTCACTGCTTTGATTTAAAATATTAAGCACTGAAGAGGACTTTGAATACATTCAATATATAAACCAATGACAGACCATGTCTGGAATGAAATTGAATAGGGTTTCGGAAACATTGCAAACATTAAAGTTCTCACAGTGACTATCCCGTCACGAAGTATTATAGTATATCTATATTTTTTCAGCTAATGATGATAGGACTATCCATGAAATGATATGCAGGATGAATCTAGATTACACATGAAATGAAAGCCAAACATTGCATGACTATTTTTTTTTATCTTTATTTTTTACGATTTTCTCACTAATTAAATAATCATTCAATGACTGCGAAAAGTGTTGAGGATGACTTCCGACGAATCGTTCAGGACGAAACTTTTTCTCATCGTTAAGGGATGGATGGAAAACGAATTCGATGCGGTGAAGAAGTGACCAATGATTCGTTTTTATTTTCTTTATTTTTTTTTTTTCACGAATTTTGAAATCAAAAAAAAAATTTTGATTCACTCAATGACTTAGGGAATGTGTTAAGAGTGGCTTCCGACGAGCCCCGATTTCGACGAAACTTTTTTTCATAGTACATGGGCAAGGGTTTAACAGATTCGCGGCGATGAAAGAGTGACCAATTTTTTTTTTCATTTTTTACGAATTTTGAACGAATTAACAAGTCATTCAATGACTTAGGGGATGAGATAAGGGTGGCTTACGACGAGCCGATTTTGACTACACTTTTTTTCATAGTTCAGGGGGAGGGGTTGAACGGATTCGCAGTGTTAAAGAAGTGACCAATTCTTTTTTTCATTATTTACGAATTTTGAACGAATTAAATACTCAATCAATGACTTGGGGGATGAGATAAGGGTGGCTTCCGACGAGCCGATTTTGACTAAACTTTTTTTCATAGTTCAGGGGGAGGGGTTAAACGGATTCGCAGTGTTAAAGAAGTGACCAATTCTTTTTTTCATTTTTTACGAATTTTGAACGAATTAAATACTCAATCAATGACTTGGGGGATGTGATAACGGTTGCTTCCGACGAGCCGATTTCGACGAAACTTTTTTTCATAGTTCAGGGGGAGGGGTTAAACGGATTCGCAGTGTTAAAGAAGTGACCAATTCTTTTTTTCATTTTTTACGAATTTTGAACGAATTAAATACTCAATCAATGACTTGGGGGATGTGATAACGGTTGCTTCCGACGAGCCGATTTTGACTAAACTTTTTTTGATAGTTCAGGGGGAGGGGTTAAACGGATTCGCAGTGTTAAAGAAGTGACCAATTCTTTTTTTCATTTTTTACGAATTTTGAACGAATTAAATAATCAATCAATGACTTAGGGGATGAGATAAGGGTGGCTTCCGACGAGCCGATTTTGAGTAAACTTTTTTTGATAGTTCAGGGGGAGGGGTTAAACGGATTCGCAGTGTTAAAGAAGTAACCAATTCTTTTTTTCATTTTTTACGAATTTTGAACGAATTAAATACTCAATAAATGACTTGGGGGATGTGATAACGGTTGCTTCCGACGAGCCGATTTCGACGAAACTTTTTTTCATAGTTCATGGGCAAGGGTTTAACAGATTCGCGGCAATGAAAGAGTGACCAATTCTTTTTTTCATTTTTTACGAATTTTGAACGAATTAAATACTCAATCAATGACTTAGGGGATGAGATAAGGGTGGCTTCCGACGAGCCGATTTTGACTAAACTTTTTTTCACAGTTCAGGGGGAGGGGTTAAACGGATTCGCAGTGTTAAAGAAGTGACCAATTCTTTTTTTCATTTTTTACGAATTTTGAACGAATTAAATACTCAATCAATGACTTAGGGGATGAGATAAGGGTGGCTTCCGACGAGCCGATTTTGACTAAACTTTTTTTCACAGTTCAGGGGGAGGGGTTAAACGGATTCGCAGTGTTAAAGAAGTGACCAATTCTTTTTTTCATTTTTTACGAATTTTGAACGAATTAAATACTCAATCAATGACTTAGGGGATGAGATAAGGGTGGCTTCCGACGAGCCGATTTTGACTAAACTTTTTTTCACAGTTCAGGGGGAGGGGTTAAACGGATTCGCAGTGTTAAAGAAGTGACCAATTCTTTTTTTCATTTTTTACGAATTTTGAACGAATTAAATACTCAATCAATGACTTAGGGGATGAGATAAGGGTGGCTTCCGACGAGCCGATTTTGACTAAACTTTTTTTGATAGTTCAGGGGGAGGGGTTAAACGGATTCGCAGTGTTAAAGAAGTGACCAATTCTTTTTTTCATTTTTTACGAATTTTGAACGAATTAAATACTCAATAAATGACTTGGGGGATGTGATAACGGTTGCTTCCGACGAGCCGATTTCGACGAAACTTTTTTTGATAGTTCAGGGGGAGGGGTTAAACGGATTCGCAGTGTTAAAGAAGTGACCAATTCTTTTTTTCATTTTTTACGAATTTTGAACGATTTAAATAATCAATCAATGACTTAGGGGATGAGATAAGGGTGGCTTCCGACGAGCCGATTTTGACTAAACTTTTTTTGGTAGTTCAGGGGGAGGGGTTGAACGGATTCGCAGTGTTAAAGAAGTGACCAATTCTTTTTTTCATTTTTTACGAATTTTGAACGAATTAAATACTCAATCAATGACTTAGGGGATGAGATAAGGGTGGCTTCCGACGAGCCGATTTCGACGAAACTTTTTTCGATAGTTCAGGGGGAGGGGTTAAACGGATTCGCAGTGTTAAAGAAGTGACCAATTCTTTTTTTAATTTTTTACGAATTTTGAACGAATTAAATAATCAATCAATGACTTAGGGGATGAGATAAGGGTGGCTTCCGACGAGCCGATTTTGACTAAACTTTTTTTCACAGTTCAGGGGGAGGGGTTAAACGGATTCGCAGTGTTAAAGAAGTGACCAATTCTTTTTTTCATTTTTTACGAATTTTGAACGAATTAAATACTCAATCAATGACTTAGGGGATGAGATAAGGGTGGCTTCCGACGAGCCGATTTCGACGAAACTTTTTTCGATAGTTCAGGGGGAGGGGTTAAACGGATTCGCAGTGTTAAAGAAGTGACCAATTCTTTTTTTAATTTTTTACGAATTTTGAACGAATTAAATAATCAATCAATGACTTAGGGGATGAGATAAGGGTGGCTTCCGACGAGCCGATTTTGACTAAACTTTTTTTCACAGTTCAGGGGGAGGGGTTAAACGGATTCGCAGTGTTAAAGAAGTGACCAATTCTTTTTTTCATTTTTTACGAATTTTGAACGAATTAAATACTCAATCAATGACTTGGGGGATGAGATAACGGTTGCTTCCGACGAGCCGATTTCGACGAAACTTTTTTTCATAGTTCATGGGCAAGGGTTTAACAGATTCGCGGCAATGAAAGAGTGACCAATTCTTTTTTTCATTTTTTACGAATTTTGAACGAATTAAATACTCAATCAATGACTTAGGGGATGAGATAAGGGTGGCTTCCGACGAGCCGATTTTGACTAAACTTTTTTTGGTAGTTCAGGGGGAGGGGTTAAACGGATTCGTAGTGTTCAAGAAGTGACCAATTCTTTTTTTCATTTTTTACGAATTTTGAACGAATTAAATACTCAATCAATGACTTAGGGGATGAGATAAGGGTGGCTTCCGACGAGCCGATTTCGACGAAACTTTTTTCGATAGTTCAGGGGGAGGGGTTAAACGGATTCGCAGTGTTAAAGAAGTGACCAATTCTTTTTTTCATTTTTTACGAATTTTGAACGAATTAAATAATCAATCAATGACTTAGGGGATGAGATAAGGGTGGCTTCCGACGAGCCGATTTTGACTAAACTTTTTTTCACTGTTCAGGGGGAGGGGTTAAACGGATTCGCAGTGTTAAAGAAGTGACCAATTCTTTTTTTCATTTTTTACGAATTTTGAACGAATTAAATACTCAATCAATGACTTGGGGGATGAGATAACGGTTGCTTCCGACGAGCCGATTTCGACGAAACTTTTTTTCATAGTTCATGGGCAAGGGTTTAACAGATTCGCGTCAATGAAAGAGTGACCAATTATTTTTTTCATTTTTTACGAATTTTGAACGAATTAAATACTCAATCAATGACTTAGGGGATGAGATAAGGGTGGCTTCCGACGAGCCGATTTTGACTAAACTTTTTTTCACAGTTCAGGGGGAGGGGTTAAACGGATTCGCAGTGTTAAAGAAGTGACCAATTCTTTTTTTCATTTTTTACGAATTTTGAACGAATTAAATACTCAATCAATGACTTAGGGGATGAGATAAGGGTGGCTTCCGACGAGCCGATTTTGACTAAACTTTTTTTGATAGTTCAGGGGGAGGGGTTAAACGGATTCGCAGTGTTAAAGAAGTGACCAATTCTTTTTTTTTTTTTTACGAATTTTGAACGAATTAAATACTCAATCAATGACTTGGGGGATGTGATAACGGTTGCTTCCGACGAGCCGATTTCGACGAAACTTTTTTTGATAGTTCAGGGGGAGGGGTTAAACGGATTCGCAGTGTTAAAGAAGTGACCAATTCTTTTTTTCATTTTTTACGAATTTTGAACGAATTAAATAATCAATCAATGACTTAGGGGATGAGATAAGGGTGGCTTCCGACGAGCCGATTTTGACTAAACTTTTTTTGGTAGTTCAGGGGGAGGGGTTAAACGGATTCGCAGTGTTAAAGAAGTGACCAATTCTTTTTTTCATTTTTTACGAATTTTGAACGAATTAAATACTCAATCAATGACTTAGGGGATGAGATAAGGGTGGCTTCCGACGAGCCGATTTCGACGAAACTTTTTTCGATAGTTCAGGGGGAGGGGTTAAACGGATTCGCAGTGTTAAAGAAGTGACCAATTCTTTTTTTCATTTTTTACGAATTTTGAACGAATTAAATACTCAATCAATGACTTGGGGGATGTGATAACGGTTGCTTCCGACGAGCCGATTTCGACGAAACTTTTTTTCATAGTTCATGGGCAAGGGTTTAACAGATTCGCGGCAATGAAAGAGTGACCAATTATTTTTTTCATTTTTTACGAATTTTGAACGAATTAAATACTCAATCAATGACTTAGGGGATGAGATAAGGGTGGCTTCCGACGAGCCGATTTTGACTAAATTTTTTTTCACAGTTCAGGGGGAGGGGTTAAACGGATTCGCAGTGTTAAAGAAGTGACCAATTCTTTTTTTCATTTTTTACGAATTTTGAACGAATTAAATAATCAATCAATGACTTAGGGGATGAGATAAGGGTGGCTTCCGACGAGCCGATTTTGACTAAACTTTTTTTCATAGTTCAGGGGGAGGGGTTAAACGGATTCGCAGTGTTAAAGAAGTGACCAATTCTTTTTTTCATTTTTTACGAATTTTGAAGGAATTAAATAATCAATCAATGACTTAGGGGATGAGATAAGGGTGGCTTCCGACGAGCCGATTTCGACGAAACTTTTTTTCATAGTTCATGGGCAAGGGTTTAACAGATTCGCGGCAATGAAAGAGTGACCAATTATTTTTTTCATTTTTTACGAATTTTGAACGAATTAAATACTCAATCAATGACTTGGGGGATGAGATAACGGTTGCTTCCGACGAGCCGATTTCGACGAAACTTTTTTTCATAGTTCAGGGGGAGGGGTTAAACGGATTCGCAGTGTTAAAGAAGTGACCAATTCTTTTTTTCATTTTTTACGAATTTTGAACGAATTAAATACTCAATCAATGACTTGGGGGATGTGATAACGGTTGCTTCCGACGAGCCGATTTTGACTAAACTTTTTTTGATAGTTCAGGGGGAGGGGTTAAACGGATTCGCAGTGTTAAAGAAGTGACCAATTCTTTTTTTCATTTTTTACGAATTTTGAACGAATTAAATAATCAATCAATGACTTAGGGGATGAGATAAGGGTGGCTTCCGACGAGCCGATTTTGAGTAAACTTTTTTTGATAGTTCAGGGGGAGGGGTTAAACGGATTCGCAGTGTTAAAGAAGTAACCAATTCTTTTTTTCATTTTTTACGAATTTTGAACGAATTAAATACTCAATAAATGACTTGGGGGATGTGATAACGGTTGCTTCCGACGAGCCGATTTCGACGAAACTTTTTTTCATAGTTCATGGGCAAGGGTTTAACAGATTCGCGGCAATGAAAGAGTGACCAATTCTTTTTTTCATTTTTTACGAATTTTGAACGAATTAAATACTCAATCAATGACTTAGGGGATGAGATAAGGGTGGCTTCCGACGAGCCGATTTTGACTAAACTTTTTTTCACAGTTCAGGGGGAGGGGTTAAACGGATTCGCAGTGTTAAAGAAGTGACCAATTCTTTTTTTCATTTTTTACGAATTTTGAACGAATTAAATACTCAATCAATGACTTAGGGGATGAGATAAGGGTGGCTTCCGACGAGCCGATTTTGACTAAACTTTTTTTCACAGTTCAGGGGGAGGGGTTAAACGGATTCGCAGTGTTAAAGAAGTGACCAATTCTTTTTTTCATTTTTTACGAATTTTGAACGAATTAAATACTCAATCAATGACTTAGGGGATGAGATAAGGGTGGCTTCCGACGAGCCGATTTTGACTAAACTTTTTTTCACAGTTCAGGGGGAGGGGTTAAACGGATTCGCAGTGTTAAAGAAGTGACCAATTCTTTTTTTCATTTTTTACGAATTTTGAACGAATTAAATACTCAATCAATGACTTAGGGGATGAGATAAGGGTGGCTTCCGACGAGCCGATTTTGACTAAACTTTTTTTGATAGTTCAGGGGGAGGGGTTAAACGGATTCGCAGTGTTAAAGAAGTGACCAATTCTTTTTTTCATTTTTTACGAATTTTGAACGAATTAAATACTCAATAAATGACTTGGGGGATGTGATAACGGTTGCTTCCGACGAGCCGATTTCGACGAAACTTTTTTTGATAGTTCAGGGGGAGGGGTTAAACGGATTCGCAGTGTTAAAGAAGTGACCAATTCTTTTTTTCATTTTTTACGAATTTTGAACGATTTAAATAATCAATCAATGACTTAGGGGATGAGATAAGGGTGGCTTCCGACGAGCCGATTTTGACTAAACTTTTTTTGGTAGTTCAGGGGGAGGGGTTGAACGGATTCGCAGTGTTAAAGAAGTGACCAATTCTTTTTTTCATTTTTTACGAATTTTGAACGAATTAAATACTCAATCAATGACTTAGGGGATGAGATAAGGGTGGCTTCCGACGAGCCGATTTCGACGAAACTTTTTTCGATAGTTCAGGGGGAGGGGTTAAACGGATTCGCAGTGTTAAAGAAGTGACCAATTCTTTTTTTAATTTTTTACGAATTTTGAACGAATTAAATAATCAATCAATGACTTAGGGGATGAGATAAGGGTGGCTTCCGACGAGCCGATTTTGACTAAACTTTTTTTCACAGTTCAGGGGGAGGGGTTAAACGGATTCGCAGTGTTAAAGAAGTGACCAATTCTTTTTTTCATTTTTTACGAATTTTGAACGAATTAAATACTCAATCAATGACTTGGGGGATGAGATAACGGTTGCTTCCGACGAGCCGATTTTGACTAAACTTTTTTTGGTAGTTCAGGGGGAGGGGTTGAACGGATTCGCCGTGTTAAAGAAGTGACCAATTCTTTTTTTCATTTTTTACGAATTTTGAACGAATTAAATACTCAATCAATGACTTAGGGGATGAGATAAGGGTGGCTTCCGACGAGCCGATTTCGACGAAACTTTTTTCGATAGTTCAGGGGGAGGGGTTAAACGGATTCGCAGTGTTAAAGAAGTGACCAATTCTTTTTTTAATTTTTTACGAATTTTGAACGAATTAAATAATCAATCAATGACTTAGGGGATGAGATAAGGGTGGCTTCCGACGAGCCGATTTTGACTAAACTTTTTTTCACAGTTCAGGGGGAGGGGTTAAACGGATTCGCAGTGTTAAAGAAGTGACCAATTCTTTTTTTCATTTTTTACGAATTTTGAACGAATTAAATACTCAATCAATGACTTGGGGGATGAGATAACGGTTGCTTCCGACGAGCCGATTTCGACGAAACTTTTTTTCATAGTTCATGGGCAAGGGTTTAACAGATTCGCGGCAATGAAAGAGTGACCAATTCTTTTTTTCATTTTTTACGAATTTTGAACGAATTAAATACTCAATCAATGACTTAGGGGATGAGATAAGGGTGGCTTCCGACGAGCCGATTTTGACTAAACTTTTTTTGGTAGTTCAGGGGGAGGGGTTAAACGGATTCGTAGTGTTCAAGAAGTGACCAATTCTTTTTTTCATTTTTTACGAATTTTGAACGAATTAAATACTCAATCAATGACTTAGGGGATGAGATAAGGGTGGCTTCCGACGAGCCGATTTCGACGAAACTTTTTTCGATAGTTCAGGGGGAGGGGTTAAACGGATTCGCAGTGTTAAAGAAGTGACCAATTCTTTTTTTCATTTTTTACGAATTTTGAACGAATTAAATAATCAATCAATGACTTAGGGGATGAGATAAGGGTGGCTTCCGACGAGCCGATTTTGACTAAACTTTTTTTCACAGTTCAGGGGGAGGGGTTAAACGGATTCGCAGTGGTAAAGAAGTGACCAATTCTTTTTTTCATTTTTTACGAATTTTGAACGAATTAAATACTCAATCAATGACTTGGGGGATGAGATAACGGTTGCTTCCGACGAGCCGATTTCGACGAAACTTTTTTTCATAGTTCATGGGCAAGGGTTTAACAGATTCGCGTCAATGAAAGAGTGACCAATTATTTTTTTCATTTTTTACGAATTTTGAACGAATTAAATACTCAATCAATGACTTAGGGGATGAGATAAGGGTGGCTTCCGACGAGCCGATTTTGACTAAACTTTTTTTCACAGTTCAGGGGGAGGGGTTAAACGGATTCGCAGTGTTAAAGAAGTGACCAATTCTTTTTTTCATTTTTTACGAATTTTGAACGAATTAAATACTCAATCAATGACTTAGGGGATGAGATAAGGGTGGCTTCCGACGAGCCGATTTTGACTAAACTTTTTTTGATAGTTCAGGGGGAGGGGTTAAACGGATTCGCAGTGTTAAAGAAGTGACCAATTCTTTTTTTTTTTTTTACGAATTTTGAACGAATTAAATACTCAATCAATGACTTGGGGGATGTGATAACGGTTGCTTCCGACGAGCCGATTTCGACGAAACTTTTTTTGATAGTTCAGGGGGAGGGGTTAAACGGATTCGCAGTGTTAAAGAAGTGACCAATTCTTTTTTTCATTTTTTACGAATTTTGAACGAATTAAATAATCAATCAATGACTTAGGGGATGAGATAAGGGTGGCTTCCGACGAGCCGATTTTGACTAAACTTTTTTTGGTAGTTCAGGGGGAGGGGTTAAACGGATTCGCAGTGTTAAAGAAGTGACCAATTCTTTTTTTCATTTTTTACGAATTTTGAACGAATTAAATACTCAATCAATGACTTAGGGGATGAGATAAGGGTGGCTTCCGACGAGCCGATTTCGACGAAACTTTTTTCGATAGTTCAGGGGGAGGGGTTAAACGGATTCGCAGTGTTAAAGAAGTGACCAATTCTTTTTTTCATTTTTTACGAATTTTGAACGAATTAAATACTCAATCAATGACTTGGGGGATGTGATAACGGTTGCTTCCGACGAGCCGATTTCGACGAAACTTTTTTTCATAGTTCATGGGCAAGGGTTTAACAGATTCGCGGCAATGAAAGAGTGACCAATTATTTTTTTCATTTTTTACGAATTTTGAACGAATTAAATACTCAATCAATGACTTAGGGGATGAGATAAGGGTGGCTTCCGACGAGCCGATTTTGACTAAATTTTTTTTCACAGTTCAGGGGGAGGGGTTAAACGGATTCGCAGTGTTAAAGAAGTGACCAATTCTTTTTTTCATTTTTTACGAATTTTGAACGAATTAAATAATCAATCAATGACTTAGGGGATGAGATAAGGGTGGCTTCCGACGAGCCGATTTTGACTAAACTTTTTTTCATAGTTCAGGGGGAGGGGTTAAACGGATTCGCAGTGTTAAAGAAGTGACCAATTCTTTTTTTCATTTTTTACGAATTTTGAAGGAATTAAATAATCAATCAATGACTTAGGGGATGAGATAAGGGTGGCTTCCGACGAGCCGATTTCGACGAAACTTTCTTTCATAGTTCATGGGCAAGGGTTTAACAGATTCGCGGCAATGAAAGAGTGACCAATTATTTTTTTCATTTTTTACGAATTTTGAACGAATTAAATACTCAATCAATGACTTGGGGGATGAGATAACGGTTGCTTCCGACGAGCCGATTTCGACGAAACTTTTTTTCATAGTTCATGGGCAAGGGTTTAACAGATTCGCCGCAATGAAAGAGTGACCAATTCTTTTTTGCATTTTTTACGAATTTTGAACGAATTAAATAATCAATCAATGACTTAGGGGATGAGATAAGGGTGGCTTCCGACGAGCCGATTTTGACTTAACTTTTTTTCATAGTTCAGGGGGAGGGGTTAAACGGATTCGCAGTGTTAAAGAAGTGACCAATTCTTTTTTTCATTTTTTACGAATTTTGAACGAATTAAATACTCAATCAATGACTTAGGGGATGAGATAAGGGTGGCTTCCGACGAGCCGATTTCGACGAAACTTTTTTAGATAGTTCAGGGGCAAGGGTTTAATAGATTCGCGGCAATGAAAGAGTGACCAATTATTTTTTTCATTTTTTACGAATTTTGAACGAAGTAAATACTCAATCAATGACTTAGGGGATGAGATAAGGGTGGCTTCCGACGAGCCGATTTTGACTAAACTTTTTTTGATAGTTCAGGGGGAGGGGTTAAACGGATTCGCAGTGTTAAAGAAGTGACCAATTCTTTTTTTCATTTTTTACGAATTTTGAACGAATTAAATACTCAATCAATGACTTGGGGGATGTGATAACGGTTGCTTCCGACGAGCCGATTTCGACGAAACTTTTTTTCATAGTTCATGGGCAAGGGTTTAATAGATTCGCGGCAATGAAAGAGTGACCAATTCTTTTTTTCATTTTTTACGAATTTTGAACGAATTAAATACTCAATCAATGACTTAGGGGATGAGATAAGGGTGGCTTCCGACGAGCCGATTTTGACTAAACTTTTTTTCACAGTTCAGGGGGAGGGGTTAAACGGATTCGCAGTGTTAAAGAAGTGACCAATTCTTTTTTTCCTTTTTTACGAATTTTGAACGAATTAAATAATCAATCAATGACTTAAGGGATGAGATAAGGGTGGCTTCCGACGAGCCGATTTTGACTAAACTTTTTTTCATAGTTCAGGGGGAGGGGTTAAACGGATTCGCAGTGTTAAAGAAGTGACCAATTCTTTTTTTCATTTTTTACGAATTTTGAAGGAATTAAATAATCAATCAATGACTTAGGGGATGAGATAAGGGTGGCTTCCGACGAGCCGATTTCGACGAAACTTTTTTTCATAGTTCATGGGCAAGGGTTTAACAGATTCGCGGCAATGAAAGAGTGACCAATTATTTTTTTCATTTTTTACGAATTTTGAACGAATTAAATACTCAATCAATGACTTGGGGGATGTGATAACGGTTGCTTCCGACGAGCCGATTTCGACGAAACTTTTTTTCATAGTTCATGGGCAAGGGTTTAACAGATTCGCCGTAATGAAAGAGTGACCAATTCTTTTTTGCATTTTTTACGAATTTTGAACGAATTAAATAATCAATCAATGACTTAGGGGATGAGATAAGGGTGGCTTCCGACGAGCCGATTTTGACTAAACTTTTTTTGATAGTTCAGGGGGAGGGGTTAAGCGGATTCGCAGTGTTAAAGAAGTGACCAATTCTTTTTTTCATTTTTTACGAATTTTGAACGAATCAAATAATCACTCAATGAGTTAGGGAATGTGTTAAGGGTGGCTTCCGACGAGATGATTCTGACGAAACTTTTTTTTTTATGCTTGAAGGTCAAGGGGAGAACGGATCCGCGTGAATGAAAAAGTGACCGATTCTTTTTTTCATTCTTCACGAATTTACAACGAATCAAACAATCACTCAATGAGTTAGGGGATGTGTTGAGGGTGGCTACCGACGAAACTTTTTAACACAGTTAAAAAATAAAAATAAAAAATAAAAGTAAAATAAAAAAAAAATAAAAAATAGAAAAAGAAAAAAATAGAAGTAGAAAAAGAAATTAATGCCAAAGTATCGGCATTATCCAACTCTCCGTTCACCAGTTATCATTTTTCAAGATTAGAATATATGCTATCAGTCCGGATCGGCATGTTTCCCGAAAAAAATGAATGTCTGTACACGAATACACATTCTTACTTTGGCGAGAGTGTATAGGTGTGCGCGGAGTGAATTGCGCCTCATTTGTTTTTAAAATCTCGTGTTACAATAACGTTAGGAACTTCAGCTTCATAAATGGTGAGGGAAATTCATTGGTCAAGTTGGCGTGGAATTCCCCATATATATATATATATATATATATATATATATATATATATATATATATATTGATATATATATTGATGTATATGGGGCATTCCAGCTCAACTCAACCAATCATCGACACTCATGTCTTCTGCTTTTCTTCGAAAAAACATCTGTCAAAGTTCGAGTGAAAAGACAATGTTTCTGTAAATTACAGGTCTTGCATTCAATTTCTGACAGACATAGATTTTTTGATAAATTTAGACATCAAATAATTCAAATTTTCGTCAAATTTAAATACGGAATCTTAGAGGAAAATGTTGAATAGATAAAACAACCGTTATCCTACGAATTTCAACTAAGAATAAACGCTGAATTTTTTATTCATTTTTTGACCCAATTTTGGTCGATAAGAGTAAAAAATCTCGATTTTCTCGAATGTCGCCATAACCGATTTGTATGAATTTTTTTACACAAAATACTACATCAAAAAACAAAATTTTCAAGACCTTAACCGAGATGCCTGGACCTCTGGTTCCAGAGATATGAATTTTACAAAAAACAATATTGATTAGATCAATTGAAAATGCATAAGCGTTTGATTGAAAAAATATTGTCACTCAGAATGACACAAGATATACTAATCGCTATAATGCTTTTGGGGATTTATTTCACTTACACTTTTTTCTCAATTGAGTCGGGTATGGATAACATACATTAATTATCGAAGTCATTGGTCACACTGTGTTGACAACAAATCAACAAATTGATAACTTCTTTGAATTATTATTATGCAAAATCAATCTCCCGAGGATCTTCTACATGCTTGATTTTTTTCAGATTTTTTTTCCATCGAGAAGTATTAAAAATCTTCTCTGAAACCCACGTTTGATGGGACTGTACCGGAAGAACCACCTTAAGACGAAAAGACATTCCAAATGTACATTATTCGAAGTACACCGTATTGGCAAATCTGTTCCCTAATTAATTACGAAATTGTCCTCGAAATGACCAGAGTAGATTGTAGAGTAGAGACTTGATTATAAATTAATTTTCTTTATTGTTTATTGTTATTCATTATTATTTATCGTTATTAATTATTATTCTTTTAATAATTTTTTTGAGATCTCGTTAATTCTTCTCGTCTTTCGTTGAGTTTTGAGACAAATATGACTCAAAACATTTTAAAATCAATTGGATAGTTTCAAATGATTTCGTATGAAAAATGGTACCTGTAACCAACTTCAAAAATATAATTATATTTCAATAAAAAGTCACACTGTGACCAATGACTTCGATAATTAATGTATGTTATCCATACCCGACACAATTGAGAGAAAAATGTTTGATTGTTCACCTAATCACCCTTGAATTATTCATTCATTTTGAGTGAAATAAATCCCCAAAAGCATTATAGCGATTAGTATATCTTGTGTCATTCTGAGTGACAATATTTTTTCAATCAACCGCTTCCCGTGTGGAAATCTCCCGGGTTGACCCTACTAGAAGAAGGTTTCTGGTCGGGCACTAATCGGGCATTTCTTTTGTCAAAATCACTAGTCGGGCGCTGGGGGGGTGCTGGGCGGTCTTTCCTGCATCAGTTTTTTGCCTGGTACTGACCAGGCGCTGACCAGAAACGACTACAGAAATTTTGTCACGATAAAGTCGCTTGACAACTACATGAAAAAAAAGGAAGTCGCTAACTGGATACGAGTTAGCTCATTAAACAGTTTTTGAAACAGAACCTCAAATTCGGTTTTACTTTTCTCGCGTACTGCCTATTGGAGATGTAAGATTTGTTAGTTGCCACATGGATCTCAAAAGAACCCTGGTACGTGAACAAAACCGAATTCGTTCGAAAAAAACGAGATTGATCGGAAAAAGAAGAAGAAGAAATGCTCGCGACGAGAGTTCTATCAGTTCAGACGAATCTGAGTCAGAAATTCAAGCTGGACCATTCGATATCCCTGAAGGTAGG
This sequence comes from Tenthredo mesomela, assembly GCA_943736025.1. Lineage (NCBI taxonomy): Eukaryota > Metazoa > Arthropoda > Insecta > Hymenoptera > Tenthredinidae > Tenthredo > Tenthredo mesomela. Next base: position 16,778,967 of record OX031014.1, on the reverse strand, counting down.
TTGGGCTTACACACTAGTACTGGATTTATAAAGCGAAGGTGTCGGAAGCGCGGCGAAGGCGTCGGACCAGCCTACAGCATCCGATAGCTTACGAAAAAATCGTTTCACTTCCGATCGCCTAATTAAATCATATATTTGCAGAAATTCCAGAGATTGCATATCCTGCAGATGATCTCATTGGCGAAACCGACCCTGCGGACAGTGATGATAATTTGAGTGAATTAATCAGAGAAGGTAAAATCAACCACTTTTTTTTCTTCCACTTCGTGGTTCAAGTTTGACGAAAGAATTTTCTTTATGAATGGAACACACATGGTGGAATATGCGTATATTATAAGTACAAATTACCATTACAGATGTCGTTGAGAATGATATATTCGAAGAAAGTGAACACCAAAATTCTTCAACAGATGAAGATGATGAAGAAGAAGAAGAAGAAGATTCCAGTGCGTTTGAGGGAACCAGTGATTCGTCAGATGAAGAAGAAGAAGAAAATAATGACGACTATCAATTGGAAACGAAGCAGTTGAAAGAATGGGCAATTGAATGTAAAATACTTCAAATTCATCTGGACAAGCTATTGAGCATTTTAAGAGCTCGTCTTTTGCCCTTATTGCCGAAATCATCCAAAACATTCCTGAGAACTAATGATGCCGATTACCAAATCCAAAACATGGAAGATTCTGAAGGTGGAATGGGCTCATTTGTTTACTTTGGCCTTGCAAAAGGACTCGTGAACTGTGTGAACAAGAACTTGCATCGAAATGGAGTGATAGAGTTACAAGTGCATGCAGATGCCATGCCCGTAACAAAATCTGGCACCGACAGCTTTTGGGTTCTTCTGGGAAAGGTGCACTACGATCCAGACATATATCAACCGTTTGAGATAGCAATATTTCAGGGCCAAAATAAGCCGAAAAATTTACAACAATTCTTAGATCCCTTTGTCGATGAATTCAACCAATTGCATAGATCTGGAATTGAAATTTCTGGTAAACTATTCCATATCACTCTAAAATGTATCATCGCTGACACGCCAGCTAGAGCTTTTCTTAAGGATACTCTAGGCCATGGTGGCATTTGCGCCTGTGAGAGATGCACCATATACGGTAGAAGAATTGATTTCACGACTGTATACCCTTCCATCGATTCTGAGGAAAGAACAGACGAATCCTTCAGAAATTTTGATCAGCCCGAACACCATCATGGAGCGTCACCATTTTCACGGTTACTACCGATGATAAATATGATTATTCTTTTCGTGTTGGATTTTATGCACCTCTGTTGCCAAGGGATTATGAAAAAACTTATCGAGTATTGGATGTCAGGCAATTTGAATTATAAATTAAGTGTTAGAAATAAAACCGAACTCTCTAATCGTCTGGGATATATCAGGTGTCAAATTCCACGCGAATTTCAGCGGAAAACCAGAGCTATCAAGCATTACGGAAAGTGGAAAGCTACTGAGTTCAGGTTTTTCCTATTATATTCTGGGCCAATCATTCTGAAAGGATTAATAAAAGATGAATTGTACGAACATTTTTTACTGTTTCACGCTGCGTGCAGGATTCTATGCTCTAAAACAGTTTGTTTGAAATATGCCAGATCTGCCAATCAATACTTAATCAGTTTCTTCATAGCCATGAAAGATTATTATGGTGCAAAATCACAGGTTCTTAATGCACACCATTTGATTCATATGGCAGATGATGTACTGAATATGAAATGTAGCCTTAGCGTGATCTCAGCTTTCCCATTTGAAAATCGGTTGGGTAAAATTCATAACCAACTCCGGACTGCCTATCGGTCTCTGGCACAATTGTGTCGTAGACTGCACGAGCAATCATCCCTGCGGAAAATAAAACCACAGTTACCTCCGCTTGTTGAAATCACTAAGATCCGACACAACCGAGTGAAACAAATTAAATACAAGGAACACACAATATCTGCCTCATCTTCAAACAACGTGCTACTCTTAAACGACGGTACCATTATGAAGGTACAACATTTTTTTGGGAATATTGAGAATATAGGAACACTACAGATTAGAGGTGTTATCTGGGAAAAGGATCAACCAATTTATCAATTTCCTTGTGATTCATCAAAATTGGAGATGTGGGAACTAAAAGGAAAACCCTCGAATATTGTCATAACTCGACCAGTCATTTCAATTAGGAATAAGTTAGTACAATTATCTATTATTGGGGGAAACGATATAAAACGATGCTTTGCTATTGGAATGCTCCATTAACTCTTTTCTCCCTGCAAAACACTATCTGTAAATGTAAAAAAAAAAAAAAAAAAAATGATTTGTAGCTTTTGTGATTTCGATTCGATTGATAATTTATTATCAAACAATAATTTACAATAATAAATAATTATTAATTTTTCATAATAATTTATTTAATAAATAATATCGCTACATAAGCTGAATTCGGTAAATACAGATCTGACTACTCCGAATGGTCCGGCTCTACCCCTCTTCTTCCAATATTCATAGGTAGAAAAGAGACATAAGATCTCCGGAGCATTGGGAGTAGTCAGATCTGTATTTACCGAACTCAGCTTAAAAAATTCTCGTTTGGTGCTTTGAAGATTACGCACGCGTGTGAATTTGAATGGTGCGAGCGTTAGGTGGCACTGGGTGGACATTTGTTTACTTTCCGCCTTTTTTTGTTCAGCAAAAATCGTGAAGCACGCGGAGTCGCGTCGTTAATTCCAGTCTGGTTTTAAAATCTGCAGTTTACATCAAGGTGAGATCCAATTACTGTTCAGTGAATATGAATAGCTTCACGTGAGCTTGTTCCACTGTTATTCAATTTCATCTTTATTATAGTACGAAGCTAGAGATAATTATGGCTGAGGGCGATTGTAACCGTGAAGAAAAAAAGGCTATAAAAACATATGAGTACCTAATAATTCAATTCAATAAACGTGGTCCAAAAAGTGGTACGCAACAGTATGACTTTGTGCCAGCCCAATGGGTCGGTGTGAGTAAGAAAACAGGAAAATTAGTGGTCAAATTTATGCCGCCCCCTTACGTAGACGAAACAAGTGACCTGCTGCATCATCTAATCCGGTCCAAGAGTGACCCCATCGCAGACTGGCCAGAGTATAATATACAACTGAAAGGTGGAGCTCGTAAGTTTAACAGAATATTTTCAATCATCGAAATATCCTCTGTTTTATATATTTTTCTGAATTCATTATCCACCTTGCACGGTAATAATTTATTCATTTCCTCATAGAATCTTATGAGCAAGCCGAAAATCGAGTGGAGGAATTAGACGCCAAAGAATTTGCTTTTACCACCGATGCTGACAAAGCTCCTGAAGAAAAGGCATCTGAAATTGTACGTCGAATAAAGCAAACCAAACTTAAGGTTAGCGCTGAGACAGAAGCAGCTTTACAAGTTTCGGAATTGAAATCGGATGATGATGACATAGCTAACAACAATGATGAAATTATTGATTCACTGACAAAGAGCTTAAAAAGAAAAAATAAAGGCCTTGAATGCGATCAATTGAGAGAGAAAAAGATGAGTCGAACAGAATTTAATTCAAAAAAACCAAGCTGGGATGGGAATGGAAATGTTAACGTCGAGAGTTCAAAGACAGGAAAAAAGAAAGCGGATATGAAACTTCGTTCAAAACCCTTTGTTTCACAACAAATCAGTTGCGGTAGTCGTAATAAAAATTTGACGATTGTTAATTTTGACGAGCCAAGTACCAGCCAACCTTTAACTGATCGGAGTGACAAATTCGCTTCAGTCGATGAGAATTCAAATCTAAGCAAGTACCTCATATAATTGATCTTTGAAAACAAAAATACTAAAAAAGTGTTATCATGTGATAAATCATTTATTCAGGTGAGGAATACTCTCCAGCAAGTGTGGGTCATCAATCTTTGAGGATGGACTCTCGCTTATCTGTCAATGAGGTTTATACCGACTCTGAAAACGATATCCGCATTGACAGCAATAATACTGTAGGTTCAGTAAGAGACTGCAGTCTACAACTATCTGAAGGATATAATTTACTAAAATCAGATAAAAGCAGAAATACGGTTTTTAACAAAAGCAACAAAAAGCCACAGAAGCCAACTGAATCAGACAAGAAGAGCCTACAAACCTCAAAATCTAGTAAGTTGGTGGTCAATACAATGGAGCCTTGGCAAAAAATTTCAAAAATATAACATAAATGATAATTCACATATTTTTTTTAGATCGTGACGCCAGCTCGAAAGCCAAGAAACCGAAAAATAAAAGTAATCACCATGGTGACCCTCAATTGAAGCCGACCAAAGTCAAGAGTCATAAGTCCCTTTCCGGTAATTATGCGAACTGTATATGAGTTTTAGATCTTGAATCGTGCGCGCTCATATTAATTATTTCTAATTATAGATTCAGACATTCTTCAACAAATATTTGACGATCTCCAAGCAATAAAAGTAGATGTTCAAGAGATTAGAGCAAACCAGAGGAATGAAGAAGAAATACGACAACGTGCCAAAGTTGAACATGGAATTCATGAAAGCTTCATTGCCAAATACAAATTGGAATTACCATTTCGAAATATCAAAGCGTTCGACGAATTCAACTCGAACTTGCTGAGTGATGAAGTCTTTCGTGAAGCATTTGTAAGCTAAATTAGCTACCTATTTTGTTTTGGTACAATTTGGATACTCTAATGAAGCACATCAGCATTAATAATATCTGATCATTTTTACTTTTCAAGATGAAGTCTTTAGTCAAGCTCTTCGACAGAGATTTCGTGACGAGCAAAATTTTAACCAACATTCTGAGAAAATACCTCTCACGTAACTTAGCTAGGTGTTATACAGCTATAAAAAAGATGCCGGGCAAATATCTACTGAAAGGAACCGTTTTCTGTGATTGCTTGCTCGGTAAGAAAAGACTTGAAAAAATTTGATTAGTTTGAAAAGATAATACCCAAACTCAAGGTTTTCCATATTTTTCAGGTGTTCTTTTAGAAACTCATTGTGACAGAGGCGGTAAAGCACTCACAGAGTCATCCTTCGCAAGTTTTTTGGGCAATGTGCTGGGGAATGCAAAGGATTGGGATGGAAGGCATAACAAAGGGGATGAGATGTCTGGTTCGGAGGAGTTAGATTCTGACCACATTTAAAGATCTATTCTATGAAGTGCATGTGCAATAACACTCAAAAAATTATAATATTCACTAATGTATAATTTCACTCGTGAGAGATACTGTGATATTTTACTAAAAAGGGTTCATGTTCCTATCTAAAAATGATAAAGTTATGATATAAATAAAGTTATGATCCAAAAACATAAATAAATAAAATTTCGAATTGTGTTAATTAATTCCAAATGCGCACTAGCTATACCATAAGTCATAACGAATGAATTCTATAGCCCTGACAAAAAGCTCGTTGGGCCATGGTCGGACAAGCCGACCGGATCCCCGCCAAGCGTCCCGACTGGAGCTCGGCTAGCCGAGCGTGACGATTCTGGTCGGGCCCTAGCCAGAACGCCCGGCCAGAACCCGGCTAAAAGCCGGGCTTACCGGCTGGCACCCGGCCAGCTCCCGGGACCAATTTCCACACGGCCCGGGTAACAATTTGAAGTGGCAGCCGAATGGCCGCTACATGGCCAACCGACCAAGCCAATGTGGCCGCCATGTCAGCCGACCCCGGTTTTATCATGGCTAGTACCTGGCAACGACGACCAAACTATGTCGCTCCTTGATGGCAGCTAGGTGGATAAACAGCATGGTTTACTTATGGTTTCGACCTGGCAGCGATATGGCAGCGCTATCTCGCTGCCATGTGGAGGCCAACTAGTTGCCAGGTAACAATCCAACGCGGCAACCATACGGCCGCTACATGGCCAACCCACCTAACCAATGTGGCCGCTATGTCGGCAGTGGTCGGTTTTATCATGGCTTTCACCTAGCAACGACGACCAAACTATGTCGCTCCTTGATGGCAACTAAGTCCATAAACAATATAGTTCATTTATGGTTTTGACCTGGCAGCGACATGGCAGCGCTTACTCGTTGCTATGTGTGGGCCATCTGGTTGCCAGTAATTTTGATACCTCTCTGAAACATGAAAGCCATGAAGTAACCATGAAATTTCCACAGTTAGCTGTCATGTGACAGTCACTCTATTTTGGAACGAGTACCGCTCCTTGAGTTCTATTTTACTTTTAAGTATATATTTCATTCACACAGTAGTCATTCCAAAAGAACTGTTATGAACTATACTACCGGGTAGGCGGTATGAGTCGCTTGACTCGTAGGTGAATTATGATTGTGGTCGGCCGGCAACGGGTAGGTGTAGCCAAGCCGACGTTACTTTACTTGCGAGCGTTGTCGCTCATCTACCGGCATAACAAGGTACTAAGGTAGGTGGCGACGCATTGTATAGACCAGGTAAATGCCAGGCTACCTTAAGACATGGCCGTGCCAGCTTGCCCCACGTAAAAGCTATATGGCAATGCGAGGTGGCGGCCAGGTAGTTGCCAGCGGTCGCCAGTTAACGTTAAGACACAGCAATACCAGGTTGGCCCACATAAAAGCCATATGGCATCGCGAGGTGGCGGCCAGGTAGTCGCCAGTTAACGCTAAGACACGGCAGTACCAGGTTGGCCCACATCAAAGCCATATGGCATCGCGAGGTGGCGGCCAGGTAGTCGCCAGCGGTCGCCAGCGGTTGCCAGTTCACGTTAAGACACAGCAGTACCAGGTTAGCCCACGTGAAAGCCATATGGCATCGCGATGTGGCGGCCGAGTAGTTGCCAGTTAACGTCAAGACACGGCAGTACCAGGTTGGCCCACATAAAAGTCATATGGCATCGCGAGGTGGCGGCCAGGTAGTCGCCAGCAGTCGCCAGCGGTCGCCAGTTAACGTTAAGACACAGCAGTACCAGGTTAGCCCACATAAAAGTCACATGGCATCGCGAGGTGGCGGCCAGGTAGTCGCCAGTTAACGCTAAGACACGACAGTACCAGGTTGGCCCACATCAAAGCCATATGGCATCGCGAGGTGGCGGCCAGGTAGTCGCCAGCGGTCGCCAGTTAACGTTAAGACACGGCAGTACCAGGTTGGCCCACATCAAAGCCATATATGGCATCGTGAGGTGGCGGCCAGGTAGTCGCCAGTTCACGTCAAGACATGGCAGTGCCAGGTTTGCCCGTATGAAAGCCATATGGCATTGCGAAGTGGCGGCCAGGTCAATGCTAGGTAGTGACGGAACATCGCAGTGCCAGCTTGGCCCACATAAAATCGATGTCGTGGCGAAAGGTGGCGGCCAAGATGGTGCAACATTGGTAGCCTAGCTTAGTTAGCCATATTATCGCCATGTGAAAAGGCCATGTTGAAACCATATAGCCGCCGCATGGTTATCGAACATTGGCCTGCTATGTGGCTGGCCGACAGCATTGCCGTGCTCATGCCACATGGCATTAATGTGGCTTGTGGGCTGGCCATGTAAATTGTTACCCGGGGGGTTATGCATTTTCAATTGATCTAATCAATATTGTTTTTTGTAAAATTCATATCTCTGGAACCAGAGGTCCAGGCATCTTGGTTAAGGTCTTGAAAATTTTATTTTTTGATGTAGTATTTTGTGTAAAAAATTCATACAAATCGGTTATGGCGACATTCGAGAAAATCGAGATTTTTTATGCTGTAAGTCAACCCAGCATAGAACTTAACAAATTATGGTTACCTTTGTACAGGGATGAGGTGAGGGAAGCCATGAGCAGGCCAAGGCGGCGCCACCAGGCGTAGCTGGCGCCACCTACAACCAACCTATATATACCGGTGGGAGCGCGGAATTTGATCACTCTTTGATGGGAAGTCGCCAGACAACCTTTCCTGAGGACGGGAGCAGATATTGAGCGCCCGAAACGTCGGAGATGAATAATCTTTCAAGCAGTGGAATTAGTCCAAGTAACCCCCTGGAGGAAGGGGGGGAAGTGGGTGGGCGGGTGGCCCCCCCTCCCTCCATCCCCTCTCCTACCTCCAATAGTAACAGTTCATCACCATTGCTATTATCTTTCAGTCAACAATTTTTTATTCTTATCGACCAAAATTGGGTCAAAAAATGAATAAAAAATTCTGCGTTTATTCTTAGTTGAAATTCGTAGGATAACGGTTGTTTTGTCTATTCAACATTTTCCTCTAAGATTCCGTATTTAAATTTGACGAAAATTTGAATTATTTGATGTCTAAATTTATCAAAAAATATATGTCTGTCAGAAAATTGAATGCAAGACCTGTAATTTACAGAAACATTATCTTTTCACTCGAACTTTGACATATGTTTTTTCGAAGAAAAGCAGAAGACATGAGTGTCGACGGTTGGTTGAGTTGAGCTGAAATGCCCCATATATATATATATATATATATATATATATATATTAGACTGTTTCAAAAAAAAAAAAAATTTCAAAGAATATTGAAAAATCGTCAGAGTATGTCTAAACAAAGACCCTGTTCAAATGTGAGCCCTTAATATTAATATTTAGAGGTGGCGCTTTTCATTTTTCTATTTCCATTTAAATAACATGGGAAAATTTTTTTCTGAACTTCCGAATTTTATTATTCAGAAACGAACTATCTTACAATAATAACTAAGATAGCTTTTTGTAGCAAATTTGACGCTCTATAAAAAAGGTTTGAATGAAAATTTGCATGAGGCGAGCCGTTTCGGAGTTATCAAGCCTCAACCATTGAACTGTTCAAAATAATGATAATTTCTACTTATACGCGACAAAATCAACTCATATAACTTAAATACCCACTATTATCAACTTTAAAACCAATATCCATAAATTTTCAATTCATTGTTGATCAAAAAATTTTATTAATCAACAATAAGTGATTAATTTTTTTGATCAATAATCAAAAATACGGGTATATCACAAATAAATGATGAAATTTCATCATAAATTTTATTTACAATGCATCAATAATTCATTTCAATTTAATTTTAATTTTGATTTTAATTTTGAACAGTTCAATGGTTGAGGCTTGATAACTCCGAAACGGCTCGCCTCACGCAAATTTTCATTCAGACCTTTCTTATAGAGCGTCAAATTTCCTACAAAAAGCTATCTTAGTTATTATTGTAAGGTAGTTCGTTTCTGAGTAATAAAATTCGAAAGTTCAGAAAATTTTTTTCCCATGTTATTTGAACGGAAATAGAAAATTGAAAAGCGCCACCTCTAAATATTAATATTAAGGGCTCACATTTCAACATGGTCTTTGTTTAGACATACTCTGACGATTTTTCAATGTTCTTCGAGAAAAATAAAATAATCGCTTTTTTTGAAACAGTCTAATATATTGTAGCTTTACGGATAGTGAGCGACACTGAAAGTGACGCGAACCGGTTGGTTATTGTGTTTTCTTTACTCAATTTATATTTTTGTTTGAGACTTCTACTATTAATTGTTAGCCGTGCCTATTACGGACTTGAACTACCGTGTAGCTGAAGCCGCCTCCCCACAGACCTGAGTACGATAAACGCACTAAGGCTGCACTCTACCCTCTTAACTGTTAAATGTTAATTTAATGAAGTTAATTTATTCCAAGTAATAGCTGTGCCAGACCTGGGTAGATCGGAGATCCACCAAGGCTGTATCTAGCTTTCTGTTAGATTTAAACTATAACCTGGAATTGGCGGAGGAAGGGGTTTGACATCTGATTAAATTGCTTTTTTGTAATGTTCAAGAATCTGTTTATTCAATTAACTAAAACTACGGTTGCAACCCTAACCTATTTTTACACGTTGCTTATTATCTACTTACTTGTCTTTACAAGGTTTTTATTTGAATTTGATATCTCTTTTTCAGTGTAAGTTTTCTAGCAATAATGCGTCGATCGTATTTTAATATTTATTCTTTAATAAATTTCTCTAAACTCAATGGTAAGAATATATGATTTGATATTTGGTAGTTTGATTTGGAATAAGTGAATTTATATTTGATATTTGAAGTACTAGCTGATTCTAACGGTTCATCAGAGCTCTATGCTCGTGATGACCAACAAGTTCTTCTTCTTCTCCTTTTTTCGACTTATCGCCCTTTCGGGCATGTAGTCTAGGTGACCAACAAGTGACTGTGAGTCTATCTGGTGTCTACCCTAGAATAGCTGATGAGTTGAGCGGCGCCTCGACTTTTATATTAGTCGTGACGTCACTCAGCTCGTCGCTGCTGTCGATCGTTCTAGACTGTTCTCGATGTTCGCAACGGCTGATGTTTGAATGCTAACGGTCAGGCATGGGTTGCCTGATTCGTTACATTGGCCCCCTTCGATCATCAGGTGGTCGGATGATCTTTGATGATACGAATGGATGATGATCGATGTCCTTCTTGATTTGTCCCTATGAGATGATGATGAATGGTGAACTTTTTACCCCCTCTTCAATCCTAATGGATCAGTCGGATCTAGTAGCACGGGTATCTCCACTATTTCATTCACCCTTGGCTTAGGCTTGTTGGCATACCTGATCGCCGGTGGTCTAGTGACTACTACAGCTGTTTTCGGTACCTTGCGCCTTTGTTTCATCTCGTCGTCTTCGTCATCTGACAGGTCTAAAGTGCCGAATACTCGTAGCATCTTTATTAGATCTTCTGGTTTCCTATTTTTTCGTCGGTCGAAGTCGGCGAGTCGACACCGCTTGCTGCCGGTTGGCAAAGCTCGATCTGTGTCGGTGTTGATCGGTGTTGGTGCATTGCGGCTTGCTGTTGATGCACCGTCATTGGACTTCTCCCTCAGACGTGGGATTTTGAATCCTCGAAGATCAGGATGGCGTTTGGATATTGCCTCTATCCTTTTAATGGTAGGTAAGTTGGATTTCCTTACTATCTCATTCTTATCTTTGATGTTTTTACGGCTTGTCTCCTCCTTGTCAATCATCGGTATTTTAACTCTTGGAATACAGATTTTTAGTACTAAGTTGTTGTTTCGATCCTTAGGAACGACTGGACCGACCCTTGTTTCGTCAACAACTTCATCTACTTCTTCGCTGGTGGTCGGCGGAACGGTAGGTGCATTCACCGGCTCGGTGACTTCCGTTAAATTCGGACGTGCATCCTTCCTTCGTCGACGCAATCGTGACGGATCCATGAGGTATGCAGCCGTTTGGTATCCTCTACCTATCACATATCTCCCGGTTCCCGATTTAAACACTCCCGAAGGTACAATGACTTTATCATTTTCAGGATTATGGACATCATCGCCAACGGTTTGGGTTTCCTTGTCCTGTACGCTGATATACCCGTATTCAGACATGATAACGACTGTGATGACTCATAGCGACCTCGAGCTTTTATACCATCTTCTTCGTATCATCTGTCCTTGGTATGTCAGCAATTCAAACACAACCGTTGCAAACGATGACAGTCAGTACCCCTAGTTGCTAATGTTCGTTTATTTTTCAAATATCGGGTAATATGTATCGCTTTAGCATGTTTGTGTGGAATCTACCACGCTCTTTTCGTGTGTTTATGTGTTCTAAAATGAACGTAGCTTCACCAACACGGTTACAAATTCGATACGGACCTTCATATAACGCTAGGAACTTGGCCATTATTTTGTTTTTTGTATCAGAGACGTTAAGCGCTCGAACTAATACCAAATCGTTTACTTTAAATTCGGTTAATTTATGATTCGAATTGAACCTGTTGGCTCTGCTATTTCCATTTTTTATTATATTCTCTCTAACTAAATTTAATCTTAATTCTTGTGTAATGTCGTTTTGATCTATTTTAAACCATTGCTTCCAGAATCTACTGGGTGGCTCGCCGAGTTGAATTTCGCACGGACAAAATCCAGTCGACTCATGGTGCACTTCGTTCACGCAACTTTCAATAACTTTTAACCATTTAATCCATGATGTATGTTTGTCGGTAAGGAATGTTCTGAAAAATCTTCCCAATTCTCGATTTACTCTTTCGACCATATTCCCTTGTGGGTGTCTTATCGATGAAAATATAGGAGTGATTCCTTCTTCCTCTAGTTTATTTAACCATTGTGCTGACGTGAACTGTGTCCCATGGTCGAACTGAATTTTGTTCGGCTTACCCAACTCTGGTATGTACTCATCGAAGATGCACCGGATTGTGGAGCGCGCGTCGGCAGTTTTGAGCGGATATAAGCGTACGAATTTGCTGAACGCGTCGATGGTAACTAGCAACCATTTATAGTTTCCTTTACTTGAGGGTAACGGGCCTAAGAAGTCAATAGAAACTAGTTCTCCAACTTTGCTGGGTGTTATGTTCTGCATTCGCGCATAGCTGTATAAATTCGGTATTTTACATCGCTGACATCGATCGCAACTTGCTAGAGTTTTTCGAATGCAACGCGCAAATTTCGGGTAGTAAAAATTCTCTTTCAGCATTTTATAGCATTTCCCTGACCCCACATGTCCGTATGCTTCGTGTGTCTCGATAATTAATCCTCTTAATAACTCTTCTGGGAGATAAGCTCTTTTATTGCCCCCTGGTTCAACATGGTACCAAATACCTTGTTCTAACTTTAATCTTTTTTTAGTTCTCGTTAGATCCTTTTCTACGAGATCTCTTATACTCGGATCGTTTGCTTGAAGCATTCCGAAGTTTCTCAAGTTATCGTTTAAATTTTGTGTTATTTCTTTTGCTAATGGTGCAACTATTTGTAATTTACTAATTTGTGATTTTTCTTTTTCCGGATTTACCGCCGAAATATTTAAGATACGCTGTACTGGTGTCGGTATCAATTCCTCTTCCAGCACAGCGCCTCCGAGTTTTCCGTATTTACGATATTTGATTCTATTACCTACGGGTTATCTTCGGTGTTTACAACGGTCGCCTTTATATGACTAGTTGTCCAATTCGACCTATTGTTGACATGCTCGCCTTGTCCATGTTTTTGACGCGTTTCATGATTATCGTTAGCAGGTTTGAAGCTTTGGCTTGTCATGTCGTTACGCCATGACACCTGTTTGTCTCGGTTTTCAGTTGGACGGTTGACGGTTGGGTACTGTTTGTTCGTGTACGTCGGTTTTTGTCTAGGCGCGTTTGATCTACCCCCGAATTGCATTTCGTCCAAAAACTCCAACAGTGCGTCGATGTCGCAAATCCCGCGGCATTTAGCAGCTTCAACAACCGGCTCGTCAAAGTGCCTTGTAAGATTTCGAACGATCTCTTGTTCTGACATGGCTGGATTTAATCCGACAGCTGATGCGAATTTTCGATTGGCATACTCAGACCACGTCACCCTCGCGTCCGGAATATAATATCCAAATTCGATATCTCTTCGTAACTCCCGTTGTGTTTCTACGCCCCAATATCTGTTCAAAAATCGTTTTTTAAACTCTCCCCAGGAATGAATTACGTCGCGACGCGCGATCCACCAATCCTTTGCATCTAACATGAGACTTTGTCCTACTAGCTTTAAGCAAATATCATCATCTCTAGCATCTATAAAGGTAAAGTATTCTTCTATTTCTTTAATATAATTTGCTGGTCTTTCCCAACCTTTTCCAGAGAACTGCGGTAGTCTGATGTGTTTGGAAATTAAGTTGTTGTAGTCACAACTTTGATTTGGATTTGTCGATTTTACTTTTCTAATTTCCGCGTTCACGCTTATCTTGAAATTATCGTGTTTTTTCTCGATATCTATGATTCTTTCCAAATTTACTTTTTGATTTCTTTCGATCTTACTATCCAAACAATTCAGACTCTCGCCAAACTCCTCTCTTATGCTTCCATGCTCTTCATGGTACTCTTTTTGACATTCTATTAATTTCTCTTCGAACTTTTCGCTTGTAGCTTCTAATTTTTTATCTAATATCTCTAATTGTTTCTTATATTTTAATGATTGCTCTTCGAGCCTTTTTCTGAAATTATCTTCGCATGATAATACGTTATCTGTATTTACTGATTTTGCTTCGACGATTGTTCTTTCTAGTTTAGCATATTTATCATCTATTTTCTTATGTATTTTTTCCAGCGCATCCATCACTGAGGACTGGTCGACGATCATCGCTCTTCGACGATCTGTATCTTTTTCTTTTTCTATTTCAATAAAAGTTTTATCTAAATTTACTGTCTCTTTGTCTTTATTTTGACGACCCTGATTCCTATCTCCTAAACCTAGCTCTGTAGCCGAACTGATGCCAGATCCCTTGTCCGCCATTTGCCTGGTTGTGACACCGGACTTTGACATAATCCACAAATGACTCTACTAGCAATATTTTTTGATTCTAATTTGATGCAACGAAGTTAAGTTAATAAACAAATGACTCTAGATATTTCAAGCAATTTTTCTAGCTAAAATTTGAATAGAGAAGCCCCACGTTGGGCGCCAAATGTAGCTTTACGGATAGTGAGCGACACTGAAAGTGACGCGAACCGGTTGGTTATTGTGTTTTCTTTACTCAATTTATATTTTTGTTTGAGACTTCTACTATTAATTGTTAGCCGTGCCTATTACGGACTTGAACTACCGTGTAGCTGAAGCCGCCTCCCCACAGACCTGAGTACGATAAACGCACTAAGGCTGCACTCTACCCTCTTAACTGTTAAATGTTAATTTAATGAAGTTAATTTATTCCAAGTAATAGCTGTGCCAGACCTGGGTAGATCGGAGATCCACCAAGGCTGTATCTAGCTTTCTGTTAGATTTAAACTATAACCTGGAATTGGCGGAGGAAGGGGTTTGACATCTGATTAAATTGCTTTTTTGTAATGTTCAAGAATCTGTTTATTCAATTAACTAAAACTACGGTTGCAACCCTAACCTATTTTTACACGTTGCTTATTATCTACTTACTTGTCTTTACAAGGTTTTTATTTGAATTTGATATCTCTTTTTCAGTGTAAGTTTTCTAGCAATAATGCGTCGATCGTATTTTAATATTTATTCTTTAATAAATTTCTCTAAACTCAATGGTAAGAATATATGATTTGATATTTGGTAGTTTGATTTGGAATAAGTGAATTTATATTTGATATTTGAAGTACTAGCTGATTCTAACGGTTCATCAGAGCTCTATGCTCGTGATGACCAACAAGTGACTGTGAGTCTATCTGGTGTCTACCCTAGAATAGCTGATGAGTTGAGCGGCGCCTCGACTTTTATATTAGTCGTGACGTCACTCAGCTCGTCGCTGCTGTCGATCGTTCTAGACTGTTCTCGATGTTCGCAACGGCTGATGTTTGAATGCTAACGGTCAGGCATGGGTTGCCTGATTCGTTACAATATATATGAAGGATTCTTTCTCAAGTGGGCCACCCATTTTCGTCGTGGTCTCGAATTAATTTGATTATTTCCTCCAATGATTACCCTACTTTTTAGGAGTTTTGCTGAATTTTTGCAGATTTTTAGCACTGAGATATACGAAATATCTGGATAATCTGTTTATTTTACGTATTTATAAATTACTGATAATGAAAGAAAAATCAAAATACATAAAAGTTATGTTTTTTCATCAGCTTTCCAGTAAAAATATTTTCAATTTTTATAGAATGACAGTTAGGGCTTAAAATGCCAAAAAACCCAGAAAAATAGTATATTACGATATTAGTGCGGTAAGTTCGAGATTACACGTGAGTGCGGAGGTGGCGCACGAGCGCAGCGAGTGCGAGACCCCGCACGAACGTGTAGTCTCGAACAGCCGCACTAATATCGTATACTATTTTATGTAATACGTACGTGTTAGGAGCGGTAGATGGCAGTCACATCGATTTGCGTGAAATAATCATTATTTCACGCAAATTCTGATTATTTCACGCAAATAGCGCACTACTCGGTAATATGTCACTTACCGACCGGAAAACATCACCGGTAAACGCCTCCTAACACGTACATATTACATAAATGCGATAAAAGGTGGTTTTAAGTTTTCGGGCCGCTTTGATTTGGATGAAAAAATTCGAGAAAGACTCTCTCATTGCTCAGAGTTTACTGTGTAAATTTTATTATGGGACCGCCACTCCTTCCTAAAAAGAAAACATCCGACGATAGCCCAATGATTGTTTTTGTTCGTATGACAACTTGGAACGCTTTAGGAAGGATGGCGGTCCCATAATAAGATTTACACAGTAAACTCTGAGCAATGAGAGAGTCTTTCTCGAATTTTTTCATCAAAATCAAAGCGGCCCGAAAACTTGAAACCACCTTTTTTCGCATTTTTTCTGGGTTTTTTGGCATTTTTAGCCCTAACTGTCATTCTATTAAAATTGAAAATATTTTTACTGGAAAGCTGATGAAAAAACATAACTTTCAGGTATTTTGATTTTTCTTTCACTATCAGTAATTTATAAATACGTAAAATAAATAGATTATCCAGATATTTCATATATCTACGCTCCTGCCAGTGCTAAAAATCTGCAAAAAATCAGCAAAACTCATGAAAAGGAGGGTAATCATTGGAGGAAGTAACGAAATCAATTCGAGACCACGACGAAAATGGGTGGCCCACTTGAGAAAGAATCCTTCATATATATTGTAACGGATCAGGCGACCTAGGCCTGACCGTTAACAATTCAAAGATCAACCGTTGCGCACGTCGAACCATCTAGAAGGTTCGATGAGAGCGACAAGTCGCATGACGTCACAGCGAGTATATAAGTCGAGACACAGCTCTCAGCGCCAGCAATTCTACGGTATAGCACCGGGTTGACTCGCAACACTCTTACTCATCAGTCGCAATAGGCACAGCGCCTTGCGTACTAGTAGCTTCACTTTAATATAATTCTAATTTCTTCTATTCGCAAGTTTCAACAGAAAATAAATAGATTCTAAAATATCGTAAAAGAAATTCACATAGAAAAAGATATTCTATTTAGTCAAGTTATTAGAAATAAAATAAAGTCAAACAGAGTCAAATATCAAATAACCTCGCTTATCAAAATTATCAAAGATATTATCGACATAGCACGTCATTTGAAACTATAGGAAAATAAGGCAACATTGTAAATATAGGATAAGTATTGGTTGCAACCGCAAGTTTAAGTTAAAATAAAAATAAATCGAATTTCTTGATTATCTAAAAGTAAGTTAATCTATGCAGATCCCTTATCCGCCATTTCCAGGTTCTTCTTCATCCGTATAACCAACCAACGCTAGATACAGCCTTAGTGAGTCTCTGACTCACTCAGGTCTGGCACAGCAGGTTTTATTGTTTAGAGAATTTGGGGATAAACTAACTTTATCATAACTAAAATCAAAAGGTTAGGTGGGTAAAGTGCAGCCTTAGCGCGTTTACGTGTTCAGGTTTGTGGGGAGGCGGCTTTAGTTGCTCGGCGACTCAAGTCCGTAATAGGGAACATTAAATTATTGATATAAAGGTCTAGAACATATAAAATCGAGCAAAGAACTCACAATTACACTCGGTTCGCGTTACCTGAGGTAACGCTAAAGAACCGAAACGTAACAATATATATATATTGAAACGTTATTTACTTTCTCGTAAGGAGTTTCCTTTAATTTTGAATTTTAATAAATCTCCGGGCTACTTAAGCAAAGGCAACTTCTCTATATTGATTCTATTGTTCTTTTTCTAAATTTAAGTGATGATAACCTTCGCGGTTTCTACTACCTAAGGCCTGCGGCTGTGGAGTTTTAACCCGTTAGCGTTAGG
Source organism: Tenthredo mesomela (assembly GCA_943736025.1). Taxonomy (NCBI): domain Eukaryota; kingdom Metazoa; phylum Arthropoda; class Insecta; order Hymenoptera; family Tenthredinidae; genus Tenthredo; species Tenthredo mesomela. The sequence goes on along the minus strand of OX031014.1, from coordinate 16,761,344 downwards.
CGTATTCTTAAGGAGAGATAGCAGCTAATCGTGGCTGCGGAGTTTTAACCCGTTAGCGTTGATCATATCTTACTATGTGCGGAAAGGAATTATCATCAACTGCGGCTGCAGAGTCTTCACCCGTTAGCGTTAATCATGTATAGGATAATCAACAATTGTGGCTGCGGAGATTTCACCCGTTAGCGTTAATCATAAAATTGTACAAGGGATATTTATTAATTGCGGCTGCGGAGTTTTAACCCGTTAGCGTTAATTAACCGAGGTAGGGTAATAATTTACGCTATGCACAATGATATTATGTTAATACTGTTCGTCCAAGCTCATCTTGTCTATTTCTTCTGATTATTATTTATTTTACTTTTATATTTGAATTTTGCAGTTTTCATTTTCTATTAGTTTTATTTCTCTATCTAGTAGATGTGATTTGTATTTGTGATTCTATCAATGAATAGCTCTGCTCGAGCACCCGTCTTATATAGTCCAAATTCCCACTCTAATTCTCAATTTCCCAGAATTTGTAAATACTTGAGAGGCTTCCTCAGTCTGTTCTAAAATGTTCTACGACGAGTAGGTCTGTTTGATGTTAACTCCTACGAACTCTTTTATTTTCAAATAATTTTACAACAATCATATTATTCTTAATCTAAATTAACATATTATTAATCATCATATTATTTATCATGTCTCTTCTTTATAGAAGGTGAAGTAACGCTTCAATATATATACATGTATATATCAATGTAATGTGTAATTAAACTTTATTTAATTACCCATTACCAAAGTAATGTGTAATTAAACTCGATTTAATTACACATTACTTTGGTAATGTGTAATTAAACTTTATTTAATTACACATTACTTTTGTAATGTGTAATCAAACTTCATTTAATTACACATTACTTTGGTAATGTGTAATTAAATTCGATTTAATTACAGTGGAGAACAGTACTTCCCCTGGGAGACTGTAATGTACTGGGAGAACAGTAATTCCCCTGGTGCTCAATTTCACAGGGGAAATACACCAGGGGAATTATGGATTCTTCTTCAACAAGTGAATAATGATACAAAATCCAGTATATACTTGTATAATTTAGGCTGTGACTCAAGTTCATGATTTCATACAGAATATGGTAAATAATATTAATATAACCCTGACGGCTTTTGACCAACGTATAACGTCGGTATATCAACCGTGAACACGTGGTATTGGTATAAACAGAGTAACCGCACCGTAGTAAAACTGTGTGTTGTAGGAATAAATACCGTATTTTTGAGCTCGGATGCATACCGTCTATACACCGTAGGTAATCACTAATAATACGGTATTGAAGCGGAATGTTCACAGTCGTAATGGCAGATGAGGTACGCACGAACAGAGTATGAGTCACGTATGTAAATCATATATAAACGGTGTTTTTTCTCGAAACATACGGTATGTATCGAGTTCCATGACGGTATTTTTACTCCAAAAATACCGTATGTATCCAGTTGTACGACGGTATTTTTTTACCAAAAATACGGTACTATGTACCTTAGTTATATGACGGTATTTCTGCTCACAAGTTATTTTTCCAAAGGTTCTAGATATTTTTCGGATAATTCATAAACGTATAACACACCTAAGCGTATAAAGCGTATAACACTGTACACGCCTTGGAATGAAATCCTGAACAATGTTGTAAAAAAAAAATGTGGAAAATATTTTGGGTATATTGGGATTCTGTACTGCAATAATTTCAAACAGCAATTTGATTATCAGTATAAAAATAATATTTATTATGTGAAAATAACGTGAATGAAAATGAATAAATAATAATAAATTTATATCATATTATTTATATATATTATTTATATAAAAATCCTACTAATTCAGCGAAACAAAAGTATATGAAATTTATGACTCATGAAATACGTTAAAACCGTTATGGTAGTTCTCCAGCACGACGATAAGCGTCGCGGCGTTCGCTCCGCCATGCGTTGACCTGTCAAAGCGGTATACTCGTTCGCACGTATTAGCATAGTTAATCAGCTTTGTGTTGAAATCAGTCGTCAAAAAAATTGGTGAAACTTCCTTGACTCTCGTGTGTATGTAGCGTTCATCTCTGTTGTTACGTAAAGCCGTTGTACAATGCCTCGATATACCTGCGTTGGAATACGATGAAAAGTTAGAGACATAACCTAGAAAATAGTAGGTACATTCCGCAGCGTGTTAATAATTTTCAGAAGGTTGGTGACTACATCGAAGGAGTGTGTGCTGGAGACGAGCGATACAACGGGACATGTGGTGATCCCGGAAGAAAGCGTCAAAGTACCGAGCTCGTTCCAGTCACCACGGAAGGTCTTATAACGTGTTCTGATGGATTATTAAATCTTAATATTATTGAAAATTGGGTGAAATCATTTATTGAAATTAAGCAGGTACCATGGATGATGTGAGAGGGCAAATGTACTCGAAACGCACCGAGTATGCGGCTGCTGAATTATCGAGGCCGCCTCCGACGATATTACTTCGTCATGCGAGGCATGGAAGACCGTGATACTACGGACAGAAAAATGCAGTTGTTCCCAACTAGTGTTGCAACTCACCAATTACATTTTTAATTAAATTACTCATTAGCGAAGAAAGTGAATTATTGTAATTTCCTGTCATCAATAAATGCCATGTACAGAATAGTCCGATATATGTCTTGCTCAGAAAAGAGCGACGCTTTGGTACGAAGGCAAACAGGGAATCTCCTTTAGAAATCATGCTATCCCGACGTTGGTTGAGATCTGCTGAAGAGCTCTATTTCTCAATGAAATTCGCTACATGTCTTCTGCCGCCAAGGCGTCGCTGTCTCGCACTTCCCGATTTTTTTTATTGAATTTTTTTTTCAGGTATGGATGCGGTTCGAATAGGGTATTGATGTGGTGTGAATGTGGTGAGAATACGGTATGAATGTGGTAAGAATACGGTATGAATGTGGTGAAAATACGGTATGGATGTGGTGAGAATACGGTATGGATATGGTGAGAATACGGTATGAATGTGGTGAGAATACGGTATCGAAACCGCCGAACTACGGTACACATACTGCGGTCAAACCTAATTTTTTGAAGGGACCAGGAAATTTGTCGGTTCACACAGGGTACGGTAACGGTGTTCATACCGTATGAAAACTGTGTTCAGTACCCGTGAATACGGTAGAAGTGCCGGTAAAATACGGTATGCAGAAAGGCGCAAATATACTGTATTTCTGAAGTGATTACCCGTGGTAAATCCGGAAATATACCGTTTAATATCGGTATATAAACCTTCTCACAACCTTGCGCAAAAGTCGTCAGGGAATACTTACTTTTTGTACGAATAACTCGTCACAGTGGAATTACAGAGTAACTGGCACTACAACACAGCTCAGGCGTTTGCTCGCCAACTGACAACTATTTATGAAAAACAAACGACGACCGGTATCACTTAGGACTAAGTTTGCAACACAGCATTACCAATCTTACAATGTGAAAAGGCTGCATTTAATTTTATGCACAAAATTTGAAAGTAACAAAATATTTACAGGGGCATTACTAAAATATACGGAGACACACGTTTGAACGACATTTAATTCCTTATTAGAATTTTTCGTCAGTTAATAATTATTTGAACATTTAGATAATTCGTTTTAGAACATTTAATCATTGAAACAACTTCTAAATTACTGTTATTTTTAATAGTAGTGTAATATTGACGACTGATATCGCAAAGAATACATAGCAGGGGAATTACAACTCGGCACTATAGTGAAAAATTGCGGAAAATATGGAAAACCATCTTGGACAAAACTTATTGATCGTTTACTATAACGATTTCTTGAGACTCTGAATCATTTGTAATTATAATTTTGTTATGATTAAAGACTATAAAATGCGGAGACAGGTCTGGACCCCCTTATCAAATATTGACCCATATCGCAAACATCGATGTTTTCTGTGCGAGGTATCGATATTTTACATCGATGGCATCTGACCGATATATCGATACCTGACATCGATTTTCATTTCCGATGTCGATATTTTGCGTTCGTTGACTGGATTTAAAATCGTGAACCTGGGGGCTTATTACGGTTCCTTGACTTTTCACTTTGATCTCATCCAAGCATTCCAATTGGCTCGCAAAGTTCAGTAAGCCAATCAGAACACTTCGATGAGATGAAAAGTGAAAAGTTGAAGAACCGTAATAAGCCCCCTAAACACGCGGTACGGGAGTAAATCAGCGGAAATTACAGTCCTGTACATAAAAAGGAAAAAAATGCAGAAAATATGTCCAGTTACACCATTCAATATTCAAAATCAAAAAGATCGAAAACATGGATGTTGACATCGATATTTTCTTCTAACATCGATATCTTGATTGACATCGATGTTAGCTTCCCGATATATCGATGTGTGTAACATCGATTCTTTTCATTTCGATGTCCCATCACTAGCGGCAGCTAAGAAGACGTAGAGCAATACTATATGCGAAAGTGGCCAGATTACAGAAGAAATTGAACGAAGAAATAAGAAAGAGAGAGAAATTTCGTAAGAGATGTCAAAGACAAACCAAAAACGTTCAGTCGTCTCCTCAAGCTAAGGTATCAGCATTCTTAAAGAACGTCCAAGTTCCTGAAGTTGGTCAAAAGAAGCTTATTTTTTCGGAAGTTATTACAAGACAACTTACAAACATTTATACTAACTTGAAAAAGCATAGTGCGAAGCAAAATTACTTCAAAATTTTCAAACTAAATGATACAAAATCCAGTATATACTTGTATAATTTAGGCTGTATTACACTTGTATAATTTTCAAGCACAAATTGCTTCACTTATCAAAAAAGTTTTTCAAACGTTGTTTTCTCAATAAACTCCGGAAACTAAGCTACAAGTCGCTGGTCGGCACTTGCGGCACGTGTGGATAGGATACACTTTTATATTCAGAGAGAAGAAATGAGTCTTGAGTCAAGGAATCATATTCAACAAGAACTTTATTATAATTGGTATTGATATAGAGAAATTAGGAAAACTACTACAGTTCGCAAGTACATTGGATTCAGTTCGACTGGTCAACCCGTACGTCTGACCTGTTAACGGACGTAGACCCGACTGGTCGCAATCTTATTGCCGCGAGAGGGCAGTGGTGGTACCGGTTGACCAGCTCGCAATTCGAAACATTCTGCCCGCGTTGAAATGCCGTGTGTTTCAAATTCTTGAACAGAGCGATTTAGGTCCTTAACCTTTGACGAGCCTAGAATACTTATCAATTAGGGTACAAATTTTCTTAACCTAGTTAATCTTAATTAGGAAGTATAACACCTGCACATCACTTTGAACTTAACTACCAAGTTCGCCTGACTTATTTCTCAGGATTGGATTGCCTTAATCTAAGCTGGACTTAACCTAATGACTTGACTTGTTTTCGGGAACAGCAGCCGGTTCAGGTGGTCGGGAGTCGTTCTCTAGTTGAACCGGGAGCTTACAGAGTTTGACGATAGGTCTGATATACTCTGCAGTAGCCGTTTTGATGCGAACGGAACGTACGAGGTTTTCTCGATCGGGAAAACATTCCACGACGCGAGCTAAATTCCACCTTGATGGGGGAAGATTATCATTGCGTAGGAGTACTAAGTCTCCAACCTGGATGTTAGGTCTGCGCGTCTGCCATTTCATTCGTTGCTGCAACGAGTTTAAGTAGTCTTGACACCAGATTTGCCAGAATTGCTCAAGCTTCCGTTGCATCCCTTGCCAACGATCCAAGCGATTTTCATTTAAGTGGAGGACGGAGGGCAAAGGGACACTTTTCAAGGAAGAGCCGATTAGAAAGTGTCCCGGAGTCAGTGCGTCGTAAGACGATACATCGTCGTTCAATGGCGCAATGGGACGGGAATTCAGACACGCTTCTATATTGCATAGAAGCGTTGTAAACTCTTCTACCGTAGGGGTAGAGTTTTGGAGGATTCGCTTCAAGTGATGTTTCACACTTTTAACACCGGCTTCCCACAACCCCCCAAAGTGTGGAGCTGACGGAGGTATGAATCGCCAGGCAACTTGATCGGACGCCAACATATTACGAAAGTCGACTTCCTTGAGTACCTGACTGAAAGCTTCGCGTAATTCTTTCTCCGCTCCTTGAAACGTAGTGCCGTTGTCGGAGTACATCGCGCTTGGCAGGCCTCTACGAGAGGAGAAACGCTGGAAGGCGGCTAAGAAGGCCGCTGAACTATAATCGTGAACGAGTTCTAAGTGAATAGCTCGGGTGGCTAAGCAAATGAATAACGCTATATACGTCTTGTGACTGGTTCGACCGCGGCCTGCCGCGTTTCGTACTAGAAATGGACCCGCGTAATCTACGCCGCTATGTGAAAACGGGCGCGATCGGACTATTCGGTCCCTTGGTAGGTTTCCCATAAGTTGTGTACGAAGTTCCGCTCGTTCGCGGGTGCATCGGACGCAATTATGTATGATTGTCCTTATTAAACTTCGCGCTCGGAGGATCCAGTGGTTCTCTCTTACAACTCTCAGCATTAATTGGAGCCCACCGTGTAGAGTGGAACGGTGTATATGGATTAGCAGGAGTTGTACTATTCGATGATTCGCTAGTATAATAGGATGTATTTGCTCTATTGGAAGTTCTGCCTGCTGGAGACGTCCTCCTACTCGAAGAAGTCCTGTCTCATCTAAGTAAGGATCTAATCTCTTCAACTTGCTATTGTACGGTAGTGTTAGTTGGTTTGAAAGCGCGGTTACTTCGCGAGGAAAGTTTTCCTTTTGCGCATGACGAATCCAGAGATTTTCTGCTAGGCTAATCTCTTTGGGTTCTAGTGAAAGAGTGATAGGATATGGGAGTATCTTTCGTACACGCTTGATGAAGCGCAATACATAGGCAGTGACTCGTATCAAACGAGGCCATGAGGAGATATCCCGCGATAGTTGCTCAATTCGGTTGTTTCCTACACCCGTAGTGCTCGTTTGGAGATGAGCGTAAGTTATGACCTTGGTATCAACTTCGGTTGAGGCGGAATTTAGAAATGATTGGTCTGGCCAAAGGCTCGGATCCTTTGTCAGCCACTGCGGGCCATGCCACCATAGGGGGTGGTCCTTTAGTTGCTTGGGGTTTAAACCGCGGGATGCGCAGTCCGCGGGATTGTCTTCGGAAGGGACGTGCTTCCAGTGTGCTTGTGGTGATTGATTTTGAATTTCCGCAACACGATGAGCGGTAAAAGTCTTGAGGCTCGACGGGGGTTTTCTGAGCCAACAGAGTACTACACTGGAGTCACTCCAACACGTGATCGATTCAATTGGTACTGAAATAGATTCAAGTAAAGTAACAACGCATCTAACTAGTAAGACGGCTGCGCACAATTCTAGTCTTGGTATCGTTTGAGTCTTCAGCGGGGCTACCCTAGTCTTTGCAAGCATTAGACTTGCTTTCGGTTTTGAATGAGGTGATCGAACGACCAAGTATACTCCAGCTGCATAGGCTCGTTCGGAGGCATCGCAAAACCCGTGTATCTGTACTGAACTTGAGCGGTCGCTTAGAGTCCACCGAGGTATGGATACCTGATTAAGGATGGGCAATTGTTCGCAAAATAATTTCCAATCGTTGGATGTGGATTCTGGAACCGGCTCGTCCCAATTTACCTTGAGTAGCCACAATTTTTGAACGAGTATTTTTGGAATAACTATCACTGGGGCTAGCCAACCTAGTGGGTCAAAACATCTCCCGACAATAGAGAGGATTTGGCGTTTGGTCGGTTGCATCGACGACGGGAGTTGGGTTACGATACGGAAAGAGTCGCTGAGCGGCTCCCAGTTTAAGCCTAGGGGAAGTCCGGGCAAAGCGGATCCGTTAAGGAAAGTTGGTAAAAAAACAAGAAAACTGTTAGAATTACAACCCAATTTAATCATGTACTTACTTTTCATACATTTATCTTCCAGCATAAAATAATAAAATATTTGAAACTTAAAATTAAAACCTGTGAAATTAACAAAAACGAGCACAACAGTTATAAGTACGTTCCCGAAACGGCCGGGCAAAGCGGATACTGCATACGAGTGAAGTAAATATCCCTAAAATCGATGGATTAGTCTTCACATTCGTCACAGAAGAAGCTTCCACAGGCCAAGTAGGATGTGCAAGCTTCGTGGGCCCATTTAATGGACGTCCCTTTGTTTCGAACGTCATTGATTGCACTCCTCAAAGATTCTTCTGACCAACTCGCTTAGTCACTTTTTCTAACGTATCTATAAACCATCTGCAATAATCAACGAGATGCTGAGAATTAACAACAAGATGGTAACTGTCACTGTCCGTCCGGGCAAGGCGGATACGGATCCGCTTTGCCTGTATCCGCTTTGCCCGGTATCTCTTTATCGAAATCAACGTGATGAGAACAACTGTTAAAGCCAAATATTAATAAAACTTAGCCTATGATAGAAGAGGGTAATCATAGCGTTGACTATCAGGTAAGGTGAGTTTGAATTGCTAAATAATAAGTACACATAATTCTCTTATTGAAAGATTATTTCGATGAGAAAAATTAGCGGACGAACCCAGGAATCGAACCCAGGATCTTCGGACGCCTATCCGGGGACTTACACCCGAGACCACCTAGCTCGCCCACAGTTCGCCGCAATTTTTCTCATCTGTTATTGTACCAAGTATGTGTTGATATTATGATCTTGTGTTAGTACGTTGGTGTCCGCCTTGCCTTGCGCCTTGCCTTGCGGACACCAACGTACTAACACAAGATCATAATATCAACACATACTTGGTACTTGGATTTTAATGGAATTAAAATCTTTCATCAATGCTGGAATAGATAAAAGTTAATTAATCAGTTGAACATCTTCGATTGATTAGTTAATAATTAAGAATAATACGCATCACAAATAGGCCGATGTATACTTTAATCTCAGCTTGCTAGTGACACATCCGTCACACAGGTATAACAGTATACGACTTTGCCTTGCGGACACCAACGTACTAACACAAGATCATAATATCAACACATACTTGGTACAATAACAGATGAGAAAAATTGCGGCGAACTGTGGGCGAGCTAGGTGGTCTCGGGTGTAAGTCCCCGGATAGGCGTCCGAAGATCCTGGGTTCGATTCCTGGGTTCGTCCGCTAATTTTTCTCATCGAAATAATCTTTCAATAAAATGGAATTAAAATCTTTCATCAATGCTGGAATAGATAAAAGTTAATTAATCAGTTGAACATCTTCGATTGATTAGTTAATAATTAAGAATAATACGCATCACAAATAGGCCGATGTATACTTTAATCTCAGCTTGCTAGTGACACATCCGTCACACAGGTATAACAGTATACGACTTTGCCTTGCGGACACCAACGTACTAACACAAGATCATAATATCAATAATTCTCTTACATACCTTGGCGAAAATCGTAAGAAAATGATGAAAAATTAAGAATTCCTTATCACAGACGTGTTGTTGCCCGCAACAAATGACTAGCACTGCCATGGTGTCGGGAAACGATCGATTAATCGATAGAATCAAGTGATATGGCGCCATCAACTATAACCTCAAAAAAATAGCCATTATCCGCTTTGCCCGGGCGGTCCGCTTTGCCCGGACTTCCCCTAGTACTTTCAAATTGCTGCCTTCTGCCAACGGTAAGGTCAGAGCTAACCCGTGATTTGTTGCTTCGATTCCGGCTAATAATATCGGGTCGTTACTAGCCCACTTTCTCAGCGGGAGTCCAGCGCGAGCAAGGCAATCCGTGATTTGAATGCGTTTTTGTATTGCGCCTTCTTTTGTATCGTCGCCGAACATGAGGTCATCCATGTACCGTTGTCGCTTTAAAATTGGTACTGCGAGGGGGAACTCTGGTCCCTCATCTTCGGCTACTTGTAACAGCACTCGTTGTGCTAGAAACGGTGCACAAGCGGTACCATAGGTGACGGTAGTTAACGCAAACTGTTGTACCTCTTCTTCGGGAGAGGGTCTCCAGAAGATTGTTTGGTACTGGTGATATCTTGGATCTACCAGAACTTGCCGGAACATCTGCGCGATGTCTGCCGTGAAAACGTATCGATACATGCGCCAGTTTAATATTACGGATACAAGTTCGGGTTGTAGATTAGGACCTGGCAGCAAATGATCATTCAGGGATGATCCGTTATTGGACGGTGCTGAGGCATTGAATACTACTCGAAGTTTGGTAGTAGTACTATCTTTAATGATAGGATGATGCGGCAGCACTACGGTTTGGGTATTTCGTGTATCTTTGACAAACGGTGCCATGTGGTTCGATTCTTGATACTCGCGCAGAAATCTCGAATACTGCTTCTCCAATTCCTCGTCGCGTTGCAACCTTTTCTCAAGGTGCCGGTAGGAGGCAAGCGCGCGAGCTTCTGTATCTCCAATCGCGATGGGGAGGTCGGTTTTGAACGGTAGGTGTACAACGTACTTTCCCTCGCGGGTGCGATAATGCGTTCTTTGGAAGTGGGTTTCACATTGAATCTCATTCGCGGTAAAGTGTTTACGTGGGGACGGAACTTCTTCGACTTCGAAGAACTTAAGAAGTCCTGAAGTGACTTCTTGAGCGTTAGTGTGATGCACATGGATAGTTCGCTTAGGGCGACTCGCGTTTGAATACACTCCTGAAATAATCCATCCAAAAACAGTATTTTGGAGAATCAACTTATCGCAAGACTCTATTTTTATGCCTTCAAGTACGATGTCGGCATACATATCCGCGCCTAATAGGAGCTCTATTGGGGAAGAGGACGTCGGCTCGGGATCAGCTAAGGTTAGGCCTTTAGCAACGGCCATATCGAACGGCACCCTTGCTGGTACGTAGGCGGTTATTTTTGGCAGGACAAGAGCTTGGAGCTCTAACTTATTTCTCGTTGGATCTTGGACAGGACTTACCAATAATGAAACCGTCGTTTTAACGGTACAAACTGAACGCCCACCTATACTAGCTACATACGCGTCTGTAGTTTCGCGGCGAAGTCTCAGGCATTGGGCCAGATTTTCTGATATGAAGCTAGCATCTGAGCCTGGGTCAATCAAAGCTCGCGCTTGTATTTGACGTCCTTGATTAGATTCGAGACGAACCCAAGCGGTAGCGAGTAAAACCGCTTGTCTTGTATCCTTGGCTTGGGTAGCAACGTGAGCATGTGTTATATTGGAGCCTACTTGCTCGATTGTATTGGGGTTAGGATCAGGAACAGAGGCCAATGCCCTTGAGGAAGTCGGAGTAGGTGAGTACGTAATAGATTGCCCACGATCACTCTTGTTTTCGTGCAGCAACGAATGATGGCGACGTTTACAATGATAGCAGCTGAAGGAGCTGCGGCAATCCGCCAGAACATGGCCTTTGGAAAGGCAGTTTATGCATAGATAATTTTGTCTCGCATACTTTTGACGTTCAGGAATCGACTTTGACTTGAATTTTTCACACTGAGTTATCTTGTGATTCTCCGCGCAAAATGCACATGGCTCGGTTGCTGTTCCGTGATGAGACCGCAAAACCTTATGACTATTTTTACTTTCTTTCTTTCCAGATGGTTCTGGTGACTTGTCGATAGATTGCGTAGACGCAGAGGCCTCTAACGACCTTATTCTAGTATCCAAGAATTTAGTTAATTTGTCTAGGTTAGGATAATCACTGTCATCTCCCAAATATACTTCCCACTCTCGTCGAGAGTGTTTATCTAATTTTTGAACTAAACAATATACCAGAATATCATTCCACTCATCCACCGGGCGTTTCAATGCCCGCAGTGCACTTATGCACTCGGATGAGCTCGCACGTAAACCCTTTAAAGCATTCACGTCTCCGGGAGCGACAGTTTTTATAGCAAAGAAAGCAGTTAGATGAGCATTGATGATGCTTCGCTTGTTTTCGTAATGATCTTTAAGGATATTCCAAGCTACTTCGAAGTTATCGTCAGACAATGAAATATGTGCAATGAGTTTGGCTGCGTCGTCAGTGACAACTGACAAGAGATAATGTAATTTTTGAACATTGGATAAGCCAATGCGAGAGGTAATTAATGAAGTAAATAGATCGCGAAATGCAATCCAATCGGTGAGAATACCTGCGAATTTAGGCACACTTATCGTCGGGAGCTTAAATTCCGTTGGTGGGACGACAGCTGATCTTTGTTGAGAGGCGAGATTCCCTGATGATACTCCGTCTTCGTGGGGTAACCGGTAAGATGCAAGTTTCTCCTCGAAGAAGTCGTAGGTCGCTAAGTAGCTATCCTCTACTTTGGAGAGGTGTGACTCGGTAAAGTACGCTAATGTCGCACGGTCGTCAGCCACAGCGTAGGTTTCGATCTGCAAGGACGCCTGCTGGACATCGTTCCAATATCTTTCGAGCAACTTGGCTCGCCCTTCTGTGATAGGCCGCGTCTGGTTCGCTCTACCTAGCTTGTTGTAATTAGCGATTGAGTTGCGGATGCGCTTGGCATTATCATCGAAGCGTTGAAGAGCTCTGTTTAATTGCTCCGTCACATCGACATCTGAGAGAGGCATGATTACGAGAGGATTCGTACTCTTTGAAGGCTATGGCGAGCGGCGGTAACGTGCCAGCTCGTCTAGCGTGTCTCGCTTCTCGGTCCTTAACAGCTGCGGCGCAGTAGCAGAGGCGCGACAGCAGTAGCGGCTGTGTTGCATAGCGAGGAGGAGTCCCGCTGGAGGGGGGGGAATGTCTCCTTGCGCAATTACCTGCGATGAACGGCACACGTGTGGTTTTAGCCGGCTTTTAGCTAAAAGCGGCGATCTTGAACATGCCTTTCCGTTTGGCGTTACACTTTCAACACTTAGCCCTTGCCAATACACCTTTTCTCTGCGTTAGGGTGAACGAAATAATGATTTACTCCGAACTTAAGAACTTTGTACACAAATCTACACACGAATCCGGCTCGAAGGACCAAAATTGTTTTCTCAATAAACTCCGGAAACTAAGCTACAAGTCGCTGGTCGGCACTTGCGGCACGTGTGGATAGGATACACTTTTATATTCAGAGAAAAGAAATGAGTCTTGAGTCAAGGAATCATATTCAACAAGAACTTTATTATAATTGGTATTGATATAGAGAAATTAGAAAAACTACTACAGTTCGCAAGTACATTGGATTCAGTTCGACTGGTCAACCCGTACGTCTGACCTGTTAACGGACGTAGACCCGACTGGTCGCAATCTTATTGCCGCGAGAGGGCAGTGGTGGTACCGGTTGACCAGCTCGCAATTCGAAACAAACGTGACACGTACAAAAAGGGCGGCTGCAGGAAATCGAATGCTAAACTGATTAAAATTAAACAAGATGTTACGGATTTTTTCGAAAAAGATGAGAATTCAAGGATGTGCCCAGGAAAGAAAGATTTTATGAGGTGGAAAGGACAAGTAAAACAAAAACGTTTGTTAAGTGACACCATGAAAAATTTGCACAGTAAATTTCTGACTACAATCCAATATAAAGTGAGCTTAGCAACATTCTGCAGATTCAGACCTTTTTGGGTGACTTGGGCGAACATAAAAGACCGGAACACTTGCAAATGTGTGATCCATGCAAATGTTCAACTGATGGTCATGAAATTGCACGAACATGAAGCATTGCCCAGCTGCAACCTAACAAGATTTCTAGCTCTTATAACATGCGATGTCCATTCACAAAAATGTTTCTTAAGAGAATGTGAGGGTTGTAGACATAAGTCGGTGGAATATTATCTTCCACAGCCAAACAGAACGGTGACCTAGCATCAGTGGATGTACCAAACTACTCCTTACGAAAAGGATGGGAAGATGAAGACAACACGCAAACCCGGTAAAAAAGAAATCAAGGTTTCAATCAATAAATTAGTGCAACAGTTAGAAGAGACATTACATTTATTCTTGCAACATGTTGCCACGATAGCTCACCAATATCAGACCATTTCAGAACTTAAACATAATTTAACTGAAAATGAAGTCCTTATCCATATCGACTTCAGTGAAAATTATTCCTGCAAATACAACGAAGAGATTCAAGCAGTCCATTTCGGAGGTGCAAGGAAACAAGTCACACTTCACACAGGCGTACTGTATTTACGTCACAATGATACTGTTAGAGTTTAGACCTTTTGCTCTCTATCTGCCAACAGCAGACACGATACAACAGCGGTGTGGGCGCATTTGGTACCAGTTTTTGAATGGCTTAAAAACCAGGAGTTGAACATTCACAGAATACACATACTGAGCGATAGTCCTGTAAACCAGTACAAAAACAAGTTCATGTTCCACATTGTGTCTCGTCATATGAATGATTTGTTTCCTGGGTGTTTATTCGCTAACTTTTGAATTATCATAACTGCAAAATAACTGCACAAAACAATGTCAATCCATGAAATAGGAGCAGCTGATTGGCAGCCGCCTATTGTTTTTCATGATTTCAGTGCTATTTTGCTGTTATTTCCGCAGTTATGAGTTAGTGAATAAGCCTCCTGGTACAACGTTCTTTTCGTGGCACTATTCAGAACCAGGCCATGGAAAAGGTGCACCTGATGGCGTTCGTGGTACCTTAAAAAGAACCGCCGACAAAGCTGTGGCTGAAGGCAAAGATATCGTGGACTTGAGTTCACTGAAAGACATTTTATTGTCTATATGTTCTTCGATACTGCTATTTGAAGTTACCACCGCTAATATCGCAGAGGTAGAAGACTTAGTCAAACAGTCAGAACCCATCGCTGCACTCCGTGGGACGCAAAAAATTCGCCAGTTTGTTTTCACTAATGATGTGCTAAAGTTCAGAAGACTTGCTTGCTCTGACTGTGTTGGAAAGTGTAGTCATTTTCACCTGTGGTATTACTCGTCTTCGAAAAATCGTTGCGTTAGAACAAAGCACAGTGAAATACAAACGCAGTCCGAGATGTTCGGCAGAAGATCAAGCCGCCGACGTTAAATCCCCTCAAATTAATTTTCAAGAAGGGCATGTTTGTTGATTTTCAGTTCGTTGTTGCCATTTATGATTGATAAATAATTAGGTGCCATTTCAATTGAAGTAAGTTTTACTATGAGTAATGTAATTTGCAATACAGGGTGATTCAGAATTCGTGACGAATCTCTTGCGGGGTTGATCCTTGTCAAAATTGGGATCAAAAGTTCCTTAGCCATTTTTCTGAAAACTGATTTTTTTCTTTGGAAATTTTTTTTTCCAACAAACAATTTTTTTCAATAACTTTTTTTTTCGTCACGAATCTCTTGAGGGGTTAATCCTTGTCAAAATTGGGATCGAAAGTTTCTTAGTCATTCTTCCGAAAAATGATTTTTTTCCTTAGAACCATAACATATTTTTTTAACATCTTCCACCGTAGATATAAGCATAGATATAAGGTAGTAGATTGGACAAGTTGAGAAAATTCGGAGTCATATAGCAGTATGTCACAAAATAATAGTGACAACGAATGCTGCCCTCTATATTCGGTGGTAAGATAGAACATCTATCGATATATAGTCAACAATTTTACCTGTGTACTTGAATCATCTAAATATTCTGTTGGTAAAATGATAAATTTCTTACCAACAAAAAACACCACGTGGCCCAATTCTGAATTCCGATTTTCAGACTTATGACGCGCTGACATACTACAGCTATATACAATGTATACCCTACAAATGCAATGCGCTCAGTTGAGGTGCTTTCCTAGGCAATTCCACCAGTCCTGAAAACATCGTGAAAAAATGTGATATTAAACGGAATATCTGTGCCTGGGCACCGAAATCAATGAAACGAAATACGTCGCGCAATTCTATGTGCGACTCCGAACATGTACAGCCCAAAAAATGTTCGTTTTGCGCGAAAATAGAGAAGATATCCATGAAAAACGTTTCCAAAACCGTTTTTCATGGATATCTTCTCTATTTTCGCGTAAAACGAACATTTTTTGGGCTGTACATGTTCGGAGTCGCACATGGAATTGCGCGACGTATTTCGTTTCATTGATTTCGGTGACCAGGCACAGATATTCCGTTTAATAGCACCTTCTGCACGCGTTTATTACAATGTTGTGGATTGGGTAGGAAAGGCCCTTAAGCTAGCGGCTTATCTTATTTTTTTAATGATAACAGGGTGATAATCATGTCTCTTCCGAAAAATTAATTTTTTTTTTCTTTTTTACTCAAAAAGCATGTTGGATAATTTTTTTTCCATGATACGGGCACGATAAGAATTCGAATATCAAAGTGAATAATGACATCTATGGTGAACGGCTTTGGGGTTTGAAACTTAGGGGATTTTTAAATCACAGTATACACTACCGGCCAAAAGTTTGAGTACACCAGTCGAAATTTCTAGCCGCACTAAAAGTTAGATAGCGGACTCAAAATCAAAGATAATTGGATTTTCCAAGCGGCGTTTTAAAGAGGACAAATTTACCTTCATTTTTCTTTTTCAGAAAATTCTCTACGACTTTTTTTGGTTCCGGGACGTACTTTCGAACATGGCCGTTTTTCGTATATTTTTTAGCCGCCGCAAATTAGCCGCACAGCTTGGGAAAAAATTTTTCCTTGATTTTTTCTATGGTAAACTTAGAAAGGATATAAAAACCTACATTTTAGTTTTTTAAAAAGTTTCGTACGACCTTTTTTCGCCCGAGTATTGCATTTTTAGCTAAAAAATACATGTTTTAGAAAAAAAGGCGCAATCCAATAACTATGGGGTTTCAGAGGAAATGTCAAAAGGGTAAAAAGTTGCATTGGTTTACACTGGAGTAGCTAGAATTTTTTCAGAATTTTTTTGTGAAATTCTTTTTTTTTTAACTTTTTTTTTACAATTTTTGGTCGGGACTCTGATGAGCGGGGGACTCTATTTGGGAATTATGAAGTCTAGAACTATATAATATATATCGAGAAATAAAATTGGTTTACTTTTTCATTTTCAATCAATTACAATGTTTTCAGAAAATTTATTGTAATTGATTGAAAATGAGAAAGTAAATCAATTTTCTTTCTCGATATATAGTTCGAGACTTCATCATTCTCAAATAAAGCCCCCCGCTCATCAGAGTCCCGACCAAAAATTGTAAAAAAAAAAATTTCCAAAAAAATTTTGACAAAAAAATTCGGAAAAAATTCTAGCTACTCCAGTGTGAACCTATGCAACTTTTTACCCTTTTGACATTTCCTCTGAAACCCCATAGTTATTGGGTTGCGCCTTTTTTTCGATAACATGTCTTTATTAGCTAAAAATGCAATACTCGGGCGAAAAAAGGTCATACGAAACTTTCTAAAAAACTAAAATGTAGGTTTCCATATCCTTTCTAAGTTGACCATAGAAAAAATCAAGGAAAAATTCTCCCCCAAGCTGTGGGGCTAATTTGCGGCGGCTAAAAAATATACGAAAAACGGCCATGTTCGAAAGTACGTCCCAGAACCAAAAAAAGTCGTAGAGAATTTTCTAAAAAAGAAAAATGAAGGTAAATTTGTCCTCTTTAAAACGCCGCTTGGAAAGTCCAATTATCTTTGATTTTGAGTCCGCTATCTAACTTTTAGTGCGGCTAGAAATTTCGACTGGTGTACTCAAACTTTTGGCCGGTAGTGTATATGGGGTAGTCCACCTCAACTCGCCATGTCCACAAACCTTGACAATTTCAATCTGACTGAGTTTTTTTTCATGTACTATACTATCAAAAAGAACGTACTTGTATATCCTGGTTTATCGTTTTCTTCCACCGTTCGAATGATACAGAATTTTGAAATTTTCAAGTTTTACCCCCCAGTTATATTTTGAGCTCCGGTAGCTCAGAATTTGGTTACTCCTATCGAAAACATGTATTTACATAACTTCTTTGTATTGAAATGTTCTACTCAAAAATTATTTTTTTTAAATTTTGCCATCAACTGGCAACCGTTTTTTATGCGAATAAACATCAAAAAACCGTTTTTTGAAAAAAGGCCCTAATTTAAAATTTTCAAAAAAATATCATAAATTCTACCCAAAATTACAAAACTTTTGGGATCTTGGCCATGATGGAGTCTTTTTTGGTTTGAAAGTTACAGCTATTCAAACTATCTACGAGACCGAATTCAGCCGCTCAGCAGAAAAATTTTTCCGACAAGCGGCTTTATGGGAAATCATGGAAGGTAGGGCGCGGGAAGATGAAAAATAACGACAATGAAAGTATAAGAATGCTCAACGCGTTTTCGAGATTTTTTTTTTTTAACTTTATTTTATTTTTATTTTTTCGATGATAAAGCTTTCGAAGATTTCTTATCATTTGCATTTTGGTACCCAACCACCTCAAGGTGCCTTTGCATTTGACGCTCGACGCTAGAAGATGCGTTCCTCTTGTTATCACGTGACCTCAACGTTATTTTTCGTTTGGTTAAATGAAGATCACGTATAGATCGTACTCGATTCTGCTAATGGTTGCGCGCTGGCAAGTAAATAAAGTAATATGGGCGTTCACAAATAATAGTACATTTTGTCCTGCAAAAGCGGAAGATAAAGTACTTTTTTCCCGCAAACATCACTTATTTGCCGCAAATTTTACTGTTTTTCCGCAAATTTTATTTTTTTCCCGCAAATCTACTTTTTCTCCCCCAAATAAAAAGTGTCCCGGGTAGAAATTATTCCAGGCTGCCCTGGATAATTGCAAGGCCCTTAAGTGGCAAGTCCCGTCGGTCGGGAATCTGTCTAGCGGGGAATGCCCTTTCATGGCCCTTTTACGTCTGACGTGACAATTTTTAAATTCCAGGCCTTCACGGAAGGGCCCTGTAAAGCCCTGTCCAGACAGAAGTGAAGCTGCAATGAACCGAATTTGCGCGATTGCGAATGAAAAAATTTCGAGCTATTCGAAATAGAACCCGCGTATACTGATAGAAGAATTTTTTGACTGTTAATAAATACATTTATTTGCAAACAATTTTTTAATTTTTCAAATATAATTGAATATTTTATAACATTCAACAAATCAATCTTGTGTACAATAAATATTCATTTGTGAGAAATCTACAATTTTAACAGCTAACAAATATTTATTGCATCCAACAGTTTCGTGAAGACCGCTCATAAATACACGCCATAACCTCAAACACCAATAAGAGGTTAAAATAGACGTACACCTCCAAACTGGTGTTATTCCATGATGTAATCATAATACTATTGAGTGAATTGTTTTTTTTTTCTTTTTTCTTTTTTTTTATGATCAGAGTAATATTGAGTCTACAGATAATAATTATTTGAGGTTCTAAAATCCTCATCAATTAAATTTACTTTAAACGTTGATTATTTTTATTATTATTATTATTAATATTATTATTATTATACGTTGATTATTTTTATTTTATTATTATTATTTTTATTATTTTTTTTTTTTTTATTATTTTTTTTTTTTTTTTGCTAGTTATAATTATAACTAGCAAAAATTAGCAACACCGAAAATCTGAACACCAGACACCGCATAGACACACTACAGCTTTTTTTACAGTGCTTTATTATTAATTATTATGATTATTTGACTTTTTTTGTAATGAAAGTATAAATATAATATTCGAGGTTATGAAAACTGTCAATCGTAGAATTTCTGCGTTCACGTTTTGTTTTCCAGACGTCTGAATGAATATTTGTTAAATATTAACAAATATTTATCAACAGTTATTTTTACGGTCAGTTCAACACTGTTTTAGTTCATAGGACAAAAGAATTTGACAAGTAGGAGAGTGTTGGGTTATATGTCATATGGTAGTTTAGCGTAGTGGTTAGGGCGTGCGACTGGTAACCGAGCGGACGTGGGTTCAAGTCCCGGCGGGGACGATAAATGCGGCGGTTTTTTCAGTGAATGTATAATATAATTTCATCGATATGATAGGGTCAACTGACGAAAAAATATGTCAATTTCCTTGTCTTTTTTTTTCTCTACCATAATTACTTTTTAATTTCATGAAAATAAATTAGGGGCTACCACAAAAATTAGTAATAATAAAACCTTCCAAAGCCGTGTGTGGGCATTGGCAGGTTTCTCTGGTTTTATCAGGCGGGCCACGCAAGAACCTCGAAAGGCCCCCAGAACAGGGCCATCAATGCATGAGCGTTACATGCCGGAACGGCTCTTGCTAGACTGCCCTGGAAGGCCCGGCAAAACAAGCGTGGCAATCTAGCGAGGGCCGTGAATGTCCCCTGGAATAATTTCTACCCGGGGTAGTAGGGAATCGAATGCCATTTTTGTCCCGCTTTTCCGGTCAATAAAGTGGCCATTACAGTTGAGCCGGGAATAATAGGGGAAGGTACGGCAAAATGGACCGAGAGGTCAAAACGGACCGCCTGAAGAATTCCTTTTAAATTATTATAAAAAATGGAATTATTCATCGTAAAGGTAACCCTGGAACTTAGTAATTTTTTGAGGAAGGTCTCAGTCAATCAAGTCGAGTCAGACTCAGTGAAGTCATCGCAAACGACTAAAAAAGAAAAACTGACTCGACTTGATGGACTGAGACCTTCCTCCAAAAATTACTCAGTTCAAGGGTTACCGTCGCGATGAATCATTAAATTTTTTTGATAATTTAAAAGGAATTTTTCAGGCGGTCCGTTTTGCCCTCTCGGTCCGTTTTGCCCTCCGGTCCGTTTTGCCCTCCTGGTCCGTTTTACCCTACCTTCCCCTAGTATATTATGCATCTAAGGGACTAAAGTGTTCTTTTTGACGAGTGTGAGGTTTGTCGCCCGAGCGAAGCTAGTAATTGACCGTTGGATAAAAAAGTAGCGCAAGGTTGAAAATGAATCTCAAAAACGCGTTGAGCATTCCTATACTTTCATTGTCGTTATTTTTCATCTTCCCGCCCCCTACCTTCCATGATTTCCCATAAAGCCGCTTGTCGGAAAAATTTTTCTGCTGAGCGGCTGAATTCGGTCTTGTAGATAGTTTGAACAGCTGTAACTTTCAAACCAAAAAAGACTCCATCATGGCCAAGGTCCCAAAAGTTTTGTAATTTTGGGTAGAATTTATGACATTTTTTTGAAAATTTTAAATTAGGGCCTTTTTTCAAAAAACGGTTTTTTGATGTTTATTCGCATAAAAAACGGTTGCCAGTTGATGGCAAAAATTAAAAAAAATAATTTTTGAGTAGAACATTTCAATACAAAGAAGTTATGTAAATACATTTTTTCGATAGGAGTAACCAAATTCTGAGCTACCGGAGCTCAAAATATAACTGGGGGGTAAAACTTGAAAATTTCAAAATTCTGTATCATTCGAACGGTGGAAGAAAACGATAAACCAGGATATACAAGTACGTTCTTTTTGATAGTATAGTACATGAAAAAAAACTCAGTCAGATTGAAATTGTCAAGGTTTGTGGACATGGCGAGTTGAGGTGGACTACCCCATATATAATATATATTAGGGTGCTTCAAAAAAAAAAATCCAATTTTTTTTTTTCAACTCTTACCCCCCCCCCCCCCCCCCCCCCCCCCCCCCAATGTTCGAGGTGGATGAGAAAAAAATCCTCGCGAAAGTCGGTCGCTGTAGCTCAACTCTAAGAGGTCGCAATTTTCGTTTTAGTTTTCCATTCATTTAACATGGGAATTTTCGGTTTTTTATTCAAAGTGAAATTACATCTATTCATTTTAATTTTTTTTTAATTAACCATTGTATATTCAGAAAGCTGGTTTTTCAAGCTTTCCAAATCTATATAATAAGAGTCGATTACCTTCATTAGAAGATTAAATAAAATCATTTAAAATCTAGAGATTTTAAACTAAAATGAAAATTGCGACCTCTTAGAGTTGAGCTACAGCGACCGACTTTCGCGAAGATTTTTTTTCTCATCCACCTCGAACATTTGGGGGGGTAAGAGTTGAAAAAAATAATTAGATTTTTTTTTTTGAAGCACCCTAATATATATATATATATGGGGCATTCCATGCCAACTCGACCAGCCCGTGACCTCGACCTTTCCGATTTGGTCCGCGATTTTTTATATGGTTAATCTACCTCAAAAAGACACTCCAGATTTTTTTCAGATTTTTTCTATTATTAGGTTATTTTTAAATCGACTCAAAAGGTAAACAAAGAACGTCCCTTCCAAAAAATCTGAAAAAATTCACAAAATTTCTAAAAAATGTAACGAATTTTTCCATATTTATTCCAAGATGGAGAAATCGATAGGTAGGCTTTTTATGGATAGCACTTCTGTGGTATTGAAGGAATAAAATTTTTTTGATATTCTTTCTATATGTTTTTTCGCGCGCTGAATTCGAATCCGAAGATGGTTTTCACGTATCACGATCTTACAGCTTTTCGAATCAATTTTTCAATTCTTCATTCCAATGAAAAATAGCTGTGAAATCATGATACGTAAAAACCATCTTCGGCTTCGAATTCAGCGCGCCAAAAAACATGTAGAAAGAATATCAAAAAAATTTTATTCCTTCAATACCATAGAAGTTCTATCCATAAAAAGCCTACCTATCGATTTCACCATCTTGGAATAAATATGGAAAAATTCGTTACATTTTTTAAAAATTTTGTGAATTTTTTCAGATTTTTTGGAAGGGACGTTCTTTGTTTACTTTTTGAGTCGATTTAAAAATAACCTAATAATAGAAAAAATCTGAAAAAAATCTAGAGTGTCTTTTTGAGGTAGATTAACCATATAAAAAATCGCGGACCAAATCGGAATGGTCGAGGTCACGGGCTGGTCGAGTTGGCATGGAATGCCCCATATACATAGAGAGAGAGATTATCATTCAACGTCTTTATATATTTTTTATATCTTTATACATCTTTATATAGGTATGTTTTTTTTTACGAGTAGTGCAGTATCCACTAAGATGTTGAATGATGATCTACTACCTCAACAGTCTTTTTCAAAATATATTCGGGATTACAGTTTATATTACGTTGGTATCTTATAAGTTCTTAGACTAAGACGAGATTCTTTATTTTATTTTTTTTTTCATTTTTCAATTCTCATTCTTTTTTCCTAGCCCACTCGCTGCTCCCGATGACGTTCGGTAAAAAAATGTAATTCTGTGAAAGACGAGTAGTCGCCGGAGAAGGCATTCAATACGATTCTATCAAAACGAGCTCCTTTCATCTCTGGATTAGTACGAGCTGACTCCTTCCGTTTCTCTGAAGCTGAATGTTTCCTTTCTTTGCCTGTTTCGACGGGTGGTTCTTCCGAAGTTCAGTCTGTGTTTGATAAATGTCTTGTATCAGTCAAGAAGTAATAATGAGTTACACGATAGTCTCAATGATCTAGAATCTAGTCCTGGACATGCTTTCACACGCAAAACTCACATAGAATCTTGTTTTTCAGGCATACCGTAACTTGCATTACCTAATTTAATTGTATTTTAATAAAATCATCTTACCGTAAACTTTAAGATCACAATTTCTTTTTTCATCACTTAAAAAGATTGAAAAAATAAACTTTCGCCTGTTTGTATTCTTCGAGGGGGAAGTTATTAATTACAATTATTTCCAAACTGATTTACACGTCAATCCAACGGGTTATTATTAATAATAATATTACTTATAATAATTATTTCATACCATATGTGAATTTATCGGACCAGTCGAACCAAATTTTTTGCCAACATAACTGACTTGTCCAGAAAACTGGCCGTCTCAAAATCCGTGACCCCAAGTGTACACATAGCGTTATTAGGAAATTGCTATAAGCCTCTGATAGGGGGGCGTTCAGATATTAACATAACATTAATGGGGGGGGGGGGGGGGGGGGGGGGGGCATGTGAGGTTGTTACGTAACTTCAATTGGACACTGCAGACTAGAAAAAAAGGAATTCTACAATTTATCAAACGACTCTGAAATGCATTTTTCAGATTCATTGCCTGGATGGGCGTTCGCAACGCCATCATCGAAAAATAGTAGAATAATCCTAATATTGATCCTAATACAGCTAATCGCATTTCTTATTTTCAATCGGATAAGCTTTTTGTGTACATTTCATTGCAAAAAGTAAAGAAATTAATTCTACATATTGTAACTTTTGGCGAGTATCTTGAACCTGAAAGTTAAGAGATACCCGCAGTTATTGTGAGTTCTTTACCTATAAAAAAAGGGATTTAAATTATCAAAATTAATAGGGCTTTTCTTTGAGGTCATAGGTAGGGAAAAGGATGGGTTAGCCACCAAAAGCCACCTATGCAACCTTGTGAATTTACATTAACTCAGGACTCGGGTAGATTACTCCACCAAAGCCTGTTCCCTTCGGACTCGGGTAGAACCAAAGCCGATCCTTCTCCTATTTGAACAGAGCCGGGAAGTGAATCCAAGCCTGCTTTCCTAAACACAAAAACCTATTCTTTACTCGGATCCGGGAACCTTGCGATTCCAAGACCGTGTCACAGACTCGGAATCGTATTTCCTTGGCCCTCGGACGCGGGAAGTTAATCCAACGCCGTTCGCTCTAGGATTCATTCAAAGCTGGTCCCTATTGGCTTATTCAGGGATTGAATTTGATGGATTAGGAGTCAGTGCTGAAATATCCGACAAAGTTCAAATTAGAAAATATAATTGTATCCAATTGTTTCTAATAAACTAATTTTACATCGATTTTCTTAATCTATTTCTATCCTAATTGTGTGACTCTACGTCGCGTTTGTTTGTATCCGTGTCGTTTGAGGTTATCGTTCTATTTGTAGAATTTATTTTAATATTATAGGCTATGCGGATTTATGCTTTCTATTTTGATTCTATTTCATTTCTATTTAATTGCTCTCCTTTTCTCTTCGATTATATTTTATGATGTGACCAATGATGCTATATCTAAAGGTACCTTATTTGATTCTAATTTCACGATTTTATGTTAGTCATTTAGTTCTAGACGATCTAAAGCTATTTAAGTGAATTTAACCATGATATGAGTCGCACCGGTGCTCTACCTGACTACGCCCTACGTTGTGAGTCGCAACGGTGCTATACCAGAATACGCTAACGAGTGATTGCGTGAGCTGTTTATATACTCTCTATCCCCACTTCTTAGCGTGACGTCAGACACTTGGTCGAACGTAAAGGATTATCGTAATCCTTTCCTTTGTTCGGGAATCGTCGATATTCAATGTGCAATATAGCCGAGTATGTTACAATATAGATAACAATTTCGTAGATTCCCACACGGCACATTATATTTCTGAAATATTTCATTACATCAAAAGTACACCGTGCATATTTTGGTGTAATATTGGTGTTATTCTGGTAAAACACTATTATGTGTCCAAAATTACACCAAAAACACACGGTGTAAAAGTGGTGTAAAAGTAGTGTGAAAAATTCTGAAGGGCACTTTGTCATTTTGGTGTAATTTTAGACGCATTATAGTGTTCCACCAAAATAACACTAATATTACACCAAAATCGAATTTTTGTAATGAGGTATAATTTGGGAGCAAAATGGGTATAAAATCAGTAGAGTGTGAAATCGGTGTAAAAGATGGTGTAAAAATCGAGCAAACACACCGTTTAATTTTGGTGTAATTTTGGTGGCAATCTGGTGTTGCACCAAAATTACACCAACATCATACCACACCTCAAACACACTAATATTACACCAAAAATAACGGTGTATATGAATCCGCTAGGGTAACGGAAGAAGCGAACGACATTGGCATAAAAACCTGTGTTCGAGGGCCAACCGTTGGGAACCCGAGTCTGATAGGCAGTCTTGGTGTAAAAACCCGGATCTGTAGTTAGTCAATAAAGTATTCAATAGCAGGCGAGACAGGCTTGGCGTAAAAACCCGGCTCTGTAGAGAGATTTCTGAATCTTAAATTCAGAATAAATACGGCTTTGGTAATTAAACCTACCCGAGTCCGGTAGCTAGCGTAGGGAGATAAAAATCTGAACGAGGTGGCTTTTGCATGGTAGACCCATCCTTTTCCTCACCTTTCAGTACGAGGAGTCCATAATAATACTTAATAAATTAATTTTCAGAGAATAGATAAATTTCGAACCCGTAGCAACCAACTTTTACCATAACCAAAAGGTTCGTAAAAGCCGAAACGTTACAGTATATTTTTGTTTGAGTAGAAGATTATAAGCGACCTTCATTGATATAATAAGATAATTGTCAACGTACAGAACCTTTTTCAATTCAATATAAAATAATTGTTGAGATATGAGGGCGCAAAAAGAACCCCTCGAAAACGTAATGACACGTTACTGTACGACCGTGAGGTGAGATCACAGCGCAGTGGGGACAGCAGCGACGCACGAATGGTCGTCCCCATTCCGGCGGCCAAATAGTGAGTTAGAGTGATTTTCACGAAAGAGGGTCAAAGATTGAACTTGGTTTCCAACTGATCTTGACGTTGATGCTATAGTGATGCTACGTTAGTCCCTTCACGCGTTGAGTACGGAGTTGTTGGACCCATCCTCGGACCTTGGTCCGTTCGTTTTTCTTGATTCATACTATCGCGGCTATAACTCGGTCGGCCGGTATTATTATTCGATCTTTCGCCATTAAGATTAGGTAGATCGTTATTATTATTCGATCGTTCGCTATTGAAATTCGGTCGGTCGATATTATTATTCGATCGTCCGTTATTGTAACTAGGCCTATTTTGGCTATATCTTGGCGATTGATTGTACGCGTGCTGCTGACTTCGCATATTTTGCTGATTATACATAAGCCGCTGAGGATACATAGGTTGCTGATCGTACATGGGTTGCTGATTATACATAGGTTGCTGACTATACATAGGTTGCTGATCGTACATAGTTTGCTGATTATAGATAGGTTGCGGATCATACAGAGGTTGCTAATCATACAAAGACTGATTATACATAGTTTGCTGATGATACATAGGTTGCGGGTCGTATTGACGATATTGTGATTCGGGCCTATCAAGGAACATTGGGTTCTGCAGGAGGCTAAGTCTTTCGATGACTGAAGTCATGTTTTTACAATCGACCGTTCCGATCAGTGAGCATACGTAATCTGGTGGATACTGTCTAATAGTATGGTACGTGATCTGACATATTACCGTCAATTCGCTTTGCCCGGTGCAATTGGTCGTAAAAATATTCAGTTAGAGACATACCGCTTCGAATATTGTATCGTTTATTCGCCCATTCGCTGCGCTTACGCAATCGCGTCGGCTCGCTCCAAAACGCACGTATGAACTCCTCTTTAAATTCTTCGTATGTATTTAAATTATTTTTCAGAGCTCCAAACCAAAACTTCCCTACTAAAAAATTTCATATGATATAATCATGTAAAAAAGTAAATGATAAATTACATGGTAAATTGTATATTGTTATGGAAGATATCAGTGCACAATTTACCATGTGAATTATTGTGTACTTTATTTTGTGATTCGTTACACGATTTATTGTATAGTTCAAATCCACATCATTTATTTTGTGATTTACGATATGATTTCTCATATGGCCGGGGTTTACCGAAAAAAAAAAAAAAATTAAGGACTTCGTGCGGGATCGAACTCACGTCCGTCAGGTCCTGAAGCAGTCTCGCTACCGCCTCGGCCACGCGACGTATTATACAGGGTGATTCATTTTAATCGCCCCAGGCCGATATTTCCGAAACTGAGCAAGATACGAAAAAAAGTTTGGTATGAAATAATTAGGGTTTAAAGGGGGACAAAACTTGGTAGTATCAGTATTTTCGTAAGTGGAGCCGTCAAGGTTGGGTGAAGGTCAACTTGGTTTTTTTAAATGGAATGACATATTTTTTTATCCAGAATCTAAAAAAGCGTCAGATTCTGCACCAAAAAGTGCTCACATACATATGGCCTAAGGTCAATGAGTAACGAGGTAAAGCCGGTCAAAGCAGTACACATGCGGCCGCGGTGCAGCGCCCGCCAGCGTACCAATCTACAGATATCTTGTCGGTATTGTGAGGAGGCTTGAGTATGCACGTTTTGAGTGATACGAAGGGGTCAGATTATTTTTCACGTGGAGTTGCTGAGGGTAAATAAAGTGTAACTAGTTGATTTTGATTTTGTTTCATTTATTAATCAAACAAATTTTTTTTCGGAATTATTTCATTGTGTTTTTTTATTTTTCATTTTTCATTTTCACGTCGAATCTGTAATGTTCATTTGCATTTTTTTTTTTTTTTTTTTTGTCATTATCGTGTTGTTTTCATCGATTATTCTTCGAAAGTACCTCCGTTAGCGTCAATGCATAATTGGAGTCTACGTTGGAACGCACCTATCGTTCTACAAAGAACCTCGTTTGGGATCTGCTCACACGCTCTGATGATCCGTTCTTTCAAGTCATCCGCAGTCGTTGGCTTTGTCGCATAAACCACACCTTTTAGGTAGCCCCATAAGAAAAAATCTGGGGCTGTCAAGTCCGGCGAACGCGCAGGCCAACGCACATAACCATTTCTTCCCATCCAGCGCTCCGCATAATTCAAATTCAAAAAATCAGTCACAAGCCGAGCATAGTGCGCACCTGCACCGTCCTGCTGTATCCACATTCGCTGAATGGTTCACTCCTTGCAACATTCGCGACAGTTCGCTCTCTAAAAGATTGCGATAAATTGCGCCGTTGACATTGCCGTCAAAAAAATACGGCCCTATGAGGTAACCGTCCAAAATGCCGCACCACACGTTCAGCTTCCAACGATGTTGTCAATATGACGGACCCAGCGAGGATTAACAACGGAGTAATAATGACAATCATGTCGATTTAATTCTCCTGTATTCTGAAATGTGGCTTCGTCACTGAACATGACCCGATGGAAAAACGTAGGGTCCCGCTCTATCTGGTCCAGTGCCCATCTGCAAAAGTTGACGCGCAGAATTTTATCGGCGTCAGAAAGCTCCTGATGAAGAGAAACATGGTACGGATGATAATGATTCCCTTTCAGAATTCGATGAACTGTGGATTGTGATATGTCCAATTCTCGACTTATTTGCCGTTGGCTAATGTGAGGATCCATCACTAACATTCCTAAGACTGTTATTATTAACGCATTATCAACATCTTCCCGTGTCTTCTTTGGTCGTTTACGCTTAAGTTCCCCGCCACGCGCTCGTTGCACCATTCTAATTATTAGTTTATGATCGGGATGTCGCCGATTTGGGTATCTTTCGGCATACTGACGTGCTGCTGCTCTAGCATTTCCGTCAGATGCGCCATAAATCATTATGGTATCCACGATCTCGTTGGGTAAATAGTCTGACATTATTCTATCTTTATTTTAATTTAAATATCAAATCAATGTATTTATCACAGAACGTACGCTTACCTTTGCTAAGAGCGGTATACTGAATGAGCAGATTATCATTGTCACTGTTGTGATTTTTGACATTTTCACCTTTAGATAAAAAGAGACTGGGGTTTGTTTTGAAAAAACACATTACTACGCAGGTAAAATCGTATACAAACACGAGGTCACGGTTTTACGCTAACGGAGGTTCTTTCGGAGAATAATCGATGAAAACATCGCGATAATGACAAGAAAAAAAATCAACATTACAGATTCGACGTGAAAATGAAAAATGAGAAATAAAAAAACACAATGAAATAATTCCGAAAAAAAATTTGTTTGATTAATAAATGAAACAAAATCAAAATCAACTAGCTACACTTTATTTACCCTCAGCAACTCCACGTGAAAAATAATCTGACCCCTTCATATCACCATAGATATAAGGTTAGTAGATTGAACAGGATCGCCTTTAAAAACAGTGTCGCACCATGAATGTAGGTGGCGCGGCCATCGAAAAGAGCTTTTCCGTGTATTTCACTTCAGCACTCTTTTTTATCAACAGGATTGCGTTTTAGTAAATGATCAGCACACATTGATCGATAATCAAGATATTTAGTGTTACCATCAGATTTTTAATATTTGTGCATTATTCAATGCTAGTTCATGAACGTACTATAATGATTTGGAGCACAATATGAGCTAAATAGCCCTCAAGATAATACATATGGGGTATTCCATGCCAAATCGACCTAGTCCTGACCCTCGACCTCTCAGTTCTGGCCCACGATGTTTTGCATCATTCTACTAACTCTCAATAGCCATCAGAACTTTGTTTTTTAGATTTCCCAAAATAAATTCGAGTGCGTCATTAATTTTCAAAGTTTTTTTTTTTTTCAACACCTCCAACCCCGTGAAAAAATTCTCAAAAATTCTGTATCAGAAATGAAAAATTTTGAACCATATTTCAAAATGTCTGGGCTTCTGCTCCAACCTGTTTTTTTAGCTTTTATATCATAGTTTTACGTTGATATTCCAGAATAACAAAAATGTTTTAAAAAATGTGAAAAAATTTCCAAGAATCCTTATTGGCTATCGTTAGAAATATTCGAGCAGCAGTCCACGGTGTATTGATCTCTACTTCTATTTTTTCATTTTTTTTTCTCAGAAAAAAGCTAAAAAAAAAAAAAAAAACAGATTGGAGCGAAAGTCCAGACATTATGAATTTCGGTACAAAAATTTTCATTTCTGACACAGAAATATTTAGAATTTTTTCAGATTTTTTCATCACGGCCATTGAGGTGTTGAAAAAAAAAAAACTTCGAATATTCATAACACACTCAAATTTAAAAATCGCGGACCAGATCTGAGAAGTCGAGGGTTATCGGACCAGGTCGATTTGGCATGGAATGCCCCATAGATAGGCCTCTTGGATAACATACAGACACGCTACTAGTGTGCGTGAGAGCTGTGTACATATACGGCTGACAGCGCCGCCTAACGTGGACGTTTGACAAAACTTGGACGTGAATTTCATGCATGTATACGCCACACAAGCTTAGTCTACTTTGTCTGTAAAGGTATCCAAGAGGCCTATATGACTCCACCAATTATCTGTGAACGATTCGTGGCGAAAATTTCGATTTGTCTGCAATTTTGATATTTTATATTGTAACGGATCAGACAACATAGGCCTGACCGTTAGCAATTCAAACATCAGCCGTTGCGAACGTCGAACGATCTAGAACATTCGACGAGAGCGACAAGTCGCGTGACGTCATAGCAAGTATATAAGTCGAGACACAGCTCTCAGCAGCAGCAATTCTACGGTATAGCACCGGGTTGACTCGCAACACTCTTTCTCATCAGTCACAATAGGCAGAGCGCCTTGTGTACTAGTAGCTTCACTTCAATATAAATTCTATTCTATTTTATTCGCGAGAATCAACATAAATTAAATAAATTCCAAAAGATCATAGAAGAAATTTACTTCGGAAAAAGTATATTATTTAGTCAAAGTATTCATAGTCGAATGAAATCAAATTATCAAATAAAATAACTGAAATCCGAGCCTGTCAAAATTCGAATAACGAATAACGAGTAATAAATAGTCTTCGATATTAAAATTTTAGTAAGTAAGCAATCATTGTAAATATAATATAGGAATTGGTTGCAACCGCATGTTTAGGTAAAATTAAAATAAATCGAATTTCTTGATTATCTAAAAGTAAGTCTATGCAGATCCCTTATCCGCCATTTCCAGGTTCTTCTTCGTCTGTATAACCAACCAAAGCTAAATACAGCCTTAGTGTGTCTCTGACGCACTCAGGTCTGGCACAGCAGGTTGTATTGTTTAGAAAATTTGGGAATAAACTAACTTTAACATAACTGAAATCAAAAGGTTAGGTGGGTAAAGTGCAGCCTTAGCGCGTTTACGTGTTCAGGTCTGTGGGGAGGCGGCTTTAGTTGCACGGCGACTCAAGTCCGTAATAGGGAACATTAAATTATTGATATAAAGGTCTAGAACATATAAAATCGAGCAAAGAACTCACAATTACACTCGGTTCGCGATACCGATGGTATCGCTCAAGAACCGAAACGTAACAATATAATAGTATATACACTACCGGCCAAAAGTTTGAGTACACCAGTCGAAATTTCTAGCCGCACTAAAAGTTAGATAGCGGACTCAAAATCAAAGATAATTGGATTTTCCAAGCGGCGTTTTAAAGAGGACAAATTCACCTTCATTTTTCTTTTTTAGAAAATTCTCTACGACTTTTTTTGGTTCCGGGACGTACTTTCGAACATGGCCGTTTTTCGTATATTTTTTAGCCGCCGCGAATTAGCCCCACAGCTTGGGGAAAAATTTTTCCTTAATTTTTTCTATGGTCAACTTAGAAAGGATATGGAAACCTACATGTTAGTTTTTTAGAAAGTTTCGTATGACCTTTTTTCGCCCGAGTATTGCATTTTTAGCTAATAAAGACATGTTATCGAAAAAAAGGCGCAACCCAATAACTATGGGGTTTCAGAGGAAATGTCAAAAGGGTAAAAAGTTGCATAGGTTCACACTGGAGTAGCTAGAATTTTTTCCGAATTTTTTTGTGAAAATTTTTTTGGAAATTTTTTTTTACAATTTTTGGTCGGGACTCTGATGAGCGGGGGGCTTTATTTGAGAATGATGAAGTCTCGAACTATATATCGAGAAAGAAAATTGATTTACTTTCTCATTTTCAATCAATTACAATAAATTTTCTGAAAACATTGTAATTGATTGAAAATGAAAAAGTAAACCAATTTTATTTCTCGATATATATTATATAGTTCTAGACTTCATAATTCCCAAATAGAGTCCCCCGCTCATCAGAGTCCCGACCAAAAATTGTAAAAAAAAAGTTAAAAAAAAAAATTTCACAAAAAAATTCTGAAAAAATTCTAGCTACTCCAGTGTAAACCAATGCAACTTTTTACCCTTTTGACATTTCCTCTGAAACCCCATAGTTATTGGATTGCGCCTTTTTTTCTAAAACATGTATTTTTTAGCTAAAAATGCAATACTCGGGCGAAAAAAGGTCGTACGAAACTTTTTAAAAAACTAAAATGTAGGTTTTTATATCCTTTCTAAGTTTACCATAGAAAAAATCAAGGAAAAATTTTTTCCCAAGCTGTGCGGCTAATTTGCGGCGGCTAAAAAATATACGAAAAACGGCCATGTTCGAAAGTACGTCCCGGAACCAAAAAAAGTCGTAGAGAATTTTCTGAAAAAGAAAAATGAAGGTAAATTTGTCCTCTTTAAAACGCTGCTTGGAAAATCCAATTATCTTTGATTTTGAGTCCGCTATCTAACTTTTAGTGCGGCTAGAAATTTCGACTGGTGTACTCAAACTTTTGGCCGGTAGTGTATATATATATTGTAACGTGCCAGGCTACCCCAGCCTGAGCGGTTACATTTGAAACTATCAACGGTCGTGCGAAGCGACTAGAAGAGTCTCGAAGCTTCGCACAACGACGAGCTGAGTGACGTCACGACGGGTATAAAAGGCGTGACGCTGCTCAGCTCAGGAGCAATCTTCGGCAAAGCGACCGGGTTGACTCACCGCGCATCAACTCACCAGCTATTCTAGGGTAGATACCAGATAGACTCACAGTCACTTGTTGGTCATCACGAGCATAGAGCTCTGATGAACCGTTAGAATCATCTATTACTTCGATTATCAAATATAAATTCACTTGCTTCA
The DNA here is from genome assembly GCA_943736025.1 of Tenthredo mesomela. Classification (NCBI taxonomy): domain Eukaryota; kingdom Metazoa; phylum Arthropoda; class Insecta; order Hymenoptera; family Tenthredinidae; genus Tenthredo; species Tenthredo mesomela. Next base: position 16,727,935 of record OX031014.1, on the reverse strand, counting down.
AATCAAACAAACCAAATATCAAATCATATATTCTAAGCATTGATTAAATAGAAAATTACCGAAGAATAAAATTAAAATACTATCGACGCATTATTATCAGAAATAAGAATTAAAGAAAACTTGTACTGAAAGAGAAATAGAAAATTCAATATAAAACCTTGTAGAATCAAGTAAGTAAATCATAGGCAACGTGTAAATATAGGTTAGGGTTGCAACCGTAGTTTTAGTCAAGTAAATAAATAGATTCTTGAACATTACAAAAAAGCAATTTACTCAGATGTCAAACCCCTTCCTCCGCCATTTCCAGGTTATAGTTTAAATCTAACAGAAAGCTAGATACAGCCTTGGTGGATCTCTGATCTACCCAGGTCTGGCACAGCTATTATTTGGGAATAAATTAACTTCATTAAATTAACATTTAACAGTTAAGGTGGTTCTCCACCTACAGTCCCACCAAACGTGGGTTCCAGAGCAGATTTCGAGTACTTCTCGATGGGGAAAAAATCTGAAAAAAATCAAGCATGTGGAAGATCTTCGGGAGATTGATTTTGCATAATAATAATTCAAAAAAGTTATTAACAAATTGATGGAAAAAAAAACTGTTCAAGAAATTAGCCGATGACCCAACTTTTTTTTTAGGTAAGAATTATTTTTTAATTTTTCTGAATATGTATGAATTTTTTCAGAATTTTGGTAAATCTTTGAAAATCGCGTTTTGTCAAGTATGAAAAAACGCAATTTTCAAAGATTTACCAAAATTCTGAAAAAATTCATACATATTCAGAAAAATTAAAAAATAATTCTCACCTAAAAAAAAAGTTGGGTCATCGCCTGATTTCTTGAACAGTTTTTTTTTCCATCAATTTGTTAATAACTTTTTTGAATTATTATTATGCAAAATCAATCTCCCGAAGATCTTCTACATGCTTGATTTTTTTCGGATTTTTTCCCCATCAAGAAGTACTCAAAATCTGCTCTGAAACCCACGTTTGGTGGGACTGTAGGTGGATTAAATAAAGTCATTTAAAATCAAGAGATTTTACTGTAGTAACAAAATTTCTAGATTTTAAATGACTTTATTTTATCTTCTAATCAAGGTAATCGACTTTTATTATATAGGTTTGGGAAGCTTGAAAAACCAGCTTTCTGAATATACAATGGATCTTTTTGAAAAATCAAAATGAATAGGTGTAATTTCAGTTTGAATAAAAAAACGAAAATTCCTATGTTAAATGAATGGCGAAATTAAATGAAAATAGCGACCTCTTAGAGTTGAGCTACAGGGACCGACTTCGCGAGGACTTTTGTCTTATCCACCTCAAGCATTTGGGAGGGTAAGAGTTGAAAAAAAAAATTAAAGAATTTTTTTGAAGCACCCTAATATATATATTGTTACTAAATTAGCTTCTGAGGACTAATTGTAATTATTTAAAGAAAGGCTCGAGCAGATTGAGTTAAATAAAATGTGGGTCCTGAGTTGAAATAAGAGATTCAAGTCAAAGAAAATATATTTGTCAGGGAAATTGAATATATATTGGGAAATGCGAGAAAATGTGTGTTTACAGTTTGAAGTGTGAAACAGCACTGTTTTTATGATAATGTTTACTTCAGTTATTTAATATCAACGAGTCATTTATTTGTATTCGTTTATCTTCTATGACTGCTAGATGATGCGAAGTTTAAATATAGAATGTAAAGGTAATCTCCTAGTAAAGCGAAAAAGGGAAATCAATCTTTGTAACACTACCCCCCCTCCGGAAGAAGAGTCGTCTCGACTCGTTAAATCAAAAATCAAAAATGGAATGAGAAACAACAATCGAGCAGTCATAAAGAGTGTGTGTGTGCTCTTTTTTTTTTGGGGGAAGTTGGAGCTGTGGCTCAAAAGTTCAAAACTACCCAGAAACTATCTGACATTCGTCCCGCTCTGCAGTCCCAAGGTAAACCACAGAAAACCTTGAGAAGATAGTTGAGCTTTAATTTTATCAAAGTGAAATATAATGAGTATAAAAAAATGTTCATTCTTCAGTCTCTAGGATCAGGATTAGATGAGGATCAGGTGAAGATCAAATACGGTTCTGCGAACTGGAAAAAATAGGCAGGAGCGGACCGGAAGGAAACAGGAACACAAGAATCATCAACGATCCGAGTTGCTGTTCTTGAATAGGTCAGCTTCAAACCTCTTCGAAATTAATCAAACGACCTAATTTGGGAAAACAAATATGAGTTTCACGAATAATAAGGCGTTTGTAATAACAAATACATGATGAAGTCATGTATTACTTAATTGTGATGATTAAATAGTTTTAGTGATAAATAAATAAAAGGAACGATCTTATCTGAGGCAGGAATACAAATTGGGCCAGGAAAAGATTGGAAATCGTATATCCAGGTACCAATTTGAAGAATTCTGAAAAAGACTTAAATTCCTGGGAAAAAGGTCATGGTTAAAGACAATAGCTCGCTCGAATTTCTACTCTTCATAAAAATCGCGACTACCCCGTGTGATAGGACAACCGTACACACACGAAAAACAAGAAAGAGGTGCTAAAATGATTTACGAAAGTCCCGTGAAAATCTAAGAGCTACTAATTTAAATTCTTTTGATGATTTTAGTCCCACTGAATCATCAGAGTCTAGTTATTTGAGCTAGAAGGTTGGGAATGAGAGGAATCTCTGTTCCTCCATGAATTATTATCTGAATTGGAATTGGAATTAGAATTTTGATTATTATTATAGTTATTCTGAGGATCATTAGAATTCATTTCATTCTTCCTTTTTAAAGTATAACAGTCTTCGATATTATGACTATCTTTTTTACAATATCTACAGAACTTTGAAGATCCTTTGGAACTGTATGTATTCGAATTATTTGAGGCGCGATGCTGCTCGGGAGTAGTTTTATTTCGGCTATCGGAAGAAGAATCTGTCGTTTTTATCTGTCTCACGCGACTTGCTCCTAAATATAATTTGTCTATCGCTTCGATCTCTAGTCCTCGAATGACTGCTTCTCTAAGAGTTGAGGGTCCCGCCAATCCGAGAGCATGTTTGATTTCACTATCTTTCACTGCATTAATAAACCGCGAACAAGCTAAACGGTCTCTTGTTGATTCAGAACAATCTGGCAAAGCTATCCTAGCCATTCTTTCTATATCGAGTCCCAAATTGGCGAGACTCTCATCTTTATGTTGTCGCCTATTTTCTAGTAGGGTCAAATGAAGTTTTTGAAGATGTTCGTCTCCGAATCGTACTTTCAAAGCTGAACTGAGTTTGTCGTAATTTTCTAATTCTTGGTTAGAAAGAGAAGTTAATACTGCTAGCGCTGATCCTTTGAGGTTAGCTGCTAAATTCCCGGCTTTAATTGCTGTAGTCCATCCATTTAATTTCGCAACGATCAAAAATTGGCATTCGTATTCGGCCCATGAGGTGGTGCCGTCAAAAGTTGGTACGCGAATGATTGGATTTTTTTTAACAAGCTCAGTTCAGCTTTCTACGTTGGTTGCAGGAAGAACCGGCCTATCATTATTTTCGCGGTTACTCCCGGCGCTTATTTCCTGTCGTACAATATCTCCGATTATGTGACGAAAATTATCTAGAGTGTTAGGAAGTCGAGTGGGTGAGGATCTCGGGATCTCATCTTGTGAGAGATGGTCCCCGCACACTCGGTCAGGCCTAATGTAAATAGAGGGAGTTCTTACCCCAGGAACGTTTACAGACCTTTCAATTATTGGGGCTTGTTCTAATTGATCCCGAACCAAGGAAAATCGTCGAGGGGTTGGGATGGGGGAAATGCGTTCTGGAAGTCGGGAAAGCAGGCTTTCTAAGCTGCGTTGAAAGGTCAGCAGGTGAGCGTCTCGATCCTCTTTTTGAGCGGCGCGTTGAGCTTCTCGCTCTTCTTTCTGAGCCTCGCGGTCTCGTTCCCGCTCTTCTCGTTGGGCCTGACGGTCTTCTCGTTGGCCCTGAAGAAGGAGTTCGGACTGGCGTTGTTGAGCGGACATTAGCATTTTGAGTATTGACTCCATTTGGCTCATTGGGTCCGTCAGAGGTTGTTGGGGAGTGATTAGCCGGGATTCGGCTGATTGGATTGGATTTGAAGTAGATGCAGAGGATTCGTCCACAGGAGGAGATTGAGCTGCGCTTCTAGTATTCCGACTCATTTTCCAATATATTTCGTTTTTAAGTAATCAAATTATTAATTTTTCAATTTAAAGACTTGTAGCACTTTTAATTCAACTCAGTAATCCCGATTCTGACACCAGTGTTACTAAATTAGCTTCTGAGGGCTAATTGTAATTATTTAAAGAAAGGCTCGAGCAGATTGAGTTAAATAAAATGTGGGTCCTGAGTTGAAATAAGAGATTCAAGTCAAAGAAAATATATTTGTCAGGGAAATTGAATATATATTGGGAAATGCGAGAAAATGTGTGTTTACAGTTTGAAGTGTGAAACAGCACTGTTTTTATGATAATGTTTACTTCAGTTATTTAATATCAACGAGTCATTTATTTGTATTCGTTTATCTTCTATGACTGCTAGATGATGCGAAGTTTAAATATAGAATGTAAAGGTAATCTCCTAGTAAAGCGAAAAAGGGAAATCAATCTTTGTAACAATATATATATACCGGGTGTCCCATTTTAAAGTAGGGGAGAGTGGGGCAAGACCGGCAGTGGGGGCAAAACCGGCACCAAAAAAAAAAGTGACCTAATCGTATTTTCGAATTAAGGCGAATCATACGAAACGCCATACCGAGTGGTTCCACTGAAAGCGATAAAAATTTTTGGAGGGTGGGGCAAAACCGGCACCAAAAAAAAAAAAAAGCGGCTAAATCGTATTAAAGTCAAAAATAAAACTAACTCTAACCAATAGAATATTTCTTGTCCCAAGAAAGTTTTTTCTTGGTTTGAGGAATTAGTTTTTCAGATGAAGAAAATAATGTCTTCCATGAAGTAAATAATTTCTGGATCCAAAGAATTTTTCACTCCAATCAAATACAAATTTTTGTTTTGGTTCAAGAAAAAAATTTCGAAGAAATTTTCTATCTTGGTTCAAGCTATCTTTTTTTTCTGTGTACAGTTTTCTAGAAATTAGAAGATTCGACGAAATTAGAGAGAGTGTCTGGCCGGTTTTTCTCCCATTTCCCGGTATTTTATCGTTTTCAGCAGAGATACGTTAAATACAGATTTTTCTTACTCGCCTCATCGCGATTATACGATTTAGCCGCTTTTTTTTTTTGGTGCCGGTTTTGCCCCACCCTCCAAAATTTTTATCGCTTTCAGCGGAACCACTCGGTATGGCGTTTCATATGACTCGCCTTAATTCGAAAATACCATTAGGTCATTTTTTTTTTTGGTGCCGGTTTTGCCCCCACTGCCGGTCTTGCCCCACTCTCCCCTACCACCTGATTTATCTCGAAAAAGACTGCTCTGATCGAAAATTGACTCCAGTGAAACTTCTAGGGTTCGAAGGGGGACGTTCGAAAAAAAAATTGTTTTCAGTCTCAAATTCAAAATGGCGGCGCTACGATGGCAGACATGTTTTTTTTAAATGGGAACATGACTTTTTTCTTCTACCAAAAAATTCATCACATCAAAACTGACAACTTTTGCATGACCGTTTTTCGGATTAAGTCCGTAATTTTTGAGTTACAACGCAATTTTTGACTATTTTAGCGCTATCCAGGATGTACTACGAGGAGGTAAAGTCTTAACATCCCATGTGTAAATGTGTGTGTGTGTAATGTGTGCGTATGTGTGTGTATTCATGTGTGTTTATGTGTTTCGTGAGCCGCAGAGACCTGATCCTTGCGAGTGTTTTACACACATGAACACACATAAACACACATGAACACACACACATACGCGCACCCTCATACGCACACATTACACACACACCCATTTACACATGGGATGTTAAGACTTTACCTCCTCGTGGTACATCCTGGATAGCGCTGAAATAGTAAAAAATTGCGTTGTAACTCAAAAATTACGAACTTAATCCGAAAAACGGTCATGCAAAAGTTGTTAGTTTTAATGTGACGAATTTTTTGGTAGAAGAAAAAAGTCATGTTCCCATTTAAGAAAAACATGTCTGCCATCGTAGCACCGCCATTTTGAATTTGAGACTGAAAACAATTATTTTTTCGAACGTCCCCCTTCGAACCCTAGAAGTTTCACTCAAGTCAATTTTCGATCAGAGCAGTCTTTTTCGAGATAAATCAGGTGGTACTTTAAAATGGGACACCCGGTATATATATATATATATATACAGGGTGGTCCATTTTAATCTCCGCAGGCGAATATCTCGAAAACTAACAGTTATAAAAAAAAAAGTTTCATACAAAACTTGAAGGGTTTCGAAGGGGAAAGATGATGCTGATATGTGTTGACTTGTAGACCGAGAGCCAGCAAGAAATACGACGTATGATTTGCGAAACTTTGAAACTTTTTGAGAAGTTAGCCAGTGTTATAAAGAACAGGGAAACGCAAGTATGGCGGCCCGTAGGTGTCGGCGTTGCGCTGCGCAATTTTTTGGATGTGTCAAAAAAAACTATGCACTTGGGGAATGAGCTAAAAGGTAATTCTTGTTTTATATCATTCATTCGATAGCCAGAGTATGAAGGAGTCGTATGCCATACCGATGCGGCGTCTCAAACTGTCCGCCATACTGAATTAAACGTGTCATTTTTTTTATGTTCTCTTGAAATACTAGCGAAAAGCTAATTTTTTAACCAACGATTCAAAAAGATGTCTCATCACCGATTATGACCATGCCATACCGTTCCGGTGTCCCTAAGTACACGCCATACTGATTCAAAGATGTCGAATTTTACACTAGTCCATGTATCATATGTATCATATACATATATTCGACATCTTTGAATCAGTATGGCGTGTACTTAGGGACACCGGAACGGTATGGCATGGTCATAATCGGTGATGAGACATCTTTTTGAATCGTTGGTTAAAAAATTAGCTTTTCGCTAGTATTTCAAGAGAACATAAAAAAAATGACACGTTTAATTCAGTATGGCGGACAGTTTGAGACGCCGCATCGGTATGGCATACGACTCCTTCATACTCTGGCTATCGAATGAATGATATAAAACAAGAATTACCTTTTAGCTCATTCCCCAAGTGCATAGTTTTTTTTGACACATCCAAAAAATTGCGCAGCGCAACGCCGACACCTACGGGCCGCCATACTTGCGTTTCCCTGTTCTTTATAACACTGGCTAACTTCTCAAGAAGTTTCAAAGTTTCGCAAATCATACGTCGTTTTTCTTGCTGGCTCTCGGTCTATTGTGGACTTCGCCAATTCCGAGATTTCGCAAGTAACTTCGGATTTTAGATAGGGAACACATGTTTTGGTTGGGGGCAGCTGATAGCGAGATCAAAGACGCATTCAAATACGGAAGCATTAAAAATTGGAAAAAAAAATTTTGCAAAAAAAATTCAAAAAAAAAAAACGTTGATAGAGAGAAAAAAAAAAAGAATTTATTGAAAATTGAAATTAAAAAGATAACAAAACCTCTACATAGTCGCAACCTTGACACTGGTGTGAAGGCTTAAGTCCGGCATGAGCTGGAACATGTTGTCAGTGTAATTATGTCGGGCGAACTAATGCGGTTAGTATTTTGCGTTATTGATCTGCGAATTTTTTTTACTAATCTGGTGCATTCAAACTTTGCAATTTCAAAATTGGCGATAAAAATTTTGAGCTGGAGTGATAAACAATGAATGTGTTCGAAAGCTAGGGGCAAAAGAACAATCTTTTGCAAAAAAAAAAAAAAATTCGCGAATTTTTTTTTTTGAATTTTTTTGGCAAAATTTTTTTTTTTCAATTTTTAATGCTTCCGTATTTGAATGCGTCTTCGATCTCGCTATCAGCTGCCCCCAACCAAAACATGTGTTCCCTATCTAAAATCCGAAGTTACTTGCGAAATCTCGGAATTGGCGAAGTCTACAAGTTAACACATATAAGCATCATATTTCCCCCTCGAATCCCTTCAAGTTTAGTATGAAACTTTTTTTTTTATAACTGTTAGTTTTCGAGATATTCGCCTGCGGAGATTAAAATGGACCACCCTGTATATATATATACCGCAAGAACCAGGTGAAAGAGAATGGTCCATCCGCCCAGGCGGCTAATATTTCGTATTTTTAGGGGGATAACCACTCGTTGCACTGAAAATCCCTAGGGTGATTTTGCCGCACGGTCGATGCAACTCGGCAGCCATTGTTGATACAAGCCGGCTGACTGTCAATACATCGCGGAAGGTAGACAAGTGTGGTTATGTTCGTTTATTTGAAGGAAATGATAAATAAAGTGAATAAAACCTACGTGAATAAGCTATGGATATTTATTGATGCCTCAACCCCAGGATACAATCAATAATTTTGTTCAAATTGGTTGTTCTCGATGAACTCTTTGATTCTGATAAATTTCCAGTTATAGCTTAGGTTAATTCGTTGATTGCATTAAGATATCATTTAAAACTGATTGATCGATTTTTGATAAATATTCCTAGCTTATTCACGTAGGTTTTATTCACTTTATTTATCATTTGCTTCAAATAAACGAACATAACCACACTTGTCTACCTTCCACGATATATTGACAGTTAGCCGGCTTGTATCAACAATGGCTGCCGAGTTGCATCGACCGCGCGCCAAAATCACCCTAGGGATTTTTTCAGCGCAACGAGTGGCTATCCCCCTAAAAATACGAAATATTATCTGCCTGGGCGGATGGACCATTCTCTTTCACCTGGTCCTCGCGGTATTAGGGTGGTCCAAAAAAAACATTTTTTTGTTTTTTTTAAAGTCTTATCATCTCAAAAGTTTCGTTTGAGTATAAAACAAATTTTCCTAAAAGGGCAGCTCGATATCTCAACTCTACGAGGAGCTCAACGATTTTCCGTTTTCCCATCTAAATAACACATGAAAAATTTATTTTTTCGTTTTTTCTGCATAAAACTCCGAAAAAAAATGTTATTCCAATTTTGATGCACATATTCTTGTAGGGAATTCAATTCTCTACAAAAAAGGTCTGATAAGGTTTTCTTGTAATCTCAACAGGTTAAAAGTTATCAGGCTTTAAACCCCTGCAACTCAATTAAATTTAACCAGATATAATTTCAGAACGATTTTCAAATTTCTTCAAATGTGGAATGATTTCTGTCTAAAAATAATTTTGAACTGTCGCAAATATTTATTCATACAATCACAAATTCACAGTCTACTTATAGATTAGTAATTACAATATTTTTAAAATAATATTACGCTTTTAATTATAAATAATTATTTTTGTTACAATTATAGGATATTTTTTTCTACGATCAGCAACTACTTGTAACAGGACTAATAAATTTGGCCTCAAAAATGAAGAGCAAAAACAATATCTGTTACAAGTAGTTGCTGATCATAGAAAAAAATATCCTAATTGTAACAAAAATAATTATTTATAATTAAAAGCGTAATATTATTTTAAAAATATTGTAATTACTAATCCATAAGTAGACTGTGAATTTGTGATTGTATGAATAAATATTTACGACAGTTAGAGATTATTTTTAGACAGTTAGAAATCATTCCACATTTGAAGAAATTTGAAAATCGCTCTGAAATTATATCTGGTTAAATTTAATTGAGTTGTAGGGGTTTAAAGCCTGATAACTTGTAACCTGTTGAGATTACAAGAAAACCTTATCAGACCTTTTTTGTAGAAAATTGAATTCTCCACAAGAATATGTGCATCAAAATTGGAATAACATTTTTTTTCGGAGTTTTATGCAGAAAAAACGAAAAAATAAATTTTTCATGTGTTATTTAGATGGGAAAACGGAAAATCGTTGAGCTCCTCGTAGAGTTGAGATATCGAGCTGCCCTTTTAGGAGAATTTGTTTTATACCTAAACGAAACTTTTGAGATGATAAGGAAAAAACTTTTTTTTTTTGGACCACCCTAATATATATACAGCATGTATCACCTCAAGTATCGAGAATAGGAGGGACTTAGTTGACGCAAAGTCACGCCCCATCAACCAATCAACAAAGAGAAGAATTTCGTAGACCGAGATTCTTACAAAAAATAGAAAATATAATTTCTCGGTGTAGGGAAAAAATATCAACAACGACTCGAATACAATTTCTTATTGTAGGTAAGAAATATCAACAACAATTCGAATCAGGCTCTTAGGTATTTATCTAGTCCGACGATCACGAAAACGGTTCTTTCCTCTTTGTCGATTGGTTGATGGGGCGCCCTATTGAAAAAATCCAGGTGGGACACATGGGAACCCATATGGTTTTTCTGGGAAACCACATGGTCTGGCTGGGAACCCACATGGGTTTGTTGGTCACCCACATAGTTCTGCTGGGAACCCACATGGGAGTCTTAAAAATCTATGTGGGATTTGCAGGAACCCACATGGGTTTGTTGGTCACCCATGGTTTGGCTGTGAACCCATATGGGAGTCTTGGAAGTCGATGTGGGACTTCCAGGAACCCACATGGGTTTGTTGGTTAACCACATAGTTTTGCTAGAAACCCACATGGGAGTCGTGAAAATCGATATGGGAGTCGCAGAAGCCTACATGGGTTTGTTGGTGACCAACATAGGACGTCTGGGATCCAACACGTGTTTGTTAAGCACCTACATGGAAGTTTTGGTGAACCATGTGGGACTTCTAGGAACCCATATGGGGCATTGAGGACCCTACATAGGTTAGTTGGGCACTCACATAGGGCATCGGGGGCGGCACATGGGAGTGTTGGGAACCCATGTAGGACTCCTAGGAACCCGTATGAGTTTGTTATATACCCTAGGGTGGTCGTTAGAACGGGAAAAAACATAAATATCCCTCTACGCCCCCCAAATCGACTACAAATAAATCAAAACTCATCCTGTAATTTTTTCAGATTTTTATTTCAACGCTTGACCCTTGACCACAGAGGATGAACTTCTCCATTTGAAATACACGGGGTTTCGCGGTCCTTTCAGTTATTATTCCACTGTAGGTCTAATTATGAATATAAAAATCTGAAATTCTTACAGATTGGTCCACGAGAATGCTTCTCTGTGGAGAAAAAATGGCCACCCCCCTGCCCTCCCAATTTTGTATGGTTCATCCCATGCCAATGTGATCATTTTTTTTTTTCTCCAATTTCATCGAATGTTGCTAAAAAATCATTGGAAATATATGTTTCCCAATGTTTTTCGGTTTTTTCACATTTCGTATGGGATATTCCGACATTATTTTCCGAAAGTTTTTTTTTTTTATGTTTTTACAATTCCATCGAATGTCTTCCAAAAACCTTAAAAATATGTTTCCCGATGTTTCTCGGTTTTCCCACATTTTGTACGGAAGTGGTTTTCGGTGTGCTTTTGCAGCATTTTCGTTTTTCTTTTTCTTTTTTTTTTTTATTTAGCAAATTTTTTTGTTACCGTCATCCATGTAATTTTTGAATGAAGTCAACTCTTTTATTATAGATTTTTTTTCGCAAAAGAACTCAAGAAGGAGTTACAAAGTCAACTTTCGCATTATAATCGATTATTCCCTTTACCTCAAGTCCGTATGATATTGGATAATGTCGGAATATCCCGTACGAAATGTGAAAAAACCGAAAAACATCGGAAAACATATATTTCCAATGTTTTTGAGCAACATTCCATGAAATTATAGAAAAAAAAAATCACCACATTGGCATGGGAGGAACCATATAAAATTTTGAGGGTAGGGGGGTGGCGATTTTTTTCCACAGAGCAGCATTTCCGTAGACCAATCTGTGAGAATTTCAGATTTTTATGTCCATAATTAGACCCACAGTGAAATAATGACTGAAAAGATCACGAAACCCCGTGTATTTTAAATGGAGAAGTTTATCCTCTGTGGTCAAGGGTCAAGCGTTGAAATAAAAATCTAAAAAAATTACAGGATGAGTTTTGATTTATTTGGAGTCGATTTGGGGGGCGTAGCGGAATTTTTTTTTCTAACGACCACCCTAATATACCCACATGGGGTATTGGGAAAGCGCATGGGTCTGTTATAGGAACCTAGATGGGGCTGTTAGAGAGCTACATAGGTTGCTGGTGGGCCATGTTGCTCTGGTGAGAAACCTAGATACGTATGAATTCACAAGGTTTGATTGAACACCTATGTGGGTAATGGGTATACCAGCAATCTAGGTTAGTTAAAACTGTAAATCCACATATCAACTGGCCTACATAGGCTATAGATATCATATTCATGTAGGCTCGCTAGAAAAATTGTATTTAATCAATAATATAGGTATATAACTAGCAACAAAAGTCGATCGTTTGATTGAGCAGATCAAACATCGACGATTGGGTTTTATTTCCCACGAAATAAGACTTGCTTTTTCAATTATTTGACTGATATTCTGTGTATGAGGTATATTCCTATGGGGATACCCCACATCCTATATGGGTCCTATCGGGAGATCTACACCTCCGACACGGGTCCTATGGGAACACCCACATCCCACATGGGTTCATGGGGATACCCACATCCCACATGGGTCCTATCGGGATACCCACATCCCACATGAGATCTTACACGGAGAAACTTTTAGTATGAATATTTGTTTGATTGCGTATGAAAAGTTAACATAAAATATAAGAATATAGGGATAATCGAGCCACGCTGATAATCCTTCCTACAATCATTTGAAATCATAGTATATATTTTATACTTTCTGCTACTGGGGCTTGAGAGAAATTCTAAAACTTTATACGAAAAACGGCCGAATATTTCCGAGCTATTCCGAATTCAGCCGAAGGGCCAGACCGCTCTGACATCAAGGACGCGCGCTCTCTTGTGTTAGTGTGGTTGTGTGTGTATAACTTAGCAGTGAAAGAAACTGCATATATGGTCATGTACATTACTTCAATACTTTCTCGTAAGGCGGCGACCAGCGCTTTCGATATTCTCGCGAGTCCCACTTATAGAAGTTGGTGAGTATATATAGAGGCGGAAAATCTCATCAACAAACATGGCTTGATCCCCCTACAGCACTGATCCTATGGTAGTGATGTCAATACAGACATCAAGGTGCGACGTTGGAAATAACAACGCGCTGGATACCGGTACCATCACTCACTGACTAACCACTGTATTCATAAGCTCTCTTCCCTCCCCCCCCCCCCCCCCCCCCCCCCCCCCCGAAACTAGTATCAAATTAATTTTTGTTTTTCCCGTCTGCTCAGCACACCACGTGACCTCCATTTTTCGTATAGTGGTTTAGAAAGATCGCAACGCGTTTATACTGAAACGTACAACGTTTAATTTCACTCTTTGGAAAAAGATATATCAACTCGGCATTTCCAGAGTCACTACGTGAATTTTTGTCGCAGTACCTCGATTATCCCTAAATTCTTATATTTGATGTTAACTTTTCATATGCAATCAAACAAATATTCATACTAAAAGTTTCTCCGTGTATTGGGAGACCCACATCCCAGATTGGTTCCCTGCCAAAATTCTCCTGGGAACTGGGTACCTGGGAGACCCACATGGTTTCTCATGTGGATTTTTTTGATAGGGCGTGACTTCGCGTCAACTAAGTCCCTCCTATTCTCGATACTTGGGGTGATACATCCTGTATATTAGGGTGTGTCAAAAATAAAAACGAAATTCGAATTTATTTTTTCGACCGCTGAATGTCTGTATCCTAATCTCGAAATCCACCTTGCGAACAGAATCCGCTGATAAAAATTCTCACGATGTGCTAATGCATATTTACCGAGAAAACTAGACATCGATTGAGCGACCTCTTAGAATAGTTCGTCCGCGCTCTCCTTTTGCATGGTGCATTTTTAGGGGTAAATCTAAGGTCCAGGCCTTGGGGAGGCGAAGAAACACCATATTTTTGGAAAAAGATTTTTTAAAAAAGATTTTTTTTCAAAATGTTGAAAAAAAAAATTGAAAAAAACAATCATTTTTTTTTCAACTTTTTTCCAGAAATGTTGTGTTTCTTCGCCTCCCCAAGGCTTAAACCCGAGGGGTCAATCACTGGACGAAAATGGCGTACACCGATTACAATTACAGTGATTACAAATTGATTACAAGGATTACAAAGATTACAGAGATTACAAAAGATAACAAAAGATTACAAAAGATAACAAAAGATTACAAGAGATTACGAAAGATTACAAAAGATTACAAAGATTACAAACATTCCAAAAGATTACATAGATTACAAAGATTACAAAAGATAACAAAAGATTACAAGAGATTACAAAAGATTACAAAAGATTACAAAGATTACAAACATTCCAAAAGATTACAAAGATTACAAAGATTACAAAAGATAACAAAAAAATACGAAAAATTACAAAAGATTGCAAAAGATTACAAGAGATTACAAGAGATTACAAGAGATTGCAAAGATTACAAAGATTACAAAGAATACAAAAGATAACAAAAGATTGCAGCAAGATTACAAAGATTACAGCAAGATTACAAGAGATTACAAAGATTACAAGAGATTGCAAAGATTACAAAGATTACAAAGAATACAAAAAATAACAAAAGATTGCAGCAAAATTACAAAGATTACAGCAAGATTACAAGAGATTACAAAGATTACAAAAGATTACAAAGATTACAAAAGAATACAAAGATTACAAAAGATTACAAGTGATTACAAATACCTTGTACACCAGATTACAACAGTGATTAACCCCTCGCTTAAACCTTAGATTTACCCCTTACAATGCACCATGCAAAAGGAGAGCGCGGACGAACGATTCCAAGAGGTCGCTCAATCGATGTCTAGTTTTATCGGTAAATATTAATTAGCACATCGTGGAAATTTTTCTCAGCGAATTCTTTTCGGAAGGTCGATTTCGAGATTAGGATACACACATTCAGCGGTCAAAAACATAAATTCGAATTTCGTTTTTATTTTTGACACACCCTAATATGTATATATATTGTAACTTTCTATGCTTATGTTCCTCCAGCGGAAGGCCAGAGGAATTAAGCTAGTCCGCGTGAATTCTTTGTCACGGGTGTGATGTTTTGGAGCTCCTCTTGGGTGAAAGTTGAAAAACCCTTAAATACCCTAATGCAGACTCGGATAGATTTTACTCTACCAGAGCTGACTCCCTACAGACTTGGGACTTGTCCAACTTGCTAGACTAGGATAACACTTTTGGTATTATCGTAGCTGTTCGGTCAGAGGCGCCGAAGCTGTGTTTTACAGACTTGGGATGTGGAAGTTTTCCAGACTAGGATAGTGATTGAGCACTATCGTAGCTATCAAACTTCAACACCGAAGCTGTTTTCTAGCTAATAACGATTTTACCTGAAAAGAAATGATTAAATGATGCAAACGAGGAAGATGGAAAATAAAGAACAGATTCCTAACCTTTGCTGATTATTAATGACTTTGAGCCATGATAGTGTTTTATTTGAATTTTGACAAATTTAAACCATGAAGGTGGTTGCCGAATTTTATTATCAATTTGTAAAGAAACTAATTCTATTTAATCTTTCTTTAACCTAACTTTAATTCTATGTGCGTTTGTTTGTTGCTTTTTCCTTGCTTTTGCTTTTGTGAGTTTGATTTTATATTCTTTTTGAGTTTCGATTCAATTGCTATTTTAGCTAATAGCTCTTTTTGTCTTTCTTATGAGTTTTGTGATTTGAATTGTTTGTTTGTTTGATTTCTCTACGATATAAATTTGCTTTAATATTTATACGAATTGGAAATTTGTTTGAATTAAATAATTCTACTGCTGCTTTAGCTAAATAGATCTGGATTTTGAATAATGAATTTAATGCTCAGTCGCCGCTTTGGCTGACTAGCGAAATAATAATGTCTTGATGAGACGTGCCGACCGCTATGGCTCAACTAACGCTAATCGTCGTGTGTCGCGCACCGCCTTATATATATATATATATGGGGAATTCCACGTGAACTCGACCAATGTTTTTCCCTCACCATTTTTGATTCGCTTCACGATTTTTTATACGATTCTACGATCTCGAAAAAGCACTGCTGAATTTTTTCAGATTTTTCCCTCCAACCGTTAATTTTCAATGATTATTCAAACCCATTTTGAAAACGGCATTTTTTAAAAATCTCGAAAAATTCTCAAAAATATTATTTTTTATTTCGATCATTTTGACACCTCTCCCATGATGGGATCATTATTGCTTCTTTTTTTTCAGTACTTTTAACATTTTGAACAAACGAAACACCATGTTCCAACGTTTCGAAAATTCTTGAAAAATTACCAAAAGTTCTGTGTTCAATTCTGAATGTTTTCGCGTGAGACCCACGATGACGGACAAAAAAAAGTAATTTTTCCGAAAAAAAGTATTTTCCGTCCGTCATCGTGGGTCTCACGCGAAAACGTTCAGAATTGAACACAGAATTTTTGGTAATTTTTCAAGAATTTTCGAAACGTTGGAACATGGTGTTTCGTTTGTTCAAAATGTTAAAAGTACTGAAAAAAAAGAAGCAATAATGATCCCATCATGGGAGGGGTGTCAAAATGATCGAAATAAAAAATAATATTTTTGAGAATTTTTCGAGATTTTTAAAAAATGCCGTTTTCAAAATGGGTTTGAATAATCATTGAAAATTAACGGTTGGAGGGAAAAATCTGAAAAAATTCAGCAGTGCTTTTTCGAGATCGTAGAATCGTATAAAAAATCGTGAAGCGAATCAAAAATGGTGAGGGAAAAACATTGGTCGAGTTCACGTGGAATTCCCCATATATATATATATATATCTAGTATATATATTTATATATTCATATAGTTATATATTTATATTGAAAAAAAAATTTACTTATTTGTGCCCCCTTTTTTGTTTAAAGCGTTAGCCACGTCCCGAACAAATTTGTCGACACAGGTCTTCGTGTTCGGGGTACCCAACACCTCCAAGTCAATATATTGCATAACACTTTGATATGCACTTGGATGAGACGTATCCCACACATAGTACGCTGCTAACAAACATACTAACATTTTCCCCACCGTTGGTTCTGGAATTCTTGTTCGCAAGGTATCTGCAACAATAAATGCAGCAGTGATTCCACCTTCCGCTGTATATAGCACTCCTCTCGGTGACTCATTTTCGCACGTTACTAGATTTTCAGTAGATGATAAAGCCTATATAACAGAAGTACAAAAGATTGAAATATGAAAATTGCAAAGTAATGCATTTTGTAAAGCATTATTCTTAAGGGGGGGGGTTTACCCAATCAGTTACCGATTTGTCTATTTTCTCCTAAACGGGGTAATCAATCGACTTGTCCTTTCGGCAGCCGATGTTTGACGAGTAATGAGTTCGAATGGGTACGTTTGATCGGATGAAATCGGGATTTTTTATTTTTTTTCGAACGAAAAGTGTTGGCGTGCCATTTATTGCGACTTATATCAAAGCCCATGCATCAAACATGTAAAATCGAGCTCTGTCGCCCGATTCTGTGAGGGATTCTGAACAGAACCATCCCAAAACATCTTTGTTTTCGACAACGATTCAGGAGACGCTTGGATTCCACGTTTTTGTGGGAATTTTTGCGATTGTCAGAGGCTGGGGGCGGCCATTGTCGCTACAGCTGCTGCAGCTGCTGATATAATGCGGTGGTCCCCAGAACACCCGTGAGATGTCACCGTAAAAGTATACTATACTATAGTAAAAGGATGAAGTTCAGATGGGCGCGTGGCGACATCTCACGGGCGTTCTGGGAACCACCGCGTTATATCAGCAGCTGTAGCGGCAATGGCCGGCCCCAGCCTCTGAAAATCGCGAAAATTACCACAAAAACGTGGAATCCAAGCGTCTCCTGAATCGTTGTCGAAAACAAAGATGTTTTGGGATGGTTCTGTTCAGAATCCCTCACAGAATCGGGCGACAGAGCTCGATTTTACATGTTTGATGCGTGGGCTTTGACATAAGTCGCAATAAATGGCACGCCAACACTTTTCGATCGAAAAAAAATAAAAAATCCCGATTTCATCCGATCAAACGTACCAGTTCGCAGGCCCGGCGACTATGGTATGGTGGGTATGGAGCGTACCATACCCGAATTATTCCCGGTGTGGAATTCCATACCCGAAAATCTTATATATTTAGTCGAAAATAATTTAAATGTACTTTCATTAATTCGGGCCTTACGCAAATTCTTGAGGGATGTGATTGCTCAATCGATATGCGCTCTACGTGACGTCTTCCTGTGTTCTCTCGAACTGCACAACTTTGTGCGGATCCCTACAGACGACGCTGTAACACGGCCCCCTTTACAGAGGCACTGAGTATAGATAGACAGAGGGTTGGTGGCATATGTACACTAGGGTGGTCCTCATATGGTTTTTTTTTCGGAATTTCAATGTTGGATGACCGTAAATCGGCTCTAAATGTGGAAAACAGAATTCTCTAATTTTTTCAGATTTTTATTTTGAGCCCCTATGGGTCTAATTTAAATTAGCGCGATTGCATCGGATACGTTTCATTGTTATATTACACACAGCTAGAGTGAAAAAATTAAATAGTATATTATGCTGCAAGGACCGAACGACAGTGATTTTTGACCAGGGTGAAGTTGGCTGCACGAGACGAAGGCGAGGGCGAATCACCCGAGTCAAAAATGAATGTCAATCTGTCCATGCTGCATACCATATTTTGCATAACAAGCGCACGGAAAGTGGGGTTTGTCCTCATTCAGAAGAAAATGAGTCTTTGAGTCAGTATTTAATTAACCCACTGATATATATATTCTAACTGGATAGCCGTTCGACCAAAATCGACCAAAATCGACGTCGCCGCATGGTGGCGACGTTCGGAACTGGAGGACAAATATTTTCATTTTTGACCAGCATTTTTGTCCTCGGACCTAAAAAACTAACGAATTGGATCCTGATTCAAAAAGACTTATTTTCCACTCTCAAATGAGGACAAAAAAACCCCCACTTTCGATGCACGTGTTACGAAAATTATTATCTTACAAAGTGATGAATATATCGATTAATTCATTATTTTCTATTGATTTTTCTTTCGTTAACGATATAATTTTTCATTCTATTATTTTTCAATACAGCTCATTTTCTTGTATTGGTGAACTTGATGTTACACGGGGTCTCCGTTTCAGGTATTCCACATGAGTGCCTAATATGTTAATGCCACAGTTCTGCAGCTGATTCTTTCATTAATTTTTTGTTGTGAATAATTTTAAATGCTCGCGAAAAAAAATTACAACCATCGCCAGAGATTCAATCAACATGTGTTATGTTGCACTTGAATTGATATTGTTCAATTTGAATGGAGGCTTCTTAGCGCCAGGCTTGAATATGACTGGAAAAAAATGGATAGAAAATATTTAACCGAATATTTAACCCCACGACTCGTATGAAATAACCCATATACGATTTGTGACTATGTTTTATAGAAATATGAATACTATCATTTATTATTCAATTCAGGTTTGTTGATTCAATTTTTAATCTAAAAATTACTGAAATTAGTATTTTTGCGAATGAAAAAAAATCCATGTGAAAATTAGGCCAATCAGGGCTCAAAATAAAAATCTGAAAAAATTAAAGAATTATTTTTCCCACATTTGGAGCCGATTTACTTCCATCCAACATAATTTTCCATTTAACGACCACCCTAATGTACAGATAGACATTTTTTTAGTAGGATGGAGGAATTTTATTAGTAGGATTAAAGGTCTATAGCAAGCCGAGATGAACCTAATGATCTCCTTATTGCCCCCCCCCCCCCCCCCCCGCCATCGTGCTTCTGAAAATATTTTTCCATCCCCGGCAATGTCGTAAGTCGCCGGGCTTGCCAGTTCGAGCTCATTACTCGTCAAACATCGGCTGCCGAAAGGACAAGTCGATTGATTACCCCGTTTAGGAGAAAATAGACAAATCGGTAACTGATTGGGTAAACCCCCCCCTTAATGCATTATCAAATTCACCTTTTTCACAACGAATAGAGGTGTCACTGATTTTTTTTGCTTCCCATTGAATTTTTCTTGCAATTTATATAATGCAAGACACTTCGACTCTTCTGTTGGGTCAGAATCCACCTTTTCAAAGTAAAATATCAACTTTTCAAGTAGGGCATCTATTTTCTGGTGAAGGATTTCCAACGATTTACTTTTCATTATTTCCAGTTCAGACAAGATCTACAAATATTGATGAAAACAATAATTTAAAATATTATATATGTATATGGTTTTCATCAAAATTCCCCCAAGTCTCCCCTCAGTTAACCTGTGTCAACTATACCAGTTTATAATCCATCAGTTGAGGATATTTTTCTATGATTTCTCTGATTCCTCTGGCATCATCTTTTATCCACGATCTTCGGGTGGATAAAGTTTCCCTCATCAATCGTCGGACATTTGCAGTGTCACAGTGATTGGAAGGTTTCTGCAATTCTTTTAAAGCAGCTGCTATGTCAGTAGTCGTTGATTCGCATCTGAAATTGAAATTTTGTGTAAATTGTTAATCCAGTTGCGTGAATGCAGAAATAATAACTTTTCATTTTCTTACATGTTTTGGACTATCAGAGCTGACCTTTTAGTTTGAATTGAACCTGTAATTTTACACATTTTTTTTTTTCAAATTGGTTTTGCGATTCCTGATGCATATACTCAAGTCCTTCTTGATGGCTCCCTGCGTATCAAAAGTGAGATTTTTTTTCTAATATTATTATCATTATCAAATCGAAATTGTCATAGAGAGAAATTTATGTAACTTACGTAACCCAATTTACCAGCTTTCAACTCAGGATAAGTGTCGACAATAGTTTTAGCATAATTTAGATAATCCCCCTTGCTTGGGCATCCCCCTGTCAACTGTTGTAAATGCACCGACCAAAAGTTTACGAAGGATCTTTCATTCAACAGTAGGCCAACTGTAGATCGTATATTTTTTAATTCTGTAGTGAGTTTCGGCAGAGGAGCTGGATAAGTCACTGATCCTGGCATTCCTAAATACGAAGCTTGGGCTTCTGCGGTAGAAATGTTTGTGTTCCCTGATGTCAGATTGGTTTTACGATATTTTGTAGCAGGAACTAATTCTGCGGACATGTCCGGCAAATCTTCGTTTTTTTGTAGTGTCTTCCTTTACGTCAAGCTACAAAATGTGGATTTAATTGATTGGATAATACAAAACATTTTTAGAAAGTCAATGCTTACTGTTACTTACTGTAAATTCCATTATTACTGGTACTGGTTGATCAGGGCATTTTTTATCTTCTATTTCGCGGTCGAATTTTTCAGCGTCGTATACCTGAAAAACGGGAACATCGAAGGTTACCGTGCTTCCTGTTGCGAGCGCTTCAGAAAGATTTACAGTAGATTTGTTCGGTTGTAAGTCAATCAAAACTACGTGGACGTCTTCTTTTTCTCGCACGTCATCATCCTGATCAATATCACAAAGTCGATCATTTCTGTCTGGATCTTTACGTTGCAAGACAACACCTTTACCGAACATCATCGACTGTAGCACATTGTCCTTTAGGCATGCCAGCATAAGACCCTCACGAATGGCTTCAACATCGGAATTTTTCTCACTTTTTACAAATTTTATCGCGTTACATCTTTCGCCGATCACACAAAATACTTTTCTTTCCATTTTTTATATATGGGGCATTCCACGCCAACTCGACCTGGCCAAAACCCTCACCATTTTAGATTTTTTTTTTTTTTTTCTTCTAGTATGTTGTTCGTCATCACAAAAAAGCCCGCCACACCAAGTTTTAGATTTTTCGAACGATCGGTCTGGTCGTTATAATTTAAAAATGCAAAACCCTGTTCGACCAATCCGATTTGAATGAGATTTGGAGAGCTGAATTTCTATAAAAAAACAAAATTTTTGGGCCCTTAGCGAAGGTGGGCGTGAATCTGGTTCGGGAGATACAGGGAAATGAATTTTTTTCATTTTTGACATATAATTTTATTTTTTGTACATTCACCATTGGTTCGGCTCGAACCATAAGTGAATGTTATCGGCTGTAAAGCAGCCTGGAGAAGGTGGACCACTGAATACATCTTCCATCTTCTTAACTATAGCTGTTATTGTTTTGTTTTTTAATGTTCGAAAGCCTTTTTGTACATTATATTATTACTGTTTCCAACAACTCACACTGCCCACTAATTGTTCATTCCTTATGGGCATTGGGCAGGTTATTTTGCTTGGATCTTCTTCAACGTGGGCAAAATTAGCGCTATCAATGAAATCCGAGTTACGTCAAATATCAAAATCTGTTAGTGCAGCGCATCGTGCCGCGACTTACCACGCGGTCGGCTGTGGTTAGGTTCTGATTGGCTGGAACCACGTCCTGGAACATTGTGAAATGATGAGGGGTCGCGGGTGAGGCCCAGGACCCCTATTCACTAACTCCGATTACGATCGTATCGATGAGTTTACGATCGAGTGTGACGTCACATCGATTCGTTTCACCGAAAGTGCGATTCAGTAAGTTTCCGAACGCTTCGTTACGATCGAAAACGAATCGAAAAATGGCTGATTCAAACGAGCGGAAAAACCTCTCGTTTCGTTCGTTTACGATCGTATCTCAAGGTAAGTACATGTGTTCATATTAGCTCAACGATGAATTCCATTATTATGGCATTCGGATAGAAGTAATAGTCCCAAAAGTCGGTTTGATCAAACAAATTACGATGCGTTCTTGATATTATCGAATTTTAAGGCCATGTAATTTATTTTCATATATTCGAACGTACGAACACGGAGGTTAGAATACCATAAAATTAAATGCTTTCATATTTGAATAATTTATACAATGAATCTCATTAATTTTCATCATTATTACACCTGCTAGTGATACTTAGGGATATAATTTCTAGTTATTTGCCCATTTCAGATGAATTTTGAACTTTTGCTGGTTATGCGACGTAGACGACTAGAGAGAGAGAGAGAGGGAGCGAGAGAGGGAGCAGCGTCGACTTGAGGAGGGCGTCGTGAATAGGATTCGTCTACGGCAAATCCGAGACACGTCTGATCCTTTCCAACTCGGCGATAATATCTTTCGAGGACTTTACAGGTTGAACCGGGATCTAGCACGCAGCCTCATCGAGCAACTCCGTCCTCTGATGCCTGTTGCACAACGTTCTACGGCAGTTCCATTGGAACTCAAGGTTCTTTGTGCCCTGCACTTTTTTGGGCAGGGTAGCTACCAAAAATCAGCCGGTAGCGACAGCAACCTTAGACTTAGCCAAGCAAGTGTCAGCAGAGCCATCGAGGAGGTGACCGAAGCCCTGAACCACGAGTAGATGCTGACGAGGTGGATCGTCTTTCCGTCAAACCGAGAGGCAATAAGTGCAGTGATCCAGAGGTAAATAAATGAAGCTTCAGTACTTTTTTTACTTAATATATTTGACGTAACAATAATATTAATATGGTGATAGGTATATGGAGTAGGTATATGGAGTAGGTACAAGTAATTAAGGGAATAGGTATATGTTAATAAGTTGATAGGTATAATTGAGTAGGAGTCTGGGTTGATCAACCGTTATGCTGGAAGTACTCCATCAGCCTGAAAAACAAATATCAAACAGTTATTGAATCTGACAATTTTATTTTTGTTCACAGTAATTTTGCTTCGAAGCCGATGCCAGGTGTTCTGGGGTTCGTGGACGGCACCCATGTCGCCATTATAGCACCATTGCTGCATGAAGAACTTTACGTGAACATGAAACATTTCCATTCATTAAATGTTCAGATTGTTTGCAATTCGGACCTTGAGATAATGAACATTTTGGCGAGGTTTCCAGGCAGCACGCACGATTCTTTCATCTGGAGGAACTCTGCGATCTACAGGAAGATGCGACAGTTGTGGGCCGATAATGAACGCTGTTGGCTGCTAGGGGACTCGGGCTACCCGCACGAGCCCTGGCTACAGACGCCAATTCTCCACGCACAGGAGGGAAGCCCAGAAGCAAGGTACACGGAGCTGCACATGAGTGCTCGATGTGCGGTAAAGCGCTGCATCGGCGTACTCAAGGCGCGCTTTCGCTGCCTTCTTCACCATCGGGTATTAGAATACGGCCCAGAGAAGGCAGGCAGGATCGTCAACGCGTGTGCCGTCCTGCACAATATGTGCATAAAAGCCCGTGTGCCTGACCCGCCAGATCTGCCTGTTGTACTGGCTGGGGAAGTCAATGACCACTTCTGTGAAGCTGGTCAAGCTGCGATGCCAGAAGGGCAAAACATCCTGCGTGAAGCACGAGTAATTCGTGACAACATCATACGCCGCCTGCATTGACCACAACTCGTCAAATCAGCTTGTTGCACCATTCAGATGCGAATCAGCAGGCTTGTGTGTTTTAAATATTCCAAATGTATCTACTTTTTGAAATGGTATAAAATTTGGAGCGAATTTCTTTTAGGTTACTATTTGAGAGGATTAGGGCTATTAGGCGAGACCTCGTTAAAAAAAAACGCGCCTCATGGGTACCTCATAGGTGGTGTGGAAATCCCTGAAATTACTGACAAAAACGCTGACAACAAGTAACTCACGTTTCCAACGCGGCTTGAGCACATGCGGACAGCACTTCGGTAGAAGCAGCTTGGTTGCGCAAGGCTTCGACCCCTTTCTCCATCAATGTTGTCTGCCGCCCGAGGATATCATTCTGAACATTGATGCTCGCTGTGTGTTCCCGTAGAGCAGCTGTATGCTCCTCCAGTGCAAGCGTGTGCTCGTTGGTGGCTGCAGCCTGGCTCTCAGCAGCCGACAACACTTGCTCCTCGTACCGGTCTGCGATCTCTGCGCTCCGTTTCTATCTACGCACCCTCCCAGAAACGGCAGCCACTGACACTGGATGGACCGTATCGGTCGATGGGGTAGCGACCAAATGATCTGGGGATGCTCCACGGGGATGAGGTTCCACATCGGCTTCGCTCTCTACTGTCGCCAGTTGCGGCACCTCATCATCCGGCTGCTCTTCATGCAGCTGCCTCTCCAGTGCATCAGGCACATTTGTGTGGCCTATCACCGCTACCCGCCCGATCAACCTCAATAGCTCGACCTCAATATCTGTGAGCCGTGATTTTTTTGCCGGTCCACCTCCAGTCCCCCCCGCATGGTTAGCTAGTGCAGCTCCTTTTTTTTTTTTGTAAGGCTGCGCCAGTCCTGCCATGACTGAAAACAGAGTGAAAGTAATAATAATTAGATATGAGTAATAATAATTAGATATAAATAATAATAATTAGAATAAGTGATATTAATGATAATTGGATATTAGTGATAGTAATTAGATATAAGTAATAATAATTAGATATAAATAATAATAATTAGAATAAGTGATATTAATGATAATTGGATATTAGTGATAATAATTAGATATAAGTAATAATAATTAGATATAAGTAATAATAATTAGATATAAATAATAATAATTAGAATAAGTGATATTAATGATAATTGGATATTAGTGATAGTAATTAGATATAAGTAATAATAATTAGATATAAATAATAATAATTAGAATAAGTGATATTAATGATAATTGGATATTAGTGATAGTAATTAGATATATAAGTAAAAATAATTAGATATTAATAATAATGATTAGATACTAATAATAATATGACTTGGTCACGTGTGAGTGAGTAGAACGGAGTGAATGCAAGAGTGCTGAGTGAAAAAAAGAAAATTAAGCGAAATAAAGAAGTTCAGGGAGATCGGGGCAAGCGGGAACGAATAGGGCGAAGGGCGCAGACAGACGGAAAGTAAGGGCCGCGGACAAAGGTAGGGTAAAAAAGATAGCAGGAGAGAAAGAGGGGAAGGACAAAAGTGAGGTTAGGAAAAATTACACAGGCGTGCATGTGTGAGTGAAAAAGTGGCGGGAAGGAATGAATGAGGGTAAGGAAGGAGCAGACGTAGTTAGGGACACCTGTCACGACACCTGCCGGGAACCAGAAGAAGAGGCGAGGACCGAGAAGTTACCGACGGAGCAAAGAGACGGAAAGGAAGGACCGGTGCTTACCCAGAGAACCACTAGTAAAACAAAAGAAAACGAACCAAGCGTTGGTAAGAAAGGAAGGCCAACGAAAGCGGAACAGCTCGCGAAAGCAAGCAGACAGAGAGCAAACAGCCTGGGAACAATAGAAGGACTCAAGAGGAAGAGAGAGAGAGAGGAAGAGTGGGTGAGAGAGAACCTGTTCCAGCAACCTCAGAAGAGAGATTCCAAAATACTGAGATCCCCGATAAAGAGGAAAGAGGACGGAGGGAAACCGGTGGACACGATGGGGAAGGGAGGGGAAGGGCAAGGAACAAGCAAAACGACCCCAGGACAGACTGCAGAAAAAGGAGAACAAGCAGAGCCGGGATTACTGGGAGCAATAATGGGAGAGTTGCAAAAGATAAGACAGGAGATGAAAGACGAATTCAGTCAAGACAGAGTGGCGGCAAGGGAGGACAGAGAGGAGATGAGAAGAGACCTGCAGAAGCTAAGAGAAGAAATGAGTGAAAGGGAAATAAAATGGGAGAAAAAGCAGGAGAAGGTGGAAGAAAACTCCCGAAAGCTCGAGGAGAGACTGGAAAAAATAGAGGCAGCCAGAAGGGAGAGAGAAGAGGTGATGGAGCAAAGACTGAAAGCGATGGAAGAGAAAGTAGCACAGGGTGCAATAGGAGGAGCAGTACAGAACACACAAGGAACCAGCGGACAGGGGGCAGAATGGAAAGAGATAGTAGAGCGGATGGACAGAAACTGGGAGACGAGGGAACGAAGGGACAGAAGAAACAACTTAGTAATAAGAGGAAGGAAATGGACGGAAGCTAATGAAAAGGCAGAGGTGGAAAAATTCCTTAAAGAAGAAATGGGCACGGACCTGACAACCAGAAGAGTAAGAATAATTGGAGACAGCAGGACAACGGCGGTAGTAGAAATGTTCAGCTGGGAAGACAAGGCAGCGGTGATGGCGAAGAAGCCAACTCTCAAAGGGAAAACAATATACGTAGATAGCGACCTCACTAAGAAGGAAGAAGAAATACAGAGGAAGCTGCGTAGAAGGATGAAGGAAGAAAGAGGGAGAGGGATGCAAGCGAAAGTAGGGTATATGAAAATCCAAATAAACGGGAAATGGTGGTTCTGGGAGGAAGGGAAAGAAGAACTCAGACCAGACCGTGACTTTCAGGGGAGCGGGCAACATAGAGACCAAGGAAGCGCGCAAGAGAGAGAAGAAACAGAAAACAACGGACAATAGAACAAAGGTAATATATTGGAATATAGCAGGACTGGAAAAGAAGGATAAGGAAACATGGAAATATTTAGAACAATTCGACATAATCAACCTGACGGAGACCTGGGTAGAGGAAAAGAAGTGGGACAAGCTACAAAAGATGATGCCAAAAGGATTCAGATGGAAGGCGCAGTTCGCGGAGAGAAGAGCCAGGAAAGGAAGAGCAAGCGGAGGGATCGTGACAGGGATTAGAGAAGAAATAGAAGAAATAGGGATAGAGGTAGGAGGAATGAATGAAAAGGGAATGCAAGAGAGGAGGATAAAGATGGACAACAAAGTATGGAGAATCATAACAGTGTACTGTAATGAGGGGATGAATAAAATGAGAAGCGCCCTAACAAGGGAGGTAGGAGAGCAGGAAGAAGAAATCCTGATGATAGGGGGAGACTTCAATGCGAGGATAGGGAAAAGAGGGGAAATATGCAGGATAGGCGAAACGGAGACGGGGCAGGTAGGGGTAAGAGGCTCAAAAGACGTAACAGAGAACAAAGAAGGGGAAATACTGATAGAAATGGTAGAAGATAGGGGGTGGACGATTCTCAACGGAAACACAAGAGGTGATGAGGGGGGGGGAATACACTTACGTAGGGGTACAGGGCGCAACAGTAATAGATTACGTGATTGCGAACGAAGAGGCAGTAAACAGGATAGAAGAATTCAGGGTAGGGGAAAGAGTCGACTCGGACCACCAACCCCTGACAGTAGGACTGAAGAGCAGATCACAGAGGAAGAGGGAAGAAAGAAAAGAAAACACCAGGGAATACATAGTGTGGGAGGAAACAGCGAAGGAGAGATTCAAAGAGAGGACAGCAACAGCAGAGTTAGGAAAAGAAGACACAGAGGAGGCCTGGGAGGAACTGCTGGAAACAATAGGAACAAGTTTAGAAAAGAAAAAAGTACAGATAAAGGAGAAAGGAATAGGCTGGAAGAGCTGGTGGGATCGGGAATGCAAAACCGAGAAAAGAAGGCTGAAAAAGACCTACAGAAAGTGGAAAGCTGGGGACGTGGGAAAGAAAGACTACACACAGGGAAGAGCAGCGTTCAGAGAGACATGCAACAGAAAAGCTAGGGAAGGAGCGGAGAAACTGGAAGACAAACTTAGGGAAATAAAGACAGAGGGGCAAGTACTGAAATTCCTCAACCAGGAGAGGAAAACAAGAACCAAGGTGAGCGACAAAATCAGTATAAATGAATGGAGAGAACACTTCAAAACGTTAGTCGAGGGCAAAGACGAAAGCCAGGGACAGGAACAAGGAGAGGAAGAAAGAGCCGACGCAGAAACAGAAGAGGAAGAGGAGCTGACAGACGCAGAAATCGAGAAACAAATAAGGAGGCTGAAGCTAGGAAAAGCAGCAGGGAAGGACGAAATACCAAACGAAGCGTGGAAATACTGTGAAGGGCGGACGAGAAGCAAACTAAAAGAAATAGTCAGGAAGGTGTGGAGAGGAGAAGGATTCCCGGAGGGGTGGAGAGAAGGAATAATAACGCCACTTTTCAAAAAAGGGGACCAGCACCAACCAGAAAACTACAGAGGGATCACTCTTCTAAACACGGGATATAAGGTATACGCGGCGGTATTAGCGGAGAGGATAAGGGAGGAAGTAGAAAGGAAGAAGGTACTACCGGAGACACAGGCAGGCTTCCGTAAGGGCAGGAGTACCATGGACAATATTTACATCCTGCAATGCGCGGTAGAGAAAGAACTAGCGAAGAAGAGGGGAAAGCTGTTTGCATTTTTCGTGGACCTGAAAGCCGCTTTCGACAGAGTGGATAGGGAAAAGCTGTGGGAGGCGATGGAAAATGGGGGGGTGAGTAAGGGCTTGACCACAAGAGTTAAGGAGATATATAAGAGAACGAAAAGCGCGGTCAGGGTGGGACAAAGCACGTCGGAGGAATTCTTCACGGAACTGGGGGTAAGACAAGGTTGCCCGTTGAGTCCGACTCTATTCGCGGTGTTGATAGCGGATCTAGAAGGGACGCTGAGAAGGGCGCAGGCAGGAGGGGTGGGGATAGGCAGGGAGAAGTTCTGGTCGCTCGCGTATGCAGACGACCTGGTACTGGTAGCAAGGGAAGAGGCAGAAATGAAAGAAATGATGAAGACACTGGAAAAATACCTAAGAAGAAAAAAACTAACGCTAAATGAGCAAAAATCCAAGATAATGAAATTCAAAAAAGGAGGAGGAAGAGAAAGGAAGACGGAATGGAAATGGGGAGAGGGGTCTGTCGAAGAAGTGAAGGAATTCACATACCTTGGATATAGGCTGCAAAGAAACGGACGGGAGGATGGGCAAATAAATGAAATGGCGAGAAGAGGAAACATCCTAATCAGACAAGTGTGGGGAATAGGCGAGAGGAGAGTAAAGGAGGACTTCAAGAGGCGCATGATGCTCTTCGATTACTTAATAATGAGCGTACTGCTCTACGGAGCGGAAATCTGGGGATGGAAGGAGTGCGTGAAGCTGGAGAAGGTCCAAGAGAAGTACCTAAGATGGACACTAGGACTGGACACGTGCACACCCGGGTACATGGTACGGGAGGAGACAAAGAGAGACCAGGTGAAGATAAAGGCAGGAGCAAGGGCGCTAAGGTTCGAAGAGAAAGTAACAGAAGGAGAGGGTAGAGGGTTACTTAAGGAATGTCTGAAAGAAAGGGAGAAAGCAATAAGAACAGCGGGACAGGAGGACAGGGATGGCTTCTACGGAAGGCACGGATTTAGCAAGCACGGGCTAGAAATAGAAAAAGCAAGGGGGGAAAACATAGAGGAGCTGCTGAAGAAAAGAGGAAAGGATATACAGAAACAGGAACAAAGAGCAAGCATAGAGGACTCGAGATATAACCCAAGGTACAAATTCTGCGTAACAGAGGAGCTCCCAATATACCTAAGAACAGCGGGAAGAAAGGGGAGTAACAGAGCGATAGCAAGACTCCGATGCGGAAACGAAGAAGAACAAAATAGATACTGGATGGCGGAGGAGAAGAAACTATGTAGACTCTGCGAGAAAACCTGGGGTAACTTTGAACACCTGTTAGGCGAATGCGAGAGGGGGGGAGAAAGTAGCATAGGGATAGAGGACCTACTAGACGAGAGAGGGAAGGAGAGCGCAATTAAATGGATAGAGGGTATAGAAAGGGAAAGGAAAAGGGTAAAGAGGGAGAAGGAACAGGAATGGGAACAAGAGCCGGAGAGGGATAGCCAAAGCAGAGAAAGGGGGGAGGAGATAGGGAACGAGGAACATTAGCGGGAGTGGGAAATGAGTGTGGAATAAGATTGTAAGGCCAAGTCCAAATTCAAGGCCAACAGGCTGAATTTAAATAAACTACTACTATATTTTACGTATTTTTTAGGCATGATTGATGCAGGCTTGGGTGAATCTCAAATAAATACATTTTTATCAGCGATGAATATACCCACTATTTCATCTTACAAGGGGACCTTACAGGCTGTCACTCACGGATTTTGATGGGTCTCAGATATGTTGTAGAGGGACCCATCCTGAGTACCTGAGTAACGGGATTTCTTTCAACGGCTCATAGTTTTCGAGACGGTCGTTCGGAAATTTAAGTCGTACCTATTACACCCGTAAAATTACATCTTTTTCAAGCAAGCGAGCGTAGCCCAGTCAGTAAGGTTCACGGCTCCCACTCTGGCGGTCCCGGGTTCAAGTCCCTTTTACTTTATATACTTTTTTTTTTTTTTTTTTCTCACAAAATATTAATAAATTGAATGGACTGTGCAAAATCGTCTATTTATTTATTATTATTTTATTTATTAATGAATATGAAAAATAAAATAATAATGAAGAAAAAAAAAAAAAAAAAAAAATTTAAATAATAATAAATAAAATAATAATAAATAAATAGACGATTTTACACAGTCCATTCAATTTATTAATATTTTGTGAGAAAAAAAAAAAAAAAGTATATAAAGTAAAAGGGACTTGAACCCGGGACCGCCAGAGTGGGAGCCGTGAACCTTACTGACTGGGCTACGCTCGCTTGCTTGAAAAAGATGTAATTTTACGGGTGTAATAGGTACGACTTAAATTTCCGAACGACCGTCTCGAAAACTATGAGCCGTTGAAAGAAATCCCGTTACTCAGGTACTCAGGATGGGTCCCTCTACAACATATCTGAGACCCATCAAAATCCGTGAGTGACAGCTTGTAAGGTCCCCTTGTTAGTTAATTAAACGACATGAAAGAATCATAGGAGACATAAAGAATCTTTCTTTAGAAGAGCTTGCTAAAGAATCTTGTGAAGATGCATTGAAATTAGAGAAAAAATTGACCGATTCACAACTACTAGAGTAACTATTTGATAATAATTTGATATTGAATGATTATAATCCAGTAAACAATACAGTTATTAGATCTTTAAAATTTTTGTTATATTTTTTCACGTTTATTACATTTTTTATTTAGATGCAGAGTTGACAATACGCTAATAAGGAACGTCAAGGTTTGAGTCTTCAATGACAATCGTGCGATTTTTTTTCATTATAATTATATTCACTAGTAATGAACCTACACCTCCTGCTGGCTGCATGCAGTTATCACCCAATTTTTGAATGTGTTTCATCCTTGTTTTATATACTTCCTGTCATCTGTCATTTTAATGTTTTCTAATAACTTTTCTAACTACTAAAACTCTAGGTTCTATTGAGAGAAATGAGTTTATTTATAAACCATATGCTATTTTTTGATTGCTTTTTTGTTACTTTATTGTAATCACTTTTTACTCTAATTTATCGTTTTCTCTATCAAAAGTAAATTAAAATAATCTTGTTTGTTAGGATTACAAACGATAATCTATGCCCAGCGAATGACTGTGAACCCTATACTTCTACTTCTGGTTCTTCACAAAAAAAAATAAAAATAGCTGCATCCATTGATACTGCTTGGTTGACAAAAGGGTTTGGTCGCTCATACAACAGTTCTACATGCATTTTTTAATATTCTTTAGTCTCTTCGTCTTTCTTATATAGACTAGCGTTTTTGGCGCGCTGCGCGCGCCTCAGCCATTACCGTATGTGACGTATCTCCATAAATTTTACAATAAAAATCAGAAATTTAAATTGGGTTTAATAATCTGTGTATCTTCATTCATTCGTCGTGCCGAAATTCCGTTTTCTTCGATTCATACTTACTTACTTTAGAATAATCGTGTATAATTATTAAGTAGATACTCTCATTTTCAAATTTGTTGACACTTACACGTCTCGTATGCAAATAATAGAAGGCGGAATTTCTACACGACGAACAAATGAAGTTACACAGATTATTAAACCCAATTTAAATTTTTTATTTTTATTATAAGATTTATGGAGATACGTCCCATACTATAATACATATACCTATATATATAAATACATATATATTGTAACGGAGTTTTTCAGAGTTCTCAACTCCGCACCCTACGGCGTTCCTTGATAAAGATAATTTAATAAAAGACTAAGATAGAGAGTTGGGCGCCAGACACGGAAGTGTCGTTTTTCACAAAAATCTACTGAACTATAGCGATATTCAAAAGTAATATTAACCCTAGAATGGTAACCTGGGGTCTTTTTGGACCCCAACGATTTGATGAAAACAGGCATTTTTACGATTTTCTCACGTTTCCTACCCCGTTACCCAATTTTTGACCAACTTTACAGACTTCGGGCAAAATGTCCATAGGCTCACGTGATTCTGCATTGAAAGACGAACCGAAAGAGCCCCCGTAGGACCTTCTACGTGAAATTATACCCGAGATATGAATTTTCAAAATTGGGGTATTTTATGACCTCAGGTTACCGGAATAGGTAAAAAAAAAATAAGGTTACCATTCTAGGGTTAAACTGCCGGAACGACGGCCTTAAAGCGTCAGCTAACTCAGATTTCCTGCGATAAGGGTAGAGTGGGTGGATTCACCTTAATAAAGAGTCAGATAAAATATAGAACACCAGATATAAAATTTCCTTCAATGGAATCTAACGATTCCGTATATTGTTCCTTAGATAATTATAATATAAAATTGATCAGCGACAAATGACCGAGTTCAAAGATAAGCACAGGTATTCAATTTACACAGAAATAGTCTTCAAAATAATTGTACAGAATAATATTCAAGAAATAGACAGCGTCGGAATAATGCGGAACAAAGAATATGATATTAGTGAGCCGTATTGCGTCTCAGCGGTAATATAAAAAAACATAAACACGCCGGTTGGCTAGCTAACGCCGTAGAAGCGATACAATGCAAGGTACTCTACTTTTCAGGCTGCGTATCACCAAGCGATACGATACTCTCGGCAAATTTTCTAATAGCGGCGAGCTAGCGGTATTAATAAGAATTATTCAAAGATAATTAACGCAATAACTAATATAAACGACTCGACAAATACGGTAAACTAAATTCGCAAATACAAGGGAAATTATGAATTCTAGAAGATACAGGTGACCATAATACCTCGCTTAATCAGCCTCAAATTAATTAATTGAGATGTATTCTCTTTTTATAGCGACTCTACGGCGGTAATTAAACGAGCTATTAATCGATATTAGATAAGAAGTTACTTAGATATTACACAAGAATCAAGATAGCAAATTAATCAAATAAAACAAAGATAATCAAAGATAGCGAAGATACTTAAATAAATCAGAATAATAGAATAATAAAGAATTATAGCTAGAACAACTTAGAACAACTTAATACTATGACTATCTACGTCAGCCAACCCTTGGGGAGCTGGACTACAAGCGACACACCATGCGATATTATACTACGTATTACTCAAATATATTATAATAAATCAAAGATAGCGAAATATGAGATACAGAATATTCCCAAGCGAGAATTCAGATCAGAATAAGCAATCAAATAGCGTTAGCAAACCTTAAGCAAAGCGAAGATAGAAATTAGACTAATAAGCGAGATATAATGCAGCGTAAGGTAATCAAAATGGCTGCAGACAATTATAAAGTGCTTTTACTGAATTCTTCGAACTGAACGTTACTTGCGTAGCCCGTAGGCTCGCGGTATATAAAAAAATAGAGTATAAGATAATCAAATAAGAGTTCAGCGATAGCTTTTGTGGATGTTTCTAGCAAGTATTGATCATAAAGACCTTACCTTAGCGGTGAGCTTCTTTTGGCACAAACACTAACTTATTCAACTTACACTGCGTCTATTCGTCCGACAACCGTACTAATAAGCGCAAAATTATTCGTCCGACAATCGTACTAATAAGCGCAAAATTATTCGTCCGACAATCGCACTAAAACGTGTAAAATTATTCGTCCGACAATCGCACTAAAACGTGTAAAATTGTTCGTCCGACATTCGTACGAATAAGTGCGAAATTATTCGTCCGACAAATTTTGTAAAATCGTACAGCAATGCGAAAATCGGGATAACCATGTATTCGACGGCTATAACTCCAACAATATACAGTTATCAAGTCACATAACCTCAAACTCGAATGTTCTGTCTGAACACAGCTTATTTTCCTGGGACGTGAGCCATTGGACTGATACCTTAGGATGAAAAAAAAAACAGCTCATTCTTACTTCAAGGTTATGATTTTTCTCTATTTTCATACTGTCTAATGCTGACAGTAATAATCACAGTAATAATGTATCACAAAACTACAGATCTATCAACATATTATTTGTTATAGTATACTGAGTGGCTCGCATACCCTTTCATATTAAATTTAATGACTTAATTTAATAAAACTAAAGGTTATCAATATATTATTTGTTATAGTACGGACTAGCTTGCATACCCTGTTATATTAACTTTAATGACTCAATTTCTTAAATACGACTCGGTACTATAGGCGATACTAAATAATGAGTAACAGTTGCCAACTAAGATAAAAAGATATTGCTTGAAGACAATCATACCACATGATGAAGAATTCATATCGGTAGATAGTAATGGATGCGGACATAGAATGAGGTTGAAGTTCGTAACGCTAACGTAACAAAATATTCGTTGAAGAAATTCAATATTTCGTAATTCAAATGTCGTTAGATTTTTAAAATATGCGAGATAAACATGTTTCACACAATTTGAGGAATCATGCACCGTTCTTGATCCATTTGAAACGTTCGAGCCTTGAATTTGAGTATTTTTTTGCGAATATTTCGTAGCATCAACGTTACGAACTTCAACCTCATGACATAGATAAAAATATATATTAAATATATCTAGGTGAGTATAAATGCGAATAGGAATGAATGTTCCAGCATATCCTGGAGATCACATTAAATGGTCGTAGTACGATTTGCTCAAGAATTCAACTTTTGGCATTGTCTACACATCCAATTTGATTTAGGTGGCTGTTTAAGTCGGGTACATGGTAGGTGATGCCATATCAAACAGAAGTCACATCGTACCGCGACCTTGTTGAAGTCACTTTGATTCGGAACCAAATTTTCATCCCCAACAGTCGTCTCCAAATTTACCTGACAAATACCACAGCTCCACCGGTGATTTTTTCTCTTAGTTTTCCGTACGTTGCACACAAGACGCCACGCGTCTTCTGAGAAAAACTTCTTGATCAGAGACAAGTTCACATCAGCATCCAGTATAGCGTGGGTTACCTTGTCAGGCCTTGCCTCCACCGCAGATTCTTCAATGATAATGCCTCTTGACAGAGCGGCTTCAGCGATCGGAGGGTCAACAAACCAGTCGAGCATAATAATTATTTTCTCTTCTTCCCGTTTTCTTACGAACGGTTGGTGTCTGGAAGTCGCAGCTTTACCAGTTCACTTTGGCAAGCCTATCGTGGTCTTATCAGCACCTTTAGGACGGTCTCGTCGTTTTAGGGCTGGTGGAACAACTATTTTTTCCAACTGTTGCTGGGCATGAGAAGGTGATTTGCGATGCACTCTTTCTATCCCGTCCTCAGAATCTTGATCGCTATCACTTTGCGTATGAGTGATGCCTTATTCCATCAATAATGAACGGCCGTGTAATGCGGTAGACGTGGAAGCTTCACAAGGTGACTGATTCCGGTCAAGAGGATCGGTGTGAACCTCACTCGACTCTATTGTCTGTGATATTGCCGGTGCCACATCATGCCTGGGAACCAAAACCTCACGATTTGCTTGCCATTCCGCCTGGATGTACGCCAAAAGCTCCAAACGTTGGATATACATGGGTCCAGTCACTTCTGTGGCAAGAGCAGCAAGATTGTTGGTAACAGGGATTGCTTTGCGATATCGTTCCTGTTGAGACAGAATTCGCTTCGAGGTAAATGCCGTTGTAATAGTATGAGGTGTGGTATCTTGAACCGCATCATGACGTGTAAATATTCTTTGGTGTTGATAATAATAATTCCTTGTCCAGCGTTTATCGCATAGCGACTCGTCCGTGAGCTCCATCCCCGCATGTTCTCGCACTGCGAATATGTGCCTGAAAAATGGGTAAACACGGTCCATTAATAAAAACTTTAAGTGTCCCATATTTGATAGATATTCTTCTAGTAGCGAGTTGGCTGAGGTGGTACAGCTGTTTACAATTTCTTATGATATATACCGTAATTCCTTTGGCATAATTAATAATTATAGACTTGAACTGACCTACACGGGAGATTCATCGACGTGTGTGAGCTGCAATCGCAAGTGTGAGCGCTGGTGTGGTGGGTGCCATCACGGTCGCGGAGTACATACGTACCTGTTGACGAATTGTCATCGATTTCAACTCGCGATCGTTTTTCAAGCTCTGGTTGGAGGTATTTGAATGCATAGCTAGTCACATACCGCATATAAAAAAGCTCCGGGCTACCTTCCTCGAATGGCGTAATCCTTGTTTTTTGGTAGGCATAAGCTGCCTTGTGGTCTCGTTCGGTATTAAGACAATCTACCAAAATGAAGAAATTTTTAACAAAATCCTCCAAAGACCTGTACCTTTTGACGACGCTTTTCACTTTAGCATTGAGCGATTCTATTCTATTGTTCGTCGTGTTCAAAAAGTTGTTCTGCATGAACTTTTTCGCTAAAGTCCATTCGTCTCGGATGTCGTGCCAATTGGCGTTGAAATAATTTTTGACCGACTGTGGGAGATCTTGCAACCGGTCGTACAGTTCCTGGTACTGCTCCTCTGTTTTGGCATACGCCATTTTCACAAAAATCTCCTTGGCAGAATCTCTTTGACCTGGCGTGATACCGAGTTTATCGCAGGTGATCTCACGATTGAATGTCCGGAACGTATGAAATAGACAGATCAGTACGTGTGCCGACGGAAAAGTACTTTTAATCACATCCCTTTCCAACAAATCCTTGTCAGCCATGACGCACCTGATGGATTCCCATGATGGATGCGCAGCCTTGAAACAATCAAGGAACCAGGTCATGCTGGCCCTGTCCTCCGTCATCAAAATGCAAGCGGCAACGATTTCCGTACACCCTTCCGAATCCTCAACAATCATCAAGTATACTGGTGCACGTATGTCCAATAATTTGAAGGTCGCATCGATTCCAACGTATTCGGAGTAGGCGGCCATAGACGATTTCATGTGTTTCGATGCGAAAAACAAACCTTTGAACGTATTGTTCTCTTCGAAGATGTGGCACTCGGCATCTGGGAAAATTATTGTTCAATTAACGAGGTCAAGGGTATAATTCTAGGTTCCGGCACCAATTCCCTCTTGAATAATTCTCTCCGGAAATAATTTCCCGGACAAATATTCCCCGGTACAAATCCCTTAAGACGAAATCTCCGCGGTCCGAATTACCCCCAGATTGAACCCCACCAGTGTAGCGCTATCGGTACCAGCCGAAAATGCTATTAGCCTAAGGATGATTTCTTCCCGGGAGATTCCGTACAGAAATTTTTTACGGGCAAAATTAGTCCACGGAGATATGGACCGGACTCCCAATTCCCAGCTGTCGTATGAACTCACCGTATTCTTTCTCCAACATGTTCACGGTTACGGCAAGATTGTTGTTGTTGTCGCGCCTGGCGACCATGTTGGAGAGGTCTTTAAGAAGAATAATCTTGTCAGTTTGAGCCTCCAACTGTTGTTAGACTTTTTTCCGATTAGCGTCTAGGCTGAGGAGATTAATTACTTTTTGTTTGTCCTCACTGTCTAATCGTCTCGTTCGAGGTAGTTGTCGGTATAAATTCTGTAAAAATAAAGAACTTTTATCTGAATTTTTTTCTCCATGACATTAACTTGTATCCTTTTTTTTCCGTTAAAATGAATTAATTTTTGAATTATAATTTACTGTTTTATTGCGGATAGAAAAAAAAAAAATGAAAAAAATAACCAAAAGATTGATGTCACAGAAGAAAATACTTGGCACGAAAGTTTGGTATTTTATTGTGTAAAATGCGAATCTGTAAGCAAAAGTATACGTTGCCATTGAAAAGAGCAATGTTGACCTCCGAATGACCTTATAAACCTCATACATATCGGGACGTTATGTGGATGCAGGTCAGTCCATCGGTAAAAATTTTCTGCGCCCTTGACTCATGCACTGAGCGTAGGCTGCAAATTTTCCACGACAGACTGACCCGCATTCGCGTAATGTCGCGGTACATCACCTTCGAACATTGATGATTGTGGTCCAGCTTAGCTTCGGAAACAATCAACGAATTGCCGTCCTTGGTCACTTTCAATTTGAAATGAGCTTCGCATTCCTTTTGGAAAGTTCTGTGAAGCAATTACTATCATGCACAGTTGGAAACGACGAGATAGATTATTACGATATCGAACAAAAATCACACCCACGATGCAGATCTTTTCCCCGTTGACGTTGTTTTAAATTTCTTACCTCCGTGCAGACAACAGTATAAAGCCATATAATAATTTAACTGATCTGCTACATGTCTCTTGACACCTTTTTTACGGCACTGAGCAATTGATACACTGTCACGCCGGTAGTATACATTGTATGTATCATCTTGAAATTTTTTAAGGCGCTCCTCGAACTCTTGAAAAGAATTGAATGTTTCTCCAACTTCGAGACTAGTAGTTCGTCTGGATACGCTTCCTCCCTCCACTGTTTCTCCTACGTTTTCCGGAATGTCGAAATCTGAAATCGCTAAAATATTACCAATCGGCGTGATACTACACGGATTCAAGTTTGACGATAGATCCTTTGTGATAGTCATAGTCCGTATGAAATTTTTTTTTTTTATCATGGTTTAATGGAATCACGCTTAATAGTGAAACTGAATACGGCCATTTCAATAAAAATAAATATTATTTGAAAATAAGGTACAATCTCGATGAACCGGATCCGAATCAATTGGGACCGAGCCGAGTTTGGATTAGCATAGTAAAAAAAGTAAAAAAATATTTTAAACAGAGGGTGGAGACCAATGTCTAAATATATGACTGTAATAATACAATGTATTTCAACAAGTCTCTACTTGTCGATATCTCAGCACGGCTACACTTCAGAACGGTTACCATACTTATAGTACGAGTCTCGGAATCCGCGATAAGTCAATCTCGCTATACCCAGTATGACAGCTATTCTATAATAAATAAAGACTATTCTTATAACATTCTCTCCCTGTACAGTGAAAATTTACTAAGAGGCAAGCATACTATCATAAGAAACGTGGTGGTGGGATAACTGAAGGGGGGTCTTAACCCTAGTAAATAAAATGACGAGGGAAAAAAAAAAAATATATATATATATGGGGCATTCCATGACATCTCGATCAAGATCTGGCGGTGACATTTTAGATCTGCTTAATAATTTGTTATTTCAAACTACTTGTCAAAAAATACATACACCATTTTTTACAGATTTTTTCAAACATCGGTATCTGAGATACGATTATCGAAGTTAAAAAAAAAACACCCATTTTCTAAAATCTGAAAAAATTCAGGAAAATCTAATTAAATATTAAAAAATTTTCGCGCGCTATTAGAAGATGGAGGTTTGATTACAGGGAAAGGTGAAGTTGACGAAATACCGAAAATAATATTTAAAAAATTGGAATGTATTTTCGACATATAAACAAACGAAAAAGTCCCCTATCAAATGGGTCCAAAAAGTATATTCTCAGAATTACAGGTTGATCAATCTTTTCAATAATATTAATAGGTATTAGTATTGTAGGGATTATTATATCGCGTTAGTAATGCCATAAGGTCGTAAGCGACACTATACGACCTTCTGGTCCTATGAAAACCAAAATTTGGCTAAAATCGTATATTTTTTTTTTCTTCGGAATTGCGATGAAACCAATGAAAAACACATAGATCTATCGGAATT
This sequence comes from Tenthredo mesomela, assembly GCA_943736025.1. Taxonomy (NCBI): domain Eukaryota; kingdom Metazoa; phylum Arthropoda; class Insecta; order Hymenoptera; family Tenthredinidae; genus Tenthredo; species Tenthredo mesomela. The sequence continues at coordinate 16,687,460 of OX031014.1, read as the reverse complement.
CCCAAGAAATTGTTTTTTGGCGGATATACGTCCTTCTGACTTCAATTTTCTCGATTTCTTCCTGAAAATAAAGCCAGAGGGTCGTGTCCGCCAAAAAAGAATTTCTCGAGAATTTCGATAGTTTCATCGCAATTCCAAAGAAAAAAAAAAATATACGATTATAGCCAAATTTTGGTTTTCATAGAACCAGAAGGTCGTATAGTGTCGCTTACGACCTTATGGCATTACTAACGCAATATAATAATCCCTACAATACTAATACCTATTAATATTATTGAAAAGATTGATCAACCTGTAATTCTGAGAATATACTTTTTGGACCCATTTGATAGGGGACTTTTTCGTTTGTTTATATGTCGAAAATACATTCCGATTTTTTAAATATTATTTTCGGCATTTCGTCAACTTCACCTTTCCCTGTAATCAAACCTCCATCTTCTAATAGCGCGCGAAAATTTTTTAATATTTAATTAGATTTTCCTGAATTTTTTCAGATTTTAGAAAATGGGTGTTTTTTTTTAACTTCGATAATCGTATCTCAGATACCGATGTTTGAAAAAATCTGTAAAAAATGGTGTATGTATTTTTTGACAAGTAGTTTGAAATAACAAATTATTAAGCAGATCTAAAATGTCACCGCCAGGTCTTGATCGAGATGTCATGGAATGCCCCATATATATATATATAAATGAATAAAAAACAAATAAATAAATAAAGAATTCAAGAAATAATCACTTATGGCCGGTTTCACCAACGTTGAATAACTTTATTTATAGATTAAACTCTCATTCGTTAAAAACAAAAGACTATTATACATTGTATAATGCGACATTTATTCAACGAATAGTTATTCTATGAATGAAAAGTTATTCGACGTTGATAAAACCGGCCATTGAACAAATAACAATTAACGTCGAATAACTTCTTATTTATAGAATAACTCTATTCGTCAAATAAAACTCGCAAATACAATGTAATATAGTCTTTTGTTTTCAATGAATAAGTTTAATCTATGAATGAAGTTATTCATCGTTAGTGAAACCAGACAATAGTGTTTTAAGCGCTCCGGTGTTCTCTTTGTGAAATTAAAAAGATTTCTGAAGGTTTCGGCTACATGCCCACAAGGGCGATAAGTCAATGAAGGATAAATAAATGAATAAATAAACGAGTACAGTACCACGAGGTTGCGAATGCAACAGAACGTAGGCATAAAAATAAAAACAATTATTACTTACCCGTTTCCGGATCATCACAATGCATCTCGAACAAATAGTAATTAACAAAACTTCACTCGTAAAGCGGTAAAACACTCTTGGAATCACCGACGAACCGTTCTTCGATAGACGAATCTTCTTCTGGTGGCGGTGGTAGTAGCGGCAGCGCGGCAGTGGTAGCGCTGCCAGCGACATACGGCATATTGCTTTTAGTAGATGCGCTGAGCGTGGGCCAGAAGCATAGTCTGCAAATTTCGGCGGACCAACTGACCCGGATTCACGAAATGTTCTGCGTTTTTTACTACATTTCTTATTATTTAAAGACATTATTTTTATTTTTTACTACATTTCTTATTATTTATTTGAAGAAATATCACCCTACGGGAGCCACAAAATTCAGCAATGACTGTATTAATGACCACCCTAATATATCTATAGGTTTCGAAATAAATACAGTACGCCCGCTGAAGATATATACACCCTGCGGTAATTAGATTGACGTTTCGCATGTGTGTGTGTGTGGGTGTGAGATCAGTGGGGTGGCCTAACCTATTCTAACCTTTCGAGAGCCACAACCACCGTCTGAGTTTTTCGCATGTGTGTGTGTGTGTGGGATCAATGGGGTGGCCTAACCGATTCTAACCTTTCGAGAGCCACAACCACCGTCTGAGTTTTTCGCATGTGTGTGTGTGTGTGGGATCAGTGGGGTGGCCTAACCTATTCTAACCTTTCGAGAGCCACAACCACCGTCTGAGTTTTTCGCATGTGTGTGTGTGTGGGATCAGTGGGGTGGCCTAACCTATTCTAACCTTTCGAGAGCCACAACCACCGTCTGAGTTTTTCGCATGTGTGTGTGTGTGTGGGATCAATGGGGTGGCCTAACCTATTCTAACCTTTCGAGAGCCACAACCACCGTCTGAGTTTTTCGCATGTGTGTGTGTGTGGGATCAGTGGGGTGGCCTAACCTATTCTAACCTTTCGAGAGCCACAACCACCGTCTGAGTTTTTCGCATGTGTGTGTGTGTGTGGGATCAATGGGGTGGCCTAACCTATTCTAACCTGTCGAGAGCCACAGCCACCGTCTGGATATTTCGCATGTGTGTGTGTGTGAAAATCTTGTTGTAGACGATGAAAAAGGAATCTTGTGCAATTTTTAGCTTCTAATTCCGAATTTTCGGAGACATCGGAAAACGTAGGTGGCCGACTTGACGAAGAATCCTTCATATGTGGTATGAACAAGTTTTAACGAGATTGAAAAAAAAAAAAAAAAAAAAATTTCTATATCTCAGTCGGAGGATTCGAACCATGGACGCTCGCATTACTAGTCGGACGCTCTATAGTCCAGTACGCTACGATACCGTTGTAATATGTTGACTCTTTTCCGTATATATTTCAGGCGTTATGCCTGTGCTGAAGCTTCATTATGTCGTAGCTTCACGCGCCGTTAAAAGCATAGTCGTAAAAAAACAGTCGGACAGGAGAAAAGAGAAATGCCGTACGAATTTGGAAAAGTGTCGGACGAATAATTCTGCGCTTATTTGTACGGTTGTCGGACGAATAAGTTTGCGCTTATTCGTACGGTTGTCGGACTAATAGACACTTCGTTCAACTTATTTTATCTAACTGAATCGATTACTCTAAGAGCGGAAACTATAATTGGGTTACTAAGGCGAGAGAGATGAGATCGGCACGTCTGAATTATACAAAGCTGGACGTAGAAGTGATGAGTCTTCGTAGACAATTCGGCGAGCTGGCTCCCAGTGAGGTAGGTCCAGGTGGGGAACCTATCAGGACCAATTAATTGTCTGATTGGTCCTGCGAGCGACGATGTTCGAACCGTCAACTCGTCAGTCGACCAGTTCGAAGCGTAATCTTATTGCCGGGCGTCAGGCGTTACTTCACGCGCTTCACAGCGTTAGAACAACTGTTCTGCGGTATTTCAGCGGCGAGATGGCTGGCGGGAGGGTGTGACCTTGGTTCTCGTTGAGCTTTTCCGATCCAGGCGATATCAATCCCTCGGGATGTCCTCCACAGCGGCAATCTCTGCGATAGATGACCTACTGTAGACTTCTGCCGGGTCTAGGTGTCCCATCTGAGTCACCACCTCTTCGTGACCTGACAGAGCACGTAGGACGCGATACTCGTCCACTCTTACGTGGGATGTCCTCTGGCGATACGTTACGTCACTCGTCCAGGTATGGACTCTGCGTGACGTCGTCTTCTGATTGCTGGATCGGGCGATATAAGCTGACTGCACTCGACGTAACAGTCAGATGCTGGGTGACAAGATGCATCGGCTGGCAGGAGGTCTTATGGGGACCCTGTTCACTCCCTAGCGATATTTCTCCAAGGCCTACATCCCTCCCCGTAGATGTTGCGGTACTATCCTGAGTACTGGTACCGTACTGGACTGCATACCGTCGATAGCATCTCCGGAGCGGAAGTTCTTGTAGCGGAAGTTCGGAAGTTGTCATCTGCTGTATCTTCTGTCTCTCTCTCTCTCTCGTGGTACATTAACAGAAAAACTCTTCAAATTAGTCTAATTCTATTGCTTATAAAACAGGTGTGTCACTTGTATCCCGAGGGTCTAGACGGCGATATTCTCTCTCTTTCTCGATATTACTAACAAAATATGTGCCAGAAGGGCTCTAGTGACGGCAGCTAATCTGCAACGTCACAATATATAATTATATATGGGGCATTCCATGCCAACTCGACCTGCCGCCAACCCTCACCATCTTCGATTTTGCTCTAGAATTAGAATAATGTTGAGGGTGTCGAAAAATGAACGTCCGAATTATTTCAGATTTTTTCGATCACTGGTCTAGAAGTTGCCTTATATTCATACTAATTTATATCTCAACATATTCAAGTCCTACAAAAAAATCAATTGAACAAAAAATCTTTGAAATATTCTTAAATAGAAGAAAACATTATTTGGTAAATTTTTCAGCTACCAGAAATGCATTTTTTTTCGCGAAAATAGTATAAAATCAAGATTTTGTCGGCGATGGACATGATCGATTTTCATGAAATTTTTATCACAAATTCCTTGTCAAATTACGAACATTTTGACACATTGCGGAAAGTGGGGAGATTTCTAGTTTGGATGCTACAATCGATTAAATGTCTAGGAAACGTGAAATGCGGTAGTAGTAGTAAACTAAACAATCCCAAAAAGCACCTCTGGGGCAAAAACCTTTCGCCAAGTACAATAATGACCACTACCCCCAAAAAAATCTACCAATCAAAATTCCTCCTTGACAAAAGTAGTACTATAAAAATGTCTACATACAAAAGGATTGAAATCAGATACAATTGCCAAGTACATGTCTTTTGTATATTATATTAAGGGGTTATATGCAGTTAGAAATGTCAAAAAATCGATTAACAACAAATCGGAATATTAGAAGCTGCTGATAATGCAGAGGGTTCATTTTATGGCCCTGGAATAGACGACCCCATGTGAGTTGAAAAAAAAATAATTTTTGTATGTGTAAACGTTTTTTGAAACTTTAAGCGCGTTTTTCTCAAAACGGTGTTTTCAAAGTCGGTGAGCACGATTTCTCAAAAACGGCTCAACCGATCGGTTTGAAATTTCAACACAACCTTCTCAGATATATTTTGCGGGGATTGATCGAAGGATTAAGATTTTCGATCATTATTTCTATTTTTTAAAACAATTTTACGAAAAAATTTTAGTCGAAAATCGGCATTTTTTCTCTTTGGAGCCGCCATTTTGTCAAAAATCAAAATTTCGAGTATTCCTTCGATCAATACCTAGATTCATCTATCCACTGACAGAATCTTTCCTATTTTTCATTTTTGATAATCCAAACCAGAGATATCGTGCTCACCGCCAGACACCTTTTTTTGCAGGACCTCCAGGTGATCGTCTACAGGACCAGTGTAACTCAATATTTAAAAAAATGAAGAGTGCCGATTTAAAGTGAAAAGTTGCCACTACATGTATTAATACTTCTTGTAATTGTCCAATAAAATCCCTTGTCAGAAAAAAATCGTGAAAAAACGCCTTTTTTCGGCCTTGCAACTGCGTATAACCCCTTAAACAAGTAAAAACAAAAAGTTTCGAAATTAATCCGAAAAAAATAAGAATTTGGAGGTAGTCGTACTTGGCGGGCCTTTTGTAGACAAGTACGAGAAAGCAGCAATTGAACTATGTCAATAATCTTATATTGATATGAAATATTGGCGCGCCAATCTGATTATCGGATGTATCTGATTTCAATCCTTTTGTAAGTAGACATTTTTATAGTACCATTTTTGTCAAGGAGGAATTTTGATTGGTAGATTTTTTTGGGGGTAGTGATCATTATTGAACTTGGCGAAAGGTTTTTGCACCAGAGGTGCTTTTTGGGTTTGTTTAGTTTACTACTACCGCATTTCACGTTTCCTAGACATTCAATCGATTGTAGCATCCAAACTAGAAATCTCCCCACTTTCCGCAATGTGTCAAAATGTTCGTAATTTGACAAGGAATTTGTGATAAAAATTTCATGAAAATCGATCATGTCCATTGCCGACAAAATCTTGATTTTATACTATTTTCGCGAAAAAAATGCATTTCTGGTAGCTGAAAAATTTGCCAAATAATGTTTTCTTCTATTTAAGAATATTTCAAAGATTTTTTGTTCAATTGATTTTTTTGTAGGACTTGAATATGTTGAGATATAAATTAGTATAAAGATAAGGCAACTTCTAGACCAGTGATCGAAAAAATCTAAAATAATTCGGATGTTCATTTTTCGACACCCTCAACATTATTCTAATTCTAGAGCAAAATCGAAGATGGTGAGGGTTGGCGGCAGGTCGAGTTGGCATGGAATGCCCCATATATATATTAGGGTGGTCCTTAGCAGGGGTGTTTTCGAATTTCTACGCTCCCAGGGGCTCAAACGCTTCCAAATTGTTGAAAAATAATCCCCTGTAAATGTGAGCTCTTAATATTAACTCTAAGATAGTCCGCTTTTCAATCAAAGTTTCTTATGGAAAATAACACGTGAAAAACTTGTTTTGTTCTTTAAAATTCTATAACTTCGAAACAAATGAATCTACAATGATGAGACTCAGATATTTTGGTAGAGAATTTAATGCTCTACAAAGAAAGGTATTGGGATTTTTCGCTAAGTCTAATGGTTCAAAAGTTATTCGAGGTCAAAGTTTAATTTATATATAATTATCAATATTTTCAAGTATAATTAAAAAATAAACAGTTACATATGGGGAATTCCACGTGAACTCGACCAATGTTTTTCCCTCACCATTTTTTATTCGCTTCACGATTTTTTATACGATTCTACGATCTCGAAAAACCACCCCGCACGGAAATCTATATATGCGAAAAATATATGCAACATATATATCGCACTTATAACATATATATGTGCGCAAAATCCAAAGATGTCGCATATATTATAACATATATGTACGCATTTACATATATGTATCCTATATGTTTGATGAATTTTACATAGTGTTGACATCTATGTCGACATCTATGTCGACATAGATGTCGCAACATGTATGTTGACATTTATATCAAACTTATAAAAATAAATATTACTTATATTTTCGCGCAAAAAAAAAATATGTCGCATATATTTTTCGCATATATATATTTCCGTGCGGGACTGCTGAATTTTTTCAGATTTTCCCCTCCAACCGTTAATTTTCAATGATTATTCAAACCCATTTTGAAAACGGCATTTTTTTTAAATTTCGGAAAATTCTCAAAAATATTATTTTTTATTTCGATCATTTTGACACTCCTCCCATGATGGGATCATTATCGCTTCTTTTTTTTCAGCACTTTCAACTTTTTGAACAAACGAAACACCATGTTCCAACGTTTCGAAAATTCTTGAAAAATTACTAAAAATTCTGTGTTCAATTCTGAATGTTTTCGCGTGAGACCCACGATGACGGACGAATACTTTTTTTTCGAAAAAAATACTTTTTTTTGTTCGTCATCGTGGGTCTTGCCCGAAAATATTCAGAATTGAACACAAAATTTTTGGTAATTTTTCAAGAATTTTCGAAACGTTGGACATGGTGTTTCGTTTGTTCAAAATGATAAAAGTGCTGAAAAAAAAAAGAAGCAATAATGATCCCATCATGGGAGGGGTGTCAAAATGATCGAAATAAAAAATAATACTTTCGAGAATTTTTCGGGATTTTTAAAAAATGCCGTTTTCAAAATGGGTATTCAATGATCTGCATTGAAAATTAACGGTTGGAGGGAAAAATCTAAAAAAATTCAGCAGTGCTTTTTCGAGATCGTAGAATCGTATAAAAAATCGTGAAGCGAATCAAAAATGGTGAGGGAAAAACATTGGTTGAGTTCACGTGGAATTCCCCATATTGTAACTTTGCGCGAGTATCTTGAACCCGAAAGTTATGAGATATCCGCAGTTATTGTGAGTTCTTCACCTATAAAAAAAAGGATTTAAATTATCAAAAATAATAGGGCTTTTCTTTGAGGTACGTAGGTAGGGAAAAGGATGGGTTAGCCACCAAAAGCCACTTATGCAACCTTCTGATTTTATATTAACTCAGGACTCGGGTAGATTGCTCCACCAAAGCCTGTTCCCTTCGGACTCGGGTAGAACCAAAGCCGATCTTTCTCCTATTTGAACAGAGCCGGGAAGTGAATCCAAGCCTGCTTTCCTAAACTCAAAACCTAATCTTTATTCGGATCCGGGAACCTTGCGATTCCAAGACCGTGTCTCAGACTCGGAATCGTATTTCCTTGGCCCTCGGACGCGGGAATCAAATCCAACGCCGTACGCTCTAGGAATGATCCAAAGCTGTTCCCTATTGGCTTGTTCAGGGAATGAATTTGATTAATTAGGAGTCAGTGCTGAAATATCCGACAAAGTTCAATGTAGAAAATATAATTGTATTAAATTGATTTCTAATAAACTAGTTTTACATTGAGCTTCCTATTCTAATTTTATCCTAATTGTTTGACTTTACGTCGCGTTTGTTTGTGTTCGTGTCGTTTGAGGTTATCGTTCTATTTGTAGTATTTATTTTAATATTATAGGCTATGCGCATTTATGCTATCTATTTTGATTCTATTCTTTTCTGTTTAATTTCTCTCCTATTCTCATCGATTAAATTTGTTCTGTACTCAGTGATATTTTATCAAAAGGTATTTATGATTGAATTTACTAGCAAGAATTTATATTAGTCATCAGTTCTAGACGAGCTAATGCTAGGCAATTGAATTGAAGTTATCTATGATTTGAGTCTCACCGGTGCTCTACCTGACTACGCTAACGAGTGATTGCGTGAGCTGTTTATATACTCTCTATCCCCACTTCTGAGCGTGACGTCAGACACTTGGTCGAACGTAGAGGATTAGTGCAATCCTTTCCTTTGTTCGGGGTTTGGCGATATTCGATGTGCAATACAGCAGAGTATGTTAAAATATATATACATATACATATATATATATATACGTATATATATATGTATACAGATGTAGGTATATAGTATTGCAGATATACAGGGTGAGTCACCCCTGGTATCGAATGAGGGAGGGGCTTCTTATCGCCCCTTTCTATTCATACTTGTTATCGTCGTATCGAGAAATTCCACTTTTTGTATCAATCAAGAAGGCGAACAGTTTGAATATTTACTGTAGATAATAATTCACTGTCAATAAATTGAAATTGAAGACGGTTCCTGATCAAATCATTGTTTTCATTTTGATGTCAACAATATCTCACATACGTAGGTATTGGCAACTTGAAGTAGGATAGTTTTGACGGCACGTGAAATAAAAGTGGGATTTGTCGATGCGACGGTAACAAGTATGCATAGAAAGGAGCGGAGCGTCTGCGATGATAAGCCCGTCCCTCATTCTATACCAGGGGTGACTCGCCCTGTATATGTACATGCGTATATGGGCCATTCCACGTGAACCGGATCAGTCACCTCTCAGATATTTTTTTAATTTTGCATGTCGATTGTCTTCGGGGAGTTAGACTTTTGTGCCAAAGGATTTTTCAACTAGTGCAAAATTCGTTGAGTTATTTGCATAAACAAATTCGAGCAAGGTTTTTTTTCAAAAATTCATAACTCCGCCAAAAATGACACTAGATTCAATTTTTTTTTTTCAGTTTACGCGGAAAGAGTCATAGAATGTATAAAAAAATATGTACTTTGAAAAAAGTTTGTTCATCCATTGTTTATTTAACAATTAAGTTTTCAAAGATTTTTAAAACAGGGTGTGATAAGATCAAAATTTTTTTTTAAAATACTGACATATACTTTGCACTATACTACAGCCTGTGAATTAAATTAAGGAACGTGTTATTTTTTGTTTTCGAGTAAAAAATCGCTGAAGTTGGCGGCGCGCGCCAATTCCGAGTCGACGCCGCGTGGAACGTAATGGCGTGCGTTAGAGTGCTGTTCGCCGCTACTCGACGGATGCGTAGCTGCGGTATTCGAGAGTCATTTTCACAATGAGTAACACGATTTAAAAATCTGAAAAAAAATACTGTAGTTTCCCAATGGCAACTATAAACGATACGTTGAGTTTCGAGAACGTGTTCTTTTTTGTTTTTGAAATATTGCAGCTTAAAATTTTAGCATGTATGCTCAGCTGTATGCTAAGATTTCAAACTGCAATAGTTCGAAAACGGAAAAGAACACGTTCTCGGAAGTCAACGCATTGCTTATAGTTGCCATTGGGAAACTACAGTATTTTTTTTTCAGATTTTTAAATCGTGTCACTCATTGTGAGAATGACTCTCGAACACCGCTGCTACGCGTTCGTCTAGTATATGTATGCTAAGTATACTGCCGTGCTTAGGAAGAAGGCAGTAAAGTGAAAAAAGTGAAATCAGAGAAAACTGAAATCTAAATTTCTGATATTTTCAAACCAAATTAATGATTTTATTTTTTCATAGCAATTATCGAATGACTAATAATATATTACATGATTTTATGGAAAGTCATTTAAGTGTAATTTCAGATCATAATTAATAAAAATGCCTAAAAAATGGATTTACTGCTTTTATATGTAGGAAATGTAACCGATATCAAATATTTGACAAACTTAATAAATTAATATCTTTTTGAAATAACATTCTTAATGATTCATTTTATAATTGATATGTAGAGAATCGTTGAAAGAATATATTGGCATCAAAATAATAAAAGGCAGTAAATGAAGTTTACTGCCTTCTACCTAAGCACGGCAGTATACATGCTAAAATTTTAAGCTGCAATATTTGAAAAACGAAAAAGAACACGTTCTCGAAACTCAACGTATCGCTTATAGTTGCCATTAGGAAACTACAGTATTTTTTTCAGATTTTTAAATCCACTCATTGTGAAAATGACTCTCGAATACCGCAGCTACGCGCTCGTCGAGTAGCGGCGAGCAGCAGTCTAACGCACGCCATTACGTTCCACGCGGCGTCGACTCGGAATTGGCGCGCGCCGCCAACTTCAGCGATTTTTTACTCGAAAACAAAAAATAACACGTTCCTAAATTTGATTCACAGGCTGTAGTATAGTGCAAAGTATGTGTCAGTATTTAAAAAAAATTTTTTGATCGTGTCACACCCTGTTTTAAAAATCTTTGAAAACTTAATTGTTAAATAAACAATGGATGAACAAACTTTTTTCAAAGTACATATTTTTTTATACATTCTATGAGTCTTTCCGCGTAAACTGAAGAAAAAAATTGAGTCTAGTGTCATTTTTGGCGGAGTTATGAATTTTTGAAAAAAATCTTGCTCGAATTTGCTTATGCAAATAACTCAACGAATTTTGCACTAATTGAAAAATCCTTTGGCACAAAAATCTAACTCCCCGAGGACAATCGACATGCAAAATTAAAAAAATATCTGAGAAGTGACTGATCCGGTTCACGTGGAATGGCCCATATATAAGCATATTAGTAAGCTTAGCTATGCGGCCTAAAAAAGGTGACAAAAAACGTTACAACGCTTTTTTTTAAAGAGGATAATTAATATTTAAGTACAATATTTTTATGTATAGGTCATACATCATTAATTGGAGCGAAATGTAAGAAAATAATCTCTTATGCTACAAGATCAAAAGTCTGTGCAAAATGTCGTGGAGGTCACGTGAAATCAGATCATGATTGTCGAAAAAATTACTCTGGTAGCTCCAAATCGATGGAACCTGACATGGGAGTTCAGTTGATTGTGAAAAATCCCTTATTAAATAAAGAAAATGCAAGTATTGGTGTCTTAATTGGTGATGATGATTCTTCAACAATTGCGGCAGTAAGAAGAGAGAATGTTGACAAGGTGGAAAAGTGGTTAGATATGAATCATACGAAGAATTCATTCGTAAAGCCATTTTTCAAACAAAATATCAATACCACGATTGTTCATTATTTAGGATATTGTTTTACGTGTGCTATTAAAACTAATCAAAATGATGTACAAGGTGTCCAAAGCGCTCTCAAAAATATGACTCCGCATGTGTTTGGTGAGCACAAGCAATGCGGTGAGTGGTGTCAGTATCGTGGAATGACAGGTGATTATGTTCATCACAAATTACCTGGATCTGAACCTCTATCAGACCCCAAGTTACGCTCTTTACTTTTCATCATTCTCCTGATGAAAAATGATGATCATTACTTGCAAGTGAAGGTTTTTTGACGAACCTCGTTACAGCACTCGCCTTCGGCTCGTGCCATAAACCTCTCGTTTCGTCAAAAAAGCCTTTCCTTACTCGTAATGAAATGTACTATTCCAATACTATTGAAAAGTATGTGAAAGTATCTGAAAAATTAGCACCTTGTGCATCTAGCCAGAGTAAGGAATCATTCAACAATATGGTTACATCTAAACACCCCAAAAATCGCCATTATGGAGGATCAGAATCATTCGATTTTCGAGTTGCTTCTGCTGTGTGTCAGAAAAATATTGGAACTGGATGTGTTCGCAAACTCAATGAAAAACTATGTCTATCTCCTGGAAAAAGAACTAAAAAATATCGTCAGTCACAAGAAAACATTCGATTGAGTAGAACGATAAAAGAATCGACAGTGGAACATAAAAAACGGCGAGCAGCGTTAAAAAAACAAAAAAGAACAACATGTGTACGCGCAGAGAAGCAAGAAGGACTTACTTATGAATCTGGGTGTGGGCTGAATGATAATTCGCAAGCTCTTCCTCAACCTATTGTGACTGGAACCAATATTAATCAAGATGAAGTGCATATTGTTATTTTTGATTTAAAAACTAGTGCGTTTTTAGAATCAGCAGAAATTTGTCAAATTGCAGCTTCTTGCCAAGAAGACAGTTATAATAGTTACATTATGGGGTTAGCCTACTGTGCCGAGCGTCGAAACAGACTAATTTTCAATAATTAATTACGGAAAAACTACCAATGCCATATTGACAATTGTTTTATACGATGTCATGTACAGTCGCGGAAAGTGATCCTGACGCGCCGTCGGTAAGGTGATTGAGCAACCGTGCCATACATTCACATACATTTTGATTTTAATTTTTTTAAAGTTGGTATGAAATTCAGACATCTGTCAGGCCATGAATCAGCTTAGTTTGATTCGTTTGTTTTCTTTCAGAGAACGTCAATTCACTAACCTAAAAGGTAATTAATAAAATCGTCACATCGGATAACCCCAAAATGCGTGAATGTTTTTCCTAATTAGGTGACTCTTAAAATAACCTAGTTCTCGTGAGGTGTTTCAAGGGTTATAGGAGGGCTCTAATGAAACTTACTGTGATATTTTTCATGAAATCCGATCGATTTTTAATCCTTAAACTTTATTCAAGCTGATCTTTGAAAGTTATTCGAATAATATTGAAATATCAGGATCACCCATCAAGATGAACAATAGGCTCTTAAATTGTAGAAACAGGTCTCGTTGTTCTATTGAGAAGAATGTCAATGGTTTAATGAACAACGCTTAAGGATAAGTTAACAGGTGGTAAAACTATGTAGAACCCATATGCTAATTCAACGCCGGACTGTATGAATCAACAACTTGTAAGAATTTCTACTCCTCACTAATATATTATGAACCATCTTTGAATGTCTAGTCTTACTTAAGTATGGAAGTTCAATTACAGCAAATGCAATTCAAACAACTAATTGAATGGTCGTATCAATCCTTAAGTATTTATTTTTCCTTACTCTTTTTGCCAGGCTCATCTTTGAAAAATAATTTAATACTATTGAAATATCATGATCAACCATTAACATGAACAATGGGCTTTTAAGTTGTAAAAACAGGTCTCGTTGTTCTATTGAGAAGAATGTCAATGGTTTAATGAACAACGCTTAAGGATAAGTTAACAGGTGGTATAACTATCTAGAACCCATATGCTAGTTCAACGCAGGACTATATGAATCAACAACTTGTAAGAATTTTTACTTCTCACTCATATATTATCAACCATCTTGAACGTCTAGTCTTACTTGAGTATGGAAGTTCAATTAGAGCAAATGCAATTCAAACAACTAATTGAATGGTCATATCAACCCTTAAGTATTTATTTTTCCTTACTCTTTTTGCCAGGCTCATCTTTGAAAAATAATTGAATACTATTGAAATATCATGATCAACCATTAACATGAACAATAAGCTTTCAAGTTGTGTAAAGAGGTCTCGTTGTTCTATTGAGAAGAATGTCAATGGTTTAATTAAACGATTAAACGAACTTACCCTAAGTGAAGTTCTATCGTAATTGTAAGAAGCGCCTCCTCCGAAAGATCACATTGTAGTACCTCCTCTTTTCGCCGTTGTCGCCACTAGTTTAAAGTTAGAAACTTTCGCAACTACGCACTGCATAGTCCGCGTCTATCGGTCCAAATCCATCATAGTTCAAAGTTCTGCCGTATGTGTATATGGGGCTATTTTGGAATAGCAAGGGAGTTACAAGGGTGGGACTGATCTTTCGGAGGAGGCGCTTCTTACAATTACGATAGAACTTCACTTAGGGTAAGTTCGTTTAATCGTTTAATTGTATTCCGCGCCTCCTCCTCAGATCACATTGTAGATGTTTACAGTCGATACGGCAGGTAGAGGTGATTTTTACTGTGCATATTATGTAATATATTTTATGAGGAACATATACATATGTATATATATATATATTTTTTTTTTTTTTGATACTGGAATCGTCTTTGGTATTAAGACTTACAACTCAGAATAGCTTTGGCATAGCTGCCCTTATTAGTTACAATGTTCCGGTCATAAAATTTTTCGAATGTTTTCGACTCTGGTGTCCACCCTGCAGTTTTTCTTATGAGGTCTATATTCACTCCACTCCTTTTCGCGGCCGATGTAGAAGCATGTCGTGTGCTGTAAGCCGAGAAAACCGTGGTATCAATACCACTATGACGTAGCACGGTTTTAATCCAGCGGCTCAAGGTTTGAGTGGTGACTGTCTTGTGAGGCTTTTTCCAGGAGATGAATAACGACGTTATTTCTCCCCGCAGGCTGCTAGTTCTTGATAAATACATTTCGATTGTAGAAACTACGCATATTGATGGTTTCTCTTTATATTCGGGCAACACTAAATTGGGCTGTATTCTCTTAGGCCCAGAAGTTTTCAGCTGTGCTGGAATTTTTATTTCCAATTGGTTGCCTGTCTTGATCATGTTTCTTGTGTCGATTGCTGCTAAAGTTTGCAGCCTATGGCCAGTAGTAAGAGCCAGCAGGGTCACCGTTTTCAAGGTCAGCTGTTCTAGAGATATGTCATTGTTAGGATACCATTTCTGCAGAAAATCTAGGACGACTTTGGGGTCCCATGTCATGTCATATTTGGGTTGCGAAGGTCGCAGCCTAGATACTCCTCTGCAAAAACGCTTAATATTTGCATCCTGCCCCACTTCAGGACCAAGAATCAGAGCGATCGCCGATCTCGCTGAATTAATTGATCCGTAAGATGCTCCTTTCTCAAATTCAACTGATAAGAATTTTAGGACTTCTGGAATCCTTGCAGAAAATACTTCTATATTTGTTAGATGGCAGAATTGCCACCATTTCTTGAGGGTTCCTTCATATTGACGAAGTGAAGAGTCGCTCAATGAGGCTAGGGCAATCCTGATTGATTCCTCGGGCATCTCTTTCAGGGCGTACGCTTGCCGGATGATATCCCTACCACCAGGGAAAGCTGGGACCACAAGGGATGCGGCTGTCTGTCAGAAGAACATAGTAAATTAAGATCAGGTTTCAATATGATTGGTTGTGACTCAAACATTGCCATGCAACGAGGGTACCATGTCTGGGAAGGCCAATTAGGTACCACCACAATATCCCGAGATTTATTACTATTGATCTTTTTCAACATTTTTGGAATTATTGCAAAGGGAGGAAATGCATAGAAAAAATTATGACTCCAATCTATGGTGAAGGCATCTATTGCCACTGCACCTGGGTCTTTTTTCCAGGAGACGTATCTTGTGCATTTCGTATTTGCCCTACTTGCGAATAAGTCGATATCCGGATAACCGAAAGTTCTACAGATCTTCTTGAAACTCTTTTGATTTAACTCATACTCTGTTTCAGGCTCTAATCTTCTCGACTCAAAGTCCGCTACTGAATTATCTTCCGACCGAATGTAGGAGGCAAAAATCCACAGGTTTCTTTCCTCGCACCATTTCCATATATCTTTTGATACCCTGTTTAGGTCCTTGAATCTGGTTCCTCCCATGCAGTTGATGTAAGCGATAGCTGTGGTGTTGTCGATTCTTAGCAGAATGTCGCAATTTCGCTTGTTTTTTGCGAAGCATTTGAGTCCGAAGAATGTAGCTAGCAACTCAAGATAGTTAATATGATATTTCCTATCCGTTGTTGACCAAAAACCATGAACTCTCTCGTTATTGCAACACGCCCCCCATCCTGATAGGGAAGCATCTGAGAAGATGGTCATACCGTAGTCCGGCATTCTAATTGGATTAAAGGTCGTTGTGACATTTGTTTTCCACCAAGTGAAGTCCTCCTGGGTATTGGAGGATATCGTCATGCGAGCTTCATAGTTTTCCTGGTTATTTTTAAGAGCATGGAATTTTTCACGTTCGAGATCTTTCAAATAAACCCATCCATATCTGACAGCCGGACAGCACGAACCCAGTGTCCCTACCAGGGATGCGAATTCACGTATCTTACATGAACGTACTTTTTCGAATTTTCTAATTAACTGGATGATACCAAGTTTCTTGTCATCTGGTAGCTCAATTTTCATTTCTATTGAATTCAGGATGAAGCCCAAAAATCTACAATTTTTTGCTGGAGTTAACTTACTTTTGGTTTTGTTAATGATAAAACCTAAGCTTCTTAATAATGTGCAGGTTTTTGAAACATTATCAGCGCATCCCTCTTCTGAATCCCCCATGAGCCAGATGTCGTCCAGGTAAATTACCGAGACATATCCTTGTTGTCTTAGATGAGTTGCTATAGGTCTCATAATCTTTGTAAATACGTATGGCGCAGTATTGAGACCGAATGGTAGGCATGTGAACTCGAAGAGTTTTCCATTAAACAGAAAACGCAGGTATTTCCTATGTGTCTCTGCAATTGGTATTAGGTAATACGCATCTTTTAAATCAAGAGTTGCCATGTAACAGTTCTGATACATCAGGTCTTTGACCGTACGTATGTCTTCCAGTTTAAAATGCTCCGTCTCAATGAATTCATTGAGCTTTTTTAAGTTCAAAATGAGCCGATACGAGCCATCCGGTTTTGAGACAAGGAATATTTTAGAGATAAATTGCCCTACAGTTTTTTGACATACACGAATTGCTCCTTTTTTACATAATTCCTCCAGTTGATTGGTAATTTGGGTATTTTCCTTCTCGGACCATTTAGGTTCACTTGGGGGTGAAATCTGAGTGACTTTGTCTGCAAAAGGTATCTTGTACCCATTTACCCATTGTAATACCACCTCGTTAGTGAAGAGCTCTTCCCAGACAGGTGAGAATTGTTTTAATCTACCTGCTAGAGTACTTACCGGAACGTTTATTTCTTGTGGGAGCCCTGGTATTTCTTTGTCGATGACCTGGGATAGTGGTTGGCGGTCTTTGGCTTTGAGCTCGACTTGTAACCCTGGAATGTTGGTCTTCTTTGCCCCCCCGTCGCTGTTCGAGGATAAAATGACTGACGGGGTGGGCCCTTCACGTTTTTTGGCTGCTTTGCCGCTGACGAAGATTTTCCTGCAGGCTTCAGTTCGTTTGATGAGCGTTCCAGTGATTTGGCTGCTTTTAGAGTTTCCTCCAGGTCTTCGCCAAAGAGCCATTCGTCCATGGCCGTAGCATTCAGTCTGTCCTTCGTGGCTGCATTCAGATTTGCCTGGATAATCAGGCGTCTGGTTAAGGACTCGTCCCGTTGTAGGTCAATGAGAACCCTCGATACATCACTTAAGGTTGTTATTAACGTCATTGAGTCCGGTACGACACCCTTTAGGAGTTTCGAGATCATAGGACCAAGTGCATTAAGACAAATTGACACTTTTCGTTGTTTTTCGACCATTCGCTTGTCTCTTGTGACAATAGGTTCTAGAAGAGACATCTTTACCTGGGTATTTAGTTTTGGAGGCTCCATTATAGTACAGTTTTCCGGGACTGGATATTTCTTGAATATCTCTTCTCGTTCTTCCTTAGGGAGTCCCCCTTTTAGAATGTCTTTCCACCTCAAATAAATATCATTGTGAATGGCAGGTGCGAGCAATTTTCCCACATCTAAACGCTTTCCGATTGCCTCTAACAGTTTTTCATCTAAGGCTGGTTAGTCAGAACCTTCTGTCGGTGTTATAAACACAGTGTTCTCCTTCCTAGGGCCAGTGACTGTCGTTTCAGCTCGTGGTGATTCAGCTCGCGTTGATTCAACGGTCTGACTTGGCCGAGCCGTCGGAATAGGCTCTAGTATACCCTGGGGTATGACAGTTACCTCGGACGTTGCTTTTGTTTGAAGTGTATTAACTTCAACCTGCTCCAATGTTTGGGATCTTCTTGATCGGCAGTCGTCAGACGATGACTCCTTCGAAGTCGATCTTCTACCTACAACCCATACAGAGAATCCATTTTTTTTTTTTTTTTTTACATTTCTTGAATGCAATAGCTATCTGATTGTTTTATCGGAGCTTGTCCGAATTGGGAAAAAACAGTTCTTGACTGTTGATAGCTGTTTGCCTGATGACGCAGCGCTTGTCTGCGTTGAAATTAGGAACTTGTCCAATTAGGAACTTGTCCAATTAGGAACTTGTCCAATTTGCAGGTCGCCATCTTGTGTCTGTCTGTGAACAGGAAAGAGGTTATACTTACGCTTTTTCTTTAATCGTCGTATTTCCTCTTTCTGTCTTCGCATTTCTTTCTTCATCCACTTTAGTTCCTTAGGAACATCGTTCTCGTAGTCTTCGTGTGTTCTTTTACGCTTATGGCTCATCGTATACAATAAACTTTGCACAGTTAAAATTTACGTTGTGGCGTTCTTTGGCACAAAGAAAAGGAATGATGGATTTGGACCGACAGACGCGGACTATGCAGTGCGTAGTTGCGAAAGTTTCTAACTTTAAACTAGTGGCGACAACGGCGAAAAGAGGAGGTACTACAATGTGATCTGAGGAGGAGGCGCGGAATACAATGAACAACGCATAAGGATAAGCTAACACGTGGTAAAACTATGTAGAACCCATGTGAGTTCAACGCAGGACTATATGAATCAACAACTTGTAAGAATTTTTACTTCTCACTCATATATTATCAACCATGTTGAAAGTTCAGTCTTACTCAAGTATGGAAGTTCAATTACAGCAAATGTCATAAAATAAAAAAATAAATAATAAATAAATGAAAAATAAATAAATAAATAAATAAATAATAAATTCTGTCCCTTTCAGTTATGTCTGCGCTGTTGTCTCCATCAATTGCCGTTGATGGTAATTCGCATACAGGATATCTATATTTGATCAGATTCTATCATAAACCTTCCAACATTTGTATTGGAACGTAGTCATTGACACCAGTGACACATCTGTTCTGACGCATGGGTAGGATGTTGGGATCCTAACGTTGGTCGCCTACTGCCATGTTATTTTTTTTTTTTTTTTATGTTTAATGTTATATTTAGTATTGATTTTTCCTTTTTCATTTGCTATAAAGCAACTAATTGTCGGTGGAGTAAACCTTGTTATCGGTAAAGAATACAAGATGTAAATATGTATATAATACTGTATATAATGTATAATAGAACCTAGAGCTCATGGTTACGTTGTGTTCTAGTCAAAGTAAGAACAACGAGACCTGTTTCTACAACTTAAGTTAGATTTTGAGCAGAGCGAAAGAAGGATCTGCCAAAGAGATCTAGCGAAGAGCATTTTGAATATTGATTGGAATCACGTTCGCGGCTGTGTATTCGTTATTGCGTCTCTATTCTATGCGATAGAATCAAAGTTGTAAATAATGCATTAAATTTTTTAATGCATTGACATTTTCATTAACCATTAAATTTAATTTTTTAATGGAAAATATTTCCATTAACCATTAAATTTAATTTTTTTAATGGAAAATATTTCCATTAACCATTAAATTTAATTTTTTAATGGAAAATATTTCCATTAACCATTAAATTTAATTTTTTTAATGGAAAATATTTCCATTAACCATTAAATTTAATTTTTTAATGGAAAATATTTCCATTAACCATTAAATTTAATTTTTTAATGGGCAATATTTTCACTCACCATTAAATTCATTTTTTTATTGGAAAATGTTTTCATTAAAAAATTAAATTCAATGAGTTAATGGAAATATTTTCCATTAAAAATTTTACAACCCTGAGCCGCTCACGGTCATGCACACAGCGAATGGCTTTCTACTTTCCCGCCAAGTCTATTTAAAAATTAAAAGTGATCCAAAGTAATTTCAGAAAATTCCAGCAGTTGATGAGAATTTTTCCGAATAGAAAAAAATATTCAAAAATTGATGAAAATTTTTCGCATCAAATGATGAAATTCAATTTTTTAATGGAAATGTTTTCCATTGAACAATTAAATTTAATGGTTGATGGAAAAAGTTTCCATTAGAAAAATAAATTCAATGGTTAATGGAAATATTTTCCATTAAAAAATTAAATTTAATGGTTAATGGAAATATTTTCCATTAAAAAAATTAAATTTAATGGTTAATGGAAATATTTTCCATTAAAAAATTAAATTTAATGGTTAATGGAAATATTTTCCATTAAAAAAATTAAATTTAATGGTTAATGGAAATATTTTCCATTAAAAAATTAAATTTAATGGTTAATGGAAATATTTTCCATTAAAAAAATTAAATTTAATGGTTAATGGAAATATTTTCCATTAAAAAATTGAATTTAATGGTTAATGGAAATATTTTCCATTAAAAAAATTAAATTTAATGGTTAATGGAAATATTTTCCATTAAAACATTAAATTCAATGAGTTAATGGAAATATTTTCCATTAAAAATTTTACAACCCTGGATAGAATATAATCCTTTATTTGTTTAGTTGTAGTTTAGAATACTTGATATCATTAAAGACAATTATTAGTTTATGTTATGTATTAATAAATCATCGGTTATGTTCACAAGTACTTTATTAAATATTACAATATAACGTATACAACTATATACCAAGGTACAACCGGTCAAGCGCGCACTGGCTTAGACGGCGTGTGTACTGTTTAGGAGCCGCACACAAACTGGCTCTCGTTACACAGGTGTTAATTAGACAGCTGCTAGCTTTGAGGTGCGCGCCCGTTCCGACCCAGGTCTCAATACATCACAATTTCCTCCTTCTTCAAGAATACATTAAGACAACTGTTTCTTATTAGCTAATCGTTCCGAAACCCGTCTGGGTGCGGAACTCTCGATTCTCACTGGGCTAATCTTATTTTCTTCTCTATATTTTAATATTTGGTCAACATGCCGTTTCCATGTTTTCCCAGTGAAAGTCTCTACCTCAAAATTTACTGGCGACAACTGTGCCGTAATAATCGCTGGTGTTCTTTTATTCGAGTTATTCGAGTAATCATTTACCCATACTCTTTCCCCCTTAACAAATATAACATTACGTGATGCCTTGCGGCTCAGTGTCTGTTTCAATTGTGCATTTACTATATTATCCCGAGTCGAAATCTGAGTCCTCAGTTAAGCCTCCGGACCCTCCATTTCTTTGATGTTCAGATTTGCCGACACGAATTTAGACCTTATTTACATCTCTTAGGTCCTCACAGACCAGTTGGACTCGATAGAGCCTCCAAGTTCTCTCATTTTTTGGATTGTAATTGAACCTCAAGAGCCTCGAATTCAGTAGGGCCTCGAAGTTCTCCAAATTTTAAACCTCATTTAAGCCTCCAGATTCTCCTCTTCGTTGTTGTTCAGATTTGCCGACATGAATTAAGACCTCATTTACCTCTCTTAGGTCCTCACAGACCAGTTGGACTCGATAGAGCCTCCAAGTTCTCTCATTTTTTGGATTGTAATTGAACCTCAAGAGCCTCGAATTCAGTAGGGCCTCGAAGTTCTCCAAATTTTTAGCTCGACATTGCACCTCGAGATACTCACAGTACTTACTCTCGGCGCCATAACGCGGCGCCGAGCTTCGACTCACCCGCAGAATAGCCGCAATTTTGTTCTCGCGAGTAAAGTACTACACCCAGACACATAGAGAGACCCCGGCGTCCTACCACGCGGGCTCGAGGACTAACTGAGGTCTGGAAGAGAACCTCGAGGCCTAACTGAGGTCTAGAAGAGAACCTCGAGGACTAACTGAGGTCTGGAAGAGAACCTTGAGGACTAACTGAGGTCTGGAAGAGAACCTCGAGGACTAACTGAGGTCTGGAAGAGAACCTCGAGGACTAACTGAGATCTGGAAGAGAACCTCGAGGACTAACTGAGGTCTCGAGGAGAATCTCGAGGACTCACTGAAGTTCAAGCTAGGAATTGAAATTGAGGTTCTGGAGGACCTAATGAGTCCTAATATTGGTTATCATTAAGACCTCGACAGTCGGAATCGGCCCGTAAGCGCACTCTTGAGGTCCTAATGATACCCAATTTACGCAGGCTTTCCCTATACCTGAAAGAAATCTTAAGCCTCATATGAGTCTCAAAAACCTCGCGAGAATCTCGAGGCTTAAATGAGGACTCAGATTTCGACTCGGGATCCGATACATTGGGTTTTATTAAATCTAATTTTGTTCTTAGTTCGCGTTTGTATACCATCCATGCTGGCGACCGACCGGTAGAGCAATGCTCAGTACTTCTATAATCAAACAGGAATTTATCTATGGCTTCATTGAGTTGCTTACCGGCTTTGATCATTTTTTTAATTTTATCTTTAAAAATGCCTACAAAATTCTCTGCGGCGCCGTTCGTGGCCGGGTGATACGGCGCCGAAAACGTGTGTTTAACTCCTTTAGACTTTATAAATTTTTCGAATTCGCTACTCGTATACACTGTCTACCATTGTCAGTCACTAGGTGATTTGGAAGCCCATGTCGGGAGAACAATTGTTCGAACTGAGCTATTGCTTTATCGGTTTGCGTATTCATTTTCATATCAAATACCTCTGGCCATTTGCTATACGCATCGACTATTATCATGAACATATGGCCGTGCAGTGGCCCTAAAAAATCGGAGTGGATTCTACTCCAACATTTATTTGGTGATGGCCGGGGGTTAAGCGGCACCTTAGGAGGTGATTTTCTCTCGCTCATACACACTTTACACGTAGCCGCCAGTTCTTCTAGATGTGCATCTATACTGGGCCACCAGACATACGACCTTGCCCGAGCTTTCATTTTTACCACCCCGAAATGAGAATCGTGCAGCTCGTCTAGGATTTGAGCTCTTAGTACTTCCGGTACAATTATACGGTACCCCCAAAGCAGACAATTGTTTTCAACGTATACTTCATCTCGCTTCGCGTAGTACTTCTGCTCGATTTCACTCAATTCTTCGCGTTGTGGCCATTCGTTTTGTACATATTTGACGATTTTACTCAGTATTTTATCTTTGAGTGTTTCTTTTGCTATTTCTTTCGCGGTAACTATTTTCAACTCTTGTTCGATATAGTGTATCGACGTAAAGTCTTTATTAAAAACCGGTGTCGAGTCTTCAATCGGAAGTCTCGACAATGCGTCGCAATTACCATTCTTTTTTGTATTAATATACTCAATCTTATACGTGAAATGCGATAAGAAATAGGCCCATCGTTGCAGTCGGCTAGCTATGGTTAATGGAATTTCCTGACTTGGTCCGAATATGTAAACTAGTGGCTTATGATCCGCTTTTAGTGTTATTTCTCTCCCGTACACATAGTTGTAAAACTTTTTAAACCCGTAAATGATTGCCCCAGCCTCCTTATCAATGATGGCTCTATTCAATTCTTTGTCCGGGATAATTTTTGATGCAAACGCAATAGGTTTTTCGACACCATTCGCATAACGGTGTGATAATATCGCGGACAGTCCGTACTTTGATGCGTCGCATGCAAGTACCAGTTCTTTCGTCGGGTCGTAATTTGTTAATACTTTCGACGACGTGATTTCGTTTTTCAGCCAACGGTACGCTTCATCGCATTTTGCATTCCATGCAAACTCCGTGTTTTTCGTCAAATCGTATAGTGGTTTTAACCGTGCCGCGCGATCAGGTAAAAATCTCTCGTAATATGTTACCAGCCCTAAAAAAGACAATAGCTGTTTTTTATTTTCCGGTACTGGTGCTTTTACAATTGCGTCTACTTTTTTTTTTGATGTACATAGTTCCCCATTCCGAATGACAAATCCCAGAATTTCCAGTTCTTTTTTCATAAAGTCACATTTTTTAACGTTCGCTCTAAATCCATACTCTTCTAGGCGCCGCAATACTTTGTATAATATATCAATATGCTCTTTATCATTCTCTCCCGTTACATACACATTATCTAAATAAATAGCGATTTTACCATTAATATCCCGTAGGCAGTTCTCTACAATTTTTTGGAACTCGCCCGGTCCCGATGCGACTCCCTCTGTCAACTTCGTATATCGATACAGACCGACGTGTGTAATTATTGTTAACATGTCTCGCGATGCAGGGTCCACGGGGATCTGCATGTATGCATGCGTTAAGTCTACCTGGCTAATTTTCTCACCGCCTTGCAACGTTCCGAAAATATCATTTATTGTCGGCAGCGGGTGTCTATTTATTACCAAACACGGGTTTACCGTTAACTTAAAGTTACCGCATATACGCACACTTCCATCATTTTTTATGATTGGGACGATGGGCGTCGCCCACTCACTCGTTTCGACGCGCTCAATATGTCCTAATCCTTCCAATCTTTTTAATTCTGCTTCGACTTTATCTCTCAATGCATACGGCACAGGTCTAGGCTTGCATGCCTTGGGAACGGCATTTTCCTTCAACACCAACTTTATTGTACCCCTGTTAAACTGACCTGCCTCAGTGCCAAACAATTTCGGGAAATCTTTCGCGACTCTATCCGTTAAGCTTAGCTCATTGCATGGCTCGACATTGTTTAAATTGAATAGTGGCCAGAGTCCAAAAGCATGCAACCACGACCGGCCGAATAACGAGGCTCCTTTTCCCGGCATTATTAGTGCATCCAGTACTATCATTCGGTTTTTGAAACAGACATTTAACTCACGCAATATTCCCACCGGCTCGACTTTCAAATTGTACGCATTCATTGAAAATGAAACATTCGAGACCTTCAATTCCGGGAAAAGTTTGCTTCTCGTATCGTCCGAGATCACCGTCCAATAAGAGCCCGAATCTACTTCCATTTTCAACTCAATTGCATTTATTCGCACATCGAAGTACGCAGGGGCTACCATTTTTTCAGAACGTGGCATGCCACTTGTTTTGTTTAGGTTATCACGCGGCTTCAGGCTGTTGAGTTCGTATGCGCTGTCCTCCTGCTCTCCGTCGCTCGTTTCGTCACTGCTTCTCCCTCCCTCTTCTCCTCGAAGGTGTTGTATGCTCCGTGGTCTCTGGCCTTGAGGCCGGCAGGCTGGTTGGATGTGGCCTCTACGGTTACATTGTCGACAAATTTTATAGCGATGAATACAATCCCTGCCGATATGGCCCCGAATTCCACAACAATAACAGATTATTGAGTTTTGGGGATTATTCTTGTTTTGATCGTATGCCGTATTTGAACGAGACGCCATATCTGGACGTTGCGAGTATGTTTCTTTTTGACTGCGGTTATCGGTACGACTACTGGGATAGCTATTGTATCGTCTACTGCCGCTGCTTTTGACATTTTTGCGCCTTTCCCCGAGTGCATTTATCCCTTGTTCTGGTCCGGTTGCTCCCCTCATCATATCCGTTGACGTAGCGTTTCTCTCTGCTTTTTCGCATGCTAGTGCTATTTTATAGGCTTTCTCGTAAGTAAGCTTTTCTTCTTTGAACAATTCCGTCTTCGTAGCGTGGTCCCGAAGTCCACAGGCTAATTGATCACGCAACGCTGTTTCCACTGATGGAAAATTGCAGTTTAATGATAGGTCTTTCAAGCGTGCTACATAATCTGAAACACTTTCCGTCATTGTTTGCCTTGCCGTATAAAAATTGCACCTTTCCATTGTTTCCGATGGTTTAGGGCACAGATGATCGGTTAGCAATTTGACAATATCCTTGTACTTCGTATCCTGTAGTTTTTGCGGGTGGCAAAGGTTTTTGGCCAGCTTGTAAGTATCGGCGCTCACTTTTGTTAATAGAATGGCTGACTTACTTTTGTCTTCCGTTATATTGTTGACCGTGAAGAGGAGGTCCAGTCTTTCGACGAAGGTTTCCCAGTCGTCTTTCCCCAATTCAAATTCCAGTTTTATTTTGGACTCCATGGTAACTCCTATTTTGTTAGTTGACTCGGCTATTTCCCCCTCGGTGCTCGTCCCCTTGTTATCCTCGACTTTCTTTTTCGCAGATTCCAGGAACTTTTTCAATTTCTGTTTCAGTCTATTCGTAGAGTCTTTTGATTCATACGCGATACCGGCACTTTCCAACTGTTCAATCAACGCCGCTCTTGAGAGCTCCCAACCGTCACTATCGTCACTAAAATTTGCCGCTGAACTGCTCTGTTGCTGTTCCCACATTGATTACGCACATTTGCACTATTCGAGGTCCATCCTCGTCGCCAGTTGTTATGTATTAATAAATCATCGGTTATGTTCACAAGTACTTTATTAAATATTACAATATAACGTATACAACTATATACCAAGGTACAACCGGTCAAGCGCGCACTGGCTTAGACGGCGTGTGTACTGTTTAGGAGCCGCACACAAACTGGCTCTCGTTACACAGGTGTTAATTAGACAGCTGCTAGCTTTGAGGTGCGCGCCCGTTCCGACCCAGGTCTCAATACATCACAGTTTAGGTTTCTTTATATTATTGCTCGTGAATAACCACGTAGTCTGCGAGTTGAGCTATGGCCGATAAACATACTGTTCGACCTATATAGGTATTTTACATCAATTATACTGCGTTACACTAAAATGGGTTACAGTTCGAATGAGTTTACGCTCTATCGCAGCATGTTATAAGTGTGAGCTTATCCTTAAGCGTCGTTAACTCATGAATAGTTTTACGCCCAATATCAATGAGAAAGAGTTGGTGGCTTATATTCCTGCGTTACACTCAAATGGGTTATCGTTTTAGTACCTGTTAGCTTGCCCTTGAGCGTCGTTAACTAATTAATACTTTTGTGTCAAATATCCACTAAAAAGAGTTTGTAGCGACTTACGACGTTCACTACATTCAAATGACCACAAATGTCTGCAATTAACAAAATTTCTGAAATATTAATATTCACTTCCATAATTGAGTAAGACTAGACTTTCAAGATAGTTTATAATATTAGTGAGAAGTAGGAATTCTTACAAGTTGTTCATTTATATAGTCCTGCGTTGAACTCACATGGGCTCTACATAGTTTTACCACCTGTTAACTTATTCTTAACTTGAGCGTTGTTGATTAAACCATTGGCATTTTTCTAATTAGAACAACGAGACCTGTTTCTACAACTCAGAGCCTATTGTTCATGTTAATGGTTGATCCTGATATTTCAATATTATCAAATTATTTTCAGAGATCAGCTTGAATAAAGTTTTGTTTTCTCTCATTGAATTCGTTTTATTGTAATCATCTATAGGAATACAACGTTACATGTATTTTTATTTACGTTATTTAATTAGTTGTTCACTTGTGCCTGATTTGTTACTGGAGATCTATTAGCCAAGGCGAGCATTGAAATGAGAATATACGGCGTAAGTACCAGAAGGATGTCTTAGTTGGAACCAAGACTCGATTATGCAGCGTGTATCCGACACTTGGGACTCTTAGCCAAAGTGTTCTGAACACATTGCCAAAATTTGCATAGCTGGTGAACATCATTGGTGCGAAACTCCTGTATCTAGGCTTGAGTTGGGAATGTCAGGTGCAGATCTCATTAGTTTCAACTAAGACTCCAGGAGGATTAAAAATCGATCGGATTTCATGAAAAATATCACAGTAACTTTCATTAGAGCCCTCCTATAACCCTTGAAACACCTCACGAGAACTAGGTTATTTTAAGAGTCACCTAATTAGGAAAAACATTCACGCATTTTGGAGTTATCCGATGTGACCATTTTATTAATTACCTTTTAGGTTAGTGAATTGACGTTCTCTGAAAGAAAACAAACTAAGCTGATTCATCGCCTGACAGATGTCCGAATTTCATACCAACTTTAAGAAAATTAAAATCAAAATGTATGTACGGTTGCCTGATCACCCCAAACACGGCGCGTCAGGATTAGTTTCCGCGACTGTACACGTTCAAGAGTGCGTTCAACAAATTTTATTGAAAAAAATTTACAATTGTATGAGTTATATCTCCTCGCGCGTTCCGGTGATTTTCGTCCGCGGTCGATCGGTTTACGCGATATCGCAAGAACCAGTGATCTGAAAAAAATATATATATATATGCTCGTCAAGTACATTTTTTTTTCCTCTTTGGTGACGAAAAAAAAATTGCTGAATTTTTTCGAAATTTTCGGCTGAAAAAAAACGTGTTATTTTTATTAATAATTATTAAACAAAAAAGAAAAACGATAAAATCTTCCGTCCGCCGAAAAGTACTATTCTTTTGAATATGTATACCAAATTTCAAGTCGATTCATCGATTACAGCTTGAGATATCGTGTACACCGTTTTGAAAAACACAGTTTCGAGAAAAACGCGTTTAAAGTTCGAGCATGGGTTTTTAGAGTGAAATTTTTTTATTTTCATGTCTTACCGTTAATCTGCCATTCCTGCCTCGTACAATGGACCTTCTTCCTCATGCTGAGTCTCCTCAAGAGTCGATCTCATCGTTCTTCTCTTAATTTTTCCTTCTTTTGAGGCGTCAAAAGTTCGAGCCTCGCCAATTGATACTCGCCGGTTATCGACGTCGCACAGTGGTTCGAAATCCCAAAAACGTGGCCAAAAATCAGAAACCCGATATTTCACCTGGTTCGAGTACCCATATTAGATTTTTTGGGTCGCTGATTTCAAAAATGAAGTCAGAAATCCAAAATTCAAAATGGCAGATCCAAAATGGCGGACATGTTTGTGAAATTTTCTGCGGATTAACTTGAAAACGAGTATATAGGGGTTTTTTGGGTCGCTGATTTCGAAAATGAAATCAGAAATCCAAAATTCAAAATGTCAGATCCAAAATGGCGGACATGTTTGTGAAATTTTCTGCGGATCAACTTGAAAACGAGTATAAAGGGGTTTTTTGGGTCGCTGATTTCGAAAATGAAGTGAGAAAATGAGTTTGCTTTTTTTGGAAAGAAGTTGACTGAGAAACAATTTTTCAATGCAGAGGAATGACTTAGAATGTCACAAATTTATTGTTAAAAAAATTACTATAATAATTTATTATATCATTCATATATATTGTAACGGGTTTTCCTGGGCTCGGGGACCCAGAAATATTAAGCCGAATACAAACCGGGGCCTACGGGTAGCGAGGGGATGCTGTTGGGCGCCAGACTTCACGTAGAAGTCCTCTCTCTCGCTCACTCTGCGACCCTCCGACTAACTCTACGGGTAGAGGGATTTCGTGGGGGCGAGGAATAAAGACACTCTGTATTATTGCTATTATTATTGTTTATTAGAAAAAAGAAAAAAAGAAAAGGTGGCGAATTTAATACCACGCCCGCTACCTGGCGTATTTACAAAACGATAAATTAAAATATTGACTCTATGGTGACTTTACTGACTCGACTTGCTTTCTTACAATGATTCTACTCTAAGTTT
The DNA here is from genome assembly GCA_943736025.1 of Tenthredo mesomela. Lineage (NCBI taxonomy): Eukaryota > Metazoa > Arthropoda > Insecta > Hymenoptera > Tenthredinidae > Tenthredo > Tenthredo mesomela. The sequence goes on along the minus strand of OX031014.1, from coordinate 16,657,950 downwards.
AAATATCACAGGCAATTTACTACATATCACAATCAATTAACTAAATATCACAATCAAATAAATGAAGCTACTGAAATAATGAAATATGGAAATATAAACTTTATTAAATTACGACTAACTATTAGTGCTCTCTCTCTCTGGGTCTACTCTATCCAGAGTATCCTAGATCTAGTTAGACGGTAGGGAGGACAGAGCCGACTCTACCTACGGTCTATTGCTCGCTCGCTCTAACTAGGAGGAAGCAGACGAGCTCTGACGGGTGACAGCTGAGCGTCGCGCGTGACGTCAGAGGTCGGTGGCAAAATGGCGTCGACTAGTTTTCTGCGCAGCGGTGACCAATGCTGGCACGGCTACGCGCAGCGTAAACAAGGCTCCCGGTGTCTACGTTTGAATCCAACGGTTCGCGGGGAACGGTTGAGATTCAGACACGAGGCTTTTCGAGGCTCTAGGTATTTATGCAGGGGAGGCGGGTTGCTACTAGGGACGACTAGATTACGAATCAGATTGATCCTACCTGGGGTTTGACGGGTGTACGGCCTCGGGTGCGACGGTATCAATTATTTAAACGGTCGGAGAGCCGGGGGTGTGCGTAGGTCGTCGAAGCCAAATCAGTAGTCCAGTAGTCACAATTCGATAATTCGTAGTCCACAAGCGTAGCCAGGTCGTTATAACACACAGAAATCACACACAAAACGTTCACCACTCTCACACACAAACTCTCTCACACTCTCTACAACCGCTCTACAAAACTCTCTCTCTTTATTCGCACTTTCTTTTGGGCACTTGGCAACACGAGGTTTACTCTATATCTCCCGAAAATGGAATGAGGTTCTCTTCCGTTATCTATAGTACCAACCGGCGTCGCCCGGTAAGCGAGCGCTGGCGGCGACCCGATCGCCATGTGCGAGGATCTGCGGCCAATATGGCGTCGCTGAGGGAGAGCGGCGCGATTTAAATCGGGCGGCTGGGCTTATACACGTCCGTAGGTCGGTTAGGCGGAAGTCTAACGTGCACCACGTTACAATATTTATTGTCATTACTTATTTATTATTATTATTAATAATTATATTTATTTTTATTATTATTATTATTTATTCATTATTTTGTTATGGTAATTTATTATATTATAATTTTAATAATATTATAATGGTAATATAATTTTTTTATTACTATTGATTTTTTTCTACAAAACATACTCCGTTTTACTGACATATATTTACATGTATGGAACATTTTTAAAATGACCTTCAAATTTCTTTGGAACACCCGATATATTATCCACAATACACTTTTACGAAGGCCACATTTCAAAGCCTTTGATGAATAGAAAAACATCTGGAGGGATTAACGGTTGGAGCCCGAGTGCCATGCGGTGCATGGAGAATCACGATGTGCCCGCCTCCAAATCGTGATTCGGCACGAGAAAAAAAGACTTTTTCCGACCCGGGGCAGCTTGGGGCAGTAAATGAAAACGGTTTCGAAAACTAGACACTTTTCCGCGAATAATACAACGAATCTCGATACAGAGACTTACAGAGACGAAAAGAATTCTCTACGTGAAGTTGTAAATCGGGTAAAAAAAAATACATCTTTCCTCTGCAACACATCGCGCACATCGTAAACACGTTTTCGAATTCTACATGTGTCATTACTAATTTTCAATGTACGTACCTTTGCGAACATTTTCCATGTTGCACAAACTATTTGCACCAAAAACTCACTTAATGGGAGACGTTTTTCTCCAACTTTCCAAAAATGATCACGCGGCGGAGGGTCGACTTTGACGGCTCACCACATAAACAGATTTGGTTGGAATGGCCTATCCTTCTGGATTATAATGCCCCAAAGCCCTCTACACAAGAATATATGAAGCTCAGGGTTGGGCGCGAAAATTGAAATTTTGATTTTTGGCCACGTTTTTAGGATTTTGAACCACTGTGCGTCGCCGCACATTGCAGCAGCATTTGGGCCAATTATCATATTCATTGCGTACATAATTTGAAGGACACTCGCGTAGCCTTTATTAAAAATGCCTGCTGTAATGTAGGACGCGATTTCGACCGTTTTTGCGCCACTGAACACTCGTTTTTGGAGCAAACGACCAGATGAGAGCGTTGAGACTCTCGTTCTTGTTTTGAGTGAATCCTCCTACGCAGCGCGCTAGCAAATTGTCGTTGCTCAGCTCTTCGTATATCGGAGTGATAGCTTTCAGCACGACATCGGAGAGAGCCGGTTTATGTTTATAATCGCGTAGTTTGTTCAGCGCTTTTGCTTTCTGCCAAGTGCACCAGCTATCTTCCCCAGGCGGACAATTATCGTGCTGTGGATTCTTATCGGTTGACGTTTTATGCAGCAATGTAGCCCAGATTGCTATCTTCATGTCCTCGGCGGAATTTTTGTTTTTTCGAATTGCCAATCCGTAAAAAACACTAAGCTCATCCATGAGTTTCGCTGTGAGTTTGCCTTTTCCACCGAGTCCTTTGGTATCCTTTTTCAATTTACGAAGACGCGCTCCCATCCTTTTCTGTACATGACCGACGCATTCTTTTTTTGTTACAGCAAAATTATCACCATAAGGTCTTGATTCGGTAATGCCTTTGAAAGTTTTACTGTCCCCATCGCCAAAATACGACGAATATTTCACGCCGTGTAATTCTTCTGATCTTGCGAACATTTCTACAGCTGCATCCACCTCCATTTTTCTCGAGCTTCCAGAGTGATTTATACTGCACTCATCTGCATAGAATTCACGCCATTCTTTATATTCGTCGGTGTTCATTTTCGGCTTCCAATACTCGCACTGTTTACAGTAGAAATATTTCACCAAGGGATCAACCACTTTTCCCGTGAGATTGCCGATCAAAGTTGTGACCCCTTGCAACGATGAAAATCCTCGTTTTCTCCACGTTCCGTCGCCCGAAACTATGATACCTGTCGATTCGGCATTTTCGGCGATTGCGGTCAACTGTTTCTCTTCAGCAAAGGCCTCAGAAAATAGTGATTTGGCTACGGCTTTCGATGCATAAAGAATATTTACAATAAAATCATCGTAAACTTTTTTGTTGAATATTTTCGAGAGGTCCATTACACCGCAAAACTTTTGCAGACCATCGTAACCGACACCAAGGAGTCTCATAGCGAAAACGATACGCCTATTGATTTGGTAGGCGTTTTTGATAAGCGGGCAAGAGTTGATGTAGCGTGTTTCACAGTTATCACAATTGACGACTAACTTGAATCCAAGTCCGCGAATACTCGATTCACAAAAAGTCAGATTACCGTCGCACTCTTTGCACTTGACCATTCCACTAAGCGTTAAAAAAATGGTAAAAAAGATCAAGCGATATCCGTGACTCGCAGTTATTGGCACGTCCACCGGATGATTTTTTAATTTTTTCGCGGAGGCACTTATTGGTGCAGTTTCGCGCTCGAACGAATGACGATTCGGTGGCGCCGGTCTTTTTTTGCTCCGTGATGGTCGTCCGGATTTTTGTCGCGAATCCTTTCGATCACTCGATGATAGCCTCATCTTGAGAAAACTTGGCGAATATAAATAATGCATTCTGCGCCACGGTAAACACCGAACTTACACTATACGCAGTTTAATTGTTTGTGAGTTGTTTATCTTGACGATGCGCCGTAGCTATACAGAGTTTGCTCACGCGAAGAAAAAAATATTGTCAGAATGAGTATACGTATCGCTATTTTAATAATTCGTACATTCAAATCAAATGAACGAATTCTTATCGTAACTCAAACTTATACACGATGTATCACCTGAAGTATCGAGAATGGGAGGGACTTAGTTGACGCGAAGTCACGCCCCATCAACCAATCAACAAAGAGGAAAGAACCGTTTTCGTGAGCGTCGGAGTAAATAAATACCTACCAGCCTGATTCGAGTTGTTGTTGATATTTCTTACCTACAACCAGAAATTGTATCCGAGTCGTTGTTGATATTTTTTCCCTACACCAAGAAAATTCTTTGTTGGTTCTCGGTATGGACTGCTAAACGAATAATGGTATGAGATCTAGCAGAGAGGGGTAATTCTTCTATTCGCCAGGCAGATTCCATTGGACTTAAATACCGATTATCAATATACTCAGAAATTTCGTCATAAGTTTCATCATTTTTATCAACCTCTGTCTGCTGACCTTTCTTTAATTTGACGTATGCCCTATCATGTCCTTTATGTAGGTATTGATAAATGTATTTTATACTCATAGCCGAAGCACAATATTCTACATTTATATGAGATTCATATTTTCTCAATATTTCAGGATTATAAGGTACTACCATCGAATTGTCTACGTTAATATATTCACCGTTAATTTTCTTATTGTACACATATCCTTTATCGCGATTATCGGTACGTCTATAAATTGGAAAACCATTATCTTCAAACGCAGTATGCTTACAAAATGCTTTTGGAAAATTCTTGGTACAAATGTTTTTGTTTGAATCATAGCATACTGAATAAGATGTATGTGGACCATGCAACATATGTTTGATTACTAAATTTTGTAAATGGATATCATTCGAAGGAATTTCCGCACTGATAAATTTATCTACTGCTTCCGGATTAGGATTTATTGGGTATTTATTAGGTATTTATTTACTCCGACGCTCACGAAAACGGATCTTTTCTCTTTGTTGATTGGTTGATGGGGCGTGACTTCGCTTCAACTAAGTCCCTCCCATTCTCGATACTTCAGGTGATACATCCTGTATATATATATGAGGTATTCCACGCCGTTTCGAACGGTCAAAAAAATCACCGCTTCCGAAAAAATTGTAATTTGGTCCTCGAACACAACTATATCGAAAGAATTTTTGTGAATTTTTTCAGAATTTTCGGATTGCATTTGTGGATTTTTTCCAAACTTCAACTTTTTCTACAAACTTCCGTATCTCAAAAGTATAAGATCCTACAAGAAAATTTGTGAGACACAAAAGTTGCAGTTTCGAATCAACTTTCTGAAAAAGATTTTTTGGTAATTTATCGAATCCCAAAAATACCAATTTTTATCAAAAATACACAAAAATCGATTTTTCAATCAATACGTCACCTTCGATTTGCCTCAATAAATCACAGAAAATACTCTCAAGTGTAGACAACAACCCTGTATTTTCGTTGAGATGGGTGGCGCAATCGTTTGGAAGATATGCTTTATTAATTTTTCTCTCAGAAAAAAAAAAAAAAAAAAATTCCGGAAAAAAATAATTAATAAAGCATATCTTCCAAACGATTGCGCCACCCATCTCAACCAAAATACAGGGTTGTTGTCTACACTTGAGAGTATTTTCTGTGATTTATTGAGGCAAATCGAAGGTGACGTATTGATTGAAAAATCGATTTTTGTGTATTTTTGATGAAAATTGGTATTTTTGGGATTCGATAAATTACCAAAAAATCTTTTTCAGAAAGTTGATTCGAAACTGCAACTTTTGTGTCTCACAAATTTTCTTGTAGGATCTTATACTTTTGAGATACGGAAGTTTGTAGAAAAAGTTGGAGTTTGAAAAAAATCCACAAATGCAATCCGAAAATTCTGAAAAAATTCACAAAAATTCTTTCGATATAGTTGTGTTCGAGGACCAAATTACGATTTTTTCGGAAGCGGTGATTTTTTTGACCGTTCGAAACGGCGTGGAATACCTCATATATACTAGGGGGGCTCCGCCCCCCTGCGCGCTACGCGCGCGAACCCCCCATATTTTAATTTGTATCAGTTGTTTCTGTGACGGACGGTATGGGTAGAGTGTTATTAATCCCTATGGTTTTATCACAAGCGAGAACCCATCATTAACCAATGGAATTAATCATCCCGTCACATCCACATAGTAAATAATTATGTAAAAGATCTATTCTAAAATAGATCGGTAAATGGGAATCGTTGCCGCCTAGTCCTATACAGGTCTCAATAGATTTATTTAAATTATTGTGAGGCTAGTTGATATAGAAATAATAATAATATAATTAAGGTAAAATAAAATAAATGAATAAAAGGGTGGTTCAAATAATCATGAGGATTGACTGGTAAAATCAATAATGTATTCTTGAACGATTTTGAGAATAATAATATGGTTCAAGCGACGGACAACTGATTGTCGGTTGAACAGAATTATATAAAATAATGTAATCACAAAATAATAAAAATAATGTAATAATATAAGGATATCCGACGTGGGGATCGTGAAGGCTTGTTACTATATAAAAATTATCAATGAAGGTAATGAAATAATAAAGGCCTCTTCACGATTCACACGCTGATACGAGTAATAAAATAAAAGAGAAAAAAAAAAAAGAAATATAAATAAGAATGTAAATAAGAAATAAGAACTCTCTCTCTCTCTCGGATTGTATCGGAAATCTATTCTCATACCCATATAAAGATCTATAAGTAAAATTCCTCCAGGATTGAATCAAGATCTGTAAATGGGAGCTTAGTGCCTTAAAGTAGAACACCAGAATAAAAGTCTCTATTTGACATAAAAGAATTCCCGCACTGGTATCAGGGTAGAACCCGAAATTCTATGAATTATCCCAGGCGGTTTATTAGGTTTACAATCATTCAGATCTTGGTTCTATCGCGAGAATAATAAATGAATTCCTCGATAAGGAAATATATGCTTAGTATGTAAATTCTTCAGTTATAGTAATAAAGTAATAATATAATTCGAGATCGGTAGTTATTGGGCTTAATGTTATTGAGAATTTGATGAATAAAAGAAACAGACCCAACAGGATTAGGGTGAAACCCGGAATTCTATGAATTATCCTATTTGGTTATTAATTTTATGTCCATACCGATCTCGAGTTATTCAATTAAAGTAATATTTATAATTATATGAATAACAGGAAAAATAAAAAATATATATAAATATTCGGATTGATGAATGAGTAGCAACGCAAGCTCGCCGGGTGGTCTCGTTATTAGGAAGGAATCGCTCCGAAATACTATTAGTATTGGCCTATAACGATATTCCCGTGGTTGTACTACACATCAGATGGAATTATATTTTATCATGCATAAGGTTAAAATTAAAGAATTCTGGAAAACAATATATCGATTTCCGAATATGAACGGTAAATTATAAAAGAGCGAATTTTGTGAGCGATCGTGGTTACTTAGCTTTGGATGAGATGGCGTAGCATGGGACTAATTTTCGATCCTTAGGTATTTGCCTCCCTCACCTTAGGTATACCTCGAAGCCTTCGATTTGCGTAGAATTTAGATAGCGGTTTAGGATGTATTAACTGTTTTGATGGATTTAAAATGTTTTGAACTGAAGCTAATTTTACGATCAAATGTCCATTGTTCGTGATTGATTCGATACACAGGTTTGAATGATTCTAGGTTTGTAGAAATATTAATGATGAAAATCGAGCTTGGTTTAATCTGAGATTAAATTTAATATAGGTTATATTAATAATACAAATACTCGAAATGAGTATAAGGCGGAAAGTGAAGTTATGATTTAATATTGAAAATATTTAATAGCTTGTGTCTGCACTGAATTTAAGAACTTAAACGGAACACTAAGTTTTTAGATTTATCACGTTTAATTGAATTTGTTAACGAGTGCTAAGTCCTTTATACTACCACTTTTATTATAAGAAATAAAAGATTGAGTATAACTCTTGGCTTGATTACTGCACACGGGTCCTTGCGACCACGCACTTCGCGACTTGACAGAAGAAAGACACTAATTCAAATTCAAAGGCGACGAGGTAGCCGCGGTTGCAACAATGCATATATTATTGCGCGCGTGGCTTAGCCAATTAGGGCCTTGCTTAGTGGCTAATTATCGCCTGATTGGTTTGAAGGACTACTTGCAGTTAAGCGTAGGAGTGGGGCCCTGGTGTCGTTCTGCGGTCCCATGCTATTCCATGCTTCACCTATAGTCTTTATTATTTAGCTTAGCTTTCCTATTTCCTGGGAATATTAGAGAGAGTAGAGACTACACCTACGTACACTAGCTTAGTAGTGTGAAATTGAGGGGTCAGCAATACTGGGGTTCCAGTCTTGCTTCGCCGTCGTCTACTGCTACGCGACTTATAGACGTTTCAAGAAAGGAAATATTGTATTACATTTCCGTTTTGCATTAAAAAGGAAATATTGTATTACCGATTTCTGAAGTAAAATGAGTAAACTATTGCGCGTTAAAAGAACGAATCCGATATTATTTATCCGACTTTATCGATGATGATTGAAGAATGAATCAATGAAATGAATGAAAAGAAATTTAGAGTTTTGAAGGTTTCCGAAATTACGCACGTAACATTTCTAAAACCCAAATAATCCGTGGATTTCATGTTCTCCATATTCCTCGTTGTCCAGGTCGTTCGCCAAGTATTTCTAGTAGTCCAGGTCCTCGGCTTCGTAGTTCTCGTTGTCCAGGTCGTTCAGTGAGTATTTCTTGTAGTCCGGGTCCTGGGCTTCGTAGTTCTCTTAGTCCAGGTCACTCGCTAAGTATTTCTCGTAGTCCAGGTCCTCGGCTTCGTAGTTCTCGTTGTCCAGGTCGTTCACTGAGTATTTCTCGTAGTCCAGGTCCTTCGCTTCGTATTCTTCGTTGTCCAGGTCGTTCGCTGAGTATTTCCAGTGTCCAGGTCTTCGGATTCGTAGTTCTCGTTGTCCAGGTCGTTCACTGAGTATTTCTCGTGGTCCAGGTCCTCGGCTTCGTATCTCTTGAAGTCGTGTGTAGGGGAAAGCGGGGCAAGTTGGAGACCTTAAGCTTTGGAAGCGTTTTTTTAATCAATCGTAAGTGAAATTTGAAATCTTTCGGTATTTTCGCAAACTATGAGATGTTAGCTGTTACAAAAAAAATGGACATTGAATTCGGTTATTTACAAACTGTGTGATTTCGATTTTTCCAAAATGTTGCAGACTCGTCAACTTGCCCCGACCACGGGTTTATTTAAGGGGGGAAACCAGTTTAGGAGGCCGAAAATTTTCGTGTTTTACGTGAATTTTTTTAACAGGGAAGGAATTATCAGAATTTGTTCAAACTTGGAGGATATTTTATTAATGTTTTGAAGTACACGTTGTAATTTTTTCAAGTCATTTCCGCCGGACATAGTGGAGTTAAAAGCTGGACGGTCGCGATCAGAGTTTGCTGCTCGTGGGACATCCGGAAGTCACAATTTTGATCTGAAATCATCACAATTTTTTTTTTACCTTAACAACATATTTTATAAGAATATATACTAAACTCTGATCAAAAAAGTTAAAAATTGCATGTTTTGAGGTGTTTGAACAAATGTATACCATGGTATAAAAACATGACATTTTGTTCAAACGACTCAAAAACATGCAATTTTTAACTTTTTTGATCAGAGTTTAGTATATATTCTTATAAAATATGTTGTTAAGGTAAAAAAAAAAATTGTGATGATTTCAGATCAAAATTGTGACTTCCGGATGTCCCACGAGCAGCAAACTCTGATCGCGACCGTCCAGCTTTTAACTCCACTATGTCCGGCGGAAATGACTTGAAAAAATTACAACGTGTACTTCAAAACATTAATAAAATATCCTCCAAGTCTGAACAAATTCTGATAATTCCTTCCCTGTGGAAAAAATTCACGAAAAACACGAAAATTTTCAGCCTCCTAAACTGGTTTCCCCCCTTAAATATAGTAGAGAATAAACCAACGAACCTGGCAGAATATAATATTTTACTACTAACCGGAGCAAGTGAAAAATAGGTTACGATGACTCACAACAAATGGTATGTATACGTTGATTTTCACTAGTTTTTACATTTTTTCGCACAATAATAGATGGTAGAACAGCCTCGACCTCTTTTTTTCCACTAAATGCATGACTCGTTATTTGTCTATTGATTTGTATGTTTTCTCCCATCACTTGAGGTGCTATTCTGGATCTCTTGGCGTTAACATACCGCTGACGTCAACTTTGAGTGCTCATGTTTCCCTGCTACACCTGTTCATCTCTACAAGCCCCTATATGATTTGACAATCAACAATTGGAGACGAGGAAGTCCTGAATCTATGATAACGCTACCTACCGATCAGGCACTACTGCCAAGAGTTTTTAGCGCCCACGGTAACGCCAGCTATTCGTTTTGGGCTGAGGCTGTGATTCCGTTTGCTAGTTAGCGTCAACACAGTGTCGCATTTTGCCTGAATTCAATTGTTGATTGTTAATGATAAACTTTCAAGTTGCTTAGTGACCTTGTATTTTCCACCCGAAAACAAAGCATATAGGCGGTAGCAAACGTATAAAAGAGGACTCTAGGGGAAGCACAACGATAACACGGGGGCTCTAAAAATTAACGTTGGGCGCTATGTCAACGTTCAAGATCCAGAATGGTCCATTGTGATAACACATGCTAGAAAAATTAGTAGTAATATTCTGAAATCTTTCCTTCAATTCTTTGTTATTATTTTATATCTTTGACAGTCACCTGGACCATTCCTATCCTATTATAAATCCATTGGAATAGACGTAAATAACACTTCGACAAAACGACGTCCTGCAACGAAGGTTCCGATTATCAATCCGTTGAGATAGACGAACATAACACTTCGGCAAAACAGCGTCCCGAGACAAAGGTAACCAACAGCCCATAGCTCCAAGATGATAACAATGCTAGGAAAATTAGCAGTAATATACTGAAATCTCTCCTTCAATTCTTTGTTTATTTTATATCTTTTACAGTCACCTGGACCATTCCTATCCTATCATCAATCCATTGGAATAGACGAAGATAAGACTTTGACAAAATGACGACCCAAAACGAACGATCCGATTATCAATCCGTTGAAATAGACGAACATAACACTTCGGCAAAACAGCGTCCCGAGACAAAGGTAGCCCAAAGCCCATAGCTCCAAGATGATAACAATGCTAGGAAAATTAGTAGTAATAACTGGAACCTCTCCTTCAATTCTTTGTCATCTTGTGTGTTTTACAGTCACCTGGAGCACTCCTATCCTCTCATCAATCCATTGGAATAGATGAAGATAACACAATGGCAAAACGACGTCCCAAAACAAAGATTCTGATTATGAATCCGTTGAGATAGACGAAACATAGTACTTCAGCAAAACAGCGTCCCAAGACAAAGGTAGCCTACAGCCCATATCTCCAAAATGATAACAATGCCAGGAAAATTAGTTGTCATGTATCGGAACCTCTCCTTCAATTCTTTGTTATTTTGTATGTTCTACAGTCACCTGGACCATTCCTATCCTGTTATCAATCCATTGGAAGAGACAAGCATATGACATTATAAGCAACTTCGGCAAGATGATGTCCCAAAACAGAGGTAGCCCACAGCTGCTCCAAAGTCATAACACTATGTATCTTCTTCAAATGAACCAACTTCTTAACCAGCCTACCGACCACTAACTTCACCTACCTATACATCAGCACCGCAAACTGATTAGCAAACAGACTAAATTATTTGAAATTGCTGATCATTGAAAGTGTTATAATAGTACAGTACAGTACAAGTACGCACACACGTGTCGTATACTATGTTTGTAAACTCAGTGTACAAGATTCTTGACCTGTAAAGAACTCTTAGGCCAAGCAATAGAGCTAACAAAAGGTCGATTTCGTGACACAAATACTACCTGAAATCTGACTGTGCAGTCATATAATAGGTAGTGCCTAGATGTTTTTTTATCATAAATGCCACTCCTGAATCGTCTTGGTTTTTTTTTAGAAGCGAAAAATAGCCAAAAAAAGCAAAATTTTTGCTTTTTCGCTTATAAAATGTAAAGTATTGATCCAATCGAGAAGCTACACTGGCACTTTTTGTAGAGAATTTGAAGACGAAAAAATTGAGAGGTGACGCGTCTCAATCGGATCATTAGTTACGGAGAAAAGTAAAAAAAACGGAAAAAATCATCAATTTTTCAAAAATTCATAACTGAGTCAATTTTTGAGATGAAGCATAGTCCCTTCGGAGTTAAGTTGGTATTAACATATACTTTATTGGTGCAAAACCTGGAAGCTGTCGGATAAATAGTTTCTGCACAATTGCAGTTTTTTGAATTTGATGTACTTTTTTCAAGAAGGTCGTGATGCTCGGCCAGTTGTTCGATTTGAATTTTTCAAAAAGCATTTTGAAGAAGAGAGAAAATACTTGAAATCGTATATTTTCCCGATACCAACAAATGATTTTTAGTGGGTGAAAAACGGTGCCAAACAGGAGCGAAAACGCTCGAGCGCGCCGAGGTAGTCGTAGAGTGGGGGTCGCTCGCTACGCGAGGAGAAACCTATCTGTATTATACCGTATATATTATACTATACATACAGGTTTCTTCTCGCGTAGCGAGCGACCCCCACTCTACGACTACCTCGGCGCGCTCGAGCGTTTTCGCTCCTGTTTGGCACCGTTTTTCACCCACTAAAAATCATTTGTTGGTATCGGGAAAATATACGATTTCAAGTATTTTCTCTCTTCTTCAAAATGCTTTTTGAAAAATTCAAATCGAACAACTGGCCGAGCATCACGACCTTCTTGAAAAAAGTACATCAAATTCAAAAAACTGCAATTGTGCAGAAACTATTTATCCGACAGCTTCCAGGTTTTGCACCAATAAAGTATATGTTAATACCAACTTAACTCCGAAAGGACTATGCTTCATCTCAAAAATTGACTCAGTTATGAATTTTTGAAAAATTGATGATTTTTTCCGTTTTTTTTACTTTTCTCCGAAACTAATGATCCGATTGAGACGCGTCACCTCTCAATTTTTTTGTCTTCGAATTCTCTACAAAAAGTGCCAGTGTAGCTTGTCGATTGGATCAATACTTTACATTTTATAATCGAAAAAGCAAAAATTTTGCTTTTTTTTGGCTATTTTTCGCTTCTAAAAAAAAACCAAGACGATTCAGGAGTGGCATTTATGATAAAAAAACATCTAGGCACTACCTATTATATGACTGCACAGTCAGATTTCAGGTAGTATTTGTGTCACGAAAAAAACCTCTATTGCTTGGCCTATCTAGATAATCGGGAAGTATGGTATGTATATTGCGATATAAGTGCGAGAGGCAGGGTGTGGACGGGGTCCAGGGGCAGAGCCCCTGGTAGTGCAGGGGGGTGCAGGGGGCAAAGCCCCCGCTGGGGTTTGGGGGGGCAAAGCCCCCCCATTAAAAACAAAAACTTTCAAATTCAAAAGCATACAATTTTATTAGTCTTCGAAACTAAAGAAATGAGGAAATCAGAGACAAAAAAAAATCGTTCTTTAGATTTAGACTTCCATACATCCTTTCTCGTAGTGTATCGATGGAAACGCAAGTTCCAGATACAAGTTATATCAGAAAAGCAAGGCTCATTTGATTACATTATTTTTCACATAATTTTATTATTTATAAAAAATATGTGATGTTAATTTGACATATTGGTAACACGATTATTCAATCAGTAAATATGTATATGTCAACACAACTTGACACAAAATTGAGAAAGTTGAATAGAAGAAAAATATTTTAGGAGTTATTATTTTCAAACGAAGAGAACTCAATTAATTTTACATATGGCAGTGTATCAATCGGGCACTTCGCACACTACCAACAGGCATAAGAAATCGAGTATCACACACTGAGTTAAAAATAGTACAGTACGATACGAGAGCGGTGAAACTTTTTCTGACGAGAGGTTGCAGCACGAGCCGAAGGCGAGTGTTGCAATCACACAAGATCAGAAGAAGTTTTTCCGTCGAGTATTATTAAAAAAATTGACTTCATGATGTGTGAAAATGGGGGTCTCACACACACGAAGTGTGCGTAAAACGTCCATTATCATACTGAGTGAAGTAATGGTACATTATGATTTGAGTGCAGTAAAACTTTTTCTGACTAGTGTGAGTCGACAACACGAGCCGAAGGCGAGTGTGCAATCACACGAAATCAAAAAAAGTTTTTCCGTTGGCTATTATACAAAATTTTACTTCATAAGGAGTGAGAACGTGGGTTCTACCCACACTTCGCGTGATTATGAAATGAGTTGGAACATTTAATATCTTTAGATATCTATAGTTAAATCGTTTGGTACCTTGAAATATGCTATCCATTAGACTGTTAGTGAAATGACATGAATTCTTTGAAATCTTTTGAAATTATGTAACACCTTTCAAATTTCCGGAAAATTAACTGCAGTATTTAACCATCTAAGCAATTATGGGATATTTTAAGCTCATATACACACTATACATAGTAAGTTGTTGACCAATCACTTCAAACTGTACACACTAGCCTGTATCTCTACGAAACTACCTCCGCTGTAAATCCAATCACTGACTCAATCTACCTATTCCATACTACATGTCATTCCTTGTTGGTGTAATATGCTACTCAACAGTGATTATTTAAGTCGACCTGTTAATGCTGATACTAATGCTTTCTAAACTAAACCTACACATTACGTGTATAATGGATTTTTAATAAACTATTATATTTATGCATACATTCACGAGAAAAGCTGTCCATAGATCCCTTGTTAGTTTGATCCTAGTCCTAGTCGTGGATTTTGTAACAACTACCCTATACAACAAATAAACATGCAGAGTGCTAAAACTTGTGAATAGCGATTTTAGAACATTTTAAGATTGAATACAAAATCTGTTCTACGAAACAATGGACTCATTAATATTAGTAATTGATAACAAACTATATATTCATTGATGGCACGTAAATGCCGCGTTGGATAATATATTGTAGAAATAATATCCACACAATCCCTTGACAATTAAATGCAAATTTAGAGTAACTGGATCACCAATTCAGAATCGAAGTGAATAGAATGAAGTTCAATTTCAATTTTAATGTAATAAATGACCATGTGACATAAACTGAATTCTAATTCAATCATATAATAATAAATATCCGGAGATGGAAATTGTAAAATAATAAAAGAAGAATTTGACTGTAGAAAATAAACTTTACGATGTAGGTCACTTGAGTCGATTACCAAACTAGTTCATTAGCATATTCATATTCCATGTAAGTCAAGTGAGGGCAAAACTCCAGTCCATATACATAATTGCAATCAGGGTTGTAAAATTTTTAATGGAAAATATTTCCATTAACTCATTGAATTTAATTTTTTAATGGAAAATATTTCCATTAACCATTAAATTTAATTTTTTAATGGAAAATATTTCCATTAACCATTAAATTTAATTTTTTTATGGAAAATATTTCCATTAACCATTAAATTTAATTGTTTAATGGAAAATATTTTCACTCACCATTAAATTCATTTTTTTATTGGAAAATGTTTTCATTAAAAAATTAAATTCAATGAGTTAATGGAAATATTTTCCATTAAAAATTTTACAACCCTGAGCCGCTCACGGTCATGCACACAGCGAATGGCTTTCTACTTTCCCGCCAAGTCTATTTAAAAATTAAAAGAGATCCAAAGTAATTTCAGAAAATTCCAGCAGTTGATGAGAATTTTTCCGAATAGAAAAAAATATTCAAAAATTGATGAAAATTTTTCTCATCAAATGACGAAATTTAATTTTTTAATGGAAATGTTTTCCATTGAATAATTAAATTTAATGGTTGATGGAAAAAGTTTCCATTAGAAAAATAAATTTAATGGTTAATGGAAATATTTTCCATTAAAAAATTGAATTTAATGGTTAATGGAAATATTTTCCATTAAGAAAATTAAATTTAACGGTTAATGGAAATATTTTCCATTAAAAAATTGAATTTAATGGTTAATGGAAATATTTTCCATTAAAAAATTAAATTTAATGGTTAATGGAAATATTTTCCATTAAAAAATTAAATTTAATGGTTAATGAAAATGTCAATGCATTAAAAAATTTAATGCATTATTTACAACTCTGATTGCAATTACAAAAAAACAGGAATAAACAAAAGTAAAAAAGGAATCCAAATGAAAAGGTATTCAAATTATTGTCCGATACACCAGCACCCAGTTGATGGGAAAAAAGGTAAGAATGAATCGTACACATCAGACTATGAAAAAATACTTTTATTAAAAAAAATTAGAAAAAAACTTGGACGGAGCCCCCTCGTCCTCTGCCTCTTCTCCCTCGTCCCCCTCTCCCTCGCCAGTTGAATCCCCCTGTTCCTCGTCCACGCCAATTGAATCCTCCCGTTCCTTGTCCCCGCCAGTTGGATCCCCCTGGGGTGCCTGGTCCTTGCCAGTTGAATCCCCCTCTTCCCCCTGTTCCTCGTCCAACTCCACCACCTCCTCCTTGTCCACCTCCACTATATCCCCCTTGTCCACCCCCACTATATCCCCCTTGTCCACCTCCACTATAACCCCCTCGTCCTCCTCCACTATATCCCCCTTGTCCACATCCGCTATATCCCCCTCGTCCACCTCCACTATATCCCCCTTGTCCACCTCCACCATATCCCCCTTGTCCACCTCCACCATATCTCGCCTGTCCACCTCCACCACCTTTGCTTTTTCCTCCTCCACCACCTTTGCCTTTTCCTCCTCCTTTTACTCCTCCTCCTTTTACTCCTCCACCTTTTTTTACTCCATCTCCATTTTCTACTCTTCCTCCTTTCTTTCCATCTCTATCTTTATTTTTTGCTTTATTTTCTTTCTTTCTATCTTCATCTTTATTTTTAGCTTTATTTTCTCCATTTCCATCTTCATTTTTAACTTCCTCGCTATCTTCTTCTCCCCCTCCTTCGTGGCTTCCTCTTCCTCTTCCTCTTCCTCTTCCTCTTCCTCTTTCTCCACCCTGACCATCTGGGGCTGGTACATGGGACTGTTGCCTCATGTACCGCCCTAACACCATAAACAATTCTTTAATCTGTAAATTCAAAACATTAAATATTAGTATCGTTTACGACAAGATTTATATGGTTAGATAAATATTTCAACAAGTGGTTTATAAAATGTTAATTTCTTAAGAAACAAAAATTCAAAAAAAAAAAAAAAAAAATATATTGCACACAATTAATTGTAAGCTCAATTAGAAAAATTGAAGAAAAAAAAAACTTCATGCAGAAATTCTTGTCTAATCTAAGAACTACTTTGCCAGGACCTAAGGAAACAGACATATTTAAATGGTCCATCTAGAACAAATGTATTTTGCCAGGCAATCTAAAACAAACATAACAATCACAAAGAACATTACAGCAAATATATACCGTCATGTATATACATTGCACAGCCTATAGAGTCTATTAGGATATGTCTGTTCTAAACTGTCCAACAAAATACATTAATTCTAAATGGCCCACCTGAATACGTCTGGTTTTTTACGATCCGTCTACTTCATATTTTCCTTCTCATTCAACGCAAGCCATAATCGTATTTAAAACTGTACGTACCATTTCTTTGGTCTGAGGGGGATCTAATATCGGTGGCCTCTCGCCACCACCCTCGCCACCTCCCATCGAAACATCTTGATCGTGTGCTATAAACCAAATAAAACACATTTTTGGTAATACATCATAATTATTATACCCACCATTAAGGGGGTTATCGTGCTACAAACAGCCTCAAAAGTATAACATGAGCGCTTGACTCCTGACTGTATCCCCTAGCCCCGCTTCGGTACCGAAACTTTTGTTAGTGACTGTTCACGCACACATAGTGGCGCTTTGTGTGTTCACACGCATACTATGCTCGCGCGTAAAACTAGCGACCCAGCAGCGCCACGAGTGAAGCGAAGCCATGAAATCAACGCGTAATGTCAATGCAGAGCAAACTTTACAAAGCTATATCTCGAAAACCGTGACGGCAAATGTCTTGATTCTTGGATATGTTATTTCAATATTGATGTTGAATTGTGTGTTAGTTTTTGGTGAAAATCGTAAGAAAACTTTTCAAGTTATGCCTCAAAACGTTAATGCTAGACGACGCTTCCCATAAGATGCCATGTATAAGATTCTCACTTTGTCAATTTTTTTCTCGAGTTTGGTGCCGCTGAGGGCTCTGAAATTTTAATGTGTTAATTGCGGTACTAGAAGCTACTCATGTGAATTTTTTCACGACATTCGTAAGAAAACGAAATATCACGATAACCCCCTTAATAATAAAGACGGAACAATTCAATAGGATAATTATTTAATTGAATAATTATGAACGCATTACAAACATCTAAGGCTTGCTCCAAAACTCCGAAACAACAAAATCAAACAAAATTATTGGCTATGCAAAGAATCAAGCTAATCAGAAAAATAGAATTTCAAAATTGAATCAGCTTACATTCCCAATTCTAGATTTGATTAAGTTCAATAAAATAGTAATACAAAATAGTGTCGATAAGTAGGCTCTTAGCAGTTAGCTTAGAACACAGCCCTACTTTAGATCCCACAATTTCTTCAAAATAAATGAAATATGAAGATAACGTATAAGCGATGCCACCCATTAAAGACGATTGACAAAATTAGACCATGTAAGCTTTAAACAATCAACCAAACACATGATAATACGAAACGGAGTAACTGGCTGTAAAAAATTAGGACACGCATCTTTCTATTACTCGATCCATTGTTCGCATGTGTATACAATACTCGAATAAAAGCTGAATCAGAATACTTCATTTGTTTTCAAAATATTATGGAATACACAATTACAACAAAACAGACCGTAATTCTAGATTACACAATGTATAAAAACGTGTATGTATACTTACACATCTTGCGTCTTCGATATTCAAATACAGAATGAAGGGTTGAAACCGTTGATCTAGTAGCATATAAATTTACAAGATCACCATACTCACACATAAAACCAAACAATATTAAACAAATTGTCCAACTTCATAACAATTTGTCCAAATGGCAATGTCCTGGCAGCACTGACTGGACAAATTTAGTTCAACCAAAATTATCCATCTATTTACGTATTGCAATTATTATCACAACACAATTATATTGAGGAGAAAACTTAGGTGAATTAATCAAGAAGCAATCTTCGGAAAAATAGAACAACGAGTAATTAAATTGAAACATGAATAAATTGTCCACATGAAATACGCGTCAATAGGACTGCACTCTATCGACAAATTTCCGAAATCAAAAGCCCAATAGAGATGAGATCAACTCAAATAGATGACTTTAGGAACGTCATTTTGAAAAATCAGCGAATAGAAAGTATAACTTTCATTCCACTTGGAGGTATTGCAAAGCGCGTATCGAAAGATAAATCTTGCAATTATTCGACAAGTGAGTGTTATTTCGGTGCATTTGAACATCGTTCGAATTCACACAGACACGCGAATTTATTCATTTTCTTTACTGTAACAATAATATCAATAATTTTATCCAATTGTCAGTACGCAATATATTGTTCTTAATCGACAAGTTCGAGGTTATTCGTGTCAGCGTACTGCAGTGCCGGTAAAAATTAATCTTCCCACATCGTTTATCAAACGATATTAAAGATTGTAAAATCGACGTACGATTACGAAGATAAACATTGTGAATTTCTTTGATTTTTCAAATTTTATTTTATTTTTTTCTATTTATAAAAAAGTGTTATTGTCTAATTGTGTATAAAATAGATTTCACGCAGCAGTTGAATCCGAAGATCCGACAAAAAATCTATATGTGAGTACACTCAATAACAATTATTCATTCATAAACACAAGGAAGTCAAAATTTACAACGATAAATAGACAAATCCTAAGTATGTAGGTTAAGTAGCGTTTAATACAGGTAGTCCGATAAATAACAATGCCGAAAACTAAGAAACGTAGCTATAGCAAAATGCAGCAACAACAAAGAGAGGCGAAGCGATCCGCAAGAATAGGTAAAACTGATACTCCGAAACTCAATGAGACAGCTGACGTAAATTTGCCACTTATAATAGAAATTACAGACGACACTAACGAACAAATAGACGTTAACGCAAGAGTACGTGCGAATAGGGCACAGGTCGCAGCCTGCATTATGAACATTGAACAGGAGCTACAGGATATGTGCATAAATGCATTTTTAAACGTTTTAACTGACACGACGACTTTCAAACCATAAGATCCAATATTCTATCAAAGGTTATGTTGGTATCAACGTGTTACCAGCGATCGGGATATTCAGATCCTCTACGGCGGAAACATTGGTCCGGACGAGGTTGGTCACTGGACCTGCATATACTACGATGGGTCAGTAGTACACATGTACGACACGTTGAAACACCAATTATTGCCGCACCAACATCAAATATTAAATTGTCTGTATGAAAAATATTCGATTGTGTACGAAAATGTACAAATACAACCGGATTTAAAATCATGCGGAGTGTTTGCGTGTGCTATCGCAACATCGCTTGCACTGGGTAAGGACCCTGTTACCGAGCGCTATTACGTAGGTAACTATGGGCGTAGACGAACGACACTGACGATGAGACAGCATTTATTACGCATACTCAACGAAAAGACTATAAGTCCGTTTCCTGCAATGGGAATTACCACAACAGCACAGTCGGAGATCACTGCAATCGTACAAGACGAAAATACAGACCG
This sequence comes from Tenthredo mesomela, assembly GCA_943736025.1. Taxonomy (NCBI): domain Eukaryota; kingdom Metazoa; phylum Arthropoda; class Insecta; order Hymenoptera; family Tenthredinidae; genus Tenthredo; species Tenthredo mesomela. The sequence goes on along the minus strand of OX031014.1, from coordinate 16,637,491 downwards.
ATTGAAAATAGCAGAATCGCCCGCAAAAACGTATGCATCGGTCTGTCGAACAGTACCACGGCATATTATTTCAGTTGCTTCACAAAGTACGGCAGACGATAGGAGTGAAAAAAGCATACAACAGTGCAGTAGCGATAAAACAAACACAACACTCCCAACACAGACAAATCGCAAAAGCAGATGGTGGGCCACTCACAAGGACCAAATGAACAAGAAAAGACGCGAAGACTATTCAGCTCGACAGACAAGCAGTAGTAATAACACGAACTCAGTCGGACATGCTACTTGTTCGTTCATACGGCAAACACGAGATGACAAAGAATGCAAAGAAAATTGCAGCACTGAAAAGCCACAACAAAATATAAGTCAAAGTGCGACATCCGGAATAAAACAGCCTGTAAAACGAGCAAATTATGTTGCTCAAGCAGAAGCAATAAAAGTGCAAAAAAAAAAAAGCGAGATATTCTGAAGATCCAGAACCAAAAACGTTGTACGAGAAGAAAACAACTGCTGTGACTCGTGAACTACACCGTACTTGTCGAAGAGAAAAATATGCAGCTAATGCTAAGATCCGACAGACATGTGAGAGACAAAAATATGCTACCAATTCTGAAATCAAAAGGAGACGCGAGAGACAAAAATATGCTGCCGATCCTGAAATCAAAAAGGCACATTAGGGTGAGCCAAAAAAACTAACCAATCGAATCTATGGGTTAAAATGAACCTATATACCGAGAAAAAAATTCCCCTGCAAGGCAGGATTTTTAGCTCAATTTTAAAAGGTGGCGCTCAGCATTCAAAGTTTCCCATTTAAATAACACGTGAAAAAATCTTTTTTCATTAAAAATACCATAACTTTTGAATCGTTTCGGATAACATTTTTTACATCGCGGATTCTTGTAGAGCATAAAATTTCCTAAGAAATCAATCTTAGGGTGATTTTTTTCAATTCAAAAATTAGTATGTTTAAAAGCTTTGAAAAATGAAAAAAATCAAAATTCAGTGCATATTTTGATTTTTTTCACTTTTCAAAGCTTTTAAATATACTAATTTTTGAATTGAAAAAAATCACCCTAAGATTGATTTTTTAGGAAATTTTATGCTCTACAAGAATCCGCGATGTAAAAAATGTTATCCGAAACGGTTCAAAAGTTATGGTATTTTTAATGAAAAAAGATTTTTTCACGTGTTATTTAAATGGGAAACTTTGAATGCTGAGCGCCACCTTTTAAAATTGAGCTAAAAATCCTGCCTTGCAGGGGAATTTTCTTCTCGGTATATAGGTTCATTTTAACCCATAGATTCGATTGGTTAGTTTTTTTGGCTCACCCTAAGGCACATGAAGGGAAAAAGTACACAGCAAATCCTGAAATCAAAAAGACACATGAGAGACAAAAATATGCTGCCGATCCTGAAATCAAAAAGGCACATGAAGGAAAAAAGTACACAGCAAATCCTGAAATCAAAAAGACACATGAGAGACAAAAATATGCTGCCGATCCTGAAATCAAAAAGGCACATGAAGGGAAAAAGTACACAGCAAATCCTGAAATCAAACAGGCACATGAAAGAAAAAAATATGCAGCAAATCCTGAAATCAAACAGGCACATGAAAGAAAAAAATATGCAGCCAATCCTGAGATGAGGGCCACAAAAGAAAGGGTTAAATATTCTGCACACCCGGAAATGAAAAAAAAGTACGAATTAAATAAATATGCTCTTAATTCAGAAATGAAAAAAGAATATGAACGAAAGAAGTATTCCATTAATCGTGACATAAATAAAGCAATACTCGATAAAGTCAGACGCGCTCGTAAAGAACTGAGAGGACAACAGAAATTTATTAGAACTAGAAATATTCTGAAAAAATATAGGCATTTAGGTAGGCAAAGCAGTACAGTAATGTTCATTAATGGTTTCTCAGTGGCTAACTGTTTGTTTCAGACTTTTTCGTAAACGAGACTCCATTCCAGTCGTATTTCATGTGCCGATAGTCGAAATTATAATATCAATAATTATCAACCCTTATAAAAATAATATAATATTATTTTATTCGATTCTATCCGAAAAAGTCCGAAAAAACAGTTAGCCACCACGAAGCCATTAATGAACATTACTGTACAACAGGGGTCGGCACACTCATTAGTCGGAAGAGTCAAAGCTGTTAATCCTATTACCCCGTTCACCGGCACTAATCCTTTTAACGCCATTTCTTGGATTTTGGTAGGTATGAGTGGGGATATGCAGGTATGACAAGACCTGGACGGTCGGACGCAGTTCTTGCCGTCGCAAATAGAGCAAACCACCCCTTAGTTCCTTTTATTTCTCCTGAACGCTGCCCCTACCATCGCATTTCCAGGTAAGGACGAGTAACCGTTTTCAGGTAGACCGAGGGGATTCACGGTCGCACTAATTGACACTTAGAGCCGGGCTGGCTCGGCCAGCCGGCGTGGCCGACTCCTGCTGTACAATAACATTGTTAGTGTTTCATTTAGGAAGGGTGCCGGGTCAAAATCAGTGCACTTGTTTTGGATTAACAAATAGTTGTATTCAATAAATTACAGAAAAGGAGTTGTATTATGAGTTCCCTGGTCGGGAGCAGAAGTATGACTGGTTCGTGTGTGATTGAGGTGAGTGAGTGTTGGTAGAGCGTACTGTGTATGTATGGTGTCATTGTAGGTGTGTTTCCAAACATTTCCGCCCGCCTCGTCTTTGTGACGAAACAATCGGGTCATTCCGTGTACGGCAGGAGGCAGAGTTTTGAGATCGGATGTTGTAGGGTCGTAGTGGCGGTGCGGAGCGTGACGACGCGAACGAGTCCGTCGGATCCAGGATGAGTGTTGAGGACCCTGGCCAGGGGCCATTTAGTTGGGGGAAGGTTTTCACCTTTGATGAGAACTAAGTCTCCAACTTTGAGAGACGGCTGAGCCGTTGCCCATTTGTGACGTTGATTGAGGGAGAGGAGATAGTGCGAGGTCCACTGTCGCCAAAATTGGACCCTCATCTTGCAAAGGTGTTGCCATCTTGAGAGACGGGATGTTGGCAGATCGATGAGTGAAGGCTCAGGAATCGCAATGATCGGGGTTCCGATCAGGAAATGGCCAGGAGTGAGCGCGACCAAGTCGTCAGGATCATCGGTCAGCGGCTGCAACGGCCGGGAGTTCAGACACGCTTCGATTTGTGTCAAGAGCGTCGTCATCTCTTCGAAGGTGAGGGTGGAGTCGCCTAGGACTCTCTTGAGATGGTGTTTGGTTGATTTGACAGCAGCCTCCCACAAGCCGCCGTGGTGGGGGGCCGATGGTGGATTGAATTTCCACTGGATCCCGTCGTTGGCTAGCGACTGAGCTATGGCGTTGACTGATTGCGAACCTTGGGTGAAGAGGGCCCGCAGTTCGGCGTCGGCGCCGATAAAGTTAGTCCCGCAATCGCTGTGAAGCGTTGTACAGAGGCCTCGTCGGGATACGAATCGGCGCAAGGCAGCGAGGAAGTGCTCGGTGGAATACCCAGATACAACTTCAAGGTGCACAGCTCGTGTTGAGAAACAGACGAAGACTGCAATGTACCCTTTGTGACTCTTGTGTCCACGTCCGGGAGTTGTGCGAAGTTTGATAGGTCCAGCGTAATCCACGCCCGTGTGTTGAAAGGGTCTAGACGGTCGACTTCGTTCAGCCGGTAGATTGCCCATCTGTTGCTGGCAGACTGATGCACGATGTCGAATACAGGGCATGCAGGTTGATATGACCTTTTTAGTGGCCCGGCGTTCATTGAGTACCCAGTGGGTGCGCCGAATGGTGCTTAGCGTGAGCTGTGTGGCGCCATGAAGAGCTTTAAGGTGCCTGTCGGCAATGAGAAGCTCCGTGAAGGCCGAAGTCTCGGGTATAATCAAGGGGTGCTTCTCGTCTGGAGACAGGTTGGAGTGTTTGAGTCGTCCACCCATTCGCAGCAATTGGTTGGGATCGAGAGTCGGAGTAAGTTTGGTGAGCGGGCTGCGTGATGAGATTAGTCGTCGATTTGCCAATGATGAGACTTCTTCGTGGAAGTAGCAACATTGAGTGATACGCGTCCAATAGAACTCTGCTGAGCTGAGCTCATTGGTGTTCAGCCAGGGTTGCAAAAATACTGGCGCGCCTTTCGATTTGGCGTACAGGTTCCAAAGGTAACGGTGACACCAGGCTGTGATGCGCAACAACCTCTGAAGGGACGAAAACCGATGAATAAGATCCCACGGTTCCGCTCTGGTTGGGTGGGCAGCGTGTCCTGAAACTCGTCGTTCAGGGCATTGTTCCAGGTCGAGCGCTAGGGTTGATTGTTCCCATGAGGCTGAGGTTGTACGGAGAAACTCTGGGCCTTGATTCCACAGGGAAGTTGCAGCTAGGTCTTCAGCGCGTATGCCGCGTGTGGCCAGGTCGGCTGGATTCTCAGAGCCTGCAACATGATGCCATTGGGCTGATGGCAGCGTAGATTGAACGAAGGCGACGCGATGAGCAACAAAGGGCTGCCAGCGATTTGGCGTGCTGGAGAGCCAAGCTAGGGCGACCGTGGAGTCTGACCATAGATGTAGGGTGGCGTCGTGCAAGCGTAATGCATCTTGCACGTGCCGGACCAGTTTACTCAGCAAAACGGTGCCGCACAACTCCAATTGGTGCGACTTTAGTTTTAGCGCACAGAAGGAGAGTCGTGACTTGATGAGAGGACGATACGACTCGCAAGTATACTGTTGCGGCGTAAGCGTCCTCGGACGCGTCCGAGAACCCATGGAATTCGAGTATCCGATGAGTCGGGGTGAAGCCACTCCAGCGCGGAAAGGTCAGCGACGTCAGGCGAGAGAATTCCGTGTATATGTCGATCCATACATCGTGTACAGTCGACGGTAAGGGTGCATCCCAGTCAACTTTCAGGGTTCACGATCTTTGCATGAAGATTTTAGCACGGATTGTTATGGGGGACAGCAGGCCTAATGGGTCGAACAGCTGTGCGATTTTTGACAAGACGATGCGCTTGGTGTACTGTGGAGGATGGTCTGTTGATCGCGAGGAAAAGACGAAGCAGTCTTCTTGGGATTGCCAGGTTAATCCGAGGAGACGATGTTCCTGTCCTTGGTGCCATTCGAGCGAGGGGTTTGTGGCAAGCCAACCCTCCGGGAGAGACTCTAGTAGGCGAGGGTGGTTTGCCGTCCACTTTTTTAGAGGGAAGCCGCCCGCCGTGAGACAATTTATTGACTCTTGTTGTGCTGCGAGAGTGGATTCGAGGTCATCGCCGCCAAACAGACAATCGTCTACGTAGAAATTGTCTTCTAAGATTTTGGCTGCAATGGGGAATCTTTTTGCTTCATCTTGTTTCAATTGTTGAAGTACTCGCAGTGCGAGGTATGGCGCGATAGAGAGTCCATAGGTGACAGTGCACAGTCGATATTCTTGGATTGGATCGAGGGGGCCTTTGCGCCACAGGATTCTTTGGAAGTCGCGATCATCTGGGTGTATGATGATTTGCCTATACATCTTCTCGATGTCTGCGGAGCAGACGTAACGATGCATACGCCAGCGGAGCAGAATATCGTTTAGGTTTGGTTGTAACGCAGGTCCGGTGTGAAGACATTGATTCAATGATTGGCCCTGGCTGGTGCGAGCTAATCCATTGAAGACCACGCGCAGTTTGGTTGTGGTGGAGGTTTCACGCAAGATCCCATGGTGAGGAAGGTAGAAGCATGGGCGCGTGTCTGGTTCTCGGAGAGGAGATGCCTTCTCCATGTGCCCGAGAGATTCATATTCTGTCATGAAGCTAGTATATAGGTCGCGTAGGTTTGGGTCGGCGCTCAGCCTTCGTTCCATACGGTGGAGGGCGCTCACGGCAGCGGGGTATGAATCGCTGAGGGGTTCGTTTGACTCTTTGAACGAGAGTCTGACGACATAGCGACCATCAGCGCATCGTTCGTGTGTGGTTTCGAAGTGTTGTTCACACTGGGACTCATCTTTGGTGAGAAGCGATGACGGAGTTGGTTCGGGAACCCTTTCCAATTCCATAAACCGGTGGAGGTCTGAGCCTAGGTCAGATTCCAGCGAGCACTGCAGCGTCGTTGGGTGAGATGGTGCTCCGGATTGAGTCACCACCAGTGGCTCGTTAGAGCATGTCAAAATCCAACCTAGTGCGGTCTGTTGGCCTAGGGGGGTTCCGGGCGGGCCTTTGGCTATGCCGGGTTCGATTATTGATGCGAATACGTCCGCGCCTAGTAGCAGATCAATCGTGGTATCCTCCAAAAAGTGTGGATCGGCCAATGGCAAATCCTTTAGGTGAGGCCAATGGGATTTGATTGGTTCACACCGGGGTGTGTAGGACGTGAGTCGAGATAGAATCAACACCTGTGCGTCGCACTGGAAGTTAGCATTGAAGCGAGATGAGATGCGTATGGTGGTGATTCCTCGCGTTGGGCCAGATTTGCAGGCGCCAATACCATCCACTTGAATCGAGGCATGAGATCGAGGTAGTCGTAGATTTTGTATTAGTGCTTCCGAGGCTAGGGAGACTTCGGAGCACGGGTCGATCAGTGCTCTGGCGATGATTTGGCGACCGTTCATGGCGGACACCGGGACGAGAGCGGTTGCGAGCAGTACGGTCTTGCTGGTGCGCGTGGACGTCGCATGAGCGGTTTTTTGCGAGGTCGATTGGCTGGCGGTTTCGTGAGGAGATCGTGGTCCGTCTACCGCGCCAGTCGTTGAGTCTGAGCAGGTGGGGACCTGGTCGTGGATCAACGTATGATGGCGTTGCTTGCAAAGCAGGCATGATTTCTGGGAGCGGCAGGTCAGTACTGGATGCGTGCCTAGACAGTTGAAACATAAGCGCATGGTCTCAACTAATTGCCTGCGTTCAGCAACAGGCTTGGCCCGAAATGCATCACAGGCAGTAATGAAGTGCTCTTGATTGCAACACGAGCATTAAGAAGAGGCTGGCCTTTTGGTAGATACATTATGCGATTTGACTTGGGTTGGTTAAGGTGCATGTGGTGACCCCTTTTTGGCGTTTCCCTTTGCCTGTTTACCCGCGGGTGGGTTTGTTGATGCAGCCGCCTTGAATTCCGTGGGGCGTTCGTCTTCTAGGGAGGCAATCCTCCCTTTAAGAAATGTTTCAAGTTCTGTATACTTAGGTTGTGTTCTCTTATCACCCAGTGACTTTCGCCAGTCTGAACGCGTGCGAGGATCGAGCCGCTGTACCGTTAAGTAGAGGAGTATGTCGTCCCATTGGTCGACAGGTTGATTGAGAAGTTTCAGGGCCCCGATGACGTCGTTGGTTCCGTCGAACAGCTGTTTCAGCGCTGTTGCGGACTCCGTCTTAAGGGGGGAATGGGGTATAAGCACTTTCGAAAAACCGATATTTGTTTTTTTTGCATTTTCTTATAGTAAAATATTTCAAAAATATCGTGTCAAAATTTCAAGTCAATCGGAGCAAAACTCTTGAAGTAATAGACCTTTAAACCGAACCTCCTCATAGACCGGAGCTACTCTTGAAAATATTCCTACGCGTAGCTGCCGCATAGGTATATTGTTTAGATACACGGTGATGCTTTTACGACGAAGCTGCTGCGGGAAAAGTACTTTATGGAGCTGGAATCGATGATTCAGTGTAAGTTGAAAAAATTAATTTTTTTCTTCACTTTTTCGGTGTTCAAAACTTTAAACGCGTTTTTCTCGAAACCACTTTTTAAAAGTCCGTTCCAACGATTGTGCAAAAACTACTGAACCGATCCTTTTCAAACTTGGTACACTTTTTCTACATATAAAAATCCTCCCCCCAACGATATTTTTTTTTAATTTTTTTATATTAAGGTTGTTTTCCACTTAAAAAATGACGAAATTTTTCGTCAAAAATCGCAATTTTGACTTAAAAAAATCACAACAAATTTGAAAATAAAAAAAAAAACCTAAAAATGATCGTTGGGGGGAGGGAAAACTTATACTTTAACTAAATATCGCAACTTTTTTTATTTCGGATAATTCGACGTTGAGATATCGCTGGAACCGCATATCATCTTTTTGAAAAGGTGTCCTCGAAAATGCTCTGTCACTAGCTCATTACTCAATATTTTTCTAAAAAAAAAATACCGAATGTGGTTCGAATGATCCTTTGTAATATGCAAAATATTTAAATCAATTTACTTTAACCAGATGTCTGAAAAAAATTCACAAAAAAAGCGTTTTTTTTCATGCATTATACCCCATTCCCCCCTTAATAGGTTGAAAGTTGAACAGCTGATCTATGTAAGTGTTAATCATAAGCCGCTCGTTTTCATACCGATCAGTAAGGGTATTCCAGGCCCTTTCAAAGTTCTCATCTGTAACCTTTATGTTTTTGATGAGAAGGGCAGGCTCGCCTGTTAAGCTCATCTTTAGGTAGTTAAGTTTCTCAACTGACGCGAGATTCTTGTCATTTTTTACTATGGCGCTAAAAAGATCTCGATATTCACCCCACCCGGTTGGACTGCCTGAGAACTTCGGAAGTTCGATTTTAGGCAACTCCTTTCGCGAGCGAGATGCACCTCTTGTTGCCAATGGTGAACCCACGGGCGCTGGCTTGGCGGTTTGCGAAGCCGCTTCAATCTGCTGAGCAGTGTCGTAAAATTTGGCCTTTTCATCATAGTATCGCTCTTCGGCTTGACCAAAGTAGTCAGCCTTAAAGTAATCCGTTGGAGGAGACGTCAACGTTTTAAGGGAGAGAACCTTAGCGTGATTTGATTCGAAATCTCGCCATTTTTTCTCTAGGCCTTGCAACCGAGATTGAACGTCGCCGGACGACACACTGTCCATGCCTTTCTTTCTCAGATTCTCGTGTGCCTTACAGATTGCCCGATATAGTTCAATTTGAGTTTCAATTAATTTCTCCATCGTAGTGAACTGATAATTTCAGCGGAATTTTAAACAGTACAGATCTTACCGCGTCGTGGGTAGGCGAGAGTGCGCGCGCCTCGTTGTTGCCTTGGTGTGTTTCAGCGAGAAGCCGTGGGACGGAACGTGCGGCAGGGGGGTGCCTGCTCACACTTTCACAGCTGAGTCCGCAATACGGGTCGAGAAGCTTCGAGTTCAATAGCGGGTTTGTGTGATGTTGTCACACTATTTCACTGAGACACATCGATAGGAAATGTAAACACCAATGCCTACTTCGAGAACGTTAATGGAGAGAATTTGTACAAAGTCACCGCAGTTATTATAAACGCAACCACTTTATTTCGAACTAATTCACTACTTACGGATTGGCATTCGCACCTAATTATTGTTCGTTAACAGTCTATGTCCGAGAGGGACCGCACTTGTTGTCTAAACTACACTTTGGAGCAAGATGTTGTTAAGACCACTGAACCGCACTTTGCGCACTTTTTTGTCTAAACTGCACTTTGGAGCAAGATGTTGTTAAGACCACTGAACCGCACTTTTGCGCACTTTTTTGTCTAAACGGCACTTTGGAGCAAGATGTTGTTAAGACCACTGAACTGCAACTTTGCGCACTGATCCGGCTCGAAGGACCAATGTTTCATTTAGGAAGGGTGCCGGGTCAAAATCAGTGCACTTGTTTTAGATTAACAAATAGTTGTATTCAATAAATTACAGAAAAGGAGTTGTATTATGAGTTCCCTGGTCGGGAGCAGAAGTATGACTGGTTCGTGTGTGATTGAGGTGAGTGAGTGTTGGTAGAGCGTACTGTGTATGTATGGTGTTATTGTAGGTGTGTTTCCAAACAGTTAGGATCGGTCGAAAAATATATCACCATCTTATCTGCGAACATTAAATGTAAGTCAAAGCCACAGAAACGAATTGAGGCAGAAAAAATTATAAAATGGTGCATTCAAGCGAGAAAAAGTATCGTACTAAGCGTGAGACGTACACTGAATAATCTAAAGAATAAGATCGAAGTCTGTTCGGTACGAGCGGCAGAATCGTCTGATATACAATCGAAAATTGCAGCCTTTTGCGGGGAATCAAAACATACGGGCTCGTCCGACCCTTATTATACCAATGCAGCTTATGATGAGCTCCACATTGTAATCGACCCGCTTATCACTACATCAATGGGAAAGATAGCTAAAATTTTAGCGGTAACTCCAAGCACACATGTACGAAAATCATGGATTTGCTCAGAGCTGTGTGTCAATCCAAATTCACATACCATTAGTAGGCTAGAATATGCGTTCCAGGCTATACGCTCATGGAAAATAGCAAATATTCGTAATACATTGAAATACTGGAACCAATGTAGCGTCAATACGTCACAGCACAAATTAGGACACGCACAAACTTGCTACACCAATCCTGTGAGTTGCAATTCGAAATTCTTACCGCTTCAGTTATTGCATCCGCACTTCCCACAGATTCGGTATTTCACGAGATACATTTACGAACTTATGAGACTAGTGGAGAAAATTAATTGTATAGACAATGCCTTAATACGGGGAGATCTACTTCTTTTGCAAGAACTCTCCAGTGAAACAGCTAAGAAAGCTTCTATGTATCAGCCGTGTTCCGAAGTAATAAATTGAAACGAAGATGAAATTGGAACAAATATAGGCGTGCATTCCATGAAAAACTTTGTTACCGTAGAGACACGCGAGATATAAAAAAACTCAGAAAACCTATCACAGGGCACTATTGGTCACAGATGAAAACTTACATCGATGCATCCGACAATGCATCTGATTATATCTGTAAATACTGTTTAGAAAAGTTCCGTAATAATGAAATGCCACCAACGTGTTTGTTGAATCAGCTAGCTATAGGCGACGTGCCACCTGTTCTCTCCACTCTTAACGATTATGAAAAAATCCTCATACAAAGGGCAAAGGCTTTTCAAACGGTACTAAGAATGGGTACAGTAGCGAAAAAAAATCTACCAAATAAGTTGCGAGTACAGAAAGTGAAGGGTCGAACGTTTCATTTACCGTTACCGTTAGAGGAAACACTAAAAAAATTACCTGCACCGACTGACGCGCTGAATCTAAATCAAGAACTATTCGTGATGGTCTATGGATTGCCGAATAAGTCAAAAGTCGTGTGGAGTAGTTTAGTGGGCGTCAGGGCCGGATCTGGGGGGGGGGGGGGGGGGGGGGGGGCAAGCCGGGGCACTTGCCCCGGGCGGCAACTTCATATGGGGCGGCAAAAAAGGAAGAAAATTGAGTTGACAATTACTAATTAGATTAAGTTGGTGGTAAAGGGCGGCAGCCGTAGGTCTTGCCCCCCCTCAAAAATACCCTAGATCCGGCGCTGGTAGACGTGAAAAAAATTTACACAACACTCGTTTGGCTTAGGGAAAATAATCCGTTTTATGGTGAGATTGAATTACCAGCTGAGCCAGACGCGTTGTTAGATTTACTTGCGCAAGACGTGGAAATTCAGGTAGAGACAGAAGAGCCTGGTTTGGAAGAACATGCGGATACGGTGGTCGAGTGTCATGACGAGATGAGTACTAAGCGTCGGGCTATATTAACACAAATAATGGATACCCGGGTAACAATTTACATGGCCAGCCCACAAGCCACATTAATGCCATGTGGCATGAGCACGGCAATGCTGTCGGCCAGCCACATAGCAGGCCAATGTTCGATAACCATGCGGCGGCTATATGGTTTCAACATGGCCTTTTCACATGGCGATAATATGGCTAACTAAGCTAGGCTACCAATGTTGCACCATCTTGGCCGCCACCTTGCGCCACGACATCGATTTTATGTGGGCCAAGCTGGCACTGCGATGTTCCGTCACTACCTAGCATTGACCTGGCCGCCACTTCGCAATGCCATACGGCTTTCATACGGGCAAACCTGGCACTGCTGTGTCTTAACGTGAACTGGCGACCGCTGGCGACTACCTGGCCGCCACCTCGCGATGCCATATGGCTTTGATGTGGGCCAACCTGGTACTGCCGTGTCTTAGCGTTAACTGGCGACTACCTGGCCGCCACCTCGCGATGCCATATAGCTTTTACGTGGGGCAAGCTGGCACGGCCATGTCTTAAGGTAGCCTGGCATTTACCTGGTCTATACAATGCGTCGCCACCTACCTTAGTACCTTGCTATGCCGGTAGATGAGCGACAACGCTCGCAAGTAAAGTAACATCGGCTTGACTACACCTACCCGTTGCCGGCCGACCACAATCATAATTCACCTACGAGTCAAGCGACTCATACCGCCTACCCGGTAGTATAGTTCATAACAGTTCTTTTGGAATGACTACTGTGTGAATGATATATATACTTAAAAGTAAAATAGAACTCAAGGAGCGGTACTCGTTCCAAAATAGAGTGACTGTCACATGACAGCTAACTCGGGAAATTTCATGGTTACTTCATGGCTTTCATGTTTCAGAGAGGTATCAAAATTACTGGCAACCAGATGGCCCACACATAGCAACGAGTAAGCGGTGCCATGTCGCTGCCAGGTCAAAACCATAAATGAACTATATTGTTTATGGACTTAGTTGCCATCAAGGAGCGACATAGTTTGGTCGTCGTTGCCAGGTGAAAGCCATGATAAAACCGACCACTGCCGACATAGCGGCCACATTGGTTAGGTGGGTTGGCCATGTAGCGGCCGTATGGTTGCCGCGTTGGATTGTTACCTGGCAACTAGTTGGCCTCCACATGGCAGCGAGATAGCGCCGCCATATCGCTGCCAGGTCGAAACCATAAGTAAACCATGCTGTTTATCCACCTAGCTGCCATCAAGGAGCTACCTAGTTTGGTCGTCGTTGCCAGGTACTAGCCATGATAAAACCGGGGTCGGCTGACATGGCGGCCACATCGGCTTGGTCGGTTGGCCATGTAGCGGCCATACGGCTGCCACTTCAAATTGTTACCCGGGTATAGTACTAAACCTGAAACTAGTAACACAACCGATATGTTTCATGATATTAATTCCACCAAGTCGTTGAGCAGCCGGCTGTGGAGTGTGGCAATGCGCAGTTTGAATAACAGAGAATGCGGGGCTCTGGAAGCTGCCGACACACTGTTAGGTATTCCGTTGTACGGAACTGATCCTGACACAGCCATAAAATGGTTAGACGTAAATCAGATTAGGAATAAAAGAGTCAAGCCGTACAAAACTGTAGAAAAACTATTTCCGGGTTCGACAGATATTTTTTATCCATCCCTCATTGACGATTACTACTCGAATAGACTGGAGGAATTAGAGTCGGTACATTTATACGACTACGCCAAATGGTACGAAATAACTAAAATAATACCAAAAAATAGTAATGCAGAGATATACGATCTAGGCGGTGGTTTGTATTTGAAAAAAAGACAGCGCGGTTATTTGATAAATCACTACAATTATAATCCGAATGTAGAGCCTGAAAAGTACTTCCATGCGTTGTTGCTACTTTTCAAACCGTGGCGTGATACTGATGACTTGAAAAATGACTGTAATTCTTACGCCGAGGCGTTCGAGAAAAGCAAGGCAGACCTGTTAGAATTAATGAGTTACTACGAGCGATTGTCCGATATTCAAAAAGGTTTCGATCAGGTGAAAGAATTGATCGAACAAAAGCTGGATGATCTTACTAATATGATGAGCAATCTGAGCCAAGATTCAAATGATAACAGAGATAATCCGTTACATTATCAGCCAGTAGAGGCCAACTTGGCTATGCAGGACTTGAATAACGCGGAAGGGCAACTGAAAGACCTTGACATAGTTGACATGATATCACAACTCAATGACGAACAGAAAATAATATTTGATACTGTCAGGACTTCTTTAATCTCAGCGCATAGTAAACCATTACGAATGTTCGTAAGTGGAGCTGGTGGTACCGGTAAGAGTTTTCTTATAAAAACTATTAGGTGCTGGACAAAACAAAGACTCGGTGCAACGACTGCTGTCACGGCACCAACAGGTTTGGCGGCTTTTAACGTCGACGGACTGACAATGCACAGACTGTTCCAGCACCAGTTGAGCACGGCGGCACGCCCAAATACAAAGAATTGTCCGACGAGGTGTTGAAAATCTTGCGAAGCGAATTAAAAGATGTAGTATTGTTCATCATAGATGAGGTTTCAATGATATCAAACGTCACGTTAATGTATATTCATTTGAGACTGACTGAAATATTTGATATAAAAAATTCTAATGATGGCTGGTTCGGTGGAAAACATATTCTACTTATGGGTGATTTACTACAACTCCCGCCAGTAAATGCAGATTCAGCGTACCTAAACCTAACGAAAGACATGATACAGAAATATATCGGCTCAGTAGGTGCGGTCAATCTATGGACCGATCTATTTTCGTACGACGAGCTGTTGACAAATGTACGCCAACAGAATGATACAACTTACCACGGAATATTAACTCGGGTTAGATTCGGAATTTTGACCACTGTTGACCAACAGATTCTAGATTCTAGGAAAGTAAACCTTACCGGTACGTCGGTCGGAGCCAGACTCGACGAATTATGCAATTATATTAACAAATTATCGCTAGATACAGTCTGTCTTTTTCCGACTCGAAACCAATGTGACATTTTGAACACAGCCATGTTAACCAAAATTCCAGGCGACGAAATTGAACTGAACGCCAAAGACAGCATTGATTGCATACCGTATTTGAAAAGAAAAATAATGAAACTCTTGAATCACGAGCACGAAGACAGCACTCGCACGGCTGGACTCGCAAAAACTATAACGGTTAAGATTGGGGCAAAAGTCATGATCAGACGAAACATCGACGTATCTACAGGTATTATAAACGGTACCATAGGTCATGTGATTTCCGTAACTCGAGATATCGACACACACGAGGTACAATCATTAACGATTGCCCTAGCATCGGGGATAGAGCATACCATCGAAAGGATATTCACAAAATTCGAAATAATGAATGGTGCTTTTATATTCAGAAATCAATTTCCCCTGACCCTCAGTTACGGAATCACAATACATAAAAGCCAAGGCTTAACTTTAAACAGCATAGTTATAGACATAGGCCAGACTGTATTCATTGCTGGACAAGCATACGTTGCATTGTCAAGAGTCAAGTCTCTCGACGGATTACATTTGATAAATTTCAATCCACAGGCAGTAAAAGTTCAGGAAGCTGCACTAGTCGAGTACAATCGACTCAAAGCACAATACAAACCTGAATTGGCTGAAATTAATATTACACGTACGGCTAAATTAACGGTCCAGGAAACCGTATGGTCGGTTCCCGCATGCACACAAAATATAGTACAAATCGAAGTAGATGATAACATACTGCCAAATCCGTCGCACACCATTGTTGGTATGGAAAATAAGGACAGTGTTTCATGTTACGCAAATGCAACTCTGCAGTGTATATTCCACTGCTCAAATATGGTACAAGAATTGATTAAGTTGAATAATAACGACCCATTAGAAAAGTTAGCCTATTCTTACGTCACAAGTAGTGCAACATTAAATTCCTTTGCGGTTCGAGAAATGGCAGGCAAAAATTTCACAGAAAATATTCAACAAGACGCGGTTGAATTTCCGACGGCTCTTTGCGAGAAATCTGATATAACTCGAAAGCGATTGAACGTCAGTTGATCACGACGATCCGATGTCACAATTGCGGTGTTGTAATCGGGATCCTGAGATCCTTTATACAACTACAATTTTATTCAAGGGTTCGTTTGTCAAATTGAGAGTTGGAACTCAGTCGTACAAAAGTGATTCAAGTTTTATTAATATATAAAGTTGTACAAAAGGTTTTACTGATATCGGACTAATCTCTTATATAATGTCTCTTGCTCTGGTCGCGATGTTCTGACAATGAGCGCGTCGTCTGCCCTCCTTTTAATGACTATTTAGGAGGTCAGTGCTGCGTCCGTACATTGCTATGTATTTCGCCATACGACAGAGTTGTTGCTCTGCTATATCGCGTTAGCGCATTCCTGGATTTGAGGTGTCACAATTGATAGGTATTCGAATTGCAACAGCGGACTCAGCTCTGAGATCGCACAGCCAACTTACATTTTAGCCATACCAGTATCGTTTACACCAGGTATCAAGAGTCCCAAGAACCTACAAAATTTGTTGAATAACACTTTGTCACGATGGACAAGACTTGACAGTACGTGCGAAAATTGTCAGAAAAGCGAGAAGCTACAAAAAACTGTCGTTGCTTCGGTAAAACATATCATTGTCGTGCAGTTCATGATATTTACGTATCAACATGGATAGGCATCTAAAATAACAGATTTCAAATTGAACGCAGTACCAACCACAAAGATTACCCTCGACAATAAGAAATTTAAGGTAAATAGCGTAATATTTCATCACCGTAAAAGTATAGGTAGTGGTCACTATACCGCAATGCTAAAAGATAAAGCAAATAATTGGCTGGGTGTAAACGATACGCAAGTGCGTAAACAGATCTGGCCACGTGGAGCCAAGGACGCTTACATGATGGTATTAGAAGCAATATCATAAAATTCACGATTTATATCGCCATTAATGATTTTTCAATTACATGTTTGTTTGATAATATATATATATATATTGTAACGTGCCAGGCTACCCTAGCCTGAGCGGTTACATTTGAAACTGTCAACGGTCGTGCGAAGCGACTAGAAGAGTCTCGAAGCTTCGCACAACGACGAGCTGAGTGACGTCACGACGGGTATAAAAGGCGTGACGCTGCTCAGCTCACCAGCAATTCCATGGTATAGCACCTGATTGACTCACTACGCTCTTATTGTTCGGACACTAAAGGCATAGCGCCTAGTGATCCATTAGAATCACTTTATCACTTCAAATATAATTTATCAAAATCACTAGTTCAAATAGAATCAAAAATATAGAAAATAAAAAATGAAAGATAACAGCGTAAACTAAGAAAATAGAGAAATTAAAAAATATCATTATATTGAATAAAACGAACAAAGAAAAAGTCACATTGATTGAAAGTCTTGTATAACAAGTAAGTAGTTATTAGGCGACATTGTAAAATATAAAATAGGGTTGCAACAGTAGGTTTAGTTAATTGAATAAATAGATTTTTGGTTATTATAAAAAAGCAATTTAATCAGATGTCAAACCCCTTCCTCCGCCATTTCCAGGTTATAGTTTAAATCTTAACGGAAAGCTAGATACAGCCTTGGTGGATCTCCGATCTACCCAGGTCTGGCACAGCTATTATTTGGGAATAAATTACCTTCATTAAATTAATATTTAACAGTTAAGAGGGTAGAGTGCAGCCTTAGTGCGTTGTCGTACTCAGGTCTGTGGGGAGGCGGCCTCAGCTACACGGTAGCTCAAGTCCGTAATAGGCACGGCTAATAATTAATAGTAGAAGTCTCAAATAAAAATATAAATCGAGTAAAGAAAACACAATAACCAACCGGCTCGCGTCACCTTCAGTGACGCTCACTATCCGAAAAGTTACATTTGGCGCCCAACGTGGGGCTTCTCTATTCAAATTTTAGCTAGAAAATTTGCTTGAAATATCTAGAGTCATTTATTTATTAACTTAACTTCGTTGCATCAAATTAAAATCAAAAATTATTACTAGTAGAGTCATTTGTGGATTACGTCAAAGTCCGATGTCACGACCGGGAAATGGCGGACAAGGGATCTGGCATCAGTCTAACTGTAGATCAGGGACTAGGGGGCAAGGATCCGGATAGGCGTAAACAAGAAATGAAAAACACAACGAATAACATGAATAATTTCTTTATTAACATAAATACAAACGACGATGTCGACAGCGACACGTCAAACTCAGCGTCAGATGACTTTATGTCATTCCCAGATAGATTAAATAAAAAATTAGATGATGATTTAGCATCGATGGAACAGACAAGAGTTCAAGAAAAATTAGAAAAAGAAAAAATAATGGAAGAAGAAATGAGCTTTAGAGAGAGATTGGAAGCACAATCGAAATTATACAAAAAACAATTAGCAGAATTAGATGATAAAATAAAAACTAAAGTGGACGAAAAATTCGATTCACCAAAAGAAAAAATATTAACGTCGAACGAAAAAGTAAAAACCGCGGAAAAGATTGACGGGTTTAAACCCATAGAAAGTCAACAAACAATCGTCGAAATAAATAAAATCGAGCCGATAGAACCGGTAGAATTTAAAAATCAAAACAACATAGAACCGAATGACGAAAGTCACGGCAACGACCAAATCGAAACAAACAAGATTCGAACAGGAAACGAATTTTTCGTCAACTCAATAGAATTAGAAAACTTAGAATTAGAGAAAAAGAAAAACAATCAGCTAGCTAGCATAGAGAATAGAATTAAGTTAGATTTAGAAAAGATTAAGACTAATCCGGATAATCCGTTAATCGGATTAGGTCAAAACACCGATTTAAAACACACCGATTTTGATACCGATTTAAACGCTAATATTAAATATCTAGCAGACACTGAAATAACGATACACCATGATTTGAACAAAAACGTCGATTCATCGCACTATGAGTTAGAAATAAATTTAGATAACTCGCGAAAAGATTTAAACAAAAATTTCACTGCACGGCACGACACTGTAGAGCACCATTCAGCAGGGTTCTATAAAAATCCGAAGCACACTCAACTTCCCCTCACGCGCTCCACGCAGATGAAGATCCTCGGCTGGATGGAACCTGGAAAAGAAAAAGAAGACGGATTAATAAACTTAACATTGATTCGGACAACACCTGATATAACGAAAACACTGAATTCGACAGACAGGATTAGACAATCTGAAGATTATAAAAGAACTAATCCGATTATCAACCAACTGATCGCAATCAAAATGCACAATAAGAAGAAATTAGATGAAGGTCTGTACCATTTGGAGCCAGGGGGCGATGCACGAGTTGCTGTCATCACTGAGGCTATGGGACCGAGTATCAACTGCTACTAATACGCAGTCGATTTCACGATCCGACTCATACCAAGATCCACCGGCGAATACCTAAACAGACAAGAAACAGAGATTAACGACAATAACACGGACCTAGACGATATAATGGCGAGCAGATATGATAGAGAAAGAAGGAAGGAAGAAAGACAGAGATATCAGTTGTGAGAAAGAGAAGGATAACGAGATCGACGTACCTGTGGGTTCGATTTTTTTTTTTGAGCAAGCATCCACGACTCCATAATCAATCTCGGCATAAAATCCATCTCAGAAGATCACCGTCAGCTAAGCACAACAGTTGATCAGCAGCAATGCACCACCGAAAATCCACGGAGCACAACGACGCACTGGTACATTTCTCAGCAACGCTTCACTATCACGATTCTCGATCTACGCCACGATACGCAGCACTGCAGAAAGCACATCAAAACTGCACTACGCACTGCATCAACCACGAAACAAGCACCGAACAACTAGTAGTCGATCATCACCTCTCTCAAGATCAAAGATCATCAGACGAGCCGATGATCGAAGGGGGCTAATGTAACGTGCCAGGCTACCCTAGCCTGAGCGGTTACATTTGAAACTGTCAACGGTCGTGCGAAGCGACTAGAAGAGTCTCGAAGCTTCGCACAACGACGAGCTGAGTGACGTCACGACGGGTATAAAAGGCGTGACGCTGCTCAGCTCACCAGCAATTCCATGGTATAGCACCTGATTGACTCACTACGCTCTTATTGTTCGGACACTAAAGGCATAGCGCCTAGTGATCCATTAGAATCACTTTATCACTTCAAATATAATTTATCAAAATCACTAGTTCAAATAAAATCAAAAATATAGAAAATAAAAAATAAAAGATAACGGCGTAAACTAAGAAAATACAGAAATTAAAAAATATCATTATTTGAATAAAGCGAACAAAGAAAAAGTCACATTGATTGAAAGTCTTGTATAACAAGTAAGTAGTTATTGGGCGACATTGTGAAATATAAAATAGGGTTGCAACAGTAGGTTTAGTTAATTGAATAAATAAATTTTTGGTTATTATAAAAAAGCAATTTAATCAGATGTCAAACCCCTTCCTCCGCCATTTCCAGGTTATAGTTTAAATCTTAACGGAAAGCTAGATACAGCCTTGGTGGATCTCCGAACTACCCAGGCCTGGCACAGCTATTATTTGGGAATAAATTAACTTCATTAAATTAATATTCAACAGTTAAGAGGGTAGAGTGCAGCCTTAGTGCGTTGTCGTACTCAGGTCTGTGGGGAGGCGGCTTCAGCTACACGGTAGCTCAAGTCCGTAATAGGTACGGCTAATAATTAATAGTAGAAGTCTGGAATAAAAATATAAATCGAGTAAAGAAAACACAATAACCAACCGGCTCGCGTCACCTTCAGTGACGCTCACTATCCGAAAAGTTACAATATATATTGTAACGTAGTTTTTTTAATAGGCGAGGAAAACCTAAATTTTACTCCGCTGCAATTCGGCACTCTTCCGTGTTAATGATTAAACTTACTGAATGTTGGGCGCCAGACGCTCCTGCGTCATTTCGATACGATACCATAAGACAAATTAAATAAAGCCAAAAATTTACGGAAATGCGACGAGCGATAACTCGACTTGCTCAGATAACAAAGCCTTAGATAGAGGGGCAGGGTACACCATAAAAACAATATCATTTCATTGAGAATATTTGAGAGCACATCAATCAATTATTTATTAATTAAATTAGATAATTTAACGAGATCAGTACAGAATCATAAGTTTTATACGACAGTTTGTTACGATAAACTATTTATTCACGATAGAATTTACTTAATTACGATACGATTGACCCGAGGATGTGTCAGAGTTGACTCGATATAAAATTAATTATTTAGACTCCAGATTTGGTATCACAGAGCGATACATCGTACCCAAATGCAAAGTTATTCATAACCCATCCTTAAATCAACGTATTAAGCTTGAGATATTAAATTATGAAAATCAGTTACAAACTCTACAGATTCCCTATTAATTAATTAGCTACGCTTAGCTATCCGATTTACGATAATTCGAGATCTACTGCTAAATAGAGACCACACGGTCATTCGAAAGACGTGAATCACAAGTTCAACGATAACAGATTAATTCGGAATATTATTGGATCTTTAACTAAATTCTGACGATACTAGATCGATAGTTACGATACTAAATTATCCAAAAGATATTAATTTTACTGAACCGTACTTGATTTTACAGACGGTAATAAATTATATGACAGAACTGTACTTTACTTGATAAGTGACTCAATATTAACAGACTTAATTATAACAAAATTAACGATAACGAACTAAACTATAATAAACTATACAATAACGCGAGGCTAAGCCTAGGCGGCTATCTTCGCTCAGGGTACTCCAGGAAAGGTAATTTTCTACAGTATTTCATGCACAATATTTTAACATACTAAATCAGCAATATAAGCCATACGAAAAGCGATAGGCAATTATCAATCGATAATAAGCAATAAATTATAGCCAAAAAAGCACTAAAAGATCTACGTAACTCAGCCAGACTCGAGGTTGTTCGATAAATTAATAGACCAAAGACAAAGACGAGCCTCTTAGCTCAATAGACAAAAACGAGCTTCATAGCCCAATAACCAAATTAATTAACCATACTTTTATCAGAACGACCTCGTGCCTTCACAGAAAGAATCAAGACCTTACCTTAAGTTGCTCAATCAGATAACACAACACCATTTTATATAAACTTTAAGATATTCCACAATAATATAATAATACTCGAGAAAGATAGTTGATTCCCAATTCGATAGACTGGATATACGATAGTGATCTGGGTTCGATAGTCGAGACAGTACGATAGATAAGTGACGTAGAACGGAGCGAAGAATAGGCAGATTTGCGGTTGTACCCGCTTTATATAGGCCATATTTTCTACCGTCAACTCATCCCTCAGATCAGTGACATCACGTGTCATCTCGATATTCTAATTGGTCAGTGTAACGACAAGTTTGACGAACGTAGCGTTGGAGAAATCTATTCTACCCCTGCCGCAGCTAATACCCCTCCTATTACTGCCGTCCTGTTGAACCCCAGGTGCTGGACTTACTTGAGGTCTCGCTCACCCGACTACCCGGTATTTCTTCTAGGTCCTGACTCGATTCGTCGATCCACAAGAAGGTTGGTGGTAGCTTCGTGGTTAGCAAACTGCAGCATGCTTAACTCACAAAGGAATTCGTTAGGTCGTAGCCGATCCGGGGGTTTTCATGACCAACCACGGTCGCGATACCAGCTTCGGAGATAGTTGTCGATGATTAACTGCGCTGACTGATGACCATTAGGTGGGAGGTTGTGAGGATGCACCTGCACATGACCCTGTACGCCACCCTTGCATCGACAGTGCACTTTCTTGTAGGCGGTAGCTACTCCGGATGACGGGAGGATTTCGTCGTGCTCCTCGCACATCCCTGTACGCCGTCCATCCGATAGTTTGAGGTGGTAGTTTCTCCACTTGAGAGGAGGCGCTGACCTTGGGGTTTTTCTGGACCATCCATGGTTTGCACGCCGACAGACTCGTCCTTGACGATAGTGGGAGTTTCTGTACGTTCGTTAGTCCTCGTTCTATCGGTAGTTCCCACGAAGACAATCGTCTCGTGGAGTATCGAGCTCGAGATTACATATTTTACAAAAATAAAAGAGTGTTAGTTAATCCTAATCAATTTTCCCTAATTTTTCCTTTTCCTGGAGACCCCGTCTACGTCACGCATCATCATATTCTCGATAGAATCGCCTTGTGGCGAGGGATTATAAAATACCACGTCACAATATATACCATATATACCATATATACCATCACGGTATTACTAGCCCTTTTCACAATTAGAAATATAAATTATATTTTATAGTTCAATATGACTGTTCGATCGGTTATCCGAGTATGTCAGTAAGTAAGTACTGAACAAAAGTTGCCCACCTTAAAAAAAAAAAAAAAACCAAAAAACAAAGAATACTTCGTTTACGAGTCGTACTATATGTATAGTATATCAAACATCAAACATTTATATTCGAGATCGTTTCTATTTGTCTTTAATTATTTGTAAATAATTCTATCTGAAAATGTGAAAAAAAAAAAAAAAAAAAAACTATAACTTTGAAATATGAACTCTGCAGTTGAAAAAACAGTGTACATACATTTGTCTTAAATATTATAACTACAGCCTACATGCACAGACATGCAATTGATAAATTAACTGGTACTTCATAATACATGTGGACAAAGAGTTGACAATCAAAGAACACTAAGATTTATAAATCACTGAAAGAAATCAGACTGATTTCTTTGATATCGATATTAAATCACAGTCAATTATTGGTTCGGAATGCATAACACAGAAAATATGTACGTAATCATAATATACGCATAACCAGTCAGTGAGAGATCATAGTACATCGTTTCGGTGAATAGTTGTATTACAGAATAAACTGTCATACTAATAACATATAATATACATAACATGTACACTTTACCAAGAAACAGCTGTGGACTTATACTAAATTTGGCTTCAGCATCTGTCATATAACATGTACCATGAGTTTACAGAGACATGTACAATAACTGATATTCCTAACTTGCAAGATATCAATTGCATATTGCTTACGCTTCGGTGAATTATGACTCGATGCATGTTATCTTGATGGATTCTGGACAAATTTGAATCAGTATAACATCTGTTTCATTGGTATCAGTGTGTGCAGTACAACGGACTGACTTGCATCACAGGTGAAACATTTCATCAGAAACGATCTTAGCTAAAAGCTGCAAAAGAATATTGTATTATAATATGCCTGTGCACAAGTCGTCCGTCGTATTGTATAGTGAATAAAATGAAAATGAAAGAGAGTCTCATCCAACTATAGTCAGTGTAGCCGTGAGTTGAAAGAACAACAGTCGCATGAATATGTCCGCTGACATAATTAAAGTTCAGCTAGTAAAATTACCCAGTAGAGGCGATTACAGACAAGAAAAAAATATGCCTCAAATACAAAATCGAAACAGACTCCTCTTTTCCATTCTAATATTCACTATACATCGAGTTGAAATCATTTGTTATGCTTATGCACAATTCCGAACCAATACGCCAAATTCATTGTTTCAAATTAAATTCGAAACTTTACTGTATGTTAGTAGTGATGTAAAACATAATATTTGTACACCGTGCTATTTCCAATCCGCGAGAACCATAGCCTTTTGCCACCTGTCTCTTACTCTACCAGGCGCTAGCCTCGTTCAGTTGGTTGAGATAGCAAAAGACATTGGTTCGCTGTTAGGAAAGACGCTCATATATATATAATGAAATGATATGAATAAAAATAGGCAAATGACTGTGATTTAACCACCGTGTACAGGCTATACATATGCAAGGCCGAACTTATGATTTCGCCGCCCTAGGCACTTCTGGAATCCCGCCCCGTTCTTGATATGAAAATATCAACTATTTTTTTTTTAATCCTTATTCTTTGCTACGTATTTACGTCCTGAATACAGAATAACCAATTCGCCAGCTAAAGGTGATTACCTGTAAGTTATGATCCGGGAAATGAGGCTTTATATTAATGATTAGTCTAAATTTCATTTTATTAAATGAACAGTACAAACAGTTGACACTGGACATAATTAAAGATTATTCTATTTATAGTTATGAACCCTCTATTCATTTGCCATAAATATTTTGCATATAGTATTCATGAGAGAGCTTTTTTCCTAGCCTTGCGAGCTGCGAAGTCATCAATCAAATCATCGTAGGAAACTGATTTCAGTAATTCCGACTCAATCGCCAGGAGCGTCAGGGCATTGAGACGTTCGTCGCTCAACGTTGAGCGAAGACAGTTTTTGACACGCTTCAAACATGAAAAAGAACGTTCCGTGGTGCAATTCGTGGCCGGTGTGCACACAAACATACGCACGGCTATGTCTATGTGAGGATAAATGTTGTGGAGTTCTTCATCACGTAGGAATCTACAAAGCCAGAGCATGGGTTTCCCGAGTTTATGGTTTGTCAGTAAGTGCGATCGGAGGTGTAGGCATTCATCGATAAGCGCATCTTTCTCCAGGTCTTCCGGATAAGATGCAGATAAATTCGTTACTTGCTCTTCTATCTCACGATCAGTTAAATTTGGCAAATTTTCAAAAAAGGCAAACTTCCTATGGAATTCTTCGTAAGCCTGACCACGACGGCGTAACTCACTGCTTAATTTATCTATAATATATATGAACGTATTCACTCTGAAGAATTCCCGTGGGTTCATTTCTGTATCCCCTTGATGAGAAACATGGTGGGGAAGTTTCCTTTTTTTTTTACGGCCTGATGTGTATTCATTCAAGCCGGTCAGTAACTTCGCTTGACATTCGTAATGCTCGAAGTTGTTCCTGGTTTGGTCCACAATTTTCAAGAGGTCGCGATACAGATTTACAACCGTGCCAATATCGATATCTACACTTTGCAAGCGTTTGCTGGTCAGGTTGAATTGTCTCAGTAAGAAGCTCCAAAAAAGCACCAAAATAGCCGATTCAAGATTTTGTAAACTTTTTCGAATGCCCCCAGCTTCACTTCTTGTCACTGGTTTTTGTGAATCATCGAGCTCGATCATTTCCAATGCTTGGATGATCTCATTCCAAGATTTGTTGAGACTTTGTAAGGCTTCGTCTCGGGCTGACCATCGGGTAACTGACAAACTTTTTACGACGGAAGCACTCGACTTCAAATGAGATTTCAAAATGTCCCATCGATGTGTGGAAGCGGAGAAAAAATTATATATTTGCTGAACTATTCCGAAAAAAGAAACAGCGTCTCGGCAACATTCAGCTGCACATGTCCCGACAAGATTGAGCGAATGGGCCGAACAAGGTATATATACGGCTAACGGGTTCAATTGCTTAATTCTAGCTTGAAGACCGGAATAACATCCAGACATATTACTCGCATTGTCATAGGATTGTCCGCGGCAATTGAAAATATCCAGTTTGTACGAATCAAGCACCTTCGTGACTGCATCCACGAGAAGCTGCGATTTATGCCCCGGATTTGCAATGAAAGTAAAAAACCTTTCAACGGGCTGGCCATTTTCCATGACGTATCGAAAAATCAGACTCAATTGATCGACATGGGATACATCCGGTGTCGAATCGACGCTTATTGAAAAATATTTCGATGATTTGATTTCTTTTATGATAATTGCCAATAATTTTGCAGCCATTAGTTCTATGAACTCGTTACAAATCGTGCTTGATAGGTAAGAGGTTGTCCCAGATCCTTTATTGCCATATCGTGCAATATGATCTGCTAGAAATGGATCGAATTCAGCAATTACTTCCAAAAACATTAAAAAATTTCCATTCGACGAAGATCCGAAACGTTCATCAGTACCTCTGAATGCTAGACCGCGAGATGATAGAGCCCTAACAACTGCAACTACACGTTTCAGAATATTGCGCCAATAAGCTACTTCTTCATGAAGTTGTGTTGTCAGGGTTTCGTCGATTCGACCGCGAGAGTTAGATCGGTCGCGAAGTGCAATAACGCATGATTTATGTGCGTTGGAATCTTCGTGATCTTTTAAACGGGCTGTAGCGTTCTTCCAATCGTTGAAACCCTCTGTAGCGAATTGAGTTGTACCTCCGAATAAATGACAAGGTGCACAGAATAAAGCAGCTTTTTTTTCGGAGTACACAAGCCAAGCTCGATCCTTCTGCTCACCATTATGGAGCGTGTAAGTAAAAAAATTTGCGTTCATGAACCTTGCTACATCTCCATATAGACGCGCAGATTTAGTGAAATCGGCATCTTTATTTTGGATGACACCATGGGATATCACGAGATCTCGAGTCGAATCATTGATTATCCAATCAGCAGGATCTTTCGGGAGGGCGGGAAAAGGTACTGGTAGTTGGTTTTCAGGTTCAGGTTCAAGAATCTCAGGATTTTCATGTTGAGCGCTATTCTCAACGGCTGTATCGTCAATAACCACATTGACGTTTTTGGGAACATCTCCCAATAGCTCTGTGGATGTTGTGAAAATGACAGTCAGATTGAAATCTTTTGAGCTGTCCTAATTACAATGGACGAATACAATGTATGATATGTATCACGGTATCACAGTTGCTCCGTTAACTGGTTGATACACCGTGGCCATTTTTGAACCCGCGTTGCATTGAATATAAGTGCAATAACTCCAGAATAATATTTCACAGACATGTTAAGTATAAAAAAAAAAATTCATCATACACGGGTAAATCACCGCGAAAAATATGTTACTCACCGCAACGTTGTGCAACCGATTTTTCATGTAAGGCCTCTTTTGGCTTACCTAGTCCGAAATAATTATCCAATTTTATCGTTTTTGCTACAGTTTCATCGTGCTTGCGAGCTTTCTCCTTTGCTATCGCTTTATATGCAGCACCGCTCAATCTTTTCCTACTATCAGCCATTCTTTCAGGCAATAAGAATGATTCGGGAATCCCCATAAACGACCTACCACGAAAACGTATACATAGACGATACCATGTATAACAATCGTCGACGGAAATTTTACAAGTTAAGAGAGTTGAAAATTTCGCCAATGGGCGGCGCGACATGTAGCGCTTATTATCGGCTACGCTCGACTAGTGACAAAACAGCGAAGTCTGCCAAAGTACCAACATTGCCAACGTAACAGGGGCAAGAAAAAAATTATTTAGAATCGGCCGCTTCCAAAATCTGCCGCCCTCAAAATCTGCCGCCCTAGGCAAATGCCTAGTCTGCCTATTGATAAAATCGGCCTTGTACATATGGTTGCCAAAATACTATTACATCCGTTACACCATGTATACCGATGGAAATGTAAAAAAATCTGTACATAGTGCACAATCCATACCTACATACCAACCATTTTAGCACAATGTTCGAAAGCTATAGTCAAAACGAAAAGTACCTATATAATTTTGCTCATGACTATAGAATGATGATAGTAATACTTTCTGTTATTATTATTATCATTATTATTGTTACATTTGGTAAAATCACCCTTATATATTAATTCTATATGATCTAGATCAAGTAGCCTATATGATAAAAGATATCTTCTAAAATATAAGAACTACGGTTGCTACGTCAACAAACATTATTGTAAAACAAATCAGTCTGTCTTTAGCCTCGTACTGAAGCAGACCTGTATTTTCTGAATACATAAACCTTTTGCCCAATTGATTATATTTCATCTGATTCACTTTATTTCCCTCGGGAATGCATGAATATTAACTTATTATTACAACAAATATTAAAAATATTACATTGGTGTCAGAATCGGGATCTTACCGGGATCGATAAAGTGAATTTTTGAAAGAGAGTTCGTGATTGTGAAAGGATTTAAAAAGAATTAAAAAAAAAAAAAAAAAAAGAAATGTCTTCTCGTCGACGAGCCATCATCGACGAATCCCAACAAGCTCCAGCACCTCAACCCCAGGTTGACATGATGGAAAGATTGATACAAATAATGGTCTCTCAACAACAAGCTACTTTGACGGCCCAACGAGAAGAAAGAGAGGCTAATTTAATAGCTAAACGTGAAGAAAGAGAAGCTGAATTAATAGCTAAACGCGAAGAAAGAGAAGCAAATATATTAGCTCAACGAGAGCGCGAAGAACGCGAAGATAGACGTCTTCGCGAAGATCGAGAAGACGAAGATCGAGAGAGACGAATGGAACGCGAAGCTAATTTGACAGCTCAACGAGCTGACAGAGAGGCGAACCAGGCAGCTCAACAAGCCACCTTATCTCTCCTTATGAATCGCCTCGAACCTCAAGACGTAATCTCGCAAACTTCGACTCCCCGACGATCCCCAGTGAGAATCGAGGAAATAATTGAACCCACAAATATACGGTCTGTACAAAATTATGGGGAAGAAGAACCTTCCCCAACCATACGTAGACCTTGTACGGGTGGAGCGGCGACTTTCACGCCGCACACTCGTACAAATACTCAAAACGACCGAATTGGAGGTACAATTCGGGACGTACGAGGCGTAGAGAATACTAATTACATGGCTGGTGACCAAAACATAGATAATACAACCAATAATCTTCCTCCAAATTTATCTCGCGCCGGGAGTAGTCGCGATAAATAGATTAACGATATAATTATTACTCGTAATGAAGGTTGTACTGAGTCAACAAAAAAATCGTCAAACCTTAAAGTAAATTTCTTTGACGGATCAATTCCTTGGGCTGATTATGAGCGACAATTTCAAATAATTGCAAAAGTAAACTCTTGGTCCTCTATCACTGAGGCCGGACAACTTGCAGGAAGCTTGAGAGGTCCTGCCTTAGCTGTTCTATCAGCTCTTGCAGATTCAGATATCGAAAATTATGACAAACTCAGTGCAGCCTTACGATTAAGATTCGGAAATCAACTCATATCGAAATTATCCTTAACTCAATTAGACCTTAAAAGACAAGCTAAGGAAGAAGGTCTCGCTTCACTCGGAGTAGAAATAGAAAGATTAGCTAGAATAGCTTTACCCAATTGTCATGAACCTATTAGAGACATGTTAGCCTGTAATAAATTCATTAATGCAATAACAGACCCAGAGTTGAGACATACTCTTAGCCTGACAGGACCTTCTTTTGTTCAAGAAGCGGTCATTAAGGGTATGGAAATCGAAGCATTAACTAAACATCATCTAGGAGTAGGAAAAATTAGACAAATCGAGACAGATAAAATTCCTACTATCCCTATAAAATCAAACGATTCTGAGAATACTACTCCCAGGCAACAAAATAATTATAACAGATATAACAATAATAATTATAACAGAAATAATAATAATTACAACGTAAATAACGGAGGCAGATCCCCACCCGTGTGTAAATTCTGCCATAAGATAGGTCATATAACAGATAAATGTTTCTCATTGGAAAAAAGGAATAATTCAATTAATGATAATCTTTCGGATTCTCGGACGTCTTGGCGAAAAGACGACGAGAAAAATAATTATTCAAATCAGACTTCCTGGAGGGATAGAGATTCCTCTTCAGATTCGCAACCAATAACCTCAAAAGAGTAGGTTCTAATGATTCAACGGAGCTTAAAACTTTTTATTAATAGTCCTAGTTCTATCCAATTTTTAATAGAAAAAGCGTTACAAATGTTCTTTTTGAGTTTTAAGTAGTTTAAACGAGAAATCAAACATCTATATTTTAGTTAATAAAATATTTATTAACATGCAAGACATTTCTGGTAAGATATACAATAACAAAAGACACATTGATTATAAAACATAAGATATACTCCTCTTAGCAACTCTCTCAAATAAGTAATCTAAGAGTAAGTAAAGTAAGTCACTATGTTTTATTACTTCCTCTCAAAGTGACTACTTTCGAAACAATTTTTTCTACTTGCTTACAATCTTTGTTTTACAAAACATTCCCAACATATCTCGCAACATTTGAAATCTTACACGAGTTAAAGGTTTGGTCATTATATCTGCAATCTGCTTCAAACCTTCAACATGTTGAATTTTAATGACACCTTCTTGAAATTTCTCACGAACAAAATGATAACGCACATCAATGTGCTTTGATCGCTTATGGAATTCAGGATTCTTTGCTAGTTTAACTGCACTTGCATTATCTACATAAAGTGTTGAAACATAGTCAATCTTAGTAATCTCATTCAACAAACGCTTAATCCAGATTACATATTTTGTTCCCTCACTAGCTGCTACATACTCAGCTTCTGTAGTGGAGAGTACTACACTTCGCTGTTTTTGACTTAGCCAGGAAATCGCACTCCCAGAATACATACAAACTACTCCATTTCGTGAACGTTTTGTTTTCACATCTCCAGCGTAATCTGCATCACTAAGAACTTCTAGTTTCTTTTGCATGCAATTACGTTTATACAGGGTGTTCCAGACCTCGCGACGAATATTTCACAGGGTAAATCTTGATCAAAAATGGGATCGAAATTTCCTCAGCCGATTTTTTCGGAGATGCATGGATTTTCCGTTATAATTATTTTAATTTCAGCTAATGACATGCGACTTATAAACGGCCGTTTGTCGGTGTAATCACCGCTCGGTTGTGTGCGCGTCTCTCGCCCTATTGTCGCCACGAAAAAAGTGCACACAACCGAGCGGTAAGCACACCGCGGCTTACGAACGGTCGCGCGTCATTGACTGAAATTGAATTAATTATAACGGAAAATCCATGCATCTCCGAAAAAATCGGCTGAGGAAATTTCGATCCCATTTTTGATCAAGATTTACCCTGTGAAATATTCGTCGCGAGGTCTGGAACACCCTGTATAATAAACCGTAGTCTGAAGTACCCTTTAAATATCTAAGTATTCTTTTTACTGCGAACCAATTAGACATTTTAGGCTGTTCTAAAGTTTCACAGACAATACTCAAAGCATATGCAATATCTGGACGTGTTGATGTTGCAAGGTACATCAAACTTCCTACTGCTTGTCTGTAAGGAATATTTGTTCCAGCAAAGGAATCTTTATCACCTTCAACATTATTCCTTTCACTAGGTGTTGTGACAGCATTCGATTCATGCATTTTGAATTTCTCTAAAATTCTTTTTGAATAATAACTTTGATTCAAGAAGACAGAACCATCACTATACCGAGTGATCTGAATTCCTAGATAACAATCTAAAGGACCTATCTTTATCTGAAATTCCTTTTTCAAATTTTCTACAAACAAAGTTATCTCTTCATTATCTGTTCCTGCAACTAGTCCATCATCAACATAGATTGCAATCATTATTTTTTTACCATCCCTCTTTCTTATGAACAAACATGAATCCGCATTACTAGCTATCATATCCTCCTTTTTCATAAAATCTACAAATCTTTTATTCCATGAACGCGGCGCCTGTTTCAAACCACACAAGCTTTTATATAGCCTACAAACTCGCTCTGTTCCATCGTTATACCCTTCTGGCTGTCTCATATACACTTCTTCTTTAAGTTTACCGTATAAGAAAGCTGTTTTTACGTCAAATTGTGCTAAAATCAGATTTTCAGATGCTGCTACACTTAAAATTATTCTGACTGTATCAAATAGCGACTGGACTAAAAGTTTCGTCGTAATCTATTCCTTTTTTCTGGAAATAACCTTTTGCTACTAATCTAGCCTTGTATCGATCAAGACTACCGTCAGACTTCGTTTTAATACGTAGAACCCACTTATTTTCAACAATTCTTTTACCTTTTGGTAGTTCAACTAGCCTCCATGTTTCGTTTTCCGCTAAAGAAGCCATTTCATCATTCATTGCTTCTCGCCACTGTTGAGCTTCATTAGATGCCATCGCTGAATCGAAAGAATCTGGAATGTCACTTTCAGCAACCACCAACATATAGTCTTCTAAATAAATTGGCTTTCGAGATTCCCTCTTCTCTCTTGTACCCATATTATTCACTTGTTGTGGTTCTGACAGTGCTTCCACTTCCTCTACTTCTTCTTCTTCTTCCACTTCATTATTTACAACATAGACTTGCTCTTGATCCTGATCAACTCTGTCATGATCTCCATCTAGTTCTCTGTCGGGACCGGGTTCAAAAACGGATTCTTCCCCCTCTAAATCTTCTAATTTTTTATCCAAATTTACTTGTAAATTATCTTTTTCAGTACTATCCTCCAGTAGCAACTGCAGTCTTTTCTTGAGTAAATTCTCTCGCTTGGAAATGATATCCCGACTTAATAAAACTTGATTTCTGATACCAGCAATCCATACACGATAGCCATCCTTTTCTCCACAGTATCCAACGAAACAACCCTCTATGCTTTTCTTGTCCCACTTTCTTCTTTGTTCCTTTGGTACATGTACAAAGCATTCAGTACCAAAAACACGCAGATGATTAATACTCACAGCTTCTCTTCCAAACCATCATTCAAAAGGCGATTTATCCTTTATCATTGTGGGACCAGTTCGGTTAATTATACAGGGTGATCCAGAATGCGGTACTTTCCTTACACCGGTGGATTCCTTGTAAAAATCTAAGACAAAAATTATTCATCCTAAAATGTCGAATGCTTAGCCGTGTTCAGTTAGGAGCCGTTTAAAGTAAGCCAAACTAAGCCAATACGAGGGCAGATACGAGAATGGCTCAGCCGCCGCTACGCCGTTATTGTTGGCCCGCCACCGCGAACTTGCAAAGAAACGACGATCAGACGTCCGCGGCTCTGCTGTATGTAGCTAAGCTATACAGGCGATGCAATGAAAACAGAAGCATGCAAATGTTATCGAACTATGAATGTAATAAATAAGGTAAAGTCGGGAGAGATGCCGTAATTTTTTTAGAAAATTCGTAACTTCTACAAAAATAGATATTAACAATCGTATTTATCAGTGACCATTCTTTAAACTATGTACTATAATTTGGCCCTAACCAAAAATAGATAAATTTTCATTTTCATATAAAACATACGTCAACAAAAAACATTTATGGTGGCCACTAGTCAGGGAAAACCGGGAAGTCAGGGAAAAGTCAGGAAATTTGGAAAATGGTCAAGGAGGTCAGGGAAAAGTCAGAGAATTTTTCGGCGAGTCAGGGAATTTTATGGTGACACAGAACAAGACAGAATGGAACGTCCCCCGTGATTCTTTCTTCTTTCTACCTTGCGCGGAATTATTAATCAGAAAATTATTAATTATTAATTAATTCAAAAAATCATTCTCTATCAGCATTGATTCAGAGCGTTGTTTATTATAGGTATACTTGAATAACCAGTAATTGGTCCGAAATTCAGTCATGGAAAAATTATGATTTGGTCAGGGAAAAGTCAGGGAATTTTTTTGACTGTTTGTAGTGGCCACCACGTAATATATAAGTAATATGGGCGAAAAATTTAATATTTCGTGGTTCTTCATCTATAAAAAGACTGCAGCGAATATTTCCAACTAAAAACTAAGTTTCAAGGACCATCTCAGGGTGGCCACTCACCCGGAAAACCTGGAAAACCGGGAAATTTCAGGGAATTCAAGATGGGATGGAAAAGTCAGGGAAATGTCAGGGAATTTTGTACCTGGTCAGGGAATTTATGTCTCGCGGGAACGAATACACGTAGAAAAAGGATTACTACTTCCGACTAAATATACCGCGAGGACCAGGTGAAAGAGAATGGTCCATACGCCCAGGCAGATAATATTTCGTATTTTTAGGGGGATAGCCACTCGTTGCGCTGAAAAAATCCCTAGGGTGATTTTGGCGCGCGGTCGATGCATCTCGGCAGCCATTGTTGATACAAGCCGGCTGACTGTCAATACATCGCGGAAGGTAGACAAGTGTGGTTATGTTCGTTTATTTGAAGGAAATGATGAATAAAGTGAATGAAACCTACGTGAATAAGCTAGGAATATTTATCAAAAATCGATCAATTAGTTTTAAATGATATCTTAATGCAATCAACGACTTAACCTAAGCTATAACTGGAAATTAATGAGAATCGAAGAGTTCATCGAGAACAACCAATTCGAACAAAATTATTGATTGTATCCTGGGGTTGAGGCATCAATAAATATCCATAGCTTATTCACGTAGGTTTCATTCACTTTATTTATCATTTCCTTCAAATAAACGGACATAACCACACTTGTCTACCTTCCGCGATGTATTGACAGTCAGCCGGCTTGTATCAACAATGGCTGCCGAGTTGCATCGACCGCGCGCCAAAATCACCCTAGGAATTTTCAGTGCAACGAGTGGCTATCCCCCTAAAAATACGAAATATCAGCTGCCTGGGCGAATGGACCATTCTCTTTCACCTGGTCCTCGCGGTATTTAGTCGGGTGAAATTTGTTTCAATCGAGTACTCCTTATTTCACTCGAATGTCCCGCGCTCGAATGAACAATTTGAGTTCACTCATTTTGATTAAATAATATAGTCAGAAAAAATTGTCGACTGAAGCAGCGTGATGCTTGATTCAAGTAAAAAAAATATGTTGTTACAACAAAACGGTTGGTTGATTATTAATGGTTTAGTCGACTACCAATGTTTTGACTGAAAACGTATGTGCGGTTGTCGCGAATCATACTTTTGTTGACAGAAGCATTTCCGTAGCTCAAATGATACAAGTCAGTTTTTCCAACTGAATAAGACATTTTGTTCATCGAATATTTTGTTTGTTCGGTGTGACATGATTGATTACTTGAACGAATTTACTGGGGTGCGGTACTAAAAACTCCAGCATTATGTTGTTCAGAATGAGAGTGGTACTTGTTGTAAAAAATCGTGTAGTCAATTCGAACATCTTGTTCAACTTTGATTATGGATATTTGATTTATTAATTTAATCAACCGTATCTTACCGATCGGTGAAATTGAAATGTCTATTAACTCTTAATTCGACACCTTCATCATAAGTTTCGAGAAATAAGAAAATATGAGAACTATATCCATAGGGTAGCTTGGCGTAATAGGTAGAGCGTGTGACTAGTAACACGGCGATTGCGAGCGAACGTGGGTTCAAATCCCGGCTAGGTAAAAAAAAAAAAAAAAAAAAATCGGATCTCGATCTACATGTGATTAGGTAGGCATAAAATGTGGGTTCTAATATTCACACGCAAATCAGTTTTTTTCGTTTTTTTTTTCGTTTTTTTTCTTACAATTTGAGTTAGTATACTTAACTGAATTGATGTTCAACTCAATACAAAATCCACTCAGTATAAACAAATTTGTAATCCACATGAACAAAATGTAAAGTTGATGCAATAAAACTGAGTCTTAATACAATAACTCATTCGTTTGGGGCAAAAGTACGAATGATTGAATCTAGCTAAAAATTAGTCATCTCAACCGAATATTTAGTCAGTACAATAGTACAGCCCATCGCCAGGATCACGAGGGTTTCGAGCTGACAAAATCAAGTAATTTTACCAACTGTATATTTAGTTACGCCGACTAAATTTTTTTCTTGAGCGAAGCACCAGTTTATTTCGCCATATTCGATCACAGATTTTACTCAAGTCAAGTAAATTTTTCTTCGTTCAAGTAATCCTTTTTCTGCGTGTAGTTTTTTTTTCTTTCCTGTCGCGTCAACACAGTTTGATAATCTTATCCTATAAGAAAATAGTACTTTTTGATATAAGAGTGCAAAAGCAGCAAAGCGCGTACGAGTGTGAAGGCCCGAACGAGCCCGAAGGCGAGCAGAAGGCGAGCCGAAGGTAGCGAGTGAGGCGCTTTCACACAAGTATAAGCGATTGCTGCCTTGGGCTCGTGTATCGAACACTATTTTTCTCGACACATGCAACGCAAGGTCCTCATCTGTGTGCCATCTGCGGGCACCCAAGCCGGCTTTGGCGTACCAGTGTGCAAAATTACTTTGCGCACCGGTGCGCAAAAGTCTGCTTTGGGTGCGCGTAAACGGTGCGCAAAAGAGGACTTTGGGTGCATGTGTTAAGAAAACAAAATTCCAAGACGTACCTACTTATGTTGCCTAGGGTGTGAAAAAAAAAACTCCTTTTTTTTCAAATGCGCATCAAAATTTCGATAAACCATCTCAAAAACATCTTAGCCAAATATTGATATTTCAAGGTTCCTATTTCATTATCTCCATTTTCCATTTAGGGGCTGTCCATATATTACGTAACGCGTTTTGGGATAGTGCGTGCATGGCGTTCCCTATACTACACTGTAGCATTTTGCGTTACGTAATATATGGACAGTCCCTTACCTAAATGAGACGTGAAAAAAATCCTAAAAATGACTGATTTTTTTTTCCGGTAAGCGGCTTGATTTATAAACTTTCCAAATACAGATTCTTACAGGAAATTTCACGCTCCATAAATAAGTACTCATGTCAGATAGAATTTTTCTAACTTTAACCGATTAAGAGATATTCGCCTACAAAGATTGAGTCATCTTGAATATCTCTAAATCGGTTAGAGTTAAGAAAATTCTACCTCAGTCCTTTTTTGTAGAGCGTCTAATTTCCTATAAGAATCTGTATTTAGATAGTTTGTAAATAAAGCGGCTTACGAAAAAAAAAATTCCAAAATGTTCCGACTTTTTTTTACGCGTTATTTAAATAGAAAAGACAAAAAATAAAATAGGCACCTTTAAATATCAATATTAAGAGCTCATATTTGGCTGAGATATTCTATCTGAAATGCTCCATCGAAAGTTTGATGCGCGTTTGAAAAAAAGAATTTTTTTTTTTAACACCCTAATGCCGCCCATTAAATTTTGAATAGCCGATTTCTATCACTACTCTTCTTTACCTGATTTTACCTTCTTTGTTCCGTTTAGTGCGAGTTAAAATTCAGGGAAAAATAAAAATTTTGGTCAGGGAAACCGGGAAAAGTCAGGGAATTTCGAAATCGAAATTGAGTGGCCACCCTCATCTACTGCATCAATTAAAAACTACCGGATCAATGAGTTACAAAATTTTATCACATTTGAGTCATATAAAATCCTGGACTGAAACATTTTTTTTTTTTTTAAATCCCTTGACCATTGACCATTCTACAGATGTCATCTATTAATCCAGAAGATTAATAGATGACCGATCGAATCCAGAACAATATAATCAGTTCTAAGATAGAGAAAACCGTATCGTTTGCTCCAACCAAAATTAATATCCTCCCATTCTTTTCCAAGACATCGTCGGTCAGTAAACAGACTACATCCGCACAACAGGCACCAATACGTACGTTCCGCTAAAAATGGTGAGATGTGATTTTATAACGCGAGATCCTGAACGTTATTTTGATCTCTGATATTTGGTCTTGATCTTCGATTGATTGATTTAAAAAAAAATGATGGCCATAGAAATCGGTAACCTGGTCATCCACGGTGGCTTCATATCTAATGATTCTGGATCCAGACCAATCTCTTCAAATCATTCCTGTATACCTTCATATGAATGATTACATTTTTTAAAACGATTTTCCAATAAAAATTGGCATCTTGAAGCTACGATATAATAGTATATTTCGTATCAAGTGCGTAAAATTTTATATTAGTGGTCACGGCATCACACGAGGGTGTAAAGTATTACGTCCGTGTTGCGAACGATATCTTTCGTTGCAGTTGGCGTCAAATTCGATTTTATCCAAGCAGAACAAGTTGTAAAATCGGATTCTACGCCCACTGCGACGAAAAATCGATTATTCTTCGTGTTTGTAAATCAATGACCGTCGTTAGTCCATTCAATGGTCGTCCGTTCATTCGACCGTGGACCGTCGTTGGTTCATTCAATCAGCTGTTCTCATTAAGAGAAATTTGAATTGTGCGAATACCAAGTCATTATTTAATGTTTGCAAGATGCATTCTTACATAGTTAGAACAATAATAAATAATGATATTAATAATAATGATAATCATATGAGGAAAGATCTCAATGAATCCCGTCGAGTCAGTGTGTGATGTCTGTTGCCTGACGTTTTGGTTAAAAAAAATCAGAGGCTGAATTTATCAACGAAATTTACAACAAAAATCAATCAACTGTCTGATAGTGAAACTGAAATTTTTCATAAAGAAGAACTAGTCCAAAAATTACGTTAAACATTAAATAATGACTTGGTATTCACACAATTCGAATTTCTATTAATGAGAACAGCTGATTGAATGAAATTGGATTAACGACGTTCAATAATTTACAAACTGGAAGAATCAGGATTTTATATCGTAGCGTCAAGATGAGAATTCTCATCGAAAAATCATTTTAAACAATCAATCCTTCACACGAAGGTACACAGAAATGATTTCACGAAGTTGGTCTAGATACAGGATCATTAGATATGAAACCACCGTGGATGACCAGGTTACTGATTTCTATGGTCATCGTTTAGTTTTAATCAATCATTCGAAGATCAAGACCCGATCAAGACCAAATATCACCGATCAAAATAACGTTCAGGGTCTCGCGTTATAAAATCACCACTTACCATTTTTTGCGGAACGTACGTATTCGTGCCTCTATGTGCGGATGTAGTCAATTTATTGACCGACGATGTCTTGGAAAAGAATGGGAGGATATTAATTAATTTATTAATTAATCAATTTTTTGCTCGTAATAGTTATAATATCCATTCATTTGGATGGTTAAATTTACTCATAGAATACTATTTTATAAGTTTAAAATACCCGGTAGTGAATTTTCAAGTCTGGCCACCTTTATTTTCGGAAATTCACTGACAGCGAGTAATAATGAGCATTAATTTAGTATTTTTATTTCCTTTTATTCCTCTTTCGTACAGATTTCTATGTACTACTTGGCGTGTCGGTTGATGCTTCTAATTTGCGAGTCAGCTAATCTTTAAATTATTGGGTTTATATTATATTAAATTGGGTTTTTACTCTAGTGGTGAAATTAAAAGCTGGTTCAAAAGTCATTATCAAATACGGACGCAAAATGATGACAGTCCTTGAATAATGCTGATTAGATATTCATGAATAAATCTGTAATGGGCTAAAGTCAGGACAGATGCCACATTTCTTATATCTCTGAGATTTTCCGACCGATGGTGTCGCAATGGTGATTTATGTTCAGTATCAGAGTAATGAAGCAGACGGCAATTGATATTGCAATCGAAATCGTACAAAGAATAAAGCGGAAAGAAGACGGTACGTACGAATTTTCCTCGTTGCAATTTCATGCGGTGGAGGGGTGCCTATTAATGCAAGTATCACTGGCCTCGTTACAGTTTTCATTAATGTTATGGTTTTATAGAATTCATACAGCCCAATTTGACGTGTATATGTTCCTTTCGCGAAGCGAAAATCAGTATTCTCATTAGACAATATTGGCCACTAACACAGTCAGAAAAATTCCCTGACTTTTCCCTGACCAAATCATAATTTTTCCCTGACTGAATTTCGGACCAATTACTGGTTATTCAAGTATACCTATAATAAACAACGCTCTGAATAAATGCTGATAGAGAATGATTTTTTGAATTAATTAATAATTAATAATTTTCTGATTAATAATTCCGCGCAAGGTAGAAAGAAGAAAGAATCACGGGGGACGTTCTATTCTGTCTTGTTCTGTGTCACCATAAAATTCCCTGACTCGCCGAAAAATTTTCTGACTTTTCCCTGACCTCCTTGACCATTTTCCAAATTTCCTGACTTTTCCCTGACTTCCCGGTTTTCCCTGACTAGTGGCCACCATAAATGTTTTTTGTTGACGTATGTTTTATATGAAAATGAAAGTTTATCTATTTTTGGTTAGGGCCAAATTATAGTACATAGTTTAAAGAATGGTCACTGATAAATACGTTTGTTAATATCTATTTTTGTAGAAGTTACGAATTTTCTAAAAAAATTACGGCATCTCTCTCGACTTTACCTTATTTATTACATTCATAGTTCGATAACATTTGCATGCTTCTGTTTGCATTGCATCGCCTGTATAGCTTAGCTACATACAGCAGAGCCGCGGACGTCTGATCGTCGTTTCTTTGCAAGTTCGCGGTGGCGGGCCAACAATAACGGCGTAGCGGCGGCTGAGCCATTCTCGTATCTGCCCTCGTATTGGCTTAGTTTGGCTTACTTTAAACGGCTCCTACCTGAACACGGCTAAGCATTCGACATTTTAGGATGAATAATTTTTGTCTTAGATTTTTACAAGGAATCCACCGGTGTAAGGAAAGTACCGCATTCTGGATCACCCTGTATATACAGCTGTATTAATTGCTTCTGCCCATAGTTTTATTGGTAAATTTTTCGCATAAATCATTGATCGAGCACTTTCCACCAAAGTACGATTCTCTCTTTCCGCAGCTCCATTTTGTTCGGGTGTATAAGGCATAGACTTTCTGAAATTAATTCCTATTGATTCAAGAATACTACGCACTTCTTGATTGTCAAATTCTTTCCCACCGTCACTCAGAAAGTCCTTTATAGTATTTCCTGCAGTACTAGCTTCATTCAAATAAGTTTTTAAACAACCAGCCACCTCAGATTTTGCTTTCATGAAGAAAACTCTTCTATACTTTGGAAAATCATCTTTAAAGCATACGAAGTATCTTGCACCTCCTATTGAATTTTCTTGCATGGGCCCGCAGACATCACTATGAATTAGTTCGCCCGCTTTCTTTGGTCGATTGGTTCTTATTCCGAAACTTCTTCTGTGCTGTTTTCCATAAACACAGCCTTCACAGAATTCCTCACTGCTGTTTACTTCTATTCCTCGCTGCTTGAGAACATTCATAACATGCTTTTTGTTTTGATGACACAAACGCTCATGCCATAACTGCATAGTATCTTCTACCGACGCGATATATACTTCTGCAGCTGTACCTGGTATGCAAGTTTTCATTTCTAATGTGTATAAACCTTTCTGCGTTCGTTTTCCTGTCAATTTCACAGCTCCATCCTTTGTGAAAATACATCCCATCTGATCAGCTTGAAACTTGTATTCCCAAACTTGTATACTTGAATTCCCAAACTGGTCCCCTTAAGACCTTATTATTTTGAGAGAATAACATTTGTCCTCCTGTCTAGGTCGTTATATGATTTATTTCGAAGAGGTTTGGAGTTGGATCCCCTGGAGTTTAGAATCGGACTTTCCTGGAAATCCTCGAGTCCTCCAGTCTTTGGTCCGTCTACCCCTCCAACCACTTCCTGTTCCAGTACTCAGGACTTTCCTCATAGTGATCAAGGAATTCTTCGCCTTGTTCCTGTTTGCTGATTCTTATTTCCTGATTCCTGTCTACTGATCCTGGATTCCTGAGTTTCTACTCTTGTTCCTGGTTCCTGTTCTTGAAGATTTTTGTAAAAACCCATGTTGTGATATTAAGTTAGACTATCTTTTAGAGGCTTTCTGTGGTTTCCCTTCTAATAAGAGACAAATGTCAGATAGTACTTAGGAAAATTTTTAATTACTTGAGCCACAGCTCCAATTATCCTAAATAGAGCACATAGATTTTATGATTCAAATATCGACTTGCTACTCCTTATGATGATTTTAAATAGACAATCTTTATTATACTCACCTTACGAGTCGGGTCGACTCTTTTACTAAGGGGGGAGTAGTGTTACATTTGGTAAAATCACCCTTATATATTAATTCTATATGATCTAGATCAAGTAGCCTATATGATAAAAGATATCTTCTAAAATATAAGAACTACGGTTGCTACGTCAACAAACATTATTGTAAAACAAATCAGTCTGTCTTTAGCCTCGTACTGAAGCAGACCTGTATTTTCTGAATACATAAACCTTTTGCCCAATTGATTATATTTCATCTGATTCACTTTATTTCCCTCGGGAATCCATGAATATTAACTTATTATTACAACAAATATTAAAAATATTACATTATTATTATTATTATTATTATTATTATTATTATTATTATTATTATTATTATCATGTGCCGATAACACCAAATGAAACTATTAACCAAAACAATACATACATATGCCACCGTTGAGGAAAAAATGTCACCATGGTATGATTGAAGTTATGGTAAAAAGGAGGCAACTATAATATATCCAATAATGTAAAAAATAAAAAACATTTGAGCATGGTATAGCAAAGGTATAGTAAAAAGAAGGCAACTAAAATGTATCCAATAATGTAAAAAATAAAAAAAAACAATTGATCATGGTATGCCAAAGGTATAGTAAAAAGGAGGCAACTAAAATATATCCAATAATGTGAAAAATAAAAAACAATTGACCATGGTATGGCAAAGTTATAGTAAAAAGAAGGCAAATGTATCCAACATGAAAAAAAAAAAAAAAAAATAATCTTAAAAATGATTGCCAATAATTCACAAGATGATTACGTACAAACAATATAAGAATGGTCAAAAACGAAAGCAAATATAAAATATATCCAAACGTATATCTATACCTATGCACAAACAATTTGGCAACAAGTTCAAACAGACCGAACATGACACATACATTTTCAATGACAGATTTATTCTGTAATTCAACTATTCATCACGGCGATGTACTATGATCTCTCACAGTTAGTTTGAATTGTAAGGCCCAGTTCCACAACTTGACTTTCAACCAAGTTTACGTTTAAACTTGGCTTAGCGACGGATTCAGCCAACGACAGGCAATCTTTAGCAGTTTAAACCTAGTTCGAATTTTAACCTTCGATTGTGGAACTGGACCTAAGTCAAACACTGAAACAACAATACCTTTGAGGCTTTCGCGGTGAGATTCTGAATAAGACTTGGCTTCCGGGACGGAGCCGCGTTGTTTAACGGTTAGGTGCCGACGTTTCGTAAACATTGCAGTTTACTTCATCAGGGCGAGAAACAACCTGATACTGGTTGCTCCCCAACAGGGTGTCCCTATTTATGCCAGTTGCGGAGCCGTCCATGTGTGACGTTCCGCTCGGGTGGAGTTGACCAATCATATGTTTTTAAATGGTTGGCCAAACATTAAAAAAAAAAAAAAAAAGTTCTCTGTATTTTCCTCGAAAATACAGAGAAGCCCTTGAAATCCGTAAACATCCTAACAACATCAACAGAGACAACGGACTTCAAACCCATCCAATTTGGAACGCCATCCTCCCGGTTTTTTAAATGTTTGGCCAACCATTTAAAAACATATGATTGGTCAACTCCACCCGAGCGGAACGTCTGGGGAGCAACTGTTGGGGAGCAACCAGTATCAGGTTGTTTCTCGCCCTGATGAAGTAAACTGCAATGTTTACGAAACGTCGGCATCTAACCGTTAAACAACGCGGCTCCATCCCGGAAGCCAAGTCTTATTCACAACAATACCTGATTATGCAAATAAAATAAACTGAAACAAGCAACATGTTGCCACAATTCATTGGTGATTATCGGCGAAAATGATCATGAAATAATCGATCAACACAATAACATCGATGGCTCAGTCGAATAACGCAGTATCTCGCAAGCCACTCCGAAATCAATCTGTAGCGCTATAGACTTGCGGTATAACTACAGAGCGGTTTCGGAGTGGCTTGCGAGATACTGCGTTATTCGACTGAGCCATCAAGATGTACCATGCACTGATATCTCTACCTTTTTATGCATTCAGGTATGACAAAGTTGTAATATACAATTCCGCTTGCTGAAATAGTTATTGAACCTTATTGGATTAAAGAACATTGATATCAAGTATTGGCTGGAACACTACAGAGTTACTGCTAGATCGGTCAGAATCACTAACGTTTCATTCAGCAGCAGATGATGGGTGGATAATTTGATATTTTCACCATACATCACAGAACTCATTCAGAGTCCCAAGCAGCCATGCGCATATAAGTCATGCGGATTCACACTTCAACCTGAATGCATATAGGATGGTACAGTGCTACTAATCTACTAATCACTCATTTTATTACAGGATTATTGCGACCAAAACCGTTTTTATGGTACCATCCAGTGTTGGAACGTCGCATAGTATATACATATATAAGTATATATAAATATATATATATATATATATTAGACCGGTTCAAAAAAATCGACTATTCTTTTTTTTTCAATTTTCGCATTGAAATACTTTCGGG
This sequence comes from Tenthredo mesomela, assembly GCA_943736025.1. NCBI lineage: Eukaryota > Metazoa > Arthropoda > Insecta > Hymenoptera > Tenthredinidae > Tenthredo > Tenthredo mesomela. The sequence continues at coordinate 16,593,127 of OX031014.1, read as the reverse complement.
GGGCTGAAAGAAGATGCCTGCTAAAAACGGAGCTCTTAATATTAAGACTTAGAGGTCGCTCATCGCGGATTTCTATTTTCCATTTGAATAGCATAGGAAATTTTTTTTTTGTTTTTTAATAATTTTGTAGCTCACAAACCAATGAACAAATCCAAATAACTCAAACATATTTTCATAGGAAATTGAACACTCTACAAAAAGGTTCTCTTATCATTTTTTGATAAATTGACTCCTTCCAAAGTTATTCAAGCTCAAAGTTCAATGTATAGTTGAGTTAACTATTTTTTTTTGTGATTTTTTTTCCACAATGATAGATACATTTTTTAGAGTGTTCAATCCCCTATCAAAATATGTAAGAGTCATTTGGATTTGTTCATTGGTTTGTGAGCTACGAAATTCTGAAGAAAAAAAAATTAAATTCCTATGCTATTTAAATGGAAAATAGAAATCCGCGATGAGCGACCTCTAAATCTTAATATTAAGAGCTCCGCTTTTAACAGGCATCTTTTTTCACCCCTCCGAAAGTATTTCAATGCGAAAATTGAAAAAAAAAGAATAGTCGATTTTTTTGAACCGGTCTAATATATATATATATGTATATATAAGAATATATAAGATATATATATACATTAGGGTGTGCCAGAAAAAACTTTTTTTTTTTTTTTGATCTCCCACATCAAAAATCAAAGTGGTTTTATGAAATAAGAAGTCTCGCTAAAGGAGGGCACTGAGAAAAAATGCAAAGTGGTGTCTCACTCGACCAGAAGTCATACTGATGAGGCACCTTTTAAACTTGATTCTCAGCATTCCCCTTTCGGCAATTGAAATATTAAATAACATTCAGCTGTTTCAGCATGTGGTATAATAAGTAGAAAAAGGATAAAGAATTGTTAAAAATTAAACTATGAAGACATACTTTTTTTTTTTTTTTTTTAATTTTCTTCTTGAAACAGCATTTTTTATTAGTGTATTCCCCGTACCACCTTATGATTTCATTCAACTTGCTGTGAAATTTCACCTCGCAAAAGGGGATTTTGATCAATTGAGTCTAGCAGGTGCCTCAATCACTATGATTTCTGGTCGACTGAGACACCTTTGAACATTTTTTGTCAGAGCCCCCCTTCGACGACGTTTCTCAAAATTCATAAAAGCAATCATTTTTCACATGGGAAACGAGAAATAAAAATAATTTTTTTTTTTTGGCACACCCCAATATACATATATATATACAGGGTGACCCAAGACCCCCGGACCGGAAGGAATGGGTGAATTCCTCGTTGGATTTTGAGACGAAATTTCCTTTTCGAAAACTTCGTCCGATCAACGGTGTCCAAGTTATTAAAGATAAAGAGTAGCCAATCAGCGCCTCGCTTTAGGTCCGTGCCAGTGCCGGGTCAATAGTGAACGGCGGGCAGGGCCCGTGGTTTATTTTACATTTGGCTACTTTCTTCTTCACTTTACGATCGACGCGTATTATTATTATTATTATTATTATTATTATTATTATTATTATTATTACTTTGATTTTTTTTTTTTTTTCTACCGGACCGTAGTTCTACGTGTCCAGGTTGACCGGACCGTAGTTTTCCGTGTCCAGGTCGACCGCACCGTAGTTTTCGGTGTCCAGGTCGACCGCACCGTAGTTTTCCGTGTCCAGGTCGACCGCACCGTACAAATTCATGAATTTTCAATCCCATGGTCGTATCATTATCATTATCATCATCATCGTCATCATCATTTTTTTTTTGTCTCTCTGAAATACTAATCAAATCACGTGTTTTTGGTAATGTTGGGATTGAAAATTCATGAATTTGTACGGTGCGATCGACCTGGACACGGAAAACTACGGTGCGGTCGACCTGGACACCGAAAACTACGGTGCGGTCGACCTGGACACGGAAAACTACGGTCCGGTCAACCTGGACACGTAGAACTACGGTCCGGTAGAAAAAAAAAAATAAAAATAATAATAATAATAATAATAATAATAATACGCGTCGATCGTAAAGTGAAGAAGAAAGTAGCCAAATGTAAAATAAACCACGGGCCCTGCCCGCCGTTCACTATTGACCCGGCACTGGCACGGACCTAAAGCGAGCCGCTGATTGGCTACTCTTTATCTTTAATAACTTGGACACCGCTGATCGGACGAAGTTTTCGAAAAGGAAATTTCGTCTCAAAATCCAACGAGGAATTCACCCATTCCTTCCGGTCCGGGGGTCTTGGGTCACCCTGTATACCCAGCAAACACAGAACTGCCGAAATTATGATGGCCCAGCACTGGCAGTGCTGGCAATGTGCTGGTGTAGGCTAGCCTTTGCTGCGCCACTACATGTAAAATAGCGGCATTTCGGTGAAGTTTTACCAGTATCCAACCATTGATGGAACGGTGTTGGTTACCAACTACTGATTTCCTGCAGGGCATTTTGCATCTTGCCACAACCGACTTGCCATCACTTGGCCATTCTCAAATACACTTGCATCTGTATCTTGATGGCCCGGCATTGGCAACTCCGGCACTTTTCTACCGGCATCCGGTCGTTGATTCACCGGCGTACATAGTATAAGCCTTTCTGCTGACTGCAGTATTTCTAACACTTCCACCGAATTTACCGGAAAAAGAATGTTTCTATGCAATCGAACAAAAGTATATACTATTTAATCATCAGAAATCTTCGAAGTCATTTTTTTTTGATTAAGTACATATTGATGTAAATCCTCACAAATGGAAGTTTACCTATCGAGTCAAAAAGTGTTGAGTATTGCAACAGGCGACGTTTGGGTGTAGATCAACACTGGACATCGAACGATCAACGAAGTTAAGCAATTTTAACTGCGTCCAGAATTCGGATGGGTGACCCACATGAATACATTTAATTAGTCTTCGAATAGCTAATTTCTAACATCCTGGGAATATGAACTTTGCTCTACCGCTCGAAAAAGAATCAACTATTAGTGAAACAAATATTTTTTGTCCGGATAATATCGAAAATAAAAAAAAATCGAATGATCGGGTCATCGGCTGATCAATATTGGGCTCTTATTGGGACATTGACGACTGCCCGACAACCTATTTGGGCCATTGCTGGCTCTGCGCTGGCTGACCGTTGGGCCGGTATAACACTGCCGGCACTGGCCCAGCTGTCGGCCACTGTGACACCAGGGTACAGGGCCATCACAAGTCTTCCGGCAGCGATTCGGCAACTCAAGTATCGGCATTCCTCCACCTAACTAGCAATGGCCCTGCACTCTGTGTTTGCTGGGTATATACTAGGGGGGCTCCGCCCCCCTGCGCGCTACGCGCGCCAACCCCCCATATTCTAATTTGTATCAGTTTTTGCTACAACCCAAATAATCCGTGGATTTTATGTTCTTCGTATTCCTCGTTGTCCAGGTCGTTCGCCAAGTATTTCTAGTAGTCCAGGTCCTCGGCTTCGTAGTTCTCGTTGTCCAGGTCGTTCAGTGAGTATTTCTCGTAGTCCGGGTCCTGGGCTTCGTAGTTCTCTTAGTCCAGGTCCTCGGCTTCGTATCTCTTGAAGTCGTGTGTAGAAATTATTAAGATATATCGCCGCCGCCGTGTCAGACATTTTGGGCTCTCCTCGGCTCTCCTCGGCTCTCTCCGGTTCTTTTCGGCTATCTTCGGCTATCTTCGGCTATCTTCGGCCGATTCGAGCGTGGTCGAGGAGGCCCAGGGCAAGAGGATGGCGAGGGGGGGGGGGGGGGGGGGGAGCCGAGCGGGGTCGAGGAGGCCTTGGAATCCGACACGGCGGCGGCGGCGGCGGCGGCAGCGATTGAATTATATAATATAGAAGGATATATATATATATGTATATATATATATACAGGGTGTTCCAGACCTCGCGACGAATATTTCACAGGGTAAATCTTGATCAAAAATGGGATCGAAATTTCCTCAGCCGATTTTTTTTAAAATGCATATCTTTTCCGTTATAATTAATTCAATTTCAGTCAATGACGCGCGGCTTACGAACGGCCGCACGTCGGTGTGCTTACCGCTCGGTTGTGTGCACTTTTTTTCGTGGCGACAATAGGGCGAGAGACGCGCACACAACCGAGCGGTGATTACACCGACAAACGGCCGTTTATAAGTCGCATGTCATTAGCTGCAATTAAAATAATTATAACGGAAAATCCATGCATCTCCGAAAAAATCGGCTGAGGGAATTTCGATCCCATTTTTGATCAAGATTTACCCTGTGAAATATTCGTCGCGAGGTCTGGAACACCCTGTATATATATATATATATATATATATATATATATATATATATATATATATATATATATATATATATATATAATATATATATTAGGGTGGCCGTTAAAACGGGAAAAAACATGAAACTCCCGGGCCGCCCCCCAAATTGACTCGAAATAAATCAAAACTTATCCTGTAATTTTTTCAGATTTTTATTATAACGCTTGACCCTTGACCACAAAGGTCGAACTTCTCCATTTGAAATACACGGGGTTTCGCGGTCCTTTCAGTTATTATTCGACTATGGGTCTAATTTTGAATATAAAAATCTGAACATTTCACAGATTGGTCCACAAGAATGCTTCTCTGTGAAGAAAAAATGGCCACCCCCCTGCCCGTCAAATTTTGTATGGTTCATCCCATGCCAATGTGATCATTGTTTTTTTTTTTCTCCAATTTCATCGAAAGTTGCTCAAAAACTTTGGAAATATATGTTTCTCAATGTTTTTCGGTTTGTTCACATTTCGTATGGGATATTTCGACATTATCCAATATCATACGGACTTCGGGTAAAGGGAATAATCGATTCTAATGCGAAAGTTGACTTTGTAACTCCTTGTTGATTTCTTTTGCGAAAAAAAATCTATAACGAAAGAGTCGACTTTATTCAAAAATTACATGGATGACGTTGACAAAAAAATTTGCTAAATACTGAAAAAAAAAAAAAAAAAAAAAAAAAAAAGCAAAATGCTGCAAAAGCATGTTACGTCTGGGTATCACCACCCATACGTTCGCCCATACCTCTGTCCTCTAACTCTTCACACGCTTCCCCCCTTTTTTCCCTCTGCATCTCTACTCCTCTACATCTCTACGTCCCTACTCTTCTTATCTACTTGCTACCTGATCTCCGCGACTTCCTTTCCTACATTTTAGAAAACGCTCGTTGCACACGGCTCTGCCAAATGCAACGAGTCAGCTAAAACCTTTTACCTTACTATTCTAACAATTACTTGACTATCCTTCCTTCGACTCACTTCCCAACTATACTCGTTACAGTAGACACCTAGAATAACTAAATAACTTGGCCTACTAAATATAACTAAATACCACTAAGACCAATGTATCATACCTAAATAAAATATAATACTGTTCGTTTTAAATACAACCATTAGTTCACCGCAACATAACTGTCCAATTACCTATCATCGATATCCCTCGGTTATACCGTAGTATTTAGAACAGGGACAAGACCCCATATATAAGACATAACACTGGTGGCAGCGGTGGTCCCCCTGTTACTGAGGGTAATCGAAGTAAAGTGAACGAACGAAACCAATACTACGACAATATAAACTTCGAACTAAACAAATTGTGACATAAACCAGTGAACTAGTGAAAAGAACTCAAAAGACGCAAAACTAATATAAAAATCTAACTGAGACGGAAACATCAACCTACAACTTGTGAAACAAAACGTAGTTACCAAATATCGAGAAACTACACAGCCGAAAAACTCAAACAAACACGGAAGTTAACTATACTTCGCGGCAGAAGCCGAATTTCATCGACGAACCTCAAAGGCACCTCGCCCCTCAAAGGCTCATCTGAGCCCCACAAAGAGCGAACTCGCTCCAACGAGGTATTCCCTTGACGACCCCAAGACATCAACAATCACCACTTCGGAAACATGCTGAGAAAAATCACTATCATTCTACTCAGCATAAATTGCGGAACGTAAGCTAACTTAACATATGTATACCAGTTAAGACAAGTCATAAACCGTGCCAGAAACCATGTCCGACACAGAAATAGCATTCATGAACTTAAAACTCGCGGCTACACTGATCCCAACTTTTGATGGATCAAATATCACGGTAAAATCTTTCCTCAAAAAAGTCGAAAACACCAGATTACTCATAGCACCGCGAGATACGCTGCTATTCATTGCACTAGTACGATCAAAAATCGAAGGCCGTGCAGAAAGAGTACTCCCGCGAGATAGTCTCCTGACACTACAATCTATTACAGACAACTTAAAACGCGCGTTTGAACCAAAACAAAGACTATCAGACGTGCAATGCGCTATAGCGTGTGCACGCCAAGAGAAAAACGAGACCGCATTAGAGTACGGAACCAGGATAGAAGAACTTGTAGATACGGCCATCGAGATTATAGATTCAAAAGAGACCCCCGAACATGCGACTATACTAACAAAAAACATAGAAGAAAACGCTCTACGCGCATTCATAAAAGGTCTGTGTGACGCGCTAGAACAAAGGGTATTAAACGAGAAGCCAAGCACGCTGCGAGTGGCAGTCGATAAGGCGGTGAGCGCGGAAAGAATAGTATTAGAAAGGCAAAAACTTACAGCGCAGACACCAAACGACAGGAAATCGAACGAAGTCAGCTCAAAAACAAATGAACCAACCCGAAACCTTAGCAATAATAGCTCGAGACAAACACCGCCTCACGACCCGTCGCTAAACTGTAGGTTCTGCAAGCGTGTTGGGCACTCAATAGATAACTGTAGATCACGAGAGCGTACCGACAATCTATCTTGTACATATTGTAAACGTAAAGGTCATACGGTCGAAAGGTGCCGCACGCGAAACTACCAAAACCAACAAACACCCCAAAATCCTTCATTCTACCAATCAAACACTCCACAATACGCCCAACAAGCTCAGGCACACGACAGACCCCAATACAACAACTCTGGTCATCGACCAAACCAACCTAATAACGAAAGACGAAATAAACCAGACTCTGAACAGCCAAGATACGCACGCATAAACTTTACGAATGCAAATACTAGCTTCGCGAATACAGACAATTTCCCATTAGAATCGCAGACTTTAAACGAGTAACGGGACCACCATACGGACGCAGCGCCGTCCCGAACTCTAGACATGCGTCCGAATATGTAAAAAGGATCTTTCTAGAATCACCGACTATTACTATTCAATCACCACAACTCATTGGCAACATCGGAACACTAATAGTAGATACCGGTGCGAATTTAAACCTAATAAAACAAAAAAGTATCACCCCAGACACTCGTGTTGAACCAAGGGATAAACATTACATCTCGGGAATAACAGAAGGTTTCACAGTAACACTAGGTAGCATTAATCTAGAATTTGCCGGCACCTGCCACGAATTCCACCTGATAAGCAACGAATTTCCTATAAAAGAAGACGGGATCCTGAGCGAAGATTTCCTGCGACTCGAGGAAGCAACGATCTGTTTTAAAAACGACCAACTCCATTCACGAAACACGGGCGTTATCCCACTACGTTACAAAACCCCGAATAATAATATAAGAACATCCCGCATCCTCACAACGGCGGTAACACAAACACCTAAGATACATCTACACACGCCCCAACTCGTGAGACAGGCAAGCACGCTCTTGGTCGACACCGGAGCTGACATAAACGTGATAAAACTCAACGCAGTCAAACCGAACACACGCTGTACCCCGACGGACAATACGCAGATAACCGGCACAACAGACGGTACTATAGAAACACTCGGAAGCGTCAACGTACAAATCGGCAATAGTTGGCACGTATTCCATCTAGTTGATAATTCCTTCCCGATAAAAGAAGACGGTATTTTGGGTACGAAATTCCTATATAATGAGAACGCCACAATTTCGTTCGGAACTAGTACAGTAACAACGGATAACTGTAAACCACTGAAAATACTAGACGAAAATATCATATCTATTCCTAGCCGAACTGGTAAAGTAATATCATTGAAAGTCGCCAACCCGACTTTGAAAACAGGGTTCATTGATAACATAGACCTCGGCCCCAGTATTTTTCTCGGTAAGGCCTTAGTCACGAACAGAAACGGTTTAGCATATGCCTACACGATCAACTCCAGCGACACAGCTGTTGAGATAAGGAGGCCTGTAGTAACCTTAGAAGAAGTCGACGAACTCGGGGATACAAGACCCCAGCTGACCGACACAAGACTCACGAGCGTTCAATCAATCCTACTAACCAAGGCTCGTCAAACTAATACCAGTAACAACTCCCGTACGCTTCACTTCTCCCCTAACTATGACTCGAAACGTCTTAACACCCTTATGGAAAACCTTCGATTGAACCATTTAAATGACGAAGAAAAACAATCGATAACCGACCTTGCTATAAAATATAACCACCTTTTCTTCCTACCAGGCGACAAATTAAAACATACACAACTAGTCAGCCACACCATCCTTACTACAGATGAAATTCCAATCCACACAAAACAGTACCGATATCCTCAAATTCACAAAGAAGAGATAAATACACAAGTTGCCAAACTCCTCGATCAAGATATCATCAAACACTCTTCTTCACCGTATAACTCCCCAGTGTGGATAGTACCCAAGAAAACGGACGCCGCCGGCAATAAGAAATGGCGCATGGTCATAGACTTCCGAAAACTTAATGAAAAAACTGTCGGTGACGCTTATCCGCTACCCAACATAACAGACATTTTAGACCAATTAGGATCCGCCAAATACTTTTCTAAATTCGATTTAGCGTCAGGTTTCCACCAGATACCGATGCACCCTGATCACAGTCCAAAGACGGCCTTCTCAACCCCGCACGGCCACTACGAATATAACAGAATGCCCTTTGGCCTAAAAAATGCACCCTCGACCTTCCAACGCCTAATGGATCAGGTACTTTCCGGACTCCTAGGCAACGAAGTTTTCGTTTATCTGGACGACATAGTAATCTATGCGAGATCATTAGAAGAACATGCAATTAAATTCAAAAAACTTATGGAACGATTAGCCAATGCCGGATTAACCCTTCAGCCTGACAAATGCGAATTTCTACGCAAAGAGATAGCATATCTAGGCCACGTCATCACGAAAGACGGAGTAAAACCGGATTCAAACAAAATAGCAGCCGTCAAAAACTACCCTATCCCTACGAATCCTAAACAAATCAAACAATTCCTCGGACTGATCGGCTACTACCGCAGATTCATACCTAATTTATCAAAAATCGCAAAGCCCATAAACAACCTACTGAAGAAAAACAACCGATTCCTTTGGACGTCCGAACACCAATCTGCGTTCGAAACATTACGCGATAGCCTTTGTAACGAACCTATCTTACAGTACCCGGACTTTGAGAAACCATTTGTATTAACGACCGATGCTTCTAACTGCGCGGTGGGCGCGATTCTTAGCCAAGGCAAAATCGGTGAAGATTTACCGATCGCATACGCCTCGAGATCTCTCGAAAAGGCGGAAGTCAACTACTCAACGATCGATAAAGAACTCTTAGCAATCATCTTCGCCGTAAAACACTTCCGACCATACCTTTACGGACGAACATTCACACTCGTCACAGATCACAGACCACTAGTTTGGATAAACAATGTGAAAGACCCTACCTCACGACTGCTACGATGGCGCCTGACACTCGACGAATATTCTTACAACGTTATTTACAAAAAAGGAAAGATGAATTCAAACGCAGATGCGCTATCCAGAAATCCACCACCCGACACAATCCAAATCCTACCTCTTGATTCAAAACGCCTTAGAACCAACACAGAACCCTCAGACGAAAAGAACAAAAAGGAAAAACTAACGCACCAATACCCGACACGTCCTCGACAAACCACAGACGAATCCACTAACCCTGCCCCGACCAAAAGAACAAAAAAACAAGAAACGCCAACTACGATAACGTCAACAACCTCGGACAGTTCAGATATGGAAGTTACCTATCAAAAACCTGAACCCCTTAAAAGACGAAGGACTACTGAGTGCTCTAGTAGCCCGCCCCCCGCCAAAAAGAAGGAAATTCACTTATCCGAGTTCGCTCATGACTCAACACCGCCAGAAGAAAACGACAATAAACGAACAAACTCTCCAGAAACCTGCCCGAGCGTTAAAAAGCCAAATAAACGTTATCGCGATACACAATCTTCAGGTAACCCAGCACCACGAGGCAAACCAAACGTAGATAATGACTCAGACTCTACGGACGACTCAGACACCCAGGTACACATCCGTCACAAACGCATGATCACGACTTCGTCTATCTCGAATCGACGAGTTCACAAAAAAGTTCGCAAACAAACCACAGGCGCGATTTTCACAAAAAAACCAACGAAAAGTAAACTCCCGTACATGCGCACGGACCGCAACACAAACGAGCAAAGCAAACCACCCAATGCTGAACCGGAAACGTCAAAAAATAATAAGCCAAAACATGCACCCTACATACGCAAAAGGGTTTATAACAAACTCTCGGACACAAATTTGACCACAGACTCAGAATCAAGACCAACACCCACTAGATTCGATATAAGAAAACGAGAAGACTCACGCGACAGACTAGCCGGAACCTCCACCAACCAGAACCCAGAAGACACACCCCCATACGGCCAATTCCTCCGAGATATGGAATTTCTACCTTTGACTTACAATAAACACATTACAGAAATAAACGCTGACATATTGAAACAAAAAGACAATCTAGCACACTGCATTTCAGCAGACTGTAAAGCTTCACTAGGTGTCGCGGATCAGATGGTGAAACAAGGACTGATACAACGTAAACAACTTCTAGCCATGAAACCCGAAGTGACAGACATTATAACAGTCACATACCCACGACGCATAATCTATAATTTGGTAACAAAAAAGCATCACTACGACAAACCTACGAAAGAAGTCCTGTACAAGATACTAGCCAAACTAAAAATAGCACTTATCAAAGAAGGAGTGAAATCAGTATCAATACCAAGATTAGGTTGCGGCCTAGACGAACTTAACTGGGACATAATTAGTCGTATGATTCATTATATATTCAAAGACGCAGACATTAAAATCACTATTTGTGTACACGAAAATCCGATATCCCACGGATCCACCCTCGAAGTCAACGAACAACCTGACCCAGTAACAGTAACCCCACACCCGACGACAAAACACAACATCACTCCACCAACGGAAGTAGATAACAATACCGATTACACGACGGACACAGACTACTCGTCAGATTCCGAAAACTCAAGATCAACAGAAAACGACGACACCGACTCACCAATGGACACCTTAGATTCCCGAAACCTACGCAACAATGATTCTCCCACCCCAACCCCAACCCCCACTGACACCCCACAACATACAGGCGTTCGAAATAACGATACCAACGACACAACTAATGACTTCAACCATTTTATAAATAACCTTGATGATATAATACCTGTAACTAACGTCAAGGAATCAAAGGACGAAATGTTCCTAATAAACGACAACTACGTTCACTGCGTTCCAGCGGACCACCCGTTAGATGACCCATTGGCAAAACAACTGATAGATAAGGGAATGCTGAACAAAAAAACGTTGACAATCCGAACACCACATAAACTAGAAATAGCCCTGACAAAATTCGGAGAAAGATCCATTCTCACACTTATAATCAAAAACAAACGCACAGACAAAGACAATCTGGAAGACTTTCATAACATATTCCTCAACTTGAGACGTATCCTAATATATAAAAATATAAACTCCTTCACCTTCACAAAAAACAACGTAGGGCTAGGTAGCTTTCAGTGGTCAACGATCAAAAAACTGTTTTATTACATCTTCGCGAATACCAATATCAAAATCACACTCTGCACCGAAGAAATTACCACGCCTGACGAAACACTACGCCACGAAATAATCAAAGAAAACCACGAATCGCTAATTGGAGGACACCAAGGGGTAACAAAGACTTTTAACCGAATAAGAGAAAAATACGTTTGGCCAAATCTCAAAACTCAAATACAAAACTTTATCAAAGCTTGCGATAGCTGCCAAAGAAAAAAATTAGTCAGAATCAAGACCAAGTTACCGATGATAATCACAGATACACCAGCGGACGCTTTTGATAAAGTAGCACTCGACATTGTAGGGCCACTTCCTATCACGAAATCCAACAACCAATATCTGTTAACGATCCAATGCAACCTCACTAAATTCCTAGACGCAATACCACTTCCTAACGCTACTGCCCAAACAATAGGCATAGCTTTTGCCAGAGAATACATTACGCGCTACGGAGCTCCGCGAACAATACTGACGGACCAAGGACAGAACTTTATGAGTACTACAATCAAACAAATTAGCAAACTCTTCAAGATCAAACAAGTTCGAACAACTGCCTACCGCCCACAATCGAACGGATCACTAGAACGTAGTCACCTCGTACTCACCGAACATATCAAACACTACACAAACATTGGCAAAGACTGGGACGAATACATTCGCTTTGCAATCTTCTGCTACAACACAGCTAAACACGAAGGCACAAACTTCACCCCACACAATCTCATTTTTGGAAAAGAAGCACGCCTACCGACAGACAAAACACCAACCAATGCAACAACAAATACGTACAACACCTTCATTCTCGACCTAATAACAAATATGCACGACATACGAAAACAAGCGGCAACGAACCTAAAAGAAGCCAAACGGAAATCAAAAACATATTACGACAGGCTAATTAATCCACAAACCTTTGAAGCCGGGCAAAAAGCCTTCCTATTAAACGAAACACGCCCAAAATTCGACGACCATTACAAAGGTCCGTACATTATCAAACAAATAATTGACAATATCAACGCAGAAATTTACATTACGCCGAACAGAACAAAAATAGTTCACCTAAACAAATTGAAGTTGGCACACACACGAGACTAACACGACAAATAATTACAGATACGGCACGACACTGGAGAACGATGGAAACCAACCTTACACCTTGATACCGTTCACAACAAACCCTGGGATTTACTATGAACAACTAGAAAACTTACGTACATCGAACAACAAATGGAAACTGATAAACTTCTTGAACATGAAACAGTTTATAGACATATCCGACGAACTAGGAAGATACTGCGACCTAATCGATAAAAGTTGCAACACGACAGGAGAGGACTGCATCGTACAAGACACAATAAATATATCAAAAAACCGACTATTAACCATAAAACAATACCAAAACCAGATAGAAGACTTGATAGGATACCACGAAACAGATAGACTCCACGAAAAATTAGCAGAACTAACCCATATACGCGTCAAACGAGGATGGTTCAACTTCGTGGGCAGTATTCACAAGACGCTCTACGGGACGCTAACAGAAGCGGACGGTGACTACATTAACGGACAAATCGACAGACTGTTTAACGACACGAGCCACGTAGCCACGTTACTAGCAAATCAAACGCACATCATGCGATCAATGCTGGGCACGCAACAGAAAGAAATCGACAATATAGAAAAACACATCATAGAACTAGACAACCAAGTAGTATCCTTCACCTTCACTTTATCAGACATAAAAAGATACCAAACACGTAATACAATGACCATGACATTACTGCATCACCTCAACAAACTAGACAAAATGCTGAATGAATACAAACTAGACTTAAACAGCGTAATCGATGCCATTTTATTCGCGAAACAAGGAATCATTCACCCGAAACTACTATCACCAAGACAATTGATTAACAGCCTGCAACACATACAAACCTTAGAACCACTTCTACAATTTCCCACCCCTTTAAGAAATAAATACGCCGAAGAATTAATCAGACTATCGGAACTCGACATTATCTATAACGAACCCAACATAATCTATGCCCTATCAATCCCACTACTAGACGACGACACATTCGACTTATACCATTTACTACCGATTCCAGTCAAACAGAACTTTGACAGAACAAATACCTTCGTCTGCATAGTCCCCAATAATGACTACATAGCAGTATCAAAAGACAGGAGTTCCTACTTTCACCTATCAAAAGCAGATTTCGCAGAGTGCGAATTCTCACAAAACTCATACATCTGTAAACAGACCCAACCAATTTATCACAACAACAATCACAAATCATGCGAAATGCAGTTATTCCTAGGTAATACGCCTAACCAACTAAACACATGCAACATCAGGATTAATTCGTTCGATGGATCATATTGGTCGAAACTAAGATCACCAAACTCCTGGATCTACTCCCTACCAAACCCAGAAACTATCCATATCCTGTGCCCCAATATGCCTACAACACGTGTCACCCTTTCCAAATCCGGGATACTAAAACTGAAAAGTAAATGTTCAGGACGCTCAGAAATCGTAACGCTCAGTACCTCTAACACCATGACGTCAACAGAAATGCACTCATACGTCCCAGAATTTAGTCTAAACCTAACTAAAATATATCAGGACCTGAATAAGAACCATACCGTGAACCTATCCACAATTCCCATATTCCACCGATATAAAACCACACCCCTAGACGCAGATGACATAAAATCTAACAGCCTAGCACTGGAAGATATAATCAAACAAGCTAAAGAATTGAGTACACACAAGCGCGCACAGCAAAACACCGACAGCCTAACGACTAGTCTCTCTTACGCCGCCGTCGGCCTAGGAATTATAGCAGCCCTGTTTGTAGCATATAAATTCTCACTATTTTCAAAACTATCAACAGTCTTCTCTTGCCTGAAGAAGACAAGACGCGGCAACAGACGCCTAAGACCATCGACGTACGAAAAACCTATTCAATTGAGCATTATTCACCTCCACCTAAACGACCACCGACAAGACAAGCCAACATACAACACCCCCGAAAAGGGAACACCACCCCCACTTCCGCCAACAAACCCGACCATACACAAAGACAAAACCCGAAAAACCCACCTCCCACACAGGACAACCGCAAAATCACACCCGCTGGAACCAATAAAATATTACGATTAAAAACGGGAAAGTTTTTCGCTACGCTCTTCTAATTTTAACGACAATATTATAACGTCATTAGACTTATATGCCAATTACTTATATATACTTATTATAAACTTGAATAATGTAAGCTAGATTTTAAATACCTATATCATGTTAACCATATTATCATACCATTACCAACGCTTTTGAAATTGTAATCATTAACTTAGACATAAGCTTTTAAAATATAATTCAGACACAACATTAGGACACACAACCTTATATACCATTGTGAAAAGATGTAATCACCTACTTAGTTAGACATAAGCCTTTAGAATATAATTCAGACCTTAACATTAGGATAATAATACCTATTTGTAAACCCTAGATCATACCCCGGCACACTCATTAGTCGAAAGAGCTAAGCTGTTAATCCTATTAACCCGTTCACCGGCACTAATCCTTTTAACGCCATTTCTTGGATTTTGGTAGGTATGAGTGGGAATATGCAGGTAACGCAGTTGTTGCCGTCCCAAATAGACCGCACACCCCTTAGTTCCTTTTATTTCTCCTGAACGCTGCCCCTACCATCGCACTTCCAGGTAAGGACGAGTGACCGTTTTCAGGTAGACCGAGGGGATTTCGGGTCGCACTAATTGTCACTTAGAGCGGGGCCTGCTCCGAAGAGCACAGTGAGGCCGGGGTATGCCCTAGATGATATTTAAATAACTGCGTTAAAAGAAAACATACCGCCCGAATACAGGCGATATGTTTCCTCTAACGGGGGGGGGGGGGGGGGGGGGGGGGGGTGTTACGTCTGGGTATCACCACCCATACGTTCGCCCATACCTCTGTCCTCTAACTCTTCACACGCTTCCCCCCTTTTTTCCCTCTGCATCTCTACTCCTCTCAGCGTTGCCAGAAAGTACGCTAGTTTCTCTCTCACTCCGTCGCGATCGCCATACGCTCTATCTCTTATTATGGTACTTTCTGGTAACGCTGACTCCTCTACATCTCTACGTCCCTACTCTTCTTATCTACTTGCTACCTGATCTCCGCGACTTCCTTTCCTACATTTTAGAAAACGCTCGTTGCACACGGCTCTGCCAAATGCAACGAGTCAGCTAAAACCTTTTACCTTACTATTCTAACAATTACTTGACTATCCTTCCTTCGACTCACTTCCCAACTATACTCGTTACAGTAGACACCTAGAATAACTAAATAACTTGGCCTACTAAATATAACTAAATACCACTAAGACCAATGTATCATACCTAAATAAAATATAATACTGTTCGTTTTAAATACAACCATTAGTTCACCGCAACATAACTGTCCAATTACCTATCATCGATATCCCTCGGTTATACCGTAGTATTTAGAACAGGGACAAGACCCCATATATAAGACATAACACCTAAACCACTTCCTAAACCACACCGAAAACCACTTCCGTACAAAATGTGGGAAAACCGAGAAACATCGGGAAACATATATTTTTAATGTTTTTGGAAAACATTAAATGGAATTGTAAAAAAATAAAAAAAACTTTCGGAAAACAATGTCGGAATATCCCATACGAAATGTGAAAAAACCGAAAAACATTGGGAAACATATATTTCCAATGTTTTTGAGCAACATTCGATGAAATTGGAGAAAAAAAAAAAAGATCACATTGGCATGGGATGAACCATACAAAATTTAGAGGGCAGGGGGGTGGCCATTTTTTCTTCACGGAGAAGCATTCTCGTAGACCAATCTGTGAGAATTTCAGATTTTTATATTCAAAATTAGACCCATAGTCGAATAATAACTGAAAGGACTGCGAAACCCCGTGTATTTCAAATGGAGAAGTTCGACCTCTGTGGTCAAGGGTCAAGCGTTAAAATAAAAATCTGAAAAAATTGCAGGATGACTTTTGATTTATTTCGAGTCCATTTGGGGGGCGGCCCGGAATTTTTTTTTCTAACGGCCACCCTAATATATATATTAGGCCGGAGTGAAAAAGGTCAATTTTCGCGGATCGTATTCTAATAGTGCGGGAAAGTTATGTCTTGGCATCACTCAAAACTGTGCCAAAGGAAAAAATTTACAATAGATATCTTCTGTTCTGGCAAACGCCCCAAAGTTTTGAATTTTTTAACACGGGGTTTAAATGGAGAAAAAAGGTAAAAAGACAAATTGGCATTGAAAAATTCGTAAAAACTCTCTGGGTCGGCCGATTTCAGTCTTCCTACGCTTATTCGAGGCGGGAAAAATGTAGCTTTCGTTTGACGTTTTGAAATTCAAAATATCTTACTTACTTTAGAAAATACAAAATTGAAAAATAGAGTTTTTTCGGGAAAAACTCGATTTTCAAACGCGTGTATCTTTGAAACTAAGGAAGATATTCTGAATTTCAAAACGTCAAACGAAAGCTACATTCTTTTCACTTCGAATAAGCGTAGGAAGACTGAAATCGGCCTACCCAGCGAGTTTTTATGAATTTTTCAGTACTAATTTGTCTTTTTGCCTTTTTTCTCCATTTAAACCCCATGTTAAAAAATTCAAAACTTTGGGGCGTTTGCCAGAACAGAAGATATCTATTGTAAATTTTTTCCTTTGGCACAGTTTTGAGTGATGCCAAGACATAACTTTCCAGCACTATTAGAATACGATCCGCGAAAATCGACCTTTTTCACTCCGGCCTAATATATATATATATATATATATATATATATATATATATATTGTAACATTGCATGTTACCACAGGCTCCTTACCCCTTAGACGACCTTAGCGGAGTGTCTGAGTTTGGTATGAATGATTAGTATGGCCCTGAGGCCTGGCAATAATTCCGAGAGACGACCGTGACCGACTAAGATCTGTAGTACCGATTATTTATTCTTTTATTTTTCTTTACGCATTTTCTCTGGCATGTGGGAGACGAGGCCTAGACGAAGGCGACCAGTTACTCCGAAACCACGGAAACACACACGCACGACGCCTAATATCGACCAGAAGGATCCCTACCAACCAAGAACACCACCGGAGCTCTAGGAGGTAGTACTGGCCAGGCTACCTCCACCGCCGAAATAGAGGACACGGGGGGAATGCCGAGGGCATTCCGCAACGAGGGATAACGGTGGCGGAAGAGATTCCCGCCGCCTAGAAGAGCCTGCAACCCGTGTCCCTTGGATGAAATGAGCCGCAACAACCGGGGTTAAATTTGAATATTCGCGCGTAGCGAAACTAGGGATCTTTCGGTCGATGGGAAATCAATAGCCGATCGCCTAATATGTGCGCTAAGTACCGGCGCCATGCGGTCTACTCACTCTGCGTTAGACCAGCGTCATTATCACTCGTGTGAAGAAAATACCGCTGCGTACTAAGTCGAAAATTCGTACCTTTTCTTTTTGCGTTCAACCCCGTGGGTTTAGTATTGCTCATTTTCTTTTTTTCTCGTGTGAGGTGTGTGTTAATAAAATATCCCCGAGGGAATCTAGAACCGAGGGCATGGACTTCGATAGAGAACGTGGTCGATTCATGGCCTGGCTGGAAGACGGTAAGCGTTAGCCATTCTTACTCAGGATAATTCGTATCCGGCAACGGCTATCCGCCATATTGCCAAAGATTAAGCCACGAGGCTAATTAATATTCCTGGGATCGAATTAAGCCGATCTCCGAAGGGTAGGCCGTCACCAGTGTCCCTTTGCCTTAGATTTTGTAGTTCGAGTCTTTATATTTTGGAGTAATTATTCGCGTAATTAATAATTTAGTCAAGCTCGTACCTGTAGTACACGAGTACGACAGAGACAGAACGAGTCGGTCACTGTCGCTCTCTCTTCCTCCTGCGGGGAGAGACGAAAAGGGTTCTTCGCGTTAGAATTTCGGGTTCTTTATTTAACTTTCGTAGTTAATAAATTCAATGAATTATCCGCAGAGTTAGTTTAAATTAGTTGTAGGAAAATCTGTAAATAGTTTGTAAATAATACGCTCTTCGGAGCGATACGATAACGAGAGACTTCGTCTCTCGGAGACGAGCTAGTCGTCGTAGTACGACCTAAGACTGAGTAACTCATAATTAGTTATTATTTTATCGTTGTTAATTAGTCATCAATTCGGCTCGTAGCCTATATTCAATAAATTAGTAATTTAGTTCGTATTGTCCAGCAAGGACTTGATTTGACGAGTTATATATTATTTTTTCTTGCATGACTTCTTTTTATTTGTTATTGCTCTCCTACGTGGAAGCTAGTAGTTTAATTTTTATTGTAAAACTCGCCAAACGTGGCCAGGTCACTCTTACACGACCTGTAGTCAATTTATACCCGCTGGGGAGTACCCCCGGGTACTAGTATTATTATTTCTATTTTTTTTTGATACCATTTTTCTTGAATAAATTCTATTTTCTTTGTTAAATTCAAATTCACCGAGTCGTTAATACGCCCTGCTAATCCTTCAATTAATCCCGACCCCTCTCCGCGGTACTGACGCTAGCCGGCGCTCAAGTATCTGTAGTTTGTTTTTTTATTAGTAAGATTTTCAGAAATTGGCGATTATAAGCCTGGCGCCCAGCATCTTTGTTTTATTATTAATTTTCAGTTGGCCAATTGTCGAGTGGACGGTTCTCAGACTAGCTTTCCGGTCTGGTCTGAGGACCAGGAAAAATCCACGTCGCAATATATATATATATTAGGATGGCCGTTAAAAAAAAAGTTTGCGCTCCAACTTGAAAAACCTTAAGTTTACTTCGAAAAAATAGGATCCTCCAAATTTCAATGCTCTATCTCATTTTTAAAGGGTGCCGGCAATTTTTGTTTTGTTTTAATTTTATTTCTTTTTTTTTTTTAATTTTTTTTTTTTACTTTTTTTTTCTTTTTTTTTTTTTTCTTCATCCAAAATAAGATTTTATTTGTTTGATTTTTTCGAATTTTATATCGATTAGAAAAAATTAAACGGCAGAGAAATAAATCTGGGATTGAAAATACTTTTCACTCAAACATTTTCCATTTTTCATGATAGAATATTTAACATAGCATAAAAAAAAAATATACATATAGTCTAGAAATTAGTCTGTACAAAATTTTAAGGAACCCCAGGTCCAAGCCTGTATTATGAAATTGGCTCGTATTATGGCCGCCGCCTGGCGTCGCTGGTAACCGAGGAGTACCGGCGCAATACGGTGCTGTGCATTCAAATAATTAGAGATGTCATACGTTAAGGTTATGTGACATACAGTATCGTACTATTGCATCGCATTGCGCCGGTACTGACTCGATTAGCAGCGACGCCAGACGGCGGCCATATACGAGCCAATTTCATAATACAGGCCTGGGGTTCCTTAAAATTTTTTACACATAGAGATAGAGCATTGAAAAAAATTATTTTTCTCGAAAAAAAGTATTTTCCGTCCGTCATCGTGGGTCTCACGCGAAAACATTCAGAATTGAACACAGAATTTTTGGTAATTTTTCAAGAATTTTCGAAACGTTGGAACATGGTGTTTCGTTTTATCAAAATGCTAAAAGTGCTGAAAAAAAAGAAGCAAAAATGATTCCATCATGGGAGGGGTGTCAAAATGATCGAAATAAAAAATAATATTTTTGAGAATTTTTCGACATTTTTAAAAAATGCCGTTTTCGAAATGGGTTTGAATAATCATTGAAAATTAACGGTTGGAGGGAAAAATCTGAAAAAATTCAGCAGTGCTTTTTCGAGATCGTAGAATCGTATAAAAAATCGTGAAGCGAATCAAAAATGGTGAGGGAAAAACATTGGTCGAGTTCACGTGGAATTCCCCATATATATATTAGACTGTTTCAAATGAATCGAAGTTTTTTTTTTTTTTACTTCCCATCGATGAAGCAGTTCGGGGCAGATATAAGAAATAATTTGCACCGAAGCAGGTGCAGAAATAATTTTTTTTGAGCTGGCGCCCAGCATTTTTGTTTTTTCCATTGATTTAACATAGGAATTTCCCTAATTTTTTTTCAATAGCGAATTTCATGATCGAATATCATCTTCATTCTTTGGCGACAATTTGAGAGAGATGTTGAATACCAGCTCTAGATGTTATGACCATCGTTGCATGGAAACAAACATTATAAGATCCATATATTATTCTTTAATTTTGAATATTTCATGGGAAAGAATGGCTACAATTTTGTTTATTTCCATGCAACGATCGTCAATAACATCTATAGCTGGTATTCAACATCTCTCTCGAATGGTCGCCAAAGAATAAACATGATTTTCGATCATGAAATTGGAAATTGAAAAAAAATTAGGGAAATTCCTATGTTAAATCAATGGAAAAAAGAAAAATGCTCGGCGCCAGCTCAAAAAAAATCATTTTTACACCTGCTTTGGTGCAAATTCTTTGCTATATCTGCCCTGAACTGCTCCACCGATGGGAAGTAAAAAAAAAAAAACTTCTTTTTATTTGAAACAGTCTAATATATATATATATATAACGGAGTCAACGATTCCCAACACAATTGTACGTTTTAATATAATAGTGTGATAGGATTCGTCTTAGGCCGAGCGCGCAGGACCAAATATAAATGAATAAATAGTTGGTGCTTCCCAGACAAAGACACTTAATCTTAATAATGGCATGAAGAATCGACTTTA
The DNA here is from genome assembly GCA_943736025.1 of Tenthredo mesomela. Taxonomy (NCBI): domain Eukaryota; kingdom Metazoa; phylum Arthropoda; class Insecta; order Hymenoptera; family Tenthredinidae; genus Tenthredo; species Tenthredo mesomela. The sequence continues at coordinate 16,571,530 of OX031014.1, read as the reverse complement.
TTTTCTATTCGCTTCACGACTCAATCATTCTTAACCCTTCGTAGTCACTCTGGGTGGATTTCACCCAGGCGTTCTGGCCCAAATATCCATTTTTTGACAAATTGACCTATTTACGATTTTTTTTTAAAACATGTTGTCATTTGAATTTTGACATACCGACTCTTGATACACGTTCTAGAATGTTTGAAGTATTTTCTAGTATTTTTTCGATCCCGATCAAACTGATAGTTTTCACACAGCAACCATTTAAAAATTGACTGGGTGAATTTCACCCAAGTGTGACTACCGTGTGATTCTACAGAAGTGTGACTACGAAGGGTTAATGCAATAAGTTGTTTGGTGCAAATATAACTATTCCATCATGGTACATTTTTATTATATAGAATTATTTGAAATGATTGAACTATTAACCATATTATCTACTTCGATTCTTCAAGCCTACACTAATATACACTACACTCTACATCCACGTATACTGACTAGTATGTGTATACACATCAAACATAGTATAGCTATAGAGAGAGTATCAAAATATTATAGTGTTTAGGAATTAGTCGTTAAATCCGTTCCAACACTGGATGGAATAATCATGCGTATAATTGCATACGGAGATTGACTATCAATAATGTCTGTATCTGTTGATGCAACATGACAGATTTCTTTGATTTCATAAGCGTTGTTACAGTAGCTTTTCAATCTCGATGTGTCGGAAATTCGAATTCTTTGAGCTAGCAACTGTTTGACATCATGCAGCATGATATTAATTTATTCAAGTTCAACAGTGTTGATAGCAACATTATAATTACGTGCATCGAGATCGGAAGTCTACTAAACATTGTATGTATGTCTATGTATATTACTCGGAATTAGCGTTTTCACTCCAGTCCAACGTGGTTTATTACCAATGACTATAACGTCATGTGGAATAATGAGTTTACTATCAGAATGTTATAGTCACATACTATGAGTTTTTCTGGATACGCATTGATACTACACTACTTTTATTACGGAAATCGTGAGCCTATTGGCCACGCGAATAACAAAAGTTCGTTTGATTGTTCACAGTATACGTTGCAGTCCATATACAACTCCAACTTTTGTTTCTATTGTATATAATTATCGATATCGCATCTTTTATCACTATCAGAGTTTAGAATATTATGTTCACTATGAAAATGTTATCATCACATACAAGTTGCAGTCCATATACAACTCCAACTGTTATTGTTATAATACATGATTATTCATCACTATCACGGTTATTGCTTCATGAATCATGCAACATAGACATCAGATCATCTAGTCTTATAATCTATTCATACCTAATTAACAGCTATGGCCGATATAATTGACACTATTATGTTATATACCTCTGTGTCTTTCGATTGTAAAAATGTATTGTTCAAGAACTATGACCCAAAAATAATTTCATTATTTTGTGAATTTTGTACAATTTAATAGGATAAGTATGTATAAGGACAGAAGCTAGATATACCAGTAGAGGTTTGTTGTATTTCTTAACTTTTCTTCTTTGTTGTCCAAAAAAAAATTTTGAAGAACACAGAAATACTCCAAGCACATAAATTTAATAGAGCCATGTTGAAAATCATGACAGATAAAACTTAGCTGGCTAAATTCTCACCTAAGTCCAACCAAGATCTACCGTGGTATGTACAAACAGGTACAAAATAGTTACAGTATGCATTATAAGATCGCAATGCATAGTTGATTAAATGGAAACTTCCTTTGCTCACTAATAAAACAGCAGCTACAAGAATGGATCTCACAAACACACGTTAGACGGTATGCTACAAAAATAGACACTTTATTGATCGCTCTATTGATAAGACGTAGAATTGGAAACTCATAGCTGGTGAGCTCCGACCAACTGACTAATAATTATTACATAATCAATGTTTCGACTGTTTTTTACAGAAACCAGAATCAATATAAGAAACTCAAAAAAGCTACCATTTCAAGACTGACGATTAGCTTCCCACTGCTAAAACCTGAACGTCTCCATAGATCCATAGATCACACGATCTATACTCAACATTTCTGGTCGCTCACTTCATTTTCCACCTGGCCTAAACGTCGCTCACTAATAAAACAGCAGCTACAAGAATGGATCTCAGTAACACACGTTAGACGGTATGCTCCAAAAATAGACACTTTATAGATCGCTCTATTGATAAGACGTAGAATTGGAAACCCATAGCTGGTGAGCTCCTACCAACTGACTAATAATTATTACATAATCAATGTTTCGACTGTTTTTTACAGAAACCAGAATCGATATAAGAAACTCAAAAAAGCTACCATTTCAAGACTGACGATTAGCTTCCCACCGCTAAAACCTGAACGTCTCTATAGATTCATAAATCACACGATCAATAATCAACATTTCTGGTCGCTCACTTCATTTTCCACCTGGCCAAACGTCGCATGGGAACACAGCTATTGTGAACATCATCCAAACTTGTACAGCCGCTATTCAACACGATTGGATAAATACATTGGAAGATCCTCTATCAAAAGGTACGCTATGAAATTGGTGCTCTCACGTCACCTTGATCGATAGAACACAAAACCCAGAAAAACACCACTACAGCATCAAAGTATTAATTTCGTGTATTTTTTATGATTTGCAGGCGTAATGCATCGTAAGAGCTAATATTTCAGGATTACAGATGAGCCTGCAAAGATCACAATCTCCATTGATCTAGAAAACGATACCTCACTCTTCGGCACATTCAGCTCCTAACGATACATGAACCTAGTCAATCATCCTTCACTGGAATTATTCCATGGCCATAGACACGCATGCAAGCTCAGAATGGCCAGTGTTTCAAAACCAAACATTGGCCTACTGTTTCTTCAAGGCTGTACAATCTCCACAATTCTATGGAATCTTATACCACAGAGTGAGCGAAGGAATCAATCTGGATATCACATATTCGAAGGTATGCTAGACAAGTCGATATTTCCCAGTTCACCTTCACCACAGTAACATGGGATATACTTCAGTAATTACTGTGACATTTCTATTAGATGATTGATCGTTTATTGATTTGTATGATTCTCACAGCGACCTGAATTGGATTGCAGTAGACAAGCATGCAAGCTCCGAACAATTAACGTGGCAGAACACATATGAGCCTGTTACTGCGTCAGGCAACACAGTCTTCCAAGCTATGGTTGAAAAATTACTGATTAAGTGCTAAATTTAAGTTAAAACTGTATAATGAGGTTGAACTTCGTAACGTTAACGTAACAGAATATTGCGTTGAAGAAATACAATATTTCGTCATTCAAATGTTATTAGAATTATAAAATATGCAAGATGAACATGTTTCACACAATTTGACGAATTATGCACCGTTCTTGATCCATTTGAACCGTTCGAGCCTTGAATTTGAGAATTTTCGGCGAACATTTTGTTGCATTACCGTTACGAACTTCGACCTCATACTGTATAAGACAAAATTGAGTTGTATTTAATAAATTATCTATGTTTGTCACAGTTGACAATTGAAGTGAATGTGTTTGTCTTACACTGAATGTTTCTCCTATTGCCCAAATTCCGAATGTATTTCTTGTGATGATCAAACTATAATAACGTGTTACCCTGATGAAATTAAATGAGCAATTCTTATCAATTCTCGTACTTGCAAAAAAAAGTGAAATCTCACAAAAAACATCCAAAGATGTAAAAACAGCCGCCAAGTACCCACACGAAAATCACAATTGCTTTATAAGCAAAACGTTTCGCCAGTCTCTGTCGTAAAATCAAGAAAAAAGCCAAGCACCGAACGTACCCCTGAGATCTTTCAGCAAGTCTACGTCGTGAAGTCGGAGTTTCCTGTGAGGATATCGAAACATCATTCCAAGAGCTACGTACTTGGCGGGCACATTCGGTTCCCTAGAGCTATACGGTCAACCAGCTTAGTTTCACGCGTAAATTGAGTTTTTAATGCGAAAGCAATTGAATCCACTAAAAAACTAGTTATTCCATTCCAACCAACAATCGTATCAACAAATACTTCTAAGTGTCCTTAACCGTCCGGTCAGCTACCAAACTCTTACCATTGAACCATTGATAACCTAATTAGTTAATAACTTTTAATGAATGATTGATTACGAAAAATTTCGACGAAAAATTGGCGTCAAACTACTTCAAATTTGGGGATCCGGGCGGTCATAAAAATTTAATAAGCGAAAGTTGATAAATTCTACCTTAGAAACTGAAATGGATACCCGGGAAGCCGGTTACTGACCGAACGGTTAATTATGTGTATGACTTTACAGACGTAAAGACCTTGTATGATAAATAAAAATTGTGGTCGTTCCAGTATCATTGAATCATCAGATTAGACTCGGAACTCTGGAATGACGTACCTCACTATGGAGCCAATGCGCGATGTACACAAACGATAGCGGTAAGTGTCCCGCCCGATGATATCGCGTCACTAATGCCATAAGGTCGTAAGCGCCAAAAAAAAAATTTTTGTCTTTTTGGTGGCAAAATCTTTTTCATGCAATATAACATCGTTTGGGCATATCCGCAAAAAAAATAATTTTTTGGCGCTTACGACCTTATGGCATTAGTGACGCGATATGCAATCGATCATGCATCTTCTTTTGAGTTGGCAATACCCTAGGCAATAGTAGATTTCTATTTTATGGGCAATAGCTGACTCGAGAGCCCCTACGACAAATTAAAAAATTAGTCTGTCAAAACGTCAGAACGTCAACCAACATAACCAACCAACGCGTTAATCATTTTCGATAAGGATGACTGCAATTTAATCATTCATTCAACAATTTTATTTATTAAGCATGACAGATTAGAATAAAACTCTTAGAAATTTAAATGGGCATAAAATATGCAATAATTAACAATATCTTTGGGAAGTGCTGGTAAATAAAACATGCCACAATTTAATGTAATCGTATAACGAATTACCCAAGGCATACCCCGGCCTCACTGTGCTCTTCGGAGCAGGCCCAGCTCTAAGTGACAATTAGTGCGACCCGAAATCCCCTCGGTCTACCTGAAAACGGTCACCCGTCCTTACCTGGAAGTGCGATGGTAGGGACAGCGTTCAGGAGAAATAAAAGGAACTAAGGGGTGTGCGGTCTATTTGGGACGGCAACAACTGCGTAAGACCGTCCAGGTCTTTTCATACTTGCATATCCCCACTCACACCTACCAAAATCCAAGAAATGGCGTTAAAAGGATTACTGCCGGTGAACGGGTTAAGTGGATTTACATCTTAGCCTCTTTCGACTAATGAGTGTGCCGGGGTATGACCTAAGGTATCATCACTTCTTCCAGAATTTCGATGTAATAGTCCGCATGCACATTGCGGAGGATCTCCACAAGCTGACCCGGACCAGCACTCCTCATCCAAACCCAAAATCCAGCAGTGACTCGTCCGCTCTTATTTCTGGGAAGGACGTTGCCCACGTTCCCTCCATACTTTTCGTCGACAATCTTTGTCTGTGGAGAAAACTTTCTCATCGGTAAAGATGACATAACGATGTTGGTATAGCGTTGCTTACTTTCCGTCAACTCATTTTTTCAAATGCTTTGGCCGTAATATCTTAAGGGGACCAGTACAGCGACTTTTCGAGAAATTATCATAGTCCGAAACCAATTTATTTCATAACCAAAGTTCATTTCACATCAAAATATTTTTTTCTTTCAAAATCATGTGTCGTAAGGATTTCAGAGCACCATTGGACCGATTCAAGTCATCTTGGATTCATTTTCTTCAGAAAACAAATCCTCATCATGTGAATGTAGGATTTTGAAAAATTTTTCGTTTTGGCCAAGTTATTTAAGAAATGAGTGATAATAATTTTTGCAAATTTGGTAAATTGATCATAACTTATGACATAATTCTTTATTTTAAAATTCCTACATTCACATGATGAGGATTTGTTTTCTGAAGAAAATGAATCCAAGATGACCTGAATCGGTCCAACGGTGCTCTAAAATCCTTACGACACATGATTTTGAAAAAGAAAAATATTTTGATGTGAAATGAACTTTGGTTATGAAATAAATTGATTTCGGACTATGATAATTTCTCGAAAAGTCGCTGTACTGGTCCCCTTAATGTAAAACGCAATGTTCTTTTCAAAATTTTATTGCTCGGTTGAAATTACGTGTATAGTATAATTTTCATTTTTCAATATTTCGATATTCTATTAAATGTATCTGTTCTTTAGTAATAATTATTGGTGGGAATGAACCAACGATTTGTCTGTGGAGAAAACTTTGTCATCGGTAAAGGCCGCCGTACGACACGGTCTCGCACAGTATTTATACTGTAGAGCCCCGTGCATTGTAACATGTCATTGATTTGCAAACGTTGGATTCACTACCCCATTCTTCCAATGCGTTCGAGTCAAAGTGAGACTCTCAGTCAAGTTTAAAAGTATGAAATGCTTAGGACGCTGAATTTTATACACATGTTACTCTGCGATAAAGAGGCGGATAGTTTATATAGAACCTGCCATGTTCTAGTCAAAGTGTAGTATGATTAAATAGTGTACATTAAATTGTAGTATGTTTTATTTATCATCACGTCCCAAAGATATTGGTCATTAATACATATTTTATGTCCATTTAAAATTTCTACGAGTTTTATTCTAATTTGTCCTGCTTAATAAATAAAATGGTTGAATAAATGATCAAATTGTCATCCTTATTGAAAATAAGAGCTGCAAACAAGGCCCGTATACACTGCATTATTTCATAAATAGGTTTAGAATTACTTTTAGATAAAGTCTGAAATTGTAAAGGTAATTTGTTATAATTTATTATTCGTTAAGTTTTCTCCACAAACAAAGATTGTCGACGAAAAGTATGGAGGGAACGTGGGCAACGTTATCACCCGGACAACGTCCTTCCCAGAAATAAGAGCGGACGAGTCACTGCTGGGTTCTGGGTTTGGATGAGGAGTGCTGGTCCGGGTCAGCTTGTGGAGATCCTCCGCAATACGGATGCGGACTATTACATCAAAATTCTGGAAGAAGTGATGATACCTTCTGTGAGGGCTGTATATCCCGCAGATGAAATGCCTATCATTGGCGTTGTTGAACACAACAGCGCCGTCCATACCCAGTCAAAAATGTGGACGTCCTAGGACGTAATATCGACGTAACGTTACGTCGATACATATTACAAATTACAAAATACATATTACATATTACGTCCTAATTACGTCCTAGGACATCTACATTTTTGACTGGGTATGGCGCTAATCGTGCGCGACTGGTATGCTCAGCATCCAGAAGTCCATGCAGCATGTGAAGATCCGCAAACAAGGCTCAATTTTATGCTCATGTTATTCTGCGATAGAGAGGTGCATAGCTTATATAAAACCTGCGTTAAACTGTAATAGGTTATATAGCTCATATTTTCATGTTTATATAATCGAATGGATATTGATGACTAAGATTATAGTAGCGTTGCGCTGTTAACTATTTCATAAATAGGTTTTGAATTACTTACATATGGTCTGAAATTGTATAAGTAATTCGTTATACGATTACATTAAATTGTGGCATGTTTTATTTACCAGCACTTCCAAAGATATTCTTAATTATTGCATATTTTATGCCCATTTAAATTTCTAAGAGTTTTATTCTAATCTGTCATGCTTAATAAATAAAACTGTTGAATGAATGATTAAATTGCGGTCATCCTTATCGAAAATGATTAACGCGTTGGTTGGTTATGTTGGTTGACATTTTGACGTTTTGACGTTTTGACAGACTAAATTTTTAATTTGTCGTGGGGGCTCTCGAGTCAGCTATCGCCCATAAAATAGAAATCTACTATTGCCTAGGGTATTGCCAACTCAAAAGAAGATGTATGATCGATTGCATATCATTGGGCGGGACACTTACCGCTATCGTTTGTGTACTACAGCAAGTTTTCCCGTGATAGGTGACATACCGTAGAGCTTGAGTGTATAATATTAATTATGGAAGAATGAACTTATTACTATACTTGCAAAACTGTTGAATCAAGGAAACTGAAATTTGCTATTTCGATATAAACCCTGAAACTTGCAGCTACGTGTATGCTATAGGTACCATAGAGTATGACAGTTTGATATATAGTGATGAATATAAAATTCAGTTGATGATTGCTTTGGTGTACCCATACTATGTCATACAATCTTGCTCATGATGCATGGTACGTGCAGGTGCACGAGCGTATACACGTAGTGGGAAAGATCAATTTCAATACCTGAAACCAATCCTCATAACAGTTTGGCCTCACTCGAATGCCAAAATATTTTGTTGCTCATTCGCTTGTGAAGAATAATCATTCGCAACTACACTTTCGTGGTAAGCCGAAAGAGTAGCGCGTGCGAGTTTATAGGAGTGCTGTAGTGCGGGCGCCAAAGGCCTTTGGCACTATAGCACTCCCATAAACTCGCACGCGCTAATCTTTCTGCCACGACAAAGTCGTCCCACAAAATCGGAAGATGCATTTTAAACAAGTGCGTATGGAACCAATGTTATATCTGCAAATCAGACATTCATCAGTCGATGCAAAATTCATGATGTGTATATATCCAGCGACCGGAAACAGAGTACTATGAGACATCCATCAGCCGCAAAGTACCGATACAAGCAGTTCGGAAGAACTGTCAGACAGACAGCCTAACACAAAATAGAACTGCAAGGAGTCGTGTCCTATCAATCGATGTATTTTACGTGGCAGATTTGATGAATAAACAATATGGACAACAGTCAGAAAAAATCGTTCGCAAAATACGATAAAGTACTATCAATCCTAAGCGAGAACAACAAACACAAATAAAGAAAAACCGAATGTGCCCGCCAAGTACGTAGCTCTTGGAATGATGTTTCGATATCCTCACAGGAAACTCCGACTTCACGACGTAGACTTGCTGAAAGATCGCAGGGGTACGTTCGGTGCTTGGCTTTTTTCTTGATTTCACGACAGAGACTGGCGAAACGTTTTGCTTATAAAGCAATTGTGATTTTCGTGTGGGTACTTGGCGGCTCTTTTTACATCTTTGGATGTTTTTTGTGAGATTATAATATATTTGGGTAATAAGTAGTATAATATCGCATGGTGTGTCGCTTGTACTCCAACTCCCCAAGGGTTGGCTGACGTAGTTAGTCGTATTATTAAGTTGTTCTATTTCTATTGTGTTCTATTTTGTTCCATTTCTTTATTATCTTATTATTCTGATTTTCCTAAATTTCTATTGCTTTATTTGATTATCTTTGCTTCATTTGACTATCTTTGCTTTATTTGATTGATTTTCTTATTCTGATTTTGCGTAATATCTAAGCTATTTTCTTATCTAGTATCGATTAATAGCTCGCTCAATTACCGCCGTAAAGTTGCTATAAAAAGAGAATACGTCGTTATTACATTGATTTGAGGCTGATTAAGCGAGGTATTATGGTTATCTGTGCTTTCTACGATCTATCTTTCCCTTTGTATCTGCGAATTTAGTTTAACGTTATTTTTAGAGTCGTTCATATTAATTATTGCGTTAATTATCTTTGAATAATCATTAATAATATCGCTAGCTCGCCGCTATTAGAAAATTTGCCGAGAGTATCGTATTGCTCGGTGATATGCAGCCTGAAAAGTAGATTATCTTGCATTGTATCGCTTCTACGGCGTTAGCTAGCTAACCGGCGTGTTTATATTTTTTTTATTACCGTAATGCAATAAGGCTCACTAATATCATATTCTTTATTCTATATTATTCCGACGCTGTCTATTTCTTGAGTATTATTCTTTACTATTATTTTGAAGACTATTTCTGTGTTAATTAATACCTCTGATTATCTTTGAAGTTCATCATTTATCGCTGATAAATTCTGTTGTTATAATATCTGTGAAGAATATACGAAATCGCTAGATTTCATTGAAGGAATTTTATATCTGGTGTTTTATATTTTATTTGACTATTTATTAAGGTGAATCCACCCACTATACCCTTATCGCAGTAAAGTCTGAGTTAGCTGACGCTTTAAGGCCGTCGTTTCGGCAATCTAGTATTTTCTTCGATTATCGCTATTATTCAATATCTTGTGTGAAAAACGACACTCACGTGTCTGGCGCCCAACTCTCTATCTTAGTCTTTTATTAATTTGTCTGTATCAAGGAACGCCGTAGGGTGCGGAGTTAAGCACTCTGGAAAACTCCGTTACAAGGTATATAAATATACCTTCATATACAACTTGTCTGCTTACTCTGTACGTCATGTACTCCTCTCTCTCTAGTCGCGCAGTGTTGCAGGAGTGCATTTGGTTTATGTGAAAAATTGAGTAGTGACTAGGTATCCTGTTTTACGCTGTGAGTTCGATTTTTAGCTTGCTGCAAAGCCTCTATTTTCAACCACACCGGCCATATTATACGTGTGTGTGCGGTGTTTATCTTGACTGTCTCTGTGTTGTTGCTGGCAGCTCGGTGCTTAGGTAACTCTTCCGCGACGGTACTGTTTTGAACACTGACAGGTATGCCTAAGCCTGTGTGCGCCTTGTGCTTCGCTGACATCGACAAGCCAAATGAAGGCACATCAGCTGGGACTGTCTGTGCTCATAGCTTCCACACTGTATGTGTGAAAACAAGACTAGTGTTGTCAACCTCGAGAGACGCTGCTGCTGCAGTGCGTGGTAGCTGCCCTGTATGCCAACCGAGCGCTAACTCGAACTCTGAACACCTAGCCATCCTCAAGTCTATCAATGAGCGACTCGGCAAGCTGGAGACTACTGTGGCTAAAGTTGACTCGCTTGCAGCCGATGTTTTAGGTTTGCACACTAAATTCGACTCGCTGGTCTCCGATAATGCACACTTCAGAAAGGACATTGTTGAGGTCAAGGGAGCTATTTCGACTGTTAGAGAGGATGTTGATGGCCTTGCTCAAGAGGTCGCAGAACATGAGGAACGAGTGAAGAAGATCGAGGGGAAGCTTGCAGCTGAGCCCTCTAGCAGCCTAGCTCCGGCTGACGAGGCACTACTGCTCCGCTTGGCATGTCGCGACACTGAGAACCAGCTAATTATAACGGGTATGCCTGAAAGTTCGAATGGGGATGATGAGATGAAGGCACTTTTGCCGAAACTGGCTCGCGCTCTCGATACCCTCATTCCCCTTTTTGACTTGGTCAAAATGGAGCGCTTGGGTAAGTCGGGAAATAAAAAGAAGAAGACGTCTGCTCCGGGTGGTTCTCAACCTCGTGCTGGAGGACGGGCGATTCTATTGGAGCTCTCGACCAAAGAAAAATGCGACCGTGTGCTAGCTGCGAAAAAAACGAAGCCGAACCTTACAGCCTCTAGCATTGATGAAAGTCTGCCGGACAGCAGAATCAACATCAATCGGAGCCAGCCTATACAGCTGCGCAAACTTCGTGATCGAGTTCTCAAGCGATTCCCGGCCATTCCACCCAAATCTGTCTGGATTGCAGACGCGGCCGTCTACATACGGGGTAGCTCCGACTCAAGACCAAAGAGGGTACTGCCTTCTACCGACCTGTCGACTCTGTCTCTGTGACTTTTTGGTGCTACTGCGCCCACCGTCATCTCAACGTCACCTGGCACGAGTGTTGACCCTATCCTTAAGGGTAGGAGATACTGAAATTTGAGTGCGAAAATTTCAAAAAAATCGATTTTCGGTTTTTTACGGAAAAGTGTTATTTGAACCCTTATCTATACGTACACAAATCCTTGAACCGAAAAAAAAATTATTAAGCCCCGTTTACTCAATAAAACGTATAATGTTACAGTAGAAGTTCCTAATTTTCCTATATTTCGGTTATTGCCATTTCAATTTGTGAAAATAAGTAACTTGAGATGCATTTTTCACGTGAGATAACAAAATAATAAAAAAAAAAATAATAACATAATAAATAATTTTTTTCAAATCACTGCTACGCTCTGAGAAAACATTCTAGTGACTCAGTCTTTTTACAGTTGATTAGTGCTATTTTGATACAAAGTTCATGATTTTTCCAGATTTCATGTGCTCCGCTGAACCAAAATGTAGTCCATCGAAGAAAAAGTAGTTGTCGTAAGGTACAGGTTGCTGCGTTGCATGAAATTTCTCAAAATTGGAGGAGATATTCTGTATGAATGTAATTTAGAGCCAAACCAATAATATTTCATGTATATTCAAGTTTTAGACATAGAAATTTTTGATTGTAAAATATTTTTTCCAAAACGATGGAAAAAAAAGTCTTACAATCAAAAATTTCTATGTCTAAAATAAAATATTTTTTCCAAAACGATGGAAAAAAAAGTCTTACAATCAAAAATTTCTATGTCTAGAACTTGAATTCATGAAATATTATTGGTTTGCCCCTAAATTACATTCATACAGAATATTTCCCCCAATTTGGAGAAATTTCATGCAACGCAGCATACTGTACCTTACGACAACTACTTTTGCTTCGGTGGACTACATTTTGGTTCAGCGGAGGACATAAAATCTGGGAAAATCATGAACCATGTATCAAAATAGCACTAATCAACTGTGGAAGAATTGAGTCACCAGAATGTTTTCTCAGAGCATAGCAGTGATTTGGAAAAAAATCATTTTCAAGGTGTGTATACTCCCATGAGACAACAACTCCAAAATATGTTTTTCTACGGTTGGAAATCTTATTGAAGTTTTTGGTCACACACTTCACCAGAGATAAGCATTGAAATTCATATAGCAAATCAATATTCTCCCAAATGTTTGTATTCATTTTACAGAACCAGATTTACAAGTCATCAACCGTACGATTCGCTGCCCGCAGATAAAATTGCTTAGACTTGACAAGACCAAGTTTAGATCAACCGAACTGCTAAAATATAAATGTTGAAATTTTTTTCAAGTTGTGATAATTTATATGCTTTATAATGCTTTCCAACTTCCTTGAAATCGTAATTTCTGAAATGCATGATGAAAATTCCAAAAATGTGAATTCCACTCAAATATTGTGCGAGCCGAGCTATTTTTTTTTTTTTTTTTTTTTTTAACGTCACATGCTTTAAAACTATTAGCAATCTCGTCTGAAACTAGTTTGGATCATGCAGTAATAAAAATCTTGAATTTTGTGAATAATTTGAAAAAAAACTTCAAAGCGATTTATCTCAGAACTATGGTTTTGCCTTTTGAAAAAGTCCCATGCGTCTTAGTCTTTGTCGAAGACTTCTGCAATTTTCAGGGTGCATTCCTACACACACCAGCTACAAACCCACGTCGGATTTTGAAAATCGAGACAAAATTACGGATTTTAGAAAAAAAAATGTAAATTATATATTTTTTTTTTCATAAAAAAAAAGTGTCAAAATCAAAGTATCGTAGCTATCTCTAAAAACCGACGTGGGTTTGTGGCTTGGGCAGCCTGAAATATGTGTGTGCAATCCCAGCAAGATTCAAAAATAATTGAGACGCATGGAAGGTTTTCAAATAAAGGCTATTTCAGAAGCATTATGAGGAGTAACTCTGTACTTATTGTTTCAAATGACTTGAAATTTGCACAATGTCTATGTTTTGAGATGGCAAACATGTGTGTTAAACCTCATTTGAAAATAGCAATTGGTTCAGATGGGCAGTTTTCAGTATCTCCTACCCTTAATGTCTGTTGTTTGAATGCGCAGTCCCTTCCATCACACTTCGATGAATTCCGGGAGTTCTTCAGACTCAACGCCTACCACCTTATTGCTGTCACTGAAACCTGGCTTGACGACCGTGTTGTGGACCAGCAAGTTGCGCTGCCAACTTACACTGTGCTTCGAGTAGACCGTAGGGGTCGTCATGACGGAGGTGTTGCGCTCTACCTAAGGGAGGGGCTGTGTGCTCGGATTGTAGCCTCGTCTTCCTCGTTGCAACGTGATGGGGTTCCTGAATACCTCATTGCCGAGGTGTGGAGTATCTCGCGCCCAAAAGTCTTGGTGGCGGTGGTCTATAGACCGCCAAAAGTTGGCTTCTTAAGCCTATTTGAAGATGAGTTGGTAGCTCTCGTGCCGCGGTACAAGTTCGTATGCGTGCTCGGGGACTTCAACGCAGATCTGCTGTCTGCTACCTACGACGCTGCGCATCTGAAAGATTTCTTCGCGTCGCAAAGCTTGGCTATCGTACCACTTCAGTCTACTCACCACACTGCAACATCCGATTCGTGGCTTGATATTTGTGCCGTTAGTGACTTGACGTCGCTAGCTGCCTGGGGCCAGTCTGCTCAGCCCTTCCTCTCGGGTCACGATCTTATTTACGTGTCTATTAGGTATTTCGTTCCCCGTTCTCCACCGAAGATCGTCCGCTATCGTCCGTGGGATGAAGCTGATCTGGATGCTGCTCTTGAGGTCGTGTCGGCGTTTGACGTGTCCTTGCTGGCCAGCCAGCCGACTATTGACCATAAGCTTACAGTCTTCAACTGTCTTGTGGAAGACTTATTAGAGCGCGCGGTGCCGATACGTGAGGTGACAGTGAAGCGATTGCCGGCTCCCTGGCTTAGTCCAGAACTTCGATGTCTCATGCGAGAAAGGGATGCATGTTTCAGAGCGTCTAAACGCTCGCGTTCACCGCTAGTGAAGGCGAGATATGTATTGCTCCGAAAGGAGCTCAAGACTAAGATGGCTGCTGCTAAGTCTGCGCATCTTCAATCTAGGTTCGATACGGCCGGTAACTCGCGACTCTTTTGGAGGGAAATAGAGAAATTAGGGCTTACGAAGTCTGCAAGTCACGTGCTTCCCGCGGACTTGTCTTGTAGCTCACTTAATAGCTACTTTGTCTCGGTGTCGTCGAGAGAAACGTTAGTAGCATCTGGTGCTGCTACCGCGGAACCGTTTACTCCTTGTGGCTCGGAGCGTTTTCACTTCTCGGAAACCAATGAGAAGTGTGTGGTGGAGGTGTTAACAAGAATTGTCACGCGTGCACGTGGCCCGGATGGGTTACCTGTTCAGGTCTACAGAGCATTCCAGTCCTTACTTGCGCCGCTGATTACGTTGCTCTTCAATTCGTCTCTAAGAGATGGGGTTTTTCCGGCGCTGTGGAGGTTCTCTATCGTGACCCCGTTGCCAAAGACGCGCCACCCGACAGTGTGCTCTGATTTTCGCCCCATCTCACTGCTGTGTGCGCTATCTAAAGCCTTGGAGCGAATAGTATTTAACCAAATCACGCGATTTATGGCAGAAAACGACTATCTTGACCCGCGACAGACAGGCTTCAGGGAAGGTTCCGGGACTCAAACGGCTGTACTGCGACTTGTGGATGACATTCGTCTTGGTATTGATGAACGTATGGTTACTGTAGCGGTATTTCTCGACTTTTCCAAAGCGTTTGATACTGTAGACCACGGCCTGCTGTTGCACAAATTGCAGGCTCTTGGCCTCTCGAGGGTCGTGCTTGGATGGTTCCGATCCTATCTACGTGGCCGTATGCAGGCAGTCCGTGGTCCTGGGGAAAGTATATCTGCGTGGCTCCCGCTCGGCTCGGGTGTTCCGCAGGGTAGCGTTCTCGGCCCCCTCCTCTTCTCGCTCTTCATCAACGATCTGCCGCGGATCTTGCGTCACACGGTACATCTGCTGTATGCCGATGATTTGGTTATTTATCTTAGGTGTTCTTTCGAAACACTCGCTGAGTCGATGCGACTTCTCAATGAGGATGTCGATGGAATCGTGGGGTGGTGTTTGGCCAATAAACTACAACTCAACGCAGGAAAGACCAAGGCAATGATATTCGGCAGTTCGAGATACGTCAATGCGGCTAATTCGTTGGAGCTGCCCGAGCTTGTGTTGCAGGGGGTTCCAATTGAATTCGTTCCTACCTTCCGGTACCTTGGGGTAATTCTGGATAGTACCCTGTTATGGACTGAGCATGTTTCTCAAATCTGTAAGAAGTCCGCGGGTGCTCTCTATCGCATACGCTTGAACGATCATCACCTAAACATTGCACTGAAGCGTCGCTTAGTAGTTGCCTTGGTCTTCCCATTCGCTGATTATTGTGCCGCTGTACTAACCAATGTGTCAGGCGGGCTGGAGCGAAAGCTCCGGGTTACATTGAACAATTGTGTCCGATTTTTGTTACGACTCCCGCGTACCGTGCACATCTCGCAACATAGGCGTAGTCTTGGTTGGCTCGAGCCATGTAATCGTCGTCGCCTATTGATCGGGTGCATATTCTACAAGGCGCTATGTCTTGGTGTAACGGCCTTATTCGCGGATCAACTCCGACTTAGGTCAAATATTGTTATGCGCCGTGATATGTCGCGTACAGACACGCTCTACGCTCCTCATTGCCGTACCACGGCCTACCAAAAGTCTTTTATCTTGATTGGAATCCAATTCTGGAACTCCCTACCGCCTGCAATCACTTCGGCCTCAACTCTTGTCGAATTTCGTACCAGCTGTTTTAAGTACCTGTTGGCCGATGAGGAGCGTGGAGCTGGTCTCTCCGTCGAGTAAGCCCCTTGTCGGGAATGGTGTGCGTGTGCGTGTGGACTTTATGTGAATGGATGTATGGCTAAATAGAATTTAGCCTAACTAACATAATTAGTTATACCTATATTAAGTCTAGCCTGTAATTATTTTTTCTGTCTCCTTGGTCTCTCTTCTTTTATGTGTGTTTTTATTTTATTTTATTTTAATTTCATTTTTGTCTTTTCATACTGCTATGCAGACTGGAACTGAACTGATTGTAAGAATGTATACTCAAGTTTATACTTATATTTAATGTAAAAATGTATTGCCTGTGGCCCTCAGGGAGCCTCGCTCCAGGGTCAAATAAATTTCGCTTCTCTCTCTCTCTCTCTCTCTCTCTTTACCTATAGTTTTGAGTTAGGTTAAGCTTACTCTCCGCCTACCCTACATACAGTATTGTAAATGCAGGGTAGTATTGTCCAACATTGTTATGGTCAAATAAACATCTATCCATCTATCTATCCCTTTCCTGGGCCCTTGGACCGAGGGGAGGACCGGGTTCGGCTCCCCTTGGCTCTCCTCGGCTATTATCGGCTACCCTCGGCTATCTTTGGCTATCCTCGGCCATCCTCGGCTATCTTCGGCTATCCTCGGCCATCCTCGGCTATCCTTGGCTATCCTTGGCTATCCTCGGCTATCCTCGGCTCTCTCCGGTTCTCTTCGGCTAATCCTCGGCTATCTTCTGGGTCGGCGGACCGGTATTTCCCTTGCTATTCGTGGGAATAAAATGGAAAACAAACATGCAAAAGACAAAACTCAAGTGTACAGTGATAAAGCACAGATGAACAAGTGGGTGGAGACAGTGCAGACCGCAGTGATGGTCCTTATACGGAGCAAACATACGCAGCTACAGGCTTGGGGCTTACAATAACCGCAGGTGATATGCAAGAGGCAATGAACATGGACGAAGATGTCGGCATAGAGGCCGATCGCGACGATGCGCAGAGGCGAAGGATCCACGGCGTCATTGACAAACTGTCTCAATTGACCTGGGAAATTATGCAAGTCTACGATAAAAGTATGAACCTAAAGAGAGAGGTGAGGCTGGAAGCCGACGAAAGGGCACGAAAACTAATATTAGCTATACATGAGGCGAGTGAGGACGTTGGCACGGCTACCGACCTCATCGTCGCGTGGCCTACGTCTATCGTTCAGATCATGCTTCGGGTGACGCAAGAAAGGCGATTCAGGAATGTCAGAATAGCAGAAATGCATAACCAACGCAGCGAAGGGCAAGCCATCGTTAATAAATGGTGCGATGACGAACCCCTTAACCTCAGCGACGAGGACGCCGAAAGAGCTCGAGCAACATGGGTACAAGCGACCAGTCAGAGAGGACGTAAGAGACCGGAAAGAGGCTCGCCAGAAAGCGGCGACGATCAATCGGGGGAGAGAACGCTCGCACAACGCAAAACAAGGATGCGACTGGACGTACCCCCAGCGGCGAAAACCGCCATACCGATGAGGGAATCACACGCAAAGGAGGCTGCACACGACACCGATCTCCCAGCGACGCGACCTAAGGAACGGGAGCGCCCTTCACGGGAGCCAGGGACTGAGACCCACGCCGTCACAGCAACAACTGGCAGTGAAGAGCAACTGCTCAACGACGGGCAGCCGGGACACACGGAGGGCCCCACACCGGCACGCTAGCACAGGACAGCGCGCCGACAGGCACAGCTCTCACGAACGCCGGACTTACAGTCATCATTAGGGCGGAAGCAAGATCATATAGTGATCTCATGCAAACGCTCAAAAAAAGAATACGTACGGACGACATTAACATCAAATTCGTGCGCAAAGCCGCAAACTTGGAAGACGCCGTGGTTAGAGCCCGTAACCGGAGCGACGCGGAAAGCCTGATCACACGTGTGGTATACGAGGGGCTAACAGCAACCATCTTAGGCCCACGGAGGCAACGCGTTGCAATTTCTGGGATAGAGGCGACCGCTACCGAAGACGAAATAGGGCTGGCAGTTGAGAGATATGCAGCGGGCACATTCAGGATCATATCCGTGAGGGCGAACCCTCGTACCGGGACGCAGACGGCTTGCATTGAGATAGCGGAAAGGACTGCGAAGCAGATGCTTGAAGCGGCAGAAATCAGGATCGCTTGGTCGCGGGCCCGTGTTAGGCAATGGACAGACACTGAGACCTGTTTCAGGTGCGGTGAAAAAGACCACATTGCACGACGGTGCAACAAAGCAACCAATGTGTGCTACAGATGCAAGCGGCCTGGACATATCGCGACCGACTGCGACCTGGCGAGCACCGAAAGCGACGGGACGGAAGATGAAGGAGACGCCGTAACAGGAACTGGTGGCCAGGCACCGGATGATATGCGCGCACGAAATCCGATGCATGATCCGGGGGCGGGACGCATACTAACGAGGGAGGACCGGGCGGTGAAATGCATAAGCGACACACAGAAGATATAAAAAGGCCGAAAGCATTATAGATCAGTGGCAACGCAAACTGACGGGGAGCGCACCGATGGAAATGGCATCAACATGCAAGTAGATACCGCAGGATATATCCCCGGCGAACCCCGGCAAATAGCCAAAAGAACCTTTGCCCAGGCAGCTAGGAGTTCAGGAGGAGCGACCCGAAACGTGGAGAAACCGCATGAACAGAATAAAGCAGGAACCACGTTCTGCGAGCAAACAGAGTGCAGCTTGTTGCAATTCGAATACCTATCAATTGTGACACCTCAAATCCAGGAATGCGCTAACGCGATATAGCAGAGCAACAACTCTGTCGTATGGCGAAATACATAGCAATGTACGGACGCAGCACTGACCTCCTAAATAGTCATTAAAAGGAGGGCAGACGACGCGCTCATTGTCAGAACATTGCGACCAGAGCAAGAGACATTATATAAGAGATTAGTCCGATATCAGTAAAACCTTTTGTAAAACTTTATATTATATTAATAAACTTGAATCACTTTTGTACGACCGAGTTCCAACTCCTAATTCGACAACGGATCCTCGAATAAAATTGTAGTTGTATAAAGGATCTCAGGATCCCGATTACAACAACTGGTGGCAGCGGCAGGGATCGTCGAATCGTACAAGTGAATCAAGTATTGTTCAGGCTAACGACCGGTATCAAGGCACTGGTGTGTAGGTGTGACGGTGTGCGTCTCTCCGAAAAGTAAACATAGAAATCAGTTCACGTTGGTCGCTACACGGTGACTGACGTAATCGCGAGTTATTTATGTTGCCACATAACTTAAACTAACGAATGTAATTATAATAAAAAGACTACTATATTTTCATGAAGTTGAGAGTTCCGATCATTGAAACCCGGTAGTCACTTCTCCCTCGCCCGAGTCCGAATCCCTCGCCGCCGCGCGACTTCATGGTCCTTCGAGCCGGATCTCGGTGTGAAGCGTTGCAAGTGCAACGGGATTCATAAAACAAGATTTATCTCTATAAATCGACTTCACTCTCTCGACTTAAAAAGTGAATCGGAATACGGGTGTATGTTTCTCTAATATTCTACTACTTCTTGTTCAGAACATTAATGCCGCGTAGCACATAGCAGAGCAGTCAGCCGGAACGGCTTACAGCTACGCGAGGCTGTGCCGCGCGTCAACAACAGAACCTAGGCTGTGTTAGTGTGTCAAGTCCGAAGTCCAACAGACTGGATCATAACGTGTGAGTGTGTGAGGCGCTGACTATTAGGCGTTTCGAGCCTTCTGTATACCGTCAGCTGGCAGCTGATTCTTACGTGAGGTCAGTTATCGCGAACGCGTGTAATTCAAATCTCATACCTAATGGATCCGATAATCAGTTCTCTCACCGCTTCCTCGGGCCTATTATTAAAATTCGAAATTAATCTGAGAAAGACCGCGCGGGACAAGCGAACGATTCAGTTCTGCCGAACTCGTACGGAGTTACTCGAGCAGTACTGGAATCAGTATCTCGGTTTGTATATGCAACTTCTGCAACTCCCAGGTTCCCTGGAAGTTCAATATGTGGTAGACAACACCTTCGACGCAGTGCAAGAGTGCTACCTCGAAGCGAAGGCACTCCTAGACCTATGGAGGCAGCCTCAGCAGACGGCTGTCCCTCCAGGTGATCAGCAAGGCAACTCTCAGACCGCCTCAATGCCTGGTAAGCTCCCGAAGCTAGACCTACCGCAGTTTTCCGGCGAACTGCGTGAGTGGGAAACATTTCGCGATCTCTTCAAGGCGATGGTGCATAATCACGCCGGTTTTAGTGCCGCGGTGAAGCTGCAATATCTGAAATCGACTGTCAAAGGTGAGGCTGAACAGCTCATCCGAAACATTGCAGTTTCGGATGCGAATTATGCTGATGCGTGGGAAACTCTCGTCAACCGTTACGACAATCCACGTACGCTCGTGCAAAGCCACCTCCGGGCCTTAAACTCCCTCGCCGCGGTCGGTAAAGAGTCAGCGTCGGGAATTAAGAGGCTTCTCGACTCGACCAACGAATGCGTACGTGCGCTGAAGAACCTAGAACAACCCGTTGAGCACTGGGATGCCATCCTCGTGGATCCCACGTGCCATCGTCTCGATCCACAGTCACGCAGGGACTGGGAAACGTCATTGGGAGACTCACGGGAGTTTCCAACCTGGAAGCAACTCGCGACTTTTCTTGAAACCCGGACTCGTGCCCTCGAGGCCGCTCGTATCCCGACTACGAATCACACATACAGCAACTCCGCTGCTGGAACTTCCTCCGGAAAGCCAGGCAAGTCGGGGGTGTCAACACACGCTGTGACCACAAGCAATCAAGGTGCAGTGCAGAACAAAGGACGAAAGTGTCCTCTCTGTCCGGAGCTTCACTATCTCGGAGCCTGCCAGCAATACAAGGCACAAGACGCGAATCAAAGGTCGGAACATGTCCGTCGCCTAGGTCTGTGCCGCAATTGTCTAGGACGTGGACATTTGGCAGCGGGCTGCTCTTCAACTAAGCGGTGTAACACCTGTGCGTCTAATCATCACACGACGTTACACAGCGCCGAGCGCAGGTCTTCTCCTGCCCCAGAAGCTTCGACCTCATCCGCCACGATGGGCACAACCAATCCCGCTACGAACACTGCCTCCGTGCAAGCTAACCACGTCAGCGTAGAACCTCAAGCACGAGCGATTCTCTTAGGCACT
Source organism: Tenthredo mesomela (assembly GCA_943736025.1). NCBI lineage: Eukaryota > Metazoa > Arthropoda > Insecta > Hymenoptera > Tenthredinidae > Tenthredo > Tenthredo mesomela. The sequence goes on along the minus strand of OX031014.1, from coordinate 16,549,922 downwards.
GCGCAGGTCGTTCTCACCTCGAAATCGGGACGCCGTACACTCGCGCGCGTTCTCATTGACCCTTGCTCGGAAGGGTGCTTCACGAGCGAAGACAAGGCTCAAGCCTTACGCGCTCCTCGCACTCCCGTGATCGTGCCGGTAAGCAGAGTCGCGGGCGCAAAGGCCGGAGTAGCCAAGAGCTTCGTGTCCGTCGAAGTAAGTCCTCGGTGGGACTCCGCGGCAAAGATGACCGTCGTCGCGTACGTGCTTCCGCGAGTAACAGCTGATCTCCCATCTCGCGCTGCACCAGCCGGGGGGTGGAATCACGTGACAGGTTTGCCCCTCGCAGACCCTGAATTCGATCAGCCAGGGAAAATCGACATGATCCTTGGTGCGGATGTTTACCGTGAGCTCCTCCTCAGTGGAGTTCGCAGCGGCCCTCCGGGCACACCCATCGCCCAGGAAACGATATTCGGCTGGATATTGACAGGATCCGTAACACAGCTGCCAGCACTCACGAATGAGGTTTGCCAAGACGTACACGTCCACCACTGTACCACTGGTAACGACCTCACTGCGCTCGTACGCCAATTCTGGGATCTTGAGGAACTCCCGGGCACCAGGCACCTGACTGACGAAGAAGAAAAGTGCGAAGCTTACTTCCGCGAGACCCACTGCCGGGATGCAGCAGGTCGCTACGTAGTGCGCCTCCCGTTCCGCGAGACCCCCGCGGGGGTCCTAGGCGAATCCCGCAGATTGGCATGCCGCGCGCTCGAGCGTGGCGAACGCCGTCGTGAGTCCGATCCCAAGCTCGAAACGGAGTATGCTCGGTTCTTGTCGGAATACCTATCTCTGGGCCACATGGAACTAGCTCCGGTCGGCGCGAACGCTAGTGACGGTGCGCCCCAGTATTACATGCCTCATCACCCGGTTGTACGAGAAGTAGAAGGTGCTACCAAACTACGTGTTGTGTTTAACGCATCACACCCCACGTCATCAGGCAAATCCCTGAACGACCTGTTGCTGCCTGGACCTAAATTGCAGGCAGACATCACCACTGTACTCATGCGATGGCGAAGACACCGCATAGTTTTTGCCGCAGACATCGTAAAGATGTTTCGGCAAATCCTGGTGGCATCAGAAGATTGCGATCTCCAAAGGATTGTGTGGAGAGACTCTCCGAACAGCCCGATTCAAGACGCCCGACTGCTTACAGTCACATACGGGACCGCATGCGCACCGTACCTAGCAATCCGTACACTCCAGCAATTAGCTCAAGACGAAGCGCATCAGTTCCCGGACGCAGCCGAGGTTGTACGTCACGACACATATGTCGACGACACCTTAACTGGCGCGGACGATCTTCAAACAGCAAGAAAGTTGAAGCACTCACTCATCAATCTACTGAGACGAGGAGGTTTTGAGCTTGGAAAATGGATGTCAAATTCGAAGGCACTACTAGACGATGCCGAGTCCCCAGAGCACCCAACCCTCTCGTTCGAGCCAGACAACTTAGTCCGAACCCTTGGAGTAGTTTGGAGCCCTTCTGACGACTCGTTCCGCGTCAAGCTGAATCTAGACTCTAAACCCACGACAGCGAGCAAAAGAAGCCTCCTTTCCGAGCTCGCCCGCACTTTCGACCCACTAGGGTGGCTCGCACCTGTCCTTGTACGAGCCAAAATTCTGTTCCAAGATTCTTGGATCACTGGAATTGCATGGGACGAGCCCCTTCCACCGGAACTGCTTGCACCGTGGCTGCAACTCCGCTCCACGCTGCCACGACTCGAGGAGCTCGTCATACCACGGTGGCTCGGGCCATCAGGTCGACCGCGTCGGTATAAATTACACGGTTTTTCGGACGCATCGGAACGTGCGTTTTCCGCCGCGATTTACGTGCGCGTTCTCAATGACAACGATACCTGCTCAGTATCACTGTTGTGCGCGAAAACTAGAGTAGCTCCGCTAAAATCAGTCAGTTTACCGCGGCTCGAACTCTGCGGGGCTGTGCTGTTAGCCCGTCTTATGGCATCAGTAAAGAACGCGCTCCGAGACGACCTAGTGGAAGACTCATTCGCATGGTCAGACTCTACCGTCACTCTCGCGTGGTTACAGGGACATCCCTCGCGTTGGGTAACCTTCGTCGCGAATCGCGTCGCCGAAATACACACGCTAATACCCAGTACCGTTTGGCAGCACGTAAGGTCGGCTGAAAACCCGGCGGATCTAGCTACGCGTGGAATCCCGCCCGGGCAACTACTAGAAGCTACACTCTGGTGGCAAGGCCCACTGTGGCTACGAAGCCCGACCTCAGAGTGGCCTCAGCGCGCTGCCGCGTCGGTCACCACTACCAACCTCGATCTGCGACTCGAACGTCAGGCTCACGCCGCGCATATACCTCCTGAAAACGATCTACTCAATCGCTTCTCTCGCCTGCAAAGGCTTCTTCGCATAACAGCCTGGTGTCTGCGCCTACGAACCCGAAACCGCAACGAAAACGAAGCAACGAGGGACGTTCGCCCCTTGGTGCTGATGAAATAACCTCTGCTCGACAACGCTGGATCATCATCACGCAAAAAGAGGCCTTCTCGGACGAGATCAACGCTCTCAAACGTAATCATCCAATACCCAGGCGCAGCCCACTCACAAGACTCACGCCCGGCCTCGACAAGGTGGGTGTACTGCGTTTGGGCGGGCGGCTGCAGAGCGCCGTTCTCTCCTACGAAGAGCGACATCCAGCTATCTTGCCTAATAAGTCCCGGTTTACGGAATGCTTATACGCCATGCGCACGAAGCCACCATGCACGGAGGACCTCAGCTCACCATGAGTCATCTCCTACGATCCTATTGGATCCTCAACGGAAGAAACCGAGTCAGAGCTGTAGTGCATCGATGCGTCGACTGCGCCCGTTTTCAAGCAGTTATCCCGCGACAGTTGATGGGTCAATTGCCGCCATCCCGCATTACGAAACCTACTAGACCCTTCGAGAGGACAGGATTGGACTACGCTGGTCCCTTCCTCTTACGCGCCTTGCTTACCTTGCACTGTTTGTTTGCCTAACAACCAGAGCAATTCACCTGGAGGTCGTAGCGAGCTACACTACGGCCTCGTTCCTCGCGGCCTTTAAACGCTTTACTGCCAGACGTGGCATCTGCTCCGAGCTACACAGTGACAACGGGACAAATTTCCGCGGAGCCGATCAAGAGCTGCGCTCCATGTTTCTCGCCGCGTCGACCACATCGCGGGAAATCGCGGCTGCTCTCGCCAACGATGGAACACAATGGCACTTCATCCCCCCGCACGCGCCTCATTTCGGTGGCATGTGGGAAGCTGGAGTGAAGTCGACGAAGCACCATCTGCGGAGAGTAATAGGTAACACCATTCTTACCTATGAGGAGTTCGCCACGGTGGCGGCTCAGATAGAGGGATGCCTCAACTCAAGACCGATCAGCCCCATGAGCGCGGACCCCACTGATTTAGTCGCTCTCACGCCGGGGCACTTCCTGATTGGAGGTGCTCCAACCACCCCGCCAGAACCGAGTATCTCACACGTCCCAACAGGCCGAATGGGGCGATGGCAACTGACGACTCACATGCTTGAGAGCTTCTGGCAGCGATGGTCCACCGAATACTTGCATCATCTCCAGCAACGAAACAAATGGACGTCAACAAGCCGGAACATCTCCATCGGGGACTTAGTACTCGTCCGCAGTGATCAACTACCCCCGGCAAAGTGGCCACTCGCCCGAGTGACTGCGACGCACCCCGGTCCGGACGGACTGACAAGAGTCGTCACAGTCAAGACAGCCGCTTCTACGTATCGAAGACCGATAGTCAAACTCGTGCTTCTCCCGACACAGGAGTCTGACCCTGCTAAGGAAGAGTACTAGGCGACTTAGACGACCAGTATATGCTCACGGCGGGCGGACAGCAGCGCTGAACGACTATGATACTTTCGGAAAGGCGACCAAACCAACGCTCTGACAACCCATTTCGTCCGACCGACGAGGCGGGCGGTATGTTCAGGCTGACGACCGGTATCAAGGCACTGTTGTGTAGGTGTGACGGTGTGCGTCTCTCCGAAAAGTAAACATAGAAATCAGTTCACGTTGGTCGCTACACGGTGACTGACGTAATCGCGAGTTATTTATGTTGCCACATAACTTAAACTAACGAATGTAATTATAATAAAAAGACTACTATATTTTCATGAAGTTGAGAGTTCCGATCATTGAAACCCGGTAGTCACTTCTCCCTCGCCCGAGTCCGAATCCCTCGCCGCCGCGCGACTTCAAGTATCGAGCGAGTGAATCAGAAGAATAAGTGATCGTGACATCGTTGAAGAAATTACCGTGACGTCACATGTCAAAAAAAGGAAGAGAACGATCAGCATCCGTAGACTCTCCGACTAAACCTGAGTTACAAGGAGAAGTAAGCTTTGGGGATAATTCACCGTTGTTTGGCGTACTACCTCCCAGCCAGAGGCACGCCTTGCATTTATCATTGGCTGCAGCAGCACAAGAATCTTCGGGAAAAGAGCAAATGCCATTGAACTGGGACTTGGTAGAAAGACGCATTACAGAAGGTAAAACCTCGTGGATTCAAGATTTACGAAGAGATCATCTTTTCCAAGCCTGTGAGCATTTTAGTATAAACGTGACCGAAGAAAATAGGTCGACGAACTTCGTGCGGCATTGCGCGAATTTGTTAAAAGCAAGACTCGAGAGCAAGTAGCACCACCACAGATTCAGAACATAAAAGCGAAGCAACCACTAACTAACATGGCAGAAAATACCGTTACCGTGAGACAAGTGTTGAAGGTCATCGAGATCTTCGATAGCAGTGACCGAGGAAAAGTTTGTGATTTTATACGCTCTTGTAAATATGCACGTGAAATAATACGACCTGCAGATACGCAAAACCTACTGAAGGCTGTTTTGAGCACGCGGATCAAAGGTGCTCCGGCACGAGCTTTAGAATACAAAACAATTGACACCTGGAAGGCACTGGAGGAAGAGCTGAAGTCGATGAGCATCGATACACGGACATTAGCTTCGTTACAAGTGGAATTCAGCAGCTGTAGACAACGTCACAACGAGGACGCGAAGTCATATGGAGCACGAGTCGAGAAACTAACTGCACAGGTAATCGAAGTGACGATGAAGGAAGCCGCAGAAGAGGATTCGAAACCGACGCTGGAACGCCAGGTCAGAAAACAAGCTGTCAATATCTTCATCAGAGGCTTGAACGACAAGCTGAAGATATTGGTCAAGAGCCGACAGTGTGAAAATCTTAGGGAAGCCATATCACTCGCGATAGAAAAGGAACGAGATTTAGGCCCTATTCGTGGATCGGATCGGGAACACAATCAACCGCGCAACAGCAGAGAAGGTAACAGAGGAAATAGTTGTTATAACTGTAGGAAGACCTTGCACGAGAGTGTCGCTCAGCGAAGACAGGATCCAGTTATCCGCAGAGATTGCCGACACCAAGCAGATACGTGAGAAGAGTTGAGGCGAGACGAAGAGACTTCGGGAAACGAGGAGCAGGCGCGGCGGACAGGCAACCGTATCGCGTCGTACCAGTGAATTGCCTAATAAATGGATCTAAACAGAAAAACCACGCGACGATCAAGGCAGATGAATTCAAAACGAGACACGGAACAATGCTATTAGATTCAGGAGCTGAGGTAAGCCTAGTAAAAGTTGGGAAAATTGACGGCGAAGTGATGGCTGAAGACGGTGTGATCACGCTCAGAGGAATAGGTGGAACACCGGTTGCGACCTTATGTAAGGTCAGGTTAAATATAAGGGTTGGTGATAGGCACATATCGCACCCTTTTTACGCAGTTGAAGACGATTTTCCACTAGAAGCAGACGGTCTCTTAGGAGGCGACTTCCTCGAGAAGCACGACGTCGAGCTCAGATCTGGAAAATACGCAAGATTGTACGGAACGACATGGAATTTAGGAGCCACAGGAGCTCACATATCGCTTGAACGAAGAAGCGAGAAGATAGTCCGTGCAAAGACACATGACGACACGGAAGGTATCGTCGAAGGAATCGAGTTACAGCCAGGAGTATACATGGGGAGTTGCATCACCAACGCAGTCGACGGTGAGTGCAAAGTCAGCATTTTGAATACAAACGATTATGATGTAGAACTGGAACAGCCGTGTGTACAAATAGCAGCACTAGGCCAAGAGCACACAGATATGACGCAAGTTTATGCATGTCGAGCAATGACACCGAGTAACGCGAGCCGAATGCAACAGCTGAGAGACAACCTACGTACGAGTCATCCGAATCGAGAAGAAAAGGAGAGCCAACTAGATATTTGTGAAGAATTTCATGATGTATTTCACTTAGAAGGAGACTATCTGGGTTACACGAACGCAGCTAGTCACAGAATTACTACAAATCCAGATATTGCGCCACTAAATGTAAGACCTTATAGACTTCCAGAAAAACACAAGCAGGAGATAAACGAGCAGGTAGATAAAATGCTTGCCGACGGGATAGTCAGACAGAGCAAAAGCCAATGGAATGCACCACTGCTGGTAGTACCGAAAAAGGCAGACGCATCAGGAAAAACGAAGATGAGAGTCGTAGTTGACTTCCGTACGGTGAACGAGGTTACTGTAGGAGACTCTTTTCCACTGCCTAATATTACCGAGATATTGGACCAGTTGGGTAAGGCAAAATATTTCTCTACACTAGATCTAGCATCAGGATTTCACCAAATTCCAATGGAAGAGGAGGATAAGTGCAAGACGGCATTTTCCACTTCACATGGTCACTACGAATACAATCGCATGCCTTTTGGACTGAAGAATGCACCTGCTACGTTCCAACGGTTAATGAATACTGTACTTTCAGGAATACAAGGCCCTAGGTGTTATGTGTATCTCGATGATATTGTCATACATGCTCCTAGTTTGCAGGAACATAACAAACGACTGGAAGAGGTACTGGAATGCTTACGACAGAATTCATTGAAGTTACAACCTGACAAGTGTGAGTTTCTGAGGAAAGAGGTCAACTTCTTGGGACACGTCATCACTAGAGACGGGATAAAAGCAGATCCAGAGAAGATCCGAGCAGTAGAAGAATTTCCAATTCCAAAGACTGTGAAAGATGTTCAAGGATTTCTGGGTTTGGCCGGATATTACAGACGATTTATACAGAATTTCTCGAGTTTAGCAAAACCGCTCACACATTTGCTAAAGAAAGAGGTGAAATTTGGATCGACTTCGAGGGAACAAGAAGCTTTTGAAAATTTGAAGAAGACGTTGACGACCGCACCGATTCTACAATATCCAGATTTCGAACAACCGTTCATCGTGACGACAGACGCGTCCGACAAGGCTATCGGAGCAGTCCTGTCGCAAGGAATAATAGGAAGTGACTTGCCAATAGCATACGCAAGTAGGACTCTAAATTCGGCAGAGGGCAATTACAGCACCACAGAAAAGGAACTATTAGCCATAGTCTGGGCAGTTAATCATTTCAGACCGTATGTATATTAGGGTGGCGCAAAAAAACCGACTATTTTTTTTTTTTGAGTCTCGAGTGAAAAAATGTTAGTTTTTGATGTTTTAAGAGCCCTCTCCAAAGGACAGCTCAAAAAAAAAATTTTAAGAGGTCGCTCCAAATTTTTTTAAATTTCAAAAATCGTCAAAAATCGTCAAAAATCGAATTTTTTTTTTCTAATTCGAATTTTAATTTTTTTTTCTCGTTACGGTATAATTTTACAGACCAAAAAAAAATAAGTTTCTGAAAGTTTCAGTTCAAAATTTAAATTTTGAAAGGTCGCTCATAATTTTTTTTAATTCATCAGTGCATACTTTAGATTTTTTAATTATTTAATTATTAAAAAATATTGAGCGACCTTTCAAAATTCAAATTTTGAACTGAATCTTTCAGAAACTTATTTTTTTTTGGACTGTAAAATTATACCGTAACGAGAAAAAAAAAAAAAAAAATCGATTTTTGACGATTTTTAAAATTTAAAAAAATTTGGAGCGACCTCTTAAAAATTTTTTTTTTAGCTGTCCTTTGGAGAGGGCTCTTAAAACATCAAAAACTAACATTTTTTTCACCCGAGACTCAAAAAAAAAAAAATAGTCGGTTTTTTTGCGCCACCCTAATGTATATGGTACCAGATTTGAGATTGTTACTGATAACAAACCACTCACATGGTTATTTGGAGTCAAAGATCCAGGATCACGACTCATGAGATGGCGACTGAAGCTGGAAGAATACGACTATGAGATCGAGTACAAGGCAGGGAAGGCAAATACCAACGCAGATGCCTTGAGTCGCATGTACGCAGTGACCAGAAGTCAGCAGAAGGAAGAGGAAGAATTGAACAACCGAGAACAAGAATATTCCGAGGAAGATCGGAACAGGATCATCTATGAGTACCACGATACGCCATTAGGAGCACATCAAGGAGTTAATCGAACGATCGAACGAATCCGATTGAAGCACGATTGGCCTGGATTACGGAAGGAAGTCGAGGAATACATTTCGAGATGCGAGAATTGCCAGAAGAATAAACTCAGCAAGAAGACGAAGGCACCAATGGTCATAACCGACACTCCCAATCAACCGTTTGAGAAATGTGCATTGGATATCGTAGGACCACTGACGGAAACAGAACGAGGAAATAAATATATCCTTACGTTTCAAGATTGTCTAACAAAATTCAGCAAGGCAATACCTATTCCGAACCAAGAAGCTAACACTGTAGCTAAGGAATTCGCGACCAGGATCGTATGCGAACACAGAATACCACAGAGAATACTCACCGATCAAGGTACGAACTTTTTTTTTGAGTAACGTTTTTGAGTAACGTTTTCAAAGATACTTGTAAATTGTTGAAGATCGACAAGATTCAGACGACGGCCTATCATCCTGAATCCAATGGAGCCTTAGAACGTTCACATAGGACGTTAGCTGAATATCTGAGACATTACATAAACGAAGAACAGAGCAACTGGGACGAATGGTTACCATATGCTATGTTTGCATATAACACGACGCCCCACACTGCAACGAGATTTACACCGTTCGAGCTGGTGTATGGACACCGAGCTGAACTACCAACATCGCTGAAAAGGGATCCAGAACCGACGTACACCCATGACGACTACGCACGAGAATTACGAGAGAGATTGCGAGCCAGCAATCTGATAGCCAAAGAAAATCTGCAAGAAGCCAAGGAGAAGTCAAAAATCGAGTACGACCGACGAACCAAAGAAAAAGGGTTCAAGGTTGGAGATAAGGTATTACTATACGACGAGACTGTACGCAGAGGAAGATCGAAGAAGCTATTATCTCAATGGATTGGTCCTTATACTATTCTAGAGGTAAACTCAGACGTTAACTACACCATAAAAGTTAATAGGAAGAATCTCAGAGTACATGTAAATCGATTGGAACCTTTAATTGAATAATATGACTGGAGTAGGAAATTTGGAACTAGAAATTTGAAACAATTTAGCTGATAGAAAAATGATATAGAAAATAGGTCATACTAACCTAGATTAAGAAACGATTATATAAAAACATTGTAACGGGATACATTATGTAAACCACTAACCTAGATATAGCATAATAGGCAAGCGTACGCACACCGACGCAAGCCAGCAGATTTAACTGATTTCAGGAGAAAATCCACAGGCTTTCCTTCCAAGGGGGGAGGGATGTTGCAATTCGAATACCTATCAATTGTGACACCTCAAATCCAGGAATGCGCTAACGCGATATAGCAGAGCAACAACTCTGTCGTATGGCGAAATACATAGCAATGTACGGACGCAGCACTGACCTCCTAAATAGTCATTAAAAGGAGGGCAGACGACGCGCTCATTGTCAGAACATCGCGACCAGAGCAAGAGACATTATATAAGAGATTAGTCCGATATCAGTAAAACCTTTTGTAAAACTTTATATTATATTAATAAACTTGAATCACTTTTGTACGACCGAGTTCCAACTCCTAATTCGACAACGGATCTTCGAATAAAATTGTAGTTGTATAAAGGATCTCAGGATCCCGATTACAACAAGCTGCCAAAAGAACTGATGGTGCTCGAGGGGAGGCTATACTGGTACATATACCTGGGATGCTCTACGCTGAAACACTTCGACGCGTTAAGGTCAAACTAGAGGGGCGAGAGTCACATATAATCAGCGATGTCCGAATGTCCCGAGCTGGTAAGGTGCTGCTACGCCTAAGGAAGCACGAGAACACCAGCGAGATGTCAGAACATATAAGAGCCAATCCAGGAGAAGGCGCAGAGGTTAGGGTGTTAGGAGACCGCGTTGATCTTAAGATACGAGGCATGGACGCACTCGTAGAGGAGAACGATATCAGGACCGCCATACTCGCGGAAGTACCATCCTCGAAGAATGACGAGGAACAGCTGCAAATAGTAAGGCTCTTTGCATACCCATGGCAGGAGAAGGCGGCGATAGTACGAGCCCCTCGGCCAATGGCACAGAAAATCTTGGAGATGAACAGCATACAAGTCGGATGGACCAGGGCCAGGGTAATCGCGATGGCACCGGGTCACAGCGCAGTGTGTGACAAATGCGGCAGAATGGGCCACAGGGCCAGGGAATGTGATAGGCCGTCCACTAGGCGCAGACCATCCAAGGCGGCCGGGGCCGAAGAAGAAAAAGGAAAACCAAAGGATAGAACAGCGATGGTAACAGGAACCTGTATAGAAATGGAAATCGTAGGTACCCCTCCGGCGGGCTGCAGCATGAGGTGCGAGGATGAGGTAAACAGCCCCCAGGTGAGGAGAGCTGCACCAACGGAGCCTGAGGAAGAAACTGGCGAACAGCAAGGCGAACGTCTGAGACAAACTGAACCGGTAAGCAATGGCCGCCAAGCACAGTAATAACAACAACATCAAGATCTGGGCCGGGATTCTGGATCTTTCAGTGCTATGTAGCGACCGGCGATAATTATTGACGTCATGTTTTGAGAAAAATACAGCTCTCATTTTCGTTAATCGTTTGTCAGCAGCCAACCGCTCGTCCAAAACATTACGACGACGCTCGCTAACAGTAGTCGCTATGAAAAAGTCGCTATCTGCATGTTAGCACGGACGTTAAAGGATCCAGAATCCTGGCCCTGGCAGGCAAACCTAAACAACTGCCATCAAGCCAGAGATTTACTCGACGAAGACACCGCGGATAACGCAGTAGACCTCACGGTCTTGGCCGAAATCCCGCCAGGTACAAGAACAGCAGCGAGAAGAATCGTCAGCCACGACACTAAGGTTGCCATCCATGTACTAAACTGTGAGTAGTAGATGCCAGCCATGGCGAGTCATAACAAATGACGTCACCCTGGCAGGAGGTCAGTGACCGGGCGGCAGTGGGCGTTTGGCGTCAAAACAATGAGAGACAGCAGACTGTCCGATCCAAGATGGCGGCGCCCATACGCAATATTATAAACAAATATGGCGCCCGTTTTCCAATTTTTTCAAAATCCAAGATGGCTACTATTTTTTTTCAAAATCCAAGATGGCTACTATTTTTTCAAAATCAAATATGGCTACTATTTTTCAAAATCCAAGATGTCTGATCTAAGATGGCCCCGCCCATACAAACCAATATGGCGGCTTTTCCAAGATGGCTACTATTTTTTTTCTCAAAATCCAAGATGGCTACTATGCCGGCTCTGAAATAATAAATTCTTATCCTATATATATCTATACTAGCTGAAATTGATAGAAAATGACAGGGTATATGCAGGGATTGACACAAATTATTTTCAAATATTCGTTTATTATTATTTTATCAAATCTAGTTTTTTACAAGCATATTTTATCAGATCTACTTTTTTTTTTACAATCATATTTTATTAAATCTAGTTTTTTACAAGCATCTTTTTTTTTTAACGTAGGTACAACAGAGCGCGCCGACCCGTCATTCGCGATCGTAAGACAAGATCGCACCCCCCGCATCGGTCATTCGAGACCTACCGAATCGATTAATCAAGCCACGATCTTCCTCGTAATTCTGGTACAATCCTCCTGACTATATCTTGACGTATTCACACCTATGAGTACCCCAGGATAGAGTCGGGAGAATCATACCAGCCTTATGAGGAAGATAACAGCCGGATTTATCGCCCGGTTGATCTTGGACGACCGATGCTTGGGTACTATCTAGTCTCACGATCCGAAATACGGGTCACATTCATACAAGACCGCAACAGATCCCGATAAGAGGTCATCCGAGGCCTACAGAATCGATGAAACGAAACTGCGATCTTCCTCGTAATCCCGCTACAAGCCTCCTGACGCTAGCTTAACCTATTCATGAATGAATACCCCAGGCTAGCGTCGGGAGAGTCATACCGACATTAAGAGGAAGACAGCAGCCTAATTCATCGATTCTGCAGATCGCGGTGACCTCTTATTGGGATCTATTTCGGTCCATATTAAGACTAGTTTTCACATTCATCCCTTATATCGAACAGACTAAACTACAGAGCGCGCTGCCCCTGGGCTCGCATCACCCGCCATTCGCAATCACGTGACTAGAGCATATCCTCGCATCGGTCATCGGAAACGTATCGAAACGATGAACCAACCAGCCTTCCTCCGCGTCAACCCAGTACAGGTGTCCTGAGACTATCTTGACATATTCATGAATGAATACCCCAGGATGGTGTCGGGACGCCTATACTGAGCTCGCGCGGAGGAGAGCAGGAAGATTTATCGTCTCGGTACACCACGGATGACCGATGTTTGGGCTTGCTCAAGTCTCGTGATTCGAATCGTGCGGGGATGAAACCCCAGGGTCAACGCGGGCTGACAGTTTATTTCTCTCACACATACCCACTTAACAATGAAACCGCGCCGACATATGCCGGTAATAATGCACACACACACTTCACTTATCAATTATAACACTCTGGCGTATGTCGGCTATGATGTAAGGTAAAAACAAACGGGTCAACTCGTGAAACACAACATTTAAATGGTCACTGCCAAATTCCGCAGCCAGCATGCCCCTGTGGAGCGCATCCTTCGCTGCTTCAGCCTCCTCGCACACCACGACACCGATCTGCTGCAGAGTGGGGGCCGTCATCTTTCTGGATCGCACGATGCTGGCAAAGTGACGAACCAGCAACTCCTTGCACTTGTCGACATTATCTACCATATCCTTCAGTTGAATGATATACTCGTCTATACAGCAAGCGATATGGCACAGACCGTCAAATGTAACCTTCTGCATCACAATTACCGGCGAATAGGTTTTTCGTTTCTTCCATCCAGCTTCACCAGTGTTATCGCCCTCCTCCTCCTCCTCGTACCCCTGCTGACTTTCGGCAGCGTCAGGATTGCTCGCATAGAATGCAACTACTTTCGAACCGTGAGCCGATGTTAAACGCAAGGAACACCCTCCGGCTAGCGAGATGGTATCGCTCAGCAACGAACTCAGACTACCGGCGGGACGCTCGCTTTTCTCGAAATATTTTTCGATATCCTCGAGCTTTTCAGTCAGATCTTCCCATGCTTCGGCGGTGAGGGATACACCGCTCGAGTAATTATTTACGAATTTCACCACAGGCTCGAAAGTCCCATCCAACCGGAGACGAAGCCCGACGTTCACCTTTTTCGACCACGAACCGTTCAGCCCGTACGTCCTCGACAGTAGCAGGCTACGCTCGGATTTCTTCAGCGCTATGTCAAAGGTCTTAGCCAATCGACTACACCCCTCTTTCAACGAGCCTGTTTTCGGTGTGGCCATTGTTCTTGACTGTTCGGTTGCAACTGAAAGCTCCGCACCCGATCTAGTCTTCACCGAGGCCTACCCACCCCACCATTCTGCACACCTCAGCAAAAATACGCATCACCACGTGACAATCGCGTGACAGTCGCAGCAGCATCGCGCAGCGCGCTTCAGCGAAAATGTAACCTCATACCAATCATGCGAGGATTACTGTAGCTATGATTTTTCTATAACCACGTATTCCGACGCGCAACGGACGTCGTTATCTTCCAGGTATCGTCAACACGGTCTTCGTAATATTTCAACAATAAAGTCGTACGCCGACAGCGGTCACCCTCGCCTTTCGTAAAACGCTGAGGGCACATCACGCCACTCCAGGTATCCTGCATATTCGCGATGTATGCACACCCACGCACGCACACACACACACACACACACACACACACCATTTTTCATACTAGTCCTAGCGAAAACCTTATGAAGGGAATAGAGAGACTCGCATTACAAACTAACAGATAGTCCGGTGAAGAAGTGTTTCTCGACAGCAACAACAGAAAAGGTATGTCTTTACGATTCTTTCCCTCGTTCAACCCTCTAATTCCGAAGGATTCTAAACAAAAAAAATGTTTAAAAAAAATTCAGATGGAACGGATCGCAAGACGTGCTCGAGTACTGCGGCTGAGGGGGGAGATGAGACAGAGGTATCTCACCAATGCGAGGGCGCTCTTGCAATTCCTGCAAGCAAACAATGTCGCAGAGGGGTTCGTCGCCGAGACCGATAATATACATTATGAGATGCTCACCCATCTCAATAGGCAGTGGGAAATCAACGATTCCTTCGTCTACGGAACGAACCCCGCGGAGGCTGCAGGGGCTGTACAGAGCGAAGAAATTTCTTCAACCGTCGCTGAGGAGGAGGAGGAGGAGGAGGAGGAAAGAGACCCGCTAAATTTGGACGAGCACGACGGTCTGAGCATTCAGGAAGAAGAAGAAGAAGAAGAAGAAGAAGTAGAAGAAGTAGAGGAGGAAGACCAGGTGGTCCCAAATCGTCCGCCATCACCACCACCTCCATCCCCCGCCTCGTTACCTCGCTCCCCGTCCCCACCCCCAGAGTCCCCCCGATCACCTTCCCCCCTATTTATCTCCCGCCGTTGATTTAATAATATTAATAACCTTACGTATAATTTTTTACACGAATATAGATTTAATAAAAATGTAGAGAGTATATAATTCAATAATAATAACCGTAGCTATAATTTTTACATGTGATATATATATATATATCGCGTCACTAATGCTATAAGGTCGTAAGTGCCAAAAATAAAAATTTCATGTTTTTGGTGGCAAAATCTTTTTCGTGCGATATAACATCGTTTGGATATATCCACAAAAAAAAATAATTTTTTGGCGCTTACGACCTTATGGCTTTAGTGAGGCGATATATATTGATTTATTAAAAATGTAGAACCTATATTATCTAAATTTAAGAAAAAATGTACCAAATAAATATATATATTGATTCATTAAAAAATGTAGAACCTATATTATCTAAATTTAGGAAAAAATGTAGCAAATAAACATATACACGTTCATATGTATATTATATATATATATATATTGATTTTTCAAAAATGTAGAGCCTATATTATCTAAATTTAAGAAAAAAATGTATCAAATAAATATATATATACACGTTCATATATATATATATATATATATATATATATACAGGGTGTAAATCTTAACTCTGTACATACTTATAGGGTGGGTAGGGGGTGCGAATACAAGCCTTTTGAGGTATGACACCCAAGGTCGGAAACTCATCCTAACGGCTGTGGAGGGCTTCGAAGGTTCTAGTACCGCGCGCTTTTCGTAGTGTAATGAATCAGATGTAATCATTTTTGACCCAACATTTTATTCAGTCGTAGACAACAGTACAAATGTTCTTGTGTGGAAGCAAAAAAACGATAAACTTGGGAATAAAAGAATAGCAAAACAATTTCCGGTGCTTATAAACAGATTTTGAAGAAGTTATGGAAAACGAATTGGGGTTTGGCACACTTGAGCTTTTCGTTTTCCATAACTTTTTCAAATTCTGTTTAAAAGCACCGGAAATTGTTTCGTTATTTTTTTATTTCTAAGTTTATCGTTTAGTTCATTTTACGCAAGAACATTAATTTTGTACTGTTGTCTACGGCTGAATAAAATCTTGGGTCGAAACTGATCACATCTGATTCATTAAACTACGGTCAAGCGTGCACGGTACCATATCCTTCAAAGCCCTCCACAGTGGTTAGGATGAGTTTCCGACCATGAGTGTCATACCTCAAAATGCTTGTATTGGCACCCCCTACACACCCTATAAGTATGTACAGAGTTAAGATTTACACCCTGTATATATACCCGACTCAGTTATTTGTTATCCCGTACCATCCTCACATATATATTTACAACATCTGCATGTATAGCAAGTACACGGGAGGTAGGGGGGATATGGCAAGATCTGGTATATAAGCGGTAGGGTATTATATCTTAAATATATATATATATATTGTAACGGAGTTTTTCAGAGTTCTCAACTCCGCACCCTACGGCGTTCCTTGATAAAGATAATTTAATAAAAGACTAAGATAGAGAGTTGGGCGCCAGACACTGATGTGTCGTTTTTCACAAAAATCTACTAACAAATGCGATATTCAAGGATACTACTAAACTGCCGGAACGACGGCCTTAAAGCGTCAGCTAACTCAGATTTTCTGCGATAAGGGTAGAGTGGGTGGATTCACCTTAACAATTAATCAAATAAAATATAGAACACCAGATATAAAAGTTCCTTCAATGGAATCTAACGATCCCGTATATTGTTCCGTAGATAATTATAATATGAAAGTGATCAAACACAAATGACCGAGTTCAAAGATAATGACAGATATTCAGTTTACACAGAGATAGTTTTCAAAATAATAGTACAGAATAGTATTCAAGAAATAGACAGCGTTGGGATAATGCGGAACAAAGAATATAATATTAGTGAGTCTTA
This sequence comes from Tenthredo mesomela, assembly GCA_943736025.1. Lineage (NCBI taxonomy): Eukaryota > Metazoa > Arthropoda > Insecta > Hymenoptera > Tenthredinidae > Tenthredo > Tenthredo mesomela. The sequence continues at coordinate 16,533,142 of OX031014.1, read as the reverse complement.
TTGCGTCTCAGCGGTAACATAAAAAAACATAAACACGCCGGTTGGCTAGCTAACGCCGTAGAAGCGATACAATGCAAGGTACTCTACTTTTCAGGCTGCGTATCACCAAGCGATACGATACTCTCGGCAAATTTTCTAATAGCGGCGAGCTAGCGGTATTAATAAGAATTATTCAAAGATAATTAACGCAATAACTAATATAAACGACTCGACAAATACGGTAAACTAAATTCGCAAATACAAGGGAAATTAGGAATTCTAGAAGATACAGGTGACCATAATACCTCGCTTAATCAGCCTCAAATTAATTAATTGAGATGTATTCTCTTTTTATAGCGACTCTACGGCGGTAATTAAACGAGCTATTAATCGATATTAGATAAACAGTTACTTAGATATTACGCAAGAATCAAGATAGCAAATTAATCAAATAAAACAAAGATAATCAGAGATAGCAAAGATATTCAAAGATAGCAGAGATATTCAAAGATAGCGGAGATATTCAAAGATAGCAGAGATACTTAAAATACTAAGATAATAAAGAAATAGAATAAAATAGAACTAGAAATAGAACAACTTAGAACAACTTAATATAGAACAAGAAATGAACAACTTAATACTATGACTTTCTACGTCAGCCAACCCTCGGGGAGTTGGATTACAAGCGACACACCATGCGACATTAGACTACGTATTACTCAAATATATTATAATAGATCAAAGATAGCGAAATATGAGATACAGAATATTCTCAAGCGAGAATTTAGATCAGAATAAGCAATCAAATAAGCGTTAGCAAATCATAAGCAAATTAAGCAGCGATATTAGACTAATTAGCGAAATATAACCAAGCGTAAAGATAATCAAAATGGCTGAAGGCAACTATGAAGTGCTTTTACTGAATTCTTCTAAGGGAACTCTACTTGCGTAGCTCGTAGGCTAGCGATACTCAAAAATACATTATAAAATGATCGAATAAGAATTCAGCGATAGTTTTGTGGATTTCTTAGCAATTACTGATCATAAAGACCTTACCTTTGTGTAGAGCTGCTTTTGGCACTCACAAACTTTAACTTACTTAACTTTGACTAACGGATTACTCTAAGAGCGGAAAGTATAATATTAAGGCTAATGCGAGAGAGAGATTATGAAGCACGTCTTTATGGCGAAACGTTGGACGTAGAAGTGATGATTCTTCGCAGACAATTTGGCGAGCTGGCTCCCAGTGAGGTAGGTCCAGGTGGGGGACCTATCAGGACCTCCTAATTACCTTATTGGTCCTGCGAGTGACAACGTTCGAACAGTCAACTCGTCAGTTGACCAGAATGAAGCGTAATCTTATTGCCGGGCGTCAGGCGTTACTTCACGCGCTTCACAGCGACAGAACCACCGTTCTGCGGTATCTCAGCTGCGAGATGGCTGGCGGGAGGGTGTGACCTTGGTTCTCGTTGAGCTTTTCCGATCCAGGGGATATCAATCCCTCGGGATGTCCTCCACAGCGGTAATCCCTGCGATAGATGACCGACTGTAGACTTCTGCCAGGTCTAGGTGTCCCATCTGAGTCTCCACCTCTTCGTGACCTGACAGAGCACGTAGGAAGCGATACTCGTCCACCTTTACGTAGGATGTCCTCTGGCGATACGTTACGTCACTCGTCCAGGTATGGACTCTGCGTGACGTCGTCTTCTGATTGCTGGATCGGGCGATATAAGCTGACTGCACTCGACGTAACAGTCAGATGCTGGGTGACAAGATGCATCGGCTGGCAGGAGGTCTTATGAGGACCCTGTTCACTCCCTAGCGATAATTCTCCAAGGTCTACATCTGTTGACGACCGATCTTATTTCTTCCTTTATGATATAAAAATCACGAAACAAAGCTATAATTGCGTTAGAGATGAATCGATAATTATAGTATTGAAAACTCCCTCAAATTGAATCTCTATGTTAGCGGGTCTAATCTATTGAAAGTGTGCATATTAACATACGTTTAAGAAAGATATGTAAGTGTTGAGATGTGGGTGTAAGAGAGGAACGTATGGTCTGTAGTCTTGTAGCATGCATGTATTGTCATAGACTGCGAATGTATGTACTAATCCTAAGCGGATTATCTCACTCACACCTTGACCGTGTGTGGTCAAGCAGCCGAAAAATAGCCAGGTAATACGAGTACAAAGAAGGGGGTACTTGTTGCGGGCGAAATTGAGAGAAAAATAACACGCGAAAGGTGAAGGCTGGTCAGTATTTGCAAAACCTCGGTACGAGCAAGACGTAAGAGAATTTCGGTTTAGCACGTAGTGTGTGCGAGAAACATAAATGCATGTTAATATGAGGCTGTTGACTCGACGATTAATTAGATAACACGAATGCCTAGTATAATTTATTGGAAATAAGAAAACTAGCTATTCACTATCATAGAAAAGTGCAAAACGAATTATAGTATTCATTGAGTTCACGGGTACGAGTTAGTATTGGTGAGACAGAGCTGGGTAGGGTTACAGGGGGTTCGCGTGCTGGCCTTCTCTGGGGTCTCACATTGGTGAGACTGGCCAGAATGGTTGACACGCTGGGAAACCAGCGTGGATATTACAGCCGCGAATCAATGTAAAATTGTGAACGCGTGAACTGGCCTTCCCCGGGGTCTTACATTGGTAAGGCTGGCCGGAATGGTTGACACGCTGGGAAACCAGCGTGGATATTACAGTTCGCGGGTTGACAATTAGAATCGGAAAAAGTCCGGTATCGCGGGCTGGCCGTCTCATGGTAGCCTCGTGTAGAGGGGATCCGAGAGGCGGTTGACTTGTTGGGAAAACCAACATGGATATACAGCCCGCGTTACAATTTATGAGTAACAACTTGTACTCGAATATGTTTACCCACTACCTACACCAGTTCTGTCCGCGAATAGGCTCGTATTGCTAGGCAAATAGTGTACATAGCATAGATTACGAAACTCGCATAGACCTAGCGATGGTTGATTATCTGAAAGGTTCAAACAATGTTGATAAATGCCCAATAAATGACCTGTGAACGGTCTATTTGGTTTCATTCATTATCTAGCCATAGATTCACTCCTCCTCCCCTCCCCTTAATCTGAGTATGTCGGTAAAGGCGACGGTTATGACCTAGCTGGGCGAACTCCGGTATGTGTAGTATCGGAATCGCGAGGTCCGTCGGTTACAAAACGGTCCTTCGAGCCGGATCTCGAGCTAGCTAACGTAGGAGTTGATTGGGGTAGAATCACGCGTAAAATCGTCTAGTCGACAGCCAATAAGTGTCGCGAAAACTAAAACGCCCATGAGGCGAAAGTGCGTTGACGCGAATGTGTGTGCCTGATCAAATGTAGGAGCATATACACCCGGAAAACAAACAGAACAATCATTGAACGAAATAGCACAAGTGAAAAGAAAGGAGACAACTATTAAAATCGATTCAAAAATCGTACTAGTTAAAAGTGTAGTAGACGAGAACGACGCACAATGCCATCAAGACGAGGGCATGGCAGACGGCAGCAGCGAGGCAATCGTACACTAGGCAATCGACTATCGAGCAGTTCGACTTCGGTTGCATGGGAAATCGTCGAGGACCTTGAACCGGGGCCTGATATGCATATGCTTCCAATGGAGGATCCCAACAATCCATTGCCTAGCACGTCCAATCATAATCGGCAAGCCAGAAGGCCTGATAACGTGGTTGCCGTGATACCACCACCGCGGCAACGAGCCAATATGGCTGAGGAGCACCATCACGAATCACTGTCTGAAGCTGAACGCTCTCAAACGGGCGATACTTACGCTGGATCTCAGGGGTCGATATCCAGTGCGCTGACACGAAAAAGAGCGCTGGAGATCAGAGCGGCAGAAGAGAGAGCGAAAATTCGTCGCAAAACGTTGGAAGAACAAGAGCGTATAGAACTGCAGCTCATAAATGAGAAGCTAGCGGCTGAGATAGGAGCCGGAGGGCCATCTGTTGAAATCACGGAGCGAAGCAGTGTTGGAAGGGCTAGCAACGTCGAGGACTGGCTTAACAACGTTCGAAACAATCCTGGCGAAGAACTCGTGGCGCAGCAAGTGGTGAGGAACCCACGCGCCAGCTCGCCAAACGTTGATGTCGCGGATATCTCGCGATTGACTCAAGCTATAACCCAAACATTGGAAACGGTCCGAGATACAAGCACGAGTTACAATTCAAATCGCTTAATCAACAGATTATCGGCGAAACGAGGCCTACCCACTTTTAAAGGAGAGGCCCTGGAATGGCTGAAGTTCAAACGCGCGTTCGAACTATCGACAGAACTGGGAGGTTATTCGGAGCGAGAGAACATCTCACGTCTTTATGAATGTCTCGGGGGAGAGGCCAAAGACGCAGTAGCCTCGCTCATGATGACGGCCAGTAACGCGGATCAGGTAATGAAGACCCTGGAACTGCGGTTTGGCAATCCTGATGTCATTCTAAAAAAGATAGTGGAGGACGTCAAAAAGCTCCCGAAGATCAACTCCGGCAAAATAGACGTGGTAGTACTAGCTACAAAGGTACAAAATGCTGTGGCAGCGATGGAGACGATGAACCACATAGGATATCTCCATAGCCCAGAGTTAGCTCAAGACATAATCAGCAAAATGTCATCAGCAATGATATACAACTATAACCGCTACTTGGGTGAATGTACCGACGCAGAGGAACCACGCCTAAAGACCATTTCGAAGTTTCTGTACCGAGAAGCGGAGCTAGCCTGCAAAGCAGGGACGGTTCGCCTCGTGACGCCGACTCAGGGGCGTCCGGAGGAAAAACGGCAAGCCAGGCAAGGCGAAAAGAAGACACCCCATGGAAGGCCAGCACCAGTGTACACACTGGGTGGCCAAGAAGGCGGCAAGGTGACGAAAAGGACTAAAACTCGAGGTGGAAAACAGACAGAAGAGCCAAAAGGGCGAACAGAGTGCGGTTACTGTGGATGGGCCAGTCATACCACAGTAAAATGTCAAAAATTTGCAGCTCAACCGCTTAAGCGCAGATGGCAATGGGCTAGGCAAAAGGGCGTCTGTTTTCGGTGCTTGTTGAGCCGACACCGCCGTGACCACTGTAAAGTTGAAGCTTGCACGCTAGACGGGTGTAAAAACCAGCATCACCCTCTATTACATGTACCAAAAAAACCGAATCAGAGTAATCCTACTGCAAAAGACTCGCAGCAACCATCAACCAGTAAGGACGACTTGCACACCACAGCTAACACATGACTATATGGCCAGAGTAAAATACTTCTGAAAATAATACCGGTTCTACTCAGAGGTGCAAAGACGCAAATTAAAACCTATGCGCTCTTGGATGAAGGCTCAACGGTGTCGATTATAGACGCGGACACCGCCAAGATTATCGGGGCTTCAGGACCGGAAATTAAATTATCAATTCGAGGTATCAACGAGACAGGGATAGTGGAAGCGGACAGCCAGAAAGTGGCATTATATATTAGCGGTACTAAAAACAAGCGGGTTCATAGACTGAACGGAGTCCGGACCATCAAAGGTTTATCACTTCACCAGCAAACGTTACGACCAGAAGAAGTAACCAGTCATTCTCACCTGACTAATATTGGAATAGAATATTACGAAAATGCAAAACCAACGATCCTGCTTGGTCAAGACAATGGAGGTCTGATTGTATCTCGCGAAGTGCGCGAAGGGACTCGTGGCGCGCCAGTGGCTTCCTACACAGCACTGGGATGGATTATCCATGGCCACGCAGCTGTCAAGCGCAAGATAGGGACGAGAAACACCATCCTGCATAGTTACGTCCAGGCTAAGACAGGGAAAAGACCCGAATGCAACGAAGACTCGAGCCTACATGAGCTAGTCAAGGCTAACTTTCGGCTAGAGGCCATCGGCGTGGCGCTTCGCGAACGCACCAACGCATCGGATGAGCGCGCTAAGCAATTACTGATAAACAACACGAAGCGTGTAGGCGACTGCTGGGAAACAGGACTGCTCTGGAAAGAGGACATCGTACAGCTACCAGAGAACCGCGAGAACGCGTTTATGAGGCTAAAAAACATGGAAAATAAAATCGATAGGGACCCGGTATACGCCGAACTATATTATGAACAGGTCGAGAAGCTGATCAAGTTCGGGTATGCAGAGAAGATCGACGCCACCATATGCGAGGATAGACGCACATGGTATCTTCCTCATTTCGGCGTTACAACTCCAAATAAGCCAGGTAAGCTCAGGCTGGTATTTGACGCGGCGGCGACCACACGGGGAGTGTGCCTCAACGATAAACTTCTTTCCGGACCAGATATGCTCACATCTCTCCTGGGCGTACTGATGCGCTTCAGACAGAAGCCGGTTGCGTTCATGGGGGATATTAAGGATATGTTTCTACGAATTAAAATCCGTGCCGAAGATCGAGAAGCCCAACGATTCTTGTGGCGAGGGAAGGATAGGACCCGAACGCCAGACACCTACCGTATGACATCCATGGTGTTCGGCGCCAAATCTTCACCTTGTACCGCCCTGTACGTGAAAAATCGAAATGCGGAAGAGAATGAGAAGGATATGCCGGCAGCGGCCAAAGCGATAGTCAGAAAATGCTATATGGATGACTACCTGGATAGCGCGGACACCGAAGAAGAAGCTATCAGCCTCGTTGAACAAGTAACGGCAATAAATAGCAAAGGGGGTTTTGTAATGCACAAGTGGGCTAGCAACAGCCAAGCCGTTCTCAACTGCATACCAGAGGATAAGCGGGCAGCGGGGCCTATAGACCTGTCCTTGGACGACCACATAGATGAGTGTGAAAAAACGTTAGGTCTCAAGTGGAACCCTCGCGGCGACACATTCACCTTCGACATTGGTTTAAAAAAGATACCGACTGAAATAAGGACTGGCGAACAACGGCCAACTAAACGTCAAATGCTGAGGGTGATTATGTCGATATTCGACCCACTGGGTTTCCTCACACCCTTTACCGTACGCAGCAAAATACTGCTCCAAGACGTGTGGCGGAGCGGAATAGGGTGGGACCAGATGCTTACGGAAGCGGATTATGGAAACTGGAAGAGCTGGACCCAGGACTTGACATGCCTTCAGGAATGCATCGTACCAAGGTGCTACCTCAAGAGGATAACGAACGCACCAAAGATGGAACTCCACGTGTTCTGTGATGCAAGCGAAGCAGCGTACTCAGCGGTAGCCTATTGGCGAATCGGAGATCGAAATGAGACAGCCACAGTCACGTTCATCGCGAGCAAAAGCCGTGTAGCACCCCTGAAACCGCTCTCAATTCCACGGCTAGAATTACAAGCTGCTTTACTCGCAAGCCGACTGGCACAAACGATTACCAATGAGCATGATTACCGAGCTTTGAGTCGGACGTTTTGGACAGACTCCCGTACGGTGCTGAGTTGGTTATGCTCAGATCCAAGAACGTACAAAGCCTTCGTTTCGCACCGGTTGGGAGAAATTGATGAGTTAACCAACGCTATCGAATGGAAATGGGTGCCCACAGCTGAAAATCCAGCCGACGACGCCACACGGAATACTCAAACCAGTCTCAGCGAGAAAGTCAGATGGTTTCAAGGCCCACCTTTCCTCAGACAGGCGCAATCCTATTGGCCAGAACAACCACCAGCATCAACTCAAGACGTCGGCGACGACCTAGACGAAGAAAGGCGAGCGAGATTCGTAGCAACCCAGGCAGAAGACCTATGCGACTCCTTGCCTGACTTAAAGAGGTTCTCTTCCTGGTGGAGGTTGATTCGAAGTACCGCGTGGGTGTTGTACTTTGTGGACCTGTGCAAGGGTAAACCAAAGACTGGGCTCACTGTACAATACACGGCAAGGGCAGAGACGCTGTGGATAAAAAGAGCACAGTCAGACACCTTTGCGTCAGAATTAAGAGATCTTCGCCGCGGCCGAAATATCGACCGAACAAGCCGGCTCGTCCAACTAACACCACAGATCGACCAGGCCGGAGTCCTGAGACTAGAGAGCCGATCTGAGAAAGTCAAGGGTCTACCGAAATCTAGGACAAATCCCCCGATTTTGGACGGGCGACATCCACTCACCAGATTGTTGGTTCAAATGCAACACAGACGCATGGGGCATGGAGGTCAGGAGACAGTAGTGAACGAATTGCGACAACGATACTGGATATTGAATTTACGCCCGACGGTGCGATCAGTGGCGAGAGAATGCCTACTATGTCGCCAGCAAAGAGCCAAGGCAGAACCACCACGGATGGCAAATCTCCCAGCAGCAAGACTGGCTCACCACCATCGACCGTTCACGTTCTGTGGCTTGGACTATTTCGGACCGATGAGTGTCACGATAGGCAGGCGCCGAGAAAAGAGATGGGGTGCCCTGTTCACGTGCCTGACGACAAGAGCGGTCCACATGGAGGTGGCCGGCTCGCTGACTGCAGATTCGACGATTATGGCACTACGGCGTATGGCAGCTAGAAGAGGACACCCAGCCGAGATTTACTCGGATAATGGGACAAATTTTAGAGGTGCAGACAATGAAATGCAACGTGCCCTAAAAGACATAGATGAGCAGAAACAGCTGGATTATGCCACTAGCCAAGGAATGGCATGGAAATTCATCCCTCCAGCAGCTCCACACATGGGAGGTAGTTGGGAGAGAATGGTGCGCTGCATAAAGGTAGCACTAAAGGCCGCGCTCAACGAACGAGCCCCGAGAGAAGAAGTCCTCAGCACTGTGCTAGCCGAAGCCGAACATACGGTAAACAGCAGGCCGCTGACACATGTATCGGTAGACCATCGCGACCAAGAAGCTCTCACGCCGAATCACTTCTTAATCGGAACATCCTCTGGCGTTGCCATGCCAGGAAAATTTGAAGCAAGTGACCTGTGCTCCAGAAAGCAGTGGCGGGTGGCCCAGCGCTTAGCTGATCAATTCTGGCAACGATGGATAAAGGAATACCTACCAACGTTAGCACCAAGGAGAAAATGGAACCAGGAAGTTGAACCACTGAAAAAGGGCGACGTGGTGATCATCGTTGATGACAATTTGCCACGTAATACGTGGCCCAAGGGCATCATCGAGGAGACGCATGCAGGCAGGGATGGACGCGTGCGCGTGGCCGAAGTGCGTACAACCCGAGGGACATTCACTCGCCCGGCAACAAAAATTGTGAACCTGAGGACGGAAGAATAGGGTACAGGGGCACAGTACCCCTGTACGGTTGGGGGTATGTTGACGACCGATCTTATTTCTTCCTTTATGATATAAAATTCACGAAACAAAGCTATAATTGCGTTAGAGATGAATCGATAATTATAGTATTGAAAACTCCCTCAAATTGAATCTCTATGTTAGCGGGTCTAATCTATTGAAAGTGTGCATATTAACATACGTTTAAGAAAGATATGTAAGTGTTGAGATGTGGGTGTAAGAGAGGAACGTATGGTCTGTAGTCTTGTAGCATGCATGTATTGTCATAGACTGCGAATGTATGTACTAATCCTAAGCGGATTATCTCACTCACACCTTGACCGTGTGTGGTCAAGCAGCCGAAAAATAGCCAGGTAATACGAGTACAAAGAAGGGGGTACTTGTTGCGGGCGAAATTGAGAGAAAAATAACACGCGAAAGGTGAAGGCTGGTCAGTATTTGCAAAACCTCGGTACGAGCAAGACGTAAGAGAATTTCGGTTTAGCACGTAGTGTGTGCGAGAAACATAAATGCATGTTAATATGAGGCTGTTGACTCGACGATTAATTAGATAACACGAATGCCTAGTATAATTTATTGGAAATAAGAAAACTAGCTATTCACTATCATAGAAAAGTGCAAAACGAATTATAGTATTCATTGAGTTCACGGGTACGAGTTAGTATTGGTGAGACAGAGCTGGGTAGGGTTACAGGGGGTTCGCGTGCTGGCCTTCTCTGGGGTCTCACATTGGTGAGACTGGCCAGAATGGTTGACACGCTGGGAAACCAGCGTGGATATTACAGCCGCGAATCAATGTAAAATTGTGAACGCGTGAACTGGCCTTCCCCGGGGTCTTACATTGGTAAGGCTGGCCGGAATGGTTGACACGCTGGGAAACCAGCGTGGATATTACAGTTCGCGGGTTGACAATTAGAATCGGAAAAAGTCCGGTATCGCGGGCTGGCCGTCTCATGGTAGCCTCGTGTAGAGGGGATCCGAGAGGCGGTTGACTTGTTGGGAAAACCAACATGGATATACAGCCCGCGTTACAATTTATGAGTAACAACTTGTACTCGAATATGTTTACCCACTACCTACACCAGTTCTGTCCGCGAATAGGCTCGTATTGCTAGGCAAATAGTGTACATAGCATAGATTACGAAACTCGCATAGACCTAGCGATGGTTGATTATCTGAAAGGTTCAAACAATGTTGATAAATGCCCAATAAATGACCTGTGAACGGTCTATTTGGTTTCATTCATTATCTAGCCATAGATTCACTCCTCCTCCCCTCCCCTTAATCTGAGTATGTCGGTAAAGGCGACGGTTATGACCTAGCTGGGCGAACTCCGGTATGTGTAGTATCGGAATCGCGAGGTCCGTCGGTTACAACATCCATCCCCGTAGATGTTGCGGTACTATCCGTATTACTGGTACCGTACTGGACTGCATACCGTCGATAGCATCTCCGGAGCGGAAGTTCTTGTAGCGGAAGTTCGGAAGTTGTCGTCTTCTTTATCTCTGTCTCTCTCTCTCTCGCGGTACATTAACAGAAAAATTCTTCAAATTAGTCTAATTCTATTGCTTATAAAACAGGTGTGTCACTTGTATCCCGAGGGTCTAGACGGCGATATTCTCTCTCTCTCTCGATATTACTAACAAAATATATGCCAGAAAGGCTCTAGTGATGGCAGCTAATCTGCAACGTCACAATATATATATACCTATATACAGTAGTCTCTCTCTCTTTCTCATTTATACACAGACGCTCGTACGACTTGACGATGGAGGGGATTCAAATTATTGCGCTATACTGTAGGATCTGCTATAGGTGTGTGTGTGTGTGTGTGTGTGTGTGTGTGTGTGATACCTCGGATGTAGAAAATTTTTATGAAAACTACACCGGCCATCAGAGCATATATATCTCTCTATATTATAAAGATATATCGCCGCCGCCGCCGCCGCCGCCGCCGCCGCCGCCGCCGCCGCCGCCGTGTCAGACTTTCCATGGCCTCCTCGACCCCGCTCGCTACCCCCCCCCCCCCTTTCCATGGCCTCTTCGACCCCGCTCGGCTCTTTTCGCCCCTCCCCTCCCCCTAATCCTTAGGATGGGTTAGGTCGTGTCAGGTTAGGTTAGGTTGCCTTGGTCAGGATAGAGTAGGTTAGGTTGGTAACCTAACCTAACCTTACTGACCTGACCTTTGAGGTGTAAGGTAACCTAACCTAACTAGGCTAGGTTAAGTCAGGTCAGGTTGGGTTAGATTGCCATGGTCAGGATAGAGTGGGTTAGGTCAGGTTAGGTTGGGTTGCCTTGGTCAGGATAGAGTAGGTTAGGTTGGTAACCTAACCTAACCTGACCTAACCTTTGGGGTGTTAGGTAACCTAACCTAACTCGGCTAGGTTAGGTCAGGTCAGGTTGGGTTAGATTGCCATAGTCAGGATAGAGTGGGTTAGGTCAGGTTAGGTTCGGTTGCCTTGGTCAGGATAGAGTAGGTTAGGTTGGTAACCTAACCTAACCTGACCTAACCTTTGGGGTGTTAGGTAACCCAACCTAACTCGGCTAGGTTAGGTCAGGTCAGGTTGGGTTAGATTGCCATGGTCAGGATAGAGTGGGTTAGGTCAGGTTAGGTTGGGTTACCTTGGTCAGGATGGAGTAGGTTAGGTTGGTAACCTAACCTAACCTTACCTGACCTGACCTTTGAGGTGTAAGGTAACCTAACCTAACTAGGCTAGGTTAGGTCAGGTCAGGTTGGGTTAGATTGCCATGGTCAGGATAGAGTGGGTTAGGTCAGGTAAGGTTGGGTTGCCTTGGTCAGGATAGAGTGGGTTAGGTTGGTAACCTAACCTAACCTTACCTGACCTTTGAGGTGTAAGGTAACCTAACCTAACTAGGCTAGGTTAGGTCAGGTCAGTTTGGGTTAGGTTGCCATGGTCAGGATAGAGTGGGCTAGGTTAGGTTAGGATGGGTTAGGTTGTGTCGGGTTAGGTTAGGTTGTCTTGGTTAGGATAGAGTAGGTTAGCTTGGTAACCTAACTAGGCTAGGTTAGGTCAGGTCAGGTTGGGTTAGATTGCCATGGTCAGGATAGAGTGGGTTAGGTCAGGTAAGGTTGGGTTGCCTTGGTCAGGATAGAGTGGGTTAGGTTGGTAACCTAACCTAACCTTACCTGACCTTTGAGGTGTAAGGTAACCTAACCTAACTAGGCTAGGTTAGGTCAGGTCAGTTTGGGTTAGGTTGCCATGGTCAGGATAGAGTGGGCTAGGTTAGGTAAGGTTGGGTTGCCTTGGTCAGGATAGAGTGGGTTAGGTTGGTAACCTAACCTAACCTTACCTGACCTTTGAGGTGTAAGGTAACCTAACCTAACTAGGCTAGGTTAGGTCAGGTCAGTTTGGGTTAGGTTGCCATGGTCAGGATAGAGTGGGCTAGGTTAGGTTAGGATGGGTTAGGTTGTGTCGGGTTAGGTTAGGTTGTCTTGGTTAGGATAGAGTAGGTTAGCTTGGTAACCTAACCTGACCTTACCTAACCTTACCTGACCTGACCTTTGAGGTGAGGTTAGTTCAGGTCAGGTTGGGTTGGGTTGCCTTGGTCAGGATAGAGTATGTTAGGCTGGTAACCTAACCTAACCTAACCGTACCTGACCCCTAACCTTACCTGACCTGACCGTTGAGGTGAGGTTAGGTTAGGTCAGGTTGGGTTAGGTTGCCATGGTCAGGATAGAGTGCGTTGGGTTGGGTCGGGTTAGGTTAGCTTAGGTTAGGTAATCCAACCTAACCTTTGTCAGTATCCCAGCGATCTCGGCTCCGCTCGGCTTTTGTTTATCCTTCCCCCCCCCCCTACCTCTTGCCCTGGGCCTCCTCGACCCCGCTCGGCTCCCCCCCCCCCCCCCTCTCCCTAGGCCTTCTCGACCCCGCTCGGCTGTTTTCGGCCCATCCCCCCAGCCCATTCGGCTTCCCTATCGAAAACTATCCTGGATAGCCGAAGATAGCCGAGGACAGCCGAGGAGAGCCAAGGGGAGCTGAACCCGGTCCTCTCCTCGGTCCGAGGGCCCAGGAAAGGGAAAGGGGGAAGCAGAGCCGAGGAGAGTCGAAGAGAACCGAAGAGAGCCGAGGATGGCCGAAGACAGCCGAAGATAGCCGAGGATAGCCGAAGATAGCCGAAGATAGTCGAGGATAGCCGAGGAGAGCCAAGGGGAGCCGAACCCGGTCCTCCCCTCGGTCCAAGGGCCCAGGAAAGGGAAAGGGGGAAGCAGAGCCAAGGCGCCGAGGAGAGCCGAAGAGAACCGGAGAGAGCGGAGGATAGCCGAAGATAGCCGGGGATGGCCGAGGATGGCCGAGGATAGCCGAAGATAGCCGAGGATAGCCGAAGATAGCCGAGGATAGCCGAAGATAGCCGAGGATAACCGAGGAGACCACAAAATGTCTGACACGGCGGCGGCGATATATCCTAATAATCTTTACACACGACTTCAAGAGATATGAATCCGAGGACCTGGACTACGAGAAATACTCAGTGAATGACCTGGATAACGAGAACTACGAAGCCGAAGACCTGGACACTGGAAATACTTAGCGAAAGACTTGGACAACGAGGAATACGAAACGAAGGACCTGGGCAACGAGAACTACGTGGCCGAGGACCTGGACTACAAGAAATACTTAACGAGTGACCTGGACAACGAGAACTACGAAGCCGAGGACCTGGACTACTAGAAATACTTGGCAAACGACCTGGACAACGAGGAATACGAAGAACATAAAATCCACGGATTATTTGAATCTTAGAAACAACTGATACAAATTAGAATATGGGGGGTTGGCGCGCGTAGCGCGCAGGGGGGCGAAGCCCCCCTAGTATATATATATATATATATATATATATATATATTCACACTGCCTCTCACACACGTGCACGGGAGGGATTATGATTCACACACACGAGACAGATGTAGTAGATGTGTAATATCAGCGAAATCTATAAATTTGGCTGCACCTGTTCAATTTGCTCAGTTTGAGTATAAACAGGCTAAAAAATGGCAGATAATAAATTTCAACGCGAATTAACGGGCGCTAACAGGGCGATTTACCGGAGCAGCGTGATTCGAACCGTGATACGCGATGTGCTGTATTGCGCCAGGAGGTTCGCCCCTCGATTCGTGCGAGAGTTTGACGAAAATTGGTTTCTCGAGCTGGTGGACCTTCCGGCAGCCGCGCTCCTCTTTCGCCTGAGAAGTCTTTTATGGAGTTGCACCGTGCCGGATATCGGTCGTATGTACGATCGGCATGTGTTTGACGAGTCTTGGGAAAGTATGAAAATTGCCGTCGACGTGGTACGTCAACGCGGTGGTCAGTCATACCCCGAAGTCACCAGAATGGTACGGGCGTACACGGATCACGAGGGTAAGTAACAACTCTGTTCTACGGACTCTTTGTCAACGGCTCGCTTCATAGTATTGTCGGGTGTTTTTTTCGCACCAGACAACGCGAGTAGCGAACCCGAGACGGAGTGGTTGAACGGAAAGGAGGATGAGTTCGACGACGAAGATCAACTCCTGTACGACGCTGCGGCTCGTTACGAGCTTGCCGCGCGGGAGGAAGAGGAAGAAGAGCTAGAATTGATAAGGGTGACGGAGCAAGCCGAGGCTGTCGCGGATACACCTCTGCTCCAAGATGACCCTTCTGTTCGGAGCGATAAAACGACTGCCATCGCGGTACAATCACTACCGCGCTGTCCCGACTCCCCCGGTGAGTACCAGCGAGTACGCATTTTTGAGACGCCTCGTGTAACCCGGTCTTTAACTCTTGGTTATCAGAGCAACGCCGACCCGTCTACGTCGGTGGTATCAACGAGGGTGCCGGTACATCGGGCATACAGTATGGTGGGGGTAAGAGACAGAGAGCACCGCCACCGTCTCCCGAAAATTCCTCGACAGACGATGAGATGGAGGTGGTGTTTTCCGGCGAATCTTCCGGTGAGTACACCCCCCGAGTACGCATTCTCCTTTTTTCAATTTTCAAGACGACTCGTGTAACCGGGACTTTACTCTTGCCCGTCAGAGCGGCGCCACGCTGTCTACGCTGCGTTGAAACGAGCCGGAGGTATCAACGAAGACGCCGGTATACAGCAGGGCGGGGGAAAGAGAGAGAGAGCCGCTAGCACAGCTGCGGACGACCACATCGCGCGTCCTCCGGGTGTCAGATTTCTGATTGTAGACGAGAGTCGTAAATATTATCGTAGATTTGCCGTAACGGGGAGCGTCTTGACGTTGAAAATCATCACACCCCCGGAAACCGTAGACCCTGTTACCTGGCTCGAAGAAGCCGTCAGGGATATTCACAATTACGCCACGACCACTGCCCCGGACTCTGTAGATGATCCCGCTAACGATTATATAGGATTCGGCCTAGACACCCCCTCGTTTGCTCTGGGCACGGCCGGTTTGTCGTTTCGACCGGTCAGGGACTCTCGCTACGAGGATCTCTGGCGGCTCGTGTTCAGTCTCAGTCAAAGCGCCTCCGAATTTCGTGTGGATGACGCGTTCAGAATCACTGTTAACCGGGTCAGCGTACCGGTGGGTCGCGGGCGAAAGAGCAAACCTTTCACTCACGAGGAGGTGAGCAAAAGATCGCTTCTCGAGGTCGAACGCGACAATCTTTGTCTACCGCGCGCTATAATTTCTGCTCGCGCCTACCTGAACAGAGAGGGTATCGGGGGTAACGCAGCTGATCCCGCGCTTCGATGGTCCGACGTGCGTCACGCGAAATCTAGACTTCAGAGGGAGGCTGCCCTGGCTTTGTGCAGAGAGGCGCGCGTAGAAGTCCCCCCAGAGGGCTGTGGTATGCGAGAGATCGTTAGATTTCAAGAATATCTGGCTCCTCTGGGTCTAGCCGTCGTAATATACGATTTCAATACCTTTGGACGCGGAGGCGAGGCCGTTTACAACGGGGCGCGCGTACTGGCCGAGCGGGGTGAATGCTCCAGCGGCACATTGAACATACTGTACTTTCCACGCGGCGGTCATTACAAACCTATATTAAATCTTACCGCCGCAGCAGCCAACAGACGCTTCTGCGAGCCCTGCAACGTAGCCTATCGTTATACAGGCGATCACAGGTGCTCCAACAGATGTCCCGGCTGCAACACCGTTCCGCAGTGCGACAGATCGGGGGTACGTATGCCGTGCGTTGCCTGCGGCCGGTGGTTCTTTGGGGAGGAATGTCTGCGGAGACATCGCGTCGCGGGGTCGTTCGATCCTCGCAGAAGCGTCTGCGATACCCTGCAGATGTGCAGCGGGTGCGGTCTGTTCGTCGATCGTACTAAAAAGGGTCACTCCTGCGGCAACGCGTACTGCAACACGTGTGGATCCGTGCAGGCGGTAAACCACGAGTGTTACATGCAGCCTCTGAAGCCACCCACCGGAAACGCAGAGCATATATTCGTGTTTTATGACTTTGAGACCCAGCAGTGCGCCCCGGTGGCCGGCAGCGGAGATGTCAATCTGCACGTGCCGAATCTGTGCGTGGCGCAGCAGGCGTGCACCAGCTGCATACACGAGCCGGACATAAGTACACCCTGTCCTAGTTGCGGGCTCGTGCGCGAGTTCGTATTCCGAGAGAACCCCGTTAAACAGCTGGTGGAGTTTGTCACGCGGGACGTTTGTCGGTTCAAAAAGATCTTCTGTATAGCGCATAACGCCAGCGGTTTCGATTCTCAATTTATACTGCGTTACCTGGTAGAAAATAATAGAGATCCGCCGCAGGTGATCCTGAACGGTACCAAGATCATACTGATGGAGACGGGTCACACGCGTTTCCTGGACTCTTTGGCCTACATGCCTATGGCTCTAGCCGCGCTGCCCAAGACATTCGGCCTACCTGTGGAATCGCGCAAGGGTATCTTTCCGCATCTGTTCAATACACCGGAGAATCGGAATTACATAGGTCCGTTGCCAGACGCGGAATTCTACTCCCCCGACAGTATGAAGACCTCGGACAGGGACGCTTTCTACAAATGGTACAGGGAAGCCACAGCCGGCGGGTACGTGTTCGATTTCAACCGCGAGCTGGTGGAATACTGCCGCAGCGACGTGGACATCCTTCGTCGAGCATGCGTCGCGTTTAGAGATATTTTTCTGAATTGCGGCGGTGTTTGCCCGTTCTCGCGAAGCACCACCATAGCGTCGGCCCGTTTCGTCGTGTTTCGACAAAATTTCCTCAGACCCCGCACCATAGGAGTGTTGCCGGCCGCAGGGTACAGGTTGGCCAACAATCAATCGGTGAAAGCGATCAAATGGCTCGTTTGGATGGAGAGGGAGCTGGGTACAGAGGTGAGGCACGCCGGACGAGGTCGCGAGTACAGGATTCCCGAGACGAGGCGGGTTGTCGACGGGTATTACACGGACGCGGCTGGGGAGCGACACATGTTGGAATTTCACGGATGCTACTGGCACGGGTGTATGAGATGTCACACGATCAATCGCGACAAAGAGTTATCGTGCGGGGATACGATGGACAGACGATGGCAAGAGACTGGGGCAAAAACGGCGCGCATGATCGAACTGGGTTACAGGGTCACGGAGATGTGGGAGTGCGCGTTCGACCAGATGATGGATGCCGATCCTGAAATGCGCGATTACGTCGAACAGCATCCGCTGGTCCTCTCCCGCGACTCGTTGAATCCTCGAAAAGCGTTTTTCGGAGGGCGTACGGGAAACACGAAGCGTTATCACGAGGCTGCCCCGGGGGAGGAGATCCGATACGTAGACGTATGCTCTCTGTACCCTTGGGTGTGCAAAACCGGTCGCTACCCCGTGGGCCACCCGCGAGTCTACGTAGGTAGGGAGTGCAGAGCGTTGACCGGTCCCTACAACACGGACATCTCCGGCCTCGAGGGTCTCGTGAAATGTGTTATCCTGCCACCCAGGAATCTCTATCATCCCGTGTTGCCGGTCCGTATGCGGGGAAAACTCATGTTTCCCCTGTGTCGCTCCTGCTGCGAGGCTTCTCTGCAGATCGATTGTCCGCACGAGTCGGAGGCCGATCGGTGGTTCGCAGGTACCTGGGTGTCTGCCGAGCTGCAGAAAGCCGTGGCTGTGGGCTACAGCGTGATCGACGTATCGGAGATCTGGCAATACGAGAGTACGGTGTACGATCCGGCCAGCGGTCAGGGGGGACTCTTTGCTCCCTACATAGACACTTTTCTGAAAATAAAGCAAGAAGCCAGCGGGTGGCCCGGCGAGTGCACCGACGAGGCTTCCCGCGACCGTTATCTCGCGGAGTACGAACGGGTGGAGGGTATCAGGTTGCAGCGGGAGAAAATAACAAAGAACGCAGGCCTTCGTTCCGTATCCAAGCTCTGCCTGAACTCGTTCTGGGGTAAATTTGGCCAGCGCGAAAACCTCCCGCGTACCGAGGTGATCAGAGAGCGTCAACGTCTGCTGGAACTGTTGACGGATCCCGAGAACGAGGTGGTCGATATCTTGCCGGTGACGGATCAAATACTCTACGCGCGGTGGATTAATACGGAAGAGAGCATCGTACCGTCCCCCCTGGCCAACGTTGTGCTGGCCGCCTACACCACCGCTCAGGCTCGCCTCAAGCTGTACAGCTATCTCGAGAGGCTCGGGCGCCGGGTGTTGTATTACGATACGGACTCTGTTATTTACGTGAGGAGAAGCGGGGAATGGGAGCCGGCTACTGGTAACTTTTTAGGCGATCTGACGGACGAGCTGGCGGAATACGGCGAGGGGAGTTACATAAAAGCCTTTGTTTCCGGTGGTCCGAAATTTTACGCCTTCCTGGTACAAAAGGGAGACGGGGAGGTGGCTGAGGTTTGCAAAGTGAAGGGGGTCACTCTAAATTATCAGACTCGAATGAGGATAAATTTTAATTCGATCCGGGGCATGGTGGTCGAGGCTGACGAACCTATTCGCGTCGAGCGAAGAGCTATACAGCGTACGGCGTTGCACCGGGTCGTCACCCGCAGCGTGAACAAGATATGCCGTCCCGTTCAAACGAAAAGACGCCTCTGCGACACGGGCTACGACACTCTTCCTTTTGACTACAAATCGCACAGCTGAATCGCTGTACATCTCGCTCTTTGGCTATAGAGCGCCGCAGCGAGGCTTAGACTCTCTCTCTCTCTCTCTCTCTCTCTCCACCTACTCTTATACTCTGTTATTCGACACGCGCATAAACAGAGATAAACCTCGACTCGCCGGACTACAGGGAGAGCACAAGTGTGCAGCGGTGACTCATCGGCTCAGTAGGTCAGTAGTAGCGGTAGTATTCGCTTATCAACCCGAGCGTAAAACGGCTGGTGCGGGGCGTGTGTGCGGCGGTCTGAGAAGCTGAGCTCACCGCACGCCGCGAGGCAACCCCCCGAGTAAGCTGACACGGGTTGCCTCAGCCGCTTAACGAGCTGCTTCTAGCCGGCGTCCCGTCTCGCTCTCTCTCGCAGCTGTTTAGAGAGAGAGAGACGGGCCGTCACCGGACGCGCGCGCGCGTTCCCAAAAGCTTGTACGTAACGCGCGCACCCCGCGGGCCCCCCCACCGCGGTTAAGCCTTCGAGACAGGGATGTAGACGCAAAACCGATGATATCTATATATTCGATTGCAGATAGGACGGGGTTGTGAGTCGCGAGGATGGACACGCGCTGGAAACATCCCTTTTCCGCCATCGTAGCCGGGCCTTCCGGTTGCGGTAAATCCAACTTTGTGAAAAACTTTCTGCAACACGCGAGCGAGATGTGCGACACGGAGTTCGCGAGGGTGGTCTGGCACTACGCCGAGTGGCAACCTTTGTACGGGGAATCGAGCTCCGTGGAATATCGAGAGGGTTTGCCGCAACCGGCCGACTACGACGCGGACGCGCGACCCAAACTGCTCGTCATCGACGATCTGATGCGCGAGTCGTCCAACGGCGTTGTCATCGATCTCTTCACCAAAGGTTGCCACCACAAGAACATGAGCGTGTTCCTGATCACGCAGAATCTGTTTCACCAGGGACGCGGGTAGAGGGATATATCGCTGAACGCCAATTATATAGTTTTCTTCAAGAATCCGCGCGATCGCGCGCAGATACGTCACCTGGCTCGTCAGGTACACCCCGAGGACCCTCGCTTTCTGCAGGAGGCCTACAACGACGCCACAGCGCGCCCCCACGGCTATCTGCTCCTCGATCTGAAACAATCCACCCCGGAGAATTGCCGCTTTCGCACCGATATATTTCCCTCGGATTCGCGTCACTACGTTTACGTGCCTCGCAGGGATATAAAGGGTGGAGGATCGCACGCGGCACCAGTCTTTCGTCTGTGATGAAGCCCGGAACTAGACGAGGAGGAAGAAGAAGAAGAGGTTCGGCAAACAGGTTCAGCTCTTTCAACGCCGCGGCCTTGCACGCTATCTGTAAATCGGACCCCGCTCGGAGACGGGCTCTGCTGCGCACGGCCGACGACGCTCTGGTGAAAAACATTTGCAAGTGCGCTCTGAACACTCTGAGGGGTAACGTAAGCCTGAGCGCCTATCGGAAGAGACGTTTGAGCAAGCACAGAAAAACTTTACGTCGCCTGGCCTGCGACACGGGCAGCTGGAAAAGTAAGAAACGTTTGCTGCTTCAACGGGGTGGATTTCTACCCTTGCTGCTGGCCCCGATTATAGACAGTCTGATTGGCGGGTGAAGAAAATTGAGGCAATGGAGCGGGCCAAGAAAATGGTCCTGATACCGCAGGAGACAGCCGAACGTATCCAGCAGCGTCGACCCGATACGGATCCCGCGAGCCGTCTGGACAGCGAGATGCACGCTATTCTCAAAGACCCGGGGAAAAACGATCGGGAAAAATGGAAGCTGTACAGACAGGTGCTGAGACGTTACTTGTTTTTTGCCGTCGAGTCGCGAAAACCTCGCAATTCTCCATACGAGGGGTGGGTGGCGAGGCTGCTGGTGGTAATACCGCTGGCGAAGAAGAAGCGGAAGAGATGGACGGGGTGACTGAGGGGAATGCAGCTGGTAACAGCGGCGTAGCTATACAGGATATCGTGGTGAGCGTGCCGGACAAGTTTCGGCGGAAAGCGGAGCTCTTGCTGAACTATCTGACCACCAACGGTCGCTCCGAGATCTCGTGGGACGACAAGGGGACGATAGCCATAAGGGGGACTCGGATAGCCGGGACAAACATTATCGATCTGATAAACGACGCGGTACGCGCGAGAAAATCTATGCAGGCCAGGGGGAGGGAACAGTTCGCCAGGATCCTTCACTCGATCAACACGCCGCAAGAGTACATAGGTAATCCCGTTTTTCAAAAACCTACGCGTCACGCCTCGTCACGATCGACAGCCGGCCCATCTCATCAGAGGCGTATCAACGAGGAGGAGGAGGACTGGGGTGTGGACGGTGACATTGACACGAACGAGGCGGGTGAGGAGGAGGATACGGATTCGGACTCGATATTTGCCACACCCAAGAACAGACAACGACCAGGGCAAACCGGAAACGGTGCTTGGTTGAGACTCAGGTTGAAATGAAGATCCTCGAACGACTGTACTACGATCCGGCCAACGAGGCGGGTTACGCGGGTGCCAGGAACTTGACTCGATCCGCGGGTGAAAGAAAAAAGGGGAAAAAAAAAATACCTCGCGCCGCGGTGGTCGAATGGTTGGCGTCGCAGGACGCGTACACGCTGCACAAGTCGATACGTAGGAAATTTCCCCGAGCCAGATACAACGTGCAGAATATAGACGACCTGTGGGAAGTGGATCTGGTGGATCTCAGATCGATCAAACAGTACAACGACGGATACGGCTACCTGCTGGTGATCATAGATGTGCTCAGCAAGTTTGCCTGGGTCGAGCCGCTCGCCGACAAGAGCGCGGCTACCGTTGCCGGGGCTTTCGAGCGCGTGTTGTCCTCCACGGAACGCTGCCCGATTCAGCTGCAGACCGACAAAGGCAAGGAGTTTGTCGGAGCTCAATTCCAGAAGCTGCTCGCTGCCAGAGGGGTGCGCTACAGAGTCACGCGAAACCCCGACATAAAGGCGGCCGTTGTGGAACGCTTCAATCGTACTCTCAAGGAGAGAATGTGGCGTTACTTCACCCACAAGAATACCCATCGCTACCTGGATGTGCTGCGACAGCTGGTAGGGGCGTACAACGCCACCACCCACTAGACCATTAAAATGGCTCCGTCGATGGTGACGCTGGAAAATGCCGCAGCCGCCCGCTTCAACATGGAAAAGGCACGCGGTGGCCCGCCGCGATCCGGTACAAAGCCACGGTTTCGAGTGGGGGAGCGGGTTCGCATCAGTAAGGCTAAGGGTGCCTTCAAGAAGGGTTACGAGGCCAACTGGACCGAGGAGGTACCTGCTGGTTGATTTGGAGGCGGGGGGGGAGATAGACGGCTTGTTTTACGAGGCTGAGTTGCAGCGCGTGATCAAGGACGATGTTATGACTGTGGATAAAATAATACGGACGCGGGGAAAGGGGGCCAGTAAGAAGCTGTTTGTCAGCTGGCGCGGTTATCCGGAAAAGTTCAACTCTTGGATCGCTGCGAGCAGCGTGCGAAAACAGGCATGAAGGATCAGTTTTACATCACGCTGCCCAGCAACAGCTCGATGAAATTTTTTCCCCACAACACGACGGCTCGATTCACCACCCAGCTACCGCGACGGATCGAGCTTGTCGGAGAGTGGGAAGTCGCCCTGGTGGAGATCCACTACCCGCTGACGCTTCAAAACATAAACGAACCCTACAACGCGGTGGGATTTCACGTGCATCGGTCGGACACTCCCGCGGAAAATTTTCACGATATTTCATTGTTGCCGGGGGAAAAACGAGTGGCGCAGGGTAAATTCCTCATCGAACCCGGTATTTACACGGATATTTGGGAAATTATCCAAACGTTGAACGGTTTGCCGACCATCAAGGAGCATTTGGAGTTTGGACGAGCCGACAGCGCGGACGATCGTTTGGACGTGGTCAGAAAATGCAGCTGCAAGGATGGTCACTACCTCTCGTTTTCCGGCGGCATTCGTCAACAACTCGGATTTCCAAAGCTCACGACCAACATACGCGACAGGCTGGTGGCCAACCATCCTTTGAACCTACCCAGCGGGATACCCTCGCAGATGTTTGTCTACACGGATCTCGCGGAGCCCAGAATAGTGGGCGATGTCTACGCTCCGCTGCTGCGTATAGTGCGGACGGTGGGCAAAAATTTTCACAACGGTGTCTCGGAAAGCAAATCCCTGGCACCCCCGCACTACGTACCTCTGCTTCTCACCAATTTCCGTACCATTGAAATCGATATAAGGGACTCTCAGGGTAGACCCATGCCATTCACGCGCGGGACGTTGACGGCTACGTTGCACTTCAAGAGGTCGCACTGATGGCTCGCTACCTTGAACATTACGACGATCAGGTGGGTGATGGTGGTATAGGCAGAGTTTATTCCGGTGCGCCGCTACAGCGTGGTAGCGGAATCGGTAGCTTCCTGGGGGGATTGTTTCGGCGCGTGATATACATTCTGAAGAGCGGTGCGCGCGTGTTGGGGAAGGAGGCTCTGCGGACCGGTGTGAGAATCGTGGAAGATATGGACGCCAACACACCCTTCAAAGAGGCGCTCAAGAAACGCGTCGTCGAGTCGGGTTACAATCTGAGGCGAAAAGCTACAGATAAATTGGGCAATCTGATGAAGGGGTCCGGATATAAAACGCTGCGCGGCGGACCGAGGGGGCAGTTGCTGCGGGGTCGCGGTGCAGGATCGATCGGGTCGCGTAGGAAAGGTGTCAAGAAAAGCAAACCGAGAAAGAAGAAAAAACCGGGGCTTGCCGGAATTAAAAAAAGAAAAAAAACAACTCTCAAGAAGAAGAAGAAGAAGAAGAAAAGCTGTTGCGGGAGTAAAAAAAGAAGCGTGGCTGATATCTTCGAAGCTCGCTAACAACGAAAATAATAAACATCGACCATGGCGTACTTGCACACACACTCCTGCGAGTGTCTGAAATCGGAGCTGGATTTGTTCTCTCTACCACCGACGCAAACCACGATCGAGAGCGGGCAGTGGGTCCACTACAAGCCTGTGTCGTCGCCCACGGATGACTCACCCATAGAGTTTATGGTGCCAGGCCTCAGTGACGAGTATCTCGACCTCTCCCACACTGTGCTCAGCCTGCGTGTGAGTCTACAAACGCTCAGCGGGGAGCCGGCGGCAAAGGGGGCCGCAAAGGCCGTCGTGGCCCCTGTAAACAACCTGCTGCACTCTCTGTTCAGCCAGGCCGACGTGTTCTTTAATCAGAAGCTAGTTTCACCGGCCAACAACGCGTACGCTTACCGAGCCTACATAGAGTCGTTGCTGAATTACAATTCGGCTGCGAAACAATCACACCTAACCACCACCCTGTGGTACGGGGATACAGCGGGGAAGATGGATGAAATCGGATCGGCTAACAAAGGGTTTGCCCAGCGGCAAAAGCTTCTAAACGGTGAAACCAGCGTGGATTTGATCGGGCATCTTCACTGCGACGTGTTTAATCAGGAGAAGTTTCTGCTAAACGGTGTCGAGTTACGGGTACGGCTCGTGCGCTCGCGGGACGCCTTCTGCCTCATGGAGAGCACCAACACACACGGCGTACACATACTAGAGGCCTCGCTGCTCGTGCGACGCGTAACGATAAACCCCGGCGTCCTGCTGGCTCACGCCAGAGCTCTGGGTAAAGGCACGGCAAAGTATCCTCTTACCAGAGTGGAGGTGAAGGCTATGACTATTCACAGCGGTGTGCAGGGTGATACGTTGGACAATGTATTTCTGGGTCAACTGCCTAAAAGAATGATTGTGGGTTTTGTCGATAACAAGGCCTTCAACGGTGATAAAGCCTACAATCCCTTCAACTTTCAACATTTCAACATAAACTTTCTGTCGCTGTACGTGGACGGGTCGCAGATCCCCTCGAAGCCGCTACAGCCCGACTTTACGCGAAGCAAGCTCTACGTGGATGCCTACCACACCCTTTTCTCCGGAACAGGCATACATTTTCTAAACGAAGGGAACGGTATAGGTCGTGAAGATTTCCCCCACGGGTATTGCCTGACGGCCTTCGACCTCACCCCCGATCTGTCGGCAAACAGCGGCACCCAACGGGAATTTGGTCAGACACGGCAGCGTTAGAATCGAGGTGCGCTTCGAGGCTGCCCTGGCAACGACGATAAATTGCATCGTGTACGCGGAATTTGATAACGTCTTGGAAATTGACGCGGCGCGGCAGGTTATAGTGGACTTTGGAGGATAGACAGCGAGGTGAAACCTGAACCACCTCCCCCACCATTGAAAAAAAAAATAGCTGACGTTGCGTATCGAGGAAAGGTCGCTAAAGTCGAACGAAACACGCAGTATCCAGTTTTCCGTATACCCGCGAACACGTTTATAGCAATATGGTGGACTACGTGGTCGATGTGCAGGGTTTTCGAGACGCTCAAAACGGTTTTGCTGTCAAGGAGGTTTCCGTGTTAGCTTCGAATCGCGACCACATCGGGCACTGGGTAGCCACACCACCCTGCGCCTTCACCGATCTCCCGGCGAATATTTGTGCTCAGAACAATTATCTTTCGTGCAGCCATCACGGTATAGAGTGGTTCGACGGTGATATTCAAGACAAACAAATCTACAGAAAACTGCGCGCCGTGGCACGTTCGGCCCGCGTGATTTATACGCGCGGTGCGGAAAAGGCGAAATTGTTGCGGCGCGTTATGTCGCGTCAGGTGACGAATCTGGAGGACGAGGACTGCCCCGCATTCGGAAAGTTGCCGCCATCGGATACGTACTGCATGCATCACGCTCTGTGCAATCCCGGGGAATTTGTCTGTTCGTTGAATCGCGCGGCTGTGCTGAAATCTTGGCTGCTGGGGAGAGGGGCGACTGACGAGGTTGACGGTGGCGGGTTTTCTACAACCGAATCCGAAGAGTGCAATGAACAGTCTGGAACTGAGGAGAGTTTTGGCGTTGATACCGACGGCTACGTGTGGCGTGTACGCGGCTGATCGTATTCCTTTGCGGTGGTCCCGCCCCGCAGCCCTAATCGCAAACACCGATGACCACACACAGCCAGGAAGTCACTGGGTCGCTTTCTACAACGACGAGTCCGGCAACGGGGTGTACTTTGACAGTTACGGGGTTGCACCCTTCATCCCACACCACGTGCGTCGTCTGCGGAAGAACTGTCCGCGCTACCGGTGCAACACGCGCCAGCTCCAGAGTGTCTTTTCCGACGTGTGTGGTCAGTTTTGTGTCATGTTTCTCTATTATATGCATTTTGGTTACACGCTTGATGCTTTTGTGGATATTTTTACGGATGATTATGTAAAAAATGATTCGATGGCCGCGTCGTTTTACAATTGCGTGGCTAAAAAAATTAAGAGTTGCGACAAACTCGACGCCTCTTGTCTATCCTGTGTACAGACATGTTTAAGGAAACGTTGTTAATTATAGGCTAGTTTTAAGCAATATTGAATAAAGCGAAAATTTTGTAACGAAGTAGCGTGTGTCGTTTATTGCGAGCGCATCCCACCAGTATTTCAGCAACCTCAGCAGTTTTGGAGGTGAGAATGGTCATTTGATAGCCGTCGGGACATCGAGACGTTTCTTGATAAGTATGTGCCTCTATCTCCCCCCTTGCTCTAGGTACGCGATGCAGCGAGGTATATTTCTATGCAGGAGGTGTCACTCCATCTTCAGCCGCCGAGTCAATTAAGAAGTGAGTGTGATTGTTCTCTGCTAATTTTGGCGAAAAGGATTGTGCAGTTTTGTGATTAAAAAAGTTTTTTCGTTGCAGAAATGGAAGACTTCGTAATGGCGGTGCTAATCCACGGTGACCCCCGTGACATGTGGATCCTCAGGGAGTATTTGATCGCTATGATAGCAGAAGTAGACAGGGAAATCGAGGCGCGGGAGGCAGAGTTGCTAGCCCTTGAGGGGGATAGCGACTTTGCCGAAAGCGCCTCGACGTTGAGCTTTGTGGCGTCAACCATCCCTGAGGACAATGAGCACATTGTCTACGGGGGTTACGGGGGTGGATTAGTGAGGGAGAACGCGATTGAGGAGGAGGAGATACGTGGAAATGTGGAGATTTGGATGGGCCGAGGGTGGGACGAGGGTGAGGAGGAGGAGAATGCGGGTGAGGAAAGAGACTTCGAGGAAGAGGAGAGGGAGCGAGCGAGGTTGCGGGAAGAAGAGGAGGATGAGGACGAGGAAGAGGACCAGTGGTGGTTGCCGTCGGAAGATGAGGGGTACCAATCCAGTAAGTTGATATATAATTTTCGTCGAGTTTCGTTCGGTTATTGTACTAATAATAATAATAATTCCCGTATGTTTCAGACGAGGTACCGCCTGCAGACGTTTAGATTGTAAGAAAATGTAAATAGTTTTTTAGTTAATTTATTTTAGTTTGTAAGAAATGTAAAATAGTTTTTAAATATTTAATAAATTATTTTATACGTTTTTTAAATATAATTTGCGTCATTTCCTGAATATACCCGACCATTTTGAAGAATTTCAGATTTAGATATTATTTAGTATAAGAGAGAGAAATTTAAAGCAGTCGCCATATTGGAATATGGAAAAAAATAGTAGCCATCTTGGAAAAGCCGCCATATTGGTTTGTATGGGCGGGGCCATCTTAGATCAGACATCTTGGATTTTGAAAAATAGTAGCCATCTTGGATTTTGAAAAAAAATAGTAGCCATCTTGGATTTTGAAAAAATTGGAAAACGGGCGCCATATTTGTTTATAATATTGCGTATGGGCGCCGCCATCTTGGATCGGACAGTCTCTCATTGTTTTGACGCCAACTCCCCACTCCCTCCCGGTCACTGACCTCCGGCCAGGGTGAAGTCATTTGTTATGACTCGCCATGGCTGGCATCTACTACTACTGTGAACTCCAGTTCAAGGCCTCCAAGGTGGGAAACGGATACGTCATTGTGAAGCTCAGACGTGACTTGGGTATCGCAGGAGTGTACTTTTCCCCGAACAAGACCACAAGTGAATTCGAGGAGTACTGGGACGACCTCATTAAGGAAATTACTGCTTTCTCAATACAAGAACAGGTCAGCATGATCATCGCGGGGGACCTTAATGCCTGGTCATATACCTGGGGAAGCCGCGTTGAAAACCATAGGGGGAGGGTGGTGACTGGCACGATGAACCAGCTGGACTTTATCTGCATGAACCGGAGGCAGACACCGACCTTCCGAAGAGGCGGGCGTGTTCAATTATTGACGTAACTCTGGCAGCGTCACCTGCTGCCCGGAGAATCCGCGAATGGCAGGTGCTAAGCGATGTGACACTCAGCGATCATAACAGAGTTAGCTTTATAATTACCGCTGAAGGGCACCGTGCGCCCTTGACGGAGCCGGGCGAAAAACCCGGAAATTCCTGGAACCTACGGAGGCTGGACAAAGCGAAGTTCCGCACCACGCTGGTGAAGCTAGAGGCAGAAGCGCAAATGGCAAGCTGCTCACCTACGGAGACACTCCAGATAACACGCGACATAATAACCAAGTCCCTCGATGCTGGTGCCCCGCAAAGGGGCACTCGCCGGGGCAAACAACCTAATTACTGGTGGAACGAAGAAATTGACCGCGACCGCAAGGCGTGCGTCGCAGCCCAAAGATCGTTAAAACGCGCAAAACGGAAAAAGCGCTCCCCGCTGGAGGTCCAGGGGCTTTCCGACCAACTGAGAACATCCCGCAAAGCCCTTAAGCTGGAAATCAAAAAAAAGCAAGGAGGCCGCCTGGAAGAGACTGCTGGAGGAAACAGAAAGTGACTCGTGGGGAAAGGGATATAAAATAGTGATGGGCAAACTGGGTAAGAGCGGCCCTACGGCCCCGCCATACGAGGAGGACGCGACGCGAATCATCGAAGAACTATTCCCGCCCGGGGAAGCGCCGCCGGGGCTGCGGGACGAGGAGATAACCCGAATTGCGGACGAGACCGGAAAAGAGGGCCTGCAAGTAACACAGCAGGAAATCTCAACCGCACTGCGGGCGAGAAAGATGGGGAAGGCACCAGGGCCAGACGGCATCCCGACTGAAATACTTAAACTGACGCACGCCACCTGCCCCCAGGTTCTGACAAATCTTTACACGAAGCTCCTGACGAGCTCAACTTTCCCAACGGAGTGGAAAACAGCAAAGCTGGTGCTGCTACCTGAACCGCGGAAACCGGCAGATATTGGCTGGGTGCACGAAAATACTAATACTATTGAATTATCAGTGTGTAACATATTCATGCATACTGTCAGCGCCATCTAAAATCATGCTCATCATTTTTCCATGCTTAACGTATACACAATACACACTTATTTTTAAAGTAGTATACGTACGTGCACCCAGCCAATAGAAGATAAATACCGACCTCTATGTCTGCTAGACACTCTAGGCAAAGTTTACAAAAAAATCATTGTTAACAGATTGACCACGCATCTGGACAGAGTAGGGGCCATTAGTGACTCTCAGAACGGATTCAGGAAAGGCAAATCGACCGTGGACGATCTTAAGGCTGTCACGGGTGTGATCTCTGAGCAGCTCAGGGCAAATAAGTCCACTGCCGTAGTCTGCCTGGACATCCAAAATGCCTTCAACACGGCTGGATGGATGCAGATCCTTGCGGCACTTTGCAGGGCCGACACTCCTGCATACCTCCTGGCTCTGGTCAGCGAATACCTGCGCGAACGGCACATCACATTACGAACGCCGCACTACTACATAGTACGCGAGATAAGTAGGGGGGTACCGCAGGGCTCAGTACTGGGCCCGCTTCTTTGGAACGTCATGTACAACGGGGCGTTGACGCTTAAGCTGCCGCCTGAAACCAGGACGGTGTGCTACACAGAGGACACCATTGTGCTTGCGAAGGCAGCAACACACAGGTTGGCAGCAGATCGTGCTGCAGCGGCCACAAGAAAGGTAGTCGAGTGGGTTACCGCACAGGACCTCCGGGTGGCACCTGAGAAAACTGAGGCGGCGATATTTACTAGACAGAGATCGACGGCAGGAGCAAGAAGGGTACGAGTTGTCGGCCACCCCGTGGAGTACCAAAGCACGGTCAAGTACTTGGGAACCGTGTCAGACACCAAGTTAAAATACACAGAACACGTAAAAGCTGCCACTCAAAAGGCGCGGAGTGTGATGGAATCCCAGAATCGGCTAATGCCTAACATAGGCGGGCCGAAACCACAACGCAGGAAGCTATATGCACTCGCCGGGCGGTCCATTGTACTATACGGGGCACAAATACGGGCGGAGGTAACGGACACTGCAAAATACAGAGACTAACTACACACGGTATCACGTGCCGGTGTACTGAGAGTCACAAGTGCCTACAGAACCGTCTCGACGGACGCCGCCGAGGTGATCGCCGGGACCCCCCCGCTATACCTTCTGGCACGGGAGAGATCAGAGCTACACAGCGAAGAAGAGCAACGAGCAACGCAGAACCCGCACGAGGCGGAGGACGAACGAAGACGGGAAAAGAAACGACGCAAAACATTTGCCCGCTCCCGAACCGTGCAGAGATGACAAGACATATGGGCTGAATCTCCGAAAGGTCAGTGGACCAGAAGATTAATCCCAGACATAAGACCTTGGTTGGCTAGGAAACACGGCGTCACAACATATGCGCTGACGCAAGCGCTCACAGGACATGGGACCTTTGGGGAATATCTCGCAAAATTTAGACGGCGCCGCACACCAATTTGCGAACACTGCGACGACGAAGTGCCTGACTCACTGGAACACAGGATTTTCGAGTGTACAGCCTGGACGAGACATCGCGCAGATAACTGGGGCATGACGGGCCCCCCACTAACACCCGACAATATCGTCAATGTGATGATGAAGGCTGCGGATAACTGGAAGGCAATTGCAGATCGCATAACGGCCCTAATCACCGAGAAGGAAACGACGGACAAACTGAGAGGATACTGATGACGACCATGACCAGGATGAAGAAGAACTCGCGCGTAGGCGACGAGGGAAAGCAGTACAAAATACACCAACGAGCGTAACAACGCAAACCCAGGGAATATCTGACAGACTAACGCGCATGCATAAAATATCCCATACAGACGTGCACTACACCAACAACTTGGAGCGGTGAAAAGGGGAGATGGGGGAGTGTTTGGAGATATATATGTGCGCGGACACACGAACACGCTTAAGTGACACAACACAATGAAGACGAGATAGGAATAGTATGAGTGAACGGAATGGACAGAATGAAAGAACGAATGCACGAGTGAATGCTAGGCAGAACAGTAGGAAGCTGGAATAGGAAGACCTAATCACCGACATCCTCTGGAAGGGTGCTACCCCGCGTCCCCACGGGGAGGGGCTCCCGACCAGGGGCGACTGCCATAGCTGGTCCGAAGCCCAGTTGAGAAAAGTAGACGGGCCTAGCCGTACCCAACCTTATCCCCACCGGCTGTCCAATGCCGGGTGTAAGAAGCAATGCCTCACGGCGGATACCTTGCACCCGGGTCGAGGAACTCGGACTCGGCGACAGTTTCGGTCCAAAAAAAAAGGTTAGGTTAGGTAAGGTTAGGTTAGGTTACCAACCTAACCCACTCTATCCTGACCAAGGCAACCTAACCTAACCTGACACAACCTAACCCATCCTAACCTAACCCACTCTATCCTGACCAAGGCAACCTAACCTAACCTGACACAACCTAACCCATCCTAACCTAACCTAACCCACTCTATCCTGACCATGGCAACCTAACCCAACCTGACCTGACCTAACCTAGCCTCACCTCAAAGGTCAGGTTAGGTTAGGTCAGGTTAGGTCAGGTAAGGTTAGGTCAGGTAAGGTTAGGTCAGGTAAGGTTAGGTTGGGTTAGGTTGCCATGGTAACCCTGACGTAGGTTTTATTCACTTTATTTATCATTAGCTTCAAATAAACGAACATAACCACACATGTCTACCTTCCGCGATGTATTGAAAGTCAGCCGGCTTGTATCAACAATGGCTGCCGGGTTGCATCGACCGCGCGCCAAAATCATCCTAGGGATTTTCAGTGCAACGAGTGGCTATCCCCCTAAAAATACGAAATATTAGGTGCCTGAACGGATGGACCATTTGCTTTCACCTGGTATTCGCGGTATAACTGGATGGCGGATAGCCTGTCACCCGTGGTTCCTAATTGAACTGAGAACCGACGTCATCTTTGACGCCCCAAAGTGTGGGAATTCAACTTCAGGTGGATGAAATTTGTTTCATACCTAACGTCATTCAGCCAACGTTAACCTATACACTTGACACAATAAATATATAATAATGGGTGTATGCATAATTTGTTCAGCTCGGACCGGTCGGAGCTCAAAAAAGAGTTTTCATAGGTAAACTATGTTTAATTTTCAATTTTCCTCACAGATTACAGGCGTTGTTACAGGTTGTGTAAATTCACGCAAAAATTTAATAATTTTATGCAATAGATTTCCGTTCAAAAAACATCCTGCTATAGCAGAGCAGTGGGTGAACTGGGTTCATCAGATCAAGAAATTCTGCTGGAATCCCTGCGAAAGAAGTGTTATATATGCTCAGATCACTTTACAGCAAGCTGCTTTGATAAATCGACGTGTAGAGTAGAACTTAATGTGCACAGCGTCCCTACAATCCTATTCCCCACTAACATCATACCTGGTGAGGGTTATCCCATCCTCTACTAATGAAATTATCCCATCATATACTTATAAAATCACCACACATCGACTCACTTTCAAGTGATGTTTTCTATCTGAACGATGAATGCTCAATTTTAGAGATTCAGAGATCGAAGAAAAAATCCTCTATGCATGAAATGTGCGAAGCGAGTCCTTCCAAGAAGCACCCTGGTGATATCATGTCCAGATCTCCTTCTGATATTAACCCACCTGATTTAACAGCAGCGGAGATTTTCAGCGCACCGGGTAATTATTTCTATAAAATACCCGACTTGTAGCACTAAATTGCGAAGGTGACCATGTCAGCCTAGTGATAATTGATTGCTATTCTTAAAATGAATGTCGACCTCTATAGAAACGTTCAACAACACGCAAGAAAACTAAACGAGTATTTCATATTTTAATCAAATTTCATCTACATGGACGTCTGTCCTATTTTTGACACTATTGGGTATTTGATTTCAGTCAAATGTCTGGAAGTAGAAGTAAATACTAAATTTCCCCTTGAATCCCGAACCTTCATCCTCTTCCGAAATTCCTGAAGCCAATATGACCCCAAAGACTTCAAAACGTGTTCCTGTAGATGCATGCCGTACAGGTCGCCGTCGCTCTTTATTCGTGCACGACCATAATTACGAAAATACCCCTAGAACCTGTCGAAAAAAAGTTATGGAGTTAAAAAAGAATTTAAATAAGGCCCGAACACTGAATAAGGCACAGAAACAGAACATAAAGAAATTAAAGGAGCGGGTTGACTCCTTAAAAGAATTGGTAGGCACACTTCGGAGGGAACGTCGTGTTTGTCCAGATGGACTAGAGTGTCTCGATAGTTTTTCAGATGCTCTACGAGAGCTATGCATGCGCATGATGAAAAATAATAAGAACCTAAAGCTGACTCGCGAAAAATATCCACCAGAGTTGAGATGCTTCGCGTTAACGTTGTACTTTTACTCACTCAAGGCGTATGATTATGTTCGCAAAATATTTGACCTTGCACTTCCGCATCCAACTGTACTTAGAACGTGGTACTCATCTGTGGATGCTGAGCCGGGATTTATTACCGAGTCTTTTGAAACCTTGGAAAACAAAGTGGAGGCTGAAAAAAAGAAAGGGAAACGTGTGATTTGCTCGTTCATGCTCGACGAAATAGGTATTAAAAAAGGGACTCAAAGGGGGCGAGATGGTAAACAGCGGGGACACGTAGATATGGGGACTGGCATAACTCCAGGCGATTACCTTCCTGAAGCCAAGGATGCCTTAGTTTTAATGGTGGTCGGTGTAGATGCATCTGGGAAATTGCCTATAGGGTACTTCCTTATTAACGGAATTGACGCTGAAACCCAGGCTAATTTAGTTGTTACGTCTTGAGTTGAAAGTTAATTAGAAGAACGAATCACTAGTTAATTTATATGATGTTGAGTTGGTAGAGTTCTGTATTTCTTACCGAGTCTTAAATTACTAGTTCTTCTGGACGTCGCTGAGCTCGTATCTGTTGAGATATCTGTTGAGGTATGGGTATTATCAGCCACCACTATGCGTGGGTGAAATAAATGTTTATAGTTTCACCTTTTAATTATAACAATATTTATTAAACAATTTAATAATAACAATCTGCACTACAGTTTTGGTAATTAATCTTCACGCAAGTGGAGATTAAATTAGGTTTGTAGTTTCTATTATTTTATTTAGTAATTCACTTATTAATTAACTGTTACACCAAACACTTTGAGTTGATAATTCTGAGATCTAAGATTCTATAAGTTCGATCTTTACTGATTGAGGTTTCGTGACTAACTGCTAATACTGCAGTAGAAAAGATCTCTCCTCGCGGATACGCGAAGGGGAGGTTTTGGAAAACTCGCGGGAAGGCGAGGTTTTTCTATTGGTAAAAAGAACATTAAAACAAAAGCGGAAAAAATATGGTTGGCTAGAAGAGCGTTTGCGCAAGGCGATTGGGTCAGAGGCCCAAGCGTCGAGGCGCTAAGAAGGGATGCTGTAAGCATCTATATCTCTCTTCTTTTAAAACAGAGCTGTCTTTGTCTTTAGACTTTTCCGCTTTGGGTCGTAAAAATCTGAAGGATCTGAAGATTTATGTTTCCTCAATAAGGATTTTCAAAGTTTACTTAAAGTTTAGGCTTTCAGTTTTATGGTGTTTCAAGTGTTCCAGAGCATATTCGTTTCGTGAGAAAATGGGATGAAATTGTCTATATTATAGTTAAGATTGTTCCTTTCAAAAGTATTGACTAATATCTATGAGTAAAGTAATATATAAAAGAATAAAGGAAAAAATTATAAATGGAATTACATCAGTAGATGCATTATTAAAACTCTGATGATAATTGCACGTCGGTATTCTTATACCTGAGATAATAACTAGTGGTAACTGTTGTACCTATAGATTAAATATTCGGCTTCCAGCCTAGGACGTAACACCTCCCCTGTTAAGATTCGAGCGTCCCCGCTCGACCTAACGGGTTTTAGTGTATCGACGTGAAATTTCCATGTATTTGAGTTGAATATTAAAATATAAACTTAGAATAAATATAGTAAAACATACAAAAGTGTTATGAAAATCTTATGTTTCTAAGATTAATGTATAATGTGATAAGATTAACATTTGAAAATGATTTGATAACTAAAAGGTAAGTAATATAATGATTAAAATTACTTAAAATTGTTCATAAGTATTACGTTGATATATGATTATTCTATGTTATTAGTATAAAATTATATGTCTAAGATATTGATAAACATGAAATTTATGAAAATACAAAATTATATATCTAAAATATTGATAAACATGAAATTTATGAAAATACAAAATTATATATCTAAAATATTGATAAACATGAAATTCATGAAAATACAAAATAATCTAATAATAAGGTGAGTAAAATATATTTCAAAATAATAATGTAGTTAGTAATTATGAATTAGTTATATGTATGAATTAATTATATCTATGGGTCATAGCACATGATTATCTAAGAATATCTGTCTAAGATCTTGATATTGCATTTGATTAGTACTATAATCCTGATATATTTTTTTTTAAATTTTGAAACATTTTGAAGAGAATTTTTTAGATTTTCTTTGATTTCTGAAAAGTAAAGGATTTTCCGCGCCGTCTTAGGCGGGGCTAATTTCGTACCTGAGTATGACCTTTCGTCAAAAAAAATTTAAGTTTCGGTCATTGGTCAGTTTTAGAAGGGGTAGGGTCTTTCAGGGTGTGTTTTCTAATTCCTAGCTGCATATAAAAGTGTGTGTTTGAGCTGAATTTGCTCATTCTGCAACTATTTGTCGAAGTGACAAGTTTGAGTTAAAAGAAAATTTTAAATAACGTGGAAAGAAAGAATTATGGAGAATCTTGGAGCTATGTATATGCGAGTGAGAATACTTGGAGGTGAAATGAGGGTGAGTACTCTTTTCTAAATTTATTATAGCTTGTTTTCATTATTTCTACTTTTTATTAGAATCGTTTTTTTCTTTTTCAAAAAAAAACTTTAGTATATTTTTCTTATTTGTTCTAAAACCGTGTGAAAGATTTATTTCTTGCTTTCATTTGTTTCCTTAAATTTCGTTCGTTTATTAACGTGTTTGATTTGTTTTGTTAAAGGGAATCGTTGATCGAGGTGCTGAGTACCAGTGGTGGCGTGAGCAAATAGCTGGATGGAAGAGATTTATTCGACGGGGGCGTCGCCGATATAACTACCTGTGGGAGGAGGAGATCCTGGATGATACTATGGGAGATGAAGACTTCGACTTTTTCGGCATACAATGGATGCACGAAGGGCGTTGGGGACAGGACCGTCCAGTTGAAGAGAGGTTTTGTCTCACTTGTAGATTTCCGCCAGGGATATTGCTAGTGTGTAAACTTGAATAAACAACATTCAACGGCAATTTTTGCTTTACGAGTCGTTATTTACTTTTATATCTGTAAGTTAGTTTTATTCGTCAGATAAATTCTCATGAATTAGTTTTATAAGGTTTCGATTTTAAGTTATTCAATCATTTACATGAACTGGCGTTCTTGATTAGATATAGTTGAAGTTATACTTGATTTGGTAAGTTAATCTGGATTTGTTTCTGATTTGACATTGGAGGATTCTTTGGCATTAGTTCAATATCGATTCGTATATCGTTCCTGATTCATCGTTGTTTTGTTCCTGTCTGTCTACGTTGGTTCGTTGGACTGTGTGAGTCTGAGGTTGTGATCTACACTTATAGTTTATGATTTAGTAAGCTATCTTAGCTCTATCACAATGGATTATCTTTCGTTTGTTTTTAGCTCATTCGATTTCTATATCGTTCTTATCAGGAAATATTTCTGTAATTTTATATGGACCCTTATAATTATCGTCTAACGTTCCTGTTCTTTGATTTTTAACCAAATAAATTTCCTATCCTATCTTAAATGTTACAGGATTTAATTTTCTATCATAATATTCTTTAGATCTTTGTTTTGCTTTTTCTAAATTTTCTCGCGCGTTTTTCCTAGTCTCAATTAAACGTAACGTAAGATTTTTTACATGATCGTCATACGTAAGAATTTCGTCAAGGTATGGGAATTCTGAGGGTATACGAGGGTCTCGACCGTAAACTAAATAATACGGGCTGTAATTACGGATACATCGGCTGATGTATCCGTAATAATCATGGGTTGTTTAGTTTTAACTCTTACTAATTTCTTTTTCTGACAACTTATACACTTTCTAACAAAGTCTTCGACTTGTTCCTTTATATTGTCCCAAAAATATCTTTGTCTAATTCTATTATAAGTTTTTGTAACACCTTTATGACCAGCTACGGGTGACTCGTGGTTTTCCCTAATTATACCTTGCCTTTGCTCTACGGGTGGTATAATAATCCTATCCTTACAAATTGTAATTTGAATGTCCGTACCAGCAAAAGTTTTACGGATTATCTTTTTTATGGTCAGCCAAGCTGAGACATGAAGGTTGCTTCTACCTTGGGATAATCGAGCTGTTTTAATTTTAGAGTTATTCATTATTGCTTTCAAATTTCCAAAGGCTCTATTGAAACTACTTGTTTTGGGCAAAGTTTGATCGTTTTCTCGAGTTACTAAAGCAAATACTTTCTTTTTTGAAGTTCCTGATATTACTACTTGACCTAAACTATATTTTTCTAGAGGGGTTAGGTTCAATAATCCTAATTCTATTAATCGTTTACCTATGTCATCTGACACAGTTCCATCTGCGGATATAAAACAAATGTAATTATCTTTTTTCATTTCAAGATTGTCTCGAGTTTCTATCAAATTATTCGAATCTTCTACTTCTTGATTTACAATAACTATTTCGCTTTCCGAATCAGCGTTACTTTGAGAATAATTTGATTCTTCCGAAGATAATCTATCTTGAATATAGGGCAAATATGATGAATTAATTTCATTCTGTGGATTTACTTTATCTTGCGACTGATTTGAAGTTATTTCGTTTTGCGGAATTTCATTTTGAGATTTTACTTTATTTTGTGATTCATATGAATTTATTTCATTTAAATTTGTAACAATTTGAGGTGTATGATTGGATATTTGTATGATATTTTCTTTAGGTATAACTGATTTCTCTGGGGCTTTAGGTATTTTATTATTCCTAATCCTTTCAGCATGTGCATTCGGTTCAATGCAACATGGGCAAATTTTCTCTTTTCGTTGCCTGGTTGACTTTCTTATTAGCTGTTCTGGCTGAGGAACGTCCATTTTTTGTATGGTTTTGACTATTGAGTTGGACGACCCTGCTAATCCTAGCATTTTATTGTTCTTTGGGGAAGTTTCCAATTTTTTCTGTTGCACATGTGTCGTAACGGTTCTGTCGGTTAGTCTTTTGTCAAGGGTAGGTAGTACTGAAAATGCAACTTTGTGTGAATCCGTGAGAGATTCATTTACTACTAAACTGTTATCTATTTCCATAAAGCTAAGTGCTTTATCTTGATCCATAGGTTCAGAATGAATTGAAGCTTCGACTTTAGTGATATTGGATATATCTTCTTCATCTGAAGAAAAATTATTTACTGTGAAATTTTGATAAGAAATATCCATGTCTAGCGGTATAATTTCGTCTTGGTCTTGGGAATCTGCTATATCCGAATGACTTTCGGAAACAGTAATTTTAGGGATATTAATTATTTAGTCCTATCAATTTTCCGTTTCGTACGTAATGCTGGAGAAGGTGTAAATTCAGCTGATTGAATTGATCTTTTATTTAACAAATCTTTAGCTAAATTACGTTGGAAATTATTCCGTGTACGAAATGACTGAATTCTACGGTTACTAGTAGTAGGCGTTTCCTGAGTAGGAGTTTCTAGAGGGGCAGGGGTTGGGTTGTCCCCTTGCTTTTCTATAAGTCTACCTGATTTTGGGGTTGGAAAATGGGGTGAGGCAACTGTATTGTCTACATCTACATTTTCCACTGTTGTAACTTCTTCGTTATTTATCTGTTTTACGAATTGATCATTTAAGATCTGTTGTTCAATTTCTGGATTTAGTTCATTTAGATTTTGAATAGGATGATGTTGTATTTCGAGATTCTCAGAAGGAGTTTCAGATTTGGATTTAGGAATAGTTTTGAATTTAGAATTTAATTTAGAATTATCTGAATCATCACTTGATAATGATGTATGAAGTTTCGAAGAAACTTGTAATGAGGTATACCGTTTAGTATCAGACTTCTTTTTCATAGCTGATTTGAGTTTCTTTCTACGCGTTTGTTCTGGGGGTTTGTTAATGCAAAGATTTATTGGTTGATCAGACCTGTTATCACTGCTTATAGATTCTTTTGAGATTGATTCTATTGGGGGCCTACGCGATTCTCTCGGATCTGTCGCGTTCACGGGCTCAATTGTTTCAATTTTAGTTTCAATAATTTCTTTGGGGAATTTTCTAAAATTTTCTTTATCTGAACTCGAAGTTTGATTTAGTTTAGATTTTTTTGTAGGTAAGTTAGTACTCGTATCGGAAGACGATCTAAGTCTAGCTATACCTGGTTGTCCTATCAAAGCTTGTTGACCTGTCGTAGCATTTGGTTTACGCCATTTGAATTTAACGGGTAATACTACGGGGTTTCGCGATAATGCATCAGCATTAGTATTAGCTTTACCTGCCTTATATTGAATTGTATAATCGCATTCCTTCAAGCGTTCTCTCCATCTCATTACTCGCGATGTTGGGTCATTCATAGAATTTACCCACACAAGCGGTCTGTGATCGGTGATCAGAGTGAACTGTCTACCATAGAGATACGGTCTAAAAGTTTTCAATGCAAAGACTGTAGCTACCATTTCTTTCTCGGTTGTAGAATAATTTCTTTCGTGTTTATTGAGTACACGTGAAGCATACGCGACTGCAGTATCTTTCCCAATTTCGCCTTGTGAAAGAATAGCTCCAACCGCGTAACCTGATGCGTCAGTTGTTACGATAAAAGGATTTGAAAAATCTGGATATTGCAATATTGGTTCTTCGCAAAGTTTATCGCGCAAACTTTCGAAAGCTACCTGGTGCTGTGAGGTCCATTCGAACTGAGCGTTTTTACTTGTGAGATCTGATAAGGGCTTCGCGATTTTTGCAAAATCTTTTATAAAACGACGATAATATCCGGCAAGTCCTAAAAATTCTTTAACGTTTTTCGGTGTTTTCGGAATTGGAAAATGTTTAACTGCTTCTATTTTCTTAGGAT
Organism: Tenthredo mesomela; assembly: GCA_943736025.1. Classification (NCBI taxonomy): domain Eukaryota; kingdom Metazoa; phylum Arthropoda; class Insecta; order Hymenoptera; family Tenthredinidae; genus Tenthredo; species Tenthredo mesomela. The sequence goes on along the minus strand of OX031014.1, from coordinate 16,492,575 downwards.
CTGGCTTTAATCCATCAGCGGATATAATATGTCCTAAATATTTTACTTCCGTTCTTAAGAATTCACATTTATCGGTTTGCAAAGTTAAGTTAGCTTTTCTTAATCTTTCAGCTAATTTTCTGAATTTAATTGCGTGTTCTTCGATTGAACGTGAGTAAATTACGATATCATCTAAATAAACAAATAATTCCGATCCTTGTAAACCTCTTAGAACTGTATCCATCAAACGTTGGAATGTCGCGGGAGCGTTCATTAATCCGAATGGCATTCTATTAAATTCTTGATGACCGTGAGGAGTTGTAAAAGCTGTTTTATGCTTGTCCTCTGGACGTATCTCAATTTGATGAAAACCCGATGCTAAATCAAATATTGAAAAATATTTTGCACCACCGAGTTGGTCAAGAATGTCTGTTATTAATGGTAATGGATACGCGTCTCCGATAGTTTTTTCATTTAATTTACGATAATCAATTACTAAGCGCCATCTTTTATTACCTTTAGAATCTTCTTTCTTAGGTACAATCCAAACGGGGGAATTGTACGGCGAGGTTGACGGCTGTATCGTATTTATTTGCAAAAGATCGTTAATCTGTTTTTCTATTTCTACCTTTTGATGTGGGGGGTGTCTGTATTGTCGAGTATTTACAGGTATATTGTCTGTGGTCAAAATACGATGTGTCAAAACATTAGTAGCACGTAATGCTTCTCCTGGGATATGGAACAAGTCAGAGTATTCTTCTACTAGAGAAAATACTGCTTTACTTTCTTCTTCATTAAGGTGATCTAGTCGTAAAAGGTTTATGACCTCATTAGCGCGGTTTCCTCGCGTCCGAGTACTTTCTATACGCTCTGTGGTATTGTCCCTTACTGAACTATTATCCTCGTCTTCACTCATATCGAAAGGATATAAAGGAATTACGGGAATATCGACCCTAATGTCTTTATCCGTTGTATTAATAGCATATAAATACGCTTTTCCCTGAATATTTGTAACCAAAGATTCACCTGCAAAAATACCTTCATGCATATCTAAACGCGGCACGTAACCCTTTTCTAATGAATTGTTAACCCGAATAAACATTAGAGATTTCGTTCTGGCCAGCAGAACAATACTCTCTGTATCGCAAAAGGGAATTCTGTTGTTATTTAGAGTTACATGTTTTGTTTCATAATCGATCTTACCTTCGTTCACATGCATGAATTCTGATCCTATAATACCTGAAAAATGTATAGGAAAATCGTCTGGGATTACATTAAATTTACCGTGTATATTATTTATCTGTAATTGAATCTGTCCTAAAGTAATTGGTTTGTCTTTTTCTGATATACCGTTCAATTCGTAAGTTATCGATTTATTTATTGAATTTGGATCTTTTAATTCACCGATTTTAATTAAATTTAGTTGTGATCCGGTATCGATTAAAAATTTAGCATTTGTTTGTTTGAGATTTTTAGATTGAATTATTATTGAAGGAGAATTATAGGTTGTGTATGTAGAACTTATTTTACATTCTGCCGTAAAGAGTTTATGGTTAGTCTGTGAAATAAGCGCTGAGTTTATTACTGACCTGTCGACGCGCCTGGTCGATGGGACGTTGATTCGTTTCCCGCAGGTATATCGGTATTAGGTGTACCGTTATTAGTTTCGAGTTTCGCGTTATTATACTTGCGTTTTCTACAATCTCTGATTATATGACCTTTTTTCTTGCAATAGTTGCACTCTAGTAATCTATTAGGATTTGATTCCGTGTTGTTACTGTAATTACCGAGTTTTTTATTTTTATTTTGTAAAGTTCGGCAATCTGCAATGACGTGGTTATTTTTCTTACAATAATTGCAAAATTTCGCGTCTTGTGTACTCGTGTTTGTTGGACTATTTTTAGTATTCGCGTTACCGTGATTTGATTTGTCATGTGTGTTAAATTTATTTGTCGGTTTATGATTATTACTTTGATTTGACTGAATAGGAAGACATTGTTTTGATGAGATTCCGGGGATTTCCAAATCAAGATCCGGTATCATTCCATGTTGGTCTTCGACGTTTATAGCTTCTTTCACTACGTCGACAAGTTTTGTATATGAATTTAATTTTGGTATAAACACTGAAATTCTAGGAGTTAAACCTTCGATAAAAGCTGTAACAGCAGCTTCGTTTGCTGAAAATGTCCTAGCTTCTACGCTTGTCCCGTCACGTTTTATTTCTAAAAGAGTTCCCTGTAGGTGTTGACCTATTCTGTAGTTAAAATCAATTACTCTTTCTTTTGGTTTTTGTTTGAAATTGTTAAATTCTCTAAGCCATACGCCAACGCGTTTTTTCAGTCTGAAGTGTGAATTTAAAAATTTTGTCAGTTCGTCAATCGTTTGTAAATTTGCGTCAAAAACACGTTTTTCTGGTTCTCCTTTACATTTAGAACAAAGAATTCTTACTAAGAAATCTTCTGGGAAAGTTGTTAGATATCGTTTTGCGTATTCACAATGTTGGATGAACGATTTGATTGGGTAACCATCAGGTTTACCATTAAAATCAGGAATGGTTTTGAAAAATTCTTTATAATCATATGCCATGATATTTGAATTATTAAGAGTAGAATTATTTCCTAGTCGATCGTTCAAATTTGGTTCTGAATTTTCATTTGAATTTTCGTTTGAATTTGAGTTATTACCAAGGGTTTGTGACATATCCATTTTTTCGTCAGGCATGTTGTTAAAATTATTTTCGACTTACTTTGATGAAGAGGAATAACAATAGCGTAATATCTATGAGTTAGTGTAGTAGTCTTCGTGGGTGAGCGGTAGGGCGGGTCTTCGGTCGCTGGAGTTGGTCTTGAAGTTCTGCGCTGCGATGGTATCCGACGGCAAAATCAATGATGATCGATGTTGAGTTTGAAATTCACTGATGATGAGATTCTTGATGTTGATGTTTTAGATCGATGATGTTTAGTCACGTTAGTTTGATGATTTTTACAGTTTGTGAATTACCAATGTAATGAATATGAAAAATAAAATAATCATGAAGAAAAAAAAAACAAATTTTTAAATAATAATAAATAAAATAATAATAAATAAATAGACGATTTTGCACAGTCCATTCAATTTATTAATATTTTGTGAGAAAAAAAAAAAAAAAAAAAGTATCGTGCGGGACTGGAACCCGGGACCGCCAGGGTGGGAGCCGTGAACCTTACTGACTGGGCTACGCTCGCTTGCTTGAAAAAGATGTAATTTTACGGGTCTAATAGGTACGACTTAAATTTCCGAACGACCGTCTCGAAAACTATGAGCCGTTGAAAGAAATCCCGTTACTCAGGTACTCAGGTTGGGTCCCTCTACAACATATCTGAGACCCATCAAAATCCGTGAGTGACAGCCTGTAAGGTCCCCTTGTCAGACACTCAGCAGCAGCGTTGCGGATGCGATCGAATTCTGCGATCGGGAGCTTCATCTACCGCAGTTTGCTAACAGTGCTGGCACTGTAAGATTTTTACGGTGCATAGATTGCGTCTTTGACTTTCTTAATGTCAGAAACCCGTTTGGGAAGGGATTCAAAGCGCCCTTACGCATGTCGAATGAAGAGGTTTGGCGTTCCCGAATGGAAACCGAACTACAATACATGTCGTAGCTTAAGACTCTCGACTCCAAGCCAATCTACAAATCGAGACGGGCGACTGGATTCAAAGGCTTATATGCCGGTGTTCTGGCGGTATTTGGACTGTTCAATGATTTTGTGAAATGTGAAGGTTCACAACTAAAATACCTTCTTACTTACAAAATGAGCCAAGATCATCTAGAGCTCTTTTTTTGTGCTGTAAGGCAGCGAAGTGGTTGGTGCCCAAATCCAACCGTATCCCAATTTACGTCTGCATTCAAACGTCTATTAATACGTTGTAACGAAATGATACCTCCGGTAAAGCAAACACCTGCCGGCTAGTCAAATAGGTATCATCTCGTTACAACTAGAGGCAGCACCGTCCGGTGACCGGTCTCAGTGCCCAAGTACGCCGCCAGGCGGCTACCACTCTTGCAAACCAAAAGCACCGACCGCGCATATACAAGCCGGCCCGGCACGCCGTCCAGTCAGGTCTCTCTGGACAACAGCCTACCTACGGCTTCAGATTGAACTCCGTCTAATAGACGTACGGACCGCGGGAAGAGACCCCGGACCGCTAGGCGCGTTCGCGTATTCAATAGAGGCTTCACCTTTATTTCCGTTTCGCACTAGATACCGAATCCGTAACTTACTAAAATCACCGTTATACTTTAACTTCCAGATCATTAATATAATTTTTAGTTCACTTTACCTAGTATTAAAGCATAGATAGCTATTAGCGAATAGTACCGATTTACGCCAAGCATAGCTTACTACTTATATGTTACCGCCCTAGAGGCGCTTGTATCGCGGAGTACCGCATCGAGTCAAACTATTAGACTCTCGATTCTTTACTCTATTTAACTATATCGCGGAATACCGCATCGGGTCAAAAGATTAGACTCTCGTTCTTTAATCCAGTCTTCTGGCTAAACTATCCTTGGCTTAAGTCACCTGAACATACTAGCACTAGTCCTAGCATATACCTAGATAATAAGTTTATTAGATAACGCTACTTTCTTGTGTCTAACTATTTTTTTTATATTTTCTTTTCTTTCTAGTCTGGCATCTAATACCCCAGCAAAGTCTAGTAATATAATTAATCAATAAAGCATATATATATTTAATTTGTTAACTAAATCTGCTTTCTCGGTATTTCTATGAAACCCTACTACCGGCAGACCGAGCATCCGGCGGAGGGGGACGAGACCCCCAGACCCGTTTGCCGTCTACACCGGGTATCCTTGCACCCCACACTCCACCCGGTCTAGCCGGAACGTTACAACGTCATGAAGTATCATCGGCAACTGGAAATGTTCAAGAAATGGATAATACCAAGATTCTGCATGTATCATCTGAAAAGAAGAAAGAAGCGAGATTAAATCGTTATGACATGAGTATTTATACAGAATTGGAAAATACCAGGTTTTACCGCAGATATGATTTGGGAACTGAAGATGAAAATTCTGTGGATGACTTGAACGAATCCATAAACTTTGTGTGGTCTTTACCTGAGAGTACAAGTGAATTTTCTGAACACGTTGTCGGTTATACAGCATGTATCACCTCAAGTATCGAGAATGGGAGGGACTCAGTTGACGCGAAGTCACGCCCCACCAACCAATCAACAAAGAGAAGAATTTCGTAGACCAAAATTCTTACGAAAAATAGAAAGTACAATTTGTTGGTGTAAGCAAAAAATATCAACGACTCGAATACAATGGGTGATATGAATAAAGCGAAGCATATGCTCATGCTCATATTTCTATGTGATTTGACTGTACACAAGTGTACAGTAAACACATACAAAAGTATGAGCATGAGCATACGCTTCGCCTTATTCATCTTGTTGTAGGGAAGAAATATCAACAACGACTCGAATCAGGCTGTTAGATATTTATTCATTCCGACGCTCTCAAAAGCAGTTGATTCCTCTTTGTTGATTGGTTAGTGGAGCGTGACTTCGCGTCAACTGAGTCCCTCCCATTCTCGATACTTGAGGTGATACATGCTGTATAGCTGGTTTTGTTGTAAGAAAGCTGCGGAAAACTATGAAATGTAACACGTGTATCACTTCATGCCTCGGTGAAATTGGAAGCCCTGCCGAAAATCGTCTGAATCGCACGTCTCTTACAATTTTAAAGTCTCGAGGCGGATTGACGATCCCAAGCACGAGCGTTATAAAGATATGCCTTACCACGGAAAAGCTCTTTCGACATGCGTGCAATATGAATTCGGGACGTCCGCCAATAGAGAAGAATTTCTCTGCAGTGTTATCTAACACTGTCTTCTACAGGGTAACACAAGATGCAGCCCTTTTCAGAGATCTAGAGGATCATAGTTACGATAGCGCACCTGAAGAATTAGCAACCCTGATGGGCCTGTTGGACGTTTATATTGTCCATAATTGCGTCTTTTGGACGTCCCAACGTTCAATATTGGTTTAACGGACGTCCGAACGTCCTGGATTGCGTCCAACCGACGTTACAGCGTCCAAAAATCGTTCAGTGAACGTCTTATACGGCGTTCATAATTAGTCCTACGGACGTTTGCGCCAACTTAATGATTTTCCTTTAAGTCGATGTCTATTCATCGTCTGCCGAACGTCCATTACTAGGTCCATAAGGGGTCCAAATAACGACCCATCTGTTCCTTCAATTAATGCTTAAAGCCCCGGTCCATTTGTAGTTCTGGAGACGTCCATAACTACGTCCAAAATGGGTCCAGATGGCGTTTCATCTAGTTTTCTTATTTATATCCAAGTCCTGTCCATTTATAGTTCTGAAAACGTCCATGATTAGGTCCGGTTCGTGTCCAAGGCCTGTCCATTTTGAGTTTCGTAAACGTCCAGAATTACGTCCAGAATTGGTCCAGACAACGTCGCAGGCGTCTTTCCCATTGACTACGTTTCCACCGGGGCAGAGTCAAATGGGGTTAGCCATCGGGAATAATATTTGAAGAGAAATTCCCTATTTTCTTCTCGAATCCTGATTGGCTTACCCCGTTTGAACTCTGCCCCGGTGGAAACGTAGTCAATGGGAAAGACGCATGCGACGTTGTCTGGACCAATTCTGGACGTAATTCTGGACGTTTACGAAACTCAAAATGGACAGGCCTTGGACATGAATCGGACTTAATCATGGACGTTTTCAGAACTATAAATGGATACGACTTGTATATAAATAAGAAAACTAGATGAGACGCCATCTGGACACATTTTGGACGTGGTTATGGACGTCTCCAGAACTGGACTAGAATTGGACTAGATAACGTTACATGCGCCTTTCCAATTTATGCACAAGTTCCGGTTTATTTTCAGTAGAAAAAAAAGTCTATGAACTATGCTTTACCATGTGGGCCACCTATATTATTTGAGATCTCTGAAAAATTGTAATAACTTCAGGGAGGCGGTTACGAACTTTTATTATTGGTATCAATATAGTACATGAAACATATGATCATTGCAGTAAAGTAAATAGAAAGTATAAGTATAAGTATTAGTATAGTCCTAAGTATGGACTGATTTCCTGGCTGCATTTGGTCTTCGATGAACGTTCAGGCGACGTCCATTCGACAGCATAAAAACGTCTATCGGACGTCTCAAGTCACCTTACAAACGGTCAAATCAGTCCATACGGAGTCACAATGAACGTCTATTGGACCTTATATCGTCCGTTTAATTGCGTTGAAAAAAAATCATGTGGACGTTGCGTGGACCTTCCGTGAAGTCTAAAAATGCAACATCTGGACGTCCACCCATTATGTCCAACTTTGGTCCAACTATGGTCCCATTGGCCCATCAGGGAAACCACGTGCATATCCTCATCAAGGCTGTCATAAGTTTATATGCTTCACATATTGTCATATTATAGGAAACTTATAGCCCTATAGTATTTCGACAAGTGTTCTTTTTTTTTTTTTTTTATATTATATTAATTACTTTCTTTGAACAGGTGATTTCTTGATTGAATAATCCACGAAAATTGTGATTGCACAATTTTAATAGTAAAATAATAAAAACTCACTTAAGGTAAACGGCCCGGTTTCCGACCCCCCCCCCCCCCCCCCCCCCCCCCCCCTCCTAGTCGTTCTTCGCTTTATTCTTAGAATTCGCTTTATTATAGAATAAAGCGAAGAACGACTAGGGGGGGTCGGAAACCGGGCCGTTTACCTTACCTCTTCATGTAAATATATATATTTGATTTATTTAAACCAAGGTGGCTTAGCGAGGTTATAGACGACACTGTTTCTACCTTTCTTTTTACATAGCACGAACTTAATCGTGATGATCGCGAATAACGCAACGTGTACAGGCGCTTATAACATACTATATCAGCGAGGCGCATCGAACATCATTTGAAATTTCGCGCCATTTTTGGAAGAAAGATTTAGTTGAAGCGATGAACGAAAAGCGTATAGAAAAAAAAAAAAGAAAAAAAGATGAAGTGATAAATATGGCGGAATATAGATTTAATAAGAAGAGAATAACCCAGCAAGCTGCAAAATTAAATAATCAAATTGAAGCATTACCTGGGGAAAATTGGTATCTTGATTTTGGCGATTTAAATTATACGTGCCAAAATTGTTCAGCACTATTTTGGTCAGTAGAATTTTCCAAAAAAAGTTGTTGTCATTATGGGAAAATAAAACTTCCTCCGATGAGTGATTACGAATTCGATGATTGCATGTGATCATGCCGTATCCGTGATATAAACTTATGTATAATCGTGTAACGACAGCTATATCTGATTATACCGGGATGATTTCTTGATAGTATACAGGTGACAGCGCATGCGCCAAATAATTCATTTTCATTGGTCGGTAAAGTCGTCACGCAGTGGTATTTGAGGCCAGCCTGCCTCAGCATACGACGAAACTCGCGCATGCGCAGTCACCTGTATACTATCAAGGAATCATCCCGGTATATATTTCCGCTCAAGCTTTCTTATAGATTTTATTCTGCTGTATATAATTATAGATAGATCTATATCTGATTATGTATAGTTCCGCACAAGCTTTACTTGATTAGATCGAATCACATATATAACCTATACAGGGTGGGGCAATTACTATTACCACCTTAAAAATCTTTGAAACTAAAAGCTTGAGCGGAAAAGAACCCCGCACAAACCTTATGGAAACTGGCTTTCGTCGAAAAATTCCAAAAAATTTCAGGATGGTAGTTCTTGAGGTCCTGATTAATATTTACCATTGGTACCCCTAACGACTTTTGACCAACGTATAACATCGGTATATCAACCGTGAACACGTGGTATTAGTATTAACAGAGTAAACGCACCGTAGTAAAACTGTGTGTTGTAGGAATAAATACCGTATTTTTGAGCTCGGATGCATACCGTCTATACACCGTAGGTAATCACTAATAATACGGTATTGAAGCGGAATTTTCTCAGTCGTGATGGCAGATGAAGTACGCATGAACAGGGTATGAGACACGTATGTCAATACGGTATGAATGTGGTGAGAATACGGTTTCAAAACTGTGGAACTACGGTACACATACTGCGGTCAAACCCAATTGCTTGAGCTGGCCAGAAAATTTGACGGTTTAGGCAGGGTATGGTAACTGTGTTCATACCGTATAAAAACTGTGTTCAGCACCCGTGAATGCGGTGGAAGTGCCGGTAAAACACGGTACGCAGAAAGGCGCAAATATACCGTATTTCTGAAGTGATTACCCGTGGTAAACCCGGAAATATACCGTTCAACATCGGTATATGAACCTTCTCTCAACCTTGCGAAAAAGTCGTTAGGGACAATGCGCGGAAATCAATTTTACAGAAGTTAGAAGGGTTTACAGGTCACGATTTTTAGCCATATTGTATTAGTTCAGAAGTCTCTGCAATCCTTCATGCATAACGTCAGGCGTACAGTCGATCGACGAGTGATCATCAAGCGTGTATATGTATACAATATGGCTAAAAATCGTGACCTTTAAACCCTCCTAACTTCTGTAAAATTGATTTCCGCGCATTGTGCCAATGGTAACTATTAATCAGGACCTCAAGAACTACCATCCTGAATTTTTTTGGAATCTTTCGCCGAAAGCCAGTTCCCATAAGGTTTGTGCGGGGTTCTTTTTCCTACAAAAGTTGCTCAGTATCAAGGGGGCCGTTGTGCAGAGATACCGATTTTTTTGTCACCGAAGGCCCTCAGGAGATATCAAGGTCAACTCCATTTTTTTAAATGGACTCATATGTTTTTGGTCCCATAGTGTGATAGCGGCTTTTTATACGATTTCAACGACCTATAACACAAGGTCGTTCAAGGTCGTACAATATCGTCAGTTTTCGTGGGTTTATCATTATTTTTTTTCTTTTCATTTTTTTTTTTTTTTTTTATTTATACCAACTTTTTCTTAATCGGCTACTAACTTCATTGAACAATGCAAACACAATACAAAATGTAGTTAGTAGCCGACCAAAAAAAGAGTTAGTAGGCTACTAAATATCTATGTATGAATACGGGTGTATTTGTTTTCTTCTCAGAGTGAGAATGATAAACTGACGATCTTGTACGACCTTGAACGACCTTGTGTTATAAGTCGTTGAATTCGTATAAAAAGCCGCTATCACACTATTGGACCAAAAACATATGAGTCCGATTAAAAAAATGGAAATGACCTTGATATCTCCGGAGGGCTTTCAGTGACAAAAAAATCGGTATCTCTGCACAACGGCCCCCTTGATACTGACAAGGGGGACTTACAGGCTGTCACTCACGGATTTTGATGGGTCTCAGATATGTTGTAGAGGGACCCATCCTGAGTACCTGAGTAACGGGATTTCTTTCAACGGCTCATAGTTTTCGAGACGGTCGTTCGGAAATTTAACTCGTACCTATTACACCCGTAAAATTACAGCTTTTTCAAGCAAGCGAGCGTAGCCCAGTCAGTAAGGTTCACGGCTCCCACTCTGGCGGTCCCGGGTTCGAGTCCCGCACGATACTTTTTTTTTTTTTTCTCACAAAATATTAATAAATTGAATGGACTGTGCAAAATCGTCTATTTATTTATTATTATTTTATTTATTAATGAATATGAAAAATAAAATAATAATGAAGAAAAAAAAAAAACAAATTTTTAAATAATAATAAATAAAATAATAATAAATAAATAGACGATTTTGCACAGTCCATTCAATTTATTAATATTTTGTGAGAAAAAAAAAAAAAAAAAAAAGTATCGTGCGGGACTCGAACCCGGGACCGCCAGAGTGGGAGCCGTGAACCTTACTGACTGGGCTACGCTCGCTTGCTTGAAAAAGATGTAATTTTACGGGTGTAATAGGTACGAGTTAAATTTCCGAACGACCGTCTCGAAAACTATGAGCCGTTGAAAGAAATCCCGTTACTCAGGTACTCAGGATGGGTCCCTCTACAACATATCTGAGACCCATCAAAATCCGTGAGTGACAGCCTGTAAGTCCCCCTTGTGAGCAACTTTTGTAAGAAAAATTTTCCGCTGAAGCTTTTAGTTTCAAAGATATTTGAGGTGGTAATAGTTATTGCCCCACCCTGTATATAACGTATATAAACCTATATACGATTTTATATCGTTCCGTATGAGCTTCAACTGATTTATATCTAATTATATCTGATCATATATGGTTGTATGTAGTCCTATATATAATTCTATATGGGTCTATATATGATTATACAGGGTGTTTCTTTTAACTCTGCACACGATGATAGGATGTGTAGGGGGTGCCTAGACAAGCATTTTGAGGTACGACACCCAAGGTCGGAAACTCATCCTAACGGCTGTAGAGGGCTTTGAAGGTTTTGGTACCACGCGCTTCTCGTAGTGTAATGAGATCACTTTCGACCCAGCATTTTATTCAGCCGTAGACAGCAGTACAAAATATGCTCTTGCGTGAAATCAACAAAATGATAAACTTGGCAATAAAAAAATAACAAAACGATTTCCGGTGCTTCTAAACAGAATTTGAAAAAGTTATGGAAAACGAAAAGCCCAAGTGTGCAAAACCCCAATTCGTTTTCAATAACTCTTTCAAATTCTGTTTATAAGCACCGGTATTATTATTTTTTTATTGCCAAGTTTATCGTTTTGTTGATTTCACGCAAGAACATTTGTACTGCTGTCTACGGCTGAATAAAATGTTGGGTCGAAAGTGATCTCATTACACTACGAAAAGCACGTGGTACCAAAACCTTCAAAGCCCTCCACAGTCGTTAGGATGAGTTTCCGACTTTGGGTGTCTTACCTCAAAATGCTTGTCTAGGTACCCCCTACACACCCCATCAGTATGTGCAGAGTTAAAAGAAACACGCTGTTTATAGTTCTGAGCAAATTTCCATCGGTTATATCTTATCATATATAACTATGTACACTAGGGTGGTCGTTAGAAAAAAAAATTCCGCTACGCTCCCCAAATCGACTCCAAATAAATCAAAACTCATCCTGTAATTTTTTCAGATTTTTATTTCAACGCTTGACCCTTGACCACAGAGGATAAACTTCTCCATTTAAAATACACGGGGTTTCGTGATCTTTTCAGTCATTATTTCACTGTGGGTCTAATTATGGACATAAAAATCTGAAATTCTCACAGATTGGTCTACGGAAATGCTGTTCTGTGAAAAAAAATCGCCACCCCCCTGCCCTCAAAATTTTATATGGTTCCTCCCATGCCAATGTGGTGATTTTTTTTTTCCTCTAATTTCATGGAATGTTGCTCAAAAACATTGGAAATATATGTTTTCCGATGTCTTTCGGTTTTTTCACATTTCGTACGGGATATTCCGACATTATCCAATATCATACGGACTTGAGGTAAAGGGAATAATCGATTATAATGCCAAAGTTGACTTTGTAACTCCTTGTTGATTTCTTTTGCGAAAAAAATCTATAATAAAAGAGTTGACTTCATTCAAAAATTACATGGATGACGTTAACAAAAAAATTTGCTAATTAAAAAAAAAAAAAAAAAAGAAAAACGAAAATGCTGCAAAAACACACCGAAAACCACTTCCGTACAAAATGTGGGAAAACCGAGAAACATCGGAAAACATATTTTTAATGTTTTTGGAAAACATTCGATGGAATTGTAAAAACATAAAAAAAAAAAAAACTTTCGGAAAATAATGTCGGAATATCCCATACGAAATGTGAAAAAACCGAAAAACATTGGGAAACATATATTTCTAATGTTTTTGAGCAACATTCGATGAAATTGGAGAAAAAAAAAAATGATCACATTGGCATGGGATGAACCATACAAAATTGGGAGGGCAGGGGGGTGGCCATTTTTTCTTCACAGAGAAGCATTATCGTGGACCAATCTGTGAGAATTTCAGATTTTTATATTCATAATTAGACCCACAGTGGAATAATAACTGAAAGGACCGCGAAACCCCGTGTATTTCAAATGGAGAAGTTCATCCTGTGTGGTCAAGGGTCAAGCGTTGACATAAAAATCTGAAAAAATTACAGGATGAGTTTTGATTTATTTGTAGTCGGTTTGGGGGGCGTAGAGGGATATTTATGTTTTTTCCCGTTCTAACGACCACCCTAATGTACACATCCATATATAGTTTGTAACGGGTTTTCCTGGGCTCGGGTACCCAGAAATAATAAGCCGAATACAAACCGGGGCCTACGGGTAGCTAGGGGAAGCTGTTGGGCGCCAGACTTCACGTAGAAGTCCTCTCTCTCTCACACTCTGCGACCCTCCGACTAACTCTAAGGGTAGAGGGATTTCGTGGGGGCGAGGAATAAAGACACCCTGTATAATTACGATTATTATTGTTTATTGAAGAAAAGAAAAAAAAGAAAAGGTGGCGAATTTAGTTTCACGCCCGCTACCTGGCGTATTTACAAAAGAATAAATTAAAATACTGGCTCTACGTTACTCTAATGTCTCGACTTTCTTTTAGCAAGGACTCTACTCTACTATTAAATATCACAGACAGTTCACTAAGTTATTATTATCATCAAACAAACTAAATATCACAAGCAAAATAAATGAAGCTAATAAAATAATTAAATATGAAAATATAAACTCTATTAAATTACAACTAACTATTAACACCCTCTCTGTCTCTATACTCTATCCAGAGTATCCTAGATCTAGTTAGACGGTAGGGAGGACAGAGTCGACTCTACCTACGGTCTAGTGATCGCTCGCTCTAACGAGGAGGAAGCAGACGAGCTCTGACGGGTGACAGCTGAGCGTCGCGCGTGACGTCAGAGGTCGGTGGCAAAATGGCGTCTACTAATTTTCTGCGCAGCGGTCACCAATGCTGGCACGGCTACGCGCAGCGTAAACAAGGCGCCCGGTGTCTACTTTTGAATCCAACGGTTCGCGGGGAACGGTTGAGATTCAGACACGAGGCTTCTCGAGGCTCAGGGTATTTATGCGGGGGATGCGGGTTCTACTAAGGATAGACTGGGTTATGAATCAGATTGATCCTACCTGGTGTAGACGTAAATACGGCCTCGGTTGCGACGGTATCAGATAATAAACGGTCGGAGAGCCGGGGTTTTGCGTAGGTCGTCTAGTTTCCAATTCGATAGTCCAATGATCCACAAGCCAAATCAATATCCAGGTACATAAGCCCGGGTCGTTATAGTCACAGCAAAACAATACACAAAACTCTACACAAAACTCTCTCACAACTCTTTACAAAAACTCTCTCACTCTCTCTCACTCTACAATTCGCACTTTACTTTTGGCTCTACTAAATCACACGAGGTGTATCCTATAGCTCCCAAAAATGGAATGAAGATCTCTTCCGTTATCTATAGTACCAACCGGCGTCGCCCGGTAAGCGAGCGCTGGCGGCGACCCGGTCGCCATGTGCGAGGATCTGCGGCCAATAGGGCGTCGCTGAGGGAGAGCGGCGCGATTTAAATCGGGCGGCTGGGCTTAGACACGTCCGTAGGTCGGTTAGGCGGAAGTCTAACGTGCACCACCCCAGCAAACACAAAAATCAATTACGTAACGGTTACATATCTGGTACATAGTAATGTCCGCCACAAACGTGGAACAGTGACATACATATCGCTGGGCCATCCCCGCGATATGTATGTCACTGTTCCACGTTTGTGGCGGACATTACTATGTACCAGATGTGTAACCGTTACGTAATTGAATTTTGTGTTTGCTGGGACGTTACAAGTTATATCTGGAAACATATATAATTTGACATGGTTATATATAAACTAATATATAATTATTAGGGTGGTTCAAAATAGACCTAATTTCTCAGATGTTGCTGCTCATCCGTGAATATGTTGTTTGTGATTTTGAAAAATTATTCCATTTTTTTAGCTCTAGAGGACAATATTTACTACTGCCTCAGGGAAGTTGAAAATTTGAAATTTAGCCATTTTTGGCAATTTCAAAGTTCTCAGATCAAAGCGCTCATCCTGCTACCTCGAGATTCTCATTCAATGAGCATGTTGGTTTAAGATGAGACTCGTACGATAATATTTAGTACTGCCTCGGAGACATTGGAGTTTTTTCAATATTTTGCGTTTTATCGGAGATTCGATCGCCAGGTGCTGCTTATGAGACAGTTTCATCTTACCAATATAAGGAAGAAATCCAAGCAGTTTGCAGTCTGCGGGACCATTTTTACTACTGCCTCATTGAGGGCGACTTTCCTTCAAGTAAAATTAGCAACATGATGCAGTAGTAAAAATGGTCCTACAGACTGCAAACTTCGTGTATTTTTTCCTTAAAATGGTAAGAAATGGCCTGTCTCATGAGCAACACCTGGCGATCCAATCTCTAAGAAAACCCCTAAATAGTGAAAAAACTTCAATGTCTCTGAAGCAGTAGGGGGAAGTCCCATAACGCCGGACGGCACCTAGTATCGGACATTGCTAGTATCAGCCAAACTAGAAACATTATTTACAATTCTTTTTCGTGGTTCGAACATGCATCGCGAGCGTAGTAGAGGGGATGTGTCACTAGCGGCAGTCTGCGTGCATGCGTGATCAAGAGGCACTTGAAATTTGAACCTGCAGAAATCTGCGTCACATCTAATTTTCTCGTGGACATATTCCGAACAATTGGTGGTTCCACCATTTTGTTTTTCAATTGGAATGTTTGTTGGTATGTATTCTTTCAGACAATGTACGATAAAAGTAAAAATTTTTGCGGTCTAACGTACATTTTATTATTCAGTCTGGTATTACGGGTCCCTAATATCGGACACTCGACTTGTCCCCTAATACCGGACACAGCTTTTTTAACTTATTTCGGTTATTTGTACAAAAATTGTTCTCATTCGTTGTATAGTGGTATTTTGACTATGGCTGACCAGTCCAAAATACGGGTAAAAGAAAAATGGTTAGACGAAAACATGAAAAGAGCGGTCCAGAAAGTTTTCTATGAGAAGATGACTCGTAGAGAGGTTACCGTGAAATATGAGGTACATATCTAAGAGTACCTTGTTTGATCGCGTGAAAGTGATGAAAAGTGGAGGTGAATATCATTTTAAACCGGAACTAGGAAGAATTGACTTGAATTGAATTTCTTTTTATCACTTTTTCCATTCATACTATCATTGTCCGGTACTAGGCGCCACTCTTCTGACGCAACCGTTTTTAATACTAAATATAAAGATATTTTCTCATCAGTTTGACGTTAAATAAATATTAAAAATGTTATTACATTATCACAAATACTCCAAAGTTTACTATAAACATGAAAAATATCGAAGATCCTATGTATTTTGTCGTTTTATTAATGAATAACCTTAAGTGTCCGGTACTGAGAGACTTCCCCCTACTAAATATGATCGTACGAGTCTCATCTTGAACCAACATCCTCATTGAATGAGAACCTAGAGGTAGCCAGATGAGGACTTTGGTCTGAGAACTTTGAAATTGCCAAAAATGGCAAAATTTCGAAATTTCAACTTCACTGAGGCAGTA
The DNA here is from genome assembly GCA_943736025.1 of Tenthredo mesomela. Lineage (NCBI taxonomy): Eukaryota > Metazoa > Arthropoda > Insecta > Hymenoptera > Tenthredinidae > Tenthredo > Tenthredo mesomela. The sequence goes on along the minus strand of OX031014.1, from coordinate 16,476,061 downwards.
GTAAATATTGTTCTATAGAGCAAAAAAAAAAAAAAAAAAAATGGAATAATTTTTCAAAATCACAAACAACATTTTCACAAATGAGCAGCAACATCTGAGAAATTAGGTCTTTTTTGAACCACCCTAATAATTATATATAATTATATCCGAATATATCTAATCGTTTTTTCTCGGGCGTATTATAAATTTAGACAAAAATAGGTACAATGCTCCTTCAACTGCGGAATGTGCTGCCTTGATAATATCCAAAGATGGTCAGATACCATCATCGTTTGATATGTGTGTTTATCCAGAAGATCTTCCACGTGGTGTAAATAGTTATACATCTTTGAACAAATTATCATTTAAACAACTGATACAAATCGAAATATGGGGGGTTGGCGCGCGAAGCGCGCAGGGGTGCGTAGCCCCCCTAGTATATATTGTAACATATCAGCTGCTCCGAGTCAGATCAGCGCGCGCATCGACAGCTCGACCGAACGAAAGACCAGCGTGACGTCATCGAAGGTATAAATTCGGCACTGTCAGCCGACTCGGGAGCATTTGCCGCCTGTCGGGGTATTCTAGCTCATTTCTATATCATTTCTTTGCAAATCATACTGGGGGTCTTCACCGGGTGATTATTTAGCTTCATTTCAAATCTTAGAGTCAATAAAATAAATGTAACAACAGTCGGGTTCATTTCAATATAATTTAAAACATAGCAACAGCCAAACGCGGCATCATATTATTATCTTCGAGTCAAAAACCTATAGCCTGTCGGTATAGCAAAACAAACCTAGCGTTAAGAAAAACTTGTAAATAGAAAAACCGAGAAAACCGTTCAAATTCAAAACTAGAAGTTAAGTTTAGTTTTATTATTTCTTTTTCTGTACTATTTTTATATTCTTTATTTTTCACAAATTACTGATTAAAATAATCTTAAACTGGATTTTCATCTGACGCAAAACCTTTATTACAAAACCTAAAACATCTTCATGAATCCCTTTTATTTCACAGAATTCTAGGTTCAGGTGCTCTCGCATTGGTATCGATTTTTAATCCATATCCACTGCTTTGATCACTCTTAACTCCGGAATTTTAGGGACACCAGGTTCAGGTGCACTTGCATCGGTATTGATTTCTAATCCGTATCCGCTGCTTTGGACACTCTTAACTCTGGATCTTAGCTCTGTAAACCCTACGTGGCGTACCGAGTCTGACAGCTTAGCTTTTCACAGTATTTGATTCACCAACGCTCGAAATATAAATTTTATGCAACATCCCACGACCATCAGTCCATTTTCTTAAATAATAAAATTAATTAAAAAGGACCCAAACGTTGCAATATATATATATATATATATATATTAGGGTGGCCGTTAGAAAAAAAAATTCCGGGCCGCCCCCCAAATGGACTCGAAATAAATCAAAAGTCATCCTGCAATTTTTTCAGATTTTTATTTTAACGCTTGACCCTTGACCACAGAGGTCGAACTTCTCCATTTGAAATACACGGGGTTTCGCAGTCCTTTCAGTTATTATTCGACTATGGGTCTAATTTTGAATATAAAAATCTGAAATTCTCACAGATTGGTCTACGAGAATGCTTCTCCGTGAAGAAAAAATGGCCACCCCCCTGCCCTCTAAATTTTGTATGGTTCATCCCATGCCAATGTGATCTTTTTTTTTTTTCTCCAATTTCATCGAATGTTGCTCAAAAACATTGGAAATATATGTTTCCCAATGTTTTTCGGTTTTTTCACATTTCGTATGGGATATTCCGACATTGTTTTCCGAAAGTTTTTTTTATTTTTTTACAATTCCATTTAATGTTTTCCAAAAACATTAAAAATATATGTTTCCCGATGTTTCTCGGTTTTCCCACATTTTGTACGGAAGTGGTTTTCGGTGTGGTTTAGGAAGTGGTTTAGGTGTTATGTCTTATATATGGGGTCTTGTCCCTGTTCTAAATACTACGGTATAACCGAGGGATATCGATGATAGGTAATTGGACAGTTATGTTGCGGTGAACTAATGGTTGTATTTAAAACGAACAGTATTATATTTTATTTAGGTATGATACATTGGTCTTAGTGGTATTTAGTTATATTTAGTAGGCCAAGTTATTTAGTTATTCTAGGTGTCTACTGTAACGAGTATAGTTGGGAAGTGAGTCGAAGGAAGGATAGTCAAGTAATTGTTAGAATAGTAAGGTAAAAGGTTTTAGCTGACTCGTTGCATTTGGCAGAGCCGTGTGCAACGAGCGTTTTCTAAAATGTAGGAAAGGAAGTCGCGGAGATCAGGTAGCAAGTAGATAAGAAGAGTAGGGACGTAGAGATGTAGAGGAGTAGAGATGCAGAGGGAAAAAAGGGGGGAAGCGTGTGAAGAGTTAGAGGACAGAGGTATGGGCGAACGTATGGGTGGTGATACCCAGACGTAACACCCCCCCCCCCCCCCCCCCCCCCCCCCCCCGTTAGAGGAAACATATCGCCTGTATTCGGGCGGTATGTTTTCTTTTAACGCAGTTATTTAAATATCATCTAGGGCATACCCCGGCCTCACTGTGCTCTTCGGAGCAGGCCCCGCTCTAAGTGACAATTAGTGCGACCCGAAATCCCCTCGGTCTACCTGAAAACGGTCACTCGTCCTTACCTGGAAGTGCGATGGTAGGGGCAGCGTTCAGGAGAAATAAAAGGAACTAAGGGGTGTGCGGTCTATTTGGGACGGCAACAACTGCGTTACCTGCATATTCCCACTCATACCTACCAAAATCCAAGAAATGGCGTTAAAAGGATTAGTGCCGGTGAACGGGTTAATAGGATTAACAGCTTAGCTCTTTCGACTAATGAGTGTGCCGGGGTATGATCTAGGGTTTACAAATAGGTATTATTATCCTAATGTTAAGGTCTGAATTATATTCTAAAGGCTTATGTCTAACTAAGTAGGTGATTACATCTTTTCACAATGGTATATAAGGTTGTGTGTCCTAATGTTGTGTCTGAATTATATTTTAAAAGCTTATGTCTAAGTTAATGATTACAATTTCAAAAGCGTTGGTAATGGTATGATAATATGGTTAACATGATATAGGTATTTAAAATCTAGCTTACATTATTCAAGTTTATAATAAGTATATATAAGTAATTGGCATATAAGTCTAATGACGTTATAATATTGTCGTTAAAATTAGAAGAGCGTAGCGAAAAACTTTCCCGTTTTTAATCGTAATATTTTATTGGTTCCAGCGGGTGTGATTTTGCGGTTGTCCTGTGTGGGAGGTGGGTTTTTCGGGTTTTGTCTTTGTGTATGGTCGGGTTTGTTGGCGGAAGTGGGGGTGGTGTTCCCTTTTCGGGGGTGTTGTATGTTGGCTTGTCTTGTCGGTGGTCGTTTAGGTGGAGGTGAATAATGCTCAATTGAATAGGTTTTTCGTACGTCGATGGTCTTAGGCGTCTGTTGCCGCGTCTTGTCTTCTTCAGGCAAGAGAAGACTGTTGATAGTTTTGAAAATAGTGAGAATTTATATGCTACAAACAGGGCTGCTATAATTCCTAGGCCGACGGCGGCGTAAGAGAGACTAGTCGTTAGGCTGTCGGTGTTTTGCTGTGCGCGCTTGTGTGTACTCAATTCTTTAGCTTGTTTGATTATATCTTCCAGTGCTAGGCTGTTAGATTTTATGTCATCTGCGTCTAGGGGTGTGGTTTTATATCGGTGGAATATGGGAATTGTGGATAGGTTCACGGTATGGTTCTTATTCAGGTCCTGATATATTTTAGTTAGGTTTAGACTAAATTCTGGGACGTATGAGTGCATTTCTGTTGACGTCATGGTGTTAGAGGTACTGAGCGTTACGATTTCTGAGCGTCCTGAACATTTACTTTTCAGTTTTAGTATCCCGGATTTGGAAAGGGTGACACGTGTTGTAGGCATATTGGGGCACAGGATATGGATAGTTTCTGGGTTTGGTAGGGAGTAGATCCAGGAGTTTGGTGATCTTAGTTTCGACCAATATGATCCATCGAACGAATTAATCCTGATGTTGCATGTGTTTAGTTGGTTAGGCGTATTACCTAGGAATAACTGCATTTCGCATGATTTGTGATTGTTGTTGTGATAAATTGGTTGGGTCTGTTTACAGATGTATGAGTTTTGTGAGAATTCGCACTCTGCGAAATCTGCTTTTGATAGGTGAAAGTAGGAACTCCTGTCTTTTGATACTGCTATGTAGTCATTATTGGGGACTATGCAGACGAAGGTATTTGTTCTGTCAAAGTTCTGTTTGACTGGAATCGGTAGTAAATGGTATAAGTCGAATGTGTCGTCGTCTAGTAGTGGGATTGATAGGGCATAGATTATGTTGGGTTCGTTATAGATAATGTCGAGTTCCGATAGTCTGATTAATTCTTCGGCGTATTTATTTCTTAAAGGGGTGGGAAATTGTAGAAGTGGTTCTAAGGTTTGTATGTGTTGCAGGCTGTTAATCAATTGTCTTGGTGATAGTAGTTTCGGGTGAATGATTCCTTGTTTCGCGAATAAAATGGCATCGATTACGCTGTTTAAGTCTAGTTTGTATTCATTCAGCATTTTGTCTAGTTTGTTGAGGTGATGCAGTAATGTCATGGTCATTGTATTACGTGTTTGGTATCTTTTTATGTCTGATAAAGTGAAGGTGAAGGATACTACTTGGTTGTCTAGTTCTATGATGTGTTTTTCTATATTGTCGATTTCTTTCTGTTGCGTGCCCAGCATTGATCGCATGATGTGCGTTTGATTTGCTAGTAACGTGGCTACGTGGCTCGTGTCGTTAAACAGTCTGTCGATTTGTCCGTTAATGTAGTCACCGTCCGCTTCTGTTAGCGTCCCGTAGAGCGTCTTGTGAATACTGCCCACGAAGTTGAACCATCCTCGTTTGACGCGTATATGGGTTAGTTCTGCTAATTTTTCGTGGAGTCTATCTGTTTCGTGGTATCCTATCAAGTCTTCTATCTGGTTTTGGTATTGTTTTATGGTTAATAGTCGGTTTTTTGATATATTTATTGTGTCTTGTACGATGCAGTCCTCTCCTGTCGTGTTGCAACTTTTATCGATTAGGTCGCAGTATCTTCCTAGTTCGTCGGATATGTCTATAAACTGTTTCATGTTCAAGAAGTTTATCAGTTTCCATTTGTTGTTCGATGTACGTAAGTTTTCTAGTTGTTCATAGTAAATCCCAGGGTTTGTTGTGAACGGTATCAAGGTGTAAGGTTGGTTTCCATCGTTCTCCAGTGTCGTGCCGTATCTGTAATTATTTGTCGTGTTAGTCTCGTGTGTGTGCCAACTTCAATTTGTTTAGGTGAACTATTTTTGTTCTGTTCGGCGTAATGTAAATTTCTGCGTTGATATTGTCAATTATTTGTTTGATAATGTACGGACCTTTGTAATGGTCGTCGAATTTTGGGCGTGTTTCGTTTAATAGGAAGGCTTTTTGCCCGGCTTCAAAGGTTTGTGGATTAATTAGCCTGTCGTAATATGTTTTTGATTTCCGTTTGGCTTCTTTTAGGTTCGTTGCCGCTTGTTTTCGTATGTCGTGCATATTTGTTATTAGGTCGAGAATGAAGGTGTTGTACGTATTTGTTGTTGCATTGGTTGGTGTTTTGTCTGTCGGTAGGCGTGCTTCTTTTCCAAAAATGAGATTGTGTGGGGTGAAGTTTGTGCCTTCGTGTTTAGCTGTGTTGTAGCAGAAGATTGCAAAGCGAATGTATTCGTCCCAGTCTTTGCCAATGTTTGTGTAGTGTTTGATATGTTCGGTGAGTACGAGGTGACTACGTTCTAGTGATCCGTTCGATTGTGGGCGGTAGGCAGTTGTTCGAACTTGTTTGATCTTGAAGAGTTTGCTAATTTGTTTGATTGTAGTACTCATAAAGTTCTGTCCTTGGTCCGTCAGTATTGTTCGCGGAGCTCCGTAGCGCGTAATGTATTCTCTGGCAAAAGCTATGCCTATTGTTTGGGCAGTAGCGTTAGGAAGTGGTATTGCGTCTAGGAATTTAGTGAGGTTGCATTGGATCGTTAACAGATATTGGTTGTTGGATTTCGTGATAGGAAGTGGCCCTACAATGTCGAGTGCTACTTTATCAAAAGCGTCCGCTGGTGTATCTGTGATTATCATCGGTAACTTGGTCTTGATTCTGACTAATTTTTTTCTTTGGCAGCTATCGCAAGCTTTGATAAAGTTTTGTATTTGAGTTTTGAGATTTGGCCAAACGTATTTTTCTCTTATTCGGTTAAAAGTCTTTGTTACCCCTTGGTGTCCTCCAATTAGCGATTCGTGGTTTTCTTTGATTATTTCGTGGCGTAGTGTTTCGTCAGGCGTGGTAATTTCTTCGGTGCAGAGTGTGATTTTGATATTGGTATTCGCGAAGATGTAATAAAACAGTTTTTTGATCGTTGACCACTGAAAGCTACCTAGCCCTACGTTGTTTTTTGTGAAGGTGAAGGAGTTTATATTTTTATATATTAGGATACGTCTCAAGTTGAGGAATATGTTATGAAAGTCTTCCAGATTGTCTTTGTCTGTGCGTTTGTTTTTGATTATAAGTGTGAGAATGGATCTTTCTCCGAATTTTGTCAGGGCTATTTCTAGTTTATGTGGTGTTCGGATTGTCAACGTTTTTTTGTTCAGCATTCCCTTATCTATCAGTTGTTTTGCCAATGGGTCATCTAACGGGTGGTCCGCTGGAACGCAGTGAACGTAGTTGTCGTTTATTAGGAACATTTCGTCCTTTGATTCCTTGACGTTAGTTACAGGTATTATATCATCAAGGTTATTTATAAAATGGTTGAAGTCATTAGTTGTGTCGTTGGTATCGTTATTTCGAACGCCTGTATGTTGTGGGGTGTCAGTGGGGGTTGGGGTTGGGGTGGGAGAATCATTGTTGCGTAGGTTTCGGGAATCTAAGGTGTCCATTGGTGAGTCGGTGTCGTCGTTTTCTGTTGATCTTGAGTTTTCGGAATCTGACGAGTAGTCTGTGTCCGTCGTGTAATCGGTATTGTTATCTACTTCCGTTGGTGGAGTGATGTTGTGTTTTGTCGTCGGGTGTGGGGTTACTGTTACTGGGTCAGGTTGTTCGTTGACTTCGAGGGTGGATCCGTGGGATATCGGATTTTCGTGTACACAAATAGTGATTTTAATGTCTGCGTCTTTGAATATATAATGAATCATACGACTAATTATGTCCCAGTTAAGTTCGTCTAGGCCGCAACCTAATCTTGGTATTGATACTGATTTCACTCCTTCTTTGATAAGTGCTATTTTTAGTTTGGCTAGTATCTTGTACAGGACTTCTTTCGTAGGTTTGTCGTAGTGATGCTTTTTTGTTACCAAATTATAGATTATGCGTCGTGGGTATGTGACTGTTATAATGTCTGTCACTTCGGGTTTCATGGCTAGAAGTTGTTTACGTTGTATCAGTCCTTGTTTCACCATCTGATCCGCGACACCTAGTGAAGCTTTACAGTCTGCTGAAATGCAGTGTGCTAGATTGTCTTTTTGTTTCAATATGTCAGCGTTTATTTCTGTAATGTGTTTATTGTAAGTCAAAGGTAGAAATTCCATATCTCGGAGGAATTGGCCGTATGGGGGTGTGTCTTCTGGGTTCTGGTTGGTGGAGGTTCCGGCTAGTCTGTCGCGTGAGTCTTCTCGTTTTCTTATATCGAATCTAGTGGGTGTTGGTCTTGATTCTGAGTCTGTGGTCAAATTTGTGTCCGAGAGTTTGTTATAAACCCTTTTGCGTATGTAGGGTGCATGTTTTGGCTTATTATTTTTTGACGTTTCCGGTTCAGCATTGGGTGGTTTGCTTTGCTCGTTTGTGTTGCGGTCCGTGCGCATGTACGGGAGTTTACTTTTCGTTGGTTTTTTTGTGAAAATCGCGCCTGTGGTTTGTTTGCGAACTTTTTTGTGAACTCGTCGATTCGAGATAGACGAAGTCGTGATCATGCGTTTGTGACGGATGTGTACCTGGGTGTCTGAGTCGTCCGTAGAGTCTGAGTCATTATCTACGTTTGGTTTGCCTCGTGGTGCTGGGTTACCTGAAGATTGTGTATCGCGATAACGTTTATTTGGCTTTTTAACGCTCGGGCAGGTTTCTGGAGAGTTTGTTCGTTTATTGTCGTTTTCTTCTGGCGGTGTTGAGTCATGAGCGAACTCGGATAAGTGAATTTCCTTCTTTTTGGCGGGGGGCGGGCTACTAGAGCACTCAGTAGTCCTTCGTCTTTTAAGGGGTTCAGGTTTTTGATAGGTAACTTCCATATCTGAACTGTCCGAGGTTGTTGACGTTATCGTAGTTGGCGTTTCTTGTTTTTTTGTTCTTTTGGTCGGGGCAGGGTTAGTGGATTCGTCTGTGGTTTGTCGAGGACGTGTCGGGTATTGGTGCGTTAGTTTTTCCTTTTTGTTCTTTTCGTCTGAGGGTTCTGTGTTGGTTCTAAGGCGTTTTGAATCAAGAGGTAGGATTTGGATTGTGTCGGGTGGTGGATTTCTGGATAGCGCATCTGCGTTTGAATTCATCTTTCCTTTTTTGTAAATAACGTTGTAAGAATATTCGTCGAGTGTCAGGCGCCATCGTAGCAGTCGTGAGGTAGGGTCTTTCACATTGTTTATCCAAACTAGTGGTCTGTGATCTGTGACGAGTGTGAATGTTCGTCCGTAAAGGTATGGTCGGAAGTGTTTTACGGCGAAGATGATTGCTAAGAGTTCTTTATCGATCGTTGAGTAGTTGACTTCCGCCTTTTCGAGAGATCTCGAGGCGTATGCGATCGGTAAATCTTCACCGATTTTGCCTTGGCTAAGAATCGCGCCCACCGCGCAGTTAGAAGCATCGGTCGTTAATACAAATGGTTTCTCAAAGTCCGGGTACTGTAAGATAGGTTCGTTACAAAGGCTATCGCGTAATGTTTCGAACGCAGATTGGTGTTCGGACGTCCAAAGGAATCGGTTGTTTTTCTTCAGTAGGTTGTTTATGGGCTTTGCGATTTTTGATAAATTAGGTATGAATCTGCGGTAGTAGCCGATCAGTCCGAGGAATTGTTTGATTTGTTTAGGATTCGTAGGGATAGGGTAGTTTTTGACGGCTGCTATTTTGTTTGAATCCGGTTTTACTCCGTCTTTCGTGATGACGTGGCCTAGATATGCTATCTCTTTGCGTAGAAATTCGCATTTGTCAGGCTGAAGGGTTAATCCGGCATTGGCTAATCGTTCCATAAGTTTTTTGAATTTAATTGCATGTTCTTCTAATGATCTCGCATAGATTACTATGTCGTCCAGATAAACGAAAACTTCGTTGCCTAGGAGTCCGGAAAGTACCTGATCCATTAGGCGTTGGAAGGTCGAGGGTGCATTTTTTAGGCCAAAGGGCATTCTGTTATATTCGTAGTGGCCATGCGGGGTTGAGAAGGCCGTCTTTGGACTGTGATCAGGGTGCATCGGTATCTGGTGGAAACCTGACGCTAAATCGAATTTAGAAAAGTATTTGGCGGATCCTAATTGGTCTAAAATGTCTGTTATGTTGGGTAGCGGATAAGCGTCACCGACAGTTTTTTCATTAAGTTTTCGGAAGTCTATGACCATGCGCCATTTCTTATTGCCGGCGGCGTCCGTTTTCTTGGGTACTATCCACACTGGGGAGTTATACGGTGAAGAAGAGTGTTTGATGATATCTTGATCGAGGAGTTTGGCAACTTGTGTATTTATCTCTTCTTTGTGAATTTGAGGATATCGGTACTGTTTTGTGTGGATTGGAATTTCATCTGTAGTAAGGATGGTGTGGCTGACTAGTTGTGTATGTTTTAATTTGTCGCCTGGTAGGAAGAAAAGGTGGTTATATTTTATAGCAAGGTCGGTTATCGATTGTTTTTCTTCGTCATTTAAATGGTTCAATCGAAGGTTTTCCATAAGGGTGTTAAGACGTTTCGAGTCATAGTTAGGGGAGAAGTGAAGCGTACGGGAGTTGTTACTGGTATTAGTTTGACGAGCCTTGGTTAGTAGGATTGATTGAACGCTCGTGAGTCTTGTGTCGGTCAGCTGGGGTCTTGTATCCCCGAGTTCGTCGACTTCTTCTAAGGTTACTACAGGCCTCCTTATCTCAACAGCTGTGTCGCTGGAGTTGATCGTGTAGGCATATGCTAAACCGTTTCTGTTCGTGACTAAGGCCTTACCGAGAAAAATACTGGGGCCGAGGTCTATGTTATCAATGAACCCTGTTTTCAAAGTCGGGTTGGCGACTTTCAATGATATTACTTTACCAGTTCGGCTAGGAATAGATATGATATTTTCGTCTAGTATTTTCAGTGGTTTACAGTTATCCGTTGTTACTGTACTAGTTCCGAACGAAATTGTGGCGTTCTCATTATATAGGAATTTCGTACCCAAAATACCGTCTTCTTTTATCGGGAAGGAATTATCAACTAGATGGAATACGTGCCAACTATTGCCGATTTGTACGTTGACGCTTCCGAGTGTTTCTATAGTACCGTCTGTTGTGCCGGTTATCTGCGTATTGTCCGTCGGGGTACAGCGTGTGTTCGGTTTGACTGCGTTGAGTTTTATCACGTTTATGTCAGCTCCGGTGTCGACCAAGAGCGTGCTTGCCTGTCTCACGAGTTGGGGCGTGTGTAGATGTATCTTAGGTGTTTGTGTTACCGCCGTTGTGAGGATGCGGGATGTTCTTATATTATTATTCGGGGTTTTGTAACGTAGTGGGATAACGCCCGTGTTTCGTGAATGGAGTTGGTCGTTTTTAAAACAGATCGTTGCTTCCTCGAGTCGCAGGAAATCTTCGCTCAGGATCCCGTCTTCTTTTATAGGAAATTCGTTGCTTATCAGGTGGAATTCGTGGCAGGTGCCGGCAAATTCTAGATTAATGCTACCTAGTGTTACTGTGAAACCTTCTGTTATTCCCGAGATGTAATGTTTATCCCTTGGTTCAACACGAGTGTCTGGGGTGATACTTTTTTGTTTTATTAGGTTTAAATTCGCACCGGTATCTACTATTAGTGTTCCGATGTTGCCAATGAGTTGTGGTGATTGAATAGTAATAGTCGGTGATTCTAGAAAGATCCTTTTTACATATTCGGACGCATGTCTAGAGTTCGGGACGGCGCTGCGTCCGTATGGTGGTCCCGTTACTCGTTTAAAGTCTGCGATTCTAATGGGAAATTGTCTGTATTCGCGAAGCTAGTATTTGCATTCGTAAAGTTTATGCGTGCGTATCTTGGCTGTTCAGAGTCTGGTTTATTTCGTCTTTCGTTATTAGGTTGGTTTGGTCGATGACCAGAGTTGTTGTATTGGGGTCTGTCGTGTGCCTGAGCTTGTTGGGCGTATTGTGGAGTGTTTGATTGGTAGAATGAAGGATTTTGGGGTGTTTGTTGGTTTTGGTAGTTTCGCGTGCGGCACCTTTCGACCGTATGACCTTTACGTTTACAATATGTACAAGATAGATTGTCGGTACGCTCTCGTGATCTACAGTTATCTATTGAGTGCCCAACACGCTTGCAGAACCTACAGTTTAGCGACGGGTCGTGAGGCGGTGTTTGTCTCGAGCTATTATTGCTAAGGTTTCGGGTTGGTTCATTTGTTTTTGAGCTGACTTCGTTCGATTTCCTGTCGTTTGGTGTCTGCGCTGTAAGTTTTTGCCTTTCTAATACTATTCTTTCCGCGCTCACCGCCTTATCGACTGCCACTCGCAGCGTGCTTGGCTTCTCGTTTAATACCCTTTGTTCTAGCGCGTCACACAGACCTTTTATGAATGCGCGTAGAGCGTTTTCTTCTATGTTTTTTGTTAGTATAGTCGCATGTTCGGGGGTCTCTTTTGAATCTATAATCTCGATGGCCGTATCTACAAGTTCTTCTATCCTGGTTCCGTACTCTAATGCGGTCTCGTTTTTCTCTTGGCGTGCACACGCTATAGCGCATTGCACGTCTGATAGTCTTTGTTTTGGTTCAAACGCGCGTTTTAAGTTGTCTGTAATAGATTGTAGTGTCAGGAGACTATCTCGCGGGAGTACTCTTTCTGCACGGCCTTCGATTTTTGATCGTACTAGTGCAATGAATAGCAGCGTATCTCGCGGTGCTATGAGTAATCTTGTGTTTTCGACTTTTTTGAGGAAAGATTTTACCGTGATATTTGATCCATCAAAAGTTGAGATCAGTGTAGCCGCGAGTTTTAAGTTCATGAATGCTATTTCTGTGTCGGACATGGTTTCTGGCACGGTTTATGACTTGTCTTAACTGGTATACATATGTTAAGTTAGCTTACGTTCCGCAATTTATGCTGAGTAGAATGATAGTGATTTTTCTCAGCATGTTTCCGAAGTGGTGATTGTTGATGTCTTGGGGTCGTCAAGGGAATACCTCGTTGGAGCGAGTTCGCTCTTTGTGGGGCTCAGATGAGCCTTTGAGGGGCGAGGTGCCTTTGAGGTTCGTCGATGAAATTCGGCTTCTGCCGCGAAGTATAGTTAACTTCCGTGTTTGTTTGAGTTTTTCGGCTGTGTAGTTTCTCGATATTTGGTAACTACGTTTTGTTTCACAAGTTGTAGGTTGATGTTTCCGTCTCAGTTAGATTTTTATATTAGTTTTGCGTCTTTTGAGTTCTTTTCACTAGTTCACTGGTTTATGTCACAATTTGTTTAGTTCGAAGTTTATATTGTCGTAGTATTGGTTTCGTTCGTTCACTTTACTTCGATTACCCTCAGTAACAGGGGGACCACCGCTGCCACCAGTGTTATGTCTTATATATGGGGTCTTGTCCCTGTTCTAAATACTACGGTATAACCGAGGGATATCGATGATAGGTAATTGGACAGTTATGTTGCGGTGAACTAATGGTTGTATTTAAAACGAACAGTATTATATTTTATTTAGGTATGATACATTGGTCTTAGTGGTATTTAGTTATACTTAGTAGGCCAAGTTATTTAGTTATTCTAGGTGTCTACTGTAACGAGTATAGTTGGGAAGTGAGTCGAAGGAAGGATAGTCAAGTAATTGTTAGAATAGTAAGGTAAAAGGTTTTAGCTGACTCGTTGCATTTGGCAGAGCCGTGTGCAACGAGCGTTTTCTAAAATGTAGGAAAGGAAGTCGCGGAGATCAGGTAGCAAGTAGATAAGAAGAGTAGGGACGTAGAGATGTAGAGGAGTAGAGATGCAGAGGGAAAAAAGGGGGGAAGCGTGTGAAGAGTTAGAGGACAGAGGTATGGGCGAACGTATGGGTGGTGATACCCAGACGTAACATGCTTTTGCAGCATTTTGCTTTTTTTTTTTTTTTTTTTTTTTTTTTTCAGTATTTAGCAAATTTTTTTGTCAACGTCATCCATGTAATTTTTGAATAAAGTCGACTCTTTCGTTATAGATTTTTTTTCGCAAAAGAAATCAACAAGGAGTTACAAAGTCAACTTTCGCATTAGAATCGATTATTCCCTTTACCCGAAGTCCGTATGATATTGGATAATGTCGAAATATCCCATACGAAATGTGAACAAACCGAAAAACATTGAGAAACATATATTTCCAAAGTTTTTGAGCAACTTTCGATGAAATTGGAGAAAAAAAAAAACAATGATCACATTGGCATGGGATGAACCATACAAAATTTGACGGGCAGGGGGGTGGCCATTTTTTCTTCACAAGAGAAGCATTCTTGTGGACCAATCTGTGAAATGTTCAGATTTTTATATTCAAAATTAGACCCATAGTCGAATAATAACTGAAAGGACCGCGAAACCCCGTGTATTTCAAATGGAGAAGTTCGACCTTTGTGGTCAAGGGTCAAGCGTTATAATAAAAATCTGAAAAAATTACAGGATGAGTTTTGATTTATTTCGAGTCAATTTGGGGGGCGGCCCGGGAGTTTCATGTTTTTTCCCGTTTTAACGGCCACCCTAATATATATATCTCTATATTATCAAGATATATCGCCGCCGCCGTGTCAGACTTTTTGGTCCTCGGCCTCCTCGACCCCGCTCGGCTCCCCCCCCCCCCCCCCCCCCCCCCCCCCCCCCCAAGCCCATTCGCGGTGCATTCGCAAAAACGCGGTTTACCCCACTCATATTTTATGTGTCTTGTCGAATCCGTAAGCAGTAGATAAATTTATCAGTGCGGAATTTCCTTCGAATGATATCCGTTTACAAAATTTAGTAATCAAACATATGTTGCATGGTCCACATACATCTTATCCAGTATGCTATAATTGAAACAAAAACATTTGTACCAAAAATTTTCCAAAAGCATTTTGTGAGCATACTGCGTTTGAAGATAATGGTTTTCCAATTTATAGACGTACCCGCACGGAAATATATATATGCGAAAAATATATGCGAACATAGATGTGACATATTTTTTTTTTTGCGCCTTTTTATAATTTTTATAAGTTTGACATAAATGTCGGATATTGGTCGGATATATGTCAACATAAATGTCGCGGCATGTATGTCGACATAGATGTCGACATAGATGTCAACACGATTTGATATAAATGTCGGATATATGTCAACATAAATGTTGCGGCATGTATGTTGACATATATCCGACATTTATATCAAATCGTGTTGATATCTATGTCAACATACATGCCGCGACATTTATGTTGACATATATCCGACCAATATCCGACATTTATGTCAAACTTATAAAAATTATAAAAAGGCGCAAAAAAAAAATATGTCACATCTATGTTCGCATATATTTTTCGCATATATATATTTCCGTGCGGGTACCGATAATCGCGATAAAGGATATGTGTACAATAAGAAAATTAACGGTGAATTTATTAAGGTAGACAATTCGATGGTAGTACCTTATAATCCTGAAATATTGAGAAAATATGAATGTCATATAAATGTAGAATATTGTGCTTCGGTTATGAGTATAAAATACATTTATCAATACCTACATAAAGGACATGATAGGGCATACGTCAAATTAAAGAAAGGTCAGCAGACAGAGGTTGATAAAAATGCTGAAACTTATGACGAAATTTCTGAGTATATTGATAGTCGGTATTTAAGTCCAATGGAATCTGCCTGGCGAATAGAAGAATTACCCCTCTCTGCTAGATCTCATACCATTATTCGTTTAGCAGTCAACAAAAAATTTATCTTTAATTATCGAACCGAACAACGGAAAAACGTGCCATCACTAAAGATTGGTTGAATTATGATAATAGACGAACTAACAGAGGGAGATATCGCAGATAACAAAATGTCTGCACAATGCGAGCGTATACGCTCTCACGCGTGCGGATTAATCCGCACGGCATGAGCTCATATCACCACACAGATGCGTCATCAATTGCGACTCATATCGCTCGCATGTCATGAGCATCACGCGCGTGCCACGCATATCGCTCGCATATCGCTTGCACATCGTGATGGTATGACGTTTGCCCAGATGGTACCAATTCAATTGATATGTTTCGTAAAAAAATCAGAAACAGCTTATTATGCAATATATATTATGCAACATTTTTATTCAAAATACGTATAAAATTGAAATACGAACTGCCCTAGTACTTTCGATGATCGGGCTAGCCCTCATATCGAAGCCCGTAATTTATTATCATGAAATGAAAAGTAATAATGGTAGAAAAATAAAAACACAGAATCTGACATATTTTATCGTCAGTCGACCCTACCTATATACGCATCGTATTGACGAAAATGCATTTTACATCCACTGAAAAAACCACCGGATTTTTCGTCCCCGCTGGGATTTGAACAGACGTCCGCTCGGTTACTAGTCGCACGCCCTAACCACTACGCTAAACTACCATATGATATAAAACCTAACACTCACCTACTTATTCAGAGCCCATCAAAGTGTCAAGTTATTACTCTAAATACTTCAGAGACAGCAAAATTTTGCATTTGCAGGACTAGATTGAAGTGCTCGCATATTAAGGTGTCCGTTATTTCCCAAATTGACTTTCTTCACTTGGGTATGGTCCAAATCATCTTCATGTATCATTTTTTTTTCAAGTGCCATTAACCCTTTCCTGTAGGTGTAGGACGATACTTCTCCCATTTGATTAACATGGTATTTTCGCACTTTTCATACTTTAATTTTTTTTTGCTTACTACTTTCATTACCTCATAAAATAAATGGCAATAGTCCATCGATATAATGAGGCTTTCTCTAATGGCAATTATATCAAATTATTGGGTCCCGTAAATAATTGTTCCACTAAATTTCTATACTAAATGTACTTTTACCGTTAATTTACACAAAAAGTTCAGTGCATGCGCAAATTTGAATGTATTCAAAGTTATCGAATATTTCAAAATTCGTTACAAATATTTTGCGAGGTCAATCCTCGACGAAATCGAAATGGAGACTTTCGTAGCGACTTTTTTGTGTAATCAAATTTACTTCTCTGAAATATTCGCTTTCGCAATTTATTGTTTATCTATCAGTTTTACAGTCTTGTTCTGCCACTGTTTTTTTTTTTTTTTTCTTTTTTTTTTTTTTTTTTTTTTTTTTTTCTTCTAATGTATCAAATAAATCATTCCGCAGCACTTTTTATAACGTCAAACGAACGTTTCGAATATTGAAAAAAATAAATAAATTAAGGGGGTATATACACCTTTGAATTAAATAAAAATCGATTTTTTTTTTTTTTGCGTTTTTGGAGCACTCAGGGTCTAAACTATCCCTGAAAAAATCGTCATGTGAAAATACGTCAAAATAAAAAAGTTACAGCTATTCAAATCGCAAAGTAAATTTCAAAAAAATCGATTTTTCGTTTTTTGCGTTTTTGGAACACTAGGGGTCTAAACTATCTGTAAAAAAATCATCATGTGAAAATACGTAAAAATGAAAAAGTTACAGCCATTCAAATCGCTAAGTATATTTTTAAAAAATCGATTCTTCGTTTTTTGCGTTTTTGGAACACTCCCGTCTGAACTATCTGCGAAAAAATCATCATGAGAAAATACATAAAAATGAAAAAGTTACAGTCATTCAAATCCCGAAGTACAAGGGCGCGCCGCACGGCGCGTTATAGGCGCCACTATAGCGAACGTATTTCACGACGTTTCACGAACACCGATTCCCGCCCGAATCTGTCATTCTCTTGTTGTCTGCTAGCATTATTGCGTCTCCGACAATTTAACTCGAGAATAAAACTTACTTGTGACTGCAAAGTTTCAATCTATTTGGAAAGTATGAGTACCAAGGGAGAGAGAAACTCTTGGGGTGATGCGAAACATTCAGTTGGGCGCACGAAGAAAAGAAAAAGATCTTTTGTCGGGAAACAACGACACTCCGACGAGACCGCCGATCCATTTCAGAGACCGTCCAGTGCTTCGTCCAGTAAAATCAGCGACGACGACTACATCGAGAACGACGAGCAGGGGTATATGCTCGTTGATTTAGCTATTCTTTTTCAAAGTTTGCAGGACAACCTAAGCTGCAACAGATGTGGGACTGCTATTCGTATGGGAAAGGTTAGGATTCACGGTTTAGGTGGAACCTACGAGATCAAGTGCGGTAAGTGTCCTGTCAGTCCTAGGTTCAATACCTCCAGAATGGTCGGGAAGAAGAACAACGTGTTTGAGATCAATCGACGATCTGTATTGGCAAGCAGGAGCGTGGGTCTGGGCAACGTAGGTCTTGCTAAATTCTGTGGATTGATGGACTTACCACCTCCGATCAAGCAATCTACTCATAAAAAGGTAATTGATCAAATAGTCAGGGCAACAACTGATGTGGCAAGAGAGACGATGCATGCAGCTGCCGAAGAAGAGATAAGGGCCTCGAACAACCCTCTCGCCCGAGAGATAGTTTTACAGTGTGACGGAACTTGGCAGAAGCGTGGATTCAGCTCTCTGAATGGCGTGTGCGCAGTGATTGGGACGGAGACAGGTAAAGTCTTAGATATTGAAGTCTTGTCACGTTTTTGCAAGGCGTGCTCAAGCTATAAGGGTCAGAAGTCTGGGTATCGATGGAATGCTTGGTACCAGACCCACAAGAGCAGCTGTCAGGCCAATCACCAAGGATCGTCCGGAGCAATGGAAGTCACCGGCATGGTAAGAATTTTCAAACGGTCCGAGGAAGTACACGCGGCTAAGTACGTTGGGTACATCGGGGACGGTGACACAAAGAGTTATGCCAGTGTCGTGAAGGCAGAGCCCTACGGACCAGACGTGAAGATCGAGAAGCTCGAGTGCTGTGGCCACGTTCAGAAAAGGCTGGGGACACGGATGAGGAAACTGAAGACTCGGCTCAGGGGACAGAAACTATCTGACGGCAAAACCATCGGAGGCAAAGGTAGGCTAACTGACAAAGCTATTGACCAGATGCAGTCTTACTATGGAAATGCGATACGGAACAACCCCAGATCAGTTCAAGGTATGAAAACAGCAATATGGGCTATATGGTATCACAAGTCCTCAACAGACGATAAGCCGCAGCACCATCTCTGCCCGGAGGGTCGGGACTCTTGGTGTAAGTATCAACAGGCAATTGCAGCTGGAAGTATTGATACGTTCAAACACCGAGCAAATCTCCCAGAAGCTGTGATGGACCAAGTCAGACCAATCTTTGTTGATCTCAGTGATGAGGCACTACTGAAGCGCTGTGTCGGAGGTAAGACGCAGAATGCGAACGAGTCCCTGAACAGCGTAATTTGGAAGCTTTGTCCTAAGACTTCATTTTCAGGTCGTGACGTCCTTCAAGTTGGAGCCAACATTGCAGCGATCACCTTTTCCGAAGGTCAGCGAGGTATGTTAAAAATCATGCAAAGACTTTCAGTAGAGCCAAGACGCCACACCCATGCTGCAGCGAAACTACAAGACCAAGCCCGGATCAAAGCTGCTGGGAGGCGAACGGAGCAGAGGACCAAGGAAGCTCGTGTTGCTCTGAGGCAACTACGGATGAACCAGCAAGAGGAGGCCATCGAGATGGAAGGTAGCAGTTATGAGCCAGGTGCTTTCTAGAAGTAAAGCGGCTCACGACGTAGGCAACGTCGCAAAACAAGCTTTTAACTTCGCCTGTGTCGGTCCACAGCCCGGATCAAAAAGAAGGATGGAAAACTGTTTTGCATTATTAACTCACTTAATATATGACAGAGAAGTGTCAAAGTAGTTCATCGGCATCAAAAACCATCAACGCAGTAAAAAAGTTTAAAAGTTGATTCCTGAACAATCATTATTTTGACCGGTTGCCGTAAAGAATAAAATCAACCGTTGGACCGATCTCTGATTTTTAGGTCCTGAATTATTCATGAGAGATGCCTCTATCAGATGAACATAGAACTTTTTGATAAACCCATTTTTAGTTGAAATATTAGAAAAATAAGCAAAATTTTTTTTTAAATTCAGAAAAAAAATCGAAAAAATTCAATAACTCAAGTAATTCTTGCAATATCAAAAAGTTCTATGTTCATCTGATAGAGGCATGTCTTATGAACAATTGAGAACCAAAAATTCCAAGATCGGTCCAACGCTGGGTCTGATTCTTTACGGTAACCGAGTGATTTTGTATTTTCTTGTCTTCAGCGCAGCCACTATTAGACTGGAAGTAATACATGATGTAAGATATGGATAATGAGGGTCAAACCCTCCCCAAACATGATGATTTTTTTTAAATTTTATCAGAGTCTTCAAGTTGAAAAAAAAAGGAAAATTGTTTTTCAGAAATTCAACCCATTTAAAGGTGTATATACCCCCTTAAGTAGCGTCACTCAGCATTTTGTGGGAGTGATAAATGAAAAAAAAATAAAAATTACGAGAAAAAGTGAATAAAAAACATTATTTTGCAAGAAAGGTTCAATAAATTTTGCTCCCAATCTTGACAATTAGATTTGATCTTGGAAAGTATTTGTCACGAATTCTGAAATATCGAGTAAATCTTACGAACTGTTTTATGATGAAAATAATATTGATCATCTCATATCGAATGATTGCACACTGACATCATGGTGCCCGCACGGGGTGCGGCGCACAACAGCAACACACGTGATTGTATGTCTCGCACGCGTGATGGCTGGATGCGACTCATTACGCTCGCACATGTGTGGCGTCACTTCGTGCTAGCAATAATGGCGCGTTCTCGCCCGCACGACGTGAGCCGCACGTTGTGATGGCTCTGTGCGTCGCACGATTGTTATCTGGGATAGAAGAGTTATGGACCGAATTGCCCGAGGTACAGCCAGCGGAGCTAGATACCGAGCTGGAAACAGACATAATACCAATAGGGCCAGGTATGTGATATCAATGTGTATTTGATTACCGAACTGAACGACGGAAAAACGTGACATCGCTAAAGATGGGTTGAATTATACGTGATAGATGAACTAACAAGCGAAGAAATATGTATACGAGATACAGAGGCAATGGTATGAGGAACAACAAGCCGAGCTGGAAGCGGAAGATGCACGAAGATTAGAGGCATTGACGTATGAGGCGGAAAGAGAAGCCGAACTGCAAGCGGAATAGGCAGAATTGTTCCACGAATTGTTCCCTTATGACAGAGAGTTGGAAGCCCGTCGGGAAGCCCATGAGGAATTAGAATGGGAACGATGGGAAGCGTTGGCGCAGAGAGACGTTCACGAAAGAGAAATAATTGAGTCTGAGGACAATCGAAATTCTTAGTAATTTCAAATAAAAATTGAGTAGGGTAAATACACCAATAGATGGACGGTTAAGCAAACTCTCATGCTTTTTTATCAAAATAATATACTAAAATATAAATAAGTTATAATAAAATGAATTATATTAATGTAAAAATATGTAATTAACTATAAAAAAAAATTACTAAAACTTTGTGAAACTTCGTAGTAATTAACAAAAAAGAAAAATGTCAGGCAAAGACCAAAACCCCAGTAGATGGACAAAATCTCCACTAGATGGACAGCCAATACTAATAGATGGACACTCCTTGCAAATGATATTTTTTACTTACTATTTACACAAAAAATACTGAAATTATTAATTTTTTTCACTAAAAGCTAGGGAAATGAAATGCTTAAGGGGGTATATACACCTTTGAATCTTCAAAAAATCGTTTTTGTTTTTATATTTTTTTTGGAATGCTAGTGACCTACTTTACCTGCAAATAAATTGGCGTCCGAAAATCTAGAGGATTTGGAAAGTTACAGCCATGACAGTCCCGAATTGCGAAGAAGCGCCGCCGTGCGGCGCGCGGACGCTCATATTGGTCCCATAAATATTGTACAGTACCGCCAACACCACTGTCTTGCTTTTTTTGACGTTTTTATAAATTTTGCTTTTGAATTTTATTTTGTGATTTTTCAATTCTTTGTAATTATGATTTTTATACATGGGGCTTTCCACGCCAACTTGACGAACGTCTGACCCTGACCATCTCGGATTTCATCGACTCTTTTTTAAATAGTGGTCTGCAGGTTCAGGATCTCAAAAATATTTTTTTTCAATTTTTCATAATGGCCGTTATTTATTTATAATTTTTGAAATGAACTCAAAGTTCGACCCATTTTAAAATTCTGAAAAAATTCTGAAAATTTCTTTCAAATTTGAGGATCATTTTAAGCCCTTATATAGAGTGGTCAGTATAATAGAATCCTTGGGAAAAATCAAAGAAAATACTTGAGATTTAGTTTTTTTTTTTTTTTTTTTTTTTTTTTTTAACGTCATTTTGTATCAAAACAACTCGTAGCTCATAATTGGAGAAAAGCCAAACAAAAAAATGGAGAATTTTTCATTTTTTTATCTCAACCCAACATCATGATGTAGAAAAATCCTTTTCAGTCAATTAATGAGGTTCAAAATGCAGAAATAATTTGACCTTCCTATGTCAAATATCGTGAAAGATAAATAACTTTTACTTAAAGTCTGAAAAATGTACTTATTTTGGAGTTTGTAACTGGATCACATTGGTATATATCTGAACTCATTAACGTATCAATTTCCAGAAAAAGTAGGTATGGATTTCAAAACCTACAAATAATGACGACATAGATGAAAATATTGTCCAAAGATTTTATTCCGATGCGTGTATACAAAAATATTCACTTTTTCTCTTATTTAACAATTGTATACAATTTGGATATTTCAGATTGAGAGAAATTTTTGACTTCGACTTTATTATTTGTGCGAGGAATTAGGCAGTGGAGTTTCTGGGTATCGGGTATACGTTTCGCAGTTTTACGTCGTGTACCCTGATCAATTTTTGCCAGCTCATGAGAAAGTTCATCAAATTCTCCATTTTTTTGTTTGGTTTTTCTCCAATTATGAGCTACGAGTTGTTTTGATACAAAATGACGTTAAAAAAAAAAAAAAAAAAAAAAAAAAAAAAAATCAAGTATTTTCTTTGATTTTTCCCAAGGATTCTATTATACTGACCACTCTATATAAGGGCTTAAAATGATCCTCAAATTTGAAAGAAATTTTCAGAATTTTTTCAGAATTTTAAAATGGGTCGAACTTTGAGTCCATTTCAAAAATTATAAATAAATAACAGTCATTATGAAAAATTGAAAAAAAATATTTTGGAGATCCTGAACCTGCAGACCACTATTTAAAAAAGAGTCGATGAAATCCGAGATGGTCAGGGTCAGACGTTCGTCAAGTTGGCGTGGAAAGCCCCACATATTTAATTTTCAATATTCTTTTGAATTATGATAATTGACAGAACACATGGCTGCGATCTACATTTTTTCGAGGTTAGATGTCTACTTGTTTGTAAATAGTCGTGCTGTCATTGCGAATTCAAACCAATAGTAATTTTCAATATTGAACAAACACAGTGTATATATCTGAGATGAGATGAGACGTCGGAATCGAAAGAAGATGATCCATCAAAAAAGTGCGTTTGAAATCGATGTCAGGAGACTACACATTCAGATTACCAAAAAGATGAGTATTTCTATAATATATTAATTGCGAAAGTTTGATAAATATTATAAGAAAAAAGGTATGATTGATGAAAGATGTGAGAATTTTTGGAGTACTGACAAAAATTGTGCTAACATCTTCTGAATCTCAAAAATATTGAAGATTAAGGGGAGACTTCGGTGAAATTTTGAAAATCGCTATTAGAGGTTGTATAAAAAAATCCTTCCAGCAGTTTTTGAATAATGTCAGTATAGACTGTGCAAAGAAATTTCAGCCTCCTGCGATGAAAATGTAAGCACAAGGAACCTTGCGAAGAAGATTTTTCTCACCGCTGTCTAAAATTCTTTGCGTCTACACTTTCATCGCAGGAGGCTAAAACTTTTTTTCACTATCTATACTGACATAATTCAAAAACTGCTGCAGAGATTGTTTTATACACGTCTTTTTAAAGTTGTAAGAATTAAAAAACCTGTTTTTGCCAAAAATTTGACCGAAGTTTCCCCTTAAGAATTTTGAAGGATTTTTATGTTTTGAAAAATTTTGATCAGATTTTTCCTGACGCAATTCATTCTTTTTCTAGCAGCCTTACTGGACACCTACCGGACACTGTTGTAGGACAGAACAGGTCAAAACTCACTACAAGCCTACGCCTGGCACATGTATCTAGACTCGACTGATAACACATCGATACGAGAGCAGCTGCGGATCCAGCATATGAATCATAAGCAGAAACTTAGGACTTGATTTTCTGTAGCTACATTTTCTCCTATGGGAAAAGTAGAAAATAAAAAAAAAAATGAAAAAATAAAAAGTTTAAAAGTTGATTTCTGGAGAATTAATATTTTGATCGGTTGTCGTAAAGAATCAGTAGCATCGCTGGACCGATTCTGGAGTTTTTGGTCTTCAAATTTTGAGAATCAAGGCCTCTATCAGATGAACATGGAACTTTTCGATAAACCCATTTTTAGTTGGAATATTAGAAAAATAAGCAAAATTTTTTTTCAAATTCAGAAAAAAAGTCGAAAAAATTCAATAACTCAAGTAATTCTTGCAATATCAAAAAGTTCTATGTTCATCTGATAGAGGCATGTCTTATGAACAATTGAGAACCAAAAATTCCAAGATCGGTCCAACGCTGGGTCTGATTCTTCACGGCAACCGAGTGATTTTGTATTTTCCTGTCTTCAGCGCAGCCACTATTAGACTGGAAGTAATAGATGATGTAAGATATGGATAATGAAGGTCAAACCCTCCCCAAACATGATGATTTTTTAAAATTTTATCAGAGTCTTCAAGTTGAAAAAAAAAGGAAAATTGTTTTTCAGAAATTCAACCCATTTAAAGGTGTATATATCCCCTTAATAGAATTAACAAAAAAAAAAAAAAAAAAAAGAAGACAAATTGGATAATAATTTTCAAAATATATAGGAAAGTAATTTTATTATCTTTCAACACTTCGTACTCTTTCATGCTAGGTACTAACGTAAAAAATATATTGATATATCTAATGAAGAATGTTAATAAATAATCTAGATAAATTTATAAAGCATAACGGTTAAAATATTTCATGTTGACTTTTTCTTTTTAATTGGTCTATTTTACCGACAGTAGTAGCGTAGTGCTAGCACTCGAGACTACGGAGCGGGAGGACCTGAGTTCAAATCCCCAAGCGAGTCAAGGAAGGCCTGAGCGGCAGCCTGCAAAAAATGTAAGACGGGTCACGCCGTCCAGGCGCTAACTTGACTCACGGTGGTTTGAGCTCGGATCCGGCTACACCTGGACAAGGTTTTTCCGGCGGCTTTCCTTATCCCTCGTGCGAATGCGGGTGTTTCTATATATTGCGACGTGGATTTTTATGAGTCCTCGGACTAGACCGGAAAGCTAGTCTGAGAACCGTCCACTCGACAATTGGCCAAAGGAAAATTAATATCTAAACAAAGATGCTGGGCGCCAGGCGTTTAACCGCCACTTTCTGAAAATCTAAATAATAAAAAAAAATACAAACTACAGATACTTGAGCGCCGGCTAGCGTCAGTACCGCGGAGAGGGGTCGGGATTTTGAAGGATTAGCAGGGCGTTGATTAACGACTCGATATATTTGAATTTAATAAAGAAAATAGAATTTATTCAAGTAAAAAAAAAATAGAAAAATATAGAAATTAACAAATCGTGTACCCGGAGGTACTTCCTCTCGGATATAAAACGGCTACAGGTCGTGTAAAGGCGACCTGGCCACGCTTGACGAGTTTTACAATAATAAATAATTAACAGCTTCCACGTAGGACAGCAATAACAAGGAAAAATATAGCAAAATTAAATAACTCGACAAATCAGGTCCTCGTAGGACAATAAACTAGCTAAAACACTAGATACTTTCCACGAGGAATATTAACAATCTTAAAACTAACGATGAATGAGCCTAAGGCTCGAAATAATAAATAAGATAACAAAATAACAAAATAACAGACTAGAATCGGAAGGCTCGCGAATCAAACAAATTTACAATAATAAAGAATCGCCTACGTGATCGTTAGTCGTTTTGGTGTGATTAACTCGCCTCCGAGAGGCGAAGCCTCCCGTTAAAGAAAACTTACTCAAAAGAGTTATTATTTACAAAAATTATTAAAATTAACTTAACCTAACTCTGCGCCTAGCGCGACCAAACATTCAATTTCAATAATAATTCTGGAATTTCAAATCAAGACCCGAAATCTAAACAAAGAGACTCGACTAAGCCTCTGGCTTCGTCTCTCCCCGCGGGAGGAAGAGAGCGCGACGGTGACGGACTAAATCTATCTTTGTCGCACTCGTGTACGAAGGATACGAACTCGAACAAAATATAAAGTACCCGAATTTTCTATAAAATAAATACTCGAACTATTAACTCTAGTACATGGGGACACTGGTGACGGCCTACCGGTCGGAGATCGGCTTAATTCGATTCCCAAAAATATTAATTAGCCTCGTGGCTGTACCAAGGCAAGATGGCTGACGGCCGTTGCCGGATTCAAATTAGCATGGGTAAGAATAGCTAACGCTTACCGTCTTCCAGCCAACAGAGAAAAAGGATTTTCTCCAGACCAAAATCCATCCTCGCGGATTGCCACAGACCCTCGAAGGTTGTATTTAGGCACCACACACACACTCCAGAATTTAGTTAATTATTATTGCCCACGGGGCTTGAATACACGAAAAGATTTCTTCGAACAACAGGCTACGCAAAGATCAGAACACACAAGTGTCTTAGACGCTAGTCTATCGCAGAGTCTTTAGACCACATGGCGCCGGTACCTAAGCGCCCTCATTAGGCGATAGATTATTGATTTTCGCATCGACTGGAGGATCTCTAAATATGGCGACTTGTTGTCGCTACGCGCGAATTTCGAAGTTCCCCACGATGTTAGAAGCTCGCCAAATCGGAGGATCACGGGTTGTAGATTCTTCTTGGTGGCGGGAATCTCTTCCGCCACCGATATCCCACGATGTAGAGTGCCTGAGACACTCCCCCGTGTCCTCACTGTCGATGGTGGAGGTAGCCCTGCAGTGGCTAGCCTCCGGAGCTTTTTGGTGGCGTTCGTCGAAAGGGATCCCCACAGTCGGTATTTGGCGTCGTGCGTCTGTTCGGTCGTGCTTCTGTCTGTGTGTTCGCCCTCGTATAGGCCTCGTCTCCCACATGTCAGAGAAAAGTCGTAAAAGAAAACAAAAGAATAAATAATATGCTCGATAGTTTTTAGTCGGTCACGGTCGCCTCTCGGAATTTTTGCCAGGCCTCAGGGCCATCCTAAACATTCATACCATAAAACAGTCACTCCGCTAGGGTCGTCCAAGGGGTAAGGAGCGCCTTGTAATATGCAATGTTACAACTCCCCCCCCCTTAGACGGACCACTGGGGCGGAAGCGCTAGCAAAACTGACCCATGGACCGAACTCCGAGTGGCGGCCGCACACCGCGTCTTACGTCTATCGACTCTACTGAGTCTGACTTATCTAACGTAATATTGTAGTGCAGATTAAACTTTCCCCCGGTAAGGAACAAAAAATGAAAAGGTAACTGATGAAACCTCCCGGTGTAATTTTTAAGTCGTCACCTGCTACTCTCCTCCTGCAGAAGGCAGAAAGACGGAAAACGTAAGGGGTGGATCAATTCCCCGCAACAAGAAAAAGAAAAACAAACGAAAATCAAAATGAACGACTAATTTATAATCTCAAAAACTCGAAATCTAGAAAATGGCACAAAAGAAAAACAAAAGAACCTTATTAATTCTCCTGCCAGTAATTTTAACACAAAAAAAAACAAATAAAATAACAGACTACGAACGAACAAAACAAAACGGACGAAAGAAAAAAAAAACAATCACACATTCTACCCCTCGGGGTGCAAGAGATCACATTTCCCTAGATCCTAATTCCCTAACTAAATTTCACACGAAAATCGAAAACACCGGACGCACAAGAAAAAAAAAACGGTTATCTCAAGCCTCGTCGGAGGATAGATCCTCGTCCTCGGATTCGCTGAGATTTACATCTACCTCTGGGGCGACGTACGGCTTAAAATCTTTGATGTGGTGTCGACCGAGTTTCCTACCTGTCGCATCCTCCAGTTCATAGACGACCGGAGACACGACTCGCGTCACGATGTACGGTCCCTCGAACTTGGGAGCCAGTTTCGCAGCTACGAAATTTGCAGCAGAGGATAGGATTCGCTTACGCTTCCAGACTCGATCTCCTACCTTGTAATGACCGTCTCGGTGACGCCGATTATAGTATTGCGCTTGCCTCGTGCGTGCCGTTTGTAAGTGTCGCGTCGCGAGGTCTCTCAGCTCTTGCAGTCGTGTCATTCGCTCAGCCCATTTTGCTGGACGCGGTTCTGGAATTGTGGCTGGACCCTCTTCGTTACGTCGGAGTTGTACTCGAGGTCTGGGTTCCCGACCGAGATTCAAGAAGGCTGGGCTCACTTTTAGTGAACTATGTACCGCGGAATTATATGCGAACCGAAATTCGTGTAGGTGCACGTCCCACTCGCGGTGGTCTTTTTCAATATACGCGGTGATCATAGTTTTCAAGACTCGATTTACCCTCTCGACCGGATTCGCCTGAGCGTGGTACGGGGGTACGTGAGCGTGTACGATGTTGTACTCGGCGCACATGTCATTTATGGCTTTGTTTGCGAACTCAGTTCCGTTATCAGTGAGAAATACCTCCGGGGTACCCCAACGGGACAGAATTAAATCTTCAAACGCGACGATAATATTTTTGCCATTGGCTTTGCGCAAAGGCGTACATTCCACCCATTTGGTAAAGAGGTCTTCGAAAACCAACAGATACTCGTAGCCTGAGCGGCTACGCGGAAACGGACCCATAATGTCAGCCGCGACGACTGCCCACGGTTGATCGACTACGCGTTCTCCCATTAATCCGGCGGGCGGCGCTTGTTCCACTTTACATTGTTGGCACCGTTGGCACCTACGGACCGCTACGACGATATCTCTAAACATCCCGGGCCAGTAATATTCCTCGCGGACTCTAGCATACGTTTTCTCTATGCCGAGATGTCCAGCCTGCGGGTCTTCGTGTGCCTCAGTAAATACCTGAGCTCGGTGGTGGGCTGGTAATACTAATTTCCACGGATTAAGCTCTTCCACCATTGGTTCTGTCACCGGATTCGGTCGCAAGTAATACAGCCGGCCCTCGTGGACCGACCACTCTCTATATTTCTTGGGGGTGGCTAGCACCTCTTGTACCCGGCGAGTGTACCACGGATCTTGAGCCTCGTTTATTGCGGCTAATTGTTCGGCAGTGAGGTTCTCGACCTCATCTTCGTACATCCGCGATAATGCATCGGGTACATGGTGCATGGCTCCCTTCCGGTGTACGACGTCGAAGTCATACTCCAGGAGCTCCAAAGCCCATCTTGCTAAACGACCGGTCGGATTATGCAAATTATGTAACCATCGAAGGCTACTATGATCAGTTATGACAGTAAAATGATACCCCTCGAGGTACGCGCGAAATTTCTTTATAGCCCAAATTACCGCTAAGCACTCCTTTTCCGTCACCGAGTATTTCCGTTCGGCTTCCGAAAGAGTGCGACTCGCATATGCTATGACTCGTTCGACCTCGTCGATCGTCTGAGTCAAGACAGTGCCAATTCCAAAGTCGCTGGCATCTGTCTGTACAACAAAAGGTACGCGAAAATCAGGACAAGATAATACCGGGGCGGTTGTTAACGCGGATTTTAATTCTGCAAAAGCTTGATCTTGAGCTTCACCCCATTCCCACCGTTTATCTTTACGTAAAAGCCGCGTTAATGGCTCCGAAGAGCCCGCGAACGCTGGAATAAATCGGCGGTACCACGAGGCCATCCCTAAAAACCGTCGCAATTGTTTCAAGTTCCGTGGTGGCGGATAACTAACAATCGGTTCGATCTTGTCGGGGTCTATTTGCAATCCCTCGTTATTAACTCTGAACCCCAAATATCTCACCTCGTCTCTACAAAACTCACATTTATCAGGATTTAATGTTAGACCCGCTCTCGCGATCTGATCAAAGACGCGTTTGAGCCAGTCCATATGTTTTACGAAATTATCTGTTACTACAATTATGTCATCCAAATACGCGAAGACATGCGGTTCCATGTCCGGTGTAATTAATTTATCAATCAGTCTTTGAAACGTCGCGGGGGCTCCCGTGAGTCCGTATGGCATTCTAGTGAATTGAAATAAGCCTTTGCCCGGGGCCGTAAATGCAGTGACTTCCCGACTGTCTGGGTGCAAGGGAATCTGATGATACGCTTGACTCAAATCAATCGTCGAAATGTACCTCGCGGCACGTAATTTATCTAATATCCCGTTGATATATGGAATTGGGTAGGCATCTTTCTTTGTGACGCTATTCACTTTACGAAAATCTAAACAAAAACGATAACTCCCATTCGGCTTTTTGACCATTACGATAGGGCTCGACCACGCGCTTTGGGAAGGCTCGATCACCCCCTCGGCTAACATCCGATCGACTTCAGCATGAATCGCAGCTTGTACTACTGGGGAGACTAAGTAATATCTTTGTTTAATTGGAGAGTTTCCCCGCGTATCAAGGGTGTGTTCCGCTAGACTCGTTAGTCCTAGTGGTCCCGTAACCGCTGGCAATTCTCGATTTAAAAACTCCTCCAGTACCGTTTTCTCCGCTGTTGTTAGCTCTGCTATTCCGTAGCACACGTCAGCTGACCCCGTGGTCGTTGTTAAAGTCTCATTGAAAGAGCTTGTGCCGTCTGGTCCGTCTTTTAAACGCCAAGTATCGTCTCCACCATACATCTCCAACCCGAATAACCGAATAAAATCCATCCCGAGGATGCAGTCCCACGCTAAAGACGGAAGGATTCGAATCTTAAGCTCGTGAGTTGTTCCCAACAGTTCTATTGGCACGCTAAATTCTCCCAAGACGGCTTCAGTATCGCCGTTTGCCAATATTACACGTCCGAAGGCTGGTTGGTCTAACAGCCGACCGTTTTCTTCGGCAATTTTCTTACCTGAAGCTCCTAAGAAGCTTCTTGAGGATCCGGTGTCTATTAGCGCGCGAACGTTTGAGTCTCCGATTTTGACATTTATAAACCAGCGTGGTTGCAGTTCGAGAGTCTGCATCGGAAAGCATTCAGCATATGTCTCGGTTGGATTACTGGGACTCGGATTTATTGTCTTGGGGGACTCGTTGTCCCCTGTCGAGACTCCCCGTTTTCGTTTCCCGGAAAACAGCGTGAACACGTGGTCGCAATTTCCCCCTTTTTACCACAATGGTAGCAAAATCGGATTTTAGGCGCTGGGCATTCTCTCCAAATATGACCTCGACGATCGCAATTAAAACAGGTGACTGTTGGTCCGCCATCCATCGCTTGAATGGTGTTCGGCGTTGTCGGTGCCTGTTGGTAAGCCGCTGTTGCAGCTACCCTCGCATTTCTCGGTCGCTCCGAAGCGCTTTGCCTCTCTTGTCGAGGCTGTATCTTTTCGACCGCGATCGCTATTTTCTTTTCCATATCGGACTGTATGGCGGCTAATTGTTCTTTAATGGCCTTATCCAAGGCCATTCTCCCCCCCCCTTGACTCTTAACGCCTCGCTTACTCGAACCCGAAGCAACTGAAGCCCGCGGAGCTTCTTTCGCCACAGCTATTTCCTCCACTGCTGCGAGCGCAGGAGGTTTTCTGTGCTGTTTGGCTTTAGCCTTGCAAGCTAATTCAGCCATAAACGAATCCTCCGGGGATGGGGGCGGTCTATATGAACGCGATAATTCCAAATTTCTTTCTCTAGCTGTAGCCGCGCGAGCTAGCTCCTGGAAACTATTAATCAGGTTACGATCTAACGTCTCGCGAATATTCGGACGCAGGTTTTCGAATGCCAGGTCCAACTGGTCTTCCAACGCGTAAGGGCGTGTCATACGATGTAGCAACCCTCGTATGCAGGTGAGATATTTCGTGACCGATTCGTTTTCCCCCTGTGTACGCGTCGCGGCTTGTTGTCGGAATCGTTTGTTCACCGTCTCGTCCCCGAACCAACCTCTGAACGCTTTCTGAAAGTCCTCATAGCTAGACCAGCTGTCGCGTTCGATCCGCAGCCATTCCGAGGCTGTTCCCGTGAATATTATCGGCAAAGATTGAATTACCTCCTTACCGGTCAACGGGGTGAACTTCTTACAGTCATCCAAACGACTCAAAAAATCTTCGGCGCTTTGTTCGTCTCCGTCCGCGAACTTGACATTCCACCTTCGCAACGCCTCGATTACCTCCTTAGCCCTATCCCTGCAGTGTAAACGCGACGGAATCACTGCCTCTTCCCAGCTGGGTTGCGGTGCTTCCCACCTCCCGGAGGTGGGTGCTTCGCGTTGGGTGGGTGGGTGGGTAATAATCGGTGACAGACTTCGCTCTCGTCTGAAGTCTAGGTCACGGCGGGTGTGACCTGTTGTTGGCCTTGTTTCCGCGCGTGATTGTCGCTCGTACTCCTCCCGGCTTTGTCGGATTCTTTTCGGACGCGATTCTGGCGGTAGTCGCTCGCTACTGTCGCGAATCTCAATTGGCTCCGGAGCTAGCATTATTTGTCTGGAAGCGATTACCCCCGACTGGAGGTAGTGTTCCTCGATTTCGTGCGGCTGCGGCCTTATTCTTCGCGAAACCTCGTCGACAGCCTCGTCTTGAGTCTCTCGTCGGTACTCCTGACCATATTCGGCGAGTACGTGAGGGTTGGCGGTAGATCTGCGAGGCATTACGTCTGGTATATCCTCTTGTAGGATTTCCCGAAGCGCCGCATAATCCCGAAAAAAATCTCTATGCGCGTCGTTCGCGTCTAAGGCGCCGCGTACTTGGACTGGCCTCGCGGGTGACCTCGACGTGTGGTCTCCAGGCCGTGGTTCTGCCACGGTTGACATAATCGGCTGAGCTATCGAATATACGATGCTCGTAGTCGTTGTGGTTACCGGGCGTGACTCGAAATTTGTCGCGAACGAAACCCGGGGAGGTGAGGGGGTTGGTAGCTGATCGTGGCTGCTGCTGGGGCGTACCCCTACCCCTGAAGTGAACATCGGTTCATCCTCTGGCTCCCACGGAATTGTATGTTCCCCCTGGCATCGTCGCCAGTGTCTCACATACCGATCTCGCAACTCCACAACCGAGCCCGAAGTACTAACATGTAAGGAACGTAGTAACTCAGATAATTCTCCGTGGTTTAACTCCCACAGAGCGCTCCCGTATGGGGTGTCTATTGGTGCCATGACTCGAGGAGTAACTTAGGACTCAGTCGACCCCACAAACAAAAAAAAATTCTGAAATACGAACGCGCGAATAAAATTTCCGCGGAAGTTGACGCTATCGCGTTCTTTTCTCCTCGGTTTGTTTTTACCTGAAGGGTGTAAAAGTCACGCGCTCGCTCGTAAAAATTACTCGAAACGCGAAAATCGAACCCGAAATTCTAGTCTTCACGCGAAATAATAAAAGACACAAAAAAAAATTACGCACTCTAATGATTTTGAATTTTCCCTTTGAAGTGCACTCGAAAATTATTTAGTGCAATTGCAACTTCGACAATGAATGCAAACTCGAACTCGAACGCGAACTCGAACTCGAACCCGAAAGAAAAGATATGATGTTTAAAACATGATGATAGAGTTGTACTCTACCTTCTCGACGAGTCTACTCGCCGAGATCGCCTTGAATTGAGAACAGCTGTTGTGTCTCTTGCAGGTCTCAGGACCTACACCTGAGCACCACTGTCAAATGCAAAATTCAAAACTGAAACGTACGCGACATCTACTAGAGACGAGTCGATTTTCGTAAATATTCCCCTCGGTGCGGGGTAGGCTAAAAGTCCGTCGTACTTTGGACTATGTTTCCCCACCGCTGAGAGAATATGATCCCGAAACTCGAACTATATGATTATCCCGCCGTTGGACTTTGGACAATAACCTCGCTAGCTAGCTATATCGGGTGTTTATCTGTAAATTTTAATGCTTTTCTCCCGGCGTTCCTAGTGGTTGGACTCCGCTAATACCTTGTACCGTGTTTTAACGCGGTCCGTCACTATTTTTTTTTTTTTTTTTTTTTATAGGACAGTATATCCACCACCACAAGTCAGGCACAAGAGATTATTACACAAAAAAAAACAAAAAAAAACAATGAAATAGCAAGCAGGTGGAATATAATTGCGATTAGTTCTTAATATTAGGTTTGGGGTCCGTATCCAGTGTCCCGGTGTATACAGCGTGCTTTAGCACGGCTATGCTCGAGTTTTCTTCCCTAGCGGGGAAAACGCGGCTAAAAAAGAAAGAGACTAAAACAAAACGTATTGACTCCCGAGAGTCGGAATTCCTCAACAGAATTGAACAATTCTTACCCGAAAGATCGCTACGAAGACCATAAAATAAAATGTAAAAATTCAAACGCGAAATAAACAAAAGATTCTACCGCGGTGCGGCTACGATACAAAGTCGCTTCGAGCGTACGCGCTGCTAATCCTTCTCCGGTTAATAGAGAAAAACAAACCGCTGACCTCTCTCCACTTAGCAACAGCGAAGCCGTTACTGAAACTACTAATAATTATTTAACCTATTAAAATTTATAACGCCTATTTAGAAAAACCTATTTTGAAAGGCCCCACGTTGGGCGCCAATTTGCGACGTGGATTTTTATTAGTCCTCGGACTAGACCGGAAAGCTAGTCTGAGAACCGTCCACTCGACAATTGGCCAAAGGAAAATTAATATCTAAACAAAGATGCTGGGCGCCAGGCGTTTAACCGCCACTTTCTGAAAATCTAAATAATAAAAAAAAATACAAACTACAGATACTTGAGCGCCGGCTAGCGTCAGTACCGCGGAGAGGGGTCGGGATTTTGAAGGATTAGCAGGGCGTTGATTAACGACTCGATATATTTGAATTTAATAAAGAAAATAGAATTTATTCAAGTAAAAAAAAAATAGAAAAATATAGAAATTAACAAATCGTGTACCCGGAGGTACTTCCTCTCGGATATAAAACGGCTACAGGTCGTGTAAAGGCGACCTGGCCACGCTTGACGAGTTTTACAATAATAAATAATTAACAGCTTCCACGTAGGACAGCAATAACAAGGAAAAATATAGCAAAATTAAATAACTCGACAAATCAGGTCCTCGTAGGACAATAAACTAGCTAAAACACTAGATACTTTCCACGAGGAATATTAACAATCTTAAAACTAACGATGAATGAGCCTAAGGCTCGAAATAATAAATAAGATAACAAAATAACAAAATAACAGACTAGAATCGGAAGGCTCGCGAATCAAACAAATTTACAATAATAAAGAATCGCCTACGTGATCGTTAGTCGTTTTGGTGTGATTAACTCGCCTCCGAGAGGCGAAGCCTCCCGTTAAAGAAAACTTACTCAAAAGAGTTATTATTTACAAAAATTATTAAAATTAACTTAACCTAACTCTGCGCCTAGCGCGACCAAACATTCAATTTCAATAATAATTCTGGAATTTCAAATCAAGACCCGAAATCTAAACAAAGAGACTCGACTAAGCCTCTGGCTTCGTCTCTCCCCGCGGGAGGAAGAGAGCGCGACGGTGACGGACTAAATCTATCTTTGTCGCACTCGTGTACGAAGGATACGAACTCGAACAAAATATAAAGTACCCGAATTTTCTATAAAATAAATACTCGAACTATTAACTCTAGTACATGGGGACACTGGTGACGGCCTACCGGTCGGAGATCGGCTTAATTCGATTCCCAAAAATATTAATTAGCCTCGTGGCTGTACCAAGGCAAGATGGCTGACGGCCGTTGCCGGATTCAAATTAGCATGGGTAAGAATAGCTAACGCTTACCGTCTTCCAGCCAACAGAGAAAAAGGATTTTCTCCAGACCAAAATCCATCCTCGCGGATTGCCACAGACCCTCGAAGGTTGTATTTAGGCACCACACACACACTCCAGAATTTAGTTAATTATTATTGCCCACGGGGCTTGAATACACGAAAAGATTTCTTCGAACAACAGGCTACGCAAAGATCAGAACACACAAGTGTCTTAGACGCTAGTCTATCGCAGAGTCTTTAGACCACATGGCGCCGGTACCTAAGCGCCCTCATTAGGCGATAGATTATTGATTTTCGCATCGACTGGAGGATCTCTAAATATGGCGACTTGTTGTCGCTACGCGCGAATTTCGAAGTTCCCCACGATGTTAGAAGCTCGCCAAATCGGAGGATCACGGGTTGTAGATTCTTCTTGGTGGCGGGAATCTCTTCCGCCACCGATATCCCACGATGTAGAGTGCCTGAGACACTCCCCCGTGTCCTCACTGTCGATGGTGGAGGTAGCCCTGCAGTGGCTAGCCTCCGGAGCTTTTTGGTGGCGTTCGTCGAAAGGGATCCCCACAGTCGGTATTTGGCGTCGTGCGTCTGTTCGGTCGTGCTTCTGTCTGTGTGTTCGCCCTCGTATAGGCCTCGTCTCCCACATGTCAGAGAAAAGTCGTAAAAGAAAACAAAAGAATAAATAATATGCTCGATAGTTTTTAGTCGGTCACGGTCGCCTCTCGGAATTTTTGCCAGGCCTCAGGGCCATCCTAAACATTCATACCATAAAACAGTCACTCCGCTAGGGTCGTCCAAGGGGTAAGGAGCGCCTTGTAATATGCAATGTTACAATATGTAGGTATACCTGCATATACAACCTGTCTGCTTACTCTGTACGCCATGTACTCCTCTCTCTCTCTCTTAACCTATACATAGTTTTAAGTTAGGTTAAGATTTCTCTCTCCGCCTACCCTGCATACAATATTGTAAATGCAGGTTAGGATTGTCCAATATTGTTATGGTCAAATAAACATCTATATCTGTATCTATATCTATATTCTCTTTGGCTTTCAAATTTTCTTCTTTTGATTTTCTCTTAAGTTCAGCTTTT
This sequence comes from Tenthredo mesomela, assembly GCA_943736025.1. Classification (NCBI taxonomy): domain Eukaryota; kingdom Metazoa; phylum Arthropoda; class Insecta; order Hymenoptera; family Tenthredinidae; genus Tenthredo; species Tenthredo mesomela. The sequence continues at coordinate 16,439,819 of OX031014.1, read as the reverse complement.
TCTTTCGTTAACTGTAACTTTTCTTCCTTCAATTTTTCTTTTTCTCTCTTCTTCATTTCTCTTATTTCTTCATTTTTCTGTTTCTTTATTTCATCTTCTTCTTTTTTTATTTTTCGTTTGATCATTTTTTCTTTTACTTCTAATGCCGTTTTTTCCTTTTCTTCTTTCAATTTTTGATGATATTCTCGCCATTTAGGAGCTGTTATTGCAAATAAATTCTCTTACTTCTGGCCAGCTTAGATGTCGATCCCAAATTTCCTTAAGGGGGTATCCCCACCTTTAAATGGGTTAAAATTCTGAGAAAGAAATTGATATTTTACAGCGAATTTGAGAGTCTGATCAAATCCAAAAAAATCATGAAGTTTAGGGAGGGTTTGACCCTCATTATCCATACTTAACATTGAATATTACTTTGAATCTAATAGTAGTTACGCTGAATATAGAAAAATACAAAATCACTCGGTTGTCGCAAAGAATCAGTAGTACCGTTGGATCGATTCTGGAATTTTTGGTCTGCAATTGTTCAGAAGAGATGTCTCTATCATATGAACATAGAACTTTTTGATATCGCGAAAATTGCCTGACTCGCTTAGTTTTTACTGAGATTTTTCTAATTTTTCAATTTTTTTTCTCTACTTTTTCTATTATCTCAACCAAAAATAGTAATATCAAAAAGTTCTATGTTCATATGATAGAGACATCTCTTCTGAACAATTGCAGACCAAAAATTCCAGAATCGATCCAACGGTACTATTGATTCTTTGCGACAACCGAGTAATTTTGTATTTTTCTATATTCAGCGTAACTACTATTAGACTCAAAGTAATATTCAATGTTAAGTATGGATAATGAGGGTCAAACCCTCCCTAAACTTCATGATTTTTTTGGATTTGATCAGACTCTCAAATTCGCTGTAAAATATCAATTTCTTTCTCAGAATTTTAACCCATTTAAAGATGGGGATACCCCCTTAAGGATGTAGTTCGGGTTAAAAATGCCTTTTTTTGTAAAAAAACGTATTAAAAATTAAATTTCTCAAGTTTTGTCCACTGTACAACAAATTCCTCACGTGAATCTTTTATTTCTGACTCTCTGATACCACAAAAAAATGGAGATTGCTGTATCCTAGGTATTTCATCGCCAGTTCCATTTCCAGCGAAGCACTGCTTTGAGGCCTTTTTGGTGCTTCCCATCTGATCTTTAGCTTGTTTGCACAATGTTATACGTTTTTTTTCGTAGTCTTAAGTGTACAAATGTATACCAAAAAGTTGGCATTAATATATTATCAATTGTAGAAGATAGCTTTTAACGTGAACTACATCCTTAATGGTCTTGGTTGGTTCAGATGAATTACTATTAGTTGAAGGCTTAAGGGGACCAGTACAGCGACTTTTCGAGATATTATCATAATCCGAAATCAATTTATTTCATAACCAAGGTTCATTTCACATCAAAATATTTTTCTTTTTCAAAATCATGTGTCGTAAGGATTTCAGAGCACCGTTGGACCGATTCAGGTCATCTTGGATTCATTTTCTTTAGAAAACGAATCCTCATCATGTGAATGTAGGAATTTTGAAAATTTTTCGTTTTGACCAAGTTATTCAAGAAATGAGTGATAATAATTTTTGCAAATTTGGTAAATTGATCATAACTTATGACATAATTTTTTATTTCAAAATTCCTACATTCACATGATGAGGATTTGTTTTCTGAAGAAAATGAATCCAAGATGACCTGAATCGGTCCAACGGTGCTCTGAAATCCTTACGACACATGATTTTGAAAAATAAAAATATTTTGATGTGAAATGAACTTTGGTTATGAAATAAATTGATTGTGGAGTATGACAATTTCTCGAAAAGTCGCTGTACTGGTCCCCTTAAGGGGCCATTCAACAAATACGTTCGCTTTTTTGGACGATTTGAGACCCCCCCCCCCCCCCCCCCCCCTCCCCTATGTAACAATGGTTCGTTTGACTAGACCCCCCTAAAATAATACGTCACAAATCTCGACCCCCCCCCCCCCCCCCCCCCCCGGCTTTTATTGCCTTTTTTGGTCTATCGATCCATAATTCGATCTATTTCTAAGATTTGCCTTTCGATGTCACTTGGGATTAAATAGAGATAAAAGAGATATTTAAAAGCAGTCCTTTATTTCTCACTTCACTTTAACAAAATTCTCGTGCCAAAACACGAATTCTATACATAAAAACCGAACGTCACATTTTGCCCCCCCCCCCCCCCCCCCCCCCCGTGACTTGTAACGTCACATCAACCTCGACCCCCTCCCCCCCCTAAAAGCGAACGTATTTGTTGAATGGCCCCTAATCATATTCACAGTTTCATTTTTAGTACATATCTGTTTACTGCTTTCCTTATTTTTATTATCACATGAGTAATTGACATTCATCGGACTAGAGACGTCAGAAGTTTGCTTATCAATATTAACATTATTATTAGTATCACTTATATCACCATTAGCAGGCGTACTCGTTGCAGCAGTTAAACTGCTTTCTTCCAAACTTTTCTTATTATTTCATACCATATGTGAATTTATCGGACCAGTCGAACCAAATTTTTCAAGTCTTCTAACTGAAGCTCACCTCTATATAGAGCGTGCAATCTTCAGATAGACCGAAAAAAACGGAAGTGCATCATAATTATTTTTTCAAGTAAAAATTCCTTCGGCCCGGGTTTGAACCGGGACCTCCGCATTTGTACTGCGACGCCTTGTCCAATTAGACCACTGAAGGACTGGAGGAATCTTTACTTGAATTTCATGTTATTGTCATTGACCTTCTTAGTCCCAGGTCTGTGTTTATTTCATTGAGTAGTGACTCTATCGTTCGAAGCCTATTAATTCATACCATATGTGAATTTATCGGACCAGTCGAACCAAATTTTTTAAGTCTTCTAACTGAAGCTCACCTCTATATAGAGCGTGCAATCTTCAGATAGACCGAAAAAAACGGAAGTGCATCCTTCAGTGGTCTAATTGGACAAGGCGTCGCAGTACAAATGCGGAGGTCCCGGTTCAAACCCGGGCTGAAGGAATTTTTACTTGAAAAAATAATTATGATGCACTTCCGTTTTTTTCGGTCTATCTGAAGATTGCACGCTCTATATAGAGGTGAGCTTCAGTTAGAAGACTTAAAAAATTTGGTTCGACTGGTCCGATAAATTCACATATGGTATGAATTAATAGGCTTCGAACGATAGAGTCACTACTCAATTTTCTTATTATTATTGTTCTTAAAATTATTAATATCATTGCTTAAATCCTGGGCTAAATATGAATGAATTTCAGCTGTTAATTCCTGGACATTATTAACTTTATCGTTATTAGTAGTTTCTTTGGTTTCCAAATTACTTTTCTCATTCTCTTCTAAAGGACTATCTATATTATCACAACCTGTAATATTATCGAAAGGATCACTTACTATTATATTATTAAAACTATCTTTCTTAGTTTTTAAGGTCTCAATTGCACCATTATCACATTGATCAAAATTATTAATGTAATTACAGCTTACTAAATTGGCTTCATCATTGGTAATTTCTTGTAAAATACCATGTTCTTCACTTGAAATATTAAAAATATTTCTGACTTGGTCAATAGATGAAATTTTTTCAATAGATTCAACACAAGTTGGATCATCGAGACTAGTAATAACTGGAAGATCAATTATACTTATTACATTAAATGCAGTACTTGGTAACTCTAGAGGATTTTCGTTATCTTTTTGACTTCCAACATTAGTGATGTCATTGACAGGTACCATATCAAGTCCATCGACGCACCTCTTCCATAATCCGTAGACAGGATCATCACACAAAAGGCTTTGGGTGATATGAATAAAACGAAGTATATGCTCATGCTTACATTTTTCGAAGTAGAAACTCCGTTTGATATGAATAAGAATCTTGAGTTTATACTCGGCAAGCGAGCCTAAACTCCGCTGTTGAGCAGAAACTCAGAGCTGGAGCTTATACTACAATTTCGTATGAATAATTAGTAGTAAATACTCAGAGCCCTAAGTTAATGCTCAGCTTTCCTTGAGTCTGATAGGTAGCAGGCTCATATCAATAAAAACGGCTGATTTCTTAAATTTGGACGTACCACGTGCACGAAAAATATACAAAATTCGGCGTGACGTTGACGAGCGGAATTGTAAAGCATTGTACAGATTCAACACTGGGAATTTGCATTGGCTGGCTGATCATTTTCTACCGGAACAGCACGAAACTCGAGGTGGAGCACTATCAAAGGAAATGCAGATGCGCATATTTCTTCGATATCTAGGAGATCCAGGGTTTCAAACTGGGGTCGCAGAAGATATCGGTATACATCAATCAACAGTTTCAAAAGTATTTTGTAAAGTTTTGCAGCTAGTTTACGCAGAAGCTGATGTTTGGATCAAATTTCCAACTTCGGAAGAAAGCATGACGCGTGCAAAAGAAGAGTGGCAACAAAGATACAGTTTTCCATGTGCTTTAGGTGCCTTGGACTGTACACACGTACCTATCATGAAGCCCTCTCAACACGGAGATGAATACATTAATCGCAAAGGTTTTGCGAGTATAAATGTTCAGGCTACGTTAATAGTAACGAACTTTTCACAAGCATCGATGATTCATGGCCGGGATCAGTCCATGATGCCAGAATTTGGAAAAATTCCGATGTGTGTCGTGTTTTGCGGGGAAATATCTGTCGCGCCTTACTCTTAGCGGATGAGGGATATGGCGTAGTACCATGGCTCATGACTCCTTTTCGAAATCCAGATACACCCGCCGAAAGATCAGACAACAGAGTGTATAAGAAAAGAATAATAATTGAAAGATGTTTTGGCCAATTGAAGCAACGTTTTCCCATTTTGCACCACAAAATTAGGTTGGCCACAGAAAAAATACCTCGTGTCATAACATGTTGTTTCATCTTGCATAATATTGCGAAACATTTAAGAGATCAGGATTTTGAAGTCGATTTACAACCGCCCGGTGCGTTGCCAGTATTACTGGATCACGAAAATGCGACCCGTCGAGGAATAGAAAGAAGATTAGAAATCGCTAATTTGATACATCACTATGTGCGCCAAATTACCGATGTGGATTGGATTTTCATTAAAAATAAAGGAAGAATAATTGTGAACAAATGTTATTATTATAAAATCTCTTATAAATATCATGAGCTACGGCGAAAAAAAAACAAATTATTTAAATTATCTATATTATATGAACAAAGTTGGTAACTAATCGAAAACTAAATTAAATGTTTTGTTTTCATTATAACACGAACAACGTTCTATTTGTAAATATATCATGTTACAACATTCGATAAGACATCCCGTCTTGTTGTAAAATGTTTTCGTTTTCCCTCATAAGTTTAGCATTTTTGAGGCGTAAAACTTCCAATTGTTCGAGTAACACCAGGCGCTGTAATTCTTGGAGCGTCAAATCCTTAGTCTCGTTCGATTCGCGATCCAAAACGGAAATTCTCCTTTTATTAACTGGTGGTGGTTGATAAGTTGTATCGGTTTCACTCGAAGAACAGGTACTCGCAGCTAGTTCTTTTCTTTTATTAAATGGCAGCCGATAAGTTGTTTTTTCCGTTGAACTGGACGAAGTAGTCTCATGTTCACTACTTGGTACGTTGTTGGTTCGCTGGGACTCCGCTGTTGAACAACCACTGATTGAAACAGCACCTGAAATAAAGAATAAAAAAACTAGTTGTACGTATTGTAACGGAGTTTTCCAGAGTCCTCAACTCCGCACCCTACGGCGTTCCTTGATAAAGACCAATTAATTAAATACTAAAATAGAGAGTTGGGCGCCAGACACGTGAGTGTCGTTTTTCACAAAAATCTACTAAACACTAGCGATATTCAAAGGTACTACTAAACTTGAAATAATTTTTGATGAGAAAAATTAACGGACGATCCGGGAATCGAACCCAGGATCTACGGACGCCTATCCGGGGACTTACACCCGAGACCACCTAGCTCGCCCACGGATCACCGCAATTTTTCTCATCTTCTATTCTTGTGCTCACATGTATGTGTTGTTATGATTCTTGGGTATGTAGCACAGTAGTAGTACGCAAGGCAAAGTCATATACACTATAGCACCCGTATGACGGCTGTGTCACGAGCAGGCTGTGAGAAGAATCATAACAACACATACATGTGAGCACAAGAATAGAAGATGAGAAAAATTGCGGTGATCCGTGGGCGAGCTAGGTGGTCTCGGGTGTAAGTCCCCGGATAGGCGTCCGTAGATCCTGGGTTCGATTCCCGGATCGTCCGTTAATTTTTCTCATCAAAAATTATTTCAATTTGAAACATCAGGGATAGATAAAAAGTTAAGTAATCAATTAATTATTTAATTAATTACTTAATAAAAATATTACGCACACAAAAAGGCCGCTATATACAATAAACTCACAGCCTGCTCGTGACACAGCCATCATACAGGTGCTATAGTGTATATGACTTTGCCTTCCGTACTACTACTGTGCTACATACCCAAGAATCATAACAACGTACTACTAAACTGCCGGAACGACGGCCTTAAAGCGTCAGCTAACTCAGATTTCCTGCGATAAGGGTAGAGTGGGTGGATTCACCTTAATAAATAGTCACATGAAATATAGAACACCAGATATAAAATTCCTTCAATGAAATCTAACGATTTCGTATATTGTTCGTAAGATAATTATAATATAAAATTTATCAGCGATAACAACGGGATTCAAAGATAATCACAGATATTCAATTTACACAGACATAGTCTTCAAAATAATAGTACAGAATAATACTCAAGATATAGACAGCGTCGGAATAATGCGGAACAAAGAATATGATATTAGTGAGTCTTATTGCGTCTCAGCGGTAATATAAAAAAAACATAAACACGCCGGTTAGCTAGCTAACGCCGTAGAAGCGATACAATGCAAGATACTCTACTTTTCAGGCTGCGTATCACCGAGCGATACGACACTCTCGGCAAATTTTCTAATAGCGGCGAGCTAGCGATATTAATAATGATTATTCAAAGATAATTAACGCAATAACTAATATAAACGACTCGAAAAATACGGTAAACTGAATTCGCAAATACAAAGGGAGTTATGAATTCTAGAAAACACAGGTAACCATAATACCTCGCTTAATCAGCCTCAAATTAATCAATTAAGATGTATTCTCTTTTTATAGCGACTTTACGGCGGTAATTAAGCGAGCTATTAATCGATATTAGATAAGAAATTACTTAGATATTACACAAGAATCAAGATAGCAAATTAATCAAATAAAGCAAAGATAATCAAAGATAGCAAAGATAATCAAAGATAGCAAAGACAATCAAATAAAGCAAAGATAATCATGAAAATCAGAATAATAGAATAATAAAGAAATATAGCTAGAACAACTTAATACTATGACTACCTACGTCAGCTAACCCTTGGGGAGCTGGACTACAAGCGACACACCATGCGATACTATACTACTTATGGTTCAAATATATTCTAATAAATCAAAGATAGCGAAATATAAGGTACTGAATATTCTCAAGCGAGAATGTCAGCCAGAATAAGCAATCAAATAAGCGTTAGCGAATCTTAAGCAAAGCAAAGGTAGAAATTAGACTAATAAGCGAAATATAATGAAGCGTAAGGTAATCAAACTGGCTGCAGACAACTATAAAGTGCTTTTACTGAATTCTTCGAACTGAACGTTACTTGCGTAGCCCGTAGGCTCGCGATACACAAAAATAGAGTATAAAATAGTCAAATAAGAATTCAGCGATAGTTTTTGGGGATGTTTCTAGCAATTATTGACCATAAAGACCTTACCTTAAGGTGGACTGCTTCTGAGCACACACACACTTCAACTTAACTTTACTAACTTCAACGGATTGCTCTAAGAGCGGAAACTAATTTGTTACTAATGATTTTCTAAAGCGAGAGAGAAGAGGTAATATGCACGTCTGTGTTTGAGCAGAGCTGTACGTAGGAGTGATGATTCTTCGTAGACAATTTGGCGAGCTGGCTCCCAGTGAGGTAGGTCCAGGTGGGGAACCTACACGGAAAGATTTAAACCCGACTGGTTACGGTTCTGCACACGACTCAGTCAGGTGCTAGCGAAAAATACCGAATTCTGGTGCAGCACCACACTAGGTTCGGTTTAGAACACGACTCGTTACTGTGCGCACACGACTCATTCATGTGCGCACATGAATGGTTCGTGTTCTAAACAGTACTCAGTGTGGTGCTGCACCAGAATTCGCTATTTTTCGCTAGCACCTGACTGAGTCGTGTGCAGAACCGTAACCAGTCGGGTTTAAATCTTTCCGTGTATCAGGACCAATTAATTGTCTGATTGGTCCTGCGAGCGACAATGTTCGAACAGTCAACTCGTCAGTTGACCCGTTTGAAGCGTAATCTTATTGCCGGGCGTCAGGCGTTTCTCCACGCGCTTCACAGCGACGGAACCACCGGTCGGCAGTATCTCAGCTGCGAGATGTCTGGCGGGAGGGTGTGACCTTGGTTCTCGTTGAGCTTTTCCGATCCAGGCGATATCAATCCCTCGGGATGTCCTCCCCAGCGGCAATCTCTGCGATAGATGACCTACTGCAGACTTCTGCCAAGTCTAGGGCCTGTATTAATAGTCGGTGCTCAGATCTCGTCTCAAGAGTGTATCGAATGATACACTCTCAAGATACTATTCTTGTCTCAGGCCATGCGCTATCAAATAGTCATTTCTCAAGTCTTACTCAGTTGATATATTCTCAAACTGGAACTAGTTTCATTATTCAGCTGATGAGCGATCAGCCGAAGGATGATTACGGTGGCTAGCCTTATACAGGGCCCCCGAGTATACAAATATGTTAAACGATACCCTTCGAAGTGTTGTGTGCACCTAACCATACGTATAGTGTAATCGAATTGCAATCATAGAAAGAAAAATCTACCGAGGGTGACACAGCAACAGTTCTTGAACTGGAGGGATAGGCAAACGATCGCATCGAATCGGATCTCAACGCAGGCTCAATTTGTGGTAAAATTTAATTTATCACAGTACGCTTTGAAAATCTTAAGCGCTTTGCGAAGTCATTTTCAGTCCACCATTCGAAGGGGTTCATCGCATCCCGCACATATCGTTTCTGAAATCGGACACGAGGTATCCCCTTATCTTTGTCGTATCCATCATATCGATTGTACACGTCGTATATTATATCATATCAATCGTAATTGTCAAGTATGCATTGCATATCAATTTTGAATTTCCACTGCACTATTATGCACACCACGTGCAAAAGCCCTCACGGAAAAAATATATATAACGAGATATATCGGTAGATATATATATATCATACATGCATAATATGTGATATATATATATCTCGGCATATATTTCGAGATATATCTGCGGATATGTCTTGGTATATACATATTTTCCGTGGGAGAAGACGCGAAATTTCGGTTGATTTGGCAGAATATACATATAGAGTGAATTTTTAACGTTCGAACACTCGGAATAGAGTTGAGGCGGCCAGGAGTCGACATCGGCAATTGTTTACCTCGTAATAACCAATTAAGAAGTCGCCAGCTACAGAAGCAATTGCCTATTCCGACTCACGGCCGCTTCAACTGTACTCCGAGTGTTCGGTGGTTAGGAATTTACCCTGTATGTATGAAAGAACGAACGAAAAGCAGCGCAGAATCACGTCTCAAGACACCTTCAGACCTGTTTTGGCTGACACGAGATTTTTCTATTCTCAATACTCAACTGATATGAGTTTCGTCGACTATTAATAAGGGTACGAGTGATGCAATCTTGAAAATCGACTATTGTACCGCATGAGACAAGTCTCAAGCATCGATTACCAGAAACGCCCCTACTTGATCTCTTCTCAATTTCAGTCTTCGAAAACACTCTCAAGATGCGTCTATTGTACCGTATTCATACTCAAGACTAGTTTCACCTGAGTTTATCACTTGAGAATCGACTATTAATACAGGCCTAGGGCCTGTATTAATAGTCGGTTCTCAGATCTTGTCTCAAGAGTGTATCAAGTGATACACTCTCAAGATACTATTCTTGTCTCAGGCCATGCGCTATCTAATAGTCATTTCTCAAGTCTTACTCAGTTGATATATTCTCAAACTGGAACTAGTTTCATTATTCAGCTGATGAGCGATCAGCCGAAAGATGATTACGGTGGCTAGCCTAATATAGGGCCCCCGAGTATACAAATATGTCAAACGATGTTCTTCGAAGTGTTGGGTGTACCTAACCATACGTATAGTGTAATCGAATTGCAATCATAGAAAAAAAAAAAAAATGTACCGAGGGTTACACAGGAACAGTTCTTGAGCTGGAGGGATAGGCAAACTATCGCATCGAATCGGATCTCAACACAGGCTCAATTTGTGGTAAAATTGAATTTATCACAGTACGCTTTGAAAATCTTAAGCGCTTTGCGAAATCATTTTCAGTCCACCATTCGAAGGGGTTCATCGCATCCCGCACATATCGTTTCTGAAATCGGACACGAGGTATCCCCTTATCTTTGTCGTATCCATCATATCGATTGTATGTTTGTACACGTCATATATCGATTGTACTCTGACGTAACCTCGTATCTCAAAAAATACTAGTTTACAGAAGAAACAAAAAACATTTCATTGCAAAAAACCAAATCAAAAACTTCTAATTATTTGTTGCTAATTTGAAAGTTTTATCGTTTTTCCATAGATTTAAATGATAATTATACTATAGAAAATATTTTAGGTTTGGTTTTTCAGTGAATTTCTGATACGAGTTAACCTTCAAAAATCGAGTTACGAGGTTACGTCAGAGTACCCTCGATATATCATATCAATCGTAATTGTCAAGTATGCATTGCATATCAATTTTCACTGCACTATTATGCGGATATATCTCGGTATATACATATTTTCCGTGGGGAAGGACGCGAAATTTCGGTTGATTTGGCAGAATATATAGGGTGAATTTCTAACGTTCGAACACTCGGAATAGAGTTGAGGCGGCCGGGAGTCGAAATCGGCAATTGTTTACCGCGTCATAACCAATCAAGAAGTCGCCAGCTACAGAAGCAATTGCCTATTCCGACTCACGGCCGCTTCAACTGTACTCCGAGTGTTCGGTGGTTAGGAATTTACCCTGTATGTATGAAAGAACGAACGAAAAGCAGCGCAGAATCACGTCTCAAGACAGCTTCCGACCTGTTTTGGCTGACACGAGATTTTTCTATTCTCAATACTCAACTGATACGAGTTTCGTCGACTATTAATAAGGGTACGGGTAATGCAATCTTGAAAATCGACTATTGTACCGCATGAGACAAGTCTCAAGCATCGATCACCAGAAACGCTCCTACTTGATCTCTCCTCAATTTCAGTCTTCGAAAACACTTTCAAGATGCGTCTATTGTACCGTATTCATACTCAAGACTAGTTTCACCTGAGTTTATCACTTGAGAATCGACTATTAATACAGGCCTAGGTGTCTCATCTGAGTCACCACCTCTTCGTGACCTGACAGAGCACGTAGGACGCGATACTCGTCCACTCTTACGTAGGATGTCCTCTGGCGATACGTTACGTCACTCGTCCAGGTATGGACTCTGCGTGACGTCGTCTTCTGATTGCTGGATCGGGCGATATAAGCTGACTGCACTCGACGTAACAGTCAGATGCTGGGTGACAAGATGCATCGGCTGGCAGGAGGTCTTATGGGGACCCTGTTCACTCCCTAGCGATATTTCCCCAAGGTCTACAGCCCTCCCCGTAGATGTTGCGGTACTATCCTTAGTACTGGTACCGTACTGGACTGCATACCGTCGATAGCATCTCCGGAGCGGAAGTTCTTGTAGCGGAAGTTCGGAAGTTGTCCTCTTCGGTATCTCCTTTCTCTCTCTCTCTCGCGGTACATTAACAGAAAAATACTTCAAATTAGTCTAATTCTATTGCTTATTAACCAGTTGTGTCACTTGTATCCCGAGGGTCTAGACGGCGATATTCTCTCTCTCTCTCTCGATATCCCTAACAAAATATATGCCAGAAGGGCTCTAGTGACGGCAGCTAATCTGCAACGTCACAGTATACATACGTATACATAATTCAAAAGTCGAAGTACAAAAAACTAATCAGACGTTAGACTGCAGGTCATATAGAATCATATCTTCCACTTACCTGGAATTTTTTGAACAGTTGGATTCGTAGCCCCATTCATCAGTCCAAAGAGAATAGTCTGCCAGTCGTTCAAAATAATTTTTCTATTTCCGGTTTGCTTCAAATCCGTTTTATTTTTCAAACGAGTTTTCATATTGTTGATTTTCTTCAAAATTTTACTCTTAACCAAATCTTTCCCGTGAAGAGATCTGTACTCTGCTCGAATATTCTTGAGGGCATCTGTTTTTGCTGCACGTATATCCGGAACTTGAGACTTTTCAAGAATGACGGGATACTTTTCCAACAAATTAACAAATGAAAGATCGTCATTTTTCTTTTCTGACGCAAAGTCGTCTTCACCACTGAGATCGGACATTTCGCAACGATGGGATTAGAAAATCACGTACAATTGAATGAAGGCCGCCGATACGAATAAATAAGGCGCGAAGGTGGCGTTAGATAGTGAAGTTGGCGAGGTAGTCGTCACCGGAGGGTTGGTTGAGTATATGCTCACACAGAGTGAGCATGTACTCGCTGAGCTGAGCATAAACTCCGCTCAATTTTATGCATACGAAACTGAGTTTAAACTCAGACTCCGTGCTCATACTCGGAGCATATACTTATGAGCTTATGCTCACTTTTATTCATACCACCCTTTGATTTTTTATTTGCTCAAACTCATCAATTTTTTTCTCTCCCAAGACATGGTTAAAAAATTTTTTATGCAATACGTGCGTGTTAGAGGGCGTTTACCGATGATGTTTTCCGGTCGGTAAGTCGCATATTACTCACTGGTGCGGTATTTGCGTGCAATAAGAACAAGATTTGCGTGAAATAATAATTATTTCACGCAAATCGATGCTACTGCCATCTAACGTGGTCGGTCGAAGCTTGTACGACACGAAGAAATAGTGGAAATACTTGTCATTTTCGCTCATAACCTATCAGCTATCAGTGTTATTGCCAACTTTTAACATGAATGAAAAAGAACGAACTATCCCGGACAGTGATTCTGAAATGGATGCAGAAGCGATTCCTTCCGCAATTCTCAGTAAAGCCAAGGAGGCAACTGATAATTTGCTGCCTCAAAAATCCAGAGAGAAATATCAAGAAACATATAATAAATTCATGAAGTGGAAAGCCGACAACAAAGTGATCTCCTTATGCGAAAAAGTGTTCCTGGCTTATTTTTTAGAATTGTCAAAATCACTGAAGCCTTCCAGCCTTTGGGCGACTTATTCCATGTTAAGAAGCACGATTCACCTCTACAACAACGTTAATATCCACGATTACGCCAAACTTATTGGATTCTTAAAACGCCAGTCTACAGGTTTCCAAAGCAAAAAATCTGCTGTTTTAACAACTCAACATATTAACGAATTTCTGAAAACAGCTCCCGATGATCAATATTTGGCTATGAAGGTAAATTTATGGAAAATAGTCATGAACATTTACTGATTAATTAAAATATAAGGATAATCTATAAACTGAATAAATTGATTTAAGAATTTAAAAATTAAATATGAGGATTATTTTTAGGTGGCTCTAATATTTGGTATCACTGGTGCATGCCGACGTGAGGAATTATGTAAACTCACCATTAATGACATTGACGATAAGGGAAGTGTTTTGTTGGTAAAGATTCCCTTCACGAAAACCAACAAACCTAGATCGTTCGTAGTCACTGAAGAATTCTATGATATATACAAAAAATACGCATCTCTACGCCCAGCCAACGTTTCAACTTCAAGATTTTTTTTGAATTTCCGAAACGGAATATGTATCAACCAAGTAATCGGCATCAATACATTTGGAAATATGCCTAAAGTTATTGCCAAATATTTGAAGTTGGCAAATGCCGATAATTACACGGGTCACAGCTTCAGAAGGACCTCTGCAACATTACTAGCCGACTCCGGTGCAGATCTAGTCACTTTAAAGCGACACGGAGGCTGGAAGTCCAGCACAGTCGCAGAAGGCTACATCGAGGACTCATTTGAGAACAAGAAAAAAATTGGTCAGCAACTCGCTAGTTCAATGAAAGCAATACCAAGTACATCAACAAGTCAAGCTCCAAGAGTTTATGAGAAAGTTGCTGAGATGACAAAGGGACCGAGGGATTTGGGAACTGTAGAAAAGGAAAATATTAATTTAAATGATTTGATCCAAAGTACTTCTGCAAAGACTGTAAATTTGATTTTTAATAACTGCCCAAATATTTCGATATCTTTTGACGAAAAAAAGCAAACCTAAAACGCCAAAAATGAAATTATAACATTAAGATAAAAAAAGTTAAATATTCTGTTAAAGTTTTACCAGTGAAATATAGTTTATGTGCAAATATTAATATACACAGAGAATTTTGAGACTGTGATGAGAAAAACGTTGATTCGAATAATTTAGTCTTAAGTGCTTTTCCAAAGAATGTAGCTTTAGTTTTTCATAACTACCCAAATATTTCAATATCTTTTGACCAAAAAAAGCAAACTTAACACGTCGAAGACTGAAATTATAATATTAAGATAAGAGTTCGATTTTCTATTAAGGTTTTTCTAGTGCAATATAGTTTATGTGCAAATATTAATATACACAGAGGATTTTGACTGTGATGAAAAAAACGTTGATTTGAATAAGGTTAGTCTTAAGTGCTTCTCCAAAGAATGAAGCTTTAGTTTTTTATACCTACCCAAATATTTCAATATCTTTTGACCAAAAAAAGCAAACCTAACACGTCGAAGACTGAAATTATAATATTAAGATAAGAGTTCGATTTTCTATTAAGGTTTTTCTAGTGCAATATAGTTTATGTGCAAATGTTGATATATAAGTATTTTTTAGACTGTAAGGAAAGAAAATGTTTATTTGAATAATTTAGTCTCAAGTACTTCTCCAAAGAATGTAGATGACTTTTTAATAACTGCCCAAATACTTCAATATGTCTCGGCGATATAAGTAAATTATAATATTCAAATAAAAGTTGAATTTTCTATTAAAATTTGTTTTTTTTTTCCTGTGGGGGGCTCCGCCCCCCACACCCCCCGCCGGGGCTTCGCCCCTGGACCCCCCCCCCCCTGTGAAACGCACTTAATACATAAAATAGTATACGATACTCGTGCGGCTGTTCGAGATTACACGTTCGTGCGGGTTCTCGCACTCGCTTCGCTCGTGCGCCAACTCCGCACTCACGTGTAATCTCGAACTTACCGCACTCGTATCGTAATATACTATTAATTGATAAGAGATCATCAGTTGTTAAAAATGGATCTTTCTCACAACCATCATTTGCTACCTCACCATTGATATCCTTGCGTCTTTTAGAGATACATTTGTCATAATTGACTGCATCTGCATTAAACGGATAGAGACCACAAACTCTAAAACCGTTAGTGATAGTTGATTTGTCAATTTGGTCAAAAGCTTCTTTACATAATGGAGCGAATGTAGCTTTAGTTAAATTTCTTTGGGTTTTTTGTTTATGGTTACGAATTACTTTTTTCCATTTATATTATAAGGCTCTAAATATTGCAACATCACATGGTTGTGTGATATGAGTCGAATTAGGGTATAAAGTGTACAAAATAATATCATGCTTTATGCAAAAGTCACTGAGTTCAAGTGTAAGATGAGATTTATGTCCATCGAGAAAATATAGAACTGGAAATTCTACTTTAGCCTTCACACACCATGGGTAGAAAACATTGGCAATATATTCGAAAAATGTGCTAGACACCATCCACCCAATGTCAGATCTACCGATTGGCCAATCATCAGGAACCGACTCCGATAAATGAGCTGGAATTCTTTTATAAGGAAACATTATCATAGGAGGCAATGCGTCACCAGCAGCAGAAAAAGTGCAAAGGACTGTAATTGATTCTTTCTCTTTACCCGATGATACTGAATAAAAATCTTTTTCACCCTTTTCCCCTAATAATCGACCAATCTCAGGACAAAGCTGCATTCCAGTTTCATCCCCGTTGAATATACTGCCAGGTTTCGTTAATACATCTTCCCATCCCATTTCTGTTAAATGAGTTTCAACGCCCGAAGACCAATCTCTCAAATTTTCTTCTGTTACAGATGCCCGTCCTTTAGAAATAGCCTCAGGATTTTTTACTGTAATTTTTGGATGTCTTTTTAGAAATAAATCCATCCATTTTTTTCCAGGCTTATTATCAACGAATGTATTCGGCCTAGGTGCTTCCTCGAGTACTTCTTGAACGGCATTTCTAACTTCATCAGGGTGCATAGGAAATCCAAGTTTTGCTCTATGTAAAATCCACTTTTCAATGCGATCTTCCTCTTCAGTTGTTAAATTAGTCTTCGGACCTTTTTTACACTCCTCAGGAGCTTTACCCGTGCATTTTGAATGCAGAGTTGATTTTGGGATACCAAATTTTTTCGCAGTCGCTGTTATACTGTTGCCATCGCTGATATGTTTTAAGGCACTTTTCAAATGATCTGGTGAATAACAATGCACTTTATAACACTTCTTTTGATCAGGCATCTATAAAAGCAAAAGTTAAAAATGAGTATATTAATAAACATTTTCAACGAAGAAAATTAAAAAAAAAAAAATATAAGAAGATTTACCAGGTAAACTCAATGTTCATCTATTGGGTAAAGGTTAGAAATATGTCACCGATAGATGGACGCTAAATTTTCTTATATTTTTGTAATTGTATTATTTTATTACGATATTTATAGCTTTTTTAGTGAAATACGAGCATAATAATGTATACATACTAGAGTGGTCCTTATTTTGGTCATTTTCGAATTCAGATTTCTTCGCCCCATAGAAAAGTTCCAAATAATTAAAAAAAAAAACATCCTCCAAATTTGAACTTTTTATCTCAATTTTAACACGTGCCGCAAAGCCTCTGAAGTTTTGCGTTTGATAAACATGGCGTTTTCACTGACCTTTATTCAGAATTTTGGCGCTCCGTCAATAAGTACGAAAAAAATCTAATTCCTGTAGGAATCTTATCAGAAAACCCGATATTATTTTATCAGATTTAGATAAATTCCAAATTCAAAATAGCGGATCCAAAATAGGGGCTGTAAAACATAAAAAATGTTCAAATCCAGTCGTGGGTCAGCTTGTATAGGTTTTTGGGGTCGCTGATTTCAAATTTGGTGTCAAAAATATGAAATTCGAAATGGCTGATCCAAAATAGCGGCTGTAAAACATAAAAAATATTTAAATCCAGTCATGGGTCAGCTTTTATATAGGTTTTTATTTATTTATTTTTATTTATTTATTTATTCAGTACATATTTTTTGATTGATTCCTTTTTTTATTCATCGCCGGCCAATGAAGCTACCAATTTTTTGAAAATCGATCTACTGTACTGATCCACGAATAAATACGCAGAAAAAAAACTAAATATAACACAGAGAAAAAAAAACCATTATCGGCACAGTAGATCGATTTTCAGCAAAATGGTAGCTTCATTTGCTGGCAATAAATAAAAAAATGAATCAATAAAAAAAAAAAAAATGAACTGAATAAATAAATAAATAAAAATAAATAAATAAAAACCTATAAAAGCTGACCCATGACTGGATTTAAACATTTTTTATGTTTTACAGCCGCTATTTTGGATCCGCCATTTTGAATTTGGAATTTATCTAAATCTGATAAAATAATATCGGGTTTTCTGATAAGATTCCTACAGGAATTAGATTTTTTTTCATACTTATTGACGGTGCGCCAAGATTCTGAATAAAGGTCAGTGAAAACGCCATGTTTATCAAACGCAAAACTTCAGAATCTTTGCGGCACGTGTTAAAATTAAGATACAAAGTTCAAATTTGGAGGATGTTTTTTTTAAATTATTTGGAGCTCTTCTAGGGGGCGAAGAAATCTGAATTCGAAAATGACCAAAATAAGGACCACTCTAATACATACCTTATTTTTCTATTCATTTAGAATAGTAATAAGAAACAACGTTTATCGTACATCTGTCACATGCTTACTAGCGGTGGCGCCCTGAAGCAAAACTTCGTCATGTCAGATTTTGATATATTTTTTTTTTTTATTATTATTATAAATATAAAGATGAGAAAAATCATTTTTTGCAATCAGGACTACGTATAATAATAGAGAAAAATCACGACTTTACAATTTCGTTCTTAAATTTAATGTAATTGCTTTTGGAAATAATATTTGTCCATCTATTGGAGGGTGTCCATCTATTGGTGTATTTACCCTATATAAATGCAAATGCAAAACATTCAATAAATTTCTTTAAAAATTCGATTAATTTTCCGATTATTATCAGTGTTAAAGAATTAATATCGCTATCCTCAATTACATATTCTCCGCTTCCAATTCTTCGTTTTGACAACATCACTTCTAAAGAAGAGGAACGAAATCCTGGAAAGAGTGACGACAGAAAAACCCGAAAATGAAAATTGCTTGAACATTAGTTTAATTATTGTTCGCGCTCGAATCTCGCGGGCCGCTCGGTCCCTGCGATGTTGAGGGTTCTCAGCCGCGTGGTGGCGGTAGCTGATCGGAAGCTGGGCCTGTCGGGTACGCGCGCCGCGCTCTTAGCGTACGTTGCTGAGTGTGGGGGTATTGGGATCCTTGGAATGGGCGTGGCTTTGAAATTTTAGCCTCGATAGAGTAGTTCTATTTTCGTCACTAGTTGGCGTATCGAGGTTCTAAGCCCTCTCATTGGTTACTGTAGCCTTGATAGAACAGTTCTATTTTCTGCCACTAGTTGGCGTATCGAGGTTCTAAGGTTCCCAATAGCATGAGTTAGTCAGGATCGAGCGCTCGAATAGGTAGGACGTGTTGCGAAGCTTTTTCATTCTACCCCTACTTTGATACTATCGTTAGCTTTTCCGCGTTAGTTCGTGTGCGTCATTAGTTTGTTCTGTTCTGCGTAGTTTAATTGAGCGTATATAGGTTTGGTTTATGGGAACGCGGTCCATACTCCGGTGATCCGAGGTGCCTGTTCCCGGGGCGAGCGTCAACGCGGCGACACATCTGTCGCCCAAGCACTTCAGTGTTGGTTCACCGAGACGTCGGGACCGCTGTTTGCAAGGCCGTGGGCCATCTTGGACGCTCCCCGTTATCCCGCTTCCACGTGAGCGTCGGAAGTTGCGGCGTTAATTATTGTATCTGTACTACTTGATAAGCTAGTTTATATTATTGAATGATCATTCAACTTCAGGTTATAAGGAACGCATCAGTTAATTTCTTTCTTGCTTTTCTTAGTGTGTTTTGTGTTCGCATTAGCGACTTTATTTTCTTGTACCGTAATTTGCTTGTTTTAATAAATCTTTGACTTGCTTCGGCTTTTCCCTCTAATCCGTGAGGGTTTTTACGCCGAAGCAAGAATCTTTGTTTCTCTCGCAAAATTGTGGTTTGTATTTATTTACCCTCTCACTCACTCTTCCCATCCCGATTAGTTTTAGAAAAGAACTCTTAGTAAGATAATCAACTTTATGTTTCATTCGTAGAAAAATATATCAAAACATTGCTGCTTTGCGCAATGACATATGGCTGCTTTGCGCTATAACATATGGATGCTTTGCGCCATAATATTGTTACATTTGGTAAATTCACCCTTATACCGCGAGGACCAGGTGAAAGAGAATGGTCCATCCGCCCAGGCAACTAATATTTCGTATTTTTAGGGGGATAGCCACTCGTTGCACTGAAAATCCCTAGGGTGATTTTGGCGCGCGGTCGATGCAACTCGGCAGCCATTGTTGATACAAGCCGGCTGACTGTCAATACATCGCGGAAGGTAGACAAGTGTGGTTATGTTCGTTTATTTGAAGGAAATGATAAATAAAGTGAATAAAACCTACGTGAATGAGCTATGGATATTTATTGATGCCTCAACCCCAGGATACAATCAATAATTTTGTTCGAATTGGTTGTTCTCGATGAACTCTTTGATTCTGATAAATTTCCAGTTATAGCTTTAGTTAATTCGTTGATTGCATTAAGATATCATTTAAAACTGATTGATCGATTTTTGATAAATATTCCTAGCTTATTCACGTAGCTTTCATTCACTTTATTTATCATTTGCTTCAAATAAACGAACATAACCACACTTGTCTACCTTCCGCGATGTATTGACAGTCAGCCGGCTTGTATCAACAATGGCTGCCGAGTTGCATCGACCGCGCGCCAAAATCACCCTAGGGATTTTTTCAGCGCAACGAGTGGCTATCCCCCTAAAAATACGAAATATTATCTGCCTGGGCGGATGGACCATTCTCTTTCACCTGGTCCTCGCGGTATATTAATTCTATATGATCTAGATCAAGTAGCCTATATGATAAAAGACATCTTTCAAAATATATGAACTTCGGTTGCTGCATCAACAAGCATTATTGTAAAACAAATCAGTCTGTCTTTAGCTTACTGCCGAAGCAGACCTGTATTTTCTGAATACATAAACCTTTTGCCCAATTGATATTATTTCACCAGATTCACTTTATTTCCCTCGGGAATCCATAATTAATAACTTATCCCGCACGGAAATATATATATGCGAAAAATATATGCAACATATATGTCGCACTTATAACATATATGTGCGCAAAATCAAAAGATGTCGCATATATTATAACATATATGTACTGTTACGTTTCGGTTCTTGAGCGATACCACCGGTATCGCGAACCGAGTGTAATTGTGAGTTCTTTGCTCGAATTATGTTTTCTAGACCTTTAAATCAATAATTTAATGTTCCCTATTACGGACTTGAGTCGCCGTGCAACTAAAGCCGCCTCCCCACAGACCTGAACACGTAAACGCGCTAAGGCTGCACTTTACCCACCTAACCTTTTGATTTTAGTTATGTTAAAGTTAGTTTATCCCCAAATTTTCTAAACAATACAACCTGCTGTGCCAGACCTGAGTGCGTCAGAGACACACTAAGGCTGTATGTAGCTTTGGTTGGTTATACCAATGAAGAAGAACCTGGAAATGGCGGATAAGGGATCTGCATAGAGTAACTTACTTTTTAAATAACCAAGAATTTCGATTTATTTTAATTTTTCCAAACCTTGCGGTTGCTACCAATTACTTATCCTATATTTACAGTGTTCCTTACTTGCTAACTTCCTATATTGTAGACTATTTGTATTGCTAAGCGATGTTTGACAGGTTCGTCGTTTTTAAAGGAAATTTCCGTTACTTTACTTTATAATTTGATTTTCTATATTTTGATTAAATAATATATTTTCTTTTATGATAATTTCTTTTATTGATATTTTGGATTTTATTTGATTTCTGTTGAAATTTGCTATTTGAATAGAATAGAATTTATATTGAAATGAAGCTATTAGTTCACAAGGCGCTCTGCCTATTGTGACTGATGAATAAGAGCGTTGCGAGTCAACCCGGTGCTATACCGTAGAATTGCTGGTGATGAGAGCTGTGTCTCGACTTATATACTTGCTATGACGTCACGCGACTTGTCGCTCTCGTCGAATGTTCTAGAACGTTCGATGCTAGCAACGGCTGATGTTTGAATTGCTAACGGTCAGGCCTATGTTGTCTTATCCGTTACAGTACGCATATACATATATATGGGGCTTTCCACGCCAACTTGACGAACGTCTGACCCTGACCATCTCGGATTTCATCGACTCTTTTTTAAATAGTGGTCTGCAGGTTCAGGATCTCCAAAATATTTTTTTTCAATTTTTCATAATGACCGTTATTTATTTATAATTTTTGAAATGGACTCAAAGTTCGACCCATTTTAAAATTCTGAAAAAATTCTGAAAATTTCTTTCAAATTTGAGGATCATTTTAAGCCCTTATATAGAGTGGTCAGTATAATAGAATCCTTGGGAAAAATCAAAGAAAATACTTGATTTTTTTTTTTTTTTTTTTTTTTTTTTTTTTAACGTCATTTTGTATCAAAACAACTCGTAGCTCATAATTGGAGAAAAACCAAACAAAAAAATGGAGAATTTGATGAACTTTCTCATGAGCTGGCAAAAATTGATCAGGGTACACGACGTAAAACTGCGAAACGTATACCCGATACCCAGAAACTCCACTGCCTAATTCCTCGCACAAATAATAAAGTCGAAGTCAAAAATTTCTCTCAATCTGAAATATCCAAATTGTATACAATTGTTAAATAAGAGAAAAAGTGAATATTTTTGTATACACGCATCGGAATAAAATCTTTGGACAATATTTTCATCTATGTCGTCATTATTTGTAGGTTTTGAAATCCATACCTACTTTTTCTGGAAATTGATACGTTAATGAGTTCAGATATATACCAATGTGATCCAGTTACAAACTCCAAAATAAGTACATTTTTCAGACTTTAAGTAAAAGTTATTTATCTTTCACGATATTTGACATAGGAAGGTCAAATTATTTCTGCATTTTGAACCTCATTAATTGACTGAAAAGGATTTTTCTACATCATGATGTTGGGTTGAGATAAAAAAATGAAAAATTCTCCATTTTTTTGTTTGGCTTTTCTCCAATTATGAGCTACGAGTTGTTTTGATACAAAATGACGTTAAAAAAAAAAAAAAAAAAAAAAAAAAAACTAAATCTCAAGTATTTTCTTTGATTTTTCCCAAGGATTCTATTATACTGACCACTCTATATAAGGGCTTAAAATGATCCTCAAATTTGAAAGAAATTTTCAGAATTTTTTCAGAATTTTAAAATGGGTCGAACTTTGAGTTCATTTCAAAAATTATAAATAAATAACGGCCATTATGAAAAATTGAAAAAAAATATTTTTGAGATCCTGAACCTGCAGACCACTATTTAAAAAAGAGTCGATGAAATCCGAGATGGTCAGGGTCAGACGTTCGTCAAGTTGGCGTGGAAAGCCCCATATGTATCCCATATGTTTGATGAATTTTACATAGTGTTGACATCTATGTCGACATCTATGTCAACATACATGTCGCAACATGTATGTTGACATTTATATCAAACTTATAAAAATAAATGTTACTTATATTTTAGCGCAAAAAACAAATATGTCGCATATATTTTTCGCATATAAATATTTCCGTGCGGGATTCTTACTGCAAACATAATTTTGCAACATTGGTGTCAGAATCGGGATCTTACCGAGATCGATAAAGGGAATTTTTGAAAGAAAGTTTGTGATTGTGAAAGGATTTAAAAAGAATTTGAAAAAGAAAAAGAAATGTCTTCTCGTCGACGAGCTATCATCGACGAACCTCAACAAGCTACGGCACCTCAACCCCAGGTTGACATGATGGAACGATTATTTCAAGATATGGCTGCACAACAACAGGCAAGCCTAGCTGCACAAACTGCTCAACTTGAAGCTAATTTAGCAGCTCAAAAAGATCGCGAGGAACGCGAAATAATACGGTTAAGAGAGGAAAGAGAAGCTAAACTGTTAGCTAAACGAGAAGGAAGAGAAGCAAATATTTTAGCTCAACGAGAGCGCGAAGAACGCGAAGATAGACGTCTTCGCGAAGATCGAGAAGAAAGACGAATGGAACGTGAAGCTAATTTAGCAGCTGAACGAGGTGACAGGGAGGCGAATCAGGCAGCTCAACAAGCCACCTTATCCCTCCTTATGAGAATCGCCTCGAACCCCAAGAAATGATCTCACAGACCTCGACTCCTAGACGATCCCCAGTGAGGATCGAAGAAATTATTGAACAACCAAATATACGGTCTGTACAAAACTATGGGGAAGAAGAACCTTCCCCAACCATACGTAGACCTCGTACGGGTGGAGCGGCGACTTTCACGCCACACACCCGTACTATAACTCAAATCGACTGAGTTGGAGATACAATTCGGGACGCACGAGAAAATATTAACCTGATTAGCGGAGATCAAAACTTAGAAAATAATAATATTCCTCTCAAATTATCTCGCGCCGGGAGTAGTCGCGACAAACAAATTAACGATACAACTATAAATATTTGTAAAGAAGGTTGTGCTGAGTCAACAAAAAAATCATCAAATCATTTAAAAGCAAGCTTCTTTGACGGGTCAATACCATGAGCCGATTATGAACGACAATTTGAAATAATATCTGTAAAGAAGGTTGAAATAATATTTGAATAATATTTGAACAATTTGAAATAATATTGGTGAAGAAGTTTGTGCTGAGTCAACAAAAAATCGTCAAATCATTTAAAAGCAAGCTTCTTTGACGGGTTAATACCACGAGCCGATTATGAACGACAATTTGAAATAATATCTGAAATAAACTCTTGGTCTCCCGTAGTCAAGGCTGGACATCTTGCTGGCTGTTTAAGAGGTCCTGCCTTGGCTGTTCTTTCTTCTCTTTCTAATTCCGATATTAAAAACTATGATAAACTCAGCACAGCCTTACGATTGAGATTCGGAAATCAACTTATATCAAAATTGTCCTCAACTCAATTAGACCTTAAAAGACAAGCTAAGGAAGAAGGTCTTGCCTCACTCGGAGTAGAAATAGAAAGATTAGCTAGAATAGCTTTACCCAATTGTGATGAATCAACTA
This sequence comes from Tenthredo mesomela, assembly GCA_943736025.1. Classification (NCBI taxonomy): domain Eukaryota; kingdom Metazoa; phylum Arthropoda; class Insecta; order Hymenoptera; family Tenthredinidae; genus Tenthredo; species Tenthredo mesomela. Next base: position 16,415,130 of record OX031014.1, on the reverse strand, counting down.
GAGACATCCCGGGAAAAACGGATTAGATCTGGCCATATATAATAAGATCTGGCCAGATCTTTAAATTGTCTCTATCCGACGAGATCTGGTCAGATATAATCAGATCTTACCAGATATAACACAACGAAAAAACAGATCACATTTGATCAGATCTGGCCAGATCCGATTAGACCTGGCCAGATTTTTAAATTGTCTCTATCTGACAAGATATGGCCAGATATAATCAGATCTGTTACTTGAAAAGAGTAATTATTATCGAGTTGTTGGGTGATTCTGGAATCAAATAAATTATAATTTATCTTTGTTTTTTTTTACACCTTATGTATCTTTCGTAATTAATTATAAGAAAAAATTTTGTTAATCGAAAGCTTCTTGAAATAGTAGATTACACGCCTAGGCCAGTAAAGTAAGAAATGTCTCAGATCACATGTAATTGTCGGCCGAGGCGAAGCTGAGGTCGACAAACATGTGATCTGAGGCTTTCTTATCTACTGGCCAAGGTGTGTATAGTAATTTTCATAATCGAAAGCTTCTTGAAATAGTAGATTACACGCCTAGGCCAGTAAAGTAAGAAATGTCTCAGATCACATGTAATTGTCGGCCGAGGCGAAGCTGAGGTCGACAAACATGTGATCTGAGGCTTTCTTATCTACTGGCCAAGGTGTGTATAGTAATTTTCTGTTCGACGCAGCCGGAAAGCGGCAACTTTGTTTAGCGCAGCGGCCCGAAAGTTGACGCTTTTCGGCCGGAGGACAGAAAATATCTATTGAAGGGCCGGATCGAATAACAACTTCCACGCTCGTGCCAGTCGGACAAGCCCCTGAATGTATGCAATCGCCGCTGAGCGCGGAGCAAACTTTTAGGATTAAAAAGACAATAACAAATCTTACACTTATACGAAACTGTCAGCGAGAAAGTTGTTCATAATGGTTCAAAGTATATGTTTGGTAAGTTACAATAATTTTCATACTATATCTTCGGAAATATGAGAAGTTATAGTGCCGGCTTCGTTTGTGCCGACTATGGACCAGTCACTTTATGCAATTTTAGGGTTTCAAATTACACTAATTGTGGAAGGCATGAAAAAAATACTCCAATGTAGCGATAGATGAGAATAATATACCCTACCGTTTGTGACATCTAATTTTTACTCGTTTTTGAATAAAAAAATTAAAAATCCGAAAAAATCTCGAACCAAACACGTTTCTGTACCTTTCGCGTCGAACGCTACTTAAACGAAGACAGATAGACCATAACTTGACTGGACCTTTTTTGTAGAGCGTTAAATTCTATACAAAAAAGTCCGCGACGGCATATATCTATAGTTGATATCCGATGCGTTTGAGGCGATGCAAAACGCACCTATGAAACGACGCTTTTCCGTTGACTGACAGCAACATGTCAGCCGTTGCCATGGCCATGGCCTGTAACTTCTCATATTTGCGAAAATATAGTATGAAAATTATTGTAACTTACCAAACATATACTTCGAACCATTATGAACAACTTTCTCGCTGACAGTTTTGTACAAGTATAAGATTTGTTGATGTTTTTTTATTCCTAAAAGTATGCTTATCGCTCAGCGCCGATTGCATACTTTCAGGAGCTTGTCCGACTGGCAGGAGCGTGGAAGTCGTTATCCGATCCGGCCCTTCTATTATACATAAATCAAATTTTAAGAAATGTGTAATGAATAAATTTCCTCAATAAATAAATAATAAGAATTTTAGACCTATTGTTATTTGTGCTTTTCGATAGCTATGCATGACTCTATAGAGTATACATAATAAAATCTGATTGGATCTGATGCTGTTGACAGCCCAGATATAGTTATATCTGGCCAGATATAACTAGATCTGATTATGTCTGGTCAAGTTTTTACCCCAAATATAGTTAGGGGAGAGTCGGCTATATTGTACCGCCGGGTAAATTGTACCACTCCGATATCTTGAATACTATCAAATATTGCCGCTCTCTGGTGACAGAATATCGAAGTCTTACTGCCGAAAAGCTCGCCAACGAATTTAGGAGATGCTGGAGATTATTCTGAAGAAGGTGCGTACAATTGTTGATTTGACTAGCATTCGATCAAGTTTTCGACAGTCAGCCCTAAGGCTATTGTGTTTGTCAGGACCCACGTAATGCTTTTCAGTAAAATGCATTAAAAGTGTGATCCTTTCTGGTTATTTTGCCGCGTTGACCTTTAGATTATGGTCACTATGAGCAAAATGCGAGATATTTTCGTGAAACAGCACGTAGTCGGGTAAATCGTACCGATGCTGGTCGGGTAAATCGTACCGTTTCGTACCTGAGGTACGATTTACCCGACCAACCTAACATTGAGATTTCACACAGTAGTACTTTTCGGTCCTAGGCCCTAAAGTCGAACATTTTCTGAAATGGCCGGAAAAGGAAAATATCAGTTGTGGACCGAAGATGATATGAGACGGGCGATTGCGGCATATACAAGCGGAGACTGCGGGCTCAATGAGGCGTGTAGAAGATATAAAATAAATAAATAAATAAATAATAAATAAAAAAAAAATAAAAAAAAAAATAAAAAAAAAAATGTTAATGTTTTTTTTTTAATGTTATTTAAATAATATTATTTAAGGGGAGGGTACACCCAACTTTCCAGCTATATGAAATAAAAAAAAAAAAAAAATTTGTATGTGTAGTTGTTTTTCCCAAGGAATTTAATTATCATAAAATCGGAACAGTCAAAAAATTTTTTGACCATTTTTGAATTTTTTTTTTCGAAATAATTGAAGTATTGCAAAATCCATGCCCTTATTTGTCGGAAATGTTGAAAGAAGATCCCAATTTTTTTTTAAATTTTTCAACTCATTTTTTACGACTTCTGAAACCTTTTTTTGGAACAAAAAAGCTGTTTTTCAAAAAAGGTTTCAGAAGTCGTAAAAAATGAGTTGAAAAATTAAAAAAAAAATTGGGATCTTCTTTCAACATTTCCGACAAATAAGGGCATGGATTTTGCAATACTTCAATTATTTCGAAAAAAAAAAAATTCAAAAATGGTCAAAAATTTTTTTGACAGTTCCGATTTTATGATAATTAAATTCCTTGGGAAAAACAACTACACATACAAAATTTTTTTTTTTTTTATTTCATATAGCTGGAAAGTTGGGTGTACCCTCCCCTTAAATAACATTACATAATGAAAATATATCCAGTAATATCGTACTACGAATATGGAATAAGTTCTATATTATTAAATACTCCAGTGTTATTGTTCCTCAGAAAACGACTGTGATATAAATAAAGTCCTATGTGTTACCAGTAATATGCCTATATTCTATTCTCTTAGGGTGGTACGATTTACCCGACCGGTGGTACAATTTACCCTATTGGTCGGCTAAATCGTACCGTTTGCAGCGGTTTAGATAAAAAATGTTTTCATACCTTTACTATCAAATTGAAAAAACGACGATTTTTCTGGTGATTCATAAATGAATGTAGTGTACAAAAAAAAATATGTCCATGGTATTCGAATTGAAAATAAAATTTAAAAAATTCCAAAGTCCAAAGTGGTACAATATAGCCGACTCTCCCCTATATCTGATCAGATCTGGCCAGATATAACTAGATCTAATCATATCTAGTTAAGTTTTCAGCCCAGATGTAGTTATATCTGATCAGATCTGGCCTGATATAACTAGATCTATTCATATCTGGTTAAGTTTTCAGCCCAGATGTAGTCACATCTGATCAGATCTGGCCTGATATAACTAGATCTAATCATATCTGGTTGAGTTTTCAGCACAGATATAGTTATATCTGGCCAGATATAACTAGATCCAATCATATCTGGTCAAGTTTTCAGCCCAGATATAGTTATATCTGGCCAGATCTGATCAGATATAACTAGATCCGAGCATGTCTAAAATGTCATATCTGACCAGATATAATTAGATCTGACCAGATGTAATATATCTGGTCAGATATAATTCGTTTTTCCCGGGATGTTAGCTTGTAACAAATTTATAAACGCAATAACAGATCCAGAATTGAGACATACTCTTGGCCTGACAGGACCTTCTTCTGTCCAAGAAGCGGTCATTAAGGGTATGGGAATTGAGGCATTAACTAAACACCATCTAGGGGTAGGAAAAGTTCGACGAATCGAGACAGATAAAACTCCTACTTTTCCTATTAAAACCAATGATTCCGAGAAAACTACTCCCAGGCAGCAAAATAATTACAACGGATATAATAATAATAATTATAATAGAAATAATAATAATAATGATAATAATAATTTTAGAAGACCAAATTACGAAGACAGACCCCCGTTGAAATGCAAATATTGCCAAAAGATTGACCATGATGCCAATCGTTGTTTTTCATTGGAAAAATTAATTCAAACCAATAACGAAAATCCTTCAGATAAGAAAATGTCGTGGAGAAAAAAAAGTGAAAATAATATAGACAACTCTCATAAGACTTCAGAAAAACCTCAGGGTTCTTCTAACCAAAAAAACTAATTATTAATGATTTAGAAGGGCGAAAGTCATCAAGTGCTCGATCAAACGAAAGCCCTATCAGTAGATAAAAGTCAAAATATTGACGTTTCGGCCCGAGTGGGGGCCCTCCTCAGAACGAAATTTATTAATCTGTTCAAACAAAATATCACAGTCATACACAATTGCTCGATCGAGCTAGACTATGTAGGGAGCTATTTATTGTAAAAGTTCACAAGCAATATTGGTGAGAAAAATTCATAAGGCTTAATGAACAAGTTAATTAAGGAACAAAAGTTGACAAGTTAAGTGAAATAATTCGCATAAATAACAGTTTAAAGACAAGTTTAGAGTTTAAAGACACGTGGTCCTAATGAAATCGGATTTTTGGGACATAAAATTACTTCAACAGGGATTCAACCGTTACCCGACAAAGTACAAGCGATCAATAACTTTCCGGCCCCGAAAAACGCGAAGCAGTTAAAGGGATTTTTGGGATTGACCAATTACTACAGTAAATTTTTCAAAAACTATGCAAACTTCACACATCCTTTGTTTAAAACTATTGAAAAAGGATACCAAATGGGTATGGGATGATGAGACTCATGAACATTTTGAAGTCTTAAAAAGTCAGTTTTGCGAAACTATGATAGTGCACCATCCGGATCCTAGGAAAATATACTATCTCCAGTGCGATGTACCAGATAGATGAAGACCAGAATCATAACGTAATCGGGTTCGTAAGCCGCACGCTCAAAGGGGCTGAAATAAATTATTTTACTACCGAAAAGGAGCTATTGGCGATTGTTTACGCACTTGAAAAATTTCGAACGTTCGTCATTGGCGCGGAGTTGATTATTAGAACGGACCATAAAGCATTAACATTTGTTATGAGCTGCAGATTAACCAGCTCACGACTCACTCGATCGGTATTATATTTGCAGAATTATAACTTTAAGATAGAATACATCAAAGGAAGTGAAAACACAGTGGCGGATATATTGAGTAGGTATCCCCCAGAAAAATCGGAACAAAAGGAAGTTATAAGCGCGAGCGATATCATTGCCGAGCTAGCGAAAAGTGTATAGTACAAGTGTATAGTATAGTATAAGTGATATAATACAAGACTTAAAATCCCTAGCTAAGCTGCAACAGAACGACTCGCGGATTGCAAGTTTGATCGAAAAAGGTAACCCTAAAAACAAACTTAGATATCACACGGAAAACAATATCCTATACCAGCGTGAGCCAGAGGGCAAGTTGCGTGCGTTTTTACCTGAAAAGATGATTAAAAGATTAATCATAGAGTGTCATGAAGTATATGGGCACGTAGGTGCTGAAAAATGTTATAAGATGCTTCGTGAGGGGTTTTATTACCCGAAATTAGGCAAAACGATACGGATGGAATTGGCCAAATGCGATCGCTGCCAAAGCTCTAAAGTACCGAACCAAAATAGTTATTCAGAAATGCAAAATATAGTACCAGATGGTGTTGGAGAATTAGTCTCAATTGATTTCTCCGGTCCATTACCAGCAAGTCAGGGAAATTATCGATGGTTGCTCGTGGTAATAGATACCTTCAGCAAGTATGTAAAGTGTACCCATTGAAAGTAGCTGACGCGCAATCCGCAATCCGAAGCGTTTTTGGAAAGTACATTCCAGAGTTTGGTAAACCTAAAAGGTTGCAATTTGATCACGGCACTCAATTCACGTCCATAAAATGGTTAGATAAATTAAAACAAGAAGGGATAATACCCATATTTTCGTCAATCAGACACCCACAAGGGAACATAGTAGAACGGGTAAACCATGAGATAGGAAAGTTTTTTAGGACATTCATAACGGACAAACACAGTGCCTGGATCTAGTGGCTAACCGTAATCGAGACATACATAAACGAAGTTTATCATGATACCACCAAGTTTGCGCCATGTGAATTACAGCTGAATGAAAAACCTAAGAGATTTTGGGCACCTTGGATCATTCATGATCAATTTCAGTTAGCGCATAATTACAAATTGAAATTAGCAAACAACAACGTAAAAGGAAAGGGAAAAGCCCGAAAAGATAGATTCAATACCAGTCACAAGATGACTAGATTTAAAGTAAGAAAAAAAAAAAAAAAATTAGCTCAAGTTTTCTCATTATATGAAGGTCCATATCGGATAGAAAAACAGATAGGGGACGCAACTTATTTGTTGGTGCATCCCACCACAGAAAAGAAACGTGGTGGATTTCGTGTAAGCATGTTCAAACATTATGTAAGTTAGACATAGGAGTATATTATTAGACTAATAAGGCAAATAAAAACGAGATGCACACCGCTATAGGAAGAAATGAGATAATAGACGCGGCATTAGAGTATAGCATAAACACAAATTTGAAAAGTCTTGACAGATAGACAATCGAACAAATTTCAAAACAAAACGGCTGACTCGCTAGGGTATAGTGTGAGGCAACGACAAGTGTCAAAATTAGTTGACGTTCACGCGAGCTCGAATATGGAGGGGCTACGGATACTTCAGCACCCAGGAGAGGGAAACGCAAACTGATGTTGATGCATTTAACATCGACATGTTCGATGAATTCGGAGAACCGCGGTTTAGATTTCGTTAGTGGAAATGGACGGTATAGACCGGGGCAGGACGCACAGACGCCAACATTGCACACAATTCTTGAGGTGACTTCCGGACAACGGAAAGACAAAAAAACCAGAAACGGAAAAAAAGAAGCCCAAGGGAAAAAGGAGGGTTCAGAACAACAACGTTCTACCGATATCCGATCAACTGACATTGGAGGCTATCGAAGCGACAAAGGAGGAGGTTATCAGGGAAATAGAGGCACTATGCCAAACGACACCTGCAAATTTACCGATCTTGGTCGATGACTTCATACTGAAGGGGCTCGAAGAACAGTGTGAAGAAACACCTAGAGGGCAAACCAAGGTGATTGAGGACATACACGGAGAAAAAAATATCGCTCTCAGAGCTATCTAATAGATAGCTCTTCGTAAATCGCTACTGTAGCGATACGTTTTCTTATGGTAACAACACGATATCGCTATTCCAGCTATCTGTTAGATAGCTGGAATTGCTATACCACATTTTTCAACGGCCTTCTTACAGCGCCCTCTTACTTAACAAAACAATCATTTCCGCGCCAAGTCGAGTGTCGTGCTGTTTTAGACGCTTAGTTAAAATATATAATAAGATTATAAATAATGATATATTAGTTGAATATGGATTTGTGGGTGCGAAATATTTTGATAGAGTGGAGTCTTGTTGATTATCTTGATACATTCACAGGTAAGTATTTCTTTTTCGTAAGCAAATATACATTTCTAACCTATAACCTAACGATACTGAAATGAACAGACATAACTTTTATTTTTATTTATTTGAAGAGAATATATGGTATTTCTGATAGTAAAATTCTACTCTTGTAGTTCTTTTATCATTTGAATATTATAGACGTAAATAAAAAATAGATAAGTAATTAAAAAATTAAAACTAAATTACAAATTCAATTATTTGACGAATGTTTGATAATATACTTATTTATTTTTTATGTACTATTGTTTAAAATATATATTAAATAACTGTTTATACATACATACACATATATATTTAGAACAAGAAATTAATCAGGAGGCTTTTGAATCTGTGGATGATGATACGATAAAAATTTTGTTCCCAAAAGCCGGCCCGCGGGCGATTTTTAAGTATTCAACGGAATTAAGAAAAAGTGGTCAGCGTTAAAACAACGTGATATAAATGTTAATATCTGTAAAGTAGGCAAAATTTATTATTAAATTTCATTTTTATGAATGAGTTGAGTATTTTATAACTTATTTAAATTTCTTCAGAAGGAAGGATTATCAGATCATATAAATGATAGTTCCGAAATGATTATTGTTGACTTTGATCCTTCAGGTAACTTCTAATTATATTCTTTAAAAGTTGTCTATTCTTTATGTGATTATTATTATTATTATTATTTATATTATTATTATTATTGTTTATTTTTATCACGTTATTAATCTTTTACTTAATTTTGTAGAAAGCAATGAAACTGATATATTGATTGCAGAAGTGCACGCTGAAGTCATAGATCCATTTCATAAAATAGATAACGCTGACATTTCCTTAATATTATGCAATCCCATCACAAATTTATTAGAATGCCTGAAACAGTCTATTTTAGGCGCTACTGTTTTAAGTTTTTATCAAAAAAACCACATGCTGAATGATTACTATCGGAATTTGCTATGCGACACAGTTTTGCATGTAGAAATACGATCAAATACAGAGCTACAGTATGCTACTTTATTATTAACAGAAATATTTAATCTAATGATAAATTTTTTTACTGAATATATGCGTACAACTATTTCCTGTTCAGCAACTTTTTCTTATAATTTCAAGAGATTTTAATTACGACTTATCAGATTCAATCATTAAGTATTTATTTACTTTTTCAGAGTTTCACGAGAACGCTTCATAGATTTAAGTAAGTAAGTAAGCTCGTTGTCGAAGTGTTTTTTACGGAGGATATCCAGACTCACTACGTTCCTTATCTGTTCGACAAAGTCTCAAAAAGTAAAGTGCTTGCTAAAGGTAAATTATACCAAAGATATAATCGCTTGTGGGGTATTTTGTTGGAGTCGGGTGTTGTAGTAAGTTCACGAGGAGTAAAACGAAAAATCATTGACAAATCTTTGGTACACTTCGGATTTTACGATAATTTGGAATGTCAAGGTAATTTTATACTTTTAGTAGTTAATAAAGAAAAAAAAATTGTTTATTATTGTCAATTTATTTTTGTTAAATAGCAGCTACTGACGAAATAAATGAACAATTAGAATTCGTGCAAGATAATATTGACCCATGGGATACTATCAAAAAATATTAGGAAAATACATCTGTTATACGCATAAAAAGACTCGTAGAAGACAAAACAACAACTAGTACAGCTTATATAAATAGTTTTCCAATTCTACAACATCCTGAGAAAGCGCTTATATTGGTAAATAATTATTTATTTGACGAAATTTTTTATTTTTTTAATGTAAATTTTTTTATTTAGATAAATATCGATTTTAAGACGCAATATCCAGAGAAAAGCAATCAACTGAAAAACGAGATCAAGTCCTTTAAAAGTGAAATTTACAAACTCTGCAAGTCGAAAAAAAGACACGATAAAGAAGTTAAAGTACTTTTATCACAATTGGAAAGTGCTAAAGCAAATAAAGCTGAAGGTATGAATCACAAATATAAAAAAAAAACTGGAGCAAGTAAATAATAGGCAACTAAAATATTTATAAAAAAATTAATCTTTCCATAGAATACGAAGATGTAATTATTTTTCGACTACTTCCATTGTTACTACCATGTCCACCACCAATATACAAGCCTAAACAAGAGCCGCATCGTTCAAAGAAGGTGGAAGTCCAAGAAGAATTTCTTCATCACGCTAAGGTATTTGTTGTCTGTTTATTTTATTATTATGAATCTAAAGTTTACATCATAACATCTATGATAATTCTATTAATTGCTGCAGGATGAAGAAGAGTTAAAATCATTTTTGAAAAAAAGGAAAGAAAATTTCACATTATACGGCATCAGTGAACAACCTTTATCGGTGATTGTTGGCGAAACACTGGAGTCAATACAATCATATTATTTAGTAATAAATAATATAAAATACGAAGCTAAATCAATTAGAGAAGTCATTGATTTAAATTTTAAAAGTTGCTATAGTTTTCAATTGAAATTTTCAAACATAGCAATTTATCCTTGGCTTGTTTTGCAGGAAAGAGTTTACAAAATAAGAGGGGAAACTGACGAAATCAGGCCCCATATTTTATCTTTTTGATTGAAATTATTTTTATATTCATTTGATTGAAATTATTTTTATATTCATGTTATTCATTCTAGACTACTCAAGTTTATAAGTTACCAAGTTATTAGTCTACTTCAAGAATCATCACTGTATTGAGTAAACATCACAATGACTATTTGCGTTATTTGTAAGACAAATATTTCTATAAATCAGTTACAAAACCATTTTAATAATTATCATCATTATGGTAACCACTTAACGTTTAAATGTGCTGAAGTACAGTGTTCATCTATATTTGAGAACTTCACATTACTGTATCGTCATTTATTAACTGAGCATAAGAAAGTGTATGGAAATACTACAGATCAAAATACGAACCAAAAAGCAGAAATATCGTCAGTAAAAGTTCAAGAACAGGTTCGATTAAAATTAATAGAAACATTCATCAAATCTTATGAAACAAATGTTTCACATCAACATATTCAAGATACAATTTGTATCATGAAGGAAATAATTACATCAGGATTAGACGTTATTAGATTAGAGCTGGAAACTGTTTACAAAAATGACGCAAATAATCATAAAATACTATCTGACATTGAATTAATGTTCAACACTTTTATTAAAAGTTTTTACAATTTTGATACAGATCATAAACGATTAGCATTTTTAGAAAGTCGTTCTTATTATATGCCTCCAATCGAATTAATTATTGGTGGAAGACCCGCACCTCCTAAAAACAATGATGATGAGAATACTGAAGATCAGTTTACTTATGCTAAAGCATATTTATTTCCATTGCGAGACATGTTTAAGAAAATTTTTGAAATCCCTAATGTGTATAACACTGTATTAAATTACAAAGAAAAGTTAGAAAAATCGAATTCACCAGTAATCTCAAATTTCGTTCAAAGTAAACTGTGGAAATCTATAATAATTAATTTTCCTTCAAAAGTAGTTTTTCCTTTGTTTCTGTACTACGATGATTATGAAACAGGTAACGCGCTAGGTAGTCATTCAGGAGTCAACAAAATTGGAGGTACATATATTTCTATTCCTTGCTTTCCACTTGAGTTTCAATCATCCTTAGGTTCAATCTTTCATGCATTGTTATTCTACACGAAGGACCGAGTACACTTTGGAAATAATGCTGTTTTTAGAAAATTAATTGAAGAATTGCAGTTTTTAGAAACAGTAGGAATAGAGCTCAACTTACCAGAGAAAAAGCAAAGGGTTTATTTTAAATTAAGTTTATTACTTGGAGATAATCTTGGATTATACTCATTATTTGGATTTGTTGAGTGTTTTGTAGCGAACTATTCATGTCGTATGTGCAAAATGAATAAAATCCAACGATCATTGGCAACTGAAGAAGATAAATTCTATTTACGAGATAAAATATCTTATGAAAAAGACGTAAAGTTGCATGATTCTTATTCAACTGGAATTAAGTCTGAATGTATTTTCCATCAAATATCCGGATTTCATGTGACAAATAATTTATCTGTAGATATAATGCATGATCTAATTGAAGGTGTGTGTCGTTCAGATATGGCAGCAATTATTAAATTTTATATTCAAAACGGTGTGTTTACTTTAGATGAATTGAATAATCGGATTAAAAATCATAATTTTGGTATGGTCGATAATAGTAATATTCCGCCAGAAATAAATAATAATCATCTAAAGAATGATAACATGAAAATGTCAGCATCCGAAATGTGGACTTTCGTTCGGCACTTTAGTATAATAATTGGCGATCTCATTCCTGAAGATGATAAACCATGGCAACTCTTGATAATTTTACGCCAAATTCTTGCTCTTGTATGCTCTACTTCTATCCAAACGGAATGTAGTGTAACTGTGAGAAATTTGGTTAGAGAACACCATCAATTAGCTCGAAAAGTTTTTAAACGGAACTTAACAGCTACTGATCATCATCTTCTTCACTATGGTAATGTTATAGATCAATCAGGACCTCTAACTTTTATGTGGTGTATGCGTTTTGAATCAGTGCATCAGTATTCAAAGGCTACTTTAGACTCATCAAATTCAAAAGTTAATGTATGTAAAACGATTTCTAATAAACAACAATTGAAATTGGCTCACACGATTTATTTCAAAACGTTATTTACTGAAAGTTTAGAAACTGGGCCAACTACAGTCTATAAAGTTTCTGATTTATCAATTCCATGCGATAAAAATTTCAAAAAATATCTATCTAAGGAAAGCGCAATAAATGTCTGCAATTGGGTAAAAAAAAAAATGGTAGTAGGGGAGAGTGAGGCACAATGGGTCAATTTTCACTTTTCGATTTTTCTAATTTTTCTGGAAAGATATTCGAAATTGTGAACAGGTGAAATCCATGGCTTAACTCATTGGCGACAACGTCCGAAAACTAAAATTCTGGGTATTCATCGATATAACGACAATTTACCGTACCTAATCCATGAAAACGTGAAAACGAAACTAATGAGGATTTTTTTTCCAACTTCTGAGGCATCAAAACATACTTCTATGTCCGAAATCGTACCACGTTAAAAAAAAACGACCAATGCCATCTTAGAACATGTGTCTGTAGGCCACGAAATTTACACCCAGGTGCCACCTCTCCAATATACTCGAGAGAGGCGGGGGTGGCAGTAACCCATTGTACCCCATGACCCAATGTGCCTCACTCTCCCCTATATATAAGCCCGGTATGGTTATTTGTGTTGGAGAATCTAATAATATTCCTCGCTTTGGTTTAGTAAAATTTATTTATCATATTAATAATTCACTACATTTTATTTATCAAGAAATGATAACTATTTTTAATTATCATTATTATGCGTACATAGTTTTAGAAACCATGGAGTTACACAGTGTAATTGAATATGAAGACCTATTTTATCCTCGTCCAACAGGTTTAATAAAAAAACCAAGTAAAACTCTTATTGTACTTCGTGATGATTTATAAAATTGTGTGAAATAACTATTGAAATATCTTCTATTTAAGTCAGATTTGTTAAATATATTAGGACTGTATTTGTTATAATAAATCAAACTTGGTACGAGAAATTTTTTATTACATACACACCTTTTTAGTTCCAGCTCCTTTCATTTAAATCATTCTTCTGTAAAAATTTTATTTAACCATATCTGACTAATTATTTATATGAAAATCTACCTTTCAAAAAAGTCAAATTCAAATTACATACATAATATTTGATATGATGTTGGTCATTTAAAATTAATGATCAACCAAATAAATGTATCTTCAAATTTTGGAGGTTGTAAAATATGTCAACGCGCAACACGACAGCGCAGTGTATAGCATTTCTAACGATCCCGTATAGCTATTTTAGCTATCTAACGCATCGCTCTCAGAGCTATCTACTAGATAGCTACAGTAACGATATAACAGATAGTCAACTGCGTATAGTTACTGTAGCTATACAATATAGCTCTGAGAGCGATATTTTTTTCTCCGTGTAGTGCTGACCGAAAAAATCATCGTGCCATGGATAAAACAGCCAGCAAAGAAACCCGAAATATCAGATGTGGACTTATCCATACCGTGTCGACTGCAGGAAATCGAGGTTCCTAGAAGAACAAAACAAGATAAAGAAGAATATGTGCGGAAATAAGGAGGTCCATCAATAAAAACAGGCCAGACTTACCGGAGGCTCTAAAAAGTCCTGGAGCACAGAGACCGCAAGTACCTCGACCAACTTTAACTCCATTTGTACCACCAGAGATCCCGGATTATATCAAGAATTTCGATCCGACCGACCCACTGGGACTTAATAGTATATTGTGCACCGACAGCGAAAACGAGCGTTTGCGAGCCGCGTATAAAGTTGAGTTCCCGAGGCAAAGCCGATATACTATTAAGTCCCAGTGGGTCGCGTCGGTCGGAACACTCGTTTTCGCTCCGCTGTTGAAGAAAAAATTATAAAATCCTGGGGCGAGAAAGGAAAGGAAGACTGGGAGATCAAGGCTATAAGACCAACCAAAATTTCCGGAAGGAACAAGGGTCCATCAACACGGACATAACGATCCCAGCGCAAAAAACAAACGGAAGAAAAGGCATCCTGCTGCAGATCTAATGCCGCTATTGATGGAAGGGGGCAATGAAACGGTATCGGCTAGTCAGCTATGGGAGAGAGAAGGACAGGCGATACGAAATAAACAGATCAGCTGGTGGTCAGCTAAGACCCGACGTCGCTCATCGAACATTCGAGTCGCGTGACGTCATCGGTAGGCAGGAGTAGTATATAAAAGTCACAGAGCACCACGCTCAGCAGCGATTCACAGCATAGTGCGACACGTACTAAGTTTTTCACTTATTTAAAACGAGGGAAGCTAATTACTCAGCCATGTGCACCAAGGTTTCCTATTATTTCAGGGCTAGCTGTGCCGTTGAGCGCCACCTAAATTTATAGACGTTAGGCGTCGTGGATCCGGGGCTACTATGTAGGCCCTCGTACCTGTTGGTTTAATATTAAGAGACTTTCTTTTCCTTATAGTGTAAAGAAAAGAAATAGACAGTTATAGAATATAGTTATGATATAACATAGAGGGTAGAGCACCAGTTGATGAGGTTCCAGGGAAGAAGGGTGGATCTTGTAGAGATAAAGAACAGTCGTCGAACAAATAATGTTTATTCACTAAACTAGTCACATTTATCACTTTTCCATGAACATACCCTATACTCACTATTTGACGGTTAAGGGAAGACCCTGGTGAAACTCAAAACTTCGACATTTCTTTCATAATCGAAATTATTTTTAGATCATGTGAAAGTGTACTCAGGAACTAAGAAAATCCCACCATGATCTCACAGATTACTTGATAAATGTGGAAGTTACGCAACATTTAATGGTAAAAACATACTGAACTTCAAAAAGTCCCCTGCGTCATAACTTTAATCGAATCATATTTATCTTGAACTATAATCTTTGAGACACTCAGGCGAAGAGATTTGCTGATCAGATTTGCGAATTAATTTTTCGTTCTTGTTTAAGAGCATTTAATATTTTCACTTCCAAATTTTTTGCATTTTTCATGTTATTTGAGACTTGAAAAGTATGTTCCTTTTACAATTTGGAAAATCTGATCAATGAATTTGTGCATAAGGTATGTGTGAACTTCCTCTGTGAAGGAGAAGTTGATCGGAGCAAAACAATGACGCAAGGAGTTTTTAGCGTAGCTGAAAATGTAGTTTTGAGTAAATCGTGTTTTAAGGGTAGGAGATACTGAAAACTGCCCATCTGAACCAATTGCTATTTTCAAATGAGGTTTAACACACATGTTTGCCATCTCAAAACATAGACATTGTGCAAATTACAAGTCATTTGAAACAATAAGTACAGAGTTACTCCTCATAATGCTTCTGAAATAGCCTTTCCCAGATAACAAATCGTGCGACGCACAATAGCATCATCGTGTGATTATCATGCCATGATTGCAAAAACGCGTCACTAGTGCCTCACGAAGTGATAGGCACACATGCGCGCACATGCGCGAGCTTAATAAGCCGCACTATGATATCATACGTGCTATCACACCATGCCGTGATTGTGCTACCACACTGTGCAGTGAATGTGCTGACACTTTGAAATCACGAGTCGGCTTCAATTGTGCATTATGCGTGTTTTACATTATAATTAATGACATATAACGATCGATATTTAAAGATACCCGGGAAAAAATGATTCTATATATAATTCTATATACACATGTACATATATGATGTATGTTATTATGGTTATAATCAATTATGGTCATATGTTATATATATATATATATATATATATATATATTAGGGTGGTTCGGTTTTTTTTTTTTTTTTTTTTTTATTCCTGGAGGGAAAAAAAGAAAAAAAAATTCTCAACTTGAAAAAAAATGCATGAATGAAATGACAGAGCTATGCGCGCGTACGTTTATATTTAAATAGCGCGCGCGGTGGCCATTTATGCCTCAGTGGCGCATTGCTAGGCGCGGTCTTCGCGCGGCTTTTTCTCTGCGTCGCGTTGTTGATTGGCGTACGTGAGTTCGCGGAATTGTGTAAACACGTGCGTACAAATATCCACCAGAATTTTATCAAATTGACGAAAGAAATTATTTCTGGAAAAAAGACGTCCTGTACCAATTAATACGCTCATGGTAAGTACGCGTCACACAATAAGCTCACCTAACCTCACTTTGGAAATTCTTGGATATGCAGTGATTAAATTGTTAAAGAATTCATGTGGCTTTTGCTTATTATTAAAAGATGTCTATGAAATTTAAAAATTATTTCAATCTCAGCGCGAGACACAAAAGAAGACGCCTGTCTTTAGCTCGATCCAACCCGAATATTCAGCAATATGACAGTTCTAGCCCGAATTAGATGAAGTCTCAGAAAATGAAGCATTGCACATTTCTGTACTGACTTCCGATCCACCTTCCTCTGAACATGATCCAAATAATCTGGATGTGGGGCAATCTTCTGAAAATGACGAAGAGACTGAAAGTTCCAACGCAGAAGGCGGTGAAGGAGAAGTAGAGAACAGCGATAATAGGGCGGATACGGAAGAAGAAGATAATACAAGTGGACAAGAAGAAAATGATACAAGCGGATCCAGCACTTCTGGAGATGAAAATGTTAACATGCTCGTGCCGCAGAATCCTGCGAACTTAGGTAAACGGATACTGAAGAATGCATTTCTAGCTGCTGGTTTGAAACACACGCAAGGAAAAATACTACTGAAAACATTGCGTGAGCCTCCGTTCAACTTAACCTACCTCCCCAAGGATACAAGAACTTTATTGCACACACCTACTGTGGTCGCAAGTAGATACGTTCAAGATATTGCAGGTGGAGAATACCTTCATATCGGATTGAGAAGTACACTGACGAAAAAATTACAAAGTCTTCCTGAAGATATGTTGCCTGCAAGTGTGGAAATCGATTTCAGTACCGACGGTGCTCAAGTACATCATAGTGGTACGGATCAGTTTTGGCCGATCCAGTATCGAATCTTTAATATCACTGATAAAAAGCCTATAATAGCTGGTGTTTTTAAGGGAAAACATAAACCATCAAACCCGTTTGATTTTTTTGAACAATTCGTGGGAGAAATTACGGAAATACATCAAGCAGGTGTAATTTTCGTACGCAACCGTCAACTTGCTTTGAATATTCGTTGCTTCATCGCTGATGCACCTGCGAGGTCGTTTGCCCTGAACCATTATGGACACACAGCGTCGAATGCGTGTTCTAAGTGTAAAGTACAAGGTCATCGTTGCGAAGAACCAGGCTTCAGGGGGACAATGATTTTTCGAGGTGTCAGACATCAGCTAAGAACCGATGAAGAGTACCGCAATCTTGTAGATGAAGATCATCATAAAGGTCAAAGTCCATTGGCTCCGGTATTAGGACTTGTTACACAAGTTCCATTTGAAAGTTTGCACCTGATATATCTTGGAAATGTTAAAAAAAGTTCTATCTGCGAAAATTCACGGAAAGTACGCACATCAAAGATTGAATATGAGAAAACTTGATATTCTTGATTCACGAATGGCGCTGCTCAGGTTGCATTGTCCCTCAGAATTTAATCGCCGCCCAAATCCATTGACCGTGTTTCACCATTTCAAGGGTACTGAATATAGACAACTGTTACTGTACACTGCTCCAGCTGTACTAGAGAATGTCTTCTCCAATGAATGTTATGAACATTTCATTTTACTGCATTGTGTCATGCGCCTTCTCAGCTTGGAAGACAGGACAGAAGAAATGTATGCTTACTGCCAAGAAGCTCTGGAGAGCTACGTTAATATGTGTGAAAAATTATATGGAGAGCAGTTTCTTTCATATAATGTTCATGCTCTTTTACATATAGTAGCTGATGTCCGGCAACTAGGTAGTCTGGAAACATTCAGCGCATTTTGCTATGAAAATAATATGCCTGAATTCAGGAGACATATTCGAAAACCGCACCTCACATTACAACAATTCTACAAAAGAATGTGTGAATTGAATGATTTCAGTTACGCACCTATAGACAACCGCATTCGAATTCGCTCATCCCAAGGTCACGCAGAGGGACCGTTACCAGAAGAGATTGCTGCCCATGAGTGTCAACAGTTCCGCAAGCTACAAGTTGGTAAAATTACATTTTCGACTACTCTGCGCAACAGTTGCTGCATTCTCAAAAATTCTGAAATCTGCCTCATACAAAATATAGTACAAATTGATGGAAATATTTTACTCATCGTTACAAAATTTCGAACACGTTCACATATTTATGACGTTGGATACACATCGGATTGTGTAGGAGTATATCATTGCAAGAACTTATCGAACAGAATCCAAGCAATTGACTTGACCGACATTCAAGGTAAAATCTACAGGATGCCGAAGTGGAGCGGTGTAATCGGAGAGGAAGAACAAACACTTCCGGATGAGTGGATTTGTGTTGCATTACTGACCCCCCTAGTGTTGCCAGAATAATCAATGTATACTTTCAAGCATTGTGATCAATTCAACTATACAAACTGCTTTGCTAAAAATGAAAACATCAAAATGATACATTCCCAACATTGCTCACATTGCAATGCTCAGAAGAAAGAGCTGTCGATTTATACAATGCTTTTGGTCAAACTTCCTTCAGTCAAACATATATACCAGTCAATTCATATAAAAATATAATATATCCTCATTAAATTTTTGATAGAAATCCCAGCATCATGAACCACGTTACGGAGAATAGGTTTGAACAAGATGAGAATAGGTCGCAGGAAAAAGAAAAGAAGTCGAAGAAAGTGTTCAGGGTCTCGAGCAGTGGCAGAGTGGTGAAAACTCCCAAGCATATTATGACGACGTCTTCCGATGTAGCCCCTGCACGTAAAAGCAGGTCTTCGAAGACTGCTATGAACATGAAAGCAGAACTAAACCGGCTGCGAGCTATAGTGCGAGAAACTAAAACGACAACCAAAACTTATACAAACAGAATCAACACCCAATTGTTATCAATAGAAAATTCTGGTCCAAACAAGTCGCCAAAAACAATGATGTCAACATCTGCAGTCACCATTGAAAAATACCCGTAAGTGCATACACTGCAGTTCATAATGACTAATAATGTACTGATTTTCGTTATTCAAACCCAAAGTGAACATGGAGTTAAGAACATGAGTTCAGAATGATAACAGATTAATTAAAAAACTGAATGCATTTTACAACGAGTCTTTATATTTTTGTTCAGTGATGAAACAAGCTCTGCACTGTCAGGTCAAAAGTTCAACCCAAGGAATCAACAAAATAATGATGAAATTTCACAAGTAAAAAGACAAAAAAATTCATCACAAACAACGAATCATCAGGGACCATTCAGGAATGAAAAAGGTTTAATCCAGACTACAAACAAAGCAAACCCCATTTGTTAGAGAAAGAAAACTTAGTTCCAGATGTTTCACCAGAAACAGTGATGTTCACTCCATTAGACATCATTGAAGAGTACCCGTAAGTAAATGTTTACATTGATCAACGATGCATTGCATTCACTGATTGAAGATTGAAATGAACGTTCAATGAAATAATAATAGATGAATTATGTTGAAAACTTTGCCTTGAATTTAGTGAAAATTTGAATTCATCCGAACATACAATGTCATTATACCCAACAAAGTTGAAACTTGATTAGCTTGTATAGCTACATCATAATAATCCGTTCCACATTAATAATATGTGTTTCTATTCCAATTTAGGGATAATGCAAGTTCAATTCAGGTTTACAACCAAAGATGTGACCGACAGAATAATAACGAAAATTCAGAAGACAAAAGTTGTACACCTTTCGCACAAATAAGAGCAGTAACAACAAATTCGAGCAATTGTCCAGATGAATCCCTGGATAGAATAGCTCAGGCGAATCAACCATCCAAAGAGAGCTGCTCAAGTGATTTGAAACAAGTCCTGGAGAAATTAAAGTGAGTGATAGCATATATCGAAAATTGATCTTTGAGAGGTACTTATGCGAGCCCCAAATTTCTGTGTAACTGGCCGCTCAATTAACATTTTCTTCTGATGGGTAGGAATATCAGGCACAATTGGATATGATTTTGATGCGTTAAATTATAACTATCCGCCATACAGCAGCATATGAAGCATTCTTTATCAACTGGGCCACTTTTTTAGAGTTTTTATTTTTTTTCATCATAACCATTGCAGGTACCATTGCAGGTAAATTGACTTGTATTAACTTTTATTGTAAAAATTTTGCAGGGCACTAGAAGATCAATACGCCGAAATAATTCAACAAAATAGCGAATTAAAAGAGCAAAATCGTCAAATAATTGAAGAACTTCTGACAAATCTAGGTGAAGCACGGTTAACAGCGAGTCTGTATGAACCAATCGAGGGTTTTCCACTAAAGACGATCGAGAAATTCAAAGAAATGGAGAGTCATGCGAAGAAAAATGCTCGTCGGAAACTGGTAATCGCCTTTGCGAATAAAAACTAGATGTACAGATGAACTACTATAATTCTTGTATGATTGCAATGTAAACTTATAATCCACGAGATGTGGTGTATTACATTCAGCAAGCAACATTTTCTGGCACTTATAAGTCTAAAAATTCAAATAACATTTGCGGATAGTGCTTGGAGATAATCCGTTTTTTTCCAGTATCATCATTTGCGCAACGTAGGAGGGAATAAACTGAGAGAATTTCTGAATTATTCCCTCAAGGAATGTATGACTGACGACCTGGTTGAGAAATTTACGTGGCCTGGCGGAAGCAAATCGCTAAAGTTTGGAGACACAAAAATTGCCAATGTTCTATACCGTAAATATTTTGTATAGTAATAAAAGTAAACGGACTTTGCCATACGTATTCTTGAAGAATATTCAATTATGCTGAATAATTTATCCATGTCATTCATAATAATGTTCAATGTTTCAATTCTTTCAGTAGCGGCAAACAAGTGTCCGTTATTCCCAGGTCCCCATACAAGGGCCCAGTTCAAGTGCGAGATGCAGGAGGTTTTGCGAACCACCAAACAAAGGTTCCGCAACAAAATGAAGAAATGCAAAGAGGCAGAACAATCGGAACAGACAGGATCAGAGGAGGAAGATTTTGAAGATTATGAAGATCACGAAGATGAGTTTGAAAATGACGAACATGAGGACACAGAATAAATATAAGCCACCTTTATCTACGCAAAAAATTCAAAGGATTTCTCTTAAATAGTCGAGGTTTTTGGTCATCAATTTTACCCTCAAAAACCGTACACGACCTATATTCTGGTTCAACTTACATTCGGGACTTTTGGGGGATCTGCCCGAATATAGTTCAAGCCCGAAAATAAACCGAGTACGGTTTTTGTGGGTGAAATCGGTTACCAAAGACCTCGACTTATATTCAGGCCAATACGGTACATGCAAGAACTTATCCCTAGTGAAAATTTCCAGATGGATTCATCTGGTCGGTCGAAATTCCTATGAAATTTGCTGGAAATCCAGCAGATTTCAGATGGAATTCATTGGATTCTGCTAGGAATCCACTAGATTTCAGATGGAATCCATAGGAATTTCGAACGACCAGATGAATCCATCTGGAAATTTTCAGTAGGGATGTGATAGTAATATGAGATATACCGCGGTATATTCATGAACATCCGTTAAACAATTATAGATAACTATTATATATAACTGTTAATTATTAATTATTATAAAAAATAATAATAATTAATAATAATAATAATTAATAATAATAATAATTAATAATAATAGTTTTTTATTTATTAATTATATATCACTATATTATATATAACAGCCGTAACTTTGCTCGTAATTGGTTAACGGACGTTCATGAATACCGCGGATAGAGATCTATGCAGAATAAGAAAAAAAAAAAAAAAAAACTATAAGTACAAGAGGAGAGAAGATTCTGAATAATATTAATGATATATAGTAGATATAAGTATTGTGCAAGCAAAGCTGAAGCAATGTGATACGTTTAAGGGGACCAGTACAGCGACTTTTCGAGAAATTATCATAGTCCGAAATCAATTTATTTCATAACCAAAGTTCATTTCACATCAAAATATTTTTCTTTTTCAAAATCATGTGTCGTAAGGATTTTAGAGCACCGTTGGACCGATTCAGGTCATCTTGGATTCATTTTCTTCAGAAAACAAATCCTCATCATGTGAATGTAGGAATTTTAAAATAAAAAATTATGTCATAAGTTATGATCAATTTACCAAATTTGCAAAAATTATTATCACTCATTTCTTAAATAACTTGGCCAAAATGGAGAATTTTCAAAATTCCTACATTCACATGATGAGGATTTGTTTTCTGAAGCAAATGAATCCAAGATCACCTGAATCGGTCCAACGGTGCTCTGAAATCCTTACGACACATGATTTTGAAAAAGAAAAATATTTTGATGTGAAATGAACTTTGGTTATGAAATGAATTGATTTCGGACTATGATAATTTCTCGAAAAGTCGCTGTACTGGTCCCCTTAACCAAAAAATTCAATTAAAAAATTAAAAAAAAGAAAGATAGAGCAACTGGAATAAAAATAAAGTGCAATCGAATAAAAAAGATATACTGCAGCTAGAATGTAAGCGTTGATGGAAAATGTAGTAATAAGGATATCATTTCAGAGAAAGACAAGAAACACATGCAAGAACCTATGTGATAGTAATATGAGATGTAGAGATCTATGCAGAATAAGAAAAAAAAAGTATATAAGTACAAGAGGAGAGAAGATTCTGAATAATATTAATGATATATAGTAGATATAAGTATTGTGCAAGCGAAGCTGAAGCAATGTGATATGTTTGACCAAAAAATTCAATGAAAAAATTGATGAATAAATATAAATATCAAAAGACCTAATTGTTTCTCCTCTTTTTCCCGATTTGCCACGGTTATTAGGAATTAGTAATAATCGATATTTAGATATATATTATACTCCAAACGCACTTTCACGACGTGCGAGCAATATGCGCGCACGCATGCGGCCACACTGCGTGCGAGCGTATCGAGCCTCAATTGAGGACGCATCTGTGTGGTGATATGAACTCACGCCATGCGGATTATTCCGCACAGTGTGCTCTCACAATGCTATCACTGTGCGCGCATTTTGTTATCTGGGTTATTTGAAAACCTTCCATGCATCTCAATTATTTTTGAATCTTGCTGGGCTTGCACACACATATTTCAGGCTGCCCAAGCCACAAACCCACGTCGGTTTTTAGAGATAGCTACGATACTTTGATTTTGACACTTTTTTTTATGAAAAAATAAAAATATAATTTCAATTTTTTTTTCTAAAATCCGTAATTTTGTCTCGATTTTCAAAATCCGACGTGGGTTTGTAGCTAGTGTGTGTAGGAATGCACCCTGAAAATTGCAGAAGTCTTCGACAAAAACTAAGACGCATGGGACTTTTTCAAAAGGCAAAACCATAGTTCTGAGATAAATCGCTTTGAAGTTTTTTTTCAAATTATTCACAGAATTCAAGATTTTTATTACTGCATGATCCAAACTAGTTTCAGACGAGATTACTAATAGTTTTGAAGCATGTGACGTTAAAAAAAAAAAAAAAAAAATAGCTCGGCTCGCACAATATTTGAGTGGAATTCACATTTTTGGAATTTTCATCATGCATTTCAGAAATTACGATTTCAAGGAAGTTGGAAAGCATTATAAAGCATATAAATTATCACAACTTGAAAAAATTTCAACATTTATATTTTAGCAGTTCGGTTGATATAAACTTGGTCTTGTCAAGTCTAAGCAATTTGATCTGCGAGCAGCGAATCGTGCGGTTCATGACTTGTAAATCTGGTTCTGTAAAATGAATACAAACATTTGGGAGAATATTGATTTGCTATATGAATTTCAATGCTTATCTCTGGTGAAGTGTGTGACCAAAAACTTCAATAAGATTTCCAACCGTAGAAAAACATATTTTGGAGTTGTTGTCTTATGGGAGTATACACACCTTGAAAATGATTTTTTTCCAAATCACTGCTATGCTCTGAGAAAACATTCTAGTGACTCAGTTTTTCCACAGTTGATTAGTGCTATTTTGATACATGGTTCATGATTTTCCCAGATTTTATGTCCTCCGCTGAACCAAAATGTAGTCCACCGAAGAAAAAGTAGTTGTCGTAAGGTACAGTATGCTGCGTTGCATGAAATTTCTCCAAATTGGGGGAAATATTCTGTATGAACGTAATTTAGGGGAAAACCAATAATATTTCATGAATTCAAGTTCTAGACATAGAAATTTTTGATTGCAAGACTTTTTTTTCCATCGTTTTGGAAAAAATATTTTACAATCAAAAATTTCTATGTCTAAAACTTGAATATACATGAAATATTATTGGTTTGGCTCTAAATTACATTCATACAGAATATCTCCTCCAATTTTGAGAAATTTCATGCAACGCAGCAACCTGTACCTTACGACAACTACTTTTTCTTCGATGGACTACATTTTGGTTCAGCGGAGCACATGAAATCTGGAAAAATCATGAACTTTGTATCAAAATAGCACTAATCAACTGTAAAAAGACTGAGTCACTAGAATGTTTTCTCAGAGCGTAGCAGTGATTTGAAAAAAATTATTTATTATGTTATTATTTTTTTTTTTTATTATTTTGTTATCTCACGTGAAAAATGCATCTCAAGTTACTTATTTTCACAAATTGAAATGGCAATAACCGAAATATAGGAAAATTAGGAACTTCTACTGTAACATTATACGTTTTATTGAGTAAACGGGGCTTAATAATTTTTTTTTCGGTTCAAGGATTTGTGTACGCATAGATAAGCATTCAGATAACACTTTTCCGTAAAAAACCGAAAATCGATTTTTTTCAAATTTTCGCACTCAAATTTCAGTATCTCCTACCCTTAAGGGGTTACATGGGTTTCGAAGGCTAAAAAAAAGCATATTTTCACGAATTTTTTTTTCATGTAATGAATGAATTATTTTATTCAAACTTTTTACCATATCAAAGATAAACATTTGATAAATATTTTGTGAAATTTTCATTGAAAAATTCTCAAAATTCAGCCACTGCGACCTCATTTCCGGTGACGCATCAGAAAAAAATTCCTTTCCCGTGAACAGAAGAACTCATGATAGATCGATCCGAAATTAAAAAACCAAATTATTTCTGTTAAAAGATACATAAATCTCAAGATTGAACGAAGGAAAAAAAAAAAAAGAATTGAAATTTTAATTTTTGGCAGAGTTTTTTTACAAAAAAGTACAATTTTTGGTATAATTTGCACCACGTATTGTCTTATAAAATGGGTTGTGATAGAAAAAAAAAAGAATCCTTCGTTCAAGCACTACTCAATCGTATCTTGAAGAAGTGTGTAAAATTTGAACAAGATCGGTCCATCAGTTTTTGAGAAATCTTGTCCACCGACTTCAAAAAGAGAGTTTCGAGAAAAACGGGATTAAAGTTTTCAGTGGAAATAACACTGAGGATTTTTTTATTTTTTTTAAACTTACATAGAATCGTCGATTTCAGCTCCATAAAGCAAAGAACCTGCTGCAGTTGCCCTTAGAAGGTGAGAGAAGGGATCAAGAAAGACTAACAAACAATAGCTTAGCAGCTGCCTCAATGAACCTGCGACGCACTAGGCCGAGTTGGTCTTGTGAGCGGAATTTCCGAAGGCTCTATCTCCTAGACTTTGACTCCAATTGACTTAAAAATTTGGGAGGATATTCTAGACATATTGTACAATTTAATAAGACCATAAATAAAAAATGGATTTTTTGAAATTCCCACACCCATGTAACCCCTTAATGAAAATTGGTACAAATTAAATAAATTCTTCAGAATATATGATCCGAGATCATAATGTTACACTTTCTTATGAACGCATCTTAGATCCTCGATTTCTTTTGCTACATATCTCGGGGCACGGATTATCTTCGCTCGACATTTCCAGGTTCACCGCCACATGGACTAAAATTAAAAACAAATATGAGCATTCCAATAGAGTAATAGTGAGGGTCAAATGAATATCAAATAATACTCATGTTATACTTTCCCCAATGAATGATGACAAAAATATGAAAATAGCATAAAATTTGGAATATTGATTTGACCCTTGACGAGATAGCTAGAAGTACTCTCTGAATTTCCAGCAGTTCAACTAGCAGGTTGATTATTGAATTATGGTCCGACATTGCCTGGCCTAGAACTGTCCTGCTCCATAAGTTGTCCCTTCCTTTCTGATGTTCAAAGCTTCAAGCTGCGCCTTTGTCGATTTTACAGCACCCCGAAGCTTTTTTCGTCGTGCTTCATTCTGCCACTCGCTTTTTCTTTTCCGTTGAGTGTCCCGCTCTTTCAAAATCTTGGTGCTGATTTTCATCACCTGTTAGTCCCTGGCTCTTGCGTTAGAACGATAACTCATCGTACAGCCCATGTTAAATTCTGCAACAGCGTTCACTGCGGCAGCATCAATTCTTCCTTTCGAGACGAAAACATCCTTTGGGCACTTACGCCAGATGCTTGCGTGAAGGCTTTCGTTGGCGTTCTGAGTTTTTCCACGTGCGCACCTACTCAGCAGCTCGTCACTGGCTAATCTATCGTAGAGAGGCATCAGTTTCTGAACTATTCGTGGAGCCAATTGGACCGGCATAGTTTCGTGGCCATCAAGAGGTTCGCCTCGTGCCACTTTGTTATTGTAGAAACACCAAGACTTGGGACCTGGCGGGCAGTTCTCGTGCTGAGGTTCTTCGTCTGTTGACTGGCAATGTTCGAGCGTAGCAAAGATTGCCTTCTTCATTTTCGAGATATCACGGATGTTTCTTGTGATGGCTGTCCTATAGAAGTTTGTAAGCGCGACGATCGTTGTTTCTTTCAAAGAGCCCTTTCCGCGTCCTCCAAGTCTTATTCCTTGAGCATTCGAGCTTTTTATCAAATTCCGAAGTCCAGTACCCATACGTTTAGCTATGTGGTTCACGCATTCCTCTTTGGAAATTGTCACTTCCGGGCCATAAACAGCTATTTTTTTGCAGATGCGCGTGCGTCTTCGCATCGCCATCAGATAGCATTGTCGTATATCTCATCTTGGAGTCTCTAACAGATCTCATCCACATACGCTCAGCGGCAGCAATTTCCATAGCTCCAGATGAGCCACACTATTCGGTAGCGTGTATTCGGTGCGGTTCGGCGCGGTTCCGCATAGTGTGAATTGGCTTTAACTCGGTCTTTGCGGGAAACACGTCAACGTGTGCGAATTCAGATATTTTTCTCCTCATTGTTAACGAGGAAATTAACGAGCTGCGCACTGAGCTAGCTAGGCATGATGTAATTATCGGTAAACATCTGAGGGCGTGCAAGGAAACGGTAGACAAGAAGACAGCACTTAATGAGGCCTTTTTAAGCTACCAAACCGCGGTCAGCAAGCTAATGTCCGCGTATTTGACACTAACGGCTCAAATCACTACCGCCGCGGACTGCAAGAAGGCAGTAATCACAGCGTGTGCGGGAA
This sequence comes from Tenthredo mesomela, assembly GCA_943736025.1. NCBI lineage: Eukaryota > Metazoa > Arthropoda > Insecta > Hymenoptera > Tenthredinidae > Tenthredo > Tenthredo mesomela. Next base: position 16,387,297 of record OX031014.1, on the reverse strand, counting down.
TCACGCGAAACTGCGTGGCTGGAGTGAACGAAGCGCTCAAAAAAAGCCCAGCAGCACAAACACCGGCACAACCCAAAAGCTTCGCGGCTGCAGTTAGGCAGGACAAGGTCCAGGTCCATAAAGGGCCCACAGTAGAGGTCCAGAAAATGGTTAACTTCATTATTGCACCGAAAAATAACGCGGATAATAAGTACACTTCGTCCGCGGACACCAAAAAAGCGGTTACTACCATTGTCAAACCCGCGGAAGTAGGTATGCAAGTTGTTCGCATCACCGGAGCTAGAAATAACGGGATACGTATCCAGGCGAATAAAGTCGATCTGGAAAAGATCCGCGCACTTCCGGCACTTAAGCAAGCTGGCCTTGAGGTTAGTGATGACCAAAAATATGATCCCAGGGTCATAATCTACGGCGTTCCCATAGGGCTGACAAGCGACGAAATTAAGTCAGATTTTGTAAAGTTGAATCTTGATGGCCAAGACGACGGTTCTACTAAGGTAGTTTTCATCTATCCGCCGCGCGAACGGGCATCCTTCACAAACTGCGTCTTAGAAGTTTCCCCTAAAACTAGGGCTACAATCAAAAGCGGGACGAGGGTATATGTAGGCTTATCGGCGTGTAAGTTCGACGACCACGTAAAGGTTTTACAATGTTTTAAATGCTTGGGTTTCGGTCATCAGGCACGAGAATGCAAATCAAGTGCACACTGCGGACACTGCTCGGGCGGTCATGAAATCCGCGATTGCCCTAAAAGACAGGAGCCTCCTCCCTCCTGTTACAACTGCAAGCTTGGCCATAATGCTGACACTGCACACTCGGCGCTTGAAGGCACTAAGTGCCCATCTCTTAAGAGGCGAATCATGGATAAGGTCCATATGACTAACTATGGATAACGCGGCTCCGTGCTCCAGCGGCTCCCTCAAGATATGTCAACTGCCAATCTCTCGCTGCACATCTGGACGAGTTTAGGGATTTCTTCGGAGCAAAGGGCTATGATGTCATCTGTATGTCTGAAACCTGGCTCAAACCTACGATCAGTGACGATTTCATAGCACTCCCGGGTTATAACATTTTTCGATGTGATAGTGTTGGATTAAGAGGGTTCGTGAAATGAATTATAGGTATCAAGAACAAGTAATAAAGTTTATTTTTTCGGCATAGGCATTGAAAAGTCACTTTTTGACGCCTGTTGTCGATCCACAAAGTGTCACTTTATACGGTTGGTTTCAGAACTGCCCTATAAAGTCTTTATACGGCAGTCTGGATGCGCAGTTCGAAGTGCGCATTCCAAAGCTGCCGTACAAAGTCTTTGTACGGCAGTTTCGATGCGCGGTTCGAAGTGCGTGACAGATCGCACCATAACCCGACTCTTCGTCTAGTGAATCTCAACAGGCGTCAAAGTGACTTTTCATGCCTATTTCGAAAAAAATACAGTATGGGGCGCACCCGTAAACCGTTTTTGACTCGAATACTGATTTCAGAACTCGCTTCCGGCTCGCCTTCGGCTCGCCTTTAGCTCGTCCTGAAATCATTATTCTCGCCGAAAAACACTTGGTTTACGGGCATGCCACATAATATACTATTAAAGACAGAAACCTTAACTATAACTATATGAAATATACATTCTAGGGTTAGGACAGTTTCGGAGCTACTCTATATATGCGAACCGTCCCGTACGGTCGCGCGGCTCACTCTACTGTACTCACTCACTCACACCTGCACTCTGTGTATGTGTATACACATGGTTGCCTATCTCATAGGCGCATTCGCGCCTCGATCATACAAATGTACCTACTTTTACAACAGATAGAATAGGTAAAAAGGGTGGCGGAGTGGGCTTTTACATCCGCGATCATCTGCGGGTGAGAGTACTCGGAGACTCTGGTGGAGACTACTGTACCGGGCCTGAGTTCCTGCTCGCTGAATTCTCGCCTAGTATCGGATCCAAGGTCCTGCTGGCAGTCATATATTGACCTCCGCATATAGGATACATGGAAACCTTCGAAAATGCCCTCCTTCAATACTATCCTATGTATCGAAATCAACTCATTATGGGAGACATGAACACCGATCTTCTAGTTGAAAACTATGATAGTAATCGACTAAAACAATTTGTGGACAGCACTCATCTGTACCTCAGTCCTTTTAAGCCAACTCACCATCTTCAGAACAGCTCAACCCTCATTGACCTGTGTATAGTGGACGACATGGAAAAGGTTGTTGACCATGGTCAACATGAAGTTCCATTCCTATCAGCCCACGACCTTATCCACGTCACCTACAACCTGAGAGTAGAACGTAGTATTCCTCGTAATTTCTTCTGTCGTAATTTCAGGGACATGAATCTCGAACGTTTCCTCAAGGAGATAGATGAGGCGGACTGGAGAGAGTTTTTTGACGCTGATACCCTTGAATCCAAGGTTGAGATCTTCAACCGTGTGGTCATTAACTTACTTGACCACCACGCGCCTTTCCGATGCGTGAAAGCTAAAAATCCCCCAGCACCCTGGTTAACCCCCAACGTCAAGGCCGAAATGGCAAAGAGGGACAGAGTGCGTAGAGTCTGGAAAAGGAATAGGAGCAACTCTGCTCTCTACGATCAGTTTAGAATACTTCGGAACAGGGCACAGGAGATGGTCAGAAAAGCTAAAGCCTCTTATTATGTCAATTCCTTTCGCTCCTTAAGCGATGTTCACTCAATCTGGTCTAAACTGCGACAGCTCGGATTAACTCCCACAAGAAAATCAAACAACCCCGTCCACTTACCAACAAATGAATTAAACGCCTTTTTTGTGTCAGCAGGTGGTGGAAAGGAGGGAGCCTCGACGGCCCCGTACTATATAGGGCAGGTAGAATATGGTGACGATAAGTTCTATTTCAGAGACGTCGCGTACAAAAGCCTCGTAGGAGCCATTAGCCATTCCAAATCTAACGCGATAGGGAGCGACGGCATATCCATTAATGTGATCAGAATGGCGTTGCCAAGTCTTCGAGCTCAAATACACCACCTTTTCACTTTTTCGTTAACACACGGCATCTTTCCTGAGAACTGGAAGTCCTCAATGGTAACTCCAATCCCCAAGGTGAAGTCGCCGGTCTCCTGTAGCGACTGTGGTGTCCGAGAGAGACATAATAAATGACACAGGATTCGGGAGTATACACTTGTTTATTCGACGGCTAGAGCAAGACTGCTCATACCGTGCTCAGAGTATATACACAGCTACAATGCTGGCTATGTATATCTGTGTACCTTATCGTTGTGTTTTGTCCATAACACCAATATACCACATCTCTCCCTTCCATATATAATAGAGCAGGAGCCAACGCACCAATTTTGTGTCAAATCTTATTCACTCAGAGACCCTAGGATTTCTATACGATACGTCCTTCTCATATGGAAAAGTCATTTCTTACGCCTGAAGGGTGGGGCAACCCTTAATTGGGGACTAATTTAAAAATGAAAGACATGACATATTTTATTCATCTCGAAACTTGTCTGGTAGTTCGTTTTTTATCAATTATAAATGAAAAAACACTTCTTACGCCTGGCAAAAGGGGCTAAGATTTTCTTACAAGCAGTAAACTTGTAGGTTTGGAGGGGTGTATCATCAAATGTTATTCAGCTAAAAATTCATATTGACGGAAAGTCTAAGAGGTAAATAGTGGAAAAATGTTATTCTTACGCCCCGCAAGCGGGGCGATCCGTTTCTTACACTCGTCCGAAAGTCGAAATCGTAAGCGACCTGCGACGTTATTTCGCTGCAGCGCACGCTCATCGAGTTCGCATCGTAATAAGTTCAATGATTTTATTATATTTCAAAATATTTTCATCTATGACTGTAATATGGGGCTTTCCACGCCTGCATCCTAACCTACTATCGAAATTGACATTTTCAATTTGGCCTTGATTCTTTTATCTTTTTGTACTCTGTGAAAAAAAGCTCCATAAATAATTTCGAATTTTTTTTTATTTAGCCGTTCAAAAAATGAGATTTCTCCAAATTTTAGGTGTTTTACTTTTGAATGCTCATAACTTTTCGAAAAATGCATCGATTCGAATGTTTTTTTTTTTTTTTTGAATTGTGTATTTTTCAATGAATTTTCCAAAAATTTGATGCAAAAAAAAAGTCATTCACTAGATGTTTTCAATTCTCAGATCAAAATCTAGATTTGAAAGCTGTTTATATCCTTCGATATTTTTTAAAAAAATTCAGAGAAAAACTACTCTCCATTTCACAAATTCTAAGCCTGGTCCCATCGTGATAAAACGATTCTTGCTATTTTTCAGAATTAAAAAAAATAAAAATTGATGGATACAAACAGTTTTCAAAATCAGATTTCGATCTAGGAATTGAACACATCTAGTGAATGATTTTTTAATTTCTCGCATCAAATTTTCGCGAAATTCATTGAAAAATATACAATTTGAAAAAAAAAAACCGTTCAAATTGATGCATATTTGGAAAAGTCTTCAGCATTCAAAAGTAAAACACCTAAAATTTTGAGAAATCTCATCTTTTGAACATCTTGATGGAAAAATTCGAAATTATTCATGGAGCTCTCTTTCACAGAACACAAGAAGATAAAAACATCAAGGCCAAATTAAAAATGACAATTTCGATGGAAGGTTGGGTTGGCGTGGAAAGCCCCATAGTATACAGTCATAGGTGACAATATTTTGGAATGTAATAAAATCATTGAACTCATTACAATGCGAACTCGATGAGCGTGCGCTGCAGCGAAAGGCGTCGCAGGTCGCTTACGATGTCGACTTTCGGACGAGTGTAAGAAACGGATTGCCCCTTCTGCAGGGCGTAAGAATAACCTTTCTCCATTATTTACCTCTTAAACTTTTCGTAAATATAAATTTTCAGCTGAATAAGATTTGACAATACACCCCTCTAAACTTACATTGTTTATTGCTTGTAAGAAAATCTTAGCCCCTTCTGCCAGGCGTAAGAAGTGTTTTTTCATTTATAATTGATAAAAAACTAACTACCAGGCAAATTTCGAGATGAATAAAATATGACAAACACATTGCCTGAACCTGCATGTTTATTATAACATTGTGCAACAAAGCCCCACCGGACGACCTCGGCACTATCATTTGCATTTCTTACTCGGTTCAAATAACTGATTCTATGAATATCACAGTGAATAAGATTTGACATGAAAATGTTCACGGGCTCCCGCTCTATAATACAATGCTTCTTAACCTAAACTTAAATATTAATGGCCGGTTTCACCAACGACAGTTAACTTTTATTCGTCGATTAACTTTATTCACTGATTCAGAAATTGTATTTGCACATCGAAAATATCCTTATATTCTACAAATTAAGTTATTCTATGGATAGACATAACGTTCTATAACATAATTCGCCCGATAAAACTATGTTTTCAATGTAAAAATGCAATTTCTAAATCAGTGAATAAAGTTAATCGATGAATAAAAGTTAACTATCGTTGGTGAAACCGGCCATAAGTGATTATGGCTACGTTATAATTAATATACATCATATTTAGTACAATGTCTCTTAACCTAGACTTAAATGTTACAGGCTAACCGCGCGGAGCGTCTTGGCATGTTTGCCGCTGGTGTTACCGTTTTCGGCCGTTCTACATCATCGCGCGCGTATCCCCGTCGCATCTGGTTAACGTGTCTTTTAACCTGCCCGCCGTCCGCAATCGCTACTCCGAACGTTACCGGCGAATTTTGCTCGACGATTCTCGCGCGCGTCCATGCCGGATGATTTCTGCGAAAATCTTTGACCATGATTTCCTCCCCCACGCCAAAAGAACGATTTTTTGTTACCGGTCCATTTCTAATCTGCGCTTGTTGTTTTTTTCCTACTGTACACCCGACTGACGAGCGCAATAGACTGAATCCCGTGCGTAGTTCCCTGCGATACATTAACGATGCCAGCGTAACTTTCGTCGTGGCGTGTGGCGTTGTTCGGTAGTCTAAGAGGAACTTCGCGACGGCTTCTTCGAGTTCGAAACCGCTTTGCATTATCTTCGTTATCTTGTCTTTAAAAGTCCTTACCAAGTTTTCCGCAGCTCCATTCGACGCTGGATGGTACGGGGGGGGGGAGACGTATGTTTAATTCCTCTGTTTTTTATGAAGCTACTGAATTCTGCGCTCGTAAACGTTGGCCCGTTATCGGAAACAATTTGGAATGGGAATCCATACTCCGCGAATAGCTTCGTTAAGACGCGTATCGTTTTTTCTGCTGTGATATTTTTTTCATGTTAATAACTTCCGGCCATTTGGAATGCGCATCGACTATTACTAGAAACATGTTACCTTGTAACGGCCCCAAAAAATCAACGTGAATTCGCACCCACGGCTGCTTGGGCCATTTCCACGGCGTTAATTCAGCTCTTGGGGGATCCCAACCTCCTTCTAAGCACTGTTTAGATGACCTCGATATTCCCTCAATATCTTTATCGAGTGACGGCCACCAAAAAAAAGACCTTGCTATTTCTTTTATTCGCACTATACCAAAGTGACTTGCGTGCAATTCCACGAGTACCTGAGATTTTAATGTTTCGGGAATTAGAATTCGGTATCCCCAAAAAACACAATTACTCTCAATGCTAAGCTCGTTCCGTCTGTTATAGAACGGCTGTAATTCCTGCTCAACGTTTTTGATATTTTCTGGCCATCTCTCTCGAATTGCCCTGATTACTTGGCCGCCTACGGCGTCTTTTTTCATTTCCCGACTGATGTCCTCGGCTTTAAGAAAATTACTCTCTTGTATGTAATTTATGTTGACGTTATGTCTGTTTCCTTTTTTTCCTATTTCTTTCGGCAGTAGTAGACGCGATAGGGCGTCGGCCACTGCATTGTCCTGCGCTTTGACATACTGTATTTGATATTGGAATGCCGATAAATACAAGGACCAGCGCTGTAACCTATTCGCCGCGATTAGCGGTATTCCTTTCTTTGGTCCAAAGATCAACGTTAACGGTCTGTGATCTGTTTTTAGCGTGAATTTTCTGTTAAACAGGTATACGTAGAATTTTTCCACGCCAAACATTATCGCCGCCGCCTCTCTATGTATCTGCGCATAATTTTTTTCAGCATCGCTCAAACTCCGCGATGCAAACGCTATCGGTCGCTCCGTTCCATCTTTCATCGCGTGCGCTATCGTCGCCCCTACCCCATACGGTGAAGCATCACAAGACAAAATCAATTCTTTGTTCGGGTCGTGATGCGTTAAGACTTTAGGTGAAGATAATTCTTTTTTAATGTTTTCGAAAGCGCGCATGCATTCTGGCGTCCATACCCATTTCGTTCCCTTTTTTAACAGCGCATACAGGGGTTGTACTAAAGTTGCACGATTTTTAATGAATTTATCGTAATACGTTACTGACCCAAGGAACGATTGTAATTGTTCAACATTTTGTGTTTGCGGTGCTTCTACAACGGCTTTTGTTTTTTCGAAGATTTGATGCACCCCATTCTTATCTACCATGAAACCAAAATATTCTATTTTTTCTGCATTGAAAACACATTTTTTTTTATTTAACTTGAACCCATTTTCCCATAACTTCTTGCACAATCGGTCGACTACTTGGAAATGTTGGTCCTCCGTTTTTCCGGTGGCGAATGCATCATCTAAAAAAAAATCAACTTCGTCTAAGTTTGCGGTTAAATCGTCCATGATTTGTTGAAATTCAGCCGGTGCTGATGCGATCCCATATGTTAATCTCGTGTATTGGAATAACCCTCGGTGTGTTGCGATCGTTGTGTACTTTCTGCTATTTTCTGCTAAGAGTATTTGTTGATACGCATTTGCTAAGTCAACCTTGCTAAATCTCTCGCCTCCTGCTAATTTTCGCAAAATAAATTCATTGCGCGGCAGTGGGTATTGTTTTATCACCAGGTTAGGGTTCAATGTGACCTTGAAGTCGCCGCATATGCGGACCGACCCATCTGTCTTTAGCACTGGTACAATCGGCGTAGCCCACCCGCTCGTTTCTACCGGAACTATCACTCCCGCCTCCAGCAGTCTGTCTAATTCTATGTTTACCTTATGAATCAGTGCGAACGGTAAGGGCCTTGCTTTCTTAAAGACGGGTTTCACTCCCGCTTGCAACGTTAATTCCACGCGTCTTCCTTTAAAGGTCCCTAATCCATCTGTAAATAGCGTGGGGTACCTATTCTCTATTCGTTCTCTCATTGTCTTTGTTGCTTGAACATTCGCTATCGTCGGGCGCGCCAAAGGGAATAAATTGAACTGTTCTAACCACGGTCTTCCGATTAATGGATTGTCTGTTTCAATAACATACAAATCTCCGGTTGTTCGCGTTCCCTCGTATTCTATATCTAAATTTTTTATTATTCCTCTCGGGACGACCACCGTGTCGCCCGCTGCTTTGAATTTGTTTCGCGTTCTTTCTACCTCTGTGTTCGGCAACAACCGCGCCCTCATCCTCTCGGAGATTGTCGACACCGCGGAACCTGTATCTATTTCCATCGACAAATCTTTCCCATTTACTGAAATCGTAATAAACTGTGGTTCTACGCGTTTCTCACTTACTTGCCCCAAGCTATTAATCCTATCTGTAACGTTCGCTATGCGATCATCGTCGTCGTCTGAATCCGCTTCTTCCTCTTCGTCGCTGTACTGGGTGTTTACCGTTGCTACTTGTTTTACGGCCCCCGCCGTCCCCTTCTGCCTGCAGACGCTCTCCAGATGACCTGGCTGACGGCATCGCCGACACACGAAATCCTTTGTAACGTAGTTTTTTATTAGGCGAGGAAAACCTAAATTTTACTCCGCTGCAATTCGGCACTCTTCCGTGTTAATAATTAAACTTACTTAATGTTGGACGCCAGACGCTAATGCGTCGTTTCGATACGATACCATAAGACAAATTAAATAAAGCTAAAAATTTACGGAAATGCGACGAGCGACAATTCGACTTGCTCAAATAACAAAGCCTTAGATAGAGGGGCAGGGTACACCATAAAAACAATATTATTTCATTGAGAATATTTGAGAGCACATCAATCAATTATTTATTAATTAAATTAGATAATTTAACGAGATCAGTACAGAATTATAGTTTTTCATACGACAGATTATTACGAGATTTTCTTTATTCACGATAGAATTTACTTGCTTACGATACGGTTGACCCGAGGATGTGTCAGAGTTGACTCGATATAAGACAAATTAATTAGACTTCAGACTTGGTATCACAGAGCGATACATCGTACCCAATGCAAAATTATTCATAACCCATCCTTAGACCAGCGTATTAAGCGTGAGATATTAAATTATGAAAACCAGTAACAAGCGATATAAATTCCCTGGTAATTAATTAGTTACGCTTAGCTATTCGATTTACGATAATTCGAGATCTACTGCTAAATAGAGACCACACGGTCATTCGAAAGACGCGAATCACAAGTTCAACGATAATAAATTAATTCGGAATACTTCTTGATCTTTAACTAAATTCTGACGATACTAAATTATCCAAAAGATATTAATCTTACTGAACCGTACTTGATTCTACAGACGGTAATAAATTATATGACAGAACCGTATTTTACTTAATGATTGACTCAATATTAACAGACTTAATTATAACAAAATTAACGATAACGAACTAAACTATAATAAACTATACAATAACGCAAGGCTAAGCCTACGCGGCTATCTTCGCTCAGGGTACTCCAGGAAAGGTAATTTTCTACAGTATTTCATGCACAATATTATAACATACTAAATCAGCCACATAAGCCATACGAGAAGCGATAGCAATTATCAATCAATAATAAGCAATAAATTATAGCCAAAAAGCTCTAAAAGATCTATGTAACTCAGCCAGACTCGAGGTTGTTCGATAAATTAACAGAATAAAGACAAAAGACGAGCCTCTTAGCTCAGTAGACAAAAACGAGCTTCATAGCCCAATAACCAAATTAATTAACCATACTTTTATCAGAACGACCTCGTGCCTTTACAGAAAGAATCAAGACCTTACCTTAAGTTGCTCAACCAGATACACAACACTATTTTGTGTAGAAAAGATTCTTGGATATGAAGGTCGTAGTCACGTTAATAAAAAATATTTAATTCGTCAACGTTTCGGCCCTGGTTGTGGGCCCTCCTCAGGACAAAACATTTATTCATCTACAAAGAAATTACATGTAACAGTTTTTTTTTGCATACAGAAACAAATTTGAAAAACACAAGAAACGTTCGAACTGACTTTACCTAAAAATATAATTTGGGATATAAATAGTGCCAGAAATCGTCAACAATGAGCAAAAGACGTTAATCCAGACTCATGCTTCCGGAACTTCCACCTATCCATCACTACTATTAATCTATAAAATTTATAAGTTAAATTGAAAAAGGCAAGAAAGGCTGACTTTGACAGAAGTTCGACAAGACTGTTATGAGAGCAACCGCAGAGCATGAAAACTGAGAAAGTAGACTGTCATACTGAGAATATAGACATGGTATCAAAACAATAAACTCAATCGGTACTTATAAATAGACTTAGTAAAGGTTAGTCGCTAGAGTTTATCGATACATGTCACTGGACAAGTTAGGCACCCGAAATCAATCTCACATACGTATCACTCAATTTCTCTACATCTTTCCGCAAATTAACAGACCCTCTATGACTAACGATGTTACACATTTCCAAAATAATTCTTTTATAATAAGACGGTTCCTCGTGTAAGATCTTAACATTATCATAATCAAACTGATGATCCTGCTCTACAATGTGTTGGGTTAAAGCCGTATAATGGTCAACATTGTCTTTGATGTTCTTTTTATGTTCACTGATTCGTTGCGATAAGTGTCTAGACGTTTGACCAATATAAGGCTTTGTACAATCTTTGCAAAGAATTTGATATACAACATTAGAGCGTTTTTCCAACGGTAACGCGTCTTTACCCGAGTCGAACAAAGATCTTAGATCGTTCAAGTTCTTTCCAACAAACTGGACATTGAATTTTTTAAAAGTGCGGTTTAGCGATTCAAATAAACCCGCAATGTAAGGGATCGAGATGAAAGTTGATCTATTAGGGTCCGCTTGAACAATCACATTACTGTTTATTCTCGCATTGATGGTAAGTATACGCTTAGCAATAGTTCGGTTTACCAATTGAATTGGGTAATCATTTTTGATAAGAACCTCTCGTATAATGTCTAGGTTTTTTTCGTGAAACCGAGTGTTAGATAACTTAATTCCTCTATCAACTAAGCTCGTAATCGAACCAATTTTGTAAGATTTAGGGTGATGCGAGTGAAAGTTTAAATATCTCTGTGACCAAGTGGGTTTTTGGTACCAATCCGTTTCGATGGTCTGATTTGAATTGATGATACGTGCATCTAAAAAACTGATAGACCCCTGTGTTTCCGTCTCACAAGTAAATTGTAATCTAGGATGGAAATCATTAAATACATGTAACAAATGGATCACCGAATCTCTCGGTACCGCAGTTAGAATATCGTCTACATAACGAAAATAGAAGGGCAAATCGTAACCCAAATTATTAATACAATGTGACTCTAAATCATCCATCACGAGATCAGCTAAAATAGGTGACAGAGGGGATCCCATAGGTAGCCCAAAGGTCTGAGAGTATATGGTGTCATCAAACGGGTTTATTTGAATCGCTAAACCGCACTTTTAAAAAAATTCAATGTCCAGTTTGTTGGGAAGAACTTGAACGATCTAAGATCTTTGTTCGACTCGGGTAAAGACGCGTTACCGTTGGAAAAACGCTCTAATGTTGTATATCAAATTCTTTGCAAAGATTGTACAAAGCCTTATATTGGTCAAACGTCTAGACACTTATCGCAACGAATCAGTGAACATAAAAAGAACATCAAAGACAATGTTGACCATTATACGGCTTTAACCCAACACATTGTAGAGCAGGATCATCAGTTTGATTATGATAATGTTAAGATCTTACACGAGGAACCGTCTTATTATAAAAGAATTATTTTGGAAATGTGTAACATCGTTAGTCATAGAGGGTCTGTTAATTTGCGGAAAGATGTAGAGAAATTGAGTGATACGTATGTGAGATTGATTTCGGATGCCTAACTTGTCCAGTGACATGTATCGATAAACTCTAGCGACTAACCTTTACTAAGTCTATTTATAAGTACCGATTGAGTTTATTGTTTTGATACCATGTCTATATTCTCAGTATGACAGTCTACTTTCTCAGTTTTCATGCTCTGCGGTTGCTCTCATAACAGTCTTGTCGAACTTCTGTCAAAGTCAGCCTTTCTTGCCTTTTTCAATTTAACTTATAAATTTTATAGATTAATAGTAGTGATGGATAGGTGGAAGTTCCGGAAGCATGAGTCTGGATTAACGTCTTTTGCTCATTGTTGACGATTTCTGGCACTATTTATATCCCAAATTATATTTTTAGGTAAAGTCAGTTCGAACGTTTCTTGTGTTTTTCAAATTTGTTTCTGTATGCAAAAAAAACTGTTACATGTAATTTCTTTGTAGATGAATAAATGTTTTGTCCTGAGGAGGGCCCACAACCAGGGCCGAAACGTTGACGAATTAAATATTTTTTATTAACGTGACTACGACCTTCATATCCAAGAATCTTTTCTACACATTCAATTGAGGTCAAGAATCATTCCCCCACAACACTATTTTATATTATACTTGACGATACCCGTGTGGAAATCGTACCAGGGTGCTGGCCGGGAGACGGTCGGGAAGCCCGGCTTTTAAGCCTGGAGCACAGACTTTTCGTGTTCCGTGTTCGCCTCACCTACAGGCGCCACGATCGTTCACACATAGCTGTGATTGGTCGGCGCTGCGTGTGAGTGACTGAACACTGGTCACGATCTCTGTAGGTGAGCCGAAACGAAAAGTCTGTGCTCCAGGCTTTAGTCGGGCGCTGGCCGGGTGGGTCTGACCAGAGCCCGCCCAGAATCGTCACGCTCGGCTATTCGGCACCCGGTCAGGAGTCCTGACCGGGCTATGGCGGGGCTATCCGGCCGTAGCCTGACCAGGTTTTACTAGGGGCTATGGGATATTGCGATAATTTTATTCGATTATTCGCAGTTGAAAAATGAAAGCAAATTATAATCAAGTTTTCAATTTTTTAAATTGATTTTTCATTCATTTCAATATTTCTTATTGTGATATAGATATTCGGAACAATAATTCAACCTGTAGTTTCAAGGTTATATCATCACAAATAGAACCCTTAACCGGTCTTGAAGTAATATCACGAACCGAGTTTCATCAAATGTTTCAATCATTTCTTCGAATATTCATCTTTTTATGTTTTCGAACATTTATATTTTTTTCAAGATGCGGGTTCAGTCCTTAGGGCTAATGATAAAATGATGAAACTATAGCTATATCTATATATCAACTAGTATGTCTTTAGAATACAGCTTCTCAATTCAGATTAAACAATTAGATGAATTCTCAGTTCGTACTGTTCCAATGAAAGACCGAACCAACACGAGGGCAACAACATAACCTACAAAACTTGAAATGCGATTCTATGCAAGTTTGCGCATGAAAAAATGCTGACCCTACATCAATTATTCGTTGTTACCGCTCTACAAACTCTGCGTGTTGTAGTATATCACCACTAGCTGATTAATAGTACGCCTCAGAAGTAAATTAGAAATTGACATTTTTCACCGAAGATTCGATCACTAATTACGCGACGCCAAGTGCGGGATGTCACCGTCATGTGATAGTAAGCGCAGGAGCAGTACACGGACATCCCTACTGAAAATGATCATGTGATGAATCACATAATAATATGAAAGAAATCTGCATGTAATTTATCATATGATTTATATTGCCAATATCATATTTTATTTTATTTTATTTGATTTCATATTTTTTCTATTTTTTCTATTTTATTTCTTTTCAATTTCATATTTTTCTATATTCAAATAACACTTTTTGCTGGAAAGTTTATTGAAGTAGTTGATTCCTATGAAACTATGACATAATTTTATCCCTCTAAGCGCCTGTCCAGGCCCTGGCCAGGCTTTTAAATAATAAACTGCTAAACTAGCTCCCGGTCAGCACCCGACCAGTACTTGCCAGCTTCTGCAAAAGCACCATGGAAGAGTTTTCGCCAGACTAGCACCCGGTGAGTCCCTGGTCAGGCACTTTGACAAAAATACTGCCCGGCTAGCGCCCGGCCAGAAACCTTGTTGTAACCGGGCCAAACCGGGCAATTTCCACACGGGTAGTTCACAATATAATATGATACTCGAGATAGACCCTGGTGAAAATAATTTCTACGCCAAAATACGAAAACATTCAAAGCGTAAAAAAGCGTAAAGAATCGTAGTTTTTCGTAGTTTTCCGTAATTTATCGTAGTTTTAAAAGTAAAAAAACTACGAATTTCCACCACAAATTACGAAAATCTACAGTCTTCAAGCACCGAAATATCAGTTCTACGATTATCTATGAAAATCTACAAAGATCTACAAACAAAATGGAGCGAAGTCTTTTTCTGAGTTTATCCTGTAGTTTTGGAAGTAGAAATCTCCAAATTTTTATGAAAAATCATGAAAACCACTAATCTTCAAGCGAATGAATATCAGTTCTACGAATATGTATGAAAAACTACGAAAAATGATTTGGCTTCATTTCGTTCGTAGGTCTTTGTAAATTTTCGTAGATATTCGTATAATTGATATTCCGTTGTATAAGGACTGTGGATTTTTCTAATTTTTCACAGAAATTCGGAGATTTCTACTTCCAAAACTACAGGATAAACTCAAAAAAAGACTTCGCTCCATTTTGTTTGTAGATCTTTGTAGATTTTCGTAGATAATCGTAGAACTGATATTCCGGTGCTTGAAGACTGTAGATTTTCGTAATTTGTCATGGAAATTCAGAGTTTTCTACTTTCAAAACTACGAGAAAGTACGAAAAATGATTTAGCTTCATTTCGTTTGTAGATCTTTGTGAATTTTCGTAGATATTCGTATAATTGATATTCCATTGTTTGAGGACTGTAGAGACCCACGATGACGGACGAAAAAAAGGATTTTCAAGCTCCCCGCAGACGGAATTATCATCATTCTTCGTTTCCACGCTATAAAAAAATAGGAAAACATTCAGAATTAAACACAGAATTTTTCGTAATTTTTCAAGAATTTTCGAAACGTTGGAATATGGTGTTTCGTTTGCTCAAAATGTTCAGTGCTGAGAAAAAAAAAGAAATAATGATCCCATCATGGGAGGGGTGTCGAAATGATCGAAATGAAAAAAAAAAAGATTTTTTGAGAATTTTTCGAGATTTTTGAAAAATGCCAATTTCAAAATGGGGTGGAATAATCATGGAAAATTAACGGTTGGAGGGAAAAGTCTGAAAAAATTCAGCAGTGCTTTTTCGAGATCGTAGACTCGTATAAAAAATCGTGAAGCGAATCAAAAATGGTGAGGGAAAAACATTGGTCGAGTTCACGTTGAATTCCCCATATGAGTCAATCCACGTCAAGCGGGACACCTTTTTGACCGCATGTTCTTGAAAATCGTCGTAATTTTTTTTTACATATTCTCTGGGTAAAATGAATGAATGAAACATTTTTTTTTTTTTTTTTTTAACTCGAAGGGCTTAGAAGTTACAAGGGGTTGAATTTTCGAAAAAACCACCAAAAATCGGAATCGCGGTCTCCTTTAAACGTTAATATCACCGGTTCCCTTTATCGTACAGACGTCACCAAAAACTCATTTTAAAGCTTTCGAATTGCACTTTCATGCTATGAATTTTAAATTCATGTAATAAACAATCTTCTATTTGTTATTAACAATTGTATTTTTTAAACGCGATTTTCGAGATGACTACCACCTTCGAAAATTCTGAAAAAAATACAAGCGTGTTCCTTGATTCATTCTCTACAAAATCTGTAAGTTTTAAAATGGAACTCCGATGGAAACTATATTTAGAAACCGATTGATCCGTCCCGGACGTCGCGCGTGACTGGATTTTCGGAAAACCATCAAAAATCGGAATCGCGGTCTCCTCTAAACGTTATTATCCCGGATTCCCTTTGTCCTACAGACATCACCAAAAACTCATTTTGAAGCTCTTGAATCGCACTTTCATGTTATAAATTTTAAATTCATGTAATAAACAATCTTCTATTTGTTATTAACAAATGTATTTTTTAAACGCAATTTTCGAGATGACTACCACCTTCGAAAATTCTGAAAAAAAATACGAGCGTGTTCCTTGATTCATTCTCTACAAAATCTGTAAGTTTTAAAATGGAACTCCGATGGAAACTGTATTTAAAAAGCGATTGATCCGTCCGGGACGTCGCGCGCCACTGGCGCGCCCGCGTAGACAGTCGCTCGCGACGTCCCGGACGGATCAATCGCTTTTTAAATACAGTTTCCATCGGAGTTCCATTTTAAAACTTACAGATTTTGTAGAGAATGAATCAAGGAACACGCTCGTATTTTTTTCAGAATTTTCGAAGGTGGTAGTCATCTCGAAAATC
The DNA here is from genome assembly GCA_943736025.1 of Tenthredo mesomela. Lineage (NCBI taxonomy): Eukaryota > Metazoa > Arthropoda > Insecta > Hymenoptera > Tenthredinidae > Tenthredo > Tenthredo mesomela. The sequence continues at coordinate 16,370,788 of OX031014.1, read as the reverse complement.
GCGTTTGAAAAATACAATTGTTAATAACAAATAGAAGATTGTTTATTACGTGAATTTAAAATTCATAACATGAAAGTGCGATTCAAAAGCTTCAAAATGAGTTTTTGGTGACGTCTGTACGACAAAGGGAACCGGAGATATTAACGTTTAAAGGAGAGCGCGATTCCGATTTTTGGTGGTTTTTTCGAAAATTCAACCCCTTGTAGCTTCTAAGCCCTTCGAGTTAAAAAAAAAAAAAAAATGTTTCATCCATTCATTTTGCCCACAGAATATGGCAAAAAAATTACAAAAGAATCAGAAACATCGAGGTAAATTTTTGGCCAAATCCGTCCCGCTTGACGTGGACTGACTCATATACATATCATCGTATCGCATTCTATGACTATCCATGAAAAACTATGGTGAACTACGGATATTTACTACAAATATCGCATACAGTATTATCCCATTCTACGACTATCTACGAAAAACTATGACAAAATACGGAAAACCACGATGAATTACAGATATTTACTACAAAGATCGAAATCATATCGAATTTCGTTCTAGAACTATCTACGAAAAACTACTACTTTGTGCAAAATCTGACATAAAAAAAAAACTACGAAAAGTCCGAAATCCTCTACTTTTTCGTAGATAATTTTCATAGTTTGGCGTAGAGATTATTTTCACCAGGGGATAGATGATTCTCAATTCGATAGACTGGATATTCGACAGTAGAGGATACGATAGGGAGCGTGCCGTAGAACAGAGCGAAGAATAGGCAGTTTTGCGGCTGTACCCGCTTTATATAGTCCTTATTTTCTATCGGCAGCTCATCCCTCAGATTAGCGAGATCACGTGTCATTTTGACACGCTAATTGGTCCGCGTAACGACAGGTTCGTCGAACGTAAGTTGGAGACATCTACCTCACCCCTGCCGCTGCTAATACAGCTCCTAGTACCGCCGTCCTTTGAAATTCCCGGGCGCTGGACTCACATGGAGCCTCGCTCGCCCGGATACCCGATATTTCTTCTAGGTCTTGACACCATTCGTCGATCCACAAGAAGATTGGTGGTAGATTCGTGTTGAGCATACTAAGGGCCTTACTCACGGAAGAATTCGTTAGGTCGGAGCTGATCCGGGGGTTTTCTTGACCAACCACGGTCGCGATTACAGATTCGGAGGCAGTCGTTGATGGTAGCTGCACTGATGGATTGTTCATTAGGTGGGAGGTTGTGAGGATGCACCCTCACATGACCTTGTACTCCACCCTCGCATCGATAGTGCACTTTCTTGCAGGCGGTAGCATCTCCGGATGACGGGAGGATTTCATCGTGCTCCTCGCACATCCCTGTACGCCGTTTATCCGGTAGTTTGAGGCGGTAGACTCCCCACTTGAGAGGAGGCGCTGACCTTGGGGTCTCTATGGACCACCATATGGTGTGCACGCCGACAGTGTCGTCCTTGACGATATTGGAGATTTCCTTACGTTCGTTAGTCATCGTTCCATCGGTAGTTCCCATGATAATAGTCGTCTCGTGGAGTATCGATCTCGAGATTACATATTTTACAAAAATAAAAGAGTGTTAGTTAATCCTAATTAATTTTCCCTAATTTTTCATTTTCCTGGAGACCCTGTCTACGTCACGCATCATCGTATTCTCGATAGAATCGCCTTGTGGCGAGGGATTATAAAATACCACGTCACACCTTATACCGGCAAATGTGTATTGTGTGTCCGTATTTTCCACAACAGTCACACGTTTCCCCATGGAAAAAAATATATGTCAAAAATATATCAGACATATATTTAACATATTTACTATATTTCCCCATATATGTGTCCGATAAAAAAAGTTCTATATGTCTTTATATATGTGAAAAGTATATAGAAAAATATATATAATATATATGAATCATATATAAATCATATATATTATAGTAATCGTATATGGTCACCATATAATACTCATATACGATTCATATATAATTCTCATAGATGATTCATATATAATTTTTATATATGATACATATACAAAAATGGGCCAATTTCATATATGTGTCATATATTAATTATATAGGACATATATGATCCATGTATTTCGACATCTATTTTCCACATATATATTTTTCCGTGGGGGTTGGCACGTTTGACGATTGTTTATTCGCCTGTTGTGAGCTTGCCCTTGGATTTGACGCCGTCACTGGGTTTCGCTGGTTTCTATACTCCGTTCACGGAGAGACGATCCAGCCGTCGCGCAGCTTCGAACAGCCTGAGAGTCGGGTGGGGGTAGTGGGGCTTGCAACTCAGCGCCGTATCTAAATTATCATACGTTTTGTCCCTCCGGCACTGTGGCTCTTCGCCACAGTTAGTATTCGAATGTTCGAAATTGACTCGGGGCCCCTTTGTCGGCTGTAGCCGGGCCTGCTCAGCTCTACGACCCGCTTGGCGACATGGAGAGGGTAAAATGGGCGGAGCGTTAGGCGGGATCTGACCGAACCGGACGAGTTCTGTTTCGATCTCTGGATCGTCTCTCCGTGAACGGAGTATAGGCTTGCTGCGGTCGACCGAGTTTATTTATTTCCGACGCTATCTCGTTCGATGAATTCGGTGGTGCGTTTGTCTCCGCGTTCTCCTGTGCTGTTTCGATCTCCGTCGCTAGCTTAATTGCTGACTCAAAGGTCAAATTCTTCGCTCTGAATAGCTCGATTCTCGTTGTTGTATCCCGTATTCCAGCAATAAACTGATCTCGAAGTCTTTCTTGATCATCCGCGAACTTACAGTGCCGTGCGGCCATTTTGAGTTCCGCGACAAACTCTGCAATTTTCTTTCCCGTGCTCTGCTTGAGTTTCGCGAATTTCGCCCGCTCGGCGACTTCCGGGGCGAGATGATCACTCAATGTTTGCACTACTGCTCCATATGTCATTTCTTTCAGCTTCTTAGGCGCTGCTAAATTCCGGAGAAGACTATATGTTTCCACATCCACTTTTGTCAGTAAAACCGATCGCCTTTTATCGTCTTCTACTTCCGTTGCATCAAAGTAAAACTCCAATCCATACCATATGTGAATTTATCGGACCAGTCGAACCAAATTTTTAAGTCTTCTAACTGAAGCTCACATCTATACAGGGTGCCCCAGAATTCGCGACGAATAATTTACAGGGTAAATCTTGATCGAAAACGGGATCGAAATTTCCTTAGCCGTTTTTTCCGGTAATGCTTAGATTTCTCGGAAAAAACGGCTAAGGAAATTTCGATCCCGTTTTTGATCAAGATTTACCCTGTAAATTATTCGTCGCGAATTCTGGGACACCCTGTATAGAGCGTGCAATCTTCAGATAGACCGAAAAAAACGGAAGTGCATCATAATTATTTATTCAAGTAAAAATTCCTTCAGCCCGGGTTTGAACCGGGACCTCCGCATTTGTACTGCGACGCCTTGTCCAATTTGACCACTGAAGGACTGAAGGAATCTTTACTTGAATTTCATGTGATTGTCATTGACCTCTTAGTCCACAGGCCTGTGTTTATTTCATTGAGTAGTGACTCTATCGTTCGAAGCCTATTAATTCATACCATATGTGAATTTATCGGACCAGTCGAACCAAATTTTTAAGTCTTCTAACTGAAGCTCACCTCTATATAGAGGGTGCAATCTCCAATGTCAATGAAAATAACATGAAATTCAAGTAAAGATTCCTTCAGTCCTTCAGTGGTCTAATTGGACAAGGCGTCGCAGTACAAATGCGGAGGTCCCGGTTAAAACCCGGGCTGAAGGAATTTTTACTTGAAAAAATAATTATGATGCACTTCCGTTTTTTTCGGTCTATCTGAAGATTGCACGCTCTATATGGGTACTTCTACAAAAATTGGGTAACTTCACAGATGAATTTGAATGACATGTTTTTTATCTCAAATTATGTTCCTCCACAACGCTTTTGATGGGCCATGGGGTGGTTATACTGTGTGTAAAAAGAACAGTCACCTTATACAGGGTGACCCAGAACCCACGCGCCACCTTGAATAGGCATATTCCTTGTCGAATTCTAAGACTAAAATTCCTTAGCGAAAAAGTCCGCAGATTAACGGTGTCCGAGTTATTAAATATCTTAGTCGACCATTCAGAATGGCTACGGAAAACTGTGACGCGGTGGACCTAGATGTTCGAAAACTATGGCGCGAATGACCCGGACCGCGAAAATTATCTCGTGGTCGACCTAGACGGCGGAAAACTATGGAGCGGATGATCTGACTGCGGAAAACTGTGAAGCGGTGGACCTAGAAGGCCGAAAACTATGGCACGGATGACCCGAACCACGAAGATTATCTCGTGGTCGACGTGGACGGCGGAGAACTATGAAACGGATGACCTGGCTGCGGATAACTGTGAAGCGGCGGACCTAGACGGCCGAAAACTAAGCAGCGGACGACCTGGCTGCCAAAGACTGAAAAACGGACTTGAATTGAGGTTTTTGTCAAATTTGGCGCCAGGGGACTGACAAGTATATTAAAGGACTGCTGGAACACCACAATTATATTGAAAAATGAATTACTTTATTACTAATTCGATTGTTTCGTAATTAATTTGAAGTAAGTGTTTCGTTTTAATAAAGAAATATCGTTCGTTTCACATGGAAATCATCAGTCCCTTATTGTCAGTCCCTTGAGTAAATCGATGTCTAGAAGCGGTGAAAAATGTCTGTGAAATAAGTAGAAAAAAAAAAAAAACAAATTGGTTTCAAATTGGCGACCACAATTCGACGACAGCTCTTACTTCACAAACATTTTTCACCGCTTCTACACATCGATTTACTCAAGGGACTGACGACAAGGGACTGATGATTTTCATGTAAAACGAACCATATCTTTTGAGTAAGACGAGACACTGTTCATCTAGTTTTCATACAATTCACGCCACACAAAAGACATTGAAATAGAAGATGATAAAAAACAACTACCAATAAATAACAACAAAACTACCCACCAAGGGACTGATATGTTGACCGTCACAACACGCGTTCTCGACATCAGCACGCTGCTACCAATGAATTCAAATCGGTTGACTCGCAAAGACCGACGTTTACCGTTAACTTGAAGTGATTGGTTCATGTTAAACAAATCCTTAGGTTTTGAACCTTGTAAAATACCGCGCATTTTAGCATTTCACTAGCGTATTTGGCGCGCTGCGCGCGCCTTAGCCCATAACGTATGGGACGTACCTCCATAAACCTTACAATAAAAATTAAAAATTGGGTTTAATAATCTGTGTACCTTCATTCATTTGTCGTCTCGAAATTTCGTTTTTTTCGATCCATATTTATTTACTCTCATTTTCAAATTTGTTGTCACTTCGAACTCTACACGACGAATAAGTGAAGTACACAGATTATTAAACCCAATTAAAATTTTTGATTTTCATTATAAGATTTATGGAGATACGTCCCATACTATAATATATATACTTATATCCATAAACACATATGTATATATGGATATGAGATAATATGTGGATATTAAATTAGATGGATATATATATATATATTGTAACGGAGTTTTCCAGAGCTCTAACTCCGCACCCTACGGCGTTCCTTGATAAAGATAATTTAATAAAAGACTAAGATAGAGAGAGTTGGGCGCCAGACACGGAAGTGTCGTTTTTCACAAAAATCTACTAAACAATAGCGATATTAAAAGATACTACTTAATTGCCGGAACGACGGCCTTAAAGCGTCAGCTAACTCAGATTTTCTGCGATAAGGGTAGAGTGGGTGGATTCACCTTAATAAATAATCAAATGAAATATAGAACACCAGATATAAAATTTCCTTCGATGAAATCCGGAGATTTCGTATATTGTTTCAAGATAATTAATATAAAAGTGATCAAACACAAATGACCGAGTTCAGATATAATTACAGAGCTAGTTTTCAAGATAATAGTACAGAATAATATTCGAGAGCTAGACAGCGTTGGAATAATGCGGAACAAAGAATATAATATTAGTGAGTCTTATTGCGTCTCAGCGGTAATATAAAAGAAACGTAAACACGCCGGTTAGCTAGCTAACGCCGTAGAAGCGATACAATGCAAGCTACTCTAATTTCCAGGTTGCGTATCACCGAGCGATACGATACTCTCGGCAAATTTTCTAATAGCGGCGAGCTAGCGGTATTAATGATAATTATTCAGCGATAATTAATGCAATAACTAATATAACGACTCGAAAAATACAGTAAACTAAGTTCGCAAGTACAAGGGAAATTATTAATTCTAGAAAATACAGGTGACCATAATACCTCGCTTAATCAGCCTCAAATTAATTACGTGAGATGTATTCTCTTTTTATAGCGACTCTACGGCGGTAATTAAACGAGCTATTAATCGATATGAGATAAGAAATTATTTAGATCCTACGCAAGGATAAAAAAAGAGATATTAGACAAGGATCAAGATAGCAAGTTAATCAAATAACTGAAGATAATCAGGGCTAGCGAAGATTTTCAGAGATAGCGCAGATTCTTCAAGATAGTGGAGATATTTCAAGATAGTGGAGATATTTCAAGATAGTGGAGATATTTAAAATAAATCAGAATAATAGAATAATAAAGAATTATAGCTAGAACAACTTAAAATTAAACAAGAATGAACAACTTAATCCTATGACTTTCTACGTCAGCCAACCCACGGGGAGCTGGATTACAAGCGACACACCACGCGATACTACACTACTTATGGTTCAAATATATTATAATAAACCAAAGATAGCGAAATACAAGATACAGAATATTCTCAAGCGAGAATGTAGATCAGAATAAGCAATCAAATAAGCGTTAGCGAATCTTAGGCAAAGCAAAGGTAGAAATTAGACTAATGAGCGAAATATAATGAAGCGTAAGGTAATCAAAATGGCTGCAGACAGTTATAAAGTGCTTTTACTGAATTCTTCGAACTGAACGTTACGTGCGTAACCCGTAGGTTCGCGATACACAAAAATAGAGTATAAAATAATCAAATGAGAGTTCAGCGATAGCTTTTGTGGATTTTTCTAGCAATTATTGATCATAAAGACCTTACCTTAGTGGTGAGCTTCTTTTGGCACACACTAACTTAACTTTGACTTAACTTAACTGATTACTCTAAGAGCGAAAACTAGGATTTATTAATTAAGGCGAGAGAGAGTTTATAGCACGTCTGTATGGCGGAAAGCGGGACGTAGAAGTGAAGATTCTTCGTAGACAATTCGGCGCTTCGCTTCGCAGTGTCGTAGGTCAAGGTGGGGAACCTATCAGGACCAATTAATCGTCTGATTGGTCCTGCGAGCGATAAAGTTCGAACTGGTCAACTGACTAGTTGACTGTTCGAAGCGTAATCTTATTGCCGGGCGTCAGGCGTTACTTCACGCGCTTCACAGCGACAGAACTACCGTTCTGCGGTATCTCAGCTGCGAGATGGCTGGCGGGAGGGTGTGACCTTGGTTCTCGTTGAGCTTTTCCGATCCAGGCGATATCCATCCCTCGGGATGTCCTCCACAGCGGTAATCCCTGCGATAGATGACCGCCTGTAGACTTCTGCCAGGTCTAGGTGTCTCATCCGAGTCGCCACCTCTTCGCGACCTGACAGAGCACGTGGGACGTGATCCTCGTCCACTCTTACGTAGGATGTCCTCTGGCGATACGTTACGTCACTCGTCCAGGTATGGACTCTGCGTGACGTCGGCTTCAGATTGCTGGATCGGGCGATATAAACTGACTGCACTCGACGTAACAGTCAGATGCTGGGTGACAAGATGCATCGGCTGGCAGGAGGTCTTATGGGGACCCTGTTCACTCCCTAGCGATATTCCTCCAAGGTCTACATCCCTCCCCGTAGATGTTGCGGTACTATCCGTAGTACCGGTACCGTACTGGACTGCATACCGTCGGTAGCATCTCCGGAGCGGAAGTTCTTGTAGCGGAAGTTCGGAAGTCGTTGTCTCCTTTATCTCTGTCTCTCTCTCTCTCGCGGTACATTAACAGAAAAACACTCCAAATTAGTCTAACTCTATTGCTTATAAAACAGGTGTGTCACTTGTATCCCGAGGGTCTAGACGGCGATATCCTCTCTCTCTCTCGATATTACTAATAAAATACATGCCAGAAGGGCTCTAGTGACGGCAGCTAATCTGCAACGTCACAACTCCTCCCTCCTAAAAGGAGGCCTAACGAAGGCAAGGCCTCTATGTCATAGCTAGACCACAAGCGATACAAGCAACTTCATGATTGACTGAGCACAATAGTTAACACATGAATCAGAAAAAGATAGATTACTTACGTATTTGACCGCTAGTTCTGCGATATTGACAAAGATCATCCATGGTGTGGCTTACTGAACGAGAAGTCGTATTAAGTTGTTCTTTACTACCATCAAAATACTAACCGTACTTAGGCAGCGATATGCAAAGATGTTATCTGCGGCAAGTGTCTCGAAGACTAAACTCATTAGACATGCTAAATAAGACACTCCTTAGGAACTTGCAAGATATCAGATAGATAAGATAGTAGATAGAAAAAGCAGAAGAAATTACATACTAGATAGTTCTAACTTACTGACGACGAATCAACTAAAGTATATCATAGAGAAATGATCAAAATGATTTAAAAAAAAAAATTAGATAGGTGTTTTTGGACTTAAGACTAAGGATAAAATTTGGTAGGAGAGATAAACCGTATGAGACAACCTAGTCGTGATTAGCGATATTTATTTCCGATGTTGCGGTACATCCCCAGTAGCGAAATTATCAATTCCTTGAACGATTCACTAATCGCTTTGCCAGTAGCTTTTCGAAGCGCGCAGCACTCCACCCATTTGGTATAGAGATCTTGAAAAACGAGGATATAAGCGAAACCGGCGCGACTTGGCGGAAATGGACCCATGATGTCGGTAGCGACTACGGTCCATGGCTGTTCGATAATTCGATGACCCATGAGGCCTGCGGGAGCTAATTGGCTGACTTTACAACGTTGACAAGTCTCACATTGCTTGACATACTGAGTGACGTCGCGAAACATACCGAGCCAATAATAGGAAGTAGCTACGCGGCGGTATGTTTTATCGACACCGAGGTGTCCGGCTTGCGGTTCGTTATGAGCTTCGTATAAGGCTTGAGCTTGTCGATCAGCTGGTAGGACTAGCTTCCACGCTTCTAAGTCGGTAATTAGTTTGCCAAGTAACGGATCTTCGCGGTAAAAATATAATTCGTCGTTCTCGATTTTTCAAGCGGGATATTTCTTAGGTGTAGTAGCTACATCGTGTTTCCGGCGTTCGTACCAAGTGATCGGAGGCGGTATTACGGCGGCAACGATTTCAGGGATGCGAGATAGTGCATCAGGTACGTGATTTAAAGCGCCTTTGCGATATACTATTTTAAAATCGTAACCGAGTAATTCCAGAGCCCAACGCGCTAATCGACCAGTAGGATTTTTATGATTATGCAGCCACTGCAGGCTGCTGTGGTCGGTGACTACAGTAAAGCGGTAACCTTCGATATACGCGCGGAACTTTTGAATCGACCAGATGACAGCGAGACATTCTAACTCGGTAACGGAGTACTTTCGTTCGGCGTCTGATAACGATCGACTTGCATAAGCGATAACATATTCCATCTCATCGTGAACCTGAGTCAGGACGGCGCCTAGGCCTACTATACTCGCGTCCGTTTGTAAAGTAAATGGTAAATTAAAATTTGGACAACTTAAAGTCGGTGCACTAGTCAAATTATCTCGAAGAGTCTCAAAAGCGAGTTGTTGTTCGGCTTGCCATGTCCAAGGCTGTGCCTTCTTTAATAAGCGCGTAAGCGGTTCAGAAGTAGCAGCGAAATTCGGAATAAATCTGCGATACCATGAAGCCATGCCTAAAAATCTACGCACGAGCTTGACGTTAGTTGGTATCGGATAGCTAATAACCGGTGCAGTTTTATCCGGATCGACCTGCAGTCCGTTTTCATTGACGATAAAACCAAGATATTTTACTTCTGCGCGGCAGAATTTACTTTTTTCCGGATTGATTGTTAAACCAGCGTCATGGATGACCTTTAGAACCTTTTTAAGCCATGCGAGATGTTCTTCAAAAGTTTTAGTCGTGATTATTATATCATCAAGGTATGCAAAGGCATGAGGATCCATGTCAGGTCCGATCAGCTGATCTAATAACCTCTGAAAGGTGGCGGGAGCACCTGTTAAGCCGAAAGGCATTCGCGTGAAGTGAAAAAGACCTTTTCCCGGAACGATAAATGCAGTTACTTCTTTACTATCCGGAGTAAGCGGTATTTGAAAATAAGCCTGACTCAGATCGATGGTAGAAATGTATCGAGCGGAACGTAACTTATCGAGAATCGCATCCATGCGCGGTAGAGGATATGCATCGCGTTTCGAGACGTTATTCACCTGCCGGAAGTCAATACAGAAGCGATATTTCCCATTTGGTTTTTTAACCATGACTATTGGACTAGCCCACTCACTACGTGAGGGTTCGATTATACCTGCCTCTAGCATTTTATCGACTTCGGCATCGATTGCCTCCTGAATTTTTGGCGATACGCGATAGCAACGCTGTCGAATAGCGGAATGATGTCCGACATCGATGCGGTGTGAAGTTAAATTGGTAGCTCCGAGGTTGTCTGGCATTGGCGGTACTTCGACTTTCAAAAATTGCTCGAGATCTGAAGCTTGCTTATCGGAAAGCGTGACAATGCCATTGCATGTGAGGCGTGCGAAGTTTGTTTCGTTAGCGTCGTCGAATTCGAATATCTGCGCGGGATCATCTTTAAAATGCCAGGTAGCTGCGGAAAAATCAACTACCATGTTTAACTCGCGAATAAAATCTAAGCCGACAATGCAAGAAAAACCTAAATTCTGTAACGCGCGGGCGGTAATTTCGAAGTGACGACCGCGGAGTTCGATTGGTAGACGCACTTCACTCATAAGCTCGGTTGCTTGACCGGCTGCTAAATATACGGTACGAGTCTGGGTATTAAAAAGCGGAAGATCTAATAATTTAATCAATTCTATACCTCGGTTGCCTAAAAAGGTGCGAGAGGAACCGGAATCAAATAACGCATTTAGTGAATGACCTTGAATCTGAAACGTAATAAACAGCATAGCTCGATGAGCGGAAGTTTTTATCGGACTACTGTATAGTGTTTCTAATTTTTCGAAGCGAGACAGATGGTCTTGCAATTCGGTATTCGGCAAATCATCGGGTGGGGAGTTATTTTCCGTAGTTACCCGATCCAACGGCTCCCTATCTAGTTTTCCGCGCATTTCCGCGGGCAAGTAGCTTTAGTGACGTTAGGATAGCCACAGCGATAACAAAATAACGTACGCGGTTCTTTACAGTCAGAAAAACGATGACCTGCTTGGTGACAGTTATAACAAATTGTCGGTCGCGGAGTTCTTACTTCGCGTTTCTCGGGTGCATCATTTCCGGGTGCAGCAGTTGCATGCGCGATATCTGGTTCTGGAGTGGAATGTATACTGTCGGAATTTGACGATTGCCTAGTAATAGCACGCATAGGCGTCTTCTTTTTCGCGTTTTGCGTGATTTTAGGTCGCGGCGCGGGTGTTCGAGCGGCATTTATTATTTCGTCTACTTCCTCGAATGACTCTATAGCGGCAATAGCGAGAGGTCTCGGCTTGGAGCTGACGTTTTTCGGAATGCGATAGGCTAATTCCGGAATCATAGATTTCTCAGGCGTTGGCGGTGCCTTATAGTGACTTGCACAGCGGAAGCTTACTTCCAACTGCAACGCTAGTTGTTCTAAATGAGTGACACTGCGTAACTCTTCACGCCTAATTAACACTTGATAACGCGGTAACATATTGTGATACGCGTAATCTAACTTCTCTTCTTCTGGCCAGGCGGGTCGTAGCCTGCCAAATAAAGCTTTTAAACAGGTTAGGTATTCCGATGCAAGTTCGTGTTCGCCTTGCGTTCGATTACGGATTTCCTCCCTGATAGAGAATCGAAGGTCGGCATTAGCGAATCTTTGTCGCCACGCGATTTCAAAATCGGTAAAAGTTCTCCAAGCGGGACGTTCATCGCGAAACCAATAAAGTGCGAAACCGGAAAGAAAGAATGGAATGCTATTGAGAAGGTCTTCGTCGCGGATGTGAACTAGGACTCTACCTTCCTTAATTCGTGTTAAAAAAGCTTCACCGTCTTCGTCGCGCGCGCCCGAGAATTTTAAATTCCATTTGCGTAGTGCTTCGAGTGCGGCTAGAGAGGTGCGAGAATCGCTGCGCGGAAGTGCAGCGGTATTAGGCATCTGCGGAGACCAAAAATAACCTACGTTTTCAGGCGGCATTGGGAGGTCATACCCATCCCAATTCGGCTGTCTAGGATCTTCGGTTCTGTATTGACCTCTGAGTGGCGAGTGATCGCGATATCTAGTCTCCCGGTAGGGCAGCGGTACGTCGCGATCGGGATATCTGAACTCCCTGCGAGGTAGATCGGAAAATCTAACCTCTCTGCGAGGTAGCGGTATGGCGCGATCGGCGTATCTAGGTTGGTTATTGGTCGGATAATAATCCTCGCGCTCCTCGCTGATTGATCTGTCGTCTTCGGGAAAATCGACTCGATATGCCTCACGCGGAGCGACATATTCGCGGTACTCGCGGTACTCACGCCTATTCGCAGCGTGTAGTCGTTCCCGATAATAATAGTCATCGTAATAAGGTTCACGCGGTAGATCATAGTCCAGATGACCAGATCCAGTTGGTGGCTGAGACCTGGGAGATTCTCTGTACACCGGCTGTCGCAACATTCCCGGTGCATAACCGGCAGTACTTTGCTGGTGGGGTTGCGAGATATGAAGCGCATCTAAGTTCAAGCGTGCGTACTGAACCTGCGGTATAAAAACGTTGCTATCTGGATTTCTACCGGGTGTGTTGTTATTCTGCATCGGAAAAGCGGTACTAGCGTTTGCGTTAGGTGGAGGTGTCGATTGAGCTGCGGGATTCGAATCAATTACCAAGTTCGCGTCGATGGGATTGTTATTTTCAAAATTTTCTGGCGGTATTCCCGGTGTTTGGTTGGTTGGTGTAGAGTGTTCTGGGATACCGGAAAGCGTATGTCTACCCTCTTCACCTGGATGGGGGGAGTGTGGAAATTGTTGACTACTTTCGTCGGCTCCAGGGGGTGGAGGTATTCCCCCTCCGCCCGAAGAGTCTTTTTGCGACATGACGATCTGCGTTAGTCGGAACGAATTTATTAAACGGTCGCGTAACTCTGGGACTGACCCGTTGGTCGCGAGATTGCGGCGCGATAAGACGAATTTAAGGGTGCTTTCGGATAGTCTTTGTACCCAATCGTAATCACTAGAGTTGTGCGGCATATAATTAGTTCAACTAACTATGCGATATCGATATTTAACGGTTAAATTCAAATTTGAAATTTTTCAACGGATTGTTTATCGGGGGGATTAGCGATATTTAACGACAATAGCGGTACGATGTTATGAAACCGAGATTTGAGTCGATGAAATAAAGCGGTAATCCCTACACAATAATAACCGTTGTGCGATAGTTCGAAAACAGCAAAGAAATGTTATTATTAGAGTCTAAGCGGATTATAGAACTCAATGTCAACAAAGAGATAATACTTTGTTGTTAAGCTATGGTTTTCGGATTAACAATCGGCGGTTAGATGTTCGTTAATTCAAACTGGCGGTAATCGAATATGGCGATAGCGGGGTCAAATAATTAATGTTCTAACGGTTTGTCTCGTTTTACCTGTTTCTTAATTCTAGGGTGTTTTGGAAGGAGTTTCGTCAGCAAGAAAGAATTAATCTAGATTATCAAAGAAATAGTATTATTCCAACCTTGTCGTATTATTTTAGCGAAAGACTTTTTATTATTCTTCCACCTACAACGTGGTCACGACAGCTGAACAATATACGAATCGGATTTATATCTGGGTTCCTGAACTATATTTTATAGCGGTAATTTTTCCAATCAAAAATACTCTGAACTTACCTCTATCAAGCTGGCACCCCCACATGAGAAATATGAAGTTTACTATATGAAATAATTAAGTGCTAATTAGATGCTAATTAAATGCTGTAATGCCGAATTTGCCGCTCTACGTTTTTTAAAAAAAACCCGTGGCGGTGCCAGCTTGGATGCGAGCCAGCAGCGCCATGTCCGAAAATCTACCAAGGGTGGATGATTTCGAAAAAGTGACTACGGAATAATTAAATGCTAATTAGATGCTCTCGGAATATCCAAAGCCCAAATTTAATACTCGCCGTTTTCTATTTTTTTTCTATTTTTTTCTATCATCCGTGGGGCTGCTAACGCTGTCACGGGGCAAATCTACACTAGGGGTACCTAATTCGAAAAAGTGATTACGCAGTAATTAAATGCTAATTAGATGCTCTCGGAATATCCAAAGCCCGAATTTAATACTCGCCGTTTCCTATTTTTTTCTTTTTTTTTCTTTTTTCCCTATCATCCGTGGGGCTGCTGACGCTGTCACGAGGCAAATCTACACCAGGGGTGGCAAATTCGAAAAAGTGATTACGCAGTAATTAAATGCTAATTAGATGCTCTCGGAATATCCAAAGCCCGAATTTAATACTCGCCGTTTCCTATTTTTTTCTTTTTTTTTCTTTTTTCCCTATCATCCGTGGGGCTGCTGACGCTGTCACGAGGCAAATCTACACCAGGGGTGGCAAATTCGAAAAAGTGATTACGCAGTAATTAAATGCTAATTAGATACTCTCGGAATATCCAGAGCCCGAATTTAATACTCGCCGATTCCTATTTTTTTTTTCCTATCATCCGTGGGGCTGCTGACGCTGTCACGGAGCAAATCTACACTAGGGGTACCTAATTCGAAAAAGTGATTACGCAGTAATTAAATGCTGATTAGATGCTCTCGGAATATCCAAAGCCCGAATTTAATACTCGCCGTTTCCTATTTTTTTCTTTTTTTTTCTTTTTTCCCTATCATCCGTGGGGCTGCTGACGCTGTCACGAGGCAAATCTACACCAGGGGTGGCAAATTCGAAAAAGTGATTACGCAGTAATTAAATGCTAATTAGATGCTCTCGGAATATCCAGAGCCCGAATTTAATACTCGCCGATTCCTATTTTTTTTTTTTTTTTTTTTTTCCCATCATCCGTGGGGCTGCTGACGCTGTCACGAGGCAAATCTACACCAGGGGTGGCAAATTCGAAAAAGTGATTACGCAGTAATTAAATGCTAATTAGATGCTCTCGGAATATCCAGAGCCCGAATTTAATACTCGCCGATTCCTATTTTTTTTTTTTTTTTTTTTTTTTCCTATCATCCGTGGGGCTGCTGACGCTGTCACGGAGCAAATCTACACTAGGGGTACCTAATTCAAAAAAGTGATTACGCAGTAATTAAATGCTAATTAGATGCTCTCGGAATATCCAAAGCCCGAATTTAATACTCGCCGTTTCCTATTTTTTTCTTTTTTTTTCTTTTTTCCCTATCATCCGTGGGGCTGCTGACGCTGTCACGAGGCAAATCTACACCAGGGGTGGCAAATTCGAAAAAGTGATTACGCAGTAATTAAATGCTAATTAGATGCTCTCGGAATATCCAGAGCCCGAATTTAATACTCGCCGATTCCTATTTTTTTTTTTTTTTTTTTTTTTCCCATCATCCGTGGGGCTGCTGACGCTGTCACGGAGCAAATCTACACTAGGGGTACCTAATTCGAAAAAGTGATTACGCAGTAATTAAATGCTAATTAGATGCTCTCGGAATATCCAGAGCCCGAATTTAATACTCGCCGTTTCCTATTTTTTTTTTTTACAAAAATCACATTGATTTTGCGCAGTTTGATGAACATCGCGTTGATTTTCTCGTATCGTTCATCTTTATCTATCGTATCGTCGTCGCAGCTTTCCAGCTTAAAGCTGAGACGGTACCAATTTTCATCTATTACTTAGTCAGGATAGGGGTTATGGGAAGGGTTTCTCAACATTAATATTTAACCACCCTATTTCTAAAAAATTCAATTTTTGGAACATTCATATTTATTATTTCAACTACCATTTTTCTTTCACTCTAAAACAATCCTCTAGTATCTATATTAATCATCTAAAAAACAATTAAAAATGAATTTTTTTAAATCATAATAATTTTATCCAAATCATTTTCAGAATTTCAATATTGCTAATTTAATATTGAGGTCAAGTATTATTGACTACGGCGTTCGATCACATTCGATATATTTCGATTTTTGTCCGTCGCTTTCAACGGGTAACGCCAAATTGTTCGTTTCACATTATCTTGTACAGTCGCACACATACATTCACATAGTGAATATTCGTATCTGCGGGTCACTCGTTGAATGAATCTGTGTTCAATTATGAATCTGTGTTGAATTCATTGGGAAGCAATTGTCAAACATCAACAAGGAACCCGGAGATACGAATATTCACCGTATAATATACACTCGCATACATTCACACTAGGATGGTCGTTAAGTCGGGACGAAAAATGAATTTTCCGGGCCGCATCCGAATCGACTCCAAATAATTAAAAACAAACTCTGTAATTTTTTCAGATTTTTATTTTAACATTCAACCCTTTACCACAGAGAATGAACTTTTTCATTTAAAATGCATAGGGCTTCGCGGTCCTTTCAGTTATCATTTTATCGTAGGACGTGTGCATTTCAAATGAAATAGTTCATCCTTTGTGGTCAAGGGTTGAGCGTTACGATAAAAACCTGAAAAAATTACAGGATGAGTTTCGATTTATTTTGAGTTGATTTGGGGGGTGGCCCGGAATTTTTTTTCCAATGACCACCGTAATATACACACATACTGGCACCTGACAATGGTACAATACCGTATTTCACCAGATATTAGGTATAATATCTTTTTTTTAATTTATACATATTACGCGTCACTAATGCCGTAGGGTCGTAAGCGCCAAAAAAATGTTTTTTGCTGATATGCTTAAACGATGTTATATGGGGTGAAAAAGATTTTACCGCGAAAAAATAAAGATATTTTTTTTTTTTTTTTGGCGCTTACGACCTTATGGCATTAGTGACGCGATTTGTTAATAACAATGCTTTTTACGGGTCATCAGATGTTTAAAGTCAAAATCACACGGATTTGGCTTACGAAAAAATGTTTGTACCTCAGATGCACTGTGCAAGCTGATGACGTTGCCAGCGCAAGGGCGCTACAATGTATCGCGCGTTCCGAACATTCGCTATTCAATTCTGCATTTCGGAGCTCATTTGTTTTTCAAAGAACAGAAGTGGCTCCACTCAGCCTTTGTTAGTTCTGGGCATAAACTGATACTTCTTATAGTTCTTTCTATATCGCGTACGAACTGAAACGTTGTCACCGCTGTAGAAAAATGGTACAGCCAGTGGGAAAACCGTCTAAAGTGCGTCGGGAAACAGTTATTAGTGTAATTAAGAAACATAAAGACCGAATTATACGTGATAAAAAGGTGGTTTCCAAGTTAGATCCAGTGTGGCAGGTGATATCAAGAGACTTGAAGGACCAATTGAAGCCAGGGACTCTATATTCTATGGTATGCAGGAAAGACATTCGGCAGCAAATAGATCCCGTTCATATCAAGCTCAACACTTCGAACTTGGATGACACAGTCACTTCTAATGTCTCCAGCGATAAAAATAATGATTCGAGTGTTGAGCCAGGGTCCTACAGATTCACAATTTGGGCAGATCGACGTGAATATGTTGAGCTTATGGAACCGAGGATCTATAAACGTATAGAAATAGCCAGAGCCAAAGAATACGAACGGGAATGTACGATTTTGGCGCCAGGTTTATGGGAAGAGTGGATTTCGGATGAAATTTACAAAACCACCCAATCGTCTTGTGCCTATAATTTTCGTTATGCGAAAGTGGTTAAGGATGGTACACGCGGTACAATGACTGGTATGTATACTACACACAGAAAGACCTAAGCTTAAATCACGTTTTACTAGACGTGATTCACGTTCAACACTAATACGATGTCTAGTGTCTTTGAATCCGACATGAAAAACGTAATCTACGTATTAGAACGCCTTATTTTACGATTAAAAAAAAAAAACTAATTTACGACGGAGCAAAACGTAATCTACGTTGAAAAAATCGGGAATGATGACAGTAATAATAACTTTCCTCACGGTCTTTATATCCATAATTCACGACGAAAAACGTCGTCATTTCCGAGTCAATTGAACTTTTTTTTTTTTGTATTTGTTGGATTTTTTTTTTTTTACAAAAATTTCTTGGGATCTTTAGACTCACACGTGCTTATCCTATAATATAAAATTTCTCGTAATTTAATGAACAATTAATCGTAATTTACGAATTGAAAAACATGAAATAAGGAGAAAATTGTCTTACTCTGACCTATTTTACGACAACGCAAAGCGTGATTCAAGTTTGTCCCTAAAAACGTAAATTACGCTTATGAAAACATAAATTACGCTCATGAAATCGTAAATTACGACGGGTCAATCGTGATTTAGGTTGAGATTTTTCTGTGTGTAGGGTGATTTTTATTCGGGGAAATTTTGTAATTTCCTGCGGACAAGGCTAAAGAAGTTTGCAAATAATTTTGAAATGAGGACGCGAAACTTGGAGTCCGTATAGATAATCTTAAGGTACAGCCGCCGAGGCAGCGAATTTTCCAATTTAATTTGAATGGAAATTCGAACTCACTGTATTTTTCTTTCTCTGCCTTAATAGTGTTTCGGAAAATCTGAAATTCGGCATACGTCTTCCGTATGGTCATATACACAGAAAAAAAGAATAACTTGACTCGAGACATTTTTTTTCAACAACCGACAATCTCTCGAGCGAAGTGAAATTCTCCGAGACCAAGTAAAATCTTTCTTGAATCATGAAAATTTTCTTGGTTCCAGAGAATTTTAACTTCGCTCGAGAGATTGTCGATTGTTGAAAAAAAAATTCTTGGCCCAAGTTATTCTTTTTTTCTGGGTAGGCATTTTACGAAAAAATCGCCCAATTTTCCTATATGACTATAGGGAAGACGTATGCCAAATTTCAGATTTTTCCAAGCACTATTAAAAAAAAAAAAAAGGCAGGGAAAATGAAATGCAGTGAGTTAGAATTACTTTTCAATTTGTCGGAAAATTCGCTGCCTGGGAGGCTGTACTTTGAGCTGACCTATTATAGGCTCCAAGTTTAGAAAAATTTTTTTACTAAATTTATTTGCAAACTTTATTCGCCCTGTCTACAGGAAATTTTCAAAACACGATAAATAAGGACCACCCTCATGTAAACGTCTGTGGTCGACAAATCTTTATTATATGATCATCCAAATCCCTCAAAAATGATAAAGGAAAATCTGAGAAAGTCTTTGGATATGACGTGGAGTTATTTTAGACTGGACTCTTTTTCTTTTGGGTTGTATTACATGCGAAAGTAGGATTAACCCTTTCGTTCTGGCTTTGGCATCCAGCGATCCTCACATCTTGATTATAACATTGGTGTTTTATAGGTAGGTGTGATTGTAAAGGGACGATCACCTGTACAATCATAATGACAGATGACACTCCTGACGAAAATGTTCGTGTTGATTGCACAGCCACAAAGGGCCCAGGAAAATGCGGGAAACGTTATCTACGTGCGCCCATAAGACAGCGTATTGCTGAAGAGTTGCGCACAAAATCAGCCGTGGTGTACCGTGCGGAGCAGGCTGATAAGAGGATGCGTCCAGGGGATCCGGAGCCATCTACCCTGTACAAAAAAAGCGCTCTTAATAACGCGAGGTATGAGTACGAAGCATCGCAGTACTTAGACCGTGATCCTCTGCGTGCGTTACAGATGATGAAATTGGAGCTGCTGCAAAATTGCATTCACAGTATAGGTCTTGATCCTTTTTACGTGCATTACTGGACAAACCACCAACTCCATGTATTCAAAGACTATGCGAAGCGGGAGCCAGCATGTATTTTCATCGATGCGACTGGTGGTGTGGTGCGGAAACTAGATAAATGTGATGGAACAAAGAGCAGCCATCCGTTTTTGTACCACGCAGTCGTGAATAATCAACATGGCCAATTCACAGTCTCTCAAATGATTAGCGAAAGGCACACGACGGTAGCTATTTCAAATTGGTTGGCTGAATGGGTTTCCCAAGCTGGAATATACCCGAAGGAGGTGGTTTGCGACTCTTCGAAGGCCTTGTTGACAGCTGCGATTAGGAGCTTCACAGGGTACGGGACAATCGAAGATTACGCTAATGCCTGCAGCCATCCAGTTATGCCACCGTGCTACGTGCGGATCGATGTAGCACATTTTATAAAAATGTATGCGAATCTTATGAAAGATTCACCCAAGCGCATCAAAGTTTTTTATTTAGCTGCACTTGGGCAACTCATATTGACACGTGACATCGACACTGCAAGAGAAATGTTAAAATCCATATTAACAGTAGCACGGTCCGCAACTGATGGAAACTTACCTTGTGGCCGGCAAACTCAATGCGAGATTCACAGGAATTCGCTAAAAAACTGTATTGATCCTGCCTCCGAGACTAACGATGAAGACATCCATATACCGACTGCCATACGTCCCGAACTGGATAGTGTCTTCGATGACAGCGAAAGTTCCACCTTTTGGTGCTCTTGGGGTAGGGGTATCGACCTAGAAGTGAAAAGCTTAGGACAAGACGAAGATGGGGATCGTGAGAATGCGCATTTTCTACCCAAATTCGCAGATCGACTTCTCAGCGATGTACGCTGGTTTCCGATGTGGTCATGCGTATGCCGTGACTTATTTAAATACGGTCGCGTACCAGCAAGCAGTGCGCCGGTGGAAAGCGAGTTCAATATAATAAAAACTCACCTACTCCGGAATGATCCAAGGCCACTGCGGGCAGATACCTTTGTGAAGAGACATCTCGGGCATATACGCGGGCATACGAAGATAGTCGATGCCCTAACCATCTCCGCAAACATTGAAAATACGGATACTGCGAATAGTATCGCGAATTCAAGTCACAGCGATGCGAACAGCCTGGATATAACTGACAGAACTGAGATCATCGAAGATTCTTCGAAGTTCGAAGACTCTTTTTCTGAGTCTCCACAAGCTGTCGTCAAAAGCGATCTTGAAGATAGTGGAACAATGATCTCAATCATCGAAGCCTGTGAAGGTGTATCCAAACCTTCACCAGAACCTGCAAAAAGTACAAAAGGCTTGGTATTGTGCGAAGTATGTTTCGCTTCGCTTGAATCGGACTCAGCCGATGCTGAGGACGGAAGGTCCAGGATATGTGTAGAGTGTACTAACCTGGAGAGTACTGCGAAAATTATCGCATCGAGAGAAGTCGAAGACTGGGGTGGCCTAGCATCTACAGATGTCAAAGAAAAATCGCGGCGAAAATCAAAATATTTAATAAAAAATCATACCACCTTCGACTCTATATCCAATGATGCACTTTCCAAAATACCCATCATGAAGAATGGGAACACTATGACTCTGCAGGTAATACTTAATCACTCATTCGGTGTGACCGCACCTTCGGTTCTAACCGCACATGTACAAACATAATTTCTGCATTCCAAATTCCAGTATTAATCCTCTTAAGGAGCCTATCAATAATTGCTGCAAATCGACCGCTTTGATGTAACAAGAAATGTTATTAACGATATGTGCAAACTGTTCTTCCTTACATTCAGACTAAATCTACCTTAATTTTAATGTAGTGGGTATACCTACGGAAGCCCGGTAGTGCCAACGCATATACCGTGTGTGTGAGTATGTCAAAACTTGGTCCAAACTCAATTCAGACATACACAGTATGTCTGAATATCCGGAATTTTATGTACGACATACACAGTATGTCAGAACATCCGGAATTTTTTGTATGACATACACAGTATGTCAAAATATTCGGAATTTTATGTATGACATACACAGTATGTCGCCACATTCGCTACCTAAGGTCCGATATACACAGACACCTTTTTCTAAACGGTATATGTTATGTATATACAGGAATATTTTAATATTCAATAAATATTTCCATGAATTTGATCATCATTTTATTGATTTTGAATTCACCAAATGAAGATAAAACATTGCGATATATTTATTTATCACATTTGGTGAATTCAAAATCAATAAAATGATGATCAAATTCATGGAAATATTTATTGAATATTAAAATATTCCTGTATATACATAACATATACCTTTTAGAAAAAGGTGTCTGTGTATATCGGACCTTAGGTAGCGAATGTGGCGACATACTGTGTATGTCATACATAAAATTCCGAATATTCTGACATACTGTGTATGTCATACAAAAAATTCCGGATGTTCTGACATACTGTGTATGTCGTACATACAATTCCGGAAATTCAGACATACTGTGTATGTCTGAATTGAGTTTGGACCAAGTTTTGACATACTCACACACACGGTATATGCGTTGGCACTACCGGGCTTCCGTAATATACCCATGGACATGGAATCTGACGCCGTTTAGATGGGTAGCCCAATTTTAAACTGGTCAGATTTAGTGCCCCTGGGTGTACGTCTATTTTCTATTATGTGTGATTTATACAGGCTTCAAGATTCGGTGGCGGAAAATATTCTTTTACCAAGACTTGCGCGTTGGATAGCGCAACGAACGCTATACTCGTCGCTGCATTCGATAGACCGCAAGTAAAAGAGGCTGTGGATCAACTAAAAGCAGATAATCCGATCTGTAATTTAGTAGCGGACATAATGACTAAGGGTATACGAGCTCACTCTTACCAGCTAAGAGCAGAGATTTTACTTGAGCTACATGCGTCCATCAAGACAATCGGAAATTGTCACCTAGTCGACTGTGAGAGGAACGTTTGCCCAGTGTTTGCTCACGCATTCATGAATACGCCATGCCTTCGTGAAATATCGCCGTGCACAAAGGGATGTGCTTACGTCGAGAAACCGCTGCGTACGATTAGCGTTGACCGAGAAAATTTAATCGCGTCTAAGGAATTCGACAACGTACTACGTAACGTATTAAATGACCGCGGTAGAGGATATTGTGCGAAATGTTTTGCACCCACGGACCACGTAATTACCGCTACGGGTAAGTCTTAGGTCGAAAACGTTCAAGGTCTTTTTTTCTATTCTAAAGCATCACTGCCCGATTTTTCTACGTTCATTCTTTTTTTTTTTTTTTTTTTTGCATTTTTTTTTCTCTTCTTTTTTCGTTCTTCTTTTTTCGTTCTTCTTTCTTCGTTTTTCTTCCGTCTTTCCTCGAGTTGGTTCCTAATCAAGCATTTGGCTGATGTCCTCGCTGAACATCTTCTATCTGTAAAACTATTAGTACGTCGTGATTATACAACCATGTGACAAACAAACGTACAGATTTTCGATTCCTGTACGAGGTGTAAAAAATTCAAACGCAGTCAGTTAAGCCCAGAGCACAGACTTTTCGTCATGCCGTATTCGTCGTTCGGAACACGTTTATACGTAGCGTAGCAACAGTTTAAAAACAGTTTAAAGCGCGTGATTGGTCGCCACTCTATTCCGAACGACGAACACGGTATGACGAAAAGTCTTTGCTCTGGGCTTTATCGAATGAATCTTCTGCAAAGTTGTCAAACAACATGCAATCGCTTAAAAAAGCTGAATTTGAAAAAAAAAAGTGATTTCATGTATTGCTCGCACTCATCTCAACTTTCATCTCCTCTGACTTTTTACACCTCACACATTGAGATATAGTCGAATATTAATAACAAATTCTGGATATATAGAGGTCTCTCATGAATTCAAATCTGACTAATTCATTCATGTCCGACGTGATTTCGCGATACAGGTACACTAGGGTGGTCTTTAATAAATACATTTTTTGATCCACCCCCTAAAAAGTTTTCTTTTTGTGTGAAAGTATGAGGGAAATTTGTTTTTTGTGCGAAAAAAAATGTGAAGAACATGATCAAAGGTTTCATTTTGATGAATCTGCGGTTTTTCGGAAATGTGTCACAAAATATGCAGATTTGACAAAAAACTGAAGACAAAAGTGTAAAAAAAAATTCAAAATTTTGAAACGTGTTCTTTTCATTTTTTTTTTTTTTTTTCACAAATAAACGAATTCCCCTCATGTTTTTACACAACGAGGAAACTTTTTAGGGGGTATATCAAGAAATTTAATTTTTAAGGACCACCCCAAGGTACACTCACATAATAAAAAATCTTCGACAAATTTTAAATACTTGTAGCTATTTCGGCTACAAATACACATATCGCTCACCTAGATCTAGACTGGGACAAGTAGAAAAACCTGAATTTTGAGTTATTATTATTTTTGTATACCCAGGGCCGGATTTTCACAACTCGCGCCCCTAGGCACTGAACTCCGCTGCGCCCCCCTTTCCCCGTATCCTTCGACAGTACATATTTTTGCTATATTAGAATTTGGGAATTTGTTTACTTGACTTCGATACTGCGGCTGCAAAATTGAGCAAAATTTCTACCCTTTTCTTCAAGCATATTTTTTTTTTCCTACACGTCATTTTTTTTTCTATATGGGCGCAGTGACCAGCGCCCCCGTGCACCGCGCGCCCCTAGGCAAGTGCCTAGGTTTGCCTTGCCGCAAATCCGGCCCTGTGTATACCCCGATACTAACCACAAGAACAGATTCAACTTAACGTTCATAATCATGACGACAGATTGCGATAACTTGATTTTGCTAAATTACTAAATAATTAATAATAATTATATAATTAATTAATTAATTAATTATCCAAAGTCATAATTGGAACAAAACATTTTTTCCTCATACCGAAAAATGAGATTTTTTTACTTGTTCTAGTTTAGATGTAGGTGTGCGATATGTGCAATTAATATGAAATAAGAAAGTTCCATTTCTAATAGAATTTTACGGTACCAAATTATTGATCGATCTTTTAAAATTTGAGATTGAGAAACCCTTCACTTAAATTTGCCGAATATGGCATTCAAGAATGCATCATCTGATATTATTCCGGAAAAGGAAAAAATAACGTTTTCATATCAATTACGATTTGTTATGCTTCCAATACAACACTTACTTTTATGTGCAACAATTGGCATTCGCAGGACCTTTCTTGATTATGGAAACGGATGGGGTTGGACGTTTCATGTTGGATCAAATCCCGAAGAGTACGTGTGATCCATTGAGCGATGGAAAGTGCTGCTATAGGCTCATCGGTATTATCGATTTTACGCCACCAAGGGCGGCAACCCGATCAGTGGTCGATAAAACCCCAGGACTAGGGCACTACACAACCATTTCATTGAGGCCACCGAATTCATATTTTCAGTTCGACGACACGAGGGCTAGTTCCAAACCCAAAAGGTTGGCTGGCACTTATGAAGCCAGACCTCACGCGCTTGTCTGGTTTAAATTTGACGAGTAAAGATACCCTGCAAAAGAAAAAAAAACATGAAGTACCTATACCAAAGATTACAATTGCAAGAGACAATTTTGGTGGCAACGTCTCAGGAAATATTTTTAAATATAAGATAAAATATTTATAGATTGTTACTTTTAAACTCTATAAGATATGAAGTGAAACCGTGCAGTAGATTTTGTTCAAAAACAACAAAAAAGAACTATTTTCATTCCCATATCAATTCCGATATCAAAACTGTTAAATAGGGGTGACATAGTTAGCGTTAACACAAAACTGGTTAAAAAAAATCGACTTTTTTTTCTTCAATGTCACATGTTTAATAGTTGTAGGAAGAAGAAATAAGACGCCTGTTAGAATTTGAGCCCTGAATGTTATTATATATATATATATATATATATATATTAGACCGGTTCAAAAAAATCGACTATTCTTTTTTTTTCAATTTTCGCATTGAAACACTTTCGGGGAGGTGAAAAAAGATGCCTGTTAAAAGCGGAGCTCTTAATATTAAGATTTAGAGGTCGCTCATCGCGGATTTCTATTTTCCATTTAAATAGCATAGGAATTTTTTTTTTTTTTCTTCAGAATTTCGTAGCTCACAAACCAATCAACAAATCCAAATGAATCTTACATATTTTGATAGAGGATTGAACACTCTAAAAAATGTACCTATCATTGTGGAAAAAAAATCAGAAAAAAAAATAGTTTACTCAACTATAAGTTGAAATTTGAGCTTGAATAACTTTGGAAGGAGTCAATTTATCAAAAAATGATAAGAGAAGCTTTTTGTAGAGTGTTCAATTTCCTATGAAAATATGTTTGAGTCTTTTGGATTTGTTCATTGGTTTGTGAGCTACAAAATTATTAAAAAAAAAAAAAAAAATTTCCTATGCTATTCAAATGGAAAATAGAAATCCGCGATGAGCGACCTCTAAATCTTAATATTAAGAGCTCCGCTTTTAACAGGCATCTTTTTTCAGCCCCCCGAAAGTATTTCAATGCGAAAATTGAAAGAAAAAGAATAGTCGATTTTTTTGAACCGGTCTAATATATATATATATATATAGTGGTTCCTGAACGCAATTTTCGATTTTCCATCTAATTATCATGAGATTTTTTTTTTGTTATTTCGGAATTTTGTAGCTCAGTAACGAGGCAATGTACATGAAGGTCCAATACATATTTGTATATGAGATTTAATGCTCTACAAAAAAAGTCAGCCACAATTTTAGATAACTCAACCCGTTCAAAAGTTATTCAAGGTTCAAGTTGAAATATATTTTGAAAGAGTTGAGTTATCGGAAAATTATGAGGGACCTTTTTTGCAGAGCATTGAATTTCCTATAGGAATATGTATCGGACCTTTATGTATACGTTGCCTCGTTACTGAGCTATAAAATTTAGAAATAACTGGAAATTTTTTTTCATGTTAATTATATGGAAAATCGAAAATTGCGTTCAGGAACCACTGAATATTAATATTGAGGGCTCAAATTCTAACAGGCGTTTTATTTCCTCTTCCTGAAACTATTATTCTGAAACTATTATATATACTTCCTTAAACATGTGACATTGAGAAAAAAAAATAGTCGATTTTTTTTAACCAGTCTAGAAAACACCCGGTATACACTGGTTTATAGTGAGTCTCACCGATTTAAATTCAGTGAATAGATATATATATACCGGGAAGTTATTTGGAAGCCGAACGATGACCACACTATAGCTCCATCAACACACGCTCGCGTTGCGTACCTGAGCTTCTACTTCTTCTTCTTCTTTTTCTTCTTCTGCCTAAGTCCCAGGCAGCGAGTAGAAGCTCAGGTACGCAACGCAAGCGTGTGTTGATCGAGCTATAGTGCGGTCATCGTTCGGCTTCCAAATAACTTCCCGGTATATATTTATTTCAAATCCACCTTGCTATATGGATACACCGCTTTACCGTGAGAATCTCTGGATGCGGAACGCCAGGGATACCAACCCAAAACTCGTTAGCAGCAGTTTAGTAACTTATTAGATTTTCCTAGTAATATCACTAATAATCTAGTGATTTCTAGTGTGATTTTATTAGAAACATCTAGTGAGTTACTAAACTGCTGCTAACGAGTTTTGGGTTGGTATCCCTGGCGTTTTGCATCCAGAGATTCTCACGGTATATAACTGTATTATAATAATTACTCTGTTGCAATATTATATTAAATAGCCCTATATGATTATATTGAGTATGTGTACTGGTTGCTTTCTCTGTCATTCACATTTTTGTTTCCCGCCTTGTTTTTAAAACTACATACCTATGGGACAATGCTTTATTCACGACATAATTATTACCGCGAAAGATTACCGAACTCGCCTACTATATATTATGAGGTGCATAAATAGCGGTCAAACAAAACAATTGGAACAGTATAGAATACGCTAGGCAAGTACTACTACACTCGTATAAACAAGCTTGTGTTTTCGTATACACGCATGCGATTTCCACACAAGAGTTGCCTGCCACACAAGTTAGGCGACGCTGGCGGTCGTATACATGCATAAATTCTACACACACTAGTAGCGTACTGGAATTGTACTTACCGAGCGTATAGTATATTGCGTTACTAGGGACGAAAGTTAAAGGGCCGCGTGGGTAAAATACCCATTTTCAGACCTTATGAAGTAGAATTTTGTACTATTACTCGACGGAAAAACATCTTCTAGTCTCTTGTGATTGCAACACTCATCAGAAAAAGTTTCACCGCACTCGTATCGTAATGTACTATTACCTAACGAGCTGTGCACAATTCGAGAACATTGGTAACTTGCATTGAAAATTAAATTTTTAAGTATATCCAAATTATTATTATTTTTTTTTTCCGCAGATATCTCAGCCTAACTAAGGTCCCAAAATCCAAATTATTATATATAAGATGAATGAAGTGTCCACTTCATGTGTCCGCTTTGAAGAATTGGTATAACAATGCTGATAGTGTTTATTTACGTTTACCGGCTCTCTCTTTCCGCACCTTAAATAGGCCTGCGGGCGCAAAAGATGTAAACAATGCACCTCGCGTCGTTGTCACTCGCGAATAACTCTCAGGCGAGTTTTATATGTATTGCAACGAAGAAACTTTTGAAGGCAAAGGGTGAACCTAGCTCCGTGCACCGGATTAATTAATTATTAAATTAGACAGAACTAATTTTGGGCGCCAGAGGTGAAAACGTCGATTGAAATACACTAAATAGTAAAGCATTGACGGCGGAGATGACCAGTTAGCTCAGATTAATTAACGGTAGAGGGGCTGGGTTGCCAATTAAACAAGAATAATTAACATATTATATCTGATTGGTTCATTTAATCAAATAGCCATAGCGTGATTTACGGGATATAAAGAATTCGTTTTTAATAATATTATCGTTGTGTCTCAGATTAATTCGGGAATATCGGGACTAGATCGTAAAGAATATTCACAGAAAATATAATAGAACAATAGAAGAATACTCATAGCAGTGCGGCTCGATATAATGCGAAATACAATATTAGGTTGAACGGGAAAACATATCATACGATAATAATAATTATAATAATAATCATGCAGAACAAATCAGAATATCAGATCAAATATTAAGAACTAAGAGATATAAATTAAATAACAAATGCTTGCTTCTACGCTCGCTATCTCCAGAAATTATTGTTTTACAGGTCGATTGCTATCATTTATTCCATTTTATAGAAAAGAAAAGAAAGAATATAAGCGACTAAACTCTACAACATGCGTTAAGCAGAATAAGCAAAATAAAGAAAGCAATAAGATAAGAAAGCCACAAATAGACGCTAAACACGAGTTAACTCGGGAATCCGTTTTTAATAATATAAAATACTAATTACTCGGGATGAAGTCTGAGACTTACATGCCGTTATCGGGACCTACGTCACACCAAATATAATATAACAGAATATAGAACTAAACGGGATTCGTAAGCGAACTCGTGGTTTTACAGAAAATAGGTCTTACCTTATCGATGAAATACAGATTTCCTCGTCGGGAATTGAACTAAACTAAAGTCACTGAGTGTTCTTTATACTGAAGCTAAATATTATACTAGATTAAACTTGAAATAACAGAATAGAAGAAAGATGAAGAACAGAATAGACGAAAGAATATTATTTTTGCACTGGTAACTCGGGATACTCGGGATTTTAACAGTCTCGACGTGAGGACGAACAAGCGTACAAGTAGGCTGAGTCCTGTGTCGTCCTACGTTTTATAGCCTAGGCCCTAGGGATTACCATGCGGTTGAGCCTAGCATCGCCGGTAGTTTAGTTGACGAATCAGGTGTCGAGTACGATTGATCGTACTTTCGGGAACGCGTTGTCCAACTCTTCCTGATTTTGAATATTTGTCCAGCGTATAGTCTTCCCGAGCATCGACAGTTTACAGAATATCATAGAATAGCATAGAATAGAAGAGAATAGATGAGAAATAATCTAAGACTTGTGACCTGGCTACTTTCTGGAGATGTCTGTCCTCACGTCTTTTCTGTCTCCGATGACCCGACTGTGGCTGTTGCAAAATGCAACGTCACGGTATATAGATTTGAAGTGTATAATATATGTTTAGAAATATTTTCTGTACGCAAATTGTATTTTTCGCAAGCTAACCGCACTTAGCGCACGCTTACGAAATGGGTTAGGGAATATGGCATTTTGCGCTCGCTAATTAGTACACAAAATCGAATTTTGCACACGGCGTTAGGAAAATTATTGGTACAAATTTGGAATACGAAAAGAAGAGAAAAAAAGGTTATCCTCACGTCTCTTGGGATTGAATTAGTCTCAAGGTACTTGAATTAGAATGAAAAACTATATGTATACTTACGTTTTCTCCAGGATGCAGGTTCAAACAAAACACACTACACGTTAAAACGGATTCGCCTCACTATTTTGAACTCACTTGACTTGTTTTGATGACACGTCACTTTTTACTACGCAAAGAAAAACCGTATACACTCCATTCAATCCATATGTGACTCTAATGTCGCTTCTTCTGCTTCTTCTTCCTTTAATGGATATATCTTCGTCGTACCAAAGATACTAGGCAAGTGCCAAACTAATTTGTAAAATATTCTCAAATACACAGTATTTGCATGCCAAGCCGTTATTTTCTGTTACCGATGAATGTTAGGTTTGAAAAGAAAATATTTATATTTATTTTCGAAATCGGAATTCGCATACTGAGTTGAAAAAAAGAGTATACGACACGCGTGCGCGTACGTGATCGTTGCACTCGTGTTTTTTTCACCCTCGCTTCGCTCGGGCCACACGCTACACTCGTGCGAGAATCACGTTCTTCGCGCACTTGTATCGTGATGTACTATTGTTTGATCAGATTTAAGTTGATTCATATTTTGTTTGTTTACCGATATGAACGGAAATTCGCCGAGTACAAGATACTCGAGAGTACGAACCACATCGTTTTAAAAATACCGTAGTTCGAGTTCATTTAATTACTGCGTAATCACTTTTTCGAATTAGGCACCCCTAGTGTAGATTTGCCTCGTGACAGCGTCAGCAGCCCCACGGATGATAGGAAAAAAAAAAAAAAAAAGAGGAATCGGCGAGTATTAAATTCGGGCTCTGGATATTCCGAGAGCATCTAATTAGCATTTAATTACTGCGTAATCACTTTTTCGAATTTGCCACCCCTGGTGTAGATTTGCCTCGTGACAGCGTCAGCAGCCCCACGGATGATAGGGAAAAAAGAAAAAAAAAGAAAAAAATAGGAAACGGCGAGTATTAAATTCGGGCTTTGGATATTCCGAGAGCATCTAATTAGCATTTAATTACTGCGTAATCACTTTTTCGAATTAGGTACCCCTAGTGTAGATTTGCTCCGTGACAGCGTCAGCAGCCCCACGGATGATAGGAAAAAAAAAAAAAAAAAAAAAAAATAGGAATCGGCGAGTATTAAATTCGGGCTCTGGATATTCCGAGAGCATCTAATTAGCATTTAATTACTGCGTAATCACTTTTTCGAATTTGCCACCCCTGGTGTAGATTTGCCTCGTGACAGCGTCAGCAGCCCCACGGATGATAGGGAAAAAAGAAAAAAAAAGAAAAAAATAGGAAACGGCGAGTATTAAATTCGGGCTTTGGATATTCCGAGAGCATCTAATTAGCATTTAATTACTGCGTAATCACTTTTTCGAATTAGGTACCCCTAGTGTAGATTTGCTCCGTGACAGCGTCAGCAGCCCCACGGATGATAGGAAAAAAAAAAAAAAAAAAAAAAATAGGAATCGGCGAGTATTAAATTCGGGCTCTGGATATTCCGAGAGCATCTAATTAGCATTTAATTACTGCGTAATCACTTTTTCGAATTTGCCACCCCTGGTGTAGATTTGCCTCGTGACAGCGTCAGCAGCCCCACGGATGATAGGGAAAAAAGAAAAAAAAAGAAAAAAATAGGAAACGGCGAGTATTAAATTCGGGCTTTGGATATTCCGAGAGCATCTAATTAGCATTTAATTACTGCGTAATCACTTTTTCGAATTAGGTACCCCTAGTGTAGATTTGTTCCGTGACAGCGTCAGCAGCCCCACGGATGATAGGAAAAAAAAAAAAAAAAAAAAAAAATAGGAATCGGCGAGTATTAAATTCGGGCTCTGGATATTCCGAGAGCATCTAATTAGCATTTAATTACTGCGTAATCACTTTTTCGAATTAGGTACCCCTAGTGTAGATTTGTTCCGTGACAGCGTCAGCAGCCCCACGGATGATAGGAAAAAAAAAAAAAAAAAAAAAAAATAGGAATCGGCGAGTATTAAATTCGGGCTCTGGATATTCCGAGAGCATCTAATTAGCATTTAATTACTGCGTAATCACTTTTTCGAATTAGGTACCCCTAGTGTAGATTTGTTCCGTGACAGCGTCAGCAGCCCCACGGATGATAGGAAAAAAAAAAAAAAAAAAAAAAAATAGGAATCGGCGAGTATTAAATTCGGGCTCTGGATATTCCGAGAGCATCTAATTAGCATTTAATTACTGCGTAATCACTTTTTCGAATTAGGTACCCCTAGTGTAGATTTGCCCCGTGACAGCGTTAGCAGCCCCACGGATGATAGAAAAAAATAGAAAAAAAATAGAAAACGGCGAGTATTAAATTTGGGCTTTGGATATTCCGAGAGCATCTAATTAGCATTTAATTATTCCGTAGTCACTTTTTCGAAATCATCCACCCTTGGTAGATTTTCGGACGTGGCGCTGCTGGCTCGCATCCAAGCTGGCACCGCCACGGGTTTTTTTTAAAAAACGTAGAGCGGCAAATTCGGCATTACAGCATTTAATTAGCATCTAATTAGCACTTAATTATTTCGTATAGTAAACTTCATATTTCTCATGTGGGGGTGCCAGCTTGATAGAGGTTCTGAACTTTATTGGCGTGGCCCCACGTTGGGCGCCATTTTGTAACGGAGTTTTCCAGAGCTCTAACTCCGCACCCTACGGCGTTCCTTGATAAAGATAATTTAATAAAAGACTAAGATAGAGAGAGTTGGGCGCCAGACACGGAAGTGTCGTTTTTCACAAAAATCTACTAAACAATAGCGATATTAAAAGATACTACTTAATTGCCGGAACGACGGCCTTAAAGCGTCAGCTAACTCAGATTTTCTGCGATAAGGGTAGAGTGGGTGGATTCACCTTAATAAATAATCAAATGAAATATAGAACACCAGATATAAAATTTCCTTCGATGAAATCCGGAGATTTCGTATATTGTTTCAAGATAATTAATATAAAAGTGATCAAACACAAATGACCGAGTTCAGATATAATTACAGAGCTAGTTTTCAAGATAATAGTACAGAATAATATTCGAGAGCTAGACAGCGTTGGAATAATGCGGAACAAAGAATATAATATTAGTGAGTCTTATTGCGTCTCAGCGGTAATATAAAAGAAACGTAAACACGCCGGTTAGCTAGCTAACGCCGTAGAAGCGATACAATGCAAGCTACTCTAATTTCCAGGTTGCGTATCACCGAGCGATACGATACTCTCGGCAAATTTTCTAATAGCGGCGAGCTAGCGGTATTAATGATAATTATTCAGCGATAATTAATGCAATAACTAATATAACGACTCGAAAAATACAGTAAACTAAGTTCGCAAGTACAAGGGAAATTATTAATTCTAGAAAATACAGGTGACCATAATACCTCGCTTAATCAGCCTCAAATTAATTACGTGAGATGTATTCTCTTTTTATAGCGACTCTACGGCGGTAATTAAACGAGCTATTAATCGATATGAGATAAGAAATTATTTAGATCCTACGCAAGGATAAAAAAAGAGATATTAGACAAGGATCAAGATAGCAAGTTAATCAAATAACTGAAGATAATCAGGGCTAGCGAAGATTTTCAGAGATAGCGCAGATTCTTCAAGATAGTGGAGATATTTCAAGATAGTGGAGATATTTCAAGATAGTGGAGATATTTAAAATAAATCAGAATAATAGAATAATAAAGAATTATAGCTAGAACAACTTAAAATTAAACAAGAATGAACAACTTAATCCTATGACTTTCTACGTCAGCCAACCCACGGGGAGCTGGATTACAAGCGACACACCACGCGATACTACACTACTTATGGTTCAAATATATTATAATAAACCAAAGATAGCGAAATACAAGATACAGAATATTCTCAAGCGAGAATGTAGATCAGAATAAGCAATCAAATAAGCGTTAGCGAATCTTAGGCAAAGCAAAGGTAGAAATTAGACTAATGAGCGAAATATAATGAAGCGTAAGGTAATCAAAATGGCTGCAGACAGTTATAAAGTGCTTTTACTGAATTCTTCGAACTGAACGTTACGTGCGTAACCCGTAGGTTCGCGATACACAAAAATAGAGTATAAAATAATCAAATGAGAGTTCAGCGATAGCTTTTGTGGATTTTTCTAGCAATTATTGATCATAAAGACCTTACCTTAGTGGTGAGCTTCTTTTGGCACACACTAACTTAACTTTGACTTAACTTAACTGATTACTCTAAGAGCGAAAACTAGGATTTATTAATTAAGGCGAGAGAGAGTTTATAGCACGTCTGTATGGCGGAAAGCGGGACGTAGAAGTGAAGATTCTTCGTAGACAATTCGGCGCTTCGCTTCGCAGTGTCGTAGGTCAAGGTGGGGAACCTATCAGGACCAATTAATCGTCTGATTGGTCCTGCGAGCGATAAAGTTCGAACTGGTCAACTGACTAGTTGACTGTTCGAAGCGTAATCTTATTGCCGGGCGTCAGGCGTTACTTCACGCGCTTCACAGCGACAGAACTACCGTTCTGCGGTATCTCAGCTGCGAGATGGCTGGCGGGAGGGTGTGACCTTGGTTCTCGTTGAGCTTTTCCGATCCAGGCGATATCCATCCCTCGGGATGTCCTCCACAGCGGTAATCCCTGCGATAGATGACCGCCTGTAGACTTCTGCCAGGTCTAGGTGTCTCATCCGAGTCGCCACCTCTTCGCGACCTGACAGAGCACGTGGGACGTGATCCTCGTCCACTCTTACGTAGGATGTCCTCTGGCGATACGTTACGTCACTCGTCCAGGTATGGACTCTGCGTGACGTCGGCTTCAGATTGCTGGATCGGGCGATATAAACTGACTGCACTCGACGTAACAGTCAGATGCTGGGTGACAAGATGCATCGGCTGGCAGGAGGTCTTATGGGGACCCTGTTCACTCCCTAGCGATATTCCTCCAAGGTCTACATCCCTCCCCGTAGATGTTGCGGTACTATCCGTAGTACCGGTACCGTACTGGACTGCATACCGTCGGTAGCATCTCCGGAGCGGAAGTTCTTGTAGCGGAAGTTCGGAAGTCGTTGTCTCCTTTATCTCTGTCTCTCTCTCTCTCGCGGTACATTAACAGAAAAACACTCCAAATTAGTCTAACTCTATTGCTTATAAAACAGGTGTGTCACTTGTATCCCGAGGGTCTAGACGGCGATATCCTCTCTCTCTCTCGATATTACTAATAAAATACATGCCAGAAGGGCTCTAGTGACGGCAGCTAATCTGCAACGTCACAATATATATATATATATATATAGGTATATATATATATATTGTTATATTCACTAGATAAAAACACGGTAACACAGATTAATTAGATGGTTGGGGCGGTTTATTAGTTATTTTACAAGAACGATGTATCTCGATAGCAGTATCAGATCAGAGACGGGAGACATTGTTATTCCAAAAACGACAGTCGTTACCAAGAGACTCCTTCGACATCCTTCAGACGGGTCAGTTTTAAGGGTTCGAAGGGGGATACGTAACACTACTCCCCTTCGCGAAAAGATTGCCGCCCCGGCAATCAAACCGGGGGCTATTTGAGGTATTACAACTTCAGTTTATCAATGTAGAAATCGCAGTTAATATAATGAAAGGATTTGAAGAGTTGTAAGATCTCACATAGGGAGGGCCCCAGTCTGTTCCTCAACTAAAACCTCCCAGAAATCATCGAAGAAGAACAGTACCGAAACACACTTGTTTGACTCTATATAATCGAAAATGTCCGATAATTGTTTATTACAATTTCCAATTTGTTATGTTGTGTTCAAAAGTAATGTATTCTGATGCAGTTCATACAACAATTATGTGTGAGCGTCAGTGTCTGATCCTAATCATTTCCTTAATCTGGTAAATTTAACTAGCTTAAATTTAACTCGGTCCCAGCATCTGTAAAAAAAAACTCAATACAAGAATTCCTGTCATTAGAGAAATCTTCTGGCTTCTTTTCAAACAGCTACTGTTCAAACAATTACTTTTCAACATTATTATTCAAATCATTACCAAAAATTCAAACTTTAACACAACACAAAAATGAAAATCAGACCAGTAACCCTGGTCAGTCCGTCAAACATAGACAATCTGTTAACCACAGATAATTTGTTAACCACAAATAAATAGATGATCAGGCCAGTAACCCTGGCCTTTCTGTTAACCACAGATAAATAAATTCGCCTTTCTGTTAACCACAGATAAATAAATAGATTGAGAGATAGTTCAAGTTTGTCAACAGTTAGAGAAGAAAGTGAATGTAATGGTTTGATCATTTGAGAAAATGATTATTCTGGATTATCCCGCTCCATAGGCCACAAACGGTTAACGTGAACCACCTTGAATTTCCCTCTTGGAAATTTTTGAATTTGATAGACTACATCATTAAGTTTAGATTTGATTATATAGGTTTTCTCCCAATCTTTTTGAATTTTAGGACACTTACCTTTGACTCTTTTGGGGGCAAAGAGCCAAACTTTCTGACCCGGTGCGAAGTAAACCATGTGAGCTTTCAAATCAAATTTAGACTTCATTTTATCACTTTTGAGTCGCCAATTTTCTCTAACTCGTTGGTGAGTATCTACTAATCTTTCTTGTAATTGATCTACATAATCAGGAAGATCAATGCTATGGTCCGTGTAATGTGTTGGTGTACCGTGGAGTAAATCCAAAGGAATTCGCAATTCTCTGCCAAACATTAGCATAGATGGAGAGAATTGCGTTGTTTGATGTTTGGAGGAACGATAAGCAAGAAGAAACAGTGGTAACCATTTGTCCCAGATTTTCTGATTATCATCAATAAATTTAGCAAGGTAGTTTAAAATAGTTCTGTTTAATCGTTCAACCATTCCATTTGATTGCGGGTGTAAAGGTGTTGTCCGAGTTTTATGAATACCCAAAAGTTTCATTAGTGAGTTGAAAATTAAGGATTCAAAATCTCGTCCTTGATCAGAGTGTATTTCTAAAGGTATCCCGAAACGAGAGATAACATGTACTAGTAAAGCTTCAGCAATAGTAGCTGCTTGATGGTTGGGAAGTGGTATTGCTTCAGGCCAGCGAGAGAAATAATCGGTAACAACGAGAATGAAACGATTTCCACTAGATGTTTTCGGTAATGGGCCTAAAATATCGACTGCAATCCTCTCAAAGGGGAAACCAACGTTGTAAATCTGTAATTCTCCTTTGGCTCGACGAGCTGGACCATCCCTGCTAAAACAAATCGAACATTTACGACACCAATTTTCGACATCGAATTTACATGTAACCCAATAGAATCGTTGACGAATGTTATCCAACATTTTGTTGACTTTAAAATGAGCACCAAGAGGAGAAGAATGAGAGGTCTTAAGGATTTCTTTTGTAGATGATTGAGGAACAACGATTTGATAAATAACTTTCGAATTGTCAGTTGATACCCATCGTCGATAAAGAACATTTTCTTTCAACTCTAGCGAATCCCAATACAACAAGTAAAATTTAACGTCTGAGCCGAGGTGAGAGATTTCATGCCAAACAGGACGTTGATTACTTCTCTTTGACTCGATCAACATCTGGAGTGTTGAATCCTCAGATTGCAATATTGACCAATTCTTGTCATTGTCAGCAATGCAAATAGTTTGATAAATGTGTTTCTCTATTTCCGTGTCTTGTGAATTGAATTTATCACATTTTTTACAAGTACAAGGGCGCCTAGATAAAGCATCTGCATTTCCATGGAGATGGCCCGGTCTGTGAGTAATATCGAAGTCGTAAGTGAAAAGAATCTCAATCCAACGAGATACTTGATCTTGTGGGTTTTTGAATGAAAGAAGCCATTTCAAAGCTGCATGATCAGTTCTAATCAAAAATTTTCTTCCCAACAGATAATGACTGAAATGTTCGACTGATGAAACTACGGCTAACAGTTCCCTCCGAGTAACGCAATAATTTTTTTCCGATTTGTTTAAGCACTTGCTGAAATAAGCAATAACTTTCTCTTCACCGTTTTGAGTTTGGGAAAGTGTCGCTCCAATAGCGAACAGAGAAGCGTCAGTATCTAGAATAAAATCACCGTCAGGAATTGGAACAGATCGAACAGGAGGAGACGTTAGGATAGATTTCAGTTGATCAAAGCTAGCCTGAGACTCAGAAGTCCATTTGAAAAGAATTTTATCTTCGGTGAGAACATGTAGAGGTTTAGCAATATTAGCGAAACCCTTCACATATTTTCGATAATAGGAACATATTCCAAGGAAACTTCTAACCTGTCGTTTAGTTCGAGGAACTGGCCATTCGCAAATAGATGAAGTTTTCTCTGGAGAACATTTGATCCCATCCCTAGAAATTATGTGACCCAAGTAAAGAACTTCATGTTTGAAGAAAATACATTTTTTAGTATTCACTTTGAGATTAGCTGCAGTTAAACGAGAGAACACTAGTTCTAGATTATGAAGGTGTTCATCAAAATTTTGACCAAAGACAATAATGTCATCTAGAAACACGCGACAAATTTTCCCAACTAATCCCTGTAATACTTCGTTCATTATCCTGACGAAAGTTGCAGGAGCATTACAAAGACCGAAGGGAAGAATTTTGAACTGCCAAAATTCATTATTGATGGTGAAAGCTGTTTTCTCTTTGTCTCTAGGATCTAATTCAACTTGCCAATACCCGCTTTTCAAATCGATGGTAGAAAACCAATGAGATTCAGAACTTGCGTCAAAAATTTCCTCGTCGCGTGGTAAAGGCATCGAATCTTTTTTTGTAACATCATTAAGTTGGCGATAATCAACGCAAAATCGAAGAGAACCATCTTTCTTTTTCACTAAGACAACTGGAGATGCCCATGGACCACAACTAGGCTCTATGATTTTTTGTTGTTTCATTTCCTCGAGTAGATCAGAAACTTTTTCTCGGTAATGGAAAGGTATTCTACGAGGATTTTGTTTGATTGGATGACAGTTTTCTGTGATGATCTTGTGTTTAGTCCCTGGGTATCTACCTAAATCATTAGAATTAGAAGAAAAGCATTTTCGAAATGTTAGTAGAAAATTTCCCAATTTCTGTCGTTCGATCCGATTCAATAGCTCACATGATTTTTCAAAGAGTTGACATAAAAATTCAGGAATATCAAGGCAGGATTCGGGAATTTCTTGAGAAATGACTTGTTGAACAAAATTTATTTTCTGAGTGTTATTAATATTTAATTTTCTATTGATAATTAATTGGAAATCTGTTAGAAGTCCAGATTTATAAAGGAAATCTAACCCTAAGATACAATCCTCTAAGATGTTAGCAAAAACCGCATCTAAAACTACAGAGTAATTTCCTATCGAAACAGTAATTTCTTTTATCGCTTTATGAGGAAATTGTTCGCCGGACACGGTCTTGATCGAAATGTGTTTGATAGAATCTTTCAATTCATTTAGATTATTGTTGAAAAGTTTAGGGTTAATCAAGGTGATATCAGCAGCCGTGTCAATGACCATGGAACAAGAATGTTCATTGATTTTCCCTTTCAATTTTAAATTAAGAGTCAATTCATGAGTTTCGTTCGTAATCTGAAAACATTTAGAAATATTTGATCGAGTCAATTCGTCCCCCAACGAACCGACTCCATTCAGTTTTCCGAACTTATGTTAGTGTTGAACGGTTTGTTTAGGTTTGAATGATTGCTACCATCTGAGGATTGAACATTTGTGACATTCGATTTCGAACTTCTATTTTCATTGGTAAAGTTGCGGTAGGGATGGTTATTATTACGATTTTGGTTGAATCGTTGTGAGGAATTATTGTAAGAAGTATTTGGGGAATTCTGAAGGTTATAGTCATTAGATACAGTTGTACATTTGTTGGCATAATGGCCAAAACGTTGGCATTTGAAGCATTGAATGAGTTTGTTTTTCTCGGAATTATTTTTGTCGTTATTTTGAATTGACGTGATTTGATTTAAACGATTGTGATCGTTAAAAGAAAAATTAGATGAATTTTTACTATTCAATAACTGGGAAATCGATTTGAGTTCTGTAGCACGCTCAACCGCTTTTTGTAGTGTTTCAAATCGTTCAGATCTCAAAGTGAATTCGATTCCCGTATTGTTAATTCCCGTTATGAAAGAAAGACATGCAATACGATCTCGGTTCTCCTCGGACATGTCTAAATGTGCAAGACGAACTAAACGTTCGATGTCTTCTGCAAAAGTTTGAAAATTTTCATCTTTGCTTTGTCTACGAGCTTGGAGCTCATTGAAATACATTCTGGATAAATGTTTTTCATCAAAGCGGTCATTCAATAGTTCAGTTATTTTATCGTAATTTTTAAAATCATTGCCTTGTATTTTTTCCAAAATTAATTGAGCTTTACCGCGAAGCCGAGTTAGCAGTTGAGCTGCTTTAACCTCTTTTGACCAATTGTTATTAGTCGCGGCAATTTCAAAGTGCATGTGATAGCGGGACCAAGGTTGTTCCCCGTCATAGATGTCAGGCTTGATGAAATTATTTTTAATTGAGTTAGAATAAGATTCTGAATGAATATTGTGATTGAGGAGGACAGAAGAATCTGACGGAATATTAGATGCAAGATCAAAAACATTAGTGTTGTTAGAAATTAAAAAATGTGAGGTGTTATCTGGTCGGTGATTGGAAGATGTTGCCGTCTCAGCTGCAAGATTCCGCGAAGAAGGGTTCGGGGTGTCGATAAGACTGGAACGTGTAGGCAAAGGAACTTCCGATCGGGAAATTTCGATAGGATGGTCTCTCACTCTGACAGTCTGGGTTTGATCATCAGCGGAGGTTCCCGGAAGGGACCTCAAAAGATTGCGGAATTGTTCCCTGGAAGTGCGTCGATGTTCTTCCAAGTCGAGGCGTATAGACTCACGTACGTTGAGAATAATTTCTGCTCGATCTGCTTCTCGTTGTCGTTGGAATTCATCACGTAGATTCTCTCGTAATTCATTAATTTGTTCTATGATCTCTGATCGAAAATGATCTCCCGTGTCTTGTCCGCTGGGAGTACAATGAGGACGGAAACCAGAAGCCAAGGGACCACTGCGAAGGCTTGGAGACTCACTCGGAGCTCCTCTCCTCCTTCCTCTTCGTAACGACATTTTAACGAAGGATGAACTGACAATTGCACACTTTTATTCCCTAGCTTTTCCTGCACGTAGATTCTTTATTAACCACTTCTGACACCAATGTTATATTCACTAGATAAAAACACGGTAACACAGATTAATTAGATGGTTGGGGCGGTTTATTAGTTATTTTACAAGAACGATGTATCTCGATAGCAGTATCAGATCAGAGACGGGAGACATTGTTATTCCAAAAACGACAGTCGTTACCAAGAGACTCCTTCGACATCCTTCAGACGGGTCAGTTTTAAGGGTTCGAAGGGGGATACGTAACAATATATATATATATGGGTATATATACTTAATTGATATAGGTATATATATATATAATCCCACGAAAAACATCCAAAGATGTAAAAACAGCCGCCAAGTACCCACACGAAAATCACAATTGCTTTATAAGCAAAACGTTTCGCCAGTCTCTGTCGTGAAATCAAGAAAAAAGCCAAGCACCGAACGTATCCCTGCGATCTTTCAGCAAGTCTACGTCGTGAAGTCGGAGTTTCGTGTGAGGATATCGAAACATCATTCCAAGAGCTACGTACTTGGCGGGCACATTCAGTTTTTTTTCTTTGTGTTTGTTGCTTTCGCTTCAGATTGATAGTACTTCATCGTGTTTTGTGAAACATTTTTTTTGCGACTGTTTTCCATATTGTCTATCCATCAAATCTGGCATCTAAAATACATCGATTGATAAGACACGACTCCTTGCAGTTTTATTTTGTGTTTGGCTGTTTATCTTACAGTTCTTCCGAACTGTTAACAGTTGCTTGTATCGGTACTTGGCGGCGAATGGATGTCTCCAAGTAACATGTTTCCGGTCGCTGAATACATACACATAATGAATTTTGCATCGACTGATGAATGTCTGATTTGCAGATAACATTGGTTCCATACACACTTGTTTAAAATGCATCTTCCGATCTTGTGGTACGACTTTGTCGTGGCAGTTGGAAGATTAGCGCGTGCGAGTTTACGGGAGTGCTGTAGTGCGGGCGACCTTCGGCGCCCGCACTACAGCACTCCCGTAAACTCGCACGCGCTAATCTCTCAACTGCCACGAATGTGTAGTTGCGAATGATTATTCTTCACAATCGAATAAGCAACAAAATATTTTTGCACTCAAGTGAGGCTGAACTGTTATGAGGATGGGTTTCAGGTATTGAAATTGATCATTTCCACTACGTGTATACGGTCGTGCACCTGCACATACGCATGCATCGTGAACAATATTTTATGACATAGTATAAGTACACCAAAGCAATGAGGTTGGCTACCGGTAAAACTGTTAAACTTTGGCGCCAGCGAGCCAAGTAACCAACATGGCGTCTCCAATATGTCTCCAATATAGCCGGTTGTTTCAAAATTCAAATGAAGCGCTATTAGTGGCGCGCGCACATTTACACACATGGTCACTGACACACACTAATAACAGACATGTATTGGTAATCTGCGCCATTTTTGTTACTTGGCTCGTTGGCGCCACCTGGAAAAGCTTTGCATATTCAACCCCATTATCACATATAATACCATAAGCACGATGTAAGAAGAGTAGGTGGGTCGACTGCCGTGTTTCTTCCATATGCCGCGCTGTGATTTTTAGGTGTTGTTTCCCAAGAATTCCGCCAGGGTTCGCCTCGACAGAGATACTCAAAAAGCGGCGAATTAAAATTTCTATTTACACGCACTTTTACCATTAATATTCAGTCAACGCATTACATGCCAATATTCACGCGCTACTGCAGATATTAGTCAATCAGTGAACCGATACGTACGGTCATACACAGATATAAGTAAACTACCCATAACAATAACATCTATCTATACCTATATAAATGATCGATGTCAATTGTAATATATTTTCAACGAAATCGGGAATGTGCTAAAAATCGGAAGAATCGGGTTTTTGCGAAAATTACAGCCACTTTTTTTAAGTTTCCTCATTTGATGGAAGTTTGAAAATCGAAACATCATTTTCAACAATCCCGTTCACAATCTGTCCGCTCTGACAGTTTTTAACAGCGCACTTTTACCCATTATTACTGGAGCTTTATAAATGCTTTGTGCTGGCATTTTGTCGGGTGAACCAAAACAAGAGATCGTGGCTGTGACAGCCAATGACAGCTGAGGCTAGGGAACACGTGACTACGGTGATCGCTGTGATTGGCGTATCTGTGTCGCAGCGCCGCCTGTACGAGACTCACGAAAACAACACGTAAAAATCACAGAAATTGAAGCCTCGTCGACCCACCTACTCTTCTTACATCGTGACCATAAGAGCTTCAAAATTATCGGGTATTTCCCGATAGGTTCGTTGCAAACAAATGAAGGAGTCAAGTTCTTCAGATTACAAAATCACGAGCGCGAAGCGCGAGTGATTTTTCTGAAAAACTTGACGAGTTCGTTTGATTGCAGGGAACCTTGAGGGAAATACCCGATTAATTTTGAAGCTCGAGTGGTATTCGGGGGATTATTTTTCCATCCGAATTTCGGCCCATAGAATTGCATCATGAGACAAAATCCACAGTAAAAAATCAAAATTTAAAGGTCACAGAATCATAATTATAATTTAATCTGTCAGATTCGATGGAGCGTTAACTGTATTGGAAAATCTTTTGTTTTTTATATATAGCTAACATGAAAAATTACCGCGGTGAAAGCACACGTGAAATTACCAGTGGAATTGTCAAAATTATCAGTTAAATATCGTGTAGGCTATGCAAAATAACGGCGAATGGTGCAATTCTATTGGCTGAAATTTGGATGGGAAAAATAATCAACTGAATTTTATGTTCATCATTATATCAAACTGTCACACTCTATGCTACTTAGAGCATACACGTATATCCGTATAGCTGCAAGTTTTAGGTTCCATACCGAAATAGCAAAGTAGAGTTTTCTTAATTCGATAGTTTCGCAAGTGAATAAGTTCATTCTTCCATAATTAATACTACTTATGTACTCGAGCTCTGCGGTATGTCACCTATCATGGGAGAACTTACTGTAGTAACATCGCTCATTGGCTCCATAGTGAGGTACGTGATTCCAGGAGTGCGATTCCGGATCTTTTGGCCATAGCTATGGCCTGGCGGTAGCTAACGTCTTGTTTATAACAATCGAACAGCGTTTGACGAGCCCAGTCGATTTGGCCAATAAGAACACTATATTTGTGCCTTAGCTACCGCCAGGCCATAGCTATGGCCGGCCATAGGTATCGCCAAAAGATCCGGAATCGCACCCCTGAGTTCCGAGTCTGATCTGATAATTCAATGACAGTGAAACGACCACGATTTTTATTTATTATATACGGTATTCACGTCTGTGAAGTCATACACATAATTAGGGACACGTAGAAGTATTTTCTGATACGATTATTGATTGGAATAACTAAAGTTTCAGTGTATTTAATTGCTGTCGCATTAAAAACTCAATTTTCGCGTAAAAAGACGCCGGTTGTCCGTATAGTGCTAAGGAACTGAATGTGCCCGCCAAGTACGTAGCTCTTGGAATGATGTTTCGATATCCTCACACGAAACTCCGACTTCACGACG
Organism: Tenthredo mesomela; assembly: GCA_943736025.1. Taxonomy (NCBI): domain Eukaryota; kingdom Metazoa; phylum Arthropoda; class Insecta; order Hymenoptera; family Tenthredinidae; genus Tenthredo; species Tenthredo mesomela. The sequence goes on along the minus strand of OX031014.1, from coordinate 16,325,901 downwards.
TAGACTTGCTGAAAGATCGCAGGGATACGTTCGGTGCTTGGCTTTTTTCTTGATTTCACGACAGAGACTGGCGAAACGTTTTGCTTATAAAGCAATTGTGATTTTCGTGTGGGTACTTGGCGGCTGTTTTTACATCTTTGGATGTTTTTCGTGGGATTTCACTACTTTTTGCAAGTACGGAGCATTGATACCGCTATCCCATACAGCCGACAATCTCAACAAACCCCCGATCATTCACGCAATACATGTTGTATGTACAGGAGTTATGTGTATTTTCGCCCAGGGTTAATCTGCCGCGACTAGGATTCGCGGAATAGGCGACCGACGACGCACCTCATGCTATTTCTTATTGGTGCATCGTTGGTGGCCTATTGCAGGCGTTTCACGTTGACCTACCTTTTAGGCTCGTTATTATACACAGAATCGCTCTCTGTGTGTACGTACATGTAAGTGGACGTTCTTCATACGAGGAATTACTCATTCAATTTCAGCGGGGTTACACGTTATTACTTATTATAGTCTATGATCATCACAAGAAATACATTTGGAATTTGGGCAAGGAGAGAAACATTCAGTGAGAGAAGAACACATTCACTTCAATTGTCAACTGTGACAAACATAAATAATTTATTAAATGGAACTCAATGTTGTCTTATACAGTTTTAACTTAATTTAGAACTTAATCAGTAATTTTTGCGCCATAGCATGGAAGACTGTGTTGCCTTTGACTTAAATAATCACAATTGGTTAGCATATTACACCAACAAGAAATGACATGTAGTATGGAATAGGTAGATTGAGTCAGTGGTTGGATTTACAGCGGAGGTTGTTTCATACAGATACAGGTCAGTGTGTACGGTTTGAAGTGATTGGTCAACTACTTGTTATTTGAAGTGTATATGAGCTTGAAATGACACATAATAGCCTAGATGGTTAAATACTACAGCTAATTTTCCGGAAAATCGAAAGGTGCTACATAATTTCAAATGATTTCAAAGAACTAATGTAATTTCACCAACAATCTAATGGATAACATATTTCAAGCTATCAAACGATATAACTAGATTTTGAAAGATATTAAATATTCTGACTCATTTTATAGATCTTTAAATATTTTTACTTTACTCAGTGTCAGAATGCTAAGCATGGGTAACACTCACATTTTCACTCCTCATGAAGTAAATTTTGTACATCACCCGACCCAGTTATAGTTATAGTCTTCTGATCTCGTGTGATTACAGCACTCGCCTTCGGCTCGTGCTGCAACCTCACACTGGTCAGAAACAGCTTTACCGCACTCGTATCTTAATGTACTCATTTTAAACTCAGTGTGCGAAACTCGATTCCTCATGCCTATTGGAAGTGTGCGGAGTGCCCGATTCACACACTTACCTATGTAACAATAATTAAGTTCTCTTCGTTTAAAAATAATTTCTAAGATAATTTTTTCTATCCAACTTTCTCAATTTCGTGTTAAGTTGTGTTGACATACATTTGACTGATTGAATGATCGCGTTACCAAATGTTAAATTAACATGACATATTATTTATAAATAATAAAATTTATGTGAAAAATAATATAATTCTATCAAAATCAAATGAGACTTGCTTTTCTGATATAACTGTGCAAGTTGCGTTTCCATCGATAGACTACGTAAAGGGATATTATATAGAAGCCTAAAAAACGAGTTTTTTTTTTCTCTGATTTTTTTATTTCTTTAGTTACGAAGACTAATAAAATTGTATGCTATTGAAAATCATTACTGAAAGTATTTTGTTTCTAATGGGGGGGCTTTGCCAAGAGTCCAGCGTCAGCAATTGTTTCCCAATTTCAACTAATGAGAAAGCCCGAAACCAATATAACAATTGACAATTTTGTGGTGGCCACCTCTACGCTCCTCTGAGTGTTCAGACGTTAGCAATTCACCCTGTATATACCATACTTCCCTATTTTCTAGAGTTTTTTACAGGTCAAGAATTTCGCACACTGAGTTTAAAAAAATATTATACGACACGTGTGTGCGTACTTATGTCGTACTGTACTATTATAACACTTTCAATGATCAGCAATTTCAAATATATTAGTCTGTTTGGTAATCAGTTTGCGGTGCTGATGTATAGGTAGATGAAGTTAGTGATTGGTAGGCTGGTAGAAGTTGGTTCATTTGAAGAAGATATGTAGAGTGTTATAACTTTGGAGCAGCTGTGGGGGCTACCTCTGTTTTGGGACATCGTCTTGCGAAATGTTATGCTCGTCTCTTCCAATGGATTAATAATAGGATAGGAATGGTCCAGGTGACTGTAAAAGATATAAAATAACAAAGAATTGAAGGAGCGATCTCAGTATATTACTACTAATTTTCCTAGCATTTTTATTATTTGGGAGCTATGGGCTGTGGGCTACCTTTGTCTTGGGACGTTGTTTCTTCAAAGTGTTATCTTCGTCTATTCCAATGGATTGATAATAAAATAGGAATGGTCCAGGTGTCTGTAAAAGATATAAAATAACAAAGAATTTAAGGAGAGATTTCAGTATATTACTACTAATTTTCCTACACTGAAAACTCCCTGGCGCAGCCAGCAATATCGCAGCTCGGCTATCAGGCTGAGTCTTGTTACAGTAGCTAATGATATTTTCAGAGTAGTAGCTGGCGCTGAAAGAGTAGCTAGCACGCTGAGGTGATTTGACTACAGCGCCAGAAGTTGAGCGTAGTGACTAAACTCGATTCGAGTATAGTAGCCGCACTTGCGAGCACGCTAGCTGCGCTGGCCTTAGAACGGCTACCACTCTCGACTATATTGCTGACTGCGCCAGAGAGTTTTTAGTGTAGCATTGTTATCATTTTGGAGCTATGGGCTGTAGGCTACCTTTGTCTTGGGATGCTGTTTTGCCGAAGTGTTATGTCCGTCTATTTCAACAGATTGATAATCGGAACCTGTGTTATGGGACGTCGTTTTGTCAAAGTGTTATCTTCGTCCATTTCAATAGATTGATAATAGGATAGGAATGGTCCAGGTGACTGTGAAAGATAGAAAATTACAAAGAATTGAAGGAGAGATTTCAGTATATTATTACTAATTTTCCTACACTGAAAACTCCCTGGCGCAGCCAGCAATATCGCGGCAAGGCTATTAGGCTGGATCTTGTTACAGTAGCTAATGCGAGTTTGAGAGTAGTAGCTGGCGCTGAAAGAGTAGCTAGCGCGCTGAGGTGATTTGACTACAGTGCCAGGAGTTGAGTGTAGCGACTAAACTCGATTCGAGTATAGTAGCTGCACTAGCGAGCGCGCTAGCTGCGCTGGCCTAAGAGTGGCTACCACTCTTGACTACATTGCTGACTGCGCTAGAGAGTTTTCAGTGTAGCTTGTTATTATTTTGGAGCTTTGGGCTCTCCAACTCTCCACGTAGCCTACCTTTGTCTTGGGAGGCTGTTTTGCTGAAGTGTTATGTTCGTCTTTTTCAACGGATTGATAATCGGAACCTTCGTTCAGGGACGTCGTTTTGTCAAAGTGTTATCTTCGTCCATTTCAATAGATTGATAATAGGATAGGAATGGTCCAGGTGACTGTGAAAGATATAAAATAACAAAGAATTGTAGGAGAGATTTCAGTATATTATTACTAATTTTCCTAGCATTGTTATCATTTCGGAGCTATGGGCTGTGAGCTACCTTTGTCGTGGGACGCTGTTTTGCCGAAGTATTATGTTCGTCTATTCCAACGGATTAATAATCGGAACCTTCGTTTGGGACGTCGTTTTGTCAAAGTGTTATCTTCGTCCATTTTAATAGATTGATAATAGGATAGGAATGGTCCAGGTGGCTGTAAAAGATACAAAATAACAAATCATTGAAGCAGAGGTTTCAGTATATTGCTACTAATTTTTTTAGCATGTATCATCACAAGGGACTATATCAATTGTAAGGTTCGGAGTAAACAGCAGACTTTGTTCCTGATCAGGTCGTTCGTTGTCGGTTTACATAAAGCTTCACGTTCGTCCAGTCTATCGGTTTGGTAATTGGAGAATATTTCAGTACCGCGATTCTGGATTGAAAGCTTGAGCTAATTAACATAGCCCCCAACGGTAACTTTGAGCGCCCGTGCTGTCGTTGCGCTGCTCCGCGAGTCCCCTTTCACCTCCGTTACCGTCTATATGCTTTGTTTTCCATTGGCAAATACAAGGTCGCTAAGCAACTTGAACGTTTATCAATGACAATCACCAATTGAACTCAGGCAAAACTCAACGCTGTGATGACGCTAACTAGCAAATGGAATCACGGCCTGAGCCCAAAACGAATGGCTGGCGTTACCGTAGGCGGTAACGACTCCTGAAGACTCCTGTCGATAGTGCCTGATCGGTGGGTAGCGTTATCGTAGAGTCAGGATTTCCTCGTCTTCAATTGTTGATTGTCAAAATATATAGGGGCCGGCGGAGGTGAATGAGGGTAGCAAAGAAACACGAAGATAGCACGGGCGCTAAAAGTCAACGTCGGCGGCATGTTAACGTCAAGAGATCCAGAATTGTCCCTTTGAGATGGTAGGAAACATACAAATCAATAAACAAATAACCAGTCATGCATTTAGTGGAACTAAAGAAGTTGAGGCTGTTCTATTCATCTATTATTGTGTGAACAAATGTCAAATCTAGTGAAAATCATAACTTTTTCATCGTAACCTTTTTTTCAGTTCCTCCGGTCAGTAGTAAAATAATATTTTGCCAGGTTCGTTGGTTTATTCTCTATATTTAAACCCAGCTCAGAGGATCTGTTCCGTGCAATTGCAAGATGCCATCATGCAGTCGATAATTATTATTAATGAGTATGACAGTCATCGGCATGAAACCACGGTCGTCGCATTATTTCACTCTTATATTATTCACTGATCACTGATTCACTGATATAAAACTATTAGCATGTCCGATAACACATTATATTATTATAAAATATAAATATATAACTGTATAATATGATTATATACCCAATTATGAATATTTTAACTGTCAATAACGCGATCCGACAGCCATCCGACGGCCATTTTGATTTCGTCGACCCTTTGTAGTTCACTTGGTAACTTTATTATCACATATCGACCGAGTGCGGATTCCGATTCATGCCAAAATCAATAGGGGGCGAGAATTCAATGGCTTGTAACCACGTTTCGAAGTTCAAGTCGATCCGTGACGCCGTTCGATCGGAAACGTGAGGACAAAAAAGCGTCTGCGAAAACCTGCTGGCGACGGGGAAGGAGAAGAAGAGTCTTTTTCATCAACTTTGGTGACTAATATGTCGGAAACCTGTATACCGATTTCGATCAAATTTATACAGCGAAGTCGTGTGGTGGGGGAATATCTGCTGTGTAAATTTGATCGAAAAATATTCACGCGTTCCGAAGTTATGACCCCGTGCTTACAGGTATAAAGAGTTCCTCCGAGAAAATAGTCTCGCGGCTAGCTCTCACCTGCCTACGGGTACTTGGCGGCGATTCGCTGCCGCGAATCTTGATATATATATATATATATATATATATTAGGGTGGTCCAAAAAAAAAAAGTTTTTTCCTTATCATCTCAAAAGTTTCGTTTAGGTATAAAACAAATTCTCCTAAAAGCGCAGCTCGATATCTCAACTCTACGAGGAGCTCAACGATTTTCCGTTTTCCCATCTAAATAACACATGAAAAATTTATTTTTTCGTTTTTTCTGCATAAAATTCCGAAAAAAAATGTTATTCCAATTTTGATGCACATATTCTTGTAGGGAATTCAATTCTCTACAAAAAAGGTCTCATAAGGTTTTCTTGTAATCTCAACAGGTTAAAAGTTATCAGGCTTTAAACCCCTGCAACTCAATTAAATTTAACCCGATATAATTTCAGAACGATTTTCAAATTTCTTCAAATGTGGAATGATTTCTAACTGTCTAAAAATAATCTCTAACTGTTGCAAATATTTATTCATAAAATCACAAATTCACAGTCTACTTATGTATTAGTAATTACAATATTTTTAAAATAATATTACGCTTTCAATTACAGTCCGATCCCTCAATAGGGCCTCCCTCAATAAGCCCGCTTCCCCAGTTTGTCGCTCGCAGCGTTCCCCCACTCCGCCTATTAAGACATAGCGTAGCGAGGAAAGAGAGAGACGGAAAACCATTGGTGCGTCTAGCGAAGAAGGCAGAGTGGGGGTACCTCATTTCGTGGAAAAACACTTCCCCTTGGCGGCTTGGGAGGGCTTATTGAGGGATCCCACTGTATAAATAATTATTTTTGTTACAATAAGGATATTTTTTTTCTATGATCAGCAACTACTTGTAACAGATATTGTTTTCGCTCTTCATTTTTGGGGCCAAATTTATTAGTCCTGTTACAAGTAGTTGCTGATCGTAGAAAAAAATATCCTAATTGTAACAAAAATAATTATTTTTAATTAAAAGCGTAATATTATTTTAGAAATATTGTAATTACTAATCCATAAGTAGACTGTGAATTTGTGATTGTATGAATAAATATTTGCGACAGTTAGAGATTATTTTTAGACAGTAAGAAATCATTCCACATTTGAAGAAATTTGAAAATCGTTCTGAAATTATATCTGGTTAAATGTAATTGAGTTGCAGCGGTTTAAAGCCTGATAACTTTTAACCTGTTGAGATTACAAGAAAACCTTATGAGACCTTTTTTGTAGAAAATTGAATTCCCTACAAGAATATGCGCATCAAAATTGGAATAACATTTTTTTTCGGAGTTTTATGCAGAAAAAACGAAAAAATAAATTTTTCATGTGTTATTTAGATGGGAAAACAGAAAATCGTTGAGCTCCTCGTAGAGTTGAGATATCGAGCTGCCCTTTTAGGAGAATTTGTTTTATACCCAAACGAAACTTTTGAGATGATAAGACTTTTAAAAAAACAAAAAAATGTTTTTTTTGGACCACCCTAATATATATATCGCCGCCGCCGCCGCCGCCGCCGCCGCCGCCGTGTCAGACTTTGGTTACCATGGCAACCTAACCCAACCTAACCTTACCTGACCTAACCTTACCTGACCTAACCTTACCTGACCTAACCTTACCTGACCTAACCTTACTTGACCTAACCTTACATGACCTAACCTTACCTGACCTAACCTTACCTGACCTAACATTACCTAACCTGACCTTTGAGGTTAGGCTAGGTTAGGTCAGGTCAGGTTGGGTTAGGTTACCATGGTCAGGATAGAGTGGGTTAGGTTAGGTTAGGATGAGTCAGATTGTGTCAGGTTAGGTTAGGTTGCCTTGGTCAGGATAGAGTAGGTTAGCTTGGTAACCTAACCTAACCTTACCTAACCTAACCTTACCTAACCCAACCTGACCTAACTTTACCTGACTTGACCTTTGAGGTGAGGTTAGGTTAGGTCAGGTTGGGTTAGGTTGCCTTGGTCAGGATAGAGTAGGTAAGGTTGGTAACCTAACCTAACCTTACTCAACCGTACCTGACCTAACCTTACCTGACCTGACCTTACTCAACCATACCTGACCTAACCTTACCTGACCTGACCTTTGAGGTGAGGTTAGGTTAGGTCAGGTTGGGTTAGGTTGCCTTGGTCAGGATAGAGTAGGTAAGGTTGGTAACCTAACCTAACCTTACTCAACCGTACCTGACCTAACCTTACCTGACCTGACCTTACTCAACCATACCTGACCTAACCTTACCTGACCTGACCTTTGAGGTGAGGTTAGGTTAGGTCAGGTTGGGTTAGGTTGCCATGGTCAGGATAGAGTGCGTTGGGTTGGGTCAGGTTAGGTTAGCTTAGGTTAGGTAACCTAACCTAACCTTTGTCAGTATCCCAGCCATCTCGGCTCCGCTCGGCTTTTGTTTATCCCCCCCTCGCTACCTCTCGCTTTGGGTCTCCTCGACCCCGCTCGGCTCCCCTACCCCCCTCGGAGAGAACCGAAGAGAGCCGAAGATAGCCGAAGATAGCCGAAGATAGCCGAGGATAGCCAAGGATAGCCGAGGATAGCCGAAGATAGCCGAAGATAGCCGAAGATAGCCAAGGATAGCCGAGGATAGCCGAAGATAGCCGAAGATAGCCGAGGATAGCCGAAGATAGCCGAAGATAGCCGAAGATAGCCGAGGATAGCCGAGGATTGCCGAAGATAGCCGAGGATAGCCGAGAATGGCCGAGGATAGCCGAAGATAGCCGAGGATGGCCGAGGATAGCCGAAGATAGCCGAAGATAGCCGAAGATAGCCGAGGATAGCCGAGGATTGCCGAAGATAGCCGAGGATAGCCGAGAATGGCCGAGGATAGCCGAAGATAGCCGAGGATAGCCGAGGATTGCCGAAGATAGCCGAGGATAGCCGAGAATGGCCGAGGATAGCCGAAGATAGCCGAGGATGGCCGAGGATAGCCGAAGATAGCCGAAGATAGCCGAAGATAGCCGAGGATAGCCGAGGAGAGCCAAGAAGAGCCGAACCCGGTCCTTCCCTCGGTCCAAGGGCCCAGGAAAGGGAAAGGGGGAAGCAGAGCCAAGGCAGCCGAGGAGAGCCGAAGAGAACCGGAGAGAGCCGAGGATAGCCGAAGATAGCCGAGGATGGCCGAAAATAGCCGGGGATAGCCGAGAATGGCCGAGGATAGCCGAGAATGGCCCAGGATAGCCGAAGATAGCCGAGGATAGCCGAAGATAGCCGAGGATAACCGAAGATAGCCGTGGATAGCCGAGGATAGCCGAGGAGAGCACAAAATGTCTGACACGGTGGCGGCGATATATCTTAATAATCTCTACACACGACTTCAAGAGATACGAATCCGAGGACCTGGACTACGAGAAATACTCAGTGAATGACCTGGACAACGAGAGCTACGAAGCCGAAGACCTGGACACTGGAAATACTTAGCGAACGACTCAGACAACGAGGAATACGAAACGAAGGACCAGGGCAACGAGAACTACGAAGCCGAGGACCTGGACTACTAGAAATACTTGGCAAACGACCTGGACAACGAGGAATACGAAGAACATAAAATCCACGGATTATTTGAATTTTAGAAACAACTGATACAAATTAGAATATGGGGGGTTGGCGCGCGTAGCGCGCAGGGGGGCGGAGCCCCCCTAGTATATATATATACCTATATATACCCGGGAAAAAAAATTTTCATGAAGTTTCATAAAATTTTATGCTGAAAATGGCCTGATGAAATTTCATAAAATTTTGTGAACTTTTGGGAAACTGCATGAAATTTCATAAAATTTTGTGAACTTTTATGAAACTTCATGAAATTTCATAAAATTCCAACAAATTTTTTCCCGGGGATGGGATTTATTAAATTTTCATAAAATTTCGTGCCGAAAATGGCCTGATGAAATTTCATAAAATTTTGTGAACTTTTATGAATCTTTAGGAAATTTCATAAAATTCCAACAAATTAATTTCGATATAAAATTTCATAACATTTTGAAATTTTGTACTGAAAATGGCCTGATAAAATTTTATAAAATCTCATGAAATTTGACCAGGTCATTTTATGAATAAAAATTCATACCGAAAATGGCCTGTAATTGAATTGTATTAAATTGTATCATATCTCCAGTTGTACATTTGAATAATGGATTTACTGGATGAAAATCATGAAACATACAATATATGAAGTTGATTTTTTCAAAACGGTAGTTATGTAGAAATGAACTCTCTTTCGAAAAATGATTTTATCAAATTATACGAAATTTTATGAAAATGTATCCATATTTTCGGAATAATGAAATTGAATTCTGTGAAATTCGTATAAAGAAATCCAGGGCATACAATAAGATTTTGTAAAATTTGATCGAATTTCATTTCTATGAAATATATTTTCGGAATAATGAAATTAAATTCTGTGAAATTCGTATATAAAAATATACGAATTGTATCATATCTCCATAGAAATATACGAATTTCACAGAATTTCATTTCATTATTCCGAAAATATATTTCATAGAAATTAAATTCGATCAAATTTTACAAAATCTCATTGTATATTCGTACTGCTCCGGAAAAAAATTTGTTCACAAAATTTGATAAAATTTCTTGAAAATGTATAAAAACTTATAAGAACTTATAAAATTTCATAAAAACTTATAAAATTTCATGAAAGCAATACTTTCTGCACTCGATTCTAATTTATAAAATTATATGTAATTTCTCAAGTTTTTATAAAAATTCACAAAATTTTGTAAAATTATATGAGATTTTATAAAATTTCATAAAAGCAATACTTTTTGTACGCGATTCTAATTTTATGTTATTTTATGAGATTTGATAAAATTTCTTAAAAATGTATAAAAACTTATAAGAACTTATAAAATTTCATAAAATTTCATAAAATTTGAATACTGAAATTTTATGAAATTTCACGAGATTTTATGAAATTTTATGAAAACTTATGAAATTTCATAAAATTTCGTGAAAAAATTTTTTCCCGGGAAACTTTAAACGCGTTTTTCCCGAAACTACATTTTTCAAATTTGCTGCAGTTGTAACTCGAAGACAAATCATCCGATCGATTTGATTCTTATTGCACCTTCTTTTATAGATGTTTCTCCGTACCATGAACCTCCAGTTTTCCGATCGAATGAAAAATGTAATTTTGGCAGGCCAAAAATCATCAAATTTTCGCGCGAAATTTGAACTTTTTTTTTAAAACTCTGCCATTTTGTTGAATTTCAATTTTTTTCAAAACCCGAGGTTGATAGTACGGGAAATACCTTCTAGTTTCATAAACTTTTTGGTTTTTTAGATTTCAGGCACTGTGAAGGTCTGCATCACTGCAGCAGTGGGGGTACTTTTTTTTTTGAGCCTTGGGAGATTGCGGATAACTCCCTGAATTTTTAATTTTTTAATCTAAAAATTTTATGAGAGATTCAGTATGTATCTACAAATATATACTCAAAACATTAAAACATTCCATGCAGTAGTTTTCTTTAAAAAAATTCCCAAAAATCACCTTTTTTTCAGGTGGTCACACTAGTGGTCCCCCTTAAACTTTATGAAATTTCATAAAATTCCAACAAATTATTTTCGATATAAAATTTCATAACATTTTAAAATTTTAGACTGAAAATGGCCTGATAAAATTTTATAAAATCCCATGAAATTTGACCAGGTCATTTTATGAATAAAAATTCATACTGAAAATGGCCTGTAATTGAATTGTATTAAATTGTATCATATCTCCAGTTGTACATTTGAATAATGGATATACTGGATGAAAATCATGAAACATACAATATATGAAGTTGATTTTTTCAAAACGGTAGTAATGTAGAAATGAACTCTCTTTCGAAAAATGATTTTATCAAATTATACGAAATTTTATGAAAATGTATCCGTATTTTCGGAATAATGAAATTGAATTCTGTAAAATTCGTATATAGAAATCCGGGGCAGTACGAATATACAATAAGATTTTATAAAATTTGATCGAATCTCATTTCTATGAAATATATTTTCAGAATAATGAAATTAAATTCTGTGAAATTCGTATATAGAAATGTACGAATTGTATCACATCTCCATAGAAACATACAAATTTCACAGAATTTCATTTCATTATTCCGAAAATATATTTCATAGAAATTAAATTCGATCAAATTTTACAATATTGTATATTCGTACTGCCCCGGAAAAAAATTTGTTCGCAAAATTTGATAAAATTTCTTAAAAATGTATAAAAACTTATAAGAACTTATAAAATTTCATGAAAGCAATACTGTCTACACTCGATTCTAATTTATAAAATTATATGTAATTTCTCAAGGTTTTATAAAAATTCACAAAATTTTGTAAAATTATATGAGATTTTATAAAATTTTATAGAAACAATACTTTTTGTACGCGATTCTAATTTTATGTTATTTTATGAAATTTGATAAAATTTCTTTAAAATGTATAAAAACTTATAAGGACTTATAAAATTTCATAAAATTTCATAAAATTTGAATACTGAAATTTTATGAAATTTCACGAGATTTCATGAAATTTTATGAAAACTTATGAAATTTCATAAAATTTCGTAAAAAAATTTTTTCCCGGGTATATATATATATATATATAGATATATAGGTATATATATATATATATGTATATATATATATATATATATATATATATACTAGGGGGGCTACGCCCCCCTGCGCGCTACGCGCGCCAACCCCCCATTGTGTATCACCTGTTGAAGTCAAATAATCGGTTTTTTTGTGAAAAAAAAAAACGATTAACGACGAAAAACGACGTTATAGCGCAAAGCAGCTATATGTCATTGCGCAAAGCAGCAATGTCTTGCTATACGTATATGTTTTTTTTTTACGAATAAAACATAACGCAATTCATGTTCAAGCAATTTTCATCGTCGGGTTTTTCCGTACCCATATGCTATAGCGCAAAGCAGCTAGACGTCATTGCGCAAGGCAGCAATGTTTTGCTATAATTTTCTTCGAATAAAACATAACCCAATTCATGTTCAAGCAATTTTCATTTTCGGGTTTGTCTGTTGTAACTTTATCTAGGATAGCGTTCCTTTTCTTCATTGATGTTGCTGAACCGAAGAATCGTAAACGTAGAACATGTAATTAAGGACAGTGATATTAATTCTTTAACACTGATAATAATCGGAAAAGTAATTGAATTTTTAAAGAAATTTTGTGAAAGTCTTATGCTTGCTTTTATATACTTAATTTTCATCTGAATTCCTATGAATTTCGATTGTCTTCAGATTCAATTATTTCCTTCTCGTAAACGTCTCTTTGTAACAATGCTTCCCATCGTTCCAATCGTAAGCGCTCACGGGCTTCTAGCTCTGCGTCCATCTCTACATCATCAGGGAATAAGTCGACGTACAGTTCTCCCTGTTCCGTTCGTAGTTCGAATTCTCTGCCCGCCTCATACGCCTCTATTGCTGCATGTTCTGCTTCCAGCTCGGCTTCTATTTCCTCAAATATTAGCAGGTTCCGCATGTCGGATATTTCTCCGGCTGTTAATACATCTATCACGCATAATACAATTTGTATTTAGCGATGTCACGTTTTTCTCCCGTTCGGTTCGGTAATCAAATATACATTGATCTAACATACCTGGCCCTATTGGTACCGTGTCTGTGTTCAGCCCGGTATCTAGTTCCGCTGGCTGTACCTCGGGCAATTCGGGCCATGACTCTTCTATACCCCCGTGTGTTAGTTCGTCTATCATCATAATTTAATTAATCTTTAGTGAAGGCATGTTTTTCCGTTGTTCGGTTCGGTAATTAAAAATAGATAGATATTACAAACCTTGTCCTACTGGTTCCATTATCCAATTTACGTAAACGTTAATAAGTTCATAAAATAAAGTTTCGTGATATTTTTGAATATTTTTTAATTTATTCACATAAATTTATTCATCCACGTAAATTTACCATAAAATGAAATGAAGACCGCGAAATTTGATTAATTATAGTTAGTAACAAAAATTTATCGAATATCGATCTTATGTCTCGAAATTAAATGAAGAAACGGAAAATGTAAACCGTAACTATATTCATTTGAAAAATCAATTGTTCCTGTTTCATTGGGATAAATTTTTGTGACTGATACATTTATTTATTTTATTCTGTTTATTCAATTGAAATTAAATCCCGCAAAATGCCTCGTCGGCCAAACTCATCTAGAAGTCACTCACATGAACGACCTAAATCAAAAAAACCTAAGACCACGGTCGTATATACAGGTCCGGAAACTCCGGTGGTGGGGGTGGGTCTCTTATTGAAGCCAAAAAAGTTGCCTAAATTCGCCACCGAAGTTAAAGCGCTGTGATCGAGTAGTAGTAGGTAATAATAACAACAGCGTACCTAACCTCACACGGTCTATAGCAGGTTTGGAATTGCAGTAAATATGCCGTGGAGCTGTGCAGTTCCAGGTTGCACTCCAAATCGTCCGGAAAGCCGCGAAACTCGATCTATGTTCAAAGTGCCAAGGGATCGTGAACTTTTTCAAAAATGGATGACTGCAATTCCCGGTATTACGTATTTACGGTCGAATCAACGCGTCTGCGAAAAACATTTCAAAGAGACTGCGATCATTAGAGGATACGTGAAACACGATGCTAATGGGAAAATTATAGCACAAGTATAATTTTTTATATTTTTAAATTCATACAGGCAAAGAAAGAATACTTGAAAGTTCTTTGTGCGATTTCGTACTAGACGGAAAGGAGCAATTTTTTTTGTGGAGTAACTAACAATTTGATTACTATCAGTATTTCATTGCATTGCTTTTTATTTTGCAATGAATATATCGATTCGTATTGTAACATTTTTCTCGTTGTCTCCATTTCCGGACAATATGTATATAGGAGCTAGGATTTGTAGGTCTCATTCATGAAATGCAAGCAATACGTTATCTTTATCAGTGTCCATTCAAACGTCCCCGGTTGGATCTATTGGCCGTACCAACAGAATTTTGTGAAAATTCATCAAAAAGCGATGAACAAGTTCTTGGGAGTATAGTAGATGTCGACGCAGGTCTTGTACCAAATGTACAAATTCAAGGTAAGTTTTCATGACCAAAATATATTATATTATTAACTACAGTTCATATTACTTTACATAATTGTTTTTGTTAACCTTCAGTAAATTGACTTAATATAACGCCTAGTATTTCTCAGTCTACTTTTACTGATATCTTCTCCTACGCCAGCTGTTTTATCCGAAAACAATGTACAGTTCAGTGATTCGACACAGTCTACTGTATATAGAGAAAACACAGATATTACAGAGCAACACATCGAAGATATGGATTATCATAATCCAGCTTCAACCTCTGCTATAGAAAATCCGCAGTTTACTCTAAACGATATAGAGGACAATATTACAGAGGAATTCATGAAAGATATGAATTATTACAATCCAGCTTCGACGTCTACTATAGAAAATCCACAGTTACCTCTCAACGATATAGAGGACAATGTTACAGAGGACTGTACAGACGATTCATATTGCGATAATCAGACGACAACCATCACTTTTGATACTGTGTCATTCAACTTTACTGTTAAATGTAAGTACACCATTGCTTTATTGTGTTGTGTGCAATTGAAATGTTTTATAATGTATCAAATCACTGAAGTAAGAAGTATAGTTACCTATTTCTTCGCTCATACTGGATTTATAGAATTTGGAAAGTAAAAACCCAATGTTGCATAAAAGTCTTGTTCATAAAAGTGTCTTGCGTCACAGGTGTCGAGACACATGTAACAACAAAGAATTCCGTGACATTACCAAAACCGTGGAATGTCTGTAAATCCACTGCAGGAGGAGAACCAGTCCTTCTATTCACTTACGCAGTTGATGTTACTGTAGGTGAAATACAGAGACATATTTTTGAAAAAACTGTAGTCATTAACACTAGCCGAGAATTACAATATCAGGTTCATTCATTGCCGGTAAATCATCAGGAGGCAAAACTTCCAAGATGTTTGGACAATGTGTCAAGTTTGCCCAGCATCTTGAAGAAATTCAAAGACCTGCGTATATGCGAAGGAATCCCAGTTGTTGATCTTGATTCCAGAGTGCAAAAAGCAGCTTTCAACTATGCCGGTACTGGTTGGCGCAGTCAGGCTTGTACGTTACTAACGACTAAGAAAAAAAGATGTACTGTCTGCCAAAAATATTCAAAAGGTTGTGCACAAAACTTACGAAGAATGAAGAAAACAAAAAAATTAATCCGAATTTCTAATACTTCAAACCCTGTAGACCAATTGAAATTGAAAGCGGCGCAGAAGAAAATGAAGGAACGTAGGAAGAGCGCTTACCGTATGAAACGTAGATTGGACTTGCTAACTACTTCCATTACTGAACAGCAAACTGCAGTAGCACGTATTACAGACGCGGGATTACAAATAAAATGCTCTTCCATGAAGATTTCCAACAATCAAGAAATGCTGATTAGAGAAATTATTTCCGCTGCACAAACAAGCGATGCTAGAGGCCATCGTTATTCGGATGAATTTGTCATGTTATGTATACTGATGAACATACGATCACAGAGCTATTACGAGTTCTTAAGAAAAAACGACATACTGCCTTTGCCATGTACTAAAACTATCCGCAATTACTTGTCTTTGATGGGGAGTAAATGTGGCTTTGATGAAGATTTTTTCAAACTCCTTGAAAAATATTTCAAAGCAAAACCAGTACAGGATCGACATGGTATACTACTCTTGGATGAAATTACATTAAGGAAGTCGATTGCTGTATCTTCGAAAACATTAACTTATACTGGGTTAACTGACTTCGGTGACGAAGGACCCCAAAGCTGTGATGCGAACGATTTGGCAACTCATGGTCTAGTGTTAATGTATCAATCACTGAAAGATAAATCTACGCAACCTATCGCAGTATTTGCTTCGAAAAATGCAGTTGGTGGTAATGAGCTAGCTAAACTCGTTTTGCGAGGAATATGCCTTTTGGAAAAAGCGGGTACATTAATACATGGAGTAATCGGAGATGGAGCTTCGACTAATCGGAAAATGTGGAAAACACTTAACGTTCAAGGAACAGCGGAGAATACTAAAAGCTGGTTCACCCATCCACTCAGTGATGATCGTAAAATATTTATTTTCTCTGACACTCCACATCTAATAAAATGCATCCGTAATAGAATATTTAATAAGGGTCAGATAAGGGTAAGTGTCCTCTATATCGTTCTACATCACAGGAGGTGTTTTCTGCGATCGCATGATATAAAAATGTATATCCTTGAAGGTTAATCCGAAAGATAATTATATCAAATGGTCATACTTTACTGATCTCTTTGATGTTGACAATTGCCTACCTGGCCATGCTAGAGTATGTCCCAAATTGTCGAGACGACACATTGAATTGGATAACACATCTAAAATGCGGGTCCGATTTGCGACGCAGGTAAAACAATGTCATTGGTTTTCGAAACAGTTGCCGGTATTATCAAAGCTTATTTGAAACTTTACTCATCATGACCTATGAAAAAATAACAAAATAGACTTATTCACATTGATCCTTTATAAATGAAATTTTGTCATTCAAATTTGAATATTGTCATAGCTTTTCAGCAATTCTGTTGCTGTTGGCTTACGGTTCTATTTATCTAGAAAGTATAAAAAATTCGAGGGCTGTGAGGCAACTATAGCCCAAGCGGGTTAGCATTTCAAATAGAAAAAATTAAAAGTAGCAATTTTTCTTCGCGAATCGTCGGGGGGGTTCACTGAGAGTCTAAATCTCGATTTTCGGGAATCCACCCCGTTTGCGTTGGCCGCCATCTTAAAATTAAGGGTGAATTTTCGTTTATCAAATAACTCGTTCATTTTCAATTTTACACTGAAAATGACAATAATCAAAGTTGTTGGAAATTAAATTTTCCACAACTTTAGTCCTTATCATTTTTTCCCTAGAATCGATACTTTTCGATTTGAACCCGAAAGAAGGGGTGAAATTTAATTATTGCATTATCTCGTTTATTATTGATTTTTACGTATAAATGTAACGGAACAAACTTATTGGGAATCGAATTTGCTACAACTTTTGTCCCCATCATTTTTCACGTTAGATCGATATTTCGACATTTGTTGATCCAGACTAGAAAGGGGGGGCTGAGGTGGAATCAATTCGCGCGACTAAAAGCAACAGGACGTATACGCCAAAAAGCTCATTATTACGCCAAAATAGCAACGAAACTAACATCAATGATCTATACTGTCGGAACAAACCTTCAGTAACCGACCTGAGCTTCAAGACGAAGATGCATGTGGAGAAGAATCTGCAGACGACGAAAATTGGGCTGGACCATCAGCGAAACGGAAAAAAAAAAAAAAAAATGCATGACTCGGATTTTGCCAAAGAGTAATGTACTTTGAATCAAAATTTATGTTCAGTTTTTTCATTGTAAAAGTCATACAGCTGTAAAATGGTTCGAAAACCTATTTTCCACACGGCGTGCGCAAAGTTCGATTTTGCGCACGCTTCGCGTGCATAAAATTCAACTTAACGCACGCTGTGTTGAAAAATGAAGTTCGATACACGTGCGAAAGATGATTCTCGACTCGTGTGATTGTCACCCTCGCTTTGCTCGGGTGAAAAACTTCACACTCGTCCGAGAATCAACACTTTCGCACTAGTATCGAAAAATACTATTGTTTACACCCCTCTTTCATTATACCAGAAGTCTGACGGAAAAAACGATAGGGCGAAAAAACAAGATAATGCAATGACTAACCAACTCCTCCCCCTCCCCCCCTCCCTTCTAGTCTAGAACAACAAATATTGATCTTACGTAAAAAACGACGAGGACAAAAGTTGTAGCAAATTAAATTTCCAATAAGGTTGTTTATCACCGTTTACACATCAAAGTCAATAACAGACGAGATAATGCAATAACTAAGTTTTACCCCCCATGTTTCTACTCTATATCACTAAATATCGATCTTACGGAAAAAACGATAGGGACAAAAGTTGTAGAAAATTCGATTCCCAATAAGTTTGTTCCTTTCCATTTATACGTAAAAATCAATAATAAACGAGCTAATGCAATAATTAAATTTCACCCCTTCTTTCGGGTTCAAATCGAAAAGTATCGATTCTAGGGAAAAAATGATAAGGACTAAAGCTGTGGAAAATTTAATTTCCAACAACTTTGATTATTGTCATTTTCAGTGTAAAATTGAAACTGAACGAGTTATTTGATAAACGAAAATTCACCCTTAATTTTAAGATGGCGACCAACGCAAACGGGGTGGATTCCCGAAAATCGAGATTTAGACTCTCAGTGAACCCCCCCGACGATTCGCGAAGAAAAATTGCTACTTTTAATTTTTTCTATTTCAGCATTATTTTTTGTCTAACCCGCTTGGACTACTATTGATTTTTGCCAGCGAATCAACGATATTTTCGATGCTTTAAATCGAAAGCAGCCTAATGAGGGTCTTACTCCAAGATCGAAAGATTTTAAGGTCTTCCGATTTCCTTCTTTCCTCTCCTACTGCCACTGAAACGTATCGATATTTACGATACCTAATATCACAGTTATGTTTTTGTTTGTGAGTAGATATTACAGGAAGCTCTTGAATGGTTGAACCAATGGGAAGCAGACTTCAAAAATGGTGCAATTTCGTCAGACGAGTTTCTGACTACTGAAACAGCGATGGGGCTTCGAGTCACGATATCATCAACGATTGCGTTGTGCGAATATCTAATAAGAAACTACAACTTCAACTATTTATTATCCGGCAAAGTTAACCAAGATAACTTGGAGGTATTAATTTTGTATACGTTTTGGTACAATCTTTTCACGCTAACTTTTTCCTATATTCTTTGCACCTTATGTTGGCTATGTTATGTGAATTCTTATAGAAATTCTTTGGTACAATTCGTCAAGCTGCTGGGAGTAACGAACACCCGACTTGCCCAACCTTCTTACAACTTTATAAACTGTTATCAGTGTACAGTATTATTAAACCCCCAAAATACGGCAATTGTACCGTGAAAGAAAAAGAATTTGACAACGTTATTAAAATATCCGATATCAAAGAGATTTACAAACAATCCGAATTCAGAACTGCGACACTATTAAATGATCTCAAACATAGATTAGATAACATAATTGAAAATGGTGAGTGGGAGGCAGATGAGGTAATCGAGCATGATTATACCCAATCTCCTATCATCGACTGCGTTATTTATTATGTCACAGGTTTGGTGTTAACAAATTTTTTCAACCGTAACATTGCTTCGTACCAACGTTGAAAAGTAGTAGGTAATCGCACTAACTTTAACTAACAACCACTATATACTTTATCACTGTAATATGTTAGCCGAGGGGCTATTCACTGGGCAAGTCTTCTATGCGTTTAATACTGGAAGTATTTGTAAGTCAGAAATCACATGTGTATCTAAACTTGGAATGAATAGCCCCTCGATGTTAGCTGTCTGAAATCTATTTTGCTTGTAAACGCCTCACTATTTGTAAGTATCAACCGAAATATAATGGGAAACAATGGGAAATGTGCAACAGGTTTGCTTTTATGAATGATATATCTACATTGGATTTGCAGGATATCTATGTAAACAAGTCCTGAAGAAAGAAGAGTTCAGCAATTGCATCTCTTGTAAAAAAGCTCTAACCAACTGCGAACTGAAAACGTCGGTGACACAACTAGTTGACATGAAGACACGAGGCGGTTTGATTCATTCCAATCACCATTTCTTTCAGTTAATAAGCTATACTGAACAGTGTTTTGCGATATATGCTTCGAACACTAATGTGCTCGATCTCACGGTTGAACTTGTATTACAAAATTATAAATTTACGTTTCCTTGCGAAAAGCATGCTTCAGATATCTTATCCTATAGCATCTTTTACTACATTCGGCTGAGAATGCGTCAGTTTGTTTTTCAGCAAAATCAACAAGTGAAAAAAAAATCTGTTGTCCAGCGAAAAATGTCTAAATTACTGAAAGACTAAAATTATCTAATGACAAGCAAACGTAGTATTAAATATACTTTGAATCACAACATGTATGTACGTTAATATTTTGCTATGACATTTGTTTCAGCGATGTATAGAAAAATATCTATCCCTGTTATCGAGAAATCCAGTATCTCTGACTCTCAACTGTTGCATTATTTTTTTACTTTCATTCCTTTGAACAATTCAGCGATCATAAAACTGACAATTACTGAAAATTAAAACCGTAATAAAAATGTTGATTCTTTTATTTCATAACCATGTATTTATTTAATCACCCAATACATTATAAAATCCTATTGATACTGAGAAATATCTTCTTCACTTGTAATTCCACAATTTTTTTTTACGTAATAGCATGATATAAAATATTATTCGGATGCTGTTTGTTGCACAAAATTTCATTCCATTTGTTAATCGGCGAAATTTGGAGAAATGTTATTCGTAGAGAGGTTATTTTGACACTTGATGGTCGCCATATTTGACACCACTACTACTAGATCGCAGCGCCTCGCTCAAGTGGTAGCTTTCTGAAGCGCACCTGGCTTCAATAAGAGACCCACCCCCACTACCGGAGTTTCCGGACCTGTATATACGACCGTGCCTAAGACTGACGACAATATTCCTTCGCTTTCTACTACGGAATATATTCAAAACATCGAAATTGGAGATAAATTTGCGTAAGCAACAACTTCACTAATATTATTATTACTTCAACGTAAAGTCTCATAATTATATTTCCCCTTTGTTTATGTAGAGCTATTATTGGATACGTCGACTCTATTCAGTGTAGTAAAATTAAACGGAAAACTTCACTAAACAAGGCAGAAAACACCAAATCAGAGTTGGACTTATTTAAATTCGTTCTGAATAATAATGACGGTAAAAGAGTATCTTGTTACAAATGGGGCGATGAGGCCCCTCAATTATCAAATGAAATCAAACATAATCAGGTAAATCGTATTTACATTTTTCTTCTGCATCACATCATTTTTCGCGGATATTTTTTTTTTTTTGTTAACTGTATACCCTTTGTTTTTAGATTTACCTTCTTCAAAACGTAACCGCTAGTCCCGCCTCATTGTACAACCTCGGCAACGTTAACTTTGAATTACAATTGAAATCTTTTTCGAAAATAAGGTGTTTTGGAGTATTCCACGTACTCCAAAACTCCGATCGAATTAATTCCTGTGACTTTTCCGACATCCCTCACAAAACCGGAATTATAAGTAAGATTATTTTTGATCGACCATTGTCCGAAAACTTGTCCAATAACGTTTAATAACCTTAACTGCAGAAATCAGAGGCTATGTCAAAGACGAACTTATTCAGCCTTCCAAAATTCGAACCGACGAATACATTGGTACAGTAACTGACGGCAAATTCAAAATCGAAATTGTTTTATCTAATGTTACTAAAATAAGTCCAATTTCTGCTGGCCAACGAATAGAAATTGTAGGCGATGTTCAAAAAAACGGTAAATAAATTTTGACCAAAGTTTTTGATTTAATGATGAAATACAAAATATTTATACAGAAAAATGAAAGAATGAAAGAAGACTGTATCATTGCTATTGATTAAATGTCCTCCTTGTGCTTTTAACATGTCTCTTCAGACCACCATTTCTTCCTACACGTGCAGACCTTCGAAAACATCAAAATCCTGGATGACCCCCCTATGCCTCTTGCGAAATTATTACGTGTTTCTAGAATGTTAGCAATATAACAACATTGAATCTCCTTGTTATTGATAGTGATTTTGTGTTTTAATAATCTTTTAATCTTAATCTTTTGTACATATGTGTAATTATGTGTTAAAAATATATAGTGGATTAGGCTTTCTTTTTTTTTTTTTTTTTTTTCACTACGGTAATTGTGTATTGTTATATATGTATTAGAAATATATAGTGGATTAGGCTTTTTGAGGAAACCACTTTAAAAAAAACGCGCCGAGTTATCTACTGCAAAGTGGTGTGGAAACGATAACTGTCGCAATAATGGTTATTATCCTCATTTACATGTATCTTATGATTTTCAGACCTTTCCCTACTTACCGCTACCCTACCCTTAGTGATTACGTCATCTAAAGACAGGCCCTCGATTTTCGTCGATGGAAGTATCATTCACTTCAAGTTGGTGTGAAAAAGATACGAATACAGAGATATATTTGATACGAATACAGACATAAGTTTTGAAAATCTATATTCATTAAATGATGTACAGTGACATCAGTGTTAAAGTTAATAAAATGTTAATCTGTAAGACATATATTCTTCGAATGGAATGGTATTTTTATGGTGAAATCAGAAATTTATTAATTCGAAAGATGTTTATGTGAGTTTAAGATAGTTGAGATGCAAAAGTCAAATGCAGAAGAACTCGTAAGCGTTTCGCAGTAACAACCGTGAGAATAATTCAATGAATTCGATGTAATCATGTATAGGTGTTTTGCAATACTGATGATATGCACGCCGCCATCTGTCGGTACCATGACATATTCGCACGACAGTTATGTATCGGCCGATCATTGATATTAGTGTGTCAGTTTTTCGAGCATTAATTTTCGCGCTCACTTTTTGTTTCGCGTAACCACGTAAGAAATAAACAACATTTGTTTTATTCAATTGATCGATTGAGCCGTCGAAGGTCCTCGCCAGATTTCGTAAGTATAGATAATTATCAATTACATTTAACATCAATATGTCTGAAATTCATTTACTGAATTAGTCATTTTCCGGTAGATTCAAAACCACGTAAAAGAAATGGAGGACCTGATCGAAAATGGTATGTTGTATGATCCTCAACAATTTTTCTTCACGAATTCACATATTTCTATAAATAGTAATATAAATTCGTTTTTACATTTTCATTTGAAGAAAAAGACCAACGACAGCACCAGCAACAGCAACCGTCGCCTGATTTCGTAAGTATTGATAATTATCAATTACATTTAATATCAACATGTCAGAAATTCATTCACTGAATTAGTCATTTTCCGGTTGTTAGATTCAAAATCACTTGGAGGAAGTGGACGAACTGATCGTAAATGGTATGTTGTATGATCAACAATTAGTACGATCATTATTTTTCTTCACGCATTCACATATATTTATAAATAGTAATATAAATTCGTTTCTATATTTTCATTTGAAGAAGAAGAACAACAACAGCAACAGCAACAGCAACAGCAACAGCAACAGCAACAGCAACAGCAACAGCAACAGCAACAGCAACAGCAACAGCAACACCAACAGCAACAGGAACAGCAACAACAACAGCAACAGCAACAACAACCGCAACAGCAACAACAACCGCAACAGCAACAACAACCGCAACAGCAACAACAACAGCAACCTGGAGTCCAGGCCGCGGGTGCGGACCCGAATAGTAAGGATACAAACGTAGCATATTGACATTTGCGATATTAAAGTAGTTTCAATTAGTATCTGATCGATTCATAATCTTTTTTTCCAACACCAGGACCACGCAGGCATCAGCGCGCGGGGCAGTACGCTGCAAGAAGGAGGGCCTACTACAGACAGGCGAACGTAGTGGCCCTCCTATACTCGGTGGCGAACCCGTCCCGGGGGTTCGGTCGGGGTCGCGGTCGCGGCCGTGGCCGCGGGGGGCCGAACGAACGCTTCGCCTAAAGCGAATGTTTTTTTGTTCTATGTTTAATTATGTTCTATGTTTTATGTTTTATGTTTAAATAAAAAAAAATAAAAAAAATAAAAATTCAATCATTTGGTTATAATATATATAACCGCATGATATTCATTTATTCACTGATTCGCAATTTTACCCTTTCTGTTACTGTCATGTCGCGAAATGCATCTATCATAATAATTTATTTAACTTTTGGTGAATTCATATTACGTTATATTTTTTTGTCGTTCGGCTGGGAATCGTATATTTGCATATACAGGGTGTCCCAGAATTCGCGACGAATAATTTACAGGGTAAATCTTGATCGAAAACGGGATCGAAATTTCCTTAGCCGTTTTTTCCGGTAATGCTTAGATTTCTCGTTATAATTATTTTAATTTCAGTCAATAACGTGCGATTTAAGAACGGGCGCTTGTCGGTGTGATCGCCGCTTGGTTGCGTGCACTTTGTTTCGCGGCGACAATAGGCTGGAAGACGCGCATACAACCGAGCGGTAATCACATCGACGAACGGCCGTTCATAAGCCGCGCGTCGTTGGCTGGATTTGAAATAATTATAAGGAGAAATCTAAGCATTACCGGAAAAAACGGCTAAGGAAATTTCGATCCCGTTTTTGATCAAGATTTACCCTGTAAATTATTCGTCGCGAATTCTGGGACACCCTGTATATATTATATACTTTGCCTCAATGCTTCGATCATCTAAATTATTCAAATTCAATACATACCAATAAATCTCAAATACTAAATTTTTTTTAAATTTGCTTACGTAAATTCATTTATTAAAAAAGTCCAAATCTCCAAAAAAATCTAAACGATTTAAATAACAGTTGCAACAATTTTTATTATATTAGTATTTATATAATAATTTATTTAACTTTTGGTGAATTCATATTACGTTATATTTTTTTGTCGTTCGGCTGGGAATCGTATATTTGCATATATATATTATATACTTTGCCTCAATGCTTCGATCATCTAAATTATTCAAATTCAATACATACCAATAAATCTCAAATACTAATTTTTTTTTAAATTTGCTTACGTAAATTCATTTATTAAAAAAGTCCAAATCTCCAAAAAAATCTAAACGATTTAAATAACAGTTGCAACAATTTTTATTATATTAGTATTTTTTGATTTTTCCCTATTTATTGCTACCTTAATCGTAAATACGTCATCTAAAGTCAGGCCCTTAACTTGTGGGGAAGTACTTATGGAATAGTTACCCAACATTTCGAAGTCTACTCTACTTTACTACTTAGAGGTTCGAATGAAAAAAATCCTCTGTATATATAGACAGGTCTTTGACTTGTGTGGAAGTACTGATGGAATAGTTTCCGAACATTTAGAAGTCTACTTTTACAGGTTCGAATGAAGAGATGTAATGGTAGATTTATGCAATTCAAATTATTGACATTTAATTTTCAGCGTGAGATAGAATTATAGAATTATTTATTTGATATAGTAGGGTACATCCCAAGGTTATGTGAAAAATTAATACGAATAACACGAATATATAATGGATTTTGTAAATGATGTATAATGATCTATATTAATGTATCATCGATCCGTTATGTGGAAGGAATCTTCATCGTCTTGCCAATTTTTGAATTACATGGTGATGAATTGTTCAAAAGGGTTTGATTACTTGATTGAAATTTTTCACAGGAATGCTGGAAAGGAAATCTAATTGAGACAAAAAGTAGGAAGTCATATTAAAAATGCAGAAAACAAATCCAGTTTGAATTCGAAGTTTTCCGTGCTGTTGGCACGTTTTTTTTTATCTAGTGGTATCCTCCTTAGGTTGTATGATTCGGTTTTCCAAATGCTCGGTAACTATTCCATAAATAGTTACTTCTATGCCGAAGGTTAAGAGCTTATCTTTGGATTACGTTATCCCGAAGGGTAGGTAGGACAGTTGGTAGGGAAAAATCTGTAAATAACAATGTATATATATATATAACGATAATAAGAATTATTGCAACAGTTATCGTTTCCACACCACTTTGCAGTAGATAACTCGGCGCGTTTTTTTTAAAGTGGTTTCCTCAAAAAGCCTAATCCACTATACCGTGAAGCCAAAAGGAAACCGAACGATGACCGCACTTTAGCTCGACTGTAGTGAGTAGAAGCTTACGTACACAATGCGAGCGAGTGTAGGTCGAACTATAGTGCAGTTATTGTTCGGGTTCGTTTTAATTTCACGGTATACTCTAATAGATATGTAAGTACAATTGATAAATGAAAAAAAATAAATCATTTATAATTATAATAAGATTCCCAAGTAGGTATATTAGTAATTTAAATTTCGCAGAATAATTATTATTATCGATAGTATTGCTTCCTCTAACGATTTGCTCCAGGATCCTTTTGGTTTATATGGAGAGCTTTTCAGTTTTAACGCCTTGACAAATGGAAAAAAATTCGTTCGGTATCCGCTCTATAGTTCTCGTAGTCTCTTTATATGTTAGTCTACTTAAGATATTATGGCGCAAAGCATCCATATGTTATGGCGCAAAGCATCCATATGTCATAGTGCACTGCAGCTATATATCATTGCACAAAGCAGCAGTGTTTCGTTATACTTTTCTATGAAAGAAAAATAATTAACGTAATGTAGGTCTACTACATTGCGCGAGACTCCGTCGAGTCTCTCGATCATAACATGTAACATCGATTGATAGGTTGATATTTAGTTTTACTGTAAACTACGGTACGTCGACGCGTGTTTTTCTTTTGTTTTTCTTTGTGGGTTCCCCTTTAGGTTCATGGTTGTTGTTAAATTATAGCTAATCCTGTAAATATGGTTACTTCAAAATTTCTTTCCAGACAACATTTTTAATTTCTTCTGAATTTTTTGAAGTGTTCTCTATGTATATCTGATTTGAATTCCGACATCTAGAAAGAGCTACATATAATTGACCGTGACTAAATAAATCCCTACCAAAATATAATCCCACTTTATCGAAACTCTGACCTTGAGATTTATTGATTGTAATCGCAAATGCCAATACTATAGGGAATTGCCTACGATATAATACAAAGCTCCCCTGTATCCAGCACAATTCTCGGAATGAACACAATATTTCCAACATTATCTCCTGTAATAATTTTTGCTTCAATATTAAATTTAAACAGTCTAAGTATTTTCAGTCTTGTTCCATTGCATAAACCATCATTGATACTTAAATTTCGGATGAGCATTACTATAGCACCGGTTTTCAACAATAATTTATGTACTGGTAAGCCGGGAAATTTTAAAGAATTCAAATATTCGACGGGATAATTTAAATTCGCATCAGTTTCAGTCTGGTCCACTCCTTTATATTTTGCTCTATCAATACTGAAATAAGTTTTCTCAAAGGTTTTAATCTTTTTTAATATCTTATCATTTAATTTGTAAATGTCTTGATTATGACTTGCTAAAATCGTATGATTAGATAAATCTTCCATATTGTCATTAACGGTACCGTAAATTTTTTCGCAAATGTCATCAGTTTTCCATTCTTCGGGGATCTTAAATGAGTCTATCATTCCTTCTCCAATGTTTAATAAGAATGAGGAAAATTGTATGTTGTTATTTCTCATATTGTTTTTTAATGTTAAAATTTTGAAATCTTTCCATAAGTTTGAATATTTAATTGTCTCTTGAATGATATTTAATCGCGAGCCATTTTTTATGACCGGTAAAATTTGACGAAAATCGCCACCTAGAATGATTAATTTACCTGCGAATGGAAGATTATAAATATTGCAGCAATCTTTTAATGTTTTATCAATAATTTCCAATGCTTTTTTGGGGATCATTGACGCTTCATCCCATATAATGATATCACATTCCCTCAATTTTTTTTTTATCAGAATCTAACTTTAAAAACGAAGTTTCGATGTTTGATAAGTCTAAAGGTAGTTTAAATGTTCGATGACTTGTCATGCCGCCTGGTAATAATACAGAAGCTATCCCAGTCCACGCCATAGATACAACTTTTTTGCCTTGACTGATATAATAATGAATCAACGTTTTGTATAAAAACGTCTTGCCGGTACCTCCGGGACCATCAATAAATATCAGACGATTTTTATTAGTATTCGTTACATAATCAAATATATATTTTTGATCTTCATTACATTTCGTGATCATTTGTTCAAATAATTTTTCATTATTCATCATTAATATTTTTTTTTCTTCGAAATTTTCACTATCTATTATAGGTTCTGGAAGTTGAAAATCCGAGCATGTCATATTTTCTGAATTTAAAATATCATTTATTTCTTTCAAAGCTCTGCCTTCGTTATTGTCCTTGAAATCTTCGCTAAAATATTTTTTATACTTATTCCAAATTTCTTTGGCAAATGACACATTGTCTGAAATAAGAAACCACGCGAAGAATTTACGTAACTGTTTAGGCATTCCAATATTGCACACTTCTTCAAAAATTTCAAAAATATGTTCATCGCTTTCAACTAATCCCATCGCGATTGCCGTCTCTTTATAAGACAGATAAATATTATTTTCGTGTTCTTTTAAATCGTTAAAAGATATGGCTCCTTTTTTTCTATTTAAAATTAATTTTAAATGAAAACGTTCCGAATCTTTAGGGCTGACGCTGTTGATACGTCCTACCACTTTTGAAAATTGTTTACGTTTTATCCATTTCTTTTTGGAAAGATCAAATAGATAATTTTTCGGTATGTTAATGTATAGTATATTTTTTGCAATTTGGTCTCGTTGATTTAATTTAAACCAAGCTGTTAAGGTGGTTTCATGATTTTTCAATGCAACTTCTACGTTATCCTCCTCAAAAATTATTCTCTGTTGGTTTTCGGTATGAACCGCTAAACGAATAATGGTATGAGATCTAGCAGAGAGGGGTAATTCTTCTATTCGCTAAGCAGATTCCATTGGACTTAAATACCGACTATCGATATATTCAGATATTTCGTCATAAGTTTCGTTATCTTTGTCGACCTCTGTCTGCTGACATTTCTTTAATTTGACGTATGCCCTATCATGTCCTTTATGTAGGTATTGATAAATGTATTTTATGCTCATAACCGAAGCACAATATTCTACATTTATATGACACTCATATTTTCTCAATAATTCAGGATTATAAGGTACTACCATCGAATTGTCTACGTTAATAAATTCACCGTTAATTTTCTTATTGTACACATATCCTTTATCGCGATTATCGGTACGTTTATAAATTGGAAAACCATTATCTTTAAACGCAGTATGCTCACAAAATGCTTTTGGAAAATTTTTGGTACAAATGTTTTTGTTGGAATCATAACATACCGAATAAGATGTATGTGGACCATGCAACATATGTTTGATTACTAAATTTTGTAAATGGATATCATTCGAAGGAATTTCAGCACTGATAAATTTATCTACTGCTTCCGGATTCGACAATTTGTTAGTATAGTCCAAAACACATAAAATATGAGAATGGGGTAAACCGCGTTTTTGAAATTCAATGGTATAAACAAATGCTAATATCTTTCCAAACATTTTTCCACTAATAATATCAGACATGATAGATTTAAGTTTAGAATAGAATAGCCTTACGATTAGCGTTGGAATATCGTTGCAAGTTGTTCCAGGTGGAAAATCATTTAATATCCTTTTAATTTCTGGCCAATTCGGATTGCAAGTAACAGTTATGAACAAATCAGGTCTACCGATATCCCTACAAATAGCAACTGCATCTTGATATAATTGATACATGTGTCGCAGACTACCTATATATGAAGATGGTAATACAAACATATTTCCTAACCTTTCCTTGTTCTCGAAATTACCTGATCTATTCATAGCACTTCCGGCAACGTGATCCACTAATCCCTGATAACACTCTATCCGTAATTGTTTTTGATTGTACCTGATATAATTCAATCTATTATTTTCGATTATTATACAAGCTTGAACTATATACTGTTGTGTTAGCCTTCCACAATACAGAATAGGATTAAATTTACTTTTCGGTCTGTACGCTAAACGATATGAGTAATATTGAAGCGCTGTCAATCGTTTTTGAACATCGGGATTTTGTGTGAATATTGAACTCCAACCTAAATCACCACATGGGAACATCAAAGGAAAAACCATAGGGTCGATATGAAATGATAATTTGTTCAAAGATGTATAACTATTTACACCAGGTGGAAGATCTTTTGGATAAACACACATATCAAACGATGATGGTATCTGACCATCTTTGGATATTATTAAGGCAGCACATTCCGCAGTTGTGGGAGTATTGTACCTATTTTTATCCAAATTTATATCACGGACAAAATATAAATAATATTCCGGTAATGATTCGTCTTGACTGAGTTGATACAAATATTTATATTTTTTGGCATACGGGTTATTATTATTTAACAAATTTTGTATATATTCAATGTGACTTTGTACTAAATTATTATCTTCCTTTAGGCGTCTTTGTGTTGCTTCGTAATCATCATATATATAAATCTGTCCAAAATTTGGATTTTCATTATTTGCCGAAATGATACTGCTAGGAATTGTGTGACACACCTGACCTTGTATTTTCAAATTATAAACACCTTTCTTTGATTCGCTCAGCACATTTGCACTGAAACTTGCGAAGGAAAAACGATTATTATAATATCTAATTAGATCCCTAAATTTTTTGTCGTATAACACTAAATTTTGTAATATTTCGTCGTAATCACTCATCGGAGGAAGTTTTATTTTCCCATAATGACAGCAACTTTTTTTTGAAAATTCCACTGACCAAAATAGTGCTGAACAATGTGGGCACGTATAATTTAAATCCCCAAAATCAAGATACCAATTTTCCCGAGGCAATGCTTCTATTTGATTATTTAATTTTGCAGCTTGCTGGGTTATTCTCTTTTTATTTAATCTATTTTCCGCCATATTCATCACTTTATCTTTGTTTCTTTTCTTTTCTATACGTTTTTCGTTCATCGCTTCAACTAAATCTTTCTTCCGTTTTTGATTCAAACGCTTTTCATTCATTGTCTTAACTAAATCTTTCTTCCTTTTTTGATCCAAACGCTTTTCATTCATTGTCTTAACTAAATCTTTCTTCCGCTTTTGAACCAAACGCTTTTCATCCATTGTCTCAATTAAATCTTTCTTTCGTTTCCTATCCAAACGCTTTTCACTCATTGTTTCAACTAAATTTTTATTTCGTTTTTTATCCAAACGCTTTTCATTCATTCCCTCAACTAAATCTTTATTTCTTTTCTTATCCAAACGCTTTTCATTCATTTCCTCAACTAAATCTTTATTTCGTTTTTTACCTAAACGCTTTTCATTCATTCCCCAACTAAATCTTTATTTCGTTTTTTATCCAAACGCTTTTCATTCATTTCCTCAACTAAATCTTTATTTCGTTTTTTACCCAAACGCTTTTCATTCATTCCCCCAACTAAATCATTATTTCGTTTTTTATCCAAACGCTTTTCATTCATTTCCTCAACTAAATCTTTATTTCGTTTTTTACCCAAACGCTTTTCATTCATTCCCCCAACTAAATCTTTATTTTGTTTTTTATCCAAACGCTTTTCATTCATTCCCTCAACTAAATCTTTATTTCGCTTTTTCTCTATTCGCTCTCCTCCCATATTTCGAATAGTATCCCTTAACCTTTTTTCATTCAATTTATTCTCGGAAAGATTTTCTACCCGTCGTTTTTCATTAATTCGCTCATGGTTATGATAGTAGTGTAGTCTATTAATTCTGAAAGATTATTTCGATGAGAAAAATTAACGGACGAACCCAGGAATCGAACCCAGGATCTTCGGACGCCTATCCGGGGACTTACACCCGAGACCACCTAGCTCGCCCACAGTTCGCCGCAATTTTTCTCATCTGTTATTGTACCAAGTATGTGTTGATATAATAGTCTTGTGTTAGTACGTTGGTGTCCGCAAGGCAAAGTCGTATACTGTTATACCTGTGTGACGGATGTGTCACTAGCAAGCTGAGATTAAAGTATACATCGGCCTATTTGTGATGCGTTTATTTTTAATTATTAACTAATCAATCGAAGGTGTTCAATTGATTAATTAACTTTTTTCTATTTCTGCATTGATGAAAGATTCAAATTTCATTTTTATTGAAAGATTATTTCGATGAGAAAAATTAACGGACGAACCCAGGAATCGAACCCAGGATCTTCGGACGCCTATCCGGGGACTTACACCCGAGACCACCTAGCTCGCCCACAGTTCGCCGCAATTTTTCTCATCTGTTATTGTACCAAGTATGTGTTGATATAATAGTCTTGTGTTAGTACGTTGGTGTCCGCAAGGCAAAGTCGTATACTGTTATACCTGTGTGACGGATGTGTCACTAGCAAGCTGAGATTAAAGTATACATCGGCCTATTTGTGATGCGTTTATTTTTAATTATTAACTAATCAATCGAAGGTGTTCAATTGATTAATTAACTTTTTTCTATTTCTGCATTGATGAAAGATTCAAATTTCATTTTTATTGAAAGATTATTTCGATGAGAAAAATTAACGGACGAACCCAGGAATCGAACCCAGGATCTTCGGACGCCTATCCGGGGACTTACACCCGAGACCACCTAGCTCGCCCACAGTTCGCCGCAATTTTTCTCATCTGTTATTGTACCAAGTATGTGTTGATATAATAGTCTTGTGTTAGTACGTTGGTGTCCGCAAGGCAAAGTCGTATACTGTTATACCTGTGTGACGGATGTGTCACTAGCAAGCTGAGATTAAAGTATACATCGGCCTATTTGTGATGCGTTTATTTTTAATTATTAACTAATCAATCGAAGGTGTTCAATTGATTAATTAACTTTTTTCTATTTCTGCATTGATGAAAGATTCAAATTTCATTTTTATTGAAAGATTATTTCGATGAGAAAAATTAACGGACGAACCCAGGAATCGAACCCAGGATCTTCGGACGCCTATCCGGGGACTTACACCCGAGACCACCTAGCTCGCCCACAGTTCGCCGCAATTTTTCTCATCTGTTATTGTACCAAGTATGTGTTGATATAATAGTCTTGTGTTAGTACGTTGGTGTCCGCAAGGCAAAGTCGTATACTGTTATACCTGTGTGACGGATGTGTCACTAGCAAGCTGAGATTAAAGTATACATCGGCCTATTTGTGATGCGTTTATTTTTAATTATTAACTAATCAATCGAAGGTGTTCAATTGATTAATTAACTTTTTTCTATTTCTGCATTGATGAAAGATTCAAATTTCATTTTTATTGAAAGATTATTTCGATGAGAAAAATTAACGGACGAACCCAGGAATCGAACCCAGGATCTTCGGACGCCTATCCGGGGACTTACACCCGAGACCACCTAGCTCGCCCACAGTTCGCCGCAATTTTTCTCATCTGTTATTGTACCAAGTATGTGTTGATATAATAGTCTTGTGTTAGTACGTTGGTGTCCGCAAGGCAAAGTCGTATACTGTTATACCTGTGTGACGGATGTGTCACTAGCAAGCTGAGATTAAAGTATACATCGGCCTATTTGTGATGCGTTTATTTTTAATTATTAACTAATCAATCGAAGGTGTTCAATTGATTAATTAACTTTTTTCTATTTCTGCATTGATGAAAGATTCAAATTTCATTTTTATTGAAAGATTATTTCGATGAGAAAAATTAACGGACGAACCCAGGAATCGAACCCAGGATCTTCGGACGCCTATCCGGGGACTTACACCCGAGACCACCTAGCTCGCCCACAGTTCGCCGCAATTTTTCTCATCTGTTATTGTACCAAGTATGTGTTGATATAATAGTCTTGTGTTAGTACGTTGGTGTCCGCAAGGCAAAGTCGTATACTGTTATACCTGTGTGACGGATGTGTCACTAGCAAGCTGAGATTAAAGTATACATCGGCCTATTTGTGATGCGTTTATTTTTAATTATTAACTAATCAATCGAAGGTGTTCAATTGATTAATTAACTTTTTTCTATTTCTGCATTGATGAAAGATTCAAATTTCATTTTTATTGAAAGATTATTTCGATGAGAAAAATTAACGGACGAACCCAGGAATCGAACCCAGGATCTTCGGACGCCTATCCGGGGACTTACACCCGAGACCACCTAGCTCGCCCACAGTTCGCCGCAATTTTTCTCATCTGTTATTGTACCAAGTATGTGTTGATATAATAGTCTTGTGTTAGTACGTTGGTGTCCGCAAGGCAAAGTCGTATACTGTTATACCTGTGTGACGGATGTGTCACTAGCAAGCTGAGATTAAAGTATACATCGGCCTATTTGTGATGCGTTTATTTTTAATTATTAACTAATCAATCGAAGGTGTTCAATTGATTAATTAACTTTTTTCTATTTCTGCATTGATGAAAGATTCAAATTTCATTTTTATTGAAAGATTATTTCGATGAGAAAAATTAACGGACGAACCCAGGAATCGAACCCAGGATCTTCGGACGCCTATCCGGGGACTTACACCCGAGACCACCTAGCTCGCCCACAGTTCGCCGCAATTTTTCTCATCTGTTATTGTACCAAGTATGTGTTGATATAATAGTCTTGTGTTAGTACGTTGGTGTCCGCAAGGCAAAGTCGTATACTGTTATACCTGTGTGACGGATGTGTCACTAGCAAGCTGAGATTAAAGTATACATCGGCCTATTTGTGATGCGTTTATTTTTAATTATTAACTAATCAATCGAAGGTGTTCAATTGATTAATTAACTTTTTTCTATTTCTGCATTGATGAAAGATTCAAATTTCATTTTTATTGAAAGATTATTTCGATGAGAAAAATTAACGGACGAACCCAGGAATCGAACCCAGGATCTTCGGACGCCTATCCGGGGACTTACACCCGAGACCACCTAGCTCGCCCACAGTTCGCCGCAATTTTTCTCATCTGTTATTGTACCAAGTATGTGTTGATATAATAGTCTTGTGTTAGTACGTTGGTGTCCGCAAGGCAAAGTCGTATACTGTTATACCTGTGTGACGGATGTGTCACTAGCAAGCTGAGATTAAAGTATACATCGGCCTATTTGTGATGCGTTTATTTTTAATTATTAACTAATCAATCGAAGGTGTTCAATTGATTAATTAACTTTTTTCTATTTCTGCATTGATGAAAGATTCAAATTTCATTTTTATTGAAAGATTATTTCGATGAGAAAAATTAACGGACGAACCCAGGAATCGAACCCAGGATCTTCGGACGCCTATCCGGGGACTTACACCCGAGACCACCTAGCTCGCCCACAGTTCGCCGCAATTTTTCTCATCTGTTATTGTACCAAGTATGTGTTGATATAATAGTCTTGTGTTAGTACGTTGGTGTCCGCAAGGCAAAGTCGTATACTGTTATACCTGTGTGACGGATGTGTCACTAGCAAGCTGAGATTAAAGTATACATCGGCCTATTTGTGATGCGTTTATTTTTAATTATTAACTAATCAATCGAAGGTGTTCAATTGATTAATTAACTTTTTTCTATTTCTGCATTGATGAAAGATTCAAATTTCATTTTTATTGAAAGATTATTTCGATGAGAAAAATTAACGGACGAACCCAGGAATCGAACCCAGGATCTTCGGACGCCTATCCGGGGACTTACACCCGAGACCACCTAGCTCGCCCACAGTTCGCCGCAATTTTTCTCATCTGTTATTGTACCAAGTATGTGTTGATATAATAGTCTTGTGTTAGTACGTTGGTGTCCGCAAGGCAAAGTCGTATACTGTTATACCTGTGTGACGGATGTGTCACTAGCAAGCTGAGATTAAAGTATACATCGGCCTATTTGTGATGCGTTTATTTTTAATTATTAACTAATCAATCGAAGGTGTTCAATTGATTAATTAACTTTTTTCTATTTCTGCATTGATGAAAGATTCAAATTTCATTTTTATTGAAAGATTATTTCGATGAGAAAAATTAACGGACGAACCCAGGAATCGAACCCAGGATCTTCGGACGCCTATCCGGGGACTTACACCCGAGACCACCTAGCTCGCCCACAGTTCGCCGCAATTTTTCTCATCTGTTATTGTACCAAGTATGTGTTGATATAATAGTCTTGTGTTAGTACGTTGGTGTCCGCAAGGCAAAGTCGTATACTGTTATACCTGTGTGACGGATGTGTCACTAGCAAGCTGAGATTAAAGTATACATCGGCCTATTTGTGATGCGTTTATTTTTAATTATTAACTAATCAATCGAAGGTGTTCAATTGATTAATTAACTTTTTTCTATTTCTGCATTGATGAAAGATTCAAATTTCATTTTTATTGAAAGATTATTTCGATGAGAAAAATTAACGGACGAACCCAGGAATCGAACCCAGGATCTTCGGACGCCTATCCGGGGACTTACACCCGAGACCACCTAGCTCCCCACAGTTCGCCGCAATTTTTCTCATCTGTTATTGTACCAAGTATGTGTTGATATAATAGTCTTGTGTTAGTACGTTGGTGTCCGCAAGGCAAAGTCGTATACTGTTATACCTGTGTGACGGATGTGTCACTAGCAAGCTGAGATTAAAGTATACATCGGCCTATTTGTGATGCGTTTATTTTTAATTATTAACTAATCAATCGAAGGTGTTCAATTGATTAATTAACTTTTTTCTATTTCTGCATTGATGAAAGATTCAAATTTCATTTTTATTGAAAGATTATTTCGATGAGAAAAATTAACGGACGAACCCAGGAATCGAACCCAGGATCTTCGGACGCCTATCCGGGGACTTACACCCGAGACCACCTAGCTCGCCCACAGTTCGCCGCAATTTTTCTCATCTGTTATTGTACCAAGTATGTGTTGATATAATAGTCTTGTGTTAGTACGTTGGTGTCCGCAAGGCAAAGTCGTATACTGTTATACCTGTGTGACGGATGTGTCACTAGCAAGCTGAGATTAAAGTATACATCGGCCTATTTGTGATGCGTTTATTTTTAATTATTAACTAATCAATCGAAGGTGTTCAATTGATTAATTAACTTTTTTCTATTTCTGCATTGATGAAAGATTCAAATTTCATTTTTATTGAAAGATTATTTCGATGAGAAAAATTAACGGACGAACCCAGGAATCGAACCCAGGATCTTCGGACGCCTATCCGGGGACTTACACCCGAGACCACCTAGCTCGCCCACAGTTCGCCGCAATTTTTCTCATCTGTTATTGTACCAAGTATGTGTTGATATAATAGTCTTGTGTTAGTACGTTGGTGTCCGCAAGGCAAAGTCGTATACTGTTATACCTGTGTGACGGATGTGTCACTAGCAAGCTGAGATTAAAGTATACATCGGCCTATTTGTGATGCGTTTATTTTTAATTATTAACTAATCAATCGAAGGTGTTCAATTGATTAATTAACTTTTTTCTATTTCTGCATTGATGAAAGATTCAAATTTCATTTTTATTGAAAGATTATTTCGATGAGAAAAATTAACGGACGAACCCAGGAATCGAACCCAGGATCTTCGGACGCCTATCCGGGGACTTACACCCGAGACCACCTAGCTCGCCCACAGTTCGCCGCAATTTTTCTCATCTGTTATTGTACCAAGTATGTGTTGATATAATAGTCTTGTGTTAGTACGTTGGTGTCCGCAAGGCAAAGTCGTATACTGTTATACCTGTGTGACGGATGTGTCACTAGCAAGCTGAGATTAAAGTATACATCGGCCTATTTGTGATGCGTTTATTTTTAATTATTAACTAATCAATCGAAGGTGTTCAATTGATTAATTAACTTTTTTCTATTTCTGCATTGATGAAAGATTCAAATTTCATTTTTATTGAAAGATTATTTCGATGAGAAAAATTAACGGACGAACCCAGGAATCGAACCCAGGATCTTCGGACGCCTATCCGGGGACTTACACCCGAGACCACCTAGCTCGCCCACAGTTCGCCGCAATTTTTCTCATCTGTTATTGTACCAAGTATGTGTTGATATAATAGTCTTGTGTTAGTACGTTGGTGTCCGCAAGGCAAAGTCGTATACTGTTATACCTGTGTGACGGATGTGTCACTAGCAAGCTGAGATTAAAGTATACATCGGCCTATTTGTGATGCGTTTATTTTTAATTATTAACTAATCAATCGAAGGTGTTCAATTGATTAATTAACTTTTTTCTATTTCTGCATTGATGAAAGATTCAAATTTCATTTTTATTGAAAGATTATTTCGATGAGAAAAATTAACGGACGAACCCAGGAATCGAACCCAGGATCTTCGGACGCCTATCCGGGGACTTACACCCGAGACCACCTAGCTCGCCCACAGTTCGCCGCAATTTTTCTCATCTGTTATTGTACCAAGTATGTGTTGATATAATAGTCTTGTGTTAGTACGTTGGTGTCCGCAAGGCAAAGTCGTATACTGTTATACCTGTGTGACGGATGTGTCACTAGCAAGCTGAGATTAAAGTATACATCGGCCTATTTGTGATGCGTCTATTAATTCTATCTCTACCTGTTAAACTTGAATTCTGTGAATTGATAATGTCATAATGACCTCTGTCTAAACAGCCAGATAATAATAGAATCAACTTATTTACATTCATTTCATCCCCATATTTTCTTGGATCCTTAAAATGATTTATATATACCGATACGTGTATATTATAAATCTTGACGAACGACTCTATTTCTACTTCCCCCCCGTAAACTCCTGTTTTAGACATATGCGATTGGTATGCATATTTATCTAAAATTTCTGAATTGTACGATTCATCGCCCACAATAAATGATTCATATAACGCCCAATTGTGTACTACATTAGAAACAATTTGCAACCTTATCGTTTGATGTTTTTCTTGATCATTATATAAAAAATACGAAAAACACCGAAATAAACAATTACCGTCTCCCACTATACGTACTGTGATAGCCCGGTGATCATTCATTTCGATTAACTATCTCCTTAACTAAGTTTTCAATTAACTATCTCCTTAATTAATATCCGCAGTTAAATACCTACGCTTCATAAAGTAAATACGCAACGGAAAAATAAATCAACCGCAGTGAACAATATGTCTATTCTACTCTCACCTTGGCTATTTGACGGGATATCCGATCCGATCCACAAAATCTCTTCGGGATTCAAGATTCAGGATCAGATGATCGGATGTATTTTTCGATATTTCTTCAAATCTGTCAAAACTCCAAGGGATCTCAAGTTTCGCTGAACAGTTGGCTTGCGTTGTTTCTCTACCTATTGTTTTCCGCAAACTGTCAATTTACAAATAGGTTTGTCTCCCGTTTCTGCCATTGGAATAGGTTCGTTCCCTTAATATCAAGGCCCGATCTCGAATTCTTAATTCTTATTCTTTTCATGTCCTACGTATATCAAAAAATGTTCTCAGAATCCCCAAGATTACCCAATATATTATATTATATTGGTATAATTACAATATATTATATTATATTGGTATAATTACAATATATTATATTATA
Source organism: Tenthredo mesomela (assembly GCA_943736025.1). Taxonomy (NCBI): domain Eukaryota; kingdom Metazoa; phylum Arthropoda; class Insecta; order Hymenoptera; family Tenthredinidae; genus Tenthredo; species Tenthredo mesomela. Next base: position 16,286,283 of record OX031014.1, on the reverse strand, counting down.
TTGGTATAATTACATTGGTTACGTTCTGAGTAGTTCTGACAGTGATCGCGGCCATACTTCACATGTATTGGTACAATCAGTGGAATTCACTGGTTGAACAGTGAATTATCCCCACTTCTATGTTTACTGGTTAAATTAGTGAGACTTCACTGGGCAATCAGTGAGATCCACTGGTAAGTCAGTGAAATTCCACTGATTCCTTTTAAGAGAGTGCATCTGTGGGAAACCGTGCTAATGAATTATCCCCACTTCTATGGCAACAGAGGCAGGGGGGGGGGCAAAAAGAGCCGAGTGGGGTCAGGAAGGCCTAGGCTAAGGAGAGAGAGAGGAGGGGGGGGGTAGCGAAGGGTGGCCATGGAAAGGGTAGTAGCGAGCGGAGTCGAGCAGGCCATGGAAAGGGGGGTCAGGAAGGCCTAGGCCGAAGAGCGAGAGGGGCAGGGGGGGGGGGGGGGGGGTAGCGAAGGAGGCCATGGAAGGGGGGTAGCGAGTGGGGTCGAGGAGGCCATGGAAAGGGGGGTAGCGAGCGGGGTCGAGGAGGCCATGGAAAGTCTGACACGGCGGCGGCGGCGGCGGCGGCGGCGATATATCTTTATAATATAGAGAGATATATATATATATATATATCTCTATATTATAAAGATATATCGCCGCCGCCGCCGCCGCCGTGTCAGACTTTCCATGGCCTCCTCGACCTCGCTCGTTACCCCCCCTCCTCCGCCCCTTTCCATGGCCTCTTCGACCCCGCTCGGCTCTTTTCGCCCCTCCCCTCCCCCTAACCCTTAGGATGGGTTAGGTCGTGTCAGGTTAGGTTAGGTTGCCTTGGTCAGGATAGAGTAGGTTAGGTCTGTAACCTAACCTAACCTGACCTGACCTTTGAGGTGTTAGGTAACCTAAACTAACTCGGCTAGGTTAGGTCAGGTCAGGTTGGGTTAGGTTGCCATGGTCAGGATAGTATGGGTTAGGTCAGGTTAGGTTGGGTTGCCTTGATCAGGATAGAGTAGGTTAGGTTGGTAACCTAACCTAACCTTACCTGACCTGACCTTTGAGGTGTTAGGTAACCTAACCTAACTAGGCTATGTTAGGTCAGGTCAGGTTGGGTTAGGTTGCCATGGTCAGGATAGAGTGGGCTAGGTTAGGTTAGGATGGGTTAGGTTGTGTCAGGTTGGGTTGGGTTGCCTTGGTCAGGATAGAGTAGGTTACGCTGGTAACCTAACCTAACCTAACCGTACCTGACCCCTAACCTTACCTGACCTGACCTTTGAGGTGAGGTTAGGTTAGGTCAGGTTGGGTTAGGTTGCCATGGTCAGGATAGAGTGCGTTAGGTTGGGTCGGGTTGGGTTAGCTTAGGTTAGGTAATCTAACCTAACCTTAGTCAGTATCCCAGCGATCTCGGCTCCGCTCGGCTTTTGTTTATCCCTCCCCCCCCCCCCTACCTCTTGCCCTGGGCCTCCTCGACCCCGCTCGGCTTCCCCCACCCCGCCCTCGGCTTTCTCGACCCCGCTCGGCTGTTTTCGCCCCCTCCCCCCAGCCCATTCGGCTTCCCTATCGAAAACTATCCTGAATAGCCGAAGATAGCCGAGGACAGCCGAGGAGAGCCAAGGGGAGCTGAACCCGGTCCTTCCCTCGGTCCGAGGGCCCAGGAAAGGGAAAGGGGGAAGCAGAGCCGAGGAGAGTCGAAGAGAACCGAAGAGAGCCGAGGATGGCCGAAGACAGCCGAAGATAGCCGAGGATAGCCGAAGATAGCCGAAGATAGTCGAGGATAGCCGGGGAGAGCCAAGGGGAGCCGAATCCGGTCCTCCCCTCGGTCCAAGGGCCCAGGAAAGGGAAAGAGGGAAGCAGAGCCCAGGCAGCCGAGGAGAGCCGAAGAGAACCGGAGAGAGCCGAGGATAGCCGAAGATAGCCGAGGATAGCCGAAGATAGCTGGGGCTAGCCGAGGATGGCCGAAGATAGCCGAAGATAGCCGAGGATAGCCGAGGATAACCGAAGATAGCCGTGGATAGCCGAGGATAGCCGAGGAGAGCACAAAATGTCTGACACGGCGGCGGCGATATATCCTAATAATCTCTACACACGACTTCAAGAGATACGAATCCGAGGACCTGGACTACGAGAAATACTCAGTGAATGACCTGGACAACGAGAACCACGAAGCCGAAGACCTGGACACTGGAAATACTTAGCGAAAGACTTGGACAACGAGGAATACGAAACGAAGGACCTGGGCAACGAGAACTACGAAGCCGAGGACCTGGACTACAAGAAATACTTAGCGAATAAGCTGGACTAAGAGATCTACGAAGCCCAGGACCTGGACTACGAGATCTACGAAGCCCAGGACCTGGACTACGAGATTTACTCACTGAACGACCTGGACAACGAGAACTACGAAGCCGAGGACCTGGACTACTAGAAATACTTGGCAAACGACCTGGACAACGAGGAATACGAAGAACCTAAAATCCACGGATTATTTGAATTTCAGAAACAACTGATACAAATTAGAATATGGGGGGTTGGCGCGCGTAGCGCGCAGGGGGGCGAAGCCCCCCTAGTATATATATATATATATATATATATTATATATATACTATATATATATATGTATATATATATATTTTTCATATATATAGTATATATACTATATATACTATATATATATATATATATATATATATAGGTGTATATATTATATATATATATATATATATATAGTATATGTATATATATATATATGTATATATATATATATGTATATATATATATATGTATATATATATATATATAGTATATGTATATATATATATATGTATATATATATATATACTACATATAGCATATATATAAGCCTAGCTATGCGGCCTAAAAACGGTGACAAAAAACGTTACAACGCTTTTTTTTAAAGAGGATATACGACAAGGGACTGATGCCCGATGTTGAGTACGCCACTTTAACTAGGAAAATATTGTTATTTATTCATTCGAATTTAAATTCTATTGATTCTCTACACTTCATACAGTATCCTAAAATATATTGACTGAAAGATAATAGCAATGGTGATGAACTGTTACTATTGGAGGTATCAGAGGGGATGGAGGGAGGGGGGGCCACCCGCCCACCCACTTCCCCCCCTTCCTCCAGGGGGTTACTTGGACTAATTCCACTGCTTGAAAGATTATTCATCTCCGACGTTTCGGGCGCTAAATATCTGCTCCCGGCCTCAGGAAAGGTTGTCTGGCGACTTCCCATCAAAGAGTGATCAAATTCCGCGCTCCCACCGGTATATATAGGTTGGTTGTAGGTGGCGCCAGCTACGCCTGGTGGCGCCGCCTTGGCCTGCTCATGGCTTCCCTCACCTCATCCCTGTACAAAGGTAACCATAATTTGTTAAGTTCTATGCTGGGTTGACTTACAGCATTTGGTGTCACTGCAATGCAGGCTGATTCCTTCAGCTTCCGTTTGATAGGATTGGATTCCTTCAACAATATCCGAGCATCATCCCACTGGAAGTGGTGTTCATTTTCCCAGGCGTGATCGGCCAATCTCGATTTCGATCGTTCGCACATTTTAACGTTTTTCCGGTGTTCCTGGATGCGAACGTTCAAGGGCCTTCCTGTTTCGCCGATGTACACGTCCCCACATTGGCATGGGATTCCGTATACACACTCCTTGCTTTCTTGCGCAGCATGTCGGGGCTTGGTTTCAGTCAACAAGCCACGCAAAGTGGACGTTGATTTGAACCGTACCTCAATGTCATATGCTCTGCATATGCGGCGGATCTTCTTTGCAGTTCCCGCTATATAGCGAATCGTCATGGCGAAACTCGGAGTGCCAACGTCCACAGGGTGTTCTGACCTCATTCTTTGTGTAGTGGTAGTCCGGTGTTGCGCTTTTTGCTGCGCTTTTTGAATGACCCTCTCAGGATAGCCGTTATTACGTAGAGTTTTTCGCACTATTTCTAGTTCCTTCCTTAGGCCTTCCGGCGTCGTACTGATCTGGAACGCGCGATCCATGAGACAGTGCGCCACACCTTTCTTCGTGCTACCTGAGTGGTTCGACTGGTAATCTAGATATTTTCCCGTGTGCGTGGGTTTCCGGTAAACGCTTGTTTGTAAGGTATTTTCCCAGCCTCTCTCTACTAGTGTATCCAGAAATGGGAGCGTATTGTTGTCTTCGACTTCCATTGTAAAATGGATTGAACGTTCGCATCCAGGAACACCGGAAAAACGTTAAAATGTGCGAACGATCGAAATCGAGATTGGCCGATCACGCCTGGGAAAATGAACACCACTTCCAGTGGAATGATGCTCGGATATTGTTGAAGGAATCCAATCCTATCAAACGGAAGCTGAAGGAATCAGCCTGCATTGCAGTGACACCAAATGCTGTAAGTCAACCCAGCATAGAACTTAACAAATTATGGTTACCTTTGTACAGGGATGAGGTGAGGGAAGCCATGAGCAGGCCAAGGCGGCGCCACCAGGCGTAGCTGGCGCCACCTACAACCAACCTATATACAGGGTGTAAATCTTAACTCTGTACATACTTATAGGGTGTGTAGGGGGTGCCAATACAAGCATTTTGAGGTATGACACCCATGGTCGGAAACTCATCCTAACCACTGTGGAGGGCTTTGAAGGATATGGTACCGTGCACGCTTGATCGCAGTTTAATGAATCAGATGTGTTCACTTTCGACCCAAGATTTTATTCAGCCGTAGACAACAGTACAAATGTTCTTGCGTGAAATGAACAAAACGATAAACTTAGAAATGAAAAAATAACGAAACAATTTCCGGTGATTTTAAACAGAATTTGAAAAAGTTATGGAAAACGAAAAGCCCAAGTGTGCCAAACCCCAATAGTTTTCCATAACTTTTTCAAAATCTGTTTGTAAGCACCGGAAATTGTTTTGCTATTTTTTTATTGCCAAGTTTATCGTTTTGTTGATTCCACACAAGATCATTTGTACTGTTGTCTACGGCTGAATAAAATGTTGGGTCAAAAATAATTACATCTTACTCATTACACTACGAAAAGCGCGCGGTACTAGAACCTTCGAAACCCTCCACAGCCGTTAGGATGAGTTTCCGACCTAGGGTGTCATACCTCAAAATGCTTGTATTGGCACCCCCTACACACCCTATAAGTATGTACAGAGTTAAGATTTACACCCTGTATACCGGTGGGAGCGCGGAATTTGATCACTCTTTGATGGGAAGTCGCCAGACAACCTCTCCTGAGGACGGGAGCAGATATTTAGCGCCCGAAACGTCGGAGATGAATAATCTTTCAAGCAGTGGAATTAGTCCAAGTAACCCCCTGGAGGAAGGGGGGGAAGTGGGTGGGCGGGTGGCCCCCCCTCCCTCCATTCCCTCTCCTACCTCCAATAGTACCCGGGTAACAATTTACATGGCCAGCCCACAAGCCACATTAATGCCATGTGGCATGAGCACGGCAATGCTGTCGGCCAGCCACATAGCAGGCCAATGTTCGATAACCATGCGGCGGCTATATGGTTTCAACATGGCCTTTTCACATGGCGATAATATGGCTAACTAAGCTAGGCTACCAATGTTGCACCATCTTGGCCGCCACCTTGCGCCACGACATCGATTTTATGTGGGCCAAGCTGGCACTGCGATGTTCCGTCACTACCTAGCATTGACCTGGCCGCCACTTCGCAATGCCATATGGCTTTCATACGGGCAAACCTGGCACTGCCATGTCTTGACGTGAACTGGCGACTACCTGGCCGCCACCTCACGATGCCATATATGGCTTTGATGTGGGCCAACCTGGTACTGTCGTGTCTTAGCGTTAACTGGCGACTACCTGGCCGCCACCTCGCGATGCCATGTGACTTTTATGTGGGCTAACCTGGTACTGCTGTGTCTTAACGTTAACTGGCGACCACTGGCGACTGCTGGCGACTACCTGGCCGCCACCTCGCGATGCCATATGACTTTTATGTGGGCCAACCTGGTACTGCCGTGTCTTAACGTTAACTGGCGACCGCTGGCGAATACCTGGCCGCCACCTCGCGATGCCATATGGCTTTGATGTGGGCCAACCTGGTACTGTCGTGTCTTAGCGTTAACTGGCGACTACCTGGCCGCCACCTCGCGATGCCATGTGACTTTTATGTGGGCTAACCTGGTACTGCCGTGTCTTGACGTTAACTGGCAACTACTCGGCCGCCACATCGCGATGCCATATGGCTTTCACGTGGGCTAACCTGGTACTGCTGTGTCTTAACGTGAACTGGCAACCGCTGGCGACCGCTGGCGACTACCTGGCCGCCACCTCGCGATGCCATATGGCTTTTATGTGGGCCAACCTGGTATTGCTGTGTCTTAACGTTAACTGGCGACCGCTGGCAACTACCTGGCCGCCACCTCGCATTGCCATATAGCTTTTACGTGGGGCAAGCTGGCACGGCCATGTCTTAAGGTAGCCTGGCATTTACCTGGTCTATACAATGCGTCGCCACCTACCTTAGTACCTTGTTATGCCGGTAGATGAGCGACAACGCTCGCAAGTAAAGTAACGTCGGCTTGGCTACACCTACCCGTTGCCGGCCGACCACAATCATAATTCACCTACGAGTCAAGCGACTCATACCGCCTACCCGGTAGTATAGTTCATAACAGTTCTTTTGGAATGACTACTGTGTGAATGAAATATATACTTAAAAGTAAAATAGAACTCAAGGAGCGGTACTCGTTCCAAAATAGAGTGACTGTCACATGACAGCTAACTGTGGAAATTTCATGGTTACTTCATGGCTTTCATGTTTCAGAGAGGTATCAAAATTACTGGCAACCAGATGGCCCACACATAGCAACGAGTAAGCGCTGCCATGTCGCTGCCAGGTCAAAACCATAAATGAACTATATTGTTTATGGACTTAGTTGCCATCAAGGAGCGACATAGTTTGGTCGTCGTTGCTAGGTGAAAGCCATGATAAAACCGACCACTGCCGACATAGCGGCCACATTGGTTAGGTGGGTTGGCCATGTAGCGGCCGTATGGTTGCCGCGTTGGATTGTTACCTGGCAACTAGTTGGCCTCCACATGGCAGAGAGATAGCGCCGCCATATCGCTGCCAGGTCGAAACCATAAGTAAACCATGCTGTTTATCCACCTAGCTGCCATCTAGGAGCGACATAGTTTGGTCGTCGTTGCCAGGTACTAGCCATGATAAAACCGGGATCGGCTGACATGGCGGCCACATTGGCTTGGTCGGTTGGCCATGTAGCGGCCATACGGCTGCCACTTCAAATTGTTACCCGGGTAACAATCCTAAAATATATTGGAACCGGAAGTAGCTGTGTAAAGATAATGGTTTGAAAAATATGATCATCTCAATGTGAGAATATGTAATGGTGACACGACAAGGGACTGACATTTTAGACAAGGACGATTTTTTGAATGATTTCAATTTAATTCACAATATTTGTTATTAAGTCCTTATAGTACTTGTTTTTCTGTATCCTTCATCAGTTGGAATTATTAAATATACTTGATGGTTGCCTAGATTACACATGGCAACATCAAGTTACCCAATTTTTGTAGAAGTACCCATATAACTTTTGTATAATTCTATATAATTCTATATAATTATATAAAATCATTTTTACTCGGGTATAATCATTACATTTTTATTATACGTATTTGACGACATCCTTTGCATAGACAATTATTATTAAATTGACAAAAATGATGAGAACATTTTTAAAAGGTCTTTTTCAAGTCAGTGTGCTAAATTCATATTTTCAAAGCAAAATTTTGTGTGCGCAAGGTGAATTTTCAAGTCCTCTAATGATCCTGTAAGATATGAATCTGCTTTGATGAAAGCCCATCGCAATTTATTAACATCAGTTAACTATGAAAACTCTATGATTCAATCTCTTGACCCTTATAATTTGAGGTGCATTATTATTTCTTCATTACGTGATGTGAAATTTTGGTTCAGAGTCTCAAATCTCCAAAAAGATTGAGGAAATGTAACAAGCAACGCAAAACTTTACATGTCGGCTGGTTGCATAGGTCAACTCCTGAAAAAAAATATCAACAGTTAAAACAACTAATGGGCGGAATCAAGGATCTAAAATTAAATAGTACGCATGAATATTCTGTCAATGAAATAAAAGAAATGGCAGTGCAGAATTTCACTAGTGATGAGAATTGCAGATTATTGAGTGATTGTACCATAAAACTGGGATATTTTGACGGCCGGGCAATCGAAGAGTTCAAAGATATTAATGGTCAATCATGTGGGTTATGGAAGTATTGTAAATCTGAGAACATATCCAGCTACAGACTTAGCTTATACATTCTAACAACAATAAAGTTGATGCTGAGAATGCAAAAGATGTCATTAAAAACAAAGACAATGTCGAAGAAAGTAGGGCAAGCATTGAGTCCCAGCAACCCGTGCAGAAATTGTATCAAGGCTCCGATCGGGACCTGATTATTTGGCCCGAATAATAATGAGGCCCCGATGCGGAAAAATAATAAGGGCCTCATAAGGCATGTAACATTTAGTTTATAAGGGCCTTGTAAGGAATATTGATCGGGCCCTCATTTTATAGCCTGAAAAAGACCCGAGGAATCTTTAGGGTTGAACCAAGGAAAAATAATAAGGCCCCGAATAGTCGTAATATTTGTTTTATTAGGGTCAAATGAGGAAGATTAATCGGGGCTCAATTACAATGCCCTGAAAGAGCCTGAATTAAAAGTAAGGCGCCAAAATAAGGTCCCCGATTACATTTTCTCATACAGTTTTATGCTGCTGTTGTTGTTAATTTTAAATATATTTGCTTTATTGACAAAATTATTACAAAAAAGATTTTATTAGGTACGTATTCTATGCCAGCAATAAAATGATCCATTGTGATGTATTACAACTTAACCTTGTGATTTGGACTTTGAAGGCATATACTATAAACTATAATATAACAAAAGTAAGTATGAAAAAGTTTCCATTGAGGAAAGCTAAGGGTATGAGATATGTATATTATGTATATATTAGGGTGTTTCATTTTTAGGCGATATTTTTTTTTTTCCATGTTATACTAGAAAATTTTATACTTTATAGAAAATAAAAAATATTGCGGCCTGGTAAAAGGTTTAAAGTCTAATAGCGGCGTAGCTCATTCAAAAATTCGATTTGCCACCTAAATAACACAGGAAAAAATTTTTTTTGGTTTAATTGAATTTTTCGTTGGTACAATTTTTTTTTTCGAAAGAACCATCGTATAGCTTTTGAAGAAAGTTAAATTCTCTACAAAAATGTCTCTGTGGTCGAAGACCGTACAACCAGTAGCTTCGGAGTTATAGCGCGTCAAACATGGACAATTTTCGCTATAACTCCGAAACTACTGGTTGTACGGTCTTCGATCACAGAGACATTTTCATAGAGAATTTAATTACCTTCAAAAGCTATAAGAAGATTTTTTCGAAAAAAAAAAAATTTATTAACGAAAAATTCAATTAAATCAAAAAAAAAAATTTACCTGTGTTATTTAGGTGGCAAATCGAATTTTTGAATGAGCTAAGCCGCTATTAGACTTTAAACATTTTACCAGGTGGCAATATTTTTTATTTTCTATAAAGTATAAGACTTTCTAGTATAACATAGAAAAAAAAAATATTATTCATCATGAATGTATCACTCGAAGTAGAAGTAATCGGAGAAGGGTCTCAATCAATCAAGTCGAGTCAATTTATGAAATGTGATGGCCTGACGTTTCGGCAGTGTTATGCTGCCCTCATCAGAGGCTATTTATTAGAAAAATTACAAGTTTGAATTTACAAAGGTCAAAATAATAAAATAATATAATATAATAAAACAGTTCAGTTAACTAGAGTCGAAAAACTAATACATAAAAGATTACGATCCTAGGTCAGTAAATTGACTCATATACAAACTGATAATATTTAGTCAAGGACGTTATATAAGAATTGTAGACGAAACAAATATAATGGTAGTCAAAAGAAGTCACATAAATACAAGGATTAACTTATACTATGGTAGTCAGAAGGAACTTTAATTACCTTATTATCTTATTCTAGTAGGTGATACGTGAAAAAACTAGGTGTCAAAGATCACCATAATCCCACTATGAGACGAGCTATGTGTCGTGCTATGCTAGTGGAAACGTTAAATGAGCAAGGTGGTGTGACGACGCACTTTATATACGTTGTTAACTAAGGCTCGTCTAATGTTGACACTCTACGAATGACGTCAATGACTGACGTCAGTACCTATGAGTGACGTCAATGAATGTTTATGATGAGGTAGTCTCTGAGGCCAACGTTTTTTCACGTAAACACCTGTGATAGAAATTGAATTTGCATGCATTTAAGAACAGCTTTTTGATCTTAGCCTATGTAGCATGTTAGAGTAAGGTAAGTGTAATTTTTTCGTGTCTTCTTTCTTATTAAGACTGTTAGGTTGTAAATTAATCTGTAACATCTCTGAGGTGATGCGCTTAGACCAAACTGATTCTCTATCAAGTACAACCGCATTATCCCAGTCGAAAGTGTGGTTAAATTCAATCTGGTGTGCAGAAACGACGGAGTGTGCTTCTGAGTTTTTCTTTATATTCTCTTTATGTTCTTTCAATCTGGTCTTAAGCTCACGTTTCGTTTCACCTACATATGACGCTGAACAATCATTACACTGAATCTTATATACTACATTACATTTATCATGTTCGTCAATGCGGTCTTTCCCTTTAGTAACCTGAACAGCCTAGTCTCTCTGAGAAGTCCTTAATGTAAGGTAAGGATACTATCCTACGTTTTGATGCAGATAGACCGTTGACTACCATGATGACAGAGGTAGTTCCTTCTGGGTCAGTCACCGTAATAACAATGTTAGTGCTATTGGTATGCGTGTTCTTTGATTTTAGATATTTTAACCTTTTAGTAATTAATCTTTCTGAGAAGTCGTCAGGGTAGTTGTTATCACGTAACAATGATTTTACTAAACTCAGGTTCTCAGCATGAAATTTCGAGTGAGATAACGATATGGCTCTGTCGACTAGATTAAACACCATTCCGCGTTTTTGAGATAAAGGGTGCATGGAGTTAAAATTCAAAAACCTTCCAGAAAACGTGAGTTTTCTGTACCAATTAGTGATCAACCCATTAGAATCGTCTCGTATCACATTAACATCCAAAAAACTAAGCTTACGTTCAACCTCAAAATCATGCGTGAACTGCAGGCGGTCATGGTAACCATTAAAAGTGTTAGTAACATAGTCTATGTTAGCGCTAGGAATGCACATGATAATATCATCCACATATCGGTAATAAAATAATGGTCTGAAATTCAACTTTGACAAACAGTCACGTTCCAGATCAACCATAAGATTGGGGACCCCATGGGAGAACCAAAAATTTGTTTATAGTACTGGTTGTCAAATTGAAAGTAGACGTTGTCTAACAAATACGTTACACCCGCTAATAATTCACTCAAAGGCATGGTGGTGTGGTGCGCGATAAATGAGTATCTGTTTACTTTCGCTGTCTTAACTAACTCCGTTGGTACATTAGTAAACAAAGAGGTAACGTCAAGAGAGATCAAAATACAATCATCAGGTACCTGGATATTACTAAGTTTTTCTATCAAATCCCAACTATGTTTAATATAAGAATCAGCTTTAGGAATGCTCTTGATTAGTAAATTACTCAGAAACTTAGAAATCCCATACGTAGGACTCCCAATTGCTGAGATGATGGGTCTGAGTGGCGTGTCTTTTTTTATGTATTTTAGGTAAACCGTACCCTTTGGCAAGACACGTGTTCGTTTGCGTTAATTCGTTCCTATGATATTGTTTAGCTAGGAAACTATTCGAGTTCTATCTGTCAAGAATTCTCTGCGAGGTCTTACGTAATGTGGTTAATGGATTCTTGTTTACTAATCTGTAGGTGGTGGTATCGGCAAAGAGAGTCTTTAATTTGAGTATGTAACTGTTTTTGTCAAGCGCTACTGTGACATTACCTTTGTCCGCATTAGTGAAGAAGATGTCTTTATTAGACTTTAAAAATTGTCGTGTAGTATTGAGTTTCTGTGCGACTAACCGGTCTTCAATACTAATATGTCTGTTAATCCGTGTAAAATGTTCGATGTTCTTAATTAATTTACTCCTAATCTCTTTCTTATTATCATCAGGAAATGACGGCGCATTAATAACGTGTTCTACATTTTTGATAACTTTAATTGTGGTCTCTTGGTCTAAACTAGTGAGTGGAGAAAATTTCGGACCCAGAGATACGGTTTCAATAACATCTTCAGGAATCGATGTTTGAGTTAAGTTCACAAACCAACGTTCCCTAGACTGAGTACAGGCTGGTGTTAGACCTTCCGTGTGTATGTGTTTAACTACAGGTCTGTGAGTCAAAACATTGAATTTACGCGCGAAGCTCGTATTCAGTTTATCAGTTAAGCGGACTTGGTTGTCTGTTTGATATGCAATTAAGTCATGAAGTACATCTTTCGGCAATGCGTCGCGTAGCAGGCTTAGGAGTCTATCTAATTTTTTCTCTAAGACGCACAAGTGGATGTGTAAGTCTTCAATCTCTACATTCAATAGGTTAGTTGTTAATAGCAAGATACTCTTACGTAATAAGCGAAATCCCGTTCTGCTGTGGCAGGTGATAGACTCCAATATGTCGCCGATCTGTTGAATGTGCTTGGGTCTTGTGTCGTAGGACCTGCATCGTAGTAGAAACCGCCGTTGTGCTGATGAGATGGTGATTTTTCTCTTAGTGTCTACCCATTCCTTGCAGATGGTAGTGGTTGTTCTTCCATGTACTTGTGTCAACAAGTTGTAGAAACTGGTGTTGTTGCAGGGTAACGTAGATTCAACCCTCGTCATATTATTCATCATGAATGTATCACTCGAAGTAGAAGTAATCGGAGAAGGGTCTCAATCAATCAAGTCGAGTCAATTTATGAAATGTGATGGCCTGACGTTTCGGCAGTGTTATGCTGCCCTCATCAGAAGCTATTTATTGGAAAAATTACAAGTTTGAATTTACAAAGGTCAAAATAATAAAATAATATAATATAATAAAACAGTTCAGTACTAATAAATACTAATAATAAAGACATCTTCTTCACTAATGCGGACAAAGGTAATGTCACAGTAGCGCTTGACAAAAACAGTTACATACTCAAATTAAAGACTCTCTTTGCCGATACCACCACCTACAGATTAGTAAACAAGAATCCATTAACCACATTACGTAAGACCTCGCAGAGAATTCTTGACAGATGGAACTCGAATAGTTTCCTAGCTAAACAATATCATAGGAACGAATTAACGCAAACGAACACGTGTCTTGCCAAAGGGTACGGTTTACCTAAAATACATAAAAAAGACACGCCACTCAGACCCATCATCTCAGCGATTGGGAGTCCTACGTATGGGATTTCTAAGCTTCTGAGTAATTTACTAATCAAGAGCATTCCTAAAGCTGATTCTTATATTAAACATAGTTGGGATTTGATAGAAAAACTTAGTAATATCCAGGTACCTGATGATTGTATTTTGATCTCTCTTGACGTTACCTCTTTGTTTACTAATTTACCCACAGAGTTAGTTAAGACAGCGATAGTAAACAGGGTTGCGATTCTGTAACTTTCCGCTAACTCGCTAACTCGCTAACTTTTCGCTCTAAGACCGTTGGTTGGCTGAGGAGCGTCCAATCGGAGATCGTTACGGGCCGCAACGATTTCCGATTGGACGAAGTTAGCGAGTTAGCGAGTTAGCGAGTTAGCGGAAAGTTACAGAATCGCAACTCAGATACTCATTTATCGCGCAGCACACCACCATGCCTTTGAGTGAATTATTAGCGGGTGTAACGTATTTGTTAGACAACGTCTACTTTCAATTTGACAACCAGTACTATAAACAAATTTTTGGTTCTCCCATGGGGTCCCCAATCTCACCGATTCTAGCGGACTTACTAGGAGTCGACCATAACTCCGGATCACAGATCTTGACCCAACTTTTGGGGGTGTTTTGACGTACCAAAATATGAATTATCTGATAGATAACTCTCCGGAATGGGCCTTCGACCCATCAATTTATTAAAATATATAATAAAAAATCAGCGTTAAATGAGTTTTCCAAATTGTCCTGAAATAATCTGTTTCTGCTTGACGTCTGGACTTCCTATACTGCGGTGAATATTTATACATTGAACGCAGTGGTTATTGTACATCGGATCCCTGAAATTTATCCTCCCAGGTATGGAAAATCATTTTATTCTGCGTCGATTACATCTATTAACACATTGCTTCTCGTTGTTCATCATATGTACAACATTCATTTGGTGAATTTGACGATGTCTTCCCACGTGAAAAATGTTGAATATAGTCAGTTTCAATACCTCACTGGCAGCATACAAATCCTGTAAATTACCACATAATAATAATTTCACCACAGTACTATAGTTCATATTTCGGAAGAATATACTTATATACTTATCTAATGGTACGACGTTTGGTCAGGATAAGTGTCAATCAAACGTCAAAGGTGACTGCCCGATTCAGAAACAAAGTGCTGCGTCGTCTGCGTCATCTGCTCGAAAAGCATTTGAGACTAATCAGATTGCGAGTTCGGTTCCGCACAGCCGTTGAGAGGTTAGTATGGTTATAGCTCAGCGAATCGTGCAAATATGGAAAAGAAAGTGCTTGTGACAAAACAATAGCCTGAAGATTAGACGACAGAGAACGATAGAACAAGTAGAAGCTGATGGTGAGTGTTAAACTACGCTCTAAATAACATAGCGCTCTGAATAACATAACGCTCTTACAAACATAGATGAAATAAAAAATAAAAATCAGTAAGGAAATAAGCAACTAGAAGTTGCGTTCTCAAATCGATGCGTGAATCTGTAGCATAAAACAATTTTACGATATGTTCTTGTGAAAGATTTTTGGTAGCTCTGAAAAGTGCTGATTGTTTTTGGCGTAATATTTTTACGCCACTGATAGTTATTGTTGTTGCTTTAGTTGTCGTTGTTGTTATTGTTATTAATATGAAATTGATATGTTCGGTTTCAGACGTTAGTGTAATATTTCGTGCATTGATGAGGATGGTACAGCTCGTAGAAGCAATGGAAGCACAAGTATTCCCGACACCAAGAACACTTTATGAAAGTCATGTACTTCCCGGTAGAATCGCCTGTAGCCAATGCGCACTTGCACCTAGTTTTGAACGGCTTTTCTGGAAAGCACACCTCCTTGACGTTCATGAAGACATCTCGGGTCTGGATCAGCTTCGAAGCAAACCAAGCGTACTCTATCATTTCATTGAAAATCGGAGCACAGAGTTGGTTTGTTACGAGCGACTGGATTTTGATGGCATCTTCCCGACTGTTGATTTGCCGTTGATCTTGCAACAAATAGGTGCTGTTTTGGAGCTCCTTAATGAGGATTTTGGCTTGTCTGTGGAAGTACACGTCCAATGGTTGCCAATATGCTGTGCAGCCAGCTGGAATCACTTGCAAATTACAGGTTGATTCTCCGCAGTCATTCTCGAATTTCCTAAATAAATTCCTATGTGATTGACCACCCCAGCTGTCTACTATCAGGCTAAAGTTATTGCCCTCTACATGCGGCTGCAGGACGTTGACCGTGTAGGAGTCAAATAGAGCCGTTGTCATCTTTCCGGACTTGGAACATGTCACATGAACATTTTTGTATGCACGACTGAGAGCCTCCACCTGTTCGCTGATTCTTGGACCAAATGTGCCTTTGGGTTCTTGAAGACAGATGAAAACCTTCGGCAGCAATTTTCCAGCGGCAGTGATGGTGTATTGGACAGTGTACGTGTGAGTGACTTTATTTAGATCTCCTAAATAGACATCAACACTTTTTTGGCCAATGTGCGCCATTGTTCGATGCACATCGGTTCTGTATTCACAGCCCATTTGATCGGTATTCAACACAAGGTTGCGATCAAATCCGCAGATCGAATTGGAGCAGTCAGTTTGGAATTTCTCAGCTGATTGCAGAAGTTCTTCTAATGACCTGTTTTCTGTGGATTTGACACGTCTGGTCACTTTTCGCTGGCCGATGCGAAATTCTTGTTTGAACCGAGTCGTCCAAGTTGCTGAAGCTGTGAAATTGAAATCTTCGGACCTGTACTGCATAGCAGCCTGCAAAGCCCACTCTTGTAGGTTTCTGGTGGTTACAGGTAAGTTCTTTTGACGAGCTTCACAGAATCTCTTATAAGTCCATTTTTTAATGGCATTGCTCTTGTCAAACTTTGTTCCCCCTTTTCGGATTTCGTTTTTCCATCTCACCAGCTCGTCCATTCTTGTCAGACAAGCAGCACCTTTAACTTTCAAGGTTTTAAAGGTCCACTTGGGATGTTGTCTAGCAAGATTTACAACTTGGATCTTCTTCTCTAGATCAACAGTTTGAAGCTTCGATTTCTTCACTTCCGGCTCGTAATCACTTGACAGCGGCTGACTGACCGATGGAGATGATTCTATTTGAGAAACAAATTTATATTCTAGTTTTTAGGGTTTATGAAATTAATTTTTTTGTTTACTTATTTAGCTTTAGTTAGGTTTAATCTATTCAATATTATTCCTTACTCAATTAGCGTAAGTTTATTTAATCTAATATTCTAGTTATTTAGCTTAAGTTTGTTACCAGTAGGATAAGTATTTATTTAGCTTCAGTAGTTAGTAGAAAATGTATGAATTGAAGTGAAAGGTTTTACCTGTCAGAGATGATTCTTGGCTAGATTCTTGACTTCCAACATTTTGGCGATCATCAGAGGCACCTTCGGTAAATTCATCCTCTGTATACAACTCCTCTGTTTCAACCAGCTCATGGTCTCCAACTAGTTCCAGTAACGTGTCCGCCATTTCATCGCCCAAAAGCCAAGCTTGCTCAGAAATTTCTGTCACTGCTTTTTCAGTGACGATTCCCTTACGCTTGAGAATTGCAACGCAAGCATATAAAATCTCACTCAGCAATTGTGCTGAAGATTCGTCAAAATCTTCATTACAGGGGTTAGGACCAGTGCTTGGCCCGCTAGCCATCTTTCCCCAATGTATGAAAAATTGACAATAACGACAATAACGAAATAACAAAAACAGTGAAAAATAACAATAGTAATAACAACAACTAATGAACAATACGAATGACAACAACAAATGAACAATATTTGTAACGATGCAACGGATAATGGAGCAGTAGCAAAGACAGATTGACGAATGAAATTTTTAAAAGTTGTTATTCAACTGATAATCCATCAGATGGCGTTCTGTGACGGCCAGATGTGTTACCTTACCGACATGAGCTGTTGCCGTTTATCGATCAAGATCTGTCAAACGTGCGGAGCCGTGTATGCACTATGTTTGTCAGTTTTACGTAAGCCGTGCAAAATTAATTCGAACGAGACAGTAATATGTAGCAAAAAATGTTTGCTAACTCTTAATATGGAAGGTGTTATTGCAGCAGTTCGATTCTAAATTCGGCAGTATAGCCCGAAGATATCTAATCGTACGAATTAACCTCACTCATCCCGACCAAACGTCGTACCATTAGATAAGTATATAAGTATATTCTTCCGAAATATGAACTATAGTACTGTGGTGAAATTAATATTATGTGGTAATTTACAGGATTTGTATGCTGCCAGTGAGGTATTGAAACTGACTATATTCAACATTTTTCACGTGGGAAGACATCGTCAAATTCACCAAATGAATGTTGTACATATGATGAACAACGAGAAGCAATGTGTTAATAGATGTAATCGACGCAGAATAAAATGATTTTCCATACCTGGGAGGATAAATTTCAGGGATCCGATGTACAATAACCACTGCGTTCAATGTATAAATATTCACCGCAGTATAGGAAGTCCAGACGTCAAGCAGAAACAGATTATTTCAGGACAATTTGGAAAACTCATTTAACGCTGATTTTTTATTATATATTTTAATAAATTGATGGGTCGAAGGCCCATTCCGGAGAGTTATCTATCAGATAATTCATATTTTGGTACGTCAAAACACCCCCAAAAGTTGGGTCAAGATCTGTGATCCGGAGTTATGGTCGACTCCTAGTAAGAGTGGTAAGTCAAAAAGCAGTCCTTGTTCGCTGATAAACATAACGGTACATTACAAATGTTGCAAATCCATGCACTTCGCTTCTCAGCGGCTTTTGTGCTACAAGAAGCACACCGTCTGGGATTTTTAGTATGTACCGGCATGTGAGAAGATTCGGAGCGTCTTTTTTGAACAGGCACTTCAGGCTTGTGATGATCGACGACTGTAGATTGACGTTTTCTTCCTTTCATCTTTGGAACGTTGTGTCCAACTAGTCCGTCTACCAAATGCAGTCTGAAGTTTTTCAGAGAGAGAGAATCTCCCTGCTCCTTGTTGGAGTATATGATAAAGGCATTCGTCACAGACAGGTCAACAAAATGCCAAAATATCCTCAGCCACCATCTTTTGGACTTACGATCAATTTTATATGTTGACAATAAACGATCAGCATTATCAACAAAACCTATATACTTATTGTAATCAGAACATATCACTGGACAGTCTATCTGCGTTAGAGTGCCATCTTTCTGTCTTCGATTCACAGTTGTGACATGGCGTGGATCATGATAATTAGACAAGAAATAGACAGCTCTCTTGTCCATCCATTTGACCCAACGAATACCAGTGTTTGATGTTCGAAATTCATATTGTCCGTGATTCATCTGTTTATCTGATAATTTGGCATTCGGTAATCTTGCACGATTGGAACGTACTGTTCCACATGCAAAAATATGGTCTTGTTTCAGTGAAATCATGAGTTCAACGCCAGTGAAAAATGTTGTAATTGGGATCCTGAGATCCTTTATACAACTACGATTTGTTTGAGGATCCGTTGTCGAATTAGGAGTTGAAACTCGGTTGTACAAAGTGATTCAAGTTTATTAATGTATGAAGAGTTTACAAAAGGTGATTTACTACGTCTAACTGAGATCTGGCATAACCTGCCCTAATATCGGTCTTGATGTTCTGACGATGAGTATTATATTCATCGTTTATTTATTACGTATAAGGAGGTCGCCTTGTTTCTGCAATTGTTGTTAGTTGCGTCAAGCCTCGCACTTGCACATTCCAGAGTATTGCCAAAGTGTGTCTCAAAACATCTGGATTGCAACACCTTGATACTCTGGTTGCAACATCCCTCCCCCCTTAGAGAGACAAGCCCTTAGGATTTTCTTCTGAAATCAGACAAATCTGCTGGCTTGCGTCGTTGTGCGTACGCTTGCCTATTATGTTATCTCTAGGTTAGTGGTTTACATAATGTATCCCGTTACAATGTTTTTATATAATCGATTCTTAGTCTAGGTTAGTATGACCTATTTTCTATATCATTTTTCTATCAGTCTAAATTGTTTCAAATTTCTAGTTCCAAATTTCCTACTCAAGTCATATTATTCAACAAAAGGTTTCAATCGATTTACATGTACTCTGAGATTCTTCCTATTAACCTTTATGGTGTAATTAACGTCTGAGTTTACCTCTAGAATAGTATAAGGACCAATCCATTGAGATAATAGCTTCTTCGATCTTCCTCTGCGTACAGTCTCGTCGTATAGTAATACCTTATCTCCAACTTTGAACCCTCTTTATTTGGTTCGTCGGTCGTACTCGATTTTTGACTTCTCCTTGGCTTCTTGCAGATTTTCTTTGGCTATCAGATTGCTAGCTCGCAATCTCTCTCGTAATTCTCGTGCGTAGTCGTCATAGGTGTACGTTGGTTCTGGATCCTTTTTCAGCGATGTTGGTAGTTCAGCTCGGTGTCCATACACCAGCTCGAATGGTGTAGATCTCGTTGCAGTGTGTGGCGTCGTGTTATATGCAAACATAGCATATGGTAACCATTCGTCCCAGTTGCTCTGTTCTTCGTTTATGTAATGTCTCAGATATTCAGCTAACGTCCTATGTGATCGTTCTAAGGCTCCATTGGATTCAGGATGATAGGCCGTCGTCTGAATCTTGTCGATCTTCAACAATTTACTAGTATCTTTGAAAACGTTACTCAAAAAGTTCGTACCTTGATCGGTGAGTATTCTCTGTGGTATTCCGTGTTCGCATACGATCCTGGTCGCGAATTCCTTAGCTACAGTGTTAGCTTCTTGGTTCGGAATAGGTATTGCCTTGCTGAATTTTGTTAGACAATCTTGAAACGTAAGGATATATTTATTTCCTTGTTCTGTTTCCGTCAGTGGTCCTACGATATCCAATGCACATTTCTCAAACGGTTGATTGGGAGTGTCGGTTATGACCATTGGTGCCTTCGTCTTCTTGCTGAGTTTATTCTTCTGGCAATTCTCGCATCTCGAAATGTGTTCCTCGACTTCCTTCCGTAATCCAGGCCAATCGTACTTCAATCGGATTCGTTCGATCGTTCGATTAACTCCTTGATGTGCTCCTAATGGCGTATCGTGGTACTCATAGATGATCCTGTTCCGATCTTCCTCGGAATATTCTTGTTCTCGGTTGTTTAATTCTTCCTCTTCTTTCCGCTGACTTCTGGTCACTGCGTACATGCGACTCAAGGCATCTGCGTTGGTATTTGCCTTTCCTGCCTTGTACTCGATCTCATAGTCGTATTCTTCCAGCTTCAGTCGCCATCTCATGAGTCGTGATCCTGGATCTTTGACTCCGAATAACCATGTGAGTGGTTTGTGATCTGTAACAATCTTAAATCTGGTACCATATACATACGGTCTGAAATGATTAACTGCCCAGACTATGGCCAATAATTCCTTTTCTGTAGTGCTGTAATTGCCTTCTGCCGAATTTAGAGTCCTACTTGCGTATGCTATTGGCAAGTCGCTTCCTATTATTCCTTGCGACAGGACTGCTCCGATAGCCTTGTCGGATGCGTCTGTCGTCACGATGAACGGTTGTTCGAAATCTGGATATTGTAGAATTGGTGCGGTCGTCAACGTCTTCTTCAAATTTTCAAAAGCTTCTTGTTCCCTCGAAGTCCATCCAAATTTCACCTCTTTCTTTAGCAAATGTGTAAGCGGTTTTGCTAAACTCGAGAAATTCTGTATAAATCGTCTGTAATATCCGGCCAAACCCAGAAATCCTTGAACATCTTTTACAGTCTTTGGAATTGGAAATTCTTCTCCTGCTCGGATCTTCTCTGGATCTGCTTTTATTCCATCTCTAGTGATGACGTGTCCCAAGAAGTTGACCTCTTTCCTCAGAAACTCACACTTGTCAGGTTGTAACTTCAATGAATTCTGTCGTAAGCGTTCAAGTACCTCTTCCAGTCGTTTGTTATGTTCGTGCAAACTAGGAGCATGTATGACAATATCATCGAGATAGACATAACACCTAAGGCCTTGTATTCCTGAAAGTACAGTATTCATTAACCGTTGAAACGTAGCAGGTGCATTCTTCAGTCCAAAAGGCATGCGATTGTATTCGTAGTGACCATGTGAAGTGGAAAATGCCGTCTTGCACTTATCCTCCTCTTCCATTGGAATTTGGTGAAATCCTGATGCTAGATCTAGTGTAGAGAAATATTTTGCCTTACCCAACTGGTCCAATATCTCGGTAATATTAGGCAGTGGAAAGGAGTCTCCTACAGTAACCTCGTTCACCTTACGGAAGTCAACTACGACTCTCATCTTCGTTTTTCCTGATGCGTCTGCCTTCTTCGGTACTACCAGCAGTGGTGCATTCCATTGGCTTTTGCTCTGTCTGACTATCCCGTCGGCAAGCATTTTATCTACCTGCTCGTTTATCTCCTGCTTGTGTTTTTCTGGAAGTCTATAAGGTCTTACATTTATTGGCGCAATATCTGGATTTGTAGTAATTCCCTGACTAGCTGCGTTCGTGTAACCCAGATAGTCTCCTTCTAAGTGAAATACATCATGAAATTCTTCACAAATATCCAGTAAGCTTTCTTTTTCTTCTCGATTCAGATGACTCGTACGTAGGTTGTCTCTCAGCTGTCGCATTCGGCTCGCGTTACTCGGTGTCATTGCTCGACATGCATAAACTTGCGTCATATCTGTGTGCTCTTGGCCTAGTGCTGCTATTTGTACACACGGCTGTTCCAGTTCTACATCATAATCGTTTGTATTCAAAATGCTGACTTTGCACTCACCGTCGACTGCGTTGGTGATGCAACTCCCCATGTATACTCCTGGCTGTAACTCGATTCCTTCGACGATACCTTCCGTGTCGTCATGTGTCTTTGCACGGACTATCTTCTCGCTTCTTCGTTCAAGCGATATGTGAGCTCCTGTGGCTCCTAAATTCCATGTCGTTCCGTACAATCTTGCGTATTTTCCAGATCTGAGCTCGACGTCATGCTTCTCGAGGAAGTCGCCTCCTAAGAGACCGTCTGCTTCTAGTGGAAAATCGTCTTTAACTGCGTAAAAAGGGTGCGATATGTGCCTATCACCAACCCTTATATTTAACCTGACCTTACATAAAGTTGCAACCGGTGTTCCGCCTATTCCTCTGAGCGTGATCACACCGTCTTCAGCCATTACTTCGCCGTCGATTTTTCCAACCTTTACTAAGCTTACCTCAGCTCCTGAATCTAATAGCATAGTTCCGTGTCTCGTTTTGAATTCATCTGCCTTGATCGTCGCGTGGTTTTTCTGTTTGGATCCATTTATTAGGCAATTTACTGGTACGACGCGATACGGTTGCCTGTCCGCCGCGCCTGCTACTCGTTTCCCGAAGTCTCTTCGTCTCGCCTGCTGGCGTTCCTAGAATGACTTGGTTGGACCCGTTCCTCTCTTCTAGGAGGTCCCTGATTTCTCCCGTAGCCTCGCCTATTTTCTTCGGCTAATCTGGCTCTACAATCTCGAATAAAATGCCCTGGTTTTCTACAAAAATGACAAATTACCTCAACTCTTCTCACGTATCTGCTTGGTGTCGGCAATCGTTGCGGATAACTGGATCCTGTCTTCGCTGAGCGACACTCTCGTGCAAGGTGTCCTGGCTTCCCACAGTTATAGCAACTATTTCCTCTGTTACCTTCTCTGCTGTTGCGCGGTTGATTGTGTTCCCGATCCGATCCACGAATGGGGCCTAAATCTCGTTCTTCTTCTATCGCAAGTGATATGGCTTCTCTCAGCTTCTCACATCGTCGGCTCTTGACTAATACCTTTAGCCTGTCATTTAACCCTCGTACAAAAATATTAACAGATTGCTCATGGATTTGGCGTTCCAACGTTGACTTTGAATCTTCGACTGCTGCTTCTTCCATCGTTAACTCGACTACCTGCGCGGTGAGTTTTTCAACTCGTAATCCGTATGACTTGGCGTCCTCGTTTGGTCGTTGCCTACAGCTGTTGAATTCAACCTGTAACGAAGCTAATGTCCGTGTATCGATGCTCATCGACTTCAGCTCTTCCTCCAGTGCCTTCTAGGTGTCAATTGTTTTGTATTCTAAAGCTAGTGACGGAGCACCTTTGATCCGCGTGCTCAAAACAGCCTTCAGTGGGTTTTGCGTATCTGCAGGTCGTATTATTTCACGTGCATATTTACAAGAGCGTATAAAATCACAAACTTTTCCTCGGTCACTGCTATCGAAGATCTCGATGTCCTTCAGCACTTGTCTCACGGTGACGGTATTTTCTGCCATGTTAGTTAGAGGTTGATTATTCCTTTCACGATGCCTGCTTTCGGTGCCACGACCACTATTCTTCTGATTCACTCGCTCGATACTTGATTTACTTGTACGATTCGACGATCCTCGCCGCTGCCACCAGTTGTTGTAATTGGGATCCTGAGATCCTTTATACAACTACGATTTGTTTAAGGATCCGTTGTCGAATTAGGAGTTGGAACTCGGTCGTACAAAGTGATTCAAGTTTATTAATGTACGAAGAGTTTACAAAAGGTGATTTACTACGTCTAACTGAGATCTGGCATAACCTGCCCTAGTATCGGTCTTGATGTTCTGACGATGAGTATTATAATCATCGCTTATTTATGACGTATAAGGAGGTCGCCTTGTTTCTGCAATTGTTGTTAGTTGCATCAAGCCTCGCACTTGCACATTCCAGAGTATTGCCAAAGTGTGTCTCAAAACATCTGGATTGCAACACCTTGATACTCTGGTTGCAACAAAAAGTTGTCAAAATAAACATGGTGATTTCCACCAACAAGCTCTCGCGTGAGGTCCTTCACATCTCTTGCTCCCAATTGCTTTTCAATACTCTCTGTCTTGCCTGTGTATACTTGAAATTCGCACACGTAGCTCGATTTATCCGCGCGTACCCGAACCTTGTACCCTCGTTTTATAGATTTAGCCGGCATATACTGCTTCAAACTACTTCGGCCCTTGAATTTTATCATTGATTCATCGACAGACTGATATTTACTTGGTTTCCAACAGTTCTTGAATGTTTCACCAAATCTCGTCAATAATGGTCTCAATTTATATAATTTGTCGTGATTTGGTCTACCTTTTTAGCTTCTTTAGTATTATCCGAAAGATGTAAATTATTCAGAATAAATCCAAAACGGAGAAGGGTCTCAATCAATCAAGTCGAGTCAATTTTTGAAATGTGATGGCCTGACGTTTCGACAGTGTTATGCTGCCCTTATCAGAGGCTATTTATTGGGAAAAATTACAAGTTTGAGTTTACAAAGGTCAAAATAATAAAATAATATAATATAATAAAACAGTTCAGTTAACTAGCGTCGAAAAACTAATACATGAAAGACTACGATCCTAGGTCAGTAAATTGACCCATATACAAAACTGATAATATTTAGTCAAGGACGTTATATAAGCATTGTAGACGAAACAAATATTGGTAGTCAAAAAAAGTCACATAAATACAAGGATTAACTTATACTATGGTAGTCAGAAGGAACTTTAATTACCTTATTATCTTATTCTAGTTGGTGATACGTGCAAAAAACTAGGTGTCAAAGATCACCATAATCCCACTATGAAACGAGCTATGTGTCGTCCTATGTTAGTGGAAACGTTATATGAGCAAGGTGGTGTGACGACGCACTTTATATACGTTGTTAACTAAGGCTCGTCTAATGTTGACACTCTACGAATGACGTCAATGAATGTTTATGTTGAGGTAGTCTCTGGGGCCAACGTTTTTTCACGTAAACACCTGTGATAGAAATTGAATTTGCATGCATTTAAGAACAGCTTTTTGATCTTAGCCTATGTAGCACGTGAGAGTAAGGTAAGTGTAATTTTTTAGTGTCTTCTTTCTTATTAAGACTGTTAGGTTGTAAATTAATCTGTAACATCTCTGAGGTGATGCGCTTGGACCAAACTGATTCTCTATCAAGCACAACCGCATTATCCCAGTCGAAAGTGTGGTTAAATTCAATTTGGTGTGCAGAAACGACGGAGTGTGCTTCTGAGTTTTTCTTTATATTCTCTTTGTGCTCTTTCAATCTGGTCTTAAGCTCACGTTTCGTTTCACCTACATACGACGCTGAACAATCATTACACTGAATCTTATATACTACATTACATTTATCATGTTCGTCAATGCGGTCTTTCCCTTTAGTAACCACTGATCTTAAGTTACTGTTAACACTAAACACAGGTGACAAGTCAAATTTCCTCAGTGAACAGCCTAGTCTCTCTGAGAAGTCCTTAATGTAAGGTAAGGATACTATCCTACGTTTTGATGTAGATAGACCGTTGACTACCATGATGACAGAGGTATTTCCTTCTGGGTCAGTCACCGTAATAACAATGTTAATGCTATTGGTATGAGTGTTCTTTGATTTTAGATATTTTAACCTTTTAATAATTAATCTTTCTGAGAAGTCGTCAGGGTAGTTGTTATCCCGTAACAATGATCTTACTAAACTCAGGTTCTCAGCATGAAATTTCGAGTGAGATAACGATATGGCTCTGTCGACTAGATTAAACACCATTCCGCGTTTTTGAGATAAAGGGTGCATGGAGTTAAAATTCAAAAACCTTCCAGAAAACGTGGGTTTTCTGTACCAATTAGTGATCAACCCATTAGAATCGTCTCGTATCACATTAACATCCAAAAAACTAAGCTTACGTTCAACCTCAAGTTCATGCGTGAACTGCAGGCGGTCATGGTAACCATTAAAAGTGTTAGTAACATAGTCTATGTTAGCGCTAGGAATGCACATGATAATATCATCCACATATCGGTAATAAAATAATGGTCTGAAATTCAACTTTGACAAACAGTCACGTTCCAGATCAACCATAACTAGGTCCGCTAGAATCGGTGAGATTGGGGACCCCATGGGAGAACCAAAAATTTGTTTATAGTACTGGTTGTCAAATTGAAAGTAGACGTTGTCTAACAAATACGTTACACCCGCTAATAATTCACTCAAAGGCATGGTGGTGTGCTGCGCGATAAATGAGTATCTGTTTACTATCGCTGTCTCAACTAACTCTGTTGGTACATTAGTAAATAAAGAGGTAACGTCAAGAGAGATCAAAATGCAATCATCAGGTACCTGGATATTACTAAGTTTTTCTATCAAATCCCAACTATGTTTAATATAAGAATCAGCTTTAGGAATGCTCTTAGAGTTAGTTAAGACAGCGATAGTAAACAGATACTCATTTATCGCGCAGCACACCACCATGCCTTTGAGTGAATTATTATCGGGTGTAACGTATTTGTTAGACAACGTCTACTTTCAATTTGACAACCAGTACTATAAACAAATTTTTGGTTCTCCCATGGGGTCCCCAATCTCACCGATTCTAGCGGACCTAGTTATGGTTGATCTGGAACGTGACTGTTTGTCAAAGTTGAATTTCAGACCATTATTTTATTACCGATATGTGGATGATATTATCATGTGCATTCCTAGCGCTAACATAGACTATGTTACTAACACTTTTAATGGTTACCATGACCGCCTGCAGTTCACGCATGAACTTGAGGTTGAACGTAAGCTTAGTTTTTTGGATGTTAATGTGATACGAGACGATTCTAATGGGTTGATCACTAATTGGTACAGAAAACCCACGTTTTCTGGAAGGTTTTTGAATTTTAACTCCATGCACCCTTTATCTCAAAAACGCGGAATGGTGTTTAATCTAGTCGACAGAGCCATATCGTTATCTCACTCGAAATTTCATGCTGAGAACCTGAGTTTAGTAAGATCATTGTTACGGGATAACAACTACCCTGACGACTTCTCAGAAAGATTAATTATTAAAAGGTTAAAATATCTAAAATCAAAGAACACTCATACCAATAGCATTAACATTGTTATTACGGTGACTGACCCAGAAGGAAATACCTCTGTCATCATGGTAGTCAACGGTCTATCTACATCAAAACGTAGGATAGTATCCTTACCTTACATTAAGGACTTCTCAGAGAGACTAGGCTGTTCACTGAGGAAATTTGACTTGTCACCTGTGTTTAGTGTTAACAGTAACTTAAGATCAGTGGTTACTAAAGGGAAAGACCGCATTGACGAACATGATAAATGTAATGTAGTATATAAGATTCAGTGTAATGATTGTTCAGCGTCGTATGTAGGTGAAACGAAACGTGAGCTTAAGACCAGATTGAAAGAGCACAAAGAGAATATAAAGAAAAACTCAGAAGCACACTCCGTCGTTTCTGCACACCAAATTGAATTTAACCACACTTTCGACTGGGATAATGCGGTTGTGCTTGATAGAGAATCAGTTTGGTCCAAGCGCATCACCTCAGAGATGTTACAGATTAATTTACAACCTAACAGTCTTAATAAGAAAGAAGACACTAAAAAATTACACTTACCTTACTCTCACGTGCTACATAGGCTAAGATCAAAAAGCTGTTCTTAAATGCATGCAAATTCAATTTCTATCACAGGTGTTTACGTGAAAAAACGTTGGCCTCAGAGACTACCTCAACATAAACATTCATTGACGTCAGTCTTAGGTACTGACGTCAGTCATTGACGTCATTCGTAGAGTGTCAACATTAGACGAGCCTTAGTTAACAACGTATATAAAGTGCGTCGTCACACCACCTTGCTCATTTAACGTTTCCACTAACATAGGACGACACATAGCTCGTTTCATAGTGGGATTATGGTGATCTTTGACACCTAGTTTTTTGCACGTATCACCAACTAGAATAAGATAATAAGGTAATTAAAGTTCCGTCTGACTACCATAGTATAAGTTAATCCTTGTATTTATGTGACTTTTTTTGACTACCAATATTTGTTTCGTCTACAATGCTTATATAACGTCCTTGACTAAATATTATCAGTTTTGTATATGGGTCAATTTACTGACCTAGGATCGTAGTCTTTCATGTATTAGTTTTTCGACGCTAGTTAACTGAACTGTTTTATTATATTATATTATTTTATTATTTTGACCTTTGTAAACTCAAACTTGTAATTTTTTCCAATAAATAGCCTCTGATGAGGGCAGCATAACACTGCCGAAACGTCAGGCCATCACATTTCAAAAATTGACTCGACTTGATTGATTGAGACCCTTCTCCGATTACTTCTACTTCGAGTGATACATTCATGATGAATAATAAATCCAAAACGATTACCTGTCATCAATGAACTTATACACGGATCATTCAGTTTCGGATCCAATGACCAACAGTCACGGTATGAAGGTAATTTTTTCACTCCCATTAGAATATTGATACCTAGAAACGTAATCAATTCGTCTTTTGTTATGAAGTCATTTCTTTTCTTTTGGTCGATGTAGAGATTCGTTTGGTCAACTATCAAATTTATCAAATCATCAGGAAAAAGACAATTGAATATCTCATGTGGAGATGTTGCATTTTCGGGGATATTTGGCCCAAAATCTTTTGTAAATGGCGAGTCGTTCTTCTTTCTTCCACGACTCGTCCATACTTCATCTCCTGAATCTTCTGTGACGTTTCCGTCATCAGAAGGGTCGTCATCAGAATAATTTGGAATTTCGTCAGTTGGTGTTTCTGTAAAATTGTCATGATCTGATGAATAGCAAAGTCCATCATTAGACTCGGTGTCACTGGGAACATTCAATTGTACTATTTTCCGCGGCATTTTGGCAACGAACGAACGACGGACAAGTGGGAAGATCTAAGTATTTTCGGCCCTTCGCAACTCTTAGCCTTAATTCGAATGTAGCGGAAACACCGGCGTGAGCTTTCTCGTATACCCTATCCTAAATTGTGAGAGTGGTTACCATATCTATAGTACGAGACCTCGAAAGTGCGCGATCACCAAAAATTCGTAGTTAGAGCTTTCCATTTGTCCGTCGTTCGTTCGTTGCCAAAATGCCGCGGAAAATAGTACAATTGAATGTTCCCAGTGACACCGAGTCTAATGATGGACTTTGCTATTCATCAGATGATGACAATTTTACAGAAACACCAACTGACGAAATTCCAAATTATTCTGATGACGACCCTTCTGATGACGGAAACGTCACAGAAGATTCAGGAGATGAAGTATGGACGAGTCGTGGAAAAAAGAAGAACGACTCGTGCCGCTATTTCGACTAAGTAATTAGCTCTGAAGGTACGGTGAGCTAAGGAAAGAGCTACGTCTTCCTCTCCCTAAACACACCCTTGAAGACCCTTAGCGTTGATTCAACTATTGACCCCGTGATAACGGGTCCGACGAGCCACGTTGAGGCGACTCAAGACAAGTGTAAGTCTCACAGCGTAGTCTAGCTTCGCTGCGAGATCCCGTCCGTCACCGCGTTCCGTACAAGGCAGAGGTCTAGCGCGTTCTGACTCTGGAATTCTCGCAAGTCCTGACGGACGCGTTGCTGCCACCCTGCGGCGAGCGGTCGAAGCTGGTAGCGCGAACTATTACCTTCGACGCAGCGAACCAAAGGCTATCCGCCCCCTCTGGTCGGTAACTCTCTCGCCGCTCCGGAGGTAATACCGACTGTCGCTATTTCTCTTCTTACCCTCCGATCCCTCTTTACTTACCTACTCTACTCTATTACCCTCTTTTCTATATACCCACCAACTGCCTACTGAGCCAACGCGGGGCAGCACCATGAGTAATTCAAATAATGAAAATATTAATATTTTAATAGAATTCCCGTTCCCGGAGGAGTTTCGGTGCCCGTTCTGCTACGAGCACAATCACGGGCGGAAGACGGGAGGTGTGTTCGAGGGGCACGGGGAGCTGGTGAAGCATGCCAAAAAATACCATCCTAACAACTCAATAATTAAAAAGTGTGCCGCTTGCTGCTTCATCGGCGAGGGAGTCTATGCCCTGAAGCTGGTGAAGCAGCACTACGCTAAGCGGCACCAAGCTGTGGACTCGGCTCCACGTGCTCCGAGAGCTGCCACCGTCCGATTACCCGGCGCAAACGTAAATGTCTGTGATAGTCTTAGTAGTAATAATGTAAATAATCTGACTAATACCTCGAGCCGAGGGAGGCTCGATAATTTTATTTTAAACAGATTGCCTGGACCGGGACGGGGGACAGCCTCCGCCACCACCAGCCGATCAACCGCAACGACGATGAGGAGCCAACGGACGGCGGTAACGACGGCTGCAGCAACCATCCCATCGCCACCAGCTGCAGCCAGACGCGGGGACAACTCCACCCTGAGCCCCGCAGCAGAGACGACGACCTCGACGCCATCTACATCCCAGGTGTCGACTCTAACGCCGACACCTGAAGTGCCACGGCCAGACATGGCCACCCCAACGACGACGGGGAGCGGTCCAAGCTCCCCCAGAGAGTCCCTGCCCTCCTTCTACGCAGGTCCAATGACGAGGAGCCGGAGGGCCTCCAGCGTCCCGGTGGGCGACCGGCTAGCGGCTCAACGCAACTCCATCTCCAGGCGAGCCGCGGTGCCTAAAACAGCTGTAGCAACGGTGAGGAAGATAGCCCCGGCGTCGACGAAGGGGCGCTCGCCTGTCACCACACAATCTCCAACGGTGACAGGCTCTACGAGGCGCCCCTTAGCAACTACCACCCTGAGACCAACTCCGCCGGGGCAGAAAAGGATGAGCAACTCCCCCACCTACGCTGCAGTGACCGCAGCAGGCACCAGCCGGTCTACTCAGGCCGCGAGGGGTGCTACGACAGCACGCAGAGGGCTGCGCTCCGCTACGAGAGCTGCATCTCTACCGCCGAAGGAGACCGAGACCAGGCGCAGCCCTCCAACGAGGGAAAGCCGGGGTCCCCTCACACTTCCAACCATCACTGAGGACCTCTGGACCCCGGCGAGCGGACTGTCATGCCCCCTCACTTTGCCTGAGACGGCTACAACGACTACCGTCACCACCACCACATCAGGGAGGCCCATCATGTCATCCCGGCTCTACAGGGCAGAGCAGGAGGAGACGAGAGCTGCAACTCCACCTCCAGCAGCTCCAGCGCTCCTCCCCGTAGCCATAGTCGGGGTAGCTGGACCATCGAGAGCTACCCCAGAACAAGGATCGACAACGCCGTGGCAGGCAGCGACAAGAAGGGCCCGCAGAGTCCACCAGAGCGGGCCCAGGTCACCAGGAGAGTCGTCGTCGGAAGAACAACCGCCGTCCCCGCCAAGAGCTCCTCCCAGAAACAGGCTGTCCCCAACAACGGCTCAGGCAAGACGCTCCAAAGAGAGCAATTCCAATTTTACCCCGAATTCCTCTCGGCATGGCCTCGGGGCTGGTCCCCGGAAGTCTGCAGGGAGTGATAATAATAATAATAACAATGATTCTCTTTCTCTTAATATTTCAAAGAATAGTTCATATAATAGATTCAACTTGCTGTCGAACAGTATTGATAATAATTTTAATAACTCAAACAATCTAGATAACTCAGATAATTTAATAGATCCTATTGAAATTTCCACAGGTACGCCCCAGACGTGCTCCACGAGGGAGCCAGGCCGTGGGGAAAACGATAACAATAATACAATAAGGGTGGGGTTTTCAAATCAGTCCAGGGGGGTGGGATCAAGGGGAGGTAGGGCAACTCGGCGAGGTGCATCCGGATCCGGTGGAGGGGAGGTAGCGTTCGCTTCCTCGGGGCGGGCGACCCGTCCTGCGAGTAGTCACGGATCGGCTGCGGTCTCTCGACACCCACCAGCTCCAGAGCGACGGTCGCCAACGGCTGCTGGTCAGGCCCTCCGTCGTCAGCGGGATCCCCGGCCTCGTGCCGAGGATGCGCTGACGGCTACGAGGGACTTGCTGATCGGCAAGGCGGAAGCGGCCGTCACCCACGAAGATCTGGAAGAGACGGCGACGCAAGTCGCGGCCTTCTTCCAAGGCTCTGGAGAAGCGGTGGGGGTCCAGAGGAGCAGAGTAAACGGGGGCAGGGGTGGCCGAGGGGGAGGGGGGCGTGGAGCGGATCGCGGGCGCGGTTCGAGGGATCGCCGCGATGACCGACAAATGCAACACCAGCGTCGGCAACAGCCACGGCCGGCCCTTCCGGGTAGAGGTGACCGGGTGGAGGAGGCAACGAGAATTCAAAGACTGTTCCGGGCTAACAGGCGGCGCGCGGTTCAAGAGGTGCTCCTGGGTCCCTCCCAGCACTGTCAAGTGTCTCGGGAACGGATTTGGGCTCACTTTGAGAATATGTACGCTCCGTCTGCGCCACTCGGAGCACAACCTCCTCCGCCTCCTTACGGACCTCCAGACGAGGCGAGCAACGGTGCTCTGCTTCGGCCCTTTACGGTGAGTGAGGTAGACCAGAAGCTCCGGCGGACGTCAAACTCTGCGCCTGGACCTGACGGTCTGACTTACGATGACCTGCGAAGGGCAGAACCAGAGTGCCTACTGCTCACCGCTCTTTTTAACACCTGTCTACGTCTGGAGAGGGTCCCCTCTAACTGGAAGGAGTCCAATACCGTGCTGGTGCACAAAAAGGGTGATCGCGACGATCTCTCGAACTGGCGACCGCTCGCGCTAGGTGATACGACTCCCAAACTCTTTGCTGCTCTTCTAGCAGACCGTCTGCTTACGTGGTCGATCCGAAATAAGCGTCTTAGCAATTCACAGAAGGGCTTCCTGCCGTGCGAAGGTTGCTACGAGCACAACTATGTGCTGCAGGAGGTCCTTAACGACGCTCGCAGGGGGGGCCGTCAGGTGGTGGTGGCTTGGCTGGATTTGACCAACGCGTTTGGTTCGGTCCCCCATGCCGCTATCTACCGTGCCTTGGGGGAGGCGGGCGCTCCTTCCGCTCTCCAAAACATAGTGGAGAGTATGTATGATGGCTGCACCACCCGGGTGCGCACCGCCGAGGGGCTCACTGAACCAATACAAATACAATCGGGGGTTAAACAAGGGTGCCCGATGAGCCCTGCGGCGTTTAACCTCGCTCTCGAGCCGGTGCTGCGTGCAGTCGCCGACTCACCTGCGGGTTACACGCTGCATGGCCATCGACACCAAATATTAGCATACGCTGACGACCTGGCTCTCATTTCAGATTCCACTGAGGGTATGGGCGAATTACTAAGAAAAGTGGAGGCTGCGGCTGGTGGGATCGGACTTCGGTTCAACCCTGCGAAGTGTGCAACACTACATCAGAATTGCAGAGGCACTCGCAGGGTCTTGCCCACCCGCTTCACCCTCCAAGGCGAAGAAATAAGGGCCCTGGCAGCCGGCGAGCCTTACCAGCATCTCGGAGTCCCCACCGGTTTCCAAGTTAGACAGACTCCGTTATTGACCATCGACGATCTTCTCCGGGATCTCCGCGCCGTCGACGGGTCTCGTCTCACCCCCTGGCAGAAGGCCGAGACCGTGGCTACCTTCTTGGTGCCACGCCTAGAATTCCTGCTGCGGGGTGCACTAGTGGAGAAAGGTCCCCTAAAAGAAGCCGATAAATTGATTAGAAAAACGGTAAAATCCTGGCTCCACCTGCCTCAGCGTGCCAGCGCCGAGCCAGTCTACCTCCCTCCCAGCCGGGGGGGCTGTGGACTGCTCCCACTTGCAGACATGGCTGATGCCCTGTCCATCGCTCATGCCTACCGCCTGTTGACGGTGGATGATGCGGTGGTCAGGTCATTGGCCTGGGCATCGCTGAGGCATGCGGTAGCCATGAAAATAGGTAGAGCCCCGAACAATCATGATCTCGCAACTTACCTCTCCGGTTCGCTGGAGGGGGAGTTCGCACGCGACGGGGGGGACATTTCTTCACTGTGGTCGAGGGCTCGGAATGCGACCCGGAGATCCAAGGATAAGATCGCAGCCACTTGGAAGTGGTCGGAGATAAGAGAGGAACTGGTGCTGACGATGAGAGGCTCGGGCGAGCGTGAGACGACGGTGTCCCCAGAGTCACGCGGACAAGTCATCCGCCGATTGCGGGCGGCAGTGACTGAATTCTATACAACTCGTCTCAAACGTAAACCGGACCAGGGGAAGGTTTTCCAGGTATCGGCACGGTCAAACGTGTCGAACCACTTCCTCCGAGGTGGTAGCTTCACCCGCTTCACCCGCTTCGCTGATTGGCGTTTTATCCACCGTGCGCGCCTCGATGTCCTGCCTCTCAACGGGGCTAGGCGTTGGGGTGACGGGGATAAGCGTTGCCGGCGCTGCGGTGAGCCCCTGGAGTCCCTTCCCCACGTCCTTTGCCACTGCCGGCCGCACTCGGCGGCCTGGCAACTTCGACACGACGCCGTCGTCAACCGCATAGCAAAGGCTTGTCGCCTCCCAGGGGATATGAGGGTGAATAGACGGGTCGAGGGTGTCGACGGCGAGCTGGGGGCTCTCCGCCCTGACATTGTGGTCAGGCACGAGCCCTCAAAGAGTATCGTCATCGTCGATATCACCGTGCCTTTTGAAAACAACTATGTAGCGTTCGAGGAGGCCAGGGCGAGGAAAATCCTCAAATACAAACCCCTGGCCGATGAATTGCACAGGCACGGCTATCGCGTGACAGTCTCTGCGATCGTCGTCGGTGCCCTCGGCTCATGGGATCCGGCCAATGAGCCTGTTTTAAAACAACTAAGAATAAGTTCAAAATATGCTCAATTAATGCAAAGGCTCATTGTGTCGGAGACCATTAGATGGGGGCGGGATGTATACGTGGAGCACGTCTCGGGCGTACGTCAATACAGAGTAGCTGACGAGCTCCTTGCGGACAACCCGGGACCTCCCCCAGACCAAAGGCCATAGAGAATAGCCTCCTTCGCTCTACAGGTTGCTACTAATAGTTTAAACTCAACGCTACCTGACTTAGGACCAGTACTGGTCCTTATTTTATCTAATTGACTGAACATATCGATGTACCTGACTCAGGACCAGTACTGGTCCTATATACAGGGTGGTCCATTTTAATTGATGCAGGCGAATATCTCGAAAACTAACAATTATAAAAGAAAAAGTTTTATACAAAACTTGAAGGGTTTCGAGGGGGAAAGATAATGCTGATATGTGTTGACTTGTGGACTTCGCCAATTTCGAGATTTCGCAAGCAACTTCGGATTTTCGATAGGGAACACATGTTTTGGTTTGGGGCATCTGATAGCGCGATCAAAAACTCATTCAAACACGCAAGCAAAAAAAATTGGAAAAAAAAAATTTTGCAAAAAAAATTGGAATAAAAAATTTCGCGAAATTTTTTTTTTTTTTTTGCAAAAGTTTGCTTTTTTGTCCCTAGCTTTCGAACACATTCATTGTTTATCACTCTAGCTCGAAATTTCTCTCGCCAATTTTGAAATTGGAAAGTTTGAATGTACCAGATTAATAAAAAAAATAATTCGTAGATTCGTAGAAAATCTCTTTTCGAAAAGTTTTGGAGGAAAAACATTTGAATCGAAGTAGGGGAGACCGGGGCTAAAAGTTACCGGGGTAAGTTGTTCAAATCAAAATAACTTTTGAACGAATAGAGATAAAAATATGGTCCAAGTGCGTCGTGAATCAGTAAGCAACAGCGCACCTACGGCAACCATATTAGTAAGACCATTGGTCTCGAATGACGTTGCTCGTGAGCACGTGTCTTTCTAATACAGGTGAGTAAATATTTTTGTGTTGATTATTTTTGGTCTATTTAATTCATTTTGATAAATAGCCTTTAGATTTTTATGTGGTATATAAAGATACATCTA
The DNA here is from genome assembly GCA_943736025.1 of Tenthredo mesomela. Classification (NCBI taxonomy): domain Eukaryota; kingdom Metazoa; phylum Arthropoda; class Insecta; order Hymenoptera; family Tenthredinidae; genus Tenthredo; species Tenthredo mesomela. Next base: position 16,250,243 of record OX031014.1, on the reverse strand, counting down.
GTTTTCATATACCGACGTATAAATTAAGTTTATTTCATCAACCGAGCCTAAAATTTACGTTTATATGAGAAAATGCCATTTGGGGTTAGTTGTTACTCTTTTTTGGGGCATGTTGTTACTTTGCAACAACTTACCCTATCGCGTGGTCATCAAGGAAAAATATTGTTTTTTTAAATTTTTTATTACAGAATGCGAACTTATAATAGAACAGCAAGTCGGGGAACTATATCTCAAGGCCTCATGCAAAAAGCCCCAGATGAAGTGAGGAAAATGGCGAAAAATTAACAACTATTGCTAAAAAGTAAAACTTTGGAAATTTGTAATTCATCTTTTTTCTACTTGAAGGGTCACACGAATCGCCTTGGAATTGTTAACGAAATTACCATAAAGAGGCACAAAAAAAAGTGATCAAATTGTCAGCTTGCCTATTTTTTCGATGACTTCCGGCCAAAAACCGATGCGTGTCACGTGGAACACCCCATATATAACTCAAATGACATATTATCAATGATATATCTTTTATGATAATAATTGATCTTGATATATTATATTATTTCTAACAATGATTGATCTCAATATATATTATTTTAAACAATAATTGATCTCAAAGTATTACTTGGAGTTATTGGGATAACAAACAATAAAAAAAACTATATATTTATGTTCACCGTTCAATTGGAGTTTAATTTATGCACGACAAATAATTGAAAACTCTTTGAATATTGTTAATTCGTTCTTAAATACATAAATTTAATCTAAAATCATTGTTTTTTTTTATGAAATATACCCACAATAAATCTTGTAACAACTTGCCCCAGCTCATGCACAACTAGCCCCGAACCGGGGCAAATTGTTACTTTACGTTTTGTTGCAAAAAAAAAATCATCTCAAAAAAACTTATGCAAATATATTCCAAAACGGTTAGGCATACTAAAGTAGAATATATTTGCCAAATTGTAGAACAATAATATTTATATTTGACGAATTTTTTCCAATCAATTTTTCAAGTTATTCAAAAAAGTGTAACTTTTAGCCCCGGTCTCCCCTATTGTTACAAAAAAAAAAAAAAAAAACGTCGATAAAGAAAAAAAAGAATTATTCATCATGAAGGTAACACTCGAACTTCTTAATTTTTAGAGGAAGGTCTCAATCAATCAAGTCGAGTCAATTATTCTTTTTAGTCAAAATTGCCTGACGTTTCGGCAGTCGTGTTCTGCCCTCATCAGAGGCTGTTTATTGAAAAAAAAACAAAATATTACAGAAATTTAGTTATTTGACACATGTGTACATTAATTACATATGTTAAAAGTCTAATGATTAAAATACAGCTTACAGCAGATAATACAATGGAAGTCAAACATTTAATGAAAGTCGCATTTGAAACAAAGTAAACAAACGGATAAGACCTAATGACAATTCGTAAACAAAATTTTAATTACCTTAATACATTGGTGTTAAGTGAAAAAACTTGGCATACTTATTATAGCCATTGTCACACAACAGGATGAGCAGTCTGTCATCCTGTGATCGTGGAACGCTTATGAAAACAAGGGGGTGTGACAACTCTTATTATATACGGACTCTGCAGAGGCTCGTCATGTTGACAAACGTCACAGGTGATAATGTAAATAATTTAAACTTCGTGACGTTAGCGAATGACGTCAATGACTGACGTCAATGGTTGTTTATATTCTTCTGAATAGAGCCACTCTCATAGACAAGTTTTTTCACCAACAACAACATCTAACAAAACTAAGAGCAGCTTTTAGATCTTAATCTGTGAAGCATGTTAGAATAAGGTAAATGTAATTTTTTTAGTGTCCTCTTTCTTGTTCAGACTGTTCGGTTGCAAATTAATTCGTAACATCTCGGAGGTGATCCGTTTGGACCAAACTGCTTCCCTATCAAGTATAGATGTCTTATCCCAATCAAAAACATGGTTAAATTCAATTTGATGTGAGGAAACTACAGAATGTGATTCTGGGTTTTTCTTAAGATTGTCTTGGTGTTCTTTCAGTCTAGTCCTAAGCTCACGTTTGGTCTCACCTACATAAGACGCCGAGCAACCCTTACATTGAATCTTATAAACTACATTACATTTGTCAAGTTTGTCCGTGAGGTCTTTACCTTTGGTAACGACAGACCTAAGATTGCTGTTGACACTCATGACAGGTGTTAAGTCATATTTCCTGAGTGAGCTACCTAATCTCTCAGAAAAACCCCTGATGTACGGTATCGGTACTAATTTGCGTTTCGAACGGACTGGACCACTGACCACTGTGATAACCGACGTGTTTTGTTCTGGGTCAGTTAACGTGATAACTATGTTGGTATTCTTATTCTGCAGGTTCTTAAATTTCAAATGTTTGACCCTTTTGATTAATAACTTTTCATAGAAGGAATCAGGATAGTTATTATCACGTAGCAAAGTTCTTACCAAGTTCAAATTCTCAGTATGGAATTTTGGGTGGGAAAGTGAAATCGCCCTATCCACTAAGTTAAAAACCATACCTCGCTTTTGAGACTGAGGGTGTGATGAATTAAAATTTAAAAACCTACCAGAAAACGTTGGTTTACGATACCAGTTAGTAATTATCATGTTGGAATCGTCCCGAATCACATGAATGTCTAAAAAACTTAGCCTACGTTCTTCCTCCAGTTCATGCGTAAACTGGAGGCGGTCATGATAACTGTTGAAAATGTTAGTCACATATTCAACGTTAGCCCTGGGTATGCACATGATGATATCGTCGACGTAACGGTAATAAAACAATGGTTTGAAATTCAATTTAGACAAACAATCGCGTTCTAGATCTACCATGACAACGTCAGCTAGAACCGGTGAAATTGGGGAACCCATGGGTGACCCAAAAATTTGTTTATAATATTGTTTATCAAACTGAAAATACACGTTCTCTAGTAAATAAGTTACACCCGCTAATACTTCACTTAAAGGCATAGTGGAATGTTTCGCTATGAAGGAGTATCTATTCACTATCGCTGACTTGACTAGTTCACTAGGTACATTCGTAAACAAAGACGTCACATCTAAGGAGACTAAAACAAAATCCTTAGGTACCTGGACATTTTTGAGTTTATCAATCAGGTCCCAACTATGTTTAATGTACGAGTCAGGCTTAGGAAAACTCCTGATTAGTAGATTACTAAGAAACTTAGAGATCGAATACGTCGGACTGCCTATGGCTGAGATAATGGGTCTCAGTGGTATGTCTTTTTTATGTATTTTCGGTAGTCCATAACCTTTAGCTAAACAAGTGTTAGTTTGCGTTAACTCGTTTTTATGGTATTGTTGGGATAGGAAACAATTAGTGTTCCATCTGTCTAAAATTCTCTGTGCAGTCTTACGTAACGAGACTAGTGGGTTCTTGTTTACTAATCTATAAGTGGTGGTGTCAGCGAATAGCGTCCTCATTTTGTGTGTGTAACTGTTTTTGTTTACCGCTACTGTGACATTACCTTTATCTGCGTTGGTGAAGAAGATGTTATTATTATTTTTCAAAAATTGACGAGTAGTGTTAAGTCTCTGTGCAGCAACCCGGTCTTCAATACTAATATGTCTGTTATTACGAGAAAAATGTTCAACATTCTTAAATCTTTTTCTCCAGTTTGTCTCCAATGTGTTGTATGTGTTTCGGTCTTGAGTCGTAGGTCCTACATCTTAGGAGGAACCGTCGTTGTGCAGCAGAAATGGTGATTCTTCTCTTTGTGTCAACCCATTCCTTGAAGATGGTCGTAATTTTACTTCCATGTACTTTGGTCAGCAAATTGTAGAAACTAATGTTATTAGAGGATGTCGTAGATTCAATCCTCGTAGTATTATTCATCATGAAGGTAACACTCGAACTTCTTAATTTTTAGAGGAAGGTCTCAATCAATCAAGTCGAGTCAATTATTCTTTTTAGTCAAAATTGCCTGACGTTTCGGCAATTTTGACTTCGTTTTGTATTATCTGCTGTAAGCTGTATTTTAATCATTAGACTTTTAACATATGTAATTAATGTACACATGTGTCAAATAACTAAATTTCTGTAATATTTTGTTTTTTTTTCAATAAACAGCCTCTGATGAGGGCAGAACACGACTGCCGAAACGTCAGGCAATTTTGACTAAAAAGAATAATTGACTCGACTTGATTGATTGAGACCTTCCTCTAAAAATTAAGAAGTTCGAGTGTTACCTTCATGATGAATAATACTACGAGGATTGAATCTACGACATCCTCTAATAACATTAGTTTCTACAATTTGCTGACCAAAGTACATGGAAGTAAAATTACGACCATCTTCAAGGAATGGGTTGACACAAAGAGAAGAATCACCATTTCTGCTGCACAACGACGGTTCCTCCTAAGATGTAGGACCTACGACTCAAGACCGAAACACATACAACACATTGGAGACAAACTGGAGTCTATCACGTGTCATAGCAAGACGGGATTCCTCCTGTTACGTAAGAGTATCATCCAACTTACAACTAGTTTACTAAATATAGAGATCGAAGACATACACGTTCATTTGTGTTTCTTGAAGAGAAAGTTTGATAAGCTTGATACTTCACTACAGGAGTTACTACCCCCCGAGGTGTACAATGACTTAGTTAAGTATCAACATGATAATCTAGACCTCTTAATTGATAAACTGAATAGTAGCTTCACACGTAAATTCAATGGCTTATCGCACAGACCTGTAGTTAAACATACACACACACAAGGCACACCAGCAGTGTTGACTAAGCCTAATGAACGTTGGTTTGTGAATTTAACTGATACACCGATTCCGGAAGATGTTATTGCTACGGTATCCTTGGGTCCTAAATTCTCTCCACCTACTAGCTTAGACCAGGAGACCATAATTAAAGTTATAAAGAACGTAGAGCATGCCGTTAACGCACCGTCATTTCCGGAAGAGCATAAAAAAGAGCTAAGAAGTAAATTGATTAAGAATGTTGAACATTTTTCTCGTAATAACAGACATATTAGTATTGAAGACCGGGTTGCTGCACAGAGACTTAACACTACTCGTCAATTTTTGAAAAATAATAATAACATCTTCTTCACCAACGCAGATAAAGGTAATGTCACAGTAGCGGTAAACAAAAACAGTTACACACACAAAATGAGGACGCTATTCGCTGACACCACCACTTATAGATTAGTAAACAAGAACCCACTAGTCTCGTTACGTAAGACTGCACAGAGAATTTTAGACAGATGGAACACTAATTGTTTCCTATCCCAACAATACCATAAAAACGAGTTAACGCAAACTAACACTTGTTTAGCTAAAGGTTATGGACTACCGAAAATACATAAAAAAGACATACCACTGAGACCCATTATCTCAGCCATAGGCAGTCCGACGTATTCGATCTCTAAGTTTCTTAGTAATCTACTAATCAGGAGTTTTCCTAAGCCTGACTCGTACATTAAACATAGTTGGGACCTGATTGATAAACTCAAAAATGTCCAGGTACCTAAGGATTTTGTTTTAGTCTCCTTAGATGTGACGTCTTTGTTTACGAATGTACCTAGTGAACTAGTCAAGTCAGCGATAGTGAATAGATACTCCTTCATAGCGAAACATTCCACTATGCCTTTAAGTGAAGTATTAGCGGGTGTAACTTATTTACTAGAGAACGTGTATTTTCAGTTTGATAAACAATATTATAAACAAATTTTTGGGTCACCCATGGGTTCCCCAATTTCACCGGTTCTAGCTGACGTTGTCATGGTAGATCTAGAACGCGATTGTTTGTCTAAATTGAATTTCAAACCATTGTTTTATTACCGTTACGTCGACGATATCATCATGTGCATACCCAGGGCTAACGTTGAATATGTGACTAACATTTTCAACAGTTATCATGACCGCCTCCAGTTTACGCATGAACTGGAGGAAGAACGTAGGCTAAGTTTTTTAGACATTCATGTGATTCGGGACGATTCCAACATGATAATTACTAACTGGTATCGTAAACCAACGTTTTCTGGTAGGTTTTTAAATTTTAATTCATCACACCCTCAGTCTCAAAAGCGAGGTATGGTTTTTAACTTAGTGGATAGGGCGATTTCACTTTCCCACCCAAAATTCCATACTGAGAATTTGAACTTGGTAAGAACTTTGCTACGTGATAATAACTATCCTGATTCCTTCTATGAAAAGTTATTAATCAAAAGGGTCAAACATTTGAAATTTAAGAACCTGCAGAATAAGAATACCAACATAGTTATCACGTTAACTGACCCAGAACAAAACACGTCGGTTATCACAGTGGTCAGTGGTCCAGTCCGTTCGAAACGCAAATTAGTACCGATACCGTACATCAGGGGTTTTTCTGAGAGATTAGGTAGCTCACTCAGGAAATATGACTTAACACCTGTCATGAGTGTCAACAGCAATCTTAGGTCTGTCGTTACCAAAGGTAAAGACCTCACGGACAAACTTGACAAATGTAATGTAGTTTATAAGATTCAATGTAAGGGTTGCTCGGCGTCTTATGTAGGTGAGACCAAACGTGAGCTTAGGACTAGACTGAAAGAACACCAAGACAATCTTAAGAAAAACCCAGAATCACATTCTGTAGTTTCCTCACATCAAATTGAATTTAACCATGTTTTTGATTGGGATAAGACATCTATACTTGATAGGGAAGCAGTTTGGTCCAAACGGATCACCTCCGAGATGTTACGAATTAATTTGCAACCGAACAGTCTGAACAAGAAAGAGGACACTAAAAAAATTACATTTACCTTATTCTAACATGCTTCACAGATTAAGATCTAAAAGCTGCTCTTAGTTTTGTTAGATGTTGTTGTTGGTGAAAAAACTTGTCTATGAGAGTGGCTCTATTCAGAAGAATATAAACAACCATTGACGTCAGTCATTGACGTCATTCGCTAACGTCACGAAGTTTAAATTATTTACATTATCACCTGTGACGTTTGTCAACATGACGAGCCTCTGCAGAGTCCGTATATAATAAGAGTTGTCACACCCCCTTGTTTTCATAAGCGTTCCACGATCACAGGATGACAGACTGCTCATCCTGTTGTGTGACAATGGCTATAATAAGTATGCCAAGTTTTTTCACTTAACACCAATTTATTAAGGTAATTAAAATTTTGTTTACGAATTGTCATTAGGTCTTATCCGTTTGTTTACTTTGTTTCAAATGCGACTTTCATTAAATGTTTGACTTCCATTGTATTATCTGCTGTAAGCTGTATTTTAATCATTAGACTTTTAACATATGTAATTAATGTACACATGTGTCAAATAACTAAATTTCTGTAATATTTTGTTTTTTTTTTCAATAAACAGCCTCTGATGAGGGCAGAACACGACTGCCGAAACGTCAGGCAATTTTGACTAAAAAGAATAATTGACTCGACTTGATTGATTGAGACCTTCCTCTAAAAAAAAAAAGAATTTATTAAGGGGTCTGTCTAGTAACTCACTTTTGAAAAATCGTTTTTTTTTTTTTACTTTTTTCGAAAGTAAATATATTAAGAAATATTGTGTGAAAATTTTAGAACGATCCGAGAACTCTAACATTATTTTTGAACGCTTCAAAGGTAGGTACCTCTAGCGCGCTGACCGCAACGTTTTTACTCGCCTTGTTGATGAAATTTTCGAAACTACTCGACCGATCCTTATGAAATTTGAACCACATATTCTTTAAACCTATCGCTATGTCCCCTATAAATTTTATTCAAAAATTTTGAATTTTACTATATTTTTTTTTCAAAAATCGGCGAAAAAAAACCGGTTTTTTGAAAATTTTTTGTTTTTTCTTCACCATTTTTTTATTTTTTAAAATAATTGAATAAAATTCATAGGGGACATAGCCATTGTCATACCAAACCTAAAGCACTTTGATTTTTTTGTTTCAGACAACACAGCTCCGAGATTTTATTAACAAGGCGGACCTACCTACTTTTCGAGGTGTTGCGTTTGGCTGACGTTTTTGGTCATAATACATGTATAAAATAAAAGAAAAAATTTTTTTTATGTATTTCAAGAGTGTATTTACTAAGCCTAATAACTTTTATATCATTACCTTTATCCAGTATCCCAAGAAATAATCACGAAAATCGCGTTTTTTTCGGCGCGAGCTACTAGACAGACCCCTTAAAAATTGAAATTAAAAAGATAACGAAACCTTTACATATCCGCAGGTTGGACGTTGGTGTAGAGGCTCAAGTCCGACATGAACTGGAAGATGTTGTCAGTATAATTATGTCGGACGAACTAAGGCGGTTAGTTGTTTGCGTTATTGATCTACGATTTTTTGTTTTACTAATCTGGTACATTCAGACTTTGAAATTTCAAAATTGGCAAGAAAAATTTTGAGCTAGAGTGATAAACAATGAATGTGTTCGAAAGCTAGGGACAAAAAAGCAAGCTTTTGCAAAAAAAAAAAAATTCGCGAAATTTTTTATTCCAATTTTTTTTGCAAAATTTTTTTTTCCAATTTTTTTTTGCTTGCGTGTTTGAATGAGTCTTTGATCGCGCTATCAGATGCCCCAAACCAAAACATGTGTTCCCTATCTAAAATCCGAAGTTGCTTGCGAAATCTCGGAATTGGCGAAGTCCACAAGTTAACACATATCAGCATTATCTTTCCCCCTCGAAACCCTTTAAGTTTTGTATGAAACTTTTTCTTTCATAATTGTTAGTTTTCGAGATATTCGCCTGCATCAATTAAAATGGACCACCCTGTATATATTTTAATCTAGTCGGCGAGGGACCAGGGCCTGGCTTATATCTATTGACTTTTCATATACATGTATACTAAATAAGATCTGCATCTCATCCATTCATCTCATACTAGTTTACTCCGTTTTCATCATTCTATTTTCCGCGGCATTTTGGCAACGAACGAACGACGGACAAATGGGAAGATCTAACTAAGTATTTTCGGCCCTTCGCAACTCTTAGCCTTAATTCGAATGTAGCGGAAACACCGGCGTGAGCTTTCTCGTATACCCTATCCTAAATTGTGAGAGTGGTTACCATATCTATAGTACGAGACCTCGAAAGTGCGCGATCACCAAAAATTCGTAGTTAGATCTTTCCATTTGTCCGTCGTTCGTTCGTTGCCAAAATGCCGCGGAAAATAGTACAATTGAATGTTCCCAGTGACACCGAGTCTAATGATGGACTTTGCTATTCATCAGATGATGACAATTTTACAGAAACACCAACTGACGAAATTCCAAATTATTCTGATGACGACCCTTCTGATGACGGAAACGTCACAGAAGATTCAGGAGATGAAGTATGGACGAGTCGTGGAAAAAAGAAGAACGACTCGCCATTTACAAAAGATTTTGGGCCAAATATCCCCGAAAATGCAACATCTCCACATGAGATATTCAATTGTCTTTTTCCTGATGATTTGATAAATTTGATAGTTGACCAAACGAATCTCTACATCGACCAAAAGAAAAGAAATGACTTTATAACAAAAGACGAATTGATTACGTTTCTAGGTATCAATATTCTAATGGGAGTGAAAAAATTACCTTCATACCGTGACTGTTGGTCATTGCATCCGAAACTGAATGATCCGTGTATAAGTTCATTGATGACAGGTAATCGTTTTGGATTTATTCTGAATAATTTACATCTTTCGGATAATACTAAAGAAGCTAAAAAGGGTGAACCAAATCACGACAAATTATATAAATTGAGACCATCATTGACGAGACTTGGTGAAACATTCAAGAACTGTTGGAAACCAAGTAAATATCAGTCTGTCGATTAATCAATGATAAAATTCAAGGGCCGAAGTAGTTTGAAGCAGTATATGCCGGCTAAATCTATAAAACGAGGGTACAAGGTTTGGGTACGCGCGGATAAATCGAGCTACGTGTGCGAATTTCAAGTATACACAGGCAAGACAGAGAGTATTGAAAAGCAATTGGGAGCAAGAGTTGTGAAGGACCTCACGCGAGAGCTTGTTGGTGGAAATCACCATGTTTATTTTGACAACTTTTTCACTGGCGTTGAACTCATGATTTCACTGAAACAAGACCATATTTTTGCATGTGGAACAGTACGTTCCAATCGTACAAGATTACCGAATGCCAAATTATCAGATAAACAGATGAATCACGGACAATATGAATTTCGAACATCAAACACTGGTATTCGTTGGGTCAAATGGATGGACAAGAGAGCTGTCTATTTCTTGTCTAATTATCATGATCCACGCCATGTCACAACTGTGAATCGAAGACAGAAAGATGGCACTCTAACGCAGATAGACTGTCCAGTGATATGTTCTGATTACAATAAGTATATAGGTTTTGTTGATAATGCTGATCGTTTATTGTCAACATATAAAATTGATCGTAAGTCCAAAAGATGGTGGCTGAGGATATTTTGGCATTTTGTTGACCTGTCTGTGACGAATGCCTTTATCATATACTCCAACAAGGAGCAGGGAGATTCTCTCTCTCTGAAAAACTTCAGACTGCATTTGGTAGACGGACTAGTTGGACACAACGTTCCAAAGATGAAAGGAAGAAAACGTCAATCTACAGTCGTCGGTCATCACAAGCCTCAAGTGCCTGTTCAAAAAAGACGCTCCGAATCTTCTCACATGCCGGTACATACTAAAAATCCCAGACGGTGTGCTTCTTGTAGCACAAAAGCCGCTGAGAAGCGAAGTGCATTTGCAACATTTGTAATGTACCGCTATGTTTATCAGCGAACAAGAACTGCTTTTTGACTTACCACTCTTAGTCATAACTCTGACAATTTCAGCATGAAACAATTATCAGAATACAAAAAACTTTCGAGAATTGAATAAAAATCATGAAAAAAAAACAAAAAAAATTACAAAACTTATACAAAAACACAAAAAAAAAAAACAATCAAAATTAGAAAAAAAAAAAAAAAAAATGGAGACAATATCCGCCACGTCCTCGTTCGTGTCTCCGGATTCGGCTGAGAGCGGTCTTTCAGACTTCAAAATTTCACAACAGAAATTTTGGTTTTTTCACCAATATACGTTTCGGTCGGTCTACGTCGCAGAATATTCAATATCTTTTATTCGAGAGATTCGGAATCGGCGACTTTGGTAATCCCTATATACTAATTTCTATAACAATTGGAGATTATTTCACAAATTCGGTTCGCCATATTGGTTCCGTTATTATGAATTTTGAAAATCGCATGACAGATTCGAGATCAGTGACCCCGAAAACCCCGATTTACAAAATTTTAAAGCTGAAGCGATATTTTTAATTTTTTGGTCCGCCATATTGTATCCGCCATTCTGAATTTTGTAAATCTGATTCCAGATTTGTTATCAGCGACCCCCAAAACCCCCACGTACAAAAGTTCAAAGCTCGAGCGATATTTTGAACTTTTTGGCCCGCCATATTGGATCCGCCATTTTGAATTTCGAAAATCTGATTCCAGATTCGTTATCAGCGACCCCGAAAACCCAAATGTGCAATATTTCAAAGCTGGAACAATATTTTTAATGTTTTGGTCCGCCATATTGGATCCGCCATTTTGAATTTTGAAAATCTGATTCCAGATTCGTTATCAGCGACCCCAAAAACCCTCATGTACAAAATTTCAAAGCTCGAGCGATATTTTTAATGTTTTGGTCCGCCATATTGGATCCGCCATTTTGAATTTTGTAAATCCGATTCCAGATTCGTTATCAGCGACCCCAAAAACCCTCAAATAAGAATTTTCGCGATCATACGATCATTCAAAAAATGTATGCTTCAAAGTATGCTTCATATTGATTTTCTTGGTCCATTCCATGGGCACATGTTTATGATAATTGTTGATGCGTATTCGAAATGACCAGAAGTCATTGACATGAATAAATGTACTACTGTACCGAGGGTAATTGAAGAAGTCAAGAAAGTGTTGGTCCGATTCGGGTTACCAAGACACCTAGTTACCGACAACGGTACTCAATTTACAAGTAAAGAATTTCAAGAATTTTGCAAAATAAATGGGATTAGGCAGAGTTTTACAGCACCGCATCATCCAGCAACAAATGGTGCAGCTGAAAACTTTATAGGGACTTTTAAAGATAAGGTAGATAAAATTGTTCAAACCGGTAAAGCTCTCGACTACGCAGTTAATCTCTTCTTATTCGATTATCGATCAATCGAACATTGTACAACCGGTAGATCACCAGCGTTTATGATGTACAAGCGGGAAATTAAAACTAGATTTGACCTATTACGTCCGAATGTCTTGCATAGCGTGGAGAAACAGCAGTCCGCGCAGATAGTGAGTAAGACGGGCAGTCGAAAGGTCGATTTCCAAATAGGTGACACTGTAATGACTGAAGATTTCAGCGTTAGAAGTAAAAAACGAATATCAGGGACGATAGTAAAGAAATTATCACCGGTAACCCCGAGTCGAAATCTGAGTCCTCATTTAAGCCTCGAGATTCTCGCGAGGTTTTTGAGACTCATATGAGGCTTAAGATTTCGTTCAGGTATAGGGAAAGCCTGCGTAAATTGGGTATCATTAGGACCTCAAGAGTGCGCTTACGGGCCGATTCCGACTGTCGAGGTCTTAATGATAACCAATATTAGGACTCATTAGGTCCTCCAGAACCTCAATTTCAATTCCTAGCTTGAACTTCAGTTAGTCCTCGAGGTTCTCCTCGAGACCTCAGTTAGTCCTCGAGGTTCTCTTCCAGATCTCAGTTAGTCCTCGAGGTTCTCTTCCAGACCTCAGTTAGTCCTCGAGGTTCTCTTCCAGACCTCAGTTAGTCCTCAAGGTTCTCTTCCAGACCTCAGTTAGTCCTCGAGGTTCTCTTCTAGACCTCAGTTAGGCCTCGAGGTTCTCTTCCAGACCTCAGTTAGTCCTCGAGCCCGCGTGGTAGGACGCCGGGGTCTCTCTATGTGTCTGGGTGTAGTACTTTACTCGCGAGAACAAAATTGCGGCTATTCTGCGGGTGAGTCGAAGCTCGGCGCCGCGTTATGGCGCCGAGAGTAAGTACTGTGAGTATCTCGAGGTGCAATGTCGAGCTAAAAATTTGGAGAACTTCGAGGCCCTACTGAATTCGAGGCTCTTGAGGTTCAATTACAATCCAAAAAATTAGAGAACTTGGAGGCTCTATCGAGTCCAACTGGTCTGTGAGGACCTAAGAGAGGTAAATGAGGTCTTAATTCATGTCGGCAAATCTGAACAACAACGAAGAGGAGAATCTGGAGGCTTAAATGAGGTTTAAAATTTGGAGAACTTCGAGGCCCTACTGAATTCGAGGCTCTTGAGGTTCAATTACAATCCAAAAAATGAGAGAACTTGGAGGCTCTATCGAGTCCAACTGGTCTGTGAGGACCTAAGAGATGTAAATAAGGTCTAAATTCGTGTCGGCAAATCTGAACATCAAAGAAATGGAGGGTCCGGAGGCTTAACTGAGGACTCAGATTTCGACTCGGGACGTATCAAGTGAAGGTCGCACCTGATAAAATATGGAAACGACATGTTGATCAGATTATCCGATACGCTCCTGCGTCCGATGATACAAAGGATTAAACTTAAAAAACGAATGAATCAAAGATTACATTACGCCGTTCAAATCGTTTGAAAAACGAACGGTAACATTATTTCAAAAGGGAGAAATTGTAGTGTTTAAGACATGACTCGTATCAAGTATAAGTTAAAGTAAACAGCGCCGGTCAGGCAGTTGGCCTACGGGTGTTGACCAGTGAATACACATACTGTATACTGTATTAAATAAAGTATTGTTTCTGTTATTAACAATGTATAGAGTTATTATTTAATAAGCTGCCACCTAAAACATTACAATGACTTACATCTTTTATTCATGGACGTGAATAATATTTTTCCTATAATAATATCTTTTAAATAATATTTTTCTTATTATAATAATATAGTTTTGAACTTTTTCGTGAATAATATAAAAAAAAAAAAGGACTTTGAACTTTTTCATATAATATTTTGGTATTTTTTATATATTTTTTAGAATTCTACATACTAATTAATTGCACAAGCGGTAAAAACGGTCTCAAGTTACTAGAACCGTCAAAAAATAAAATATCAATATTAACGTATTTTTAAAATCTATTCTTAGGAATTATACGAGATGACTAGCCATAGTATTGGACTAGGTACTTTGAAGTATAGGAATCACAGCATAATATTTTTTAATCTGTATACAGATACACTGCCGTCAAGAAGTTTTCAGACCGAAAGCTTCACTGCCTTTATGGACTTCCTCCAAAAAAAATTGGACGGCAGTGTTTATAAACGACGAAAGTAGTTTATTAGCTTGGCTAGATATTCGGTTTTTTTGAAAGCAATGTTTTTGAAGGTTGCCACTTGTAGCATTTTGACTTATTCAACAGGCCTTTGGCATGTAATATTGCTTCATACGTATCAATGTGTAGTCTGTTCCTTGTTGAAGTTTTCATCAACGTTAGTTAGGAAAATATCCTTTCCGCACACGTAGAAGAGTGGGGCAACGACGTAATTGCTTTAAGCAGTTTACTTAAGCAGGGAAACATGGTTGTATCTAAACTATTTCTTAAAGATCCTATTTTTTCCCAGAAACTTAAAAAATCCAGATCTATATATTGCTTGACATCTTCTAGATTTGGTAAAAGTCTCCACTCAAAGTCAATTTGATCATAATCTCTCTTCAAATAAAGCAGGAAACTGCTTTAATGTGACAGCGATAATACTAGAAGTTTCTCCACTTAAGGCACTTCTAGGACAGAACATTTCTGCATACTTTAACATCGGATTGTTAAAATCAAAGTGGCTTTTTATCTGTACACAAAGTTTGTAACGGGTTTTCCTGGGGCTCGGGTACCCCGGAATAATTAAGCCGAATACAAACCCGGCCCAACTTGTAGGTAGGGGATGTTGCTGGGCGCCAGACTTCGCGTAGAAGTCCTCTCTCTCTCTCTCTGGGAACCTCCGGCTAGCTACTAGGGATAGAGGGATTTCGTGGGGGCGAGGAATAATGATACCAGATATATTTTCATTTAGCTTTCATTAAAAAAGAAAAAAGAAAAGGTTGCGAATTATTCAACACGCCCGCTACCTGGCGTAGGTTATATTTTGTAATAATGACTCTACTCTACTTTTTCTATTTCAATTCTTAATACGAAGGCGACGGTCGTCTTAGACGGTCGCTGGCTCTCTCTCTCTCTGGCTACTTGACAATCAGCTGTCACTGTAGCGAGATTGCGTGCCTCTCTCTATGTCTCTCTGAAAACTGACGCGGCGCGCTGTCCAGCGGCGGCGGAGGGGCGGAGGGGATGGCTAGGGAAGCGACGAAACTCTGACTCGTAGCAACTGAGTGCTCCGCGTGACGTCAGCAGTCCAGGGCTCTATAGCGTCGGCGCGATCACGGTGAATATCGGCGCAGCGGTGACCAAACTGGCACGGCTCTACGCACGACAAACAACACGTGACTCCGTCCTGGTTATTTTAAATCCAACGGATCGCGAGATATATATATGGGGAGTTCCATATGAAATGTACAATTGGTTGTCCACACCCCTTTCGATTTGTCTCAAACTTAGTCAAGTTGAGTAATGGGTTGAAAAAAAAATTCCTCTAAATAATGAAAATTCTACCTTTTACAGGTCGCGAGTAACACCGAATCACAAATTTTGAATTATTTTTTTCAAATCGCTGTAACTCCCTAACTACATGTCCGCGCCTAAAAATCAAGTAGGTCAAAAGTTTTGTAATTTGATGTACTTTTCGATGTTGCCGCGAGACAAAGTCGATTTTCAGTTAATGGTGAAAAAAACGCGAAAAACGCGATATTGATCTCGTTCCCCAAACTTTTTGGGGTCCATTTTTCATCATAAAATGCGGCTATTTTTCCCGCAAATTTTCGTCTGAAGAAAAGTCACGGGACTCAACTGGTTAAAGAGATATGAGGGAAATTCCAGGAAAAACCGACCGGATTTGGACATTTTCTGACTTTAAATTTTTCAAACCTATTGAAACTTTTTTTTAAGTGAAATAGATGTGAAAAAGGTCGACAGTGTTGGCTCTTTTTGCGTCTATTTCACGTAAAAAAAAGTTTCAATAGTTTTGAAAAATTTAAAGTCAGAAAATGTCCAAATCCGGTCGGTTTTTCCTGGAATTTCCCTCATATCTCTTTAACCAGTTGAGTCCCGTGACTTTTCTTTACACGAAAATTTGCGGGAAAAATAGCCGCATTTTATGATGAAAAATGGACCACATAAAAGTTTGGGGAACGAGATCAATATCGCGTTTTTCGCGTTTTTTTCACCATTCACTGAAAATCGACTTTGTCTCGCGGCAACATCGAAAAGTACATCAAATTACAAAACTTTTGATCTACTTGATTTTTAGGCACGGACATGTAGTTTGGGAGCTACAGCGCTTTGAAAAAAATAATTCAAAATTTGTGAATCGCTGTTACTCGCGACCTGTAAAAGGTAAAATTTTCATTATTGAGAGGAATTTTTTTTTCAACCCATTACTTAACTTGACTAAGTTTGAGACAAATCGAAAGGGGTGTGGACAACCAATTGTACATTTCATATGGAACTCCCCATATGTATCAAGCGAGAGTACTGTCGTGTTGAGATACTGCTCTCATAATTTTTATCAATTTTGCCCATTATTCGTAATTAAATCGTCCGTTTTTTGCGCGTAGCGTGTTGTGTAGTGTGAGCGAACCTGTCTGTGACTCGGCCTCAGTGTTTTTTGCCCTGCTATGGCCTATTAAGTGCATTTTGGTGCCCACTTATTGATAATCTTTGATTTGGTGACGGTTGACAGGTGTTGTCGGACTATCCTACCTCTCTGTGTGGTATCATCTACTTGGTTATAGTTATTGTGTGTGTGTGCTTAGTGAGATTAGTCTCGCGCAGCCGCTGGTCAAGTGCCGTGTGTTTACTCGAGCACTAAATTGGACTTTGATATTTTCTGTGATTCTGGTTTCTCGACTATTATTGCGGTGGTCAGCTGAACTGTCTGTCGTTATTCGTTATCGCGCGTCGGTAATTTGTGCTGTGATACGGAATATTGTAGGCAGCTAGTATTATACCAGCATGTCTGACAGCTCCTCTCATTCTCCGGTGTTGCCGAAAACATGCAAGGGCTGCAAAAAAGACGTGAAGAATCCATCTCACTGTTCAGGCTGTCGAGAGTACTATCATCCCAGATGCACGCAGTTTAGCAAAGTAAACATTGGTTCTAGACAAGTGTTGAGATGCAAGTCATGCTTGGCAGTGATCGCCGCTGCGTCATCCTCGTCGCTTAGCTCCTCCGCTAGGGGAGGTGCAGTGACAAACTCCCAAGATCAGGGTCAGAAACCATTGTCCACCCAGTCGCCTTCTCTGGATGCAGTCCTGGCGGCTGTCGAAGCGAATGCAGTTTTCGTCAGGTCCTCTACCGCGGATATGAGCAGCAAAATTGACAAGCTCGTAGGGCTTCCAGCTAGGGTCGAAGACATCGCTGAGAAGCTTGATGCACTGTCTGCCTCCACTGTGAGCCTTGCAAGGGAGTTGCGTGCTGAGATGGCTACTCTTACCTCGGAAAATGCCTCACTTAAAGCGCGGGTTACCGGGTTGGAGACTGTGCAGGGAGCCAAATCAGTGGATGGCGCTCGTCTCGTCGCGGAGGTCGCGGGGCTCACTGCTAAATTGGGAGTCTTAGAGCGGAACCTCCTTTCTCGCGATCTTATAATATCGGGTGTTCCAGAGTCTGAAGGTGAAGATCTTCTCTCGCTTATGCGATCCCTTGCTGCTCGCATCTCGGTCAGCGTATCCAGATCAGACATCTGCGAGGTTATGCATATCAAAAACACCAGGAATACTGAACAGCCGCGGCTCATTCTAGCTAGGTGCCAGTCGACCGACTGCCGAAACCGGTTTTTCGCTGCCAAGCGTGCCGTTGGGCACATCTACGCCGATGAACTTGGCTTGGACGGGAAGCATCCGCATAGGCCGGTGTTTCTGAATGAGCATCTCTCGCCTGCTCTCGCTGCGCTTTTGGGCAAAGCTAAAGAGATTGCCAAGCGATGCGGCTATCGCTTTGTTTGGACCCGGAATGGGATAGTTCATGTCAAGCGTGAGGCCTCTTCTGAACCAATAACCATTCGCTCCGAGGCTGATCTGTCTCAGCTATCTCGCTCTGGAGCTAATGCACAGTCAGGGCCGGATTTAGGGGAGGGCAACAGGGGCTGAAGCCCCGGGGCCTCCACACGAGAGGGGCCTCCACAATATCAATGTTTAGGTAAAATTTGCTAATGAATGATATGCAAGATTTGAAGGAAAAATCACTCTAGAGTTCTGACAAAGAAAAAAAAGTTCTTATACTTTAATAAGCCATTTTGATTTAAAATATTTCTGTAGTGTATGAGGTGGTGAAATAACTTGCACTGGATTAATGATAACAATAATATATTTATTAGAATATAGAAATAGAAGACAATAGATACATATACTGTGTACCGCTGGACGGTTACCGGGAGACTGACTCCCCACTCCTACACGATATAGTTAGTGTACTCGTGTAACCGGTATACTGATGTGAATACATCACAATATTCCTCCCTTTTTTTTTCTTAACTACGATTTCTTAACCTATTCGAACGGCGCAATACTTCCTCTGGTTCCCGCACAGGTGCAACTCTACTGATAGTTTCATCGTCAATTCTCGCAACGCAACGAACGATCTGATCGACATGTCGTTTCCATACTTTGCCCGACTCTACTTTCACCTTGAACGTTACTGGAGATAATTTCTCTATTATTTGACCTTTTATTCGTTTATTACTGCGTACACTGAAATCGTCGACCATTACGACGTCGCCCGTTTGGAAGTCGACATTACGACTACCTTTTTTACCTGCTACCTGTGCTAACTGCTTTGTCTGTACATCATCCCCCACGCTTGGCTTTAAGAGATCGAATCTCGTTCGCAGTTCTCGCTTATACATCATGTATGCAGGCGTTCTTCCCGTTGTACAATGCTCGGTAGCTCTATAATCGAACAAAAAGAGGTTAATCGCGTACTCCAGCGATTTACCACTTTTGACAATTTTATCTACTTTATCTTTGAATGTTTGCACAAAATTTTCGGCTGCGCCGTTTGTCGCAGGATGATGCGGTGCAGAGAAGCTATGTTTTATACCGTTACTTTTACAGAATTCTTGGAATTCGCTACTCGTGTATTGCGTACCGTTGTCACTTACTAAATGCCTCGGGAGACCAAAACGAGCTAAAACTTTTTTGAATTCCTCGATTACCCTCGGTGCCTGAGTGCATTTTTGCATATCAATAATTTCAGGCCACTTCGAATAAGCATCAATAATCAACATGAACATATGACCGTGAAATGGACCTAAGAAATCCGTATGAATTCGACTCCAACACCTATCCGGGAATGGCCACGGTGTTAACGGAACACTCGCAGGTTTCTTCCGCTCTTGTACACACACTGTACACGATGCCGCAATGTTTTCGATATCTTTATCGATATTCGGCCACCATACGTAAGACCTCGCTAGCATTTTCATTTTTACTATGCCGAAATGAGAGGCGTGCAATTCATTTAATACACATTTTTGCACTGATTTGGGAGCTACTACCCTGTATCCCCACATGATACACCCCTTTTCTACAACTAGCTCGTCACGTTTCGCATAGAATATTTTCTCATACTCATTTAACCCGCTCGCGTTTGGCCAGGTGCCTTTTACATACCGCACTATCTGACTCAACATTTTATCGCGCTTTGTTTCTTCTGCAATCTCCACCGCGTTCAATGTTTCAAGTGATGGGGCTGTTACACAGAGCGCGTCGCGTCACGCGGCGCGGCAAACAATATGCAGTCACCAATGGGAGGGCTGCTTTTTCGTATACACGCGTAAAAAGCAGCCCTCCCATTGGTTACTGCATATTGTTTGGCGCGCCGCGTGACGCGACGCGCCCTGTGTAACAGCCCCATGACTCTTCGGCATAATTTATCGATATGTATTCATTATTGAAAATTGGCGTGCTGTCTTTGACAGGAAGTCGCGATAGTGCGTCACAATTGCCGTTGTGCTCTGATCTGATATATTCTATTTTATACGTGAATCTCGATAGGAAATACGCCCATCTTTGCAATCTACTCGCCGTCGTTAGCGGAATCTCTTGTTTCGGGCCAAGAATAAAAACTAACGGTTTGTGGTCCGTTCTTAGCGTTATTTCCTTACCAAAAATGTAATTATAAAATTTTTTAAATCCAAAGACGATTGCACTCGCTTCCTTGTCAATGATAGCACGAGTCAATTCTTTCTCTGGAATTATCTTCGACGCATATGCGATTGGTTTCTCTGTCCCATCTCTATATCGGTGAGACAATATCGCCGCTAATCCGTACGACGATGCATCACACGCTAATACAATTTCTTCATTTGGATCGAAGTGCGCCAACACACACGGTGATACTAGTTCTCTCTTCACCCATTCAAACGCTTTGTCGCACTCTTTCGTCCATTCGAACTTATCTTCTTTCGCACACTGGTAAAGTGGTTTTAATTGTGTCGCTCTGTCGGGTAAAAATCTCGCATAATACGTTACCAGTCCCAGAAATGAATCTAACTGCTTTTTATCGATCGGCGTCGGAGCTTCAACCATTGCATTCACTTTAGTTTTCGACTTGTGCAACCCATCTTTATTAATTACGAACCCTAAAATATCTAACTTTTCCTTAAAAAAATCGCATTTGTTTATGTTCACTTTGAAACCGCATTCCTCGAGTCTTTGACATACTGCATTCAACGTTTCTAAATGCTCTTCATCGGTCTTGCCCGAACAGAAAATATTGTCCAGATAAGGAATTGCACCGTCTATTCCGGCTAAACATTGTTCGATTTTTCTTTGGAAATCACCCGGTCCCGACGCAATACCCTCTGTCATTTTTGTATATCTATATAACCCGGCGTGCGTTGTTATCGTTAGGCAATCTCGGCTACTTTCTTCCACCGGAATTTGCATATACGCATGCTCTAAGTCGATCTGCGAAAAACTTTTGCCGTTCCTTAACGCCACGAAAATTTCGTCAATCAACGGTATCGGATGTCGATCTCGCACTAAATGTGGGTTTACCGTTAATTTAAAATTACCGCAGATTCTCACGGAGCCGTTCGATTTTATTACTGGCACGATCGGCGTTGCCCATTCGCTCACGTCCACCTTTTCGAGGTGTCCCAATTTTACAAGTCGCTTAATTTCGTCTTCGACTTTGCTTGTTAACGCAAATGGCAAATGTCTCGCTTTTAACGCTACAGGCTGTGTATTTTCTTTCAGCACTAATTTAAGCTTTCCCTTATTATATAACCCTGGACCCGGGCCAAACAATTTCGGATATTTCTCTGGCAATTGTTCCGTCAGGTCAGTTACATCAATTTTATTACAATAATTCCCGTGACTCGACAAGTTCAATGGTAATGGCCACAACCCCAAAACTTTCAGCCATTGTCTACCGATCAAAATTGGGCCATCACCTGTCATTACTCTCATCGTTAACATTGCTTCCCGATTCCCCAATTTTACTTTCAGATTCTCTAGTACTCCCTCACTTTCTAACGGAACTTTGCCATATGCGTTCAACGCAGGCGCCTCGCGCGTGATTTTATTTTCGGGAAAATATTTGTTTTTATCATTTTTTGATATTATCGCAACGTACGAACCCGAGTCTATTTCCATGTTTATTTTTTTCCCATTAATCGTTACGTTCAAAAACATGGGATCAGCTTTTATGTTGTCGTCTGCTTCGTTACCCGTACCGCTTGTCGACTCGCCTTCGTTGTCGTCTATCATGAGGAAGTCGTATGCCGCCTCCTCCCGCTGCTGCTCTTCGCTGATCGCCTCTCGTTCTACGTGTTGGACGGCTGCTTTCTGCGATCGGCACGCAGTTGACAGGTGCCCCTTCCGCTTGCACGAATTACACGTGCTGTATCTGTGATAGCAATCGCGTGCCCAATGATTTGCCTTCCCGCAGCAATAACACAATGAATGCCTCGAACTCTGATGTGTGCTATTGTGCGGTGCTTTATTGTCACGGTTACTTGTGATTTTGTTATCGTATCGGTATCCTCTTCCTCGGCCACCGCGATGAGTACCTCTTCCTCTCGTACTGGATTGACTCTGTTTCTTTTTCTCACTCGCGCGCGAATTCGATTGGATTACGTTTACACTCGCCGCGCTACTTGTTGTACCGGTACTAATTTTATCCGTGGTTGACGCGTTCTTTTCTGCTTCTTCCATAGCGGCAGCTATTTTGTATGCTGAATCATACGTTAATTTATCTTCGCGAAATAGCGCCTTTTTTGTTGCATGATCTCTTAGTCCACACACTAACTGATCTCGTAACGCCACTTTCGCGTCAGCGAAATTACAATTCAACGATAAGCTTTTTAATCTTGCCGTGAACCCCGCTACCGATTCCGATGCACTTTGATGCGCTTGATAAAACTTGCATCTTTCCATCGTTTCTGATGGTTTCGGATTTAAGTGGTCATTCACTAATTTAACTAAATCATTAAACGATTTTGCACTTGGCTTATCTGGCGCGCACAGATCCCGAACGAGTTTATACGTGTCGGCACTTATTTTCGTTAACAACACTGCCGCTTGTTTTTCTGGTTTCACGTCATTGGCTACGAAATATAATTCGAGCCTCTCTGTATATGTTTCCCAATCATCTTTTCCTAGTTGGAATTCTAATTTCGTACAGCTGCTCTCTCCTGCCATTATGTGGTTTACCTTTGGCTTCTTGTTTACGTTTTCGTTCTCACTGCTCTGCGATTGTTTATGCTCGTCTCGTGGCTGTCCTCGGTTTTCGTTTACTTCGCTTACGTGCGTTCGTAGAATTTTACGAAGCTCATCGATGCCCGAATTTTTATTGTATGCTAACTCTAATTGTTCTATAACTTCAAGTAATTGCGGTTTCGTAAGCTCATAAATCCACGACGTTCTTGTATAATCGATAGTACTTTTACTGCTGCTTGCACTCGACATTAAATACCTTGG
Organism: Tenthredo mesomela; assembly: GCA_943736025.1. NCBI lineage: Eukaryota > Metazoa > Arthropoda > Insecta > Hymenoptera > Tenthredinidae > Tenthredo > Tenthredo mesomela. Next base: position 16,227,190 of record OX031014.1, on the reverse strand, counting down.
TACAATATATACTAATTGACAAGTTTTACTCTCCGTTTGCGGTCAATTAGGAAAATATTGAATTTTATTGCCACGTGGTTCCACCGTTAAATGCTTTTTCACTTATTTTTTTTTTTTTTTGTCTAATGTTCCTTTTCCGAATACACACGATGCACGTGATTCTTTTAATATTTGTAATATCGTTTACAGCGCCCAAATTACCGTTTCTTTGAAAAATTCCGTATACTGCGCAAATATTATTTTCTGATTCGTCCGTCCAGGAGTTACGATGCCATGAGTTCTCAATCCTTCGTCTACTGTGCTCTCTGATTGCTGTGGATTTCGAATACGGCGTGCTATACGCTACCTGTTCCACGAACTTTGCACGTAGATTTGTTTATCGTTATCATTTTGAATAATTGCACCACGCGTTCGACAATACCTCGTCGCCAAAATTGTAGTGTATGAGGTGGTGAAATAACTTGCACTGGATTAATGATAACAATAATATATTTATTAGAATATAGAAATAGAAGACAATAGATACATATACTGTGTACCGCTGGACGGTTACCGGGAGACTGACTCCCCACTCCTACACGATATAGTTAGTGTACTCGTGTAACCGGTATACTGATGTGAATACATCACAATTTCAAAGCGTATTTCTGTCAAAATTGATGGAAAACGCCAACCACGATGAATTTTCTGTTGCATGTGCATTAGGGTGTGTCACTTTTTTTCTTGGTTTCGGGATCTCACCCTCTTAGTATTTCATACTATATGCCATAATGATGTGGTATGAATTTGAGCTATGTCGGATTGTTTTAGAGGTTCCTCATCGAGTTTTTATGTTTTCCATTCATTTAACATAGGAAATTTTACGACCTTGAACATAATGCCATATATCTTTCGAGTTTTTATTGCCAACTGCGACCACTTTGCGGGGGATCATTCAGATATATCTACACGATTTTTCGCACCATCATTAATTTTTTTTTTTCTTCACCTATGCTCTGTAATAAATGACTATAAAATGACTGAACAAACAAAAATTGAAAAAAAAAATGGATAAACAAATAAATAAATGATGGTGCGAAAAATCGTGTAGATATATCTGAACAATCCCCCGCATAGTGGTCGCAATTAACAAGAAAAACTCAAAAGATATATGGCATTATGTCCAAGGTCGCAAAATTTCCTGTGTTAACTGAATGGAAACCAGAAAAACTCAATGAGGAACCTCTAAAAAGAATCCGACACAGCTCAAATTCATACCACATCATTATGGCATATAGTATATGAGATACTGAGAGGGTAAGATCCCGAAACCGAAAAAAAAGTGACAAGCAACAGATAACTCGCAAAGTTCCATTTGCCTAACATTATAATTTAATTTTGTTTCTTTATATTTTAGAATATCCACATATGTTCGTTAAAAAGATTTCATTTGTCTCGCAATAAATTATTAAAATACTGTGAAAAGGAGAATTGTTTATCTTGTTTAAAAAATAATTAGGGGCCACCACATCTTCGTTGCCCCAGGGCCTCCACATATTTAAATCCGGCCCTGAATGCACCCGCAAACCAGCGTGATCAGCAGCCGGGTACTGCTCAGGGGTCTTCGGATGCCGATCGTGTGGAAGGTATCTGACATCTAGGATCTGTTTCGAGAGCCGCTGAGCCGGGTAGTTCTACAAGTGTGCCTACGCGTCATCTAAAAATTGCGCATTTTAATGCTACCTCATTATCTAGCCATATGGACCAAATCAGGATATTTTTTAATAACAACTTTTATCATGTCATCGCCATTTCCGAATCATGGCTCAATGCTAGGGTCCTTGATGAGCTTATCGCCTTGGACAATTACTACTTAATACGAAATGATAGAATTGGTAAGCTGGGTGGGGGAGTTGCCTGCTATATTCATAATTCTCTTCTATGTAAAATCCTTGCCTCCTCACCACCTTTGTTTACAAACTCCCCGGAGTTCCTGATGTTGGAAATTAGATCAGAGCGCGACAAGATTCTCTTTGCAACTGTATATCGTAAACCCAAGGGTATCTTACTGGATAATTTCGCTGACAAGCTCACCAATTTCTCCCATAGCTATAGTAATATTATAATTACCGGCGATTTTAACTGTAATTTGAGTAGTAGTAACTTCGAGGCCACGTATCTGCGCGATTTCATTTTCAGCCATGCACTCTTCTTAGTTCCTCACGGAAACACTTACCATACGAATCATTCCGATTCCTGGCTTGACGTAGCAATCATTGATTCTGCAGATGAATTGCTATCTTTTAGTAAATCATCAGCTCCGTTTATAGATGGACACGACTTAATTGAGTTCGAGTTCAAGTTACCGCCCCCTATCTTGCCTAACCGTGTTGTAACATATCGTGACTTCAAAAACTGTGATACGCTAGCCCTCGGTGATACTCTGCTCACTACTATCGCTAAGCAGTCGCTTAATCAAGCTGACGACGTAGATTCTCTAGCCAGTACTCTTTGCACTGCAGTTACATTGGCGCTGGATAGTCACGCACCAGTCGTCTCGCGTACCCTGACAGGTTCTTGTGCTCCCTGGTTGACCGCCGAAATCAAGCAGCGCATCGCCTTCCGAAACAAGCTCTACACCGCAGCGAAGTGGTCTGGGTCGATTGCTGTATTTACGCAATATCGTGACCTGCGCAAGGCTATAAAATCCCAGATTAAACAAGCCAAAAATGAGCTAGTTAGGCGTAGGCTTAATAATTTGCCTGATGCATCGAGCACTTGGGCTGAACTCAGGCGGCTTGGAATTGTCAGCACAGCCACCGCATCTCCGCTCAACCGTTTCTCTGCCCAGCAACTAAATCTCTATTATGTCTCGGTCACTAGCGTTCATCCGCCCTGCTCGTTGCAGGAGTTATCGGCGCTCATCTCGGACTGTCCGGCCGTATCGACAGAGTTTTCCTTTGCGTCGATCCAACCACAACAAGTTCTGGATGTGTTGTCGTCGTATATAACTAAATCGCGAGGAAAAAGCCCTGACGGCGTCCAGCTGCGCCACCTCAAATGGATTTTGCCTGTAATTACGCCTCATCTCACGAATCTTTTTAACTTATCGCTACGTACCTCGGTTTTTCCCGAGATCTGGAAGAGGGCTTATATTGTTCCGCTAAATAAGTGTAATCGGCCCGCTTCTACCTCTGGCACCAGACCCGTGGCGAATCTGTCTCATTTTTCTAAAGTTTTTGAGCGCATTGTGGCAAATCAGATCACTTCCTACTTAGAGCAACATAGCCTACTGGATCCTATGCAGGCTGGTTTCCGGAGAGGCCATAGTACTCAGACTGCGCTGCTCAGGGTACTTGATGATTTCAAAAAAGCAGTTGATAACAGATGCGTCACTATCTTGCTTTTGTTCGACTTTAGCAAAGCGTTTGATAGCATTAACCATAAGCTACTATTGTCTAGATTACTGCACTATGGCTTCTCCGTGGATGTGGTCTCTTGGTTCCATTCTTACCTAACAGGTAGGACCCAGGCTGTTCAGGATCCAACTGGTAGTGGGCATTCCGACTTTATGTGTAATTTCTCCGGTGTGCCTCAGGGCTCCGTCCTTGATCCTCTTCTTTTTCTGATTTTCATAAACCATATAGGCTCGGCTCTGCGGCATACCAAGCACGTCATTTTTGCGGATGACCTGCAGATTTATTTGCATGCTGCGCCGTGCGATATACAGTTAGCTATAAGAGACTTGAATGAGGATGCGGCGGCTGTTGCGAACTGGGCTGAGGGGAATGGGCTGCAGTTAAATGTTAAAAAGACCAAGGCTATTATTTTGGGTAGCTCTGCCTTTGTCAAGCAGCTTGGAGAATTGGATCTGCCGCAGATTGTTATTAATCATCAACCGGTGCCATACGTAGATACAGTCCGTAACCTCGGTGTGTACTTATCTGCTGATCTCACTTGGAATAATCATATTTCACAGGTATCACGTAGAGTGCATGCCACGCTTCATAAGCTCAAACACCATAGTGACTCGCTTCCGCGTCATATAAAATCTGTTCTGGTCTCTGCCTTAGTATTGCCTCACGTTGACTATTGCAGTCTTGTATATCACGATCCGACTGATTATTTAAATCTCAAACTCCAGCGGCTTGTCAATAGTGGCATCCGATTCATATTTGGCTTGAGGCGGGATGTCCATATTACGCCCTATCGTACGACGTTGAAGTGGCTACCGGTTGGTGATCGGCGTCTTTTTCTCCTTGGCTCAGCTCTTTATCAAATTCTAGCCAGTGGGTCTCCTGCTTATCTTCGCGAATCGTTCGTCGAGATAGACCCTGATGCGCGTCGCTCAGCTAGATTGGCGGACTCTGGTCACGTCACTGAGTTTCATATCCCGAATCATAGAACGGCCGCTTACGGTAACTCCTTTGCGCTAGCTGCCTCTTATTTCTGGTATAGCTTACCAACATCTATTAAGTCCTCGTCATCTCTGGAGGTATTCAAAGCGAGATTGTTTGCGCACCTATTGTCGGGCGGTACGGAGTCCACTCCGGGCCCCGTTGTGTCCAAACTTTGAGTTTGCGGCTGTTGGGTCTTTTCGCGGCTATTCTTAATCAATTTTATTACTCTAATTACTATTAGTTATTATTATTAGTGCTCTATTTATTGGCCTAGACGGGTCTGATGTATGTGGGATATGTACCGATTGTACTGAGCATATCTACTTTACTTAGTGTTAGGCTTACATTGTACTGTATTTGTATCTGTATCTTTCATTATTCATGTTTTCTTTTGCGCCATCTCAGGACCCCCTGCCTGTTAGCAGCTGTGGTTTTACCTGGGTTTTTCCTGGGTGCAATCCAATATGTACATAAATTCTAAGTTAGCGGTCAACGGCTGATCGCGGTCTAACGATTTAGATTTCCTTGGCCTTAATCTAGTTAAGTTTATCCTGCTCGTAGTTCTAAGTATTATTGTTGTGTATGCTAATCTTAGGGAAATTTTGTTAAATAATGATCATTTTGTGTCTTACTTTGCTCTAATTTACTTTGCTCTAGCTTAGTTTATTCTGTTTAATTTTCTCCTACTCATGTTGTAAATTATTCTCTCGCTTTTAAGTTCTCTTGTAACCTTCTGTAATTTTAAATTGTAATTGATTTTCTGTAAATTGCCTTACGGCCCATTTGTGGCTACGGCATAAATGTACGTATTCTATCTATCTATCTATCTCTCTCTCTCTCTCTCGTGTATACATTTTATCGATTTATAAGTCTATTCTGTCCTTTCGAGATGAGAGTGCATGTACGAATGCTTGCATGCTACTTTAAGCCTTACTACACGCTCTATGTTATTTATGTAATATTTAAATTTATATTTAAATCATTTATATTCTCATTCTCATTGCGCTTATCTCTCTCTTATGTACATGCCTCAATGCTGGAATGCTACTATCTATGTAAGCCTTACTTCTCGCTCTATTTTTATTTTTATTTATTTATGTAATATTTTTTTAAATTTTATTATCAATTTATTAGCTCTCATTCTCATATGCTATCTCTATCTCGTGTGCATGCTTTGAATGCTGACTCTCTGCTGTTCCTACTGTCTTACATGCTTACTCATCCTGTATTCTTTATCTTACTTACTTACTGTATTTGTAAATTTGCCTCAAGGGTTACCAAGGCATAAATAAATAGCCAATCAATCAATCAATCAATCAATCGTGTCTGCTGTGAATATCTCTAGTCGTGCTGTACTTCGCTCTCTCTATTTGAAGTCATTTTTCTGCCGCAAAGTGCCTCCGGGCTTTTATTTTTTGCAGATACTAGCATGCCAAATTTTGCTCTCTACTCGCCTGCTGATCAATCTCTTACCTGCATCTAGACCTTTGGAGGTTGTGCCCTTTTATTCACCTACTGCTCTCAACCTATTACACTGACAGTTGTGCCTTGTCATCATTTGTACCGTTGCCGACGCATGCGCTGTTGACTGCTTTTGTACCTGCTTGGCTCTCCCTCTTCACCGCTCGCCTTGTTTGTTTTGGCGATTGACCGGATCTTCGTCCCCCGCTTCGTCTTGCCGAGCGCTTTGTTGTGACTCACCTGTCACAGGATTCTACGTTCTGCTCAGCCGTCGCTGGATTTCGCATGTCACCTACATGCTTTAAGTGTCAGCGCAGTATTGCAGGTTCGTTGCTATCCTGTCCTACGTGCAACCGTCAGTTTCATCCAGGCTGCGGTGCAGCCTATGTTTCTTATAAACGCGCCAATCCGTGCTGTATATCTTTCCTTCGAGATTGCAGTGGTAGTAGTAGCTCTAGCTGCAGTGATAATAGTAGCTGTATTAGTGACCCTGACGGTCCATGTTCATCTACTATGGATAAGTCTCTTGTTGAGAAGATAATTAGCGCTATGGAACAGACCAATAAAACTAATTTAGACCTGGCCGCAACTATCTCCTTACAAACTAAGGTCAACGAGGATATGGCCAATAAACTCAACTGTTTGCCTGAACTTATTGCGAGGGTAGATAGGCACGATGATGTGATCACTCGTTTAGAAGCTAATTCTGCCCGCCTTGAAGCTTCCAATGCACGTATTCTACGCGAACTTGAGCTTATGAGGGCCTCCTCCACCTCTACTATGTCGCCTACTACTGCCCAGGCTGAGGTTATTCTGGCTGGCATACCTGTCAGTGTTGACGACCTACCTCGATCCATAGTTCAAAAAGTCTTCGCTGCTCTTGGTATCCCGGAATTGCTTAGTGAAGTCTTGGATATTCGCGCCCTGTCTAGACGCCCGATTAATCCGGTAGGCAGTAATCCTGGTCCGTCGTCCTCAGCTTCACCCAGTACCAAGTCTCTCATTGTGACCCTTAAGTCAGCGATGGTACGTGACCATCTCATCTCCACTAAACGCGCTAAAAAGGACCTATCTGTACGCGAGGTCTTTAATTCCAATCTATCTGGCATGATCTATGTAAATGAGTTTGTTCCCTCGGAGGTGTATGACCTGCTTCGCCGCACCAAGGCAAGAGCAGCTGAGTTGGGGTACAAATATGTTTGGATTAAGTCGGGTCGATTCGGGTGCGCCGAACGGACGGAGCTGCCGTTGTTTTAATCAAGTCCGATGACGATATTGGCAAATCGACCTGACACCAGCGTGCACCGGGCTTCCCGGTTTCTCGGTCCCACTCGCATATTAGAATAGCTCAGTTCAACGCCACTTCGCTGTTAGGGCATTTTAGTTTGGTCAAAACTCATTTAGCTTCTAATTTTTATCACATTGTATCTATTTCTGAAACCTGGCTTGACTCCAATCGCCCGGATGATCTAGTGCGCTTAGATGACTATGTAATTATTCGTAATGATAGACAGGGTAAGAAGGGTGGCGGGGTAGCCTGTTTCATACACGTGTCTCTTAATATCAGAGTGTTGTCTACCTCGCCTGGTTCGTTCTCCAATGCTCCCGAATATATTATTTCGGAGGTTCGCAGTGTCAACGCCCAATCACTCCTGCTTGCCTGTATGTATACTTTTTACTGATTTTATTGCTTCATTCACTAGGCTTGCTTTCGCCTATCCTAATATTATTATTGGTGGCGATTTTAACTGTAATTTACTAAGTAATAACGTGGAGTCTACGTTCCTTCGGGATTTTACGCAAGCTCAAGCCCTTCACATCGTTGACTCGGAGGCTACCCATCACACATCTACCTCTGACTCGTGGCTTGATGTTTTTATCGTCGACAGTCTGCATAAGGTCATAGCGTTCAGCAAATCGAGTGCTCCGTTTATCGCCGGTCATGATTTTATCGAATTAACCTATATGTTTAGTACTGAGCTTCCCTTGCGTCGTGAGATTACTTGTCGCAACTATTCGCGTCTCGATGCTGTTGCCTTTGGTGTCACGCTCAATAACGAGCTTCGGACCAACTGTCCCGACTTACCGTCCTTGCACTCGTCGTGTGACGAGCTTGACGGCTTTATGGATGCCTTCAACTGCTCCCTAGTGTCATCATTGGATCATCATGCGCCCATGTCCACTTTCTCGGTCAGCAAGCCTCGAGTTCCGTGGCCTCCGGAGCTCTTGAAGACCCGTGTCAGGACGCGCAACACCCTGTACAAGCAGGCTAAGCGATCAGGCAGTGTGCTTGCTCTTGCGATATTTAGGCGGTACCGTGATCAGCTCTCGGTTGACTTGCGTCAGGCGGCCGATGATTACAATTGGCGTACTCTCTCGAGAATAACTGATAGTGCGAAGCTATGAAGGGAGCTAGCTAATTTGGGGCCTGTTTAAACTGCGTTTAACCTCTCCCTTTACTTTTTATTCTCCCGACGAACTTAACGCTGCTTTTGTTGGCTACTCTAACGCCTTAGCCACGACTGCAACTGATGTTTCTAACTCTTACGACTCCAATTCTTTTAATTATTTTACTGCTTTGACCGATATGACTTGCCTCGACCGAGTGTCCTTTGAATTCTCGCCAGTGACGCCCGAGAGGGTTGATTTCTTCATAAAAAACACCACCTCGCCTCTGCGTGGAGCCGGTCCTGATGGCATCTCTCTCTTTTCCGTGCATCTGTCTTTGCCTAGTGTTTCAATTGCCTTGGCTTCGCTTGCCAACCACTGTTTCAGGCTTGGCTACTTCCCGTCATGCTGGAAGCGTGCCTTCATTCGTCCGTTGCTTAAGGTCAACCCTCCGCGTACCGTGTCTGACACCCGTCCTATTGCCAATCTGTGTGAGCTCTCCAAGATCTTTGAGCGGATCGTTCATGCGCGAATTCTGAGCTACGTCAATGAGCATAACCTTTTAGACCCTCACCAGTCCGGTTATAGAATCGGATTTAGCACGCAAACTACATTGCTTAGGCTTTCCCATGACATCAGGCGGGCTGTGGACGACCGACTCCTCACGTGTCTGGTCTTATTTGATTTTAGTAAAGCGTTTGATACGGTGAATCATCATCTGCTTCTGGCTAAGCTTGCTAAGTTGGGTTTTTCTGCTATTGCGTTGCAGTGGGTACACTCCTACCTTTCGGGCCGGTCCCAGGCTGTCGTTGATGAGCGCGGTTCATGCTCGCGCTGGCTAAGTACAGGTGCCGGGGTCCCTCAAGGATCAGTATTGGGTCCTCTGCTGTTCTCCATGTTTATTAATGATATAGGCGCTAACCTTAGATACTCACGACATCTGGTTTTTGCCGATGATACCCAGATCTATCTCACATGCCCACCTGCTGAGCTGGCGGATGGCGGATGGCATCGCGAAGCTTACTTATGATGTTAACGTTATCGCTAATTATGCTGCAGAAAACGGCCTCAAGCTCAACCTTGCAAAATCCAAGGTCCTCATTTCTGGCAGTGGCGCTTACATCAATCGCTTAGACTTATCGAGCCTCCCACCTATCGCGGTCAACGGCATCGCGCTCCCTTACGTTGACGAAGTGCGTAATCTTGGCGTAATAATGCGGTCAAATCTCTCGTGGCGCGGCCATGTCCTTTCTGTGTCGAATAAAGTTAATTTTGCGATTTTTAGGCTTAAGCATCACTGGAATGCTCTATCACTAGAGTTGAAGGCCAGGCTCATTGTAGCTCTAGTCTTTCCGTTATTCGACTATTGTTGCCTGGTTTATAATGATCTCTCCGGTGAGCTTAATACCTTATTACAGCGCCTGCTTAATACTGCGATTAGATTTGTTTACGGTTTAAGACGTGATGAGCACATTACACCCTATCGTAGGGAGCTGCATTGGCTTTCAGTTCACTCGAGGCGCCTTTACTTTTTAGGCATCACAGTTTTTAACCTCCTCCAGGGAACCTTACCAGCTTACATGTCTGAACTATTCGTCCGTTTCATTCCGTTAGACAATCGACCGTCTCGTCAACCGAACTCCGCCGTGTTCAGAGTGTCGGTACATCGTACTGTTACTTACCATAACTCGTTCGCCCTTGCTGCCGTTTATTTCTGGCATTCTCTGCCCGACGGTGTGACCTCTATTAGAACCTTGCGGGCGTTTAAGCTCAAACTTTTCAGCCATCTGTTTGAATCGGATACGGAGTCCACCTAGGCTGGCTGGCGCTACGTGATAGCTCGTACAGCTTCTTCGTCCTGACTACTGCGTTAGCTAGTTTTGGTTGCGCTGTGTCTTACTTGTGCTCTGCATCGTTTATGCTTTCTTTTAATTCACCTAGCTTATATGTCCTTCTCTAGCTTAAGTTAGCTCTAAGTACTTCTTATTCTAGTTTGTCTTACTGTTACCATTCTTTTTTCTGCTGTTATATGTCTCGCTCTTGTCAGCCGCTCTATTCTTACCTGATACATCTTCTACTGTACTATGTATTCTGCTATATTATTACTGGGTATTTGCGTTCTCCTGCCTAGCAAGCGCATCTTATATTTAAGTTCTGCGTTCATCTTACATTTAAGTATTCTGTTATTTTATTACTATGTATTTGTGTTCTCCTGCTTGGCTTGAGCATTTTATTTTTAGGTTAATTACTTCTGCCTGTAACCTTATTGTTATTCCGATTTGCCCCATGGATTGTCCAGGGCATAAATAAATACTATCTATCTATCTATCTCTCTCTCTCTCTCTTTTTCCGGCGGTTTCCCTTGTCCCTTGTGCAAATGCGGGTGTTTCTATATATATTAGGGTGGTCAAAAAAAAATATTTTTTTGTTTTTTTTTAAAGTCTTATCATCTCAAAAGTTTCGTTTAGGCATAAAACAAATTCTCCTAAAAGGGCAGCTCGATATCTCAATTCTACGAGACGCTCAACGATTTTCCGTTTTCACATCTAAATAACACATGAAAAATTTATTTTTTCGTTTTTTCTGCATAACACTCCGAAAAAAAATGTTATTTCAATTTTGATGCACATATTCTTGTAGGGAATTCAATTTTCTACAAAAAAGGTCTGATAAGGTTTTCTTGTAATCTTAACAGGTTAAAAGTTATCAGGCTTTAAACCCCTACAACTCAATTAAATTTAACCAGATATAATTTCAGAACGATTTTCAAATTTCTTCAAATGTGGAATGATTTCTAACTGTCTAAAAATAATCTTTAACTGTCGCAAATATTTATTCATACAATCACAAATTCACAGTCTACTTATGGATTACAGTGCAACCTCTCAATAGTGCCGCTCATGGGCTGTGAGGGGAATACATTTCTCAGAATCTCGGTTCCCCCACTCTGACTACAACCGCTTGTGAAAAACAGGTTTAACCTTCGTACCCTATTGTACGCCGGGAGTGTAGTATGGTAGTGGGGGAAGCGCCCGAGCACGGATTAGGGGAAGTGGCACTATTGAGAGTGGCACTATTGAGAGGTTGTACTGTAGTAATTACAATATTTTTAAAATAATATTACGCTTTCAATTATGAATAATTATTTTTGTTACAATTAGGATATTTTTTTCTATGATCAGCAACTACTTGTAACAGATATTGTTTTTGCTCTTCATTTTACACAAAGTTAGAAATCATTCCACATTTGAAGAAATTTCAAAATCGTTCTGAAATTATATCTGGTTAAATTTAATTGAGTTGCAGGGGTTTAAAGCCTGATAACTTTTAACCTGTAAAGATTACAAGAAAACCTTATGAGACCTTTTTTGTAGAAAATTGAATTCCCTACAAGAATATGTGCATCAAAATTGGAATAACATTTTTTTTCGGAGTTTTATGCACAAAAAACGAAAAAATAAAATTTTCGTGTGTTATTTAGATGGGAAAACGGAAAATCGTTGAGCGTCTCGTAGAGTTGAGATATCGAGCTGCCCATTTAGGAAAATTTGTTTTATACCTGAACGAAACTTTTGAGATGATAAGGAAAAAACTTTTTTTTTTTTGGACCACCCTAATATATATAGGTATATTTATATACCTATATATACAACCTGTCTGCTTGCTCCGTACAGCCATGTACTCTCTCTCTCTCTCTTTACCTAGTTTTAAGTTAGGTTTAAGCTTCTCCTCCGCCTACCCTTGCATATTAATTGTAAATGCAAGGTAGGCTTTGTCCAATATCGCTATGGATAATAATAAACAACTATCTATCTATCTATCTATCTATCTATCTATCTATCTATCTATCTATCTATCTATCTATCTATCTATCTATCTCTCTCCCTCTCTCTCTCTCTCTCTCTCTCTCTCTCTCTCTCTCTCTCTCTCTCTCTCTCTCTCTCTCTCTCTCTCTCTCTCTCTCTCTCTGTAAGTACGCTTGCATGTCAACCGTTTTTGCTCCTGCCTCTTTGAGCTCTTTCTGCTGTTCTCTGCCTTCGGGCCTCTTGTTTCAGACTCTCTTGCATGCGCCCTATTGCAAGCCTCCCGTTGGCTTGCTCTCCTCTTCTTCTCTGGCTTGCTTCTTGGTATTATTGGAGTTTCTGGTCGGTCCCTGTTGGCGCAACATAACCTCAACCTGTCAGCCTGTCACCTGAATCGATCCATCGATCGATAGTCCGCCGTCAACGTCATGAACTAGTCGACTCGCTGGACCTTCTGCTAGGTCTTGTTTGGCTGCGTTTAGCATCGTTAGCCACGTGATAGGAGCCTTCTATCACTGTCATCGATTGCCTGTCTCGGATCTACGCTCGTCGGCTGCTGCGACCCTGGCTCCATCTACTGGCTCACTACCCTTCGCTGCTCTAGTGCATGCTCGGTCGGTAACGTAGACCGCTGCTTTTATTTTATTCTTTTCACCTGGCTCGCATCTCGTCTTAATGAGTCCTCCGAAATCCTGCGCTGGTTGTTACAAGTATGTTATTGATGCGGTGCACTGTATCGAGTGCAACTCGCACTATCACCCGGGCTGCCTAAAAGTGAAGGCCTCGCGCCCAGGGTCGCACCAGTGTTGCCGCGACACCCATCTACATCTAGTACAACGGTCCTCACAGTCACAGTCTACTCCGTCGACCTCTGCCCCTGTTTCGCAGCCTCCACCTCCGGTTCCTTCTGCAAGTCCACCTTCAACTGATGATCTCCTCCGGGTGATGAATGAGCGTTTCGATCAGCTCGGGGAGAAGCTTGATGCTCTACCTGCCATGCTGGCTCAAATTCAGTCCAACACCAGTCGAATCGATGATCTCGAGCAGCAGAACCGTGCTCTCTCTGCCGAACTGGCCGCGCTGGTGACCACTCGTGTTGCCGAATTGGAGCGGCAGAATCGCTCGCTCTCTGAAGACCTGGCTGCGCTTCGGGATGTGCAAAGAACTGAACAGGTGGAGCGAAGGCGTACCTCTGCGTTGGTCCGTGAGCCTGAGCTCATCGTTTCAGGGGCTTCCTGCTCCTCTCCAGGATTAATTCCTCGAGTCATTGCTCGGGTAGCTGCTGCTCTTGGCTTCCAGCTCGGTGAGGGCGACATTGTCTCATCCAGGTTCCTGGTTACTCGTGCTAAGGCACGTAAGGACTCTCCGCTCTCGATCATCGTCAGGCTTCGCTCTAATGACCTTGTGAGTGGGCTGATTGAGGCCAAGAAGCGGAAAGGGCGTCTGACGTCTGCGGATCTTGGGTCCTCATCCTCGACTTCTCCGGGTCCTGTTGCCTCGATTAACATCAATGAGGCTCTACCACCTGATTTGTATAAATTGCTTGTGGCTGTCAGGACTGCAGCTAGGGCGAAAGGTGTCAAGTACGTGTGGCATCGGGATGGGGCTGTCTTTGCCCGAAGGGTGGATGGCGGTCAGGTTAGGCGTTTTCGGACGTTGGATGACCTAGCCGTCTTTGATGCGGAGTGACGCCATCTCTCTGTCACCTGCGCCGCTGGTCGGGTGCCCTCCGCACCTCGGCCTCACCCTGCGGCTGCTCGGACTCACTCAGGCCTCTCTCATCTGTCGGTCTGTCATTTTAATGCCAACTCTCTCAGGTCGCACATGGACCTTCTGCGACTCCGCTTTGCCGATCGGTCTACGCACCTCATAGCTGTCAGCGAGACTTGGCTCCACCCGCAGTTTTCTGATGCGGTAGCTGCTCTCTCTGGCTACACGCTGCTACGGAACGATCGTGTAGGCAAAGAGGGTGGAGGAGTGGGCCTCTACGTACATCACGCTCTTCGTAGGAGGGTTCTTGCTGCCTCTCCGTCCCTATATGCTCGGCAGCCGGAGTACTTCCTGGTGGAGGTCAAGTCAGTCTCAATGGCGCCTATTCTGGTTGCGGTGGTCTATCGCCCCCCCAAGGCGGCGAATCTTGATAGATTTGAGCAAGATTTTGATCGGTTTGCCCTCGAGTACAGCCTTGCCGTCATCTTGGGCGATTTCAATGCCAACCAGCTGAGCAACACGTATGAGGCAGCGAATGTGCGGGATTTCTACACCACCCGCGCCCTTTTTCCTGTGCCTTTTGCGCCAACCTGTCACATGCACTCCTCCGACACGCTGCTGGATCTCTGCATCTTGAGTGATGAGGCGGCATTACACTCGTTTAGCCAGTCCGTTGCGCCTTTTATTGCTGCTCATGACCTGATCTCGGTGGAACTTTGTCGACCTGCTCCCCCTACTATTGCCGGGGAATACTCAGCGCGCTCGTATTGCAATCTTGTACAGGAAACCTTTCTACGTGATCTCGCATGCTTTGATTGGTCTGTGTTTGGGACTTCGGCTGCCGTGGACGAGCAACTTCGGTGCTTGCAGGTGAATCTCACGAGGGCTCTGGACCTGCATGCTCCCTATCGTCAATGTAGGCGGAAGAAGGGCAAGCCGCCTTGGATCTCACCGGAACTTGGGGTCCTTTCTCGGGCCAGGGATGCTCTCTATCGCGCCTACAAACGCTCGAGGTCTCAAATCTCGCTCCTTCGTTATCGTCAGGCCCGAGATGATTTTCACCAGCGGGTCTCTGCTTCTCGCTCTGACTATTACTCCAGCCGTCTATCGTCTATCGAGCAGCCACGCATGCTATGGAAGGAGCTCCGAGGCCTGGGACTCGTTGCGGATCCCTCTAATGATTATGGCGATTTTTCCGTGGAGGAGCTTAACCGGCATTTCGTCTCTGTTTCACAGTGTCCCTCTGCTGCTACTGAAATAGCAGACTTTTTCGCGTCTCTGCCTTCACCTCAGTACGACGACTCGCTGTTTTACTTCAGAGACATCTCGCCGAGGGCTCTTCAGGATGCAATAGCGCACTTTACTTCTCAGGCTCGAGGGGTTGATGACATCTCGCTTCGCAATCTGCGTGAGGCGCTGCCTGTGGTCTTCCCGTTTTTGCTATCTCTACTGAACGCCTCTTTGAATACCGCCACCTTTCCAGCTGAGTGGAAGCGTGCGAGGGTGCTTCCGCTGGGGAAGGTCAAGTCGCCCTCCTCCCTACAGCAGATCAGGCCAATTGCGAATCTGTGCCTCTTATCCAAGGTCTTCGAGCGCGTGGTGTTGATGCAGATCTCGGCTTTTCTCGAGGAGCGTGCCCTGCTTGATCCAAGGCAGTCAGGTTTCCGACGGGGCTTTGGCACGCAGTCTGCACTGCTAAGGCTGACTGAAGATATTCGCCAGGGCATTGACCGTCGCGAGCTCTCTGTTGTTGTCCTCTTCGACTTTTCGAAGGCCTTCGATACCGTCTCTCATGCTGTCCTTCTGGCTAAGCTCGCTGCTCTCGGGTTCTCGCAGCACGTTCTGAGGTGGGTTGCATCGTACCTGACAGGAAGATCGCAGGTGGTGGTTGGTAGTGATGGTCGGTCATCCTCTTGGGCTCCGCTCGATCTTGGAGTCCCACAAGGCTCTGTTCTTGGGCCGCTGCTATTCTCTCTCTTTGTCAATGACCTTTCGTCAGTACTACGTCACACGTCACACCTCCTGTACGCTGATGATCTGCAGATCTACTCACACTGTGACGTGCAAGGGCTTACTGGTGCTATCGCTAAGGTAAACGAGGATGTTGAGGCGATAGCTGGCTGGTCTAGGCGTTATGGTCTTCGACTAAACGTGGCCAAGACCCAAGCCATAATTGTCGGCAGCTCGGCCTATATCTCCAAATTACATTTGGCTGCTGTGCCTGCGATCCTTTTGGGCGGGGTTCCGGTGCCTTACTCTGACACGGTTCGAGATCTGGGTGTCTTGATAGATAGTAAGCTGTCCTGGTCCCAACAGGTTGCTGCCGTTGCTGCACGGGTGCATGGCTCCCTTCGTCAACTCTCTGCCTCTCGGCGCTTTCTTTCACTATCGTTGCGCAAAATGCTGGTGACGTCGCTTATATTCCCGCTTTTTGACTACTGCTGTCTAGTCTATAGTGATTTATCTGGGGTGCTTAACACCAAACTTCAGCGACTGATGAACTCCTGTGTGCGTTTCGTTTGTGGAGTTCCACGTGTGGAGCATATCACACCGCACCGGCAGGGTCTTGGCTGGCTTTCTGTTCGAGATCGCAGGACTTACTTTCAGCTTGCGCTCTTCTTTATTGTCACCCGCTCTGGCCGTCCGGGTTACCTTCGGGAGCTTTTTGTTGAGCGTGGCCCCGTACTTTGCGGCTCTTCGCGGCTTCTTCGTGGCGATTTTCTCCTGCCGCGCATTCGTACGGAGGCTTTCAGAAACTCTTTCTCCGTGTCCAGCGTCTATCTCTGGAATGCGCTTCCACAACAACTTAGGGAGGCTCGCACTCTTTCGACCTTCAAGCGCGGGCTTCATGCTCATCTCTTCAGTGCAGAGGCTGCTTGGGCATGAGGTGTGCTGATGTCTGCTTGTCTGTTTGTCTGCTGTCTCTCTTCTCGCGTCCATCTGTATGCTTTCTCTCCTCACTTAGTTTTTTCTCGCTTTCTTTTCTCTCTTTGTCTGTCTAGTCTGCTTAGTTTTAATTAGCTCTAGGCCTAGGTTAAGCTTTCTTTGTATATATATCTTTCACCCATTTGTGGTGCATGTATCTTTCTTTCGTTTACCTTGTATAACTTATTTTTTGTAAATGCAAGGTAAACTTGTCCAACATTGTCATGGACAAATAAACACTTATTCTATTCTATTCTATTCTCTCTCTCTCTCTCTCTCTCTCTCTCTCTCTCTCTCTCTCAGGAATGCAAACATTTATTTCATGTAAATTGTGTATTAGCGGCGTATAAACGAGATCCAAATGAATTAGCGGCCGGAAACTTTCGTTGCGATCCGTGCTGTATGCATCGGTCAAATCGTACCATGCGTACCCCGGAAAATTCACCAGACCGTACATCTCATACAACTGATAGCGCTGCGCTTGAAGGCATAACACAGCAACTCAAACTCTTAACTGATAAGATCGACAGCAAGTTTGAAAGCATCTCTGAAAAGATGTCGTCGAATTTTGCGGATATTGGTGACAAAATTGCTGCGCTGGTCAATGCGCATCAGGACTTTTCAAATCGTCTTGAAAAAGTAGAGGCTATAACTGATGGCACCAAAGCCGAGGTTGAATCTCTCAAGAATGATCAACAGCAACTGCGCTCTCAATTAGAATCTGCCACCGCAAATTTGCCTCAGGGTTCTAGTGAGCTTATTATTAGCGGGATTCCTGTAAATTTCAAGCTCTCTAAGGACGTTATTGTTCAGAAGGTTTTCTCTGCTCTGGGCGTTGCTGAGCTAGTCTCTGACATTCTTGAAATACGCGACACTATCAAGAAAAATCGAAACTCGTCGGCTGGCGCTTCCATGTCCTCAAGTCCTCAGCGCCAGTATTCATCTCTCTCGTTTATTGTCAAGATGAAATCATCTATAGTTCGTGATCACGTAATCGCCAAGAAGCGTGAGAAGAAGTCTCTTGCAGTACGTGAAGTCTTCGCACTTGACCGTACTCCCGGCACCATCTTCGTAAACGAGCTTCTTCCTGCCGACTCTTACCGGTTACTAAAGAAAACACGTGCCAAGGCCGCGAGCGCAAATTATAAATATGTATGGTGGAATGCGGGAATCTGTGTACGCCGTACAGATGGTGATAATATCATCTTTATCAAATCCGAGGGAGATCTAATGAACCTAGCATGAATGCCACCTCGATTAGTCTCCAGTACAGCTCCCGTGGCTAGCGTGATAGAGAATCGCAATTGTCTGAAGGTGCTCTCTTTTAATGCAAATTCGCTAGTTCACTACTTTGAGCTTCTGCTGGCTCATTTATCCGCGAATTTCTACCACGTTATCGCGATCACTGAGACCTGGCTGCGTGAGGATACCTCAAATCAGTTAATCCAGATAGAAAATTACAATATGATTAGACATGATAGGATCGGAAAGCGAGGCGGAGGTGTCGCCTGTTTTGTACATAATTCTCTTCGTTTTAATCTTTTGTGCACATCTCCTCCTGGCTTCTCAAACACGCCGGAATTTATTATGCTGGAGATCAGGAATCAGCGTGATCAAGCTATGCTGTTTGCGTGTGTGTATCGTAGACCGAAGGGCTTTATGTTTCAGAATCTCTCTGAGGCCTTGTCGTGCTACTCACATATTTATAAGAATATCATCATCACTGGTGATCTCAATTGCAACCTATTACGTACTCACTTCGAATCCTCTGCTCTCAAGGATTTTGTGATGTCCCATGGTCTGAACATTCTTGACTGTGATGCTACTTATCACTCGGGCACCGCGAATAGCTGGCTGGACGTTGTCATTGTGGATTGTCCGACAAAAATCCTGTCTTTTAATAAATCTGATGCACCTTTTTGTGCGGGACATGATTATATCGAGTTTACTTACGAATTTTTCTCGAATGCCCCGCAAAACAAGGTCATCTCTAGGCGCGACATCAAACACTTCGTCCAAGCGGATTTCCTTAGCATGCTCGTTGATTCTCTTGGGTCTGATTCTGCAGATCATGATTTCTCTTCTCCAGCTACGTTTGAGGCTTCTGTTGAAAAGTCACTGAACTCTCTCTCACAAGTTTTTAATCACCATGCGCCTTTAAAGTCTTGGACTGTCTCGAGACCGCTAGCTCCTTGGCTGACTGACTCTTTAAAATGTAGGATCACTGCTAGAAACAGATTATTCCAGCGAGCGCGCCGATCACATGATCTACTGGATATGGCCATGTATAGGGAGTATAGGGATCGGGTAACTATTGAACTCCGTAGAGCCAAGTCAGAGTTTCTTGAACGGCGTCTCACAACCGTGACCGATCCTTCTCGTTTATGGAAAGAGCTCTCGCATCTGGGGCTCACTAAACCGAGAGGTGTCTCTCCTTTCTCCTTCTTCTCCTCAAATAAACTGAATGATTATTTTGCCAGTATCTCCTTTTCGGAAGTGCCATACCCTGATCTCTTTACTCCAGACCTTGTCCAATCACTTCGTCCTCACCAACCTATCTTTAACTTCTCAGCTATGTCTGCCAGTATGATCAAGACTATTCTGGGACAGTCGAAATCAGAGTCCCTTGCTCATGGGCCGGATGGGATACCTCTGTTTGCCCTCTGTAAAGCCGTGCATGTCATTGCGTCTCTGCTGGCATCTATCTTCAATGCTAGCCTGCAATTCGGCTCGTTTCCTTCGATCTGGAAACGCATTTTTATCCGTCCGCTTGTTAAAAACTGTCCTCCTACGTCGCCATCGGATATCAGGCCGGTAGCCAATATCTCCGAGATCTCCAAACTTTTCGAGAGGCTTGTTCATAAACAGATTGTTGATTTTCTTGCGACGCATCAGTTATTGGATCCTTTACAATCGGGATTTCGGAGGGGTTATAGCACGCAGACAGCTCTCTTGAAATTATGCCAGGACGTGAGGCAGGCGGTTGATGGGAGGCAGCTGACCGTTCTTGTCCTTCTCGACTTCAGTAAGGCTTTTGACACCGTACCTCACGTTGTGCTATTAAATAAACTACGTACTATGGGATTCTCGGACAGTGCTCTCAATTGGCTCTTTTCGTATTTATCGAATAGAACCCAGGCAGTGGTGGACGACAGCGGCGCTATCTCAACGTGGAGGCGTACTAACACCGGTGTTCCACAGGGATCAGTGTTGGGTCCTCTCTTGTTCTCTATCTTCATCAGTGACATTGGTTCTGATCTCCAATATACCAGATACCTGACTTATGCTGACGATACACAATTATATCTTTCTTGTCCACCTTCTGATCTGTTGATGGCGCTGGAACGAGTCTCCCATGATGTAAATGTTATTGCTAATTATTCAGCCTCAAATGGTTTAAAGCTTAATCTTACTAAGTCGAAGGTACTGATTATGGGTAGCGGTGCTTATGTCAATCGTCTTGACTTTCTTGCTCTTCCCCCCATCACCGTAAATGGAACTGCAATTCCTTTCGTCAGTGAGGCGCGGAACCTTGGGGTAATTTTTACATCAAACCTGTCCTGGAATAAACATATCCTGCATCTCTCCAAGAGGGTAAATGTCACTCTCTTTCGCCTTAAACATAGTAAAAATTCACTATCTCAGGAATTGCGTACATCCCTCGTGATTTCTCTGATTTTTCCAATAATTGACTATTGTTGTCTAGTATATAATGACCTTACTGGAGAGCAAAACCTCATTCTCGAGCGGCTTGTAAATAAATGCATCCGTTTTATTTTTAACCTACGCAGGGATGAGCATATCTCTCCCTATAGAGCTCAGCTGGCCTGGTTGCCGGTGGCCCATAGGAGGAATTACTTCCTCGGTATCTCAGTCTTTAAGATTCTGAGAAACGAGGCCCCTAATTACATACTTGATATGTTTCCGCGTGTCCCGCACACCTCGCGCTCCTTGCGCTTACCGAATCCTCCAACGTTCACCATCCCGGTGCATCGCACGACCACATTACAACGGTCATATGCCCTTGCTGCAGCCTATTTCTGGCACTCGCTTCCGCCTCACCTCACTTCTATAACGACCCTCTCGGCTTTCAAACGCGACCTGCACTCTTACTTACTCGATCTATCTTCTCGCTCATCCTTATGATATATTATATGCTCTACTTGTACTATTTTACTCTAGCTTATTTAATTTTTTACCTATTATTCTCACTTTTACTCTTAGTTTAGTATAATCCTATCTTTATTTTTATATTATTTTATTGTGTATTCGTTTTTATCTGTTCTTATTTTCATTTTCTTATTTTTATTTTATCTTATACTGGTTGTATTTTAATTTTATTTTTATCTTATTTTATTCTATTTTATGTTACCTATATTACACCATGTTTGTAGCTGGCTAGTAACCTGCGATACTTTATAATACTTAATGTACTATATATCCATATTATTTTCATATTTTATCCAGGTAGTGTAGTTTGTAAGATGTTTACTGTATTTTGTTCATTTTTGTCTAGGGCTTTGCCATGACAAATAAAGAGTCATTCATTCATTCATTCTCTCTCTCTCTCTCTCTCTCTCTCTCTCTTGCTCCTTGTAAGTACTCTCACACGCACTAGTCTTCACTCCTGCTTCTTTGAACTCTGTCTGCCGCCTCTTGCCTTCGGGCTTTTTCTTGCAGATCCTATTGCATGCGCCTTTTTGCAAGCTTTCTCTGGCTTGCTGTTTCTCTCCTGGCTTTTCACATTTCTGGCTTTTACTTGGGATTGTCTTGGCCGCCGTCGCCGAACATAACCTCACCTGTCTCTGGTTTGCGCATGCCCGAGCCTCTCCACGTCTACACATCTGCGCATGCCTGTTACCTGCTACTACGACACGCTGGCCCTCGATCCTTCTGCGCATGCCTGTACCTGCTATTACGTCACGCCTGGCTTCGATCCAACTATCGACCGCATTGTTGCTGATTGCTGATCGCGTTAGAGGTGACATCTTCCGGGATCTGCACTATACTCATTTACACGCTTATTTATACATGTATATATATATCTAGTTTTTGGTCGGTCGGTAATTCATGGCTCCTACTTGCTCCAGATGTGGCAAATCCATAGCCACGGAGGCGGTTGATTGCACTGGTTGCAGTTCTGTCTTCCACCCAGGGTGCCTTAAAACGAGGGCCTCTCAAAGTGGCGCCTTTCGTTGTTGCCGAGACACCGCGCGGCAGTATGCCAGTCGCGATTTACCGCTCACGTCTCATTCTCAACCTCCACCCGCGCTGGGCGCGTCCGCCCTGCCTCCGGGCTCCGCTCCGCCACCTTCACCCTTGGAGCAGCTGCTAAATCGCAGATTCGATGCGCTTGAACGCCGCCTTGACTGCCTGCCGGCCATGCAGGCCGAGATCGCGTCTAACTCCGCGCGTATCTCTAATCTCGAGCAATTAAATCTTGCTGATGAGCTCGCTCAGCTCCGAACTACTGTCTCTCAACTCCTCCGATCGCGCGCCGCTAGTCAATCAGAATTAAGACGTACCTCTGCTCGTCTGTGTGAGGCTCAGCTCATCATCTCCGGTGCCCCATGTGTATCGCAGGATGGCACCCAGGCCGTCGTGTTACAGGTTGCTGCTGCAACTGGTTTCACTCTCGATGCTAGTGATGTCGTGTCCTCGCGCTTTCTAATCCCTCGATCCCTGGCCCGCAAAAAAGATGCCCCGCTGCCTATCATCGTTGAATTGCGTTCGCCTGACCTCTGTCATCGCTTTATAGCTGCTAAGAAGACGCTCGGTCACCTTCGCTCTTACAGTCTTGCCCCTCCGCCGTCTGGCCCTGTTTTTTCTATTAATGTCAATCAGGCGCTCCCTGCTGAATCTTATAAACTGCTGCTGGCCATTAAATCTTTTGCCAAGACCAGGGGCTACAAGTATGTATGGCACAGTGATGGGGTGGTTCTTCTGAAGAAATCGGATGGTTCGCGGACGCTTCGGATCCTCTCCGTGGAAGATCTCGAGGCTCTTGAAGCCGAGCCCCCGACTACCGGTTCTGCGTCCAGATCGTTTTTCGATCTCTCGTCTCTGCCTGGACCCTCCGCTCCGCGTGGCTCAACCCGTGGCTCTTCCTCTTTTTCTGCTCGGTCCCGCCCGGGCAGTAGGTCCTCTCATCGCGGTATCTCTCGCGGTAGTCAGCGTGGACTGAGTGGCCCTAATCCTCCGCTTACTGGTACGGAATCCCCTGTCCGGACTTCGACCCCTACGTTCGATCCTATTGCTGAAGCGCGCTCTGCTGATTTATCGGCCTCTCGGGCCTCCTCCACCCCAGAGGTTTCTGATTCCTCAGTCTCCCTGTTGGGTTTTTCCATATTGCGTAATGACCGCTTAGGTTAGGCTGGTGGGGGGGTTGCCTTGTACTACTCCGACTCTCTTAGTGCTAAAATTCTAGCTGTCTCTCCCTCCCCATATGCCGCCGCGCCTGAGTTTCTTATCGCCGAGGTCAGGTCACCGAATACTCCGCCTCTGATGGTGTCTGTCGTCTACCGGCCGCCTAAAGTGGCTAACCTTGCCAGCTTTGAAGGTGTCTATGACCATTTCTCGTGCGATTATTCCATCTCCCTCGTCGCGGGGGATTTTAATGCCAATCAATTAGGTAGCTCCTACGAGGCTGAGAATGTGCGGGATTTTTGCTTTACGCGTGCTCTTTTCATGGTGCCGTTCGCCCCTACATACCATACTCATACGTCAGACTCGCTGCTTGACCTCTGCTTGGTCAGTGATCGGGATCTCGTCTCTGACCACGGACAGTCTCGGGTTCCTTTCATTGCCGGTCATGATCTCATTTTCGTCCGCCTGGCTCTACCGGCTCCCTTGCCTGCTCCGCGCATTACGGCGCGGTCCTATGCTCATTTCTCTCAAGACGAATTTGTTTCGCAGCTCGATCGCTCACCTTGGCATGCTTCTGACTCGGTCGATGACATGCTTCAGTGTCTGCAAGTTAACCTTCTTTCTGCGCTTGATGCTCTTGCCCCGGTTCGCACCTTTACTCCTAAACGTGCTAGCCTGCCTTGGGCCACGCCTGCGCTTCGAGTTCAGATGCGGGCTAGGGATGCGTTATATCGGCGCTACAAGCGAACCCGGTCACCTATCGCTCTATTGCGTTTCCGTGATGCCAGGGATGTCCTCCACCGTGTTATTTCCGATGCCCGTTCTGCCTTCTACGCCGCTCGTCTGGCTGGTGCACCTAGTTCTCGTGCGCTCTGGAATGAGCTTCGTTCCCTTGGGCTCGCTCGTTCCCAACGATCGGATTGCGCGGGTTTCCCGCTCGAAGACCTGAACCTGCACTTTGCCTCGGTTTGTCGCCGCCCTTCTGCCGCTCAAGAGGTGGCTGATTTCCTCCATGACTTACCTCCGCCTGTTTATGATGACGCCTTGTTTTATTTCCGCGATATCTCTCCGCGCGCGCTTCACGATGCTATCTCTCATTTCTCATCGCAATCGCGGGGGGTCGACGATGTCTCCTTGCGCAACGTCAGGGACGCTCTTCCTTCCATCTTTCCCTTTCTTCTGCATCTTCTCAACCTCTCGCTCACGTCGGGTGTTTTCCCCGCTCTCTGGAAAAAGGCCCGGGTTATTCCCCTCGCCAAGGTCAAGTCACCTACTTTGCTTGAGCAAATGCGTCCTATTTCTAACCTCTCGCTTCTATCTAAGGTCCTCGAGCGCGTTGTGCTTGTGCAGCTCTTGGCGTTCCTCGAGGATCGGTCCTTGCTTAACCCTCGGCAGTCTGGTTTCCGCTGGGGTATGAACACCCAAACCGCGTTACTCAAACTCACCGAGGATGTTCGTCGTGGCATAGATGCTCGCCTGGTTACTGTATTGGTCTTGTTTGATTTCAGCAAGGCTTTCGACTCCATCCCGCACCATCTTCTTCTGTCTAAGCTTCTTGCTCTCGGTATCTCTCAGCATGCACTGTCTTGGATAGCTAGTTACCTCCAAGGCCGCACGCAGGCTGTCGTTGGTCCTGCTGGTCAGCTTTCCTCCTGGGCCTCGCTCGATCAAGGCGTCCCGCAAGGCTCCGTTCTGGGCCCGCTCTTGTTCCTCACTTTTATTAATGACCTACCCGCGGTCTTACGGCATACTGATCACCTGCTGTATGCTGATGATCTACAAATTTACATTCAGTGTCCCGTCAACGAGGTCTCCGAGGCTATTTGCAGGCTAAATCTCGACATTGCGGCCGTCCACGACTGGTCCGGCGTAAATTGTCTTCGCCTCAATCCTTCCAAGACACAGGCAATTGTCATCGGGAGCTCCCCTTTCATCTCGCGGCTGCACGATACTGTTTTGCCTCCGGTCTTACTCGCGGGTATTCCCATTCCCTTCTCTCAGTCCGTCCGCGATTTGGGGCTTCTTCTGGACAGTAAGTTCACGTGGGTACCTCAGATTGACGCAGTCTCCAACCGCGTCCATTGCACGCTGCGGCAGTTATCTATGTCGCGTCGAATGCTTTCTCCGCCTCTGCGCACTCTATTGGTTACTGCTCTCATTTTTCCTCTGCTGGATTACTGCTCTGTCGTATACCATGGCGTCTCCGGTGTTCTCGATAGCCGATTGCAGCGATTGTTTAATTGCTGTACCCGTTTCATCTGCGGGTTTCCCAGAGCTGAGCACGTCACCCCTTTCCGTCGGGATTTGCTCTGGCTCACAGCTCGTGACCGTAGGCTTTTCTTCCTCGGATGCCTCTTTTTCTCCGTTATCCGCTCTGGTAAACCCTCCTACCTTCGGGCCCTTTTCGTGGACCGCGCTCCTGCCTCCCCCGGCCCCTCTCGTCGCGACAGGGGTGATTTTCTTGTCCCCCGCTTCGCTACTGAGGCCTATCGGAGGTCTTTCACCGTTGGTGCGCTCTATCTCTGGGAATCCTTACCGGCGGACATTCGGTCGGCCCGCTCTCTCCCGGTTTTTCGGTCCCGTCTGCGGCAATACCTTTTTGACACCGAGGCTGCGCGTGCACCCTCCTTCTCTAGTTCCTAGTTTCTTAGTCTTGGTTTCTTTAGTTTTAGTTTTCCTAGGTTTAATCTGACTTTAGTTTAAGTTTTTATTTTTAAGTTTTCTGTACCTTACTCTGTTTTTTTCTTTTCTCTATTTTTTTCTTTTCTCTGTACATATGCATTTTTCCTTTTTCTCTGTACTATCTCTGAATACTCGCTGGTGCTTGTATTATTATCCAATATTGTTATGGGTATAATAAATTTATCTATCTATCTATCTCTCTCTCTCTTTCTCTCTCTCCAGGTCTACCTGCAGTGCCCCGTAACTCAGCTCTCCGAGGCCATTCTTCGTTTGAATGCCGATATAGCCGCGGTACACGGGTGGTCCATCGCCAACTCGCTTAGTCTCAATCCCACAAAGACGCAAGCCATAATCATGGGTAGCGCCCCCTTCATTGCGAAGCTTAATCTTGCGTCTCTCCCGTCGGTTCTCGTCAATGGCGTCGCCATTCCGTTCTCCCGCACCGTTCGCAATCTTGGGGTATCTTTTGATAGCACGCTATCCTGGGGCCCCCACATCGACGCAGTCTCCGGCCGTGTGCACCGTGCCCTACGCCAGCTCTCCGCATCTCGCCGGTTACTCTCACCTGCGCTCCGCTCCTATCTGGTGTCGACGCTAGTCGTCCCTCTCCTAGATTATTGTTGTGTTGTCTACAGCGACGTTTCCGGTGGACTTAGCACTCGGTTGCAGCGCCTCCAAAATTGCTGCGTGCGCTTTGTTTGCGGTGTCGCGCGGGACGAGCACATCACCCCGTACCGTCGTGGGCTGGGTTGGCTTTCTGCGGGGGATCGTCGGCTTTTCTTCGTCGGCTCACTACTTTACGTTCTTTTTCGGACCAACTGTCCAGACTACCTTCGTGCTCTCTTTGTCGACCGTCCTGCTGCTGCCCCTGGCTCTGACAGGCTTGTGCGGGGTGATTTTCTCGTCCCTCGTTTCAAAACCGAGGCCTTCAGGAAGTCTTTTGCGGTTTCCGGTGTTTACTTCTGGGATTCTCTACCCACCGATGTGCGTAGGGCCTCCTCACTCGCTGTTTTCCGCACTAGGCTTAGACAGTTTCTGCTTGACTCTGAGCTTGCTAGAATTTAGTCTTTATCTCTGTTAAGTTTCTTTTCTTTTCTTTTCTCTTTTCATAATAATTGTATCTTTTCACTTTAGGCTAAGCATTTTTGTATCACCACTTATTTACTTCTTTTTGTAATGTATTTTTCTTTTCTGCTTGGGCACTTGGCATATGTTTTGTAAATGCACAAGTGTCCACTCTTTATCCAATATTGTCACGGATAATAATAAACCTATCTATCTATCTATCTATCTATCTCTCTCTCTCTCTCTTTCTTTCTTATTCACTTTCGGCTTGTGCTTGCTATATCTTTCTCGTTCTGTCTCTGCTCATCTCGATCGCTTAGTTCTAGCTAGTTTTAATTAGTTCTACGTTTAGGTTAAGGCCTATTTCTGTTCTCTCGTACCTGATTTGGTGCATGTATACCTATGTATTGTTTACCTTGCATATCTCTGATTGTAAATGCAAGGTATTCTTGTCCAGAATTGCTATGGACAAATAAAGCCACTATTCTCTCTCTCTCTCTTGTCTTTGTGTCGGTGTCGGTCGGTCTCGGTCGGTCTCTTGTGTGGAGCTTATATTATCACTGATTATTGTTTTAT
Source organism: Tenthredo mesomela (assembly GCA_943736025.1). Classification (NCBI taxonomy): domain Eukaryota; kingdom Metazoa; phylum Arthropoda; class Insecta; order Hymenoptera; family Tenthredinidae; genus Tenthredo; species Tenthredo mesomela. The sequence goes on along the minus strand of OX031014.1, from coordinate 16,199,835 downwards.
TTATTGAGTTTTGATTTATTAAGGGACGATTTTTTGAGTGTTGTGGTCAGAGTTGTAAATAATGCATTAAATTTTTTAATGCATTGACATTTTCATTAACCATTAAATTTAATTTTTTAATGGAAAATATTTCCATTAACCATTAAATTTAATTTTTTAATGGAAAATATTTCCATTAACCATTAAATTCAATTTTTTAATGGAAAATATTTCCAATAACCATTATATTCAATTTTTTAATGGAAAATATTTCCATTAACCATTAAGTTTAATTTTCTTAATGGAAAATATTTCCATTAACCATTAAATTTAATTTTTTAATGGAAAATATTTCCATTAACCATTAAATTTAATTTTTTAATGGAAAATATTTCCATTAACCATTAAATTTATTTTTCTAATGGAAACTTTTTCCATCAACCATTAAATTTAATTATTCAATGGAAAACATTTCCATTAAGAAATTAAATTTCATCATTTGATGAGAAAAATTTTCATCAATTTTTGAATATTTTTTTCTATTCGGAAAAATTCTCATCAACTGCTGGAATTTTCTGAAATTACTTTGGATCACTTTTAATTTTTAAATAGACTTGGTGGGAAAGTAGAAAGCCATTCGCTGTGTGCATGACCGTGAGCGGCTCAGGGTTGCAAAATTTTTAATGGAAAATATTTCCATTAACTCATTGAATTTGATTTTTTAATGAAAACATTTGCCAATAAAAAAATGAATTTAATGGTGAGTGAAAATATTTTCCATTAAAAAATTAAATTTAATGGTTAATGGAAATATTTTCCATTAAAAATAGTATATTATGTGGCATGCCCGTAAACCCAGTGTTTTTCGGCGAGTCAAAAACGGTTTACGGGTGCGCCCCATACTGTATTTTTTTCGAAATAGGCATGAAAAGTCACTTTGACGCCTGTTGAGATTCACTAGACGAAGAGTGAAGTTACGGTGCGATCTGTCGCGCACTTCGAACCGCGCATCGAAACTGCAGGGCTCCCACTTGCTCACTTTTCTCACTTTTACTCACTTTTTTTACGAAACTCACTTTTTACCCACTTTTTTTCAAAAATCTCACTTTTCTCACTTATTCTACGGTATTATCATTTTTTTTTTCAATTTTATAATATTTTATTCACAAATTTTCGAAGAATTGCAAATTTTGCGGAAAGCAGGGCGCGGATTGGTTGCGTCAGCCAAGTCCAGCGCTAGCGGAAAGTAAAGCGCGGATTGGTTGCGTCGGTAAAGTCCAGCGCTCGTACGAAAGCACGACATAACCTATCTTGCATACGCGTTCTAAGTTCTCGCCGTGCATGGTGAGCCACGTTGAATGTCAACAAAACATCAGGTACATATAACTCAATTGAATTTGTGA